>OY482664.1:46628877-47896875 GCA_960531205.1 Andrena bicolor | reverse complement strand
TCCCAGCTATGAGTTCCGGGTCATCCAGTAAATTAGGATTGTATTGTAGTGATTGCTCATCCCAGTCATAGGCTACGATATTGAGAAGGGTACCTCTTTATATATCTATTTATTACTATTAATTACTATTAAATAATTCACATACTATATACCTTTAGAGTCAGTATTGAAAGATAACGGTGGTGATTCAGGTGTTAGATGTTGAGTGCGATGCGTGGCTGTATCATAAGACAAACACCTGCAACAAATCACTTCGCACTGAGATACAGTATAGGAGAGCTTAGACTTTTAATTTAAGATTAAAGTCATGCAGTAGAAATATTTACTTTATCGTAATTGGTAAACTTGTCTGGCACTGAATATGCACTAAATGCCCAAGGATAATCATATGCTAACTATGAGTTATGAATAAACGTATGTGAATGCGTATAAATAAAAATGTAAGTGATAATGCATTCGTATGAGCGATAATATCTGAATATTTTGTGTATACATTAATGCCAAAGTAAACGATGCCATACTGTAACGAAAATGTTATGCTCATTGAGAAGGTATTGTTCTTCTTAACCAAATGAGATAGGCGTGCTACAAGGTTGCTCCATCGAAAAAAAATTACAATAAAACGTGTCTGCAAATTGCGCGAACGTAAATTAATTTCCTAAGTAAATATGCAGCTGTTTATATTTTAAATTGCATCTGCAGTTGAAATATTAAGGATATATACGTATTGAAAATATAATAAAAAAAATGCTTCATACGTATACTTTTACACTAGATTCACTGTATCATAAATATATACATATATATACATATATATATGTATTATTTCTATTACTGCTCATTATTAGTTTGAAATTAATTCGAACTACAAAGTATCATTCATATCTTTCCTACTCGTATCGATTTAAGCTCTTTTTATAATATGGTACTATTACAGGTTTTTACCATTTAGAGTGATCCACATTCCATGTAATAGTTTTTGTCCTGCAAAATATGGTTAAAATATCTCGTTATAAAACAAACAAATGAGGTAGATGCATTTTCTGTGAAGACACATTAATGAACTGCATGAAATATGAACGGCGATGTTAAAAAGATTATGTATAAGATTATTGAAATTTATGAGAATTTCGAACGGTAGAGAACGTTTATAAGACTTGTGCTTGCAAACAGGAACGAAATATTCAGTCACAATAGGGAGACATTAAGTTTGCAAATGGATACCTCGAAACGACAGGATGTTTATTTGGTATAACATGTGTAAGTTCTATTGCCTCGTTATCGCTAAAATGTAATTTCTTGTCCTTCTGAAATTGCCTAGATGGAACAAGCAACTGCCCGTAAGATATTTCCTACAAAAGAAGAACAGGTCGCTGAGTCCATTTTGCCAAAATCAAATGCATGAATTTATCTCGCATATTCTGCTCACGTACCTGGCCGTCCTTCGCACGTTCTATACCCAATAAACCAAAAGGATCGATATTATCATTTATTGCAGACAGCGGTCGCTGGGCAGAAATGTTTTTTCTTCGCCCAGTATCTTTACGCAATTCAGACCTAAAAATGGAAACAAGAGAATGTAGGATAATGAATATATTCGTGCAGCGTTCGCTGCTATTATACATAAGGCGTATCTTACCAACTAGATCTTTGTCCTTTGTTATAAGGGAGAACAGAAAACACTAGGAACGGCACACGTTTGTTAGAAACCAAAACCAGTCTATCGTCTCCGAATTTATAGCCATTTACTGGGTGCTGCATTAGACGCAGCTCTCTCGTGACTTCTGGTATTATGCCACTACTCGTACACCCAGATTGTGCACTGTTCGATGGCTTCGTTTTCGCTTTTGAAGATTGTGGCTTAGAACGCAGAGAACCAATGCTCTCATTGGAACTATTATATTGGTACTTTATATCCTCCGAAAGCGTAGATGTCTGATGAGTTATACGCTTTTTATATTGTAAAGAGCCCACTCGCCTTTCAGGTAAAGAATATTCACTACCAGTTGTGCCAGTACTGAGGAATAGAAATGTACATATTTTTACCTCTTTCTATGTAATAACATGCATAAAGATAAACATAAATTTTATAAAGCGTAAATACTATTATAATATAAACTATGCAACATCCGAGTACCGAATAACACTTGTTGAAATTACTTATTGTTAACTATTATCATTTTCCGATGCATTGGAGTTACATCATCCAACACATAATACAGTTAATGTATTATACAATACCATCAGTGCCTCCCTCCAATTGAGTTAGTATAATTGAATATATATCTTTGTTATGAATATATGTTATGATATAAATATGAAGATAGTTACAAGAATAACACTTTGTATAACAGTGTATTTGTTTATTAAATTCTATATATCTTATTCATAATGATACGATAAATTCGTGTATATAAGGTGCACAAGGTGCACGAGAATGAAATCTTAATACACAGAGTAGTAATACATTAAACAGCATTCATTGATGATAATAGAGCACTCCTACAAACTATACCAGAGTTGATGAAATTTGTGTTAATTGTAGTGACTGTTTATCACATCGATTCATTGTCTTAATGTAAGATAAATATATGTTACTCGTTGGGGAGAATGTACAGTAAGATCAACAATGTTATTTTTAAAGAACAATTATAACTGGTATTGTATTATACCCGTTCTGCTCTTTAAATTGCTACGTACAGCAGAATAATCAAAAGAATAATCAATTTCTCCCGCGTATTCAATTCAAGCTATTATAAAATCACTGCAATCGTTCAAAGTGCAAAGTGGAAGAGAATATACGTCACTTTCATATTTAAATGAACTCAAATGACTGTTTACCGTTCTCTGAATGAACTATGAAATCCGGTAGAGAGGTGCGGATAATTCCTTTCCTGTTCGAGAAAAGCAGCCACCGCCGCTTTGGCAGGGGTCAGCAGCCCGTCAGAATTTGAACTAAACGAATTGTGTTCAACGCTCTTCTGTGCCAGCTGCGGAGAGGATGCCTGCTTCGTGGATGGTTGCGCTAAATGCTCCTCTGTGGAGTCGTCGAGGACTTCCTCGCTGGAAATGTCCAGGTCTGTTTGACGAACATCAGCCTGATGAGCTTGGCTGTCACTGAGGGTTCGAGTGTGAGCAGGACCATTCCGTGCGAGAACGGCTAGCTTGGTATCGCGGTGGCTGCCATCGAGGGAGATGTTCGAGAGAAACGTTAGGGCGGCCAACCTTCTGCGTGAATGATTCTTTTTTAAGGCTGCTGCCATTCCACGGTTGACCGTGCCGTGAGACCGGTGTTACCAAGTACCGACGTAAACGACCAGGAAAAGGACGAGTGCCCGACAAGGACTCTTTTATCAAACGAGGACAACTACTAGGATCACAATTCATTGTCACCGCTCGTACACTTAGTCCTGACATTTTCCAATAACGTGCCCGCGCTGCGCACGAACCAACGTGAACCGGTGTCACTCATCATCGTACCGTTTCTTTTCATATGATTAAAAAACGAATCCTACCACCAATAAAACAACCTTCCTTCCTACTACGCAACACTACGACCCATCCTCCTCATAACGGCCAAAGTGATATCCTCTATCTGCATCTGCGGCTGCGCGTATTCCTACCCACGTTCACACAGAACAGTGTGTGTCGTTTCCCAGAAATCTCCTTTTCCCTTCGACAAACTCAATTAACTTAACCCTTCGTCTTTCTTTCGTTCCGATAATAGATTTTAGAAATTTTCGAGACCTTTTACGCCGTCGTAATCGTTTTTCGATGTTAGCAACGGTATTCCAAGAACATCAGTAACCACGACTAATGTAGTGTATCGTTTCAAATTTCTCACATTAGGGAAAGATACTGGTATTCTATATTATTTAAGAATTCTGTTGCTAAAATCACAGATGACGTACACGGCAGTTCGGAGATGTCCAAACTCAACTCTGAACAACTCCGAAGCTGAGGGCCCTGAGACTTTTTCCTGCTCTTTCCCCAACTCTCTGCACCGTTTCCATGGTGCAACGACGCTGGCTGGTTCCGCGCTTTACGACACGCGCTGGATATAAATGTCCCCCGCGAAAATTAATGCGTCGTTATTTGTTTTATGAATGAAATATGTACCCTGAACAAACGGTAAATAGTACATCTATCTCTCCGACTTTATTATGACGGATACTGATTCGAGAGGTTCTTTCCGTTTCTGTGCATGAAACTTGAAAAAGCACACGTGCCTTTAATTATTATTACCTAAATAATATTGTACCACAGACCCGGCGTAAGATAGATATTACATCCAATGCAGATTTTTCACACACAGCCCGGGGGATCAAAAGCCACACTACTATTTTCCTGTCGCATGCGACGTTACCGATTGAATGTAGAAGACGATTACGACACTACCACAGACCAGGTATAGAATAGACCTTTCACTCTATTGTCTTCCGTGTCACTCGATTTTGGGGCTCAAGAGCCCCATTACCATTTCCGTGCCGCATCCAACCTTAACGGCTAAGCATGAAATAAGAGTGCAGCGCTATAAGCGGTAGGAATGGAAGTTATAATAGCGGTAAGAATTTACATACAGGGTGTCCCGATGTCAAATTAATACAGCATTTTTAAAAGGCAAATAAATTTCTTAATTTCTTTATTAATCAGCAACTCTACAGACTTATACAACGGAGAAGCATTGTACAACTTCGCTCACGACGTAACGAATCTCTGCTATCTTATAATTCCCTAATAAATTATTTGCGGACATGGGTTTATATAACTTTTCAACTTTTTCAATTGTTTTCAACCGTATGCCCGGGATATGTACTCTGTATACAGATATACACTTTCCTTTATCATTTTGAACCCTTCCTATAATAACTAATTAAAAAATGATTAATCAATTATGGTAATCTTATGATATGTGTCTCGTATCAAGCAGCAGAGTAGTGGTGGACCCATGCCTACATATACGCGTAACTCTACACAATCAAATCGTTCCGAAGTCTTTAACAATTTTTCCTGACCAAAGGGTTGCTTTCCTTCATATGGCTTCTTTCAAACATTATCCCTTTTCAACGTGCAGAGTACGTTGATGTAAAAAAAATTGGTAAATTTGTCGAAAAGCTACCTATTCACCGATTTCAATGACCTTCACATATGTTTTCAATGTCGTCATTCTCAATGACATTTCTCTTTAAACTTTTTAATTCTAGTGTTAAGTAAAGTTTTTTGCGAATATTTCGTAATCCAAAGCCGACCGCCAAAAAGTTTAAAGGGAAATGTTGTTCAGAATGATGACTTTGACAACATATGTGAAGGTCATTGAAATCGGTGAGGAGTTTCGAGATGTTTACCAAAAAATTTAACATTAATTTTCAATGTTATAAACAATTTCGCGGACAATTTTTTTTACAAATGTCCACCGAACCAGAGGTGTAGATTCATCCCCCAAGAGCAACGACCAATAAATTTTCTACACACTGTGCAATGAATGTGGAAAATGAGTAGATAGGAGTCTTCTGTGGGAGCGAGTACTGTTAGAAAGAGTGACGTGTGACGTGATTTCGGTGTGACTGATTTTTGGGGTGTGTGATTGTGGCAAGAGTGAGGTGTCAGGCAGCGCGCAAACAATGGTTGAGGGCCTCAGCCTGAGGGGGTCGCGTCGCGGCAACAATAATCTGTATAGACCAGGGGTGTCGAACTTCCCCACTTCGAGAGCCGCACGAGTCAGGCCCCCGGTCAGCCGGTTCCCCCACTTATTTTTCTCCAGGCGTTGCACGACACACGGCAGGGAGAGAGTGCGGCACCCGGAGGAGAAATTCAGCAGAAGTAGGTGTGGAGGGGGCCGTTCTCCTACGGCTCTACGGAGCAGGCGAAGAGGAGAAGGAGCCACTGCGGCCCGCGAGCCGCTAGTTCGACACCCCTGGTATAGACGGTCATCAGGTAAGTGGTTGGGGAAAACCCAAGTGGTGTAAACGATACTCCTGCAGGTCAAGATACTAAATGTCATTTTCGCTTCTCCTTTTGGAACCATTTTAGCTTCCGACCTTTTGCCTGCTGTCTAACATCTAGACCAGGCCTTCCCAAGTATAGAGCTGTACGAGTACTTGAATATTCGGGTAGCTTGAAATCCGAACCAATCCGAGACTCGGTTTCCAAGCCGAGCCAGGTACCCGAAAGAACCGAGCGGCTCGGATAGAACCAAGTACTTGAATTTTTCCAAACGGCTCGAAAGAAATCGGGCAGCTTGAAAAGCAAGCGAGTGGGCCGTAAGAAGCCGGGTGGCTTGGAATGAAACGAGCGGTCTGCTCGACCTTCATTCGGACCGCTCGTTTCATTCCAAGCCACCCGGCTTCTTACGGCCCGCTCGCTTGCTTTTCAAGCTGCCCGATTTCTTTCGGGCCGTTTGGAAAAATTCAAGTACTTGGTTCTATACGAGCCGCTCAGTTCTTTCCGGTACCCGGCTCGGTTCGGTTTTTCAAGCCGAGTCAGGCTCGGCTTGCTTTTTCTGGGTACTTGAACAGCTCTATCCAAGTAGGGGAAATGTTCTCCCGAAACACATGTTTCGGTTCTCCCTCCAACGCTGCGCCTTCAGCTAAGGTGGGACGATTCCTACTGTCCTCTCTCTCTCTCTCTGCTTCGAAGCGGCGTTACTGTCTCCTCTGAGAGAAGGAGTGTTGGAAGGAGAACCGAAACATGCGTTTCGGGAGAACATTTCCCCTATTTGGGAAGGCCTGATGTAGACATCGAAAAAATAGTTTGGAATGGTTTTAAGAAAAAATGTTTTCAACAAAAGTTACTCGTTTTCTAACGTGGATTACGAAAATAATTGGTTCCACCCCCGTTTTAAATACAAGGAGAGATGATGCGAGCCAGTATCAATACAGATTTAAAAGCACAGGAAATTTGAAAATCCTGGGCATTTCTCCCTTCTTAACGGTATTCCAACCCCTTCGAGTGTCAAAAACCATAAAATTCACCGGTGTTCGGCGAGTTGCCAGCGACTGCTGGACAGCAGTGTTGCCCGAGCTTCGAGAATTTTTGGATGGTCTCGTTCAAATTAACGTCGCCAAGAGTTGTGTGGAATTTCCCGGCCCAGGTAAGCGAGCCGCGCACTCCGCTTTTATGATCGGTCTACCACTCGCACCCCAGATTATTGTAATGAGGTTTGAAAACAATGTCGACTGTCAATGTTCCATTTTTCAGAACCACAATGAGTATCTACAGTTCTATTTCTGTACGATTGTTCACTTTCTATTTAGACGCGCGCTTTGCATTTTAGTGAACACTGAAAATACTTAGGGATGGTAAAGACTTTTCACGCCTTCACGTGGCCCATCCCGTTAACTCTATTACTTCAATGTTTTCATGTTTTAACATTAGCAGATTCACTTTGAAGTAACGGGGGAACTAAAGTGAAAGAAAGGCACTTGTGGTGTACATACTATTGTTTAAATGTTGCGCCGAATACAGTAATTCGTCGTTAGTGTCACGTTTTTACCATGCGTTATAATCACGCTCACTATCCCCACCATTTCATGGCATCCTTCAGTCGAGAGTGAGAGAATCCGATATATGCGAGACAGAACAAAAGAGACGACGCGAAGTTGTCGTCGGCACGAAATAGTATCCGCATCGCGTTAGTATCACGCTGCCAGCCCCGATCGTCGCATTACTGTATATTGTATAACATTGTTAGGTTTAGGTTTAGGTTTAGGTTTAGGTTTAGGTTTAGGTTAATATTAAAAATTAAACCTAAACCTAAACCTAAACCTAAACCTAAACCTAAACCTAAACCTAAACCGAAACCTAAACCTAAACCTAAACCTAAACCTAAACCTAAACCTAAACCGAAACCTAAACCTAATCCTAACAATGTTATATACAGTAATTCGTCGTTAGTGTCACGTTTTTACCATGCGTTATAATCACGCTCACTATCCCCACCATTTCATGGCATCCTTCAGTCGAGAGTGAGAGAATCCGATATATGCGAGACAGAACAAAAGAGACGACGCGAAGTTGTCGTCGGCACGAAATAGTATCCGCATCGCGTTAGTATCACGCTGCCAGCCCCGATCGTCGCATTACTGTATATTGTATAACATTGTTAGGTTTAGGTTTAGGTTTAGGTTTAGGTTTAGGTTTAGGTTTAGGTTTAGGTTTAGGTTAATATTAAAAATTAAACCTAAACCTAAACCTAAACCTAAACCTAAACCGAAACCTAAACCTAAACCTAAACCTAATCCTAACAATGTTATATACAGTAATTCGTCGTTAGTGTCACGTTTTTACCATGCGTTATAATCACGCTCACTATCCCCACCATTTCATGGCATCCTTCAGTCGAGAGTGAGAGAATCCGATATATGCGAGACAGAACAAAAGAGACGACGCGAAGTTGTCGTCGGCACGAAATAGTATCCGCATCGCGTTAGTATCACGCTGCCAGCCCCGATCGTCGCATTACTGTATATTGTATAACATTGTTAGGTTTAGGTTTAGGTTTAGGTTTAGGTTTAGGTTTAGGTTTAGGTTTAGGTTTAGGTTAATATTAAAAATTAAACCTAAACCTAAACCTAAACCTAAACCTAAACCTAAACCTAAACCTAACAATGTTATACAATATACAGTAATGCGACGATCGGGGCTGGCAGCGTGATACTAACGCGATGCGGATACTATTTCGTGCCGACGACAACTTCGCGTCGTCTCTTTTGTTCTGTCTCGCATATATCGGATTCTCTCACTCTCGACTGAAGGATGCCATGAAATGGTGGGGATAGTGAGCGTGATTATAACGCATGGTAAAAACGTGACACTAACGACGAATTACTGTATATAACATTGTTAGGATTAGGTTTAGGTTTAGGTTTAGGTTTCGGTTTAGGTTTAGGTTTAGGTTTAGGTTTAGGTTTAGGTTTAGGTTAATATTAAAAATTAAACCTAAACCTAAACCTAAACCTAAACCTAAACCGAAACCTAAACCTAAACCTAAACCTAATCCTAACAATGTTATATACAGTAATTCGTCGTTAGTGTCACGTTTTTACCATGCGTTATAATCACGCTCACTATCCCCACCATTTCATGGCATCCTTCAGTCGAGAGTGAGAGAATCCGATATATGCGAGACAGAACAAAAGAGACGACGCGAAGTTGTCGTCGGCACGAAATAGTATCCGCATCGCGTTAGTATCACGCTGCCAGCCCCGATCGTCGCATTACTGTATATTGTATAACATTGTTAGGTTTAGGTTTAGGTTCCCCCTCCAGGGTCAACCGCCTTGAGCGTGGTGAGGGGGCTCTGGGAAAGCGGCTATGTTCCCCTTCGGACGCTGCGCGAGGTAACTGTTCCTCGCGCAGTTGCTGATGGGGGATGCTGCCTTCCTGGCTAAGGGTTGGCCAAAAGCAGGCGTGGGCCGGATCCCACGCAATTTACGAGGTGGGCGTAGTTACCCAGTCGGGTCCCCTCTGCATCCCATGCGCGCTACCGGGCGTATGCGGGATGCTCGCCCCCCCCCCCTTTTTCGTGTGTCGTGTTTTCCCCCCTCCCCCCTTTGTATTGTGTCTCTCCCCCCCTCCCCCCCCCCTTCCCCCCCCCCCCCCCTCCCTGCCCTATGCGCGCTTCGTCGTAGCGGGGTGGGAGGGGAGGGGCCCTCCCCCCCTGCACACCCGTCCTATGCGCGCATTGATGGCGTTGCGGGATGCGGTGGTGCAGGTTGCCCCCCCCCGTTTCCCCCCCTCTCTCCTCCCGCCCTATGCGCGCTTCGTCGTAGCGGGGTGGGAGGGGTGGGGTCTGTCCCTCTTGTGCCCCACGGCCTGTCCTATGCGCGTTTCGGACGTATGCGGGATGGGACGTGGTGGCACCCGTCCTCCCCCTCCATGTTGCCCCCGTCCTAGCGCGCATGTGCGTACGCGGGACGTGGAGGTGCAGGATGACCCTCCCCCCCTTTTTTCCCCCTGCGCCCCCCATCCTATGCGCGCCTTGGCGTATGCGGGCTGTGGGGGTGCGGGTGGCCCCCCCCCAAGTCTTCCACCCTTCAATTCTCCTCCCCAGGTTTTCCCCCCATCCCTGCGCGTCCCTGACGCATGCGGGATGGTGGGGGACTTTCCCCCTCCTTGTCGCCTCCCCCCCTCCCCGTTCCGTGCGCTCTGTTGCGTATGCGGGACGGGCGTGTGATCGTCTGTCCTTCCTTTGTGTGTCCTCCCACCCCATGCGCGCTTTTGCGTATGCGGGGTGGGCTGCGTGTTTGTTCTTCCCTGAGTCCCTGTTGTCCCCCCATCCCATGCGCGCCTTGGCGTATGCGGGATTGGTGGGTGACTCTCCCCGCCCTCTTCCCCTCCTAGTTGTCTCCCTCCCTCCCTCCTCATCCCATGCGCGCTTCGGCGTATGCGGGATGGGTGTGTACTCGTGTATCCCTCCTTGTGTCCTCCCATCCCATGCGCGCTTCGGCGTATGCGGGATGGGTGTGTACTCGTGTATCCCTCCTTGTGTCCCCCCATCCCATGCGCGCTCCGGCGTATGCGGGATTGGTGGGTGACTCTCCCCGCCCTCTTCCCCTCCTAGTTGTCTCCCTCCCTCCCTCCTCATCCCATGCGCGCTTCGGCGTATGCGGGATGGGGGTGTACTCGTGTATCCCTCCTTGTGTCCCCCCATCCCATGTGCGCTTCGGCGTATGCGGGATGGGGGTGTACTCGTGTACTCGTGTACTCGTGTATCCCTCCTTGTGTCCTCCCATCCCATGCGCGCTTCGGCGTATGCGGGATGGGTGTGTACTCGTGTACCCCTCCTTGTGTCCTCCCACCCCATGCGCGCTTCGGCGTTTGCGGGATGGGCTGTGTGTTCGTCTCTTGTTCGGTGTGTCCGGGGGCGCGTTTCCCCTCCGTTGCCCGTAATCCCCCCGGTCTACAATCTTGTGGGCGCCGTTGACGCCTGTGGGTGCCCTCGGGTGCGGTGGCAGTACCTGGAAGTTACGATATACCAGCACAAAGAATTCCGAGCCCAACTTCTGTTCGGTCCTTACCTGATGGTGAGGGTACGCTATGCGCTGTGCTGGATACGGCCGGTGTGCCTGCTGCATCTGAAATAAAGAAGAAGAAGTAAGAAGTAGATTGGGTTATTATCCACGGGAGTAGTACCCCCCCTCGGGTGGTTCCCTCCCCCCCCTTCGCTGTTGCGATGGGACGGGTGGGGCCCTCCGTTGGGGTCCCGACTTTTATTGACCGGAGTGCGGACTCCGTATTGGACGGGAGAAAGAGCAACACCCATTGGGTGTGACCCACACGGCCTGGGATGGGACCCTCGGCAGTATTAAGGGTCCGGCCGCTTTGTTTAACTGCTACGACCGTTCATCGGGTCAGAGTGTTTGGCGAAATCCGCTGGGCGGTAGGGCCGTCGCCCTTAAGACATACCGTATGATTATGTCAGAGAAAAGCCGAGCCTCGGATGAAAAAAACTCGGCGATCCCTGAGATAATGGCGGGGCCCTCGCGCAATGATGGTAGCGTGATGGGAGGTAGTACAGCCATTGACACCGTGCTGACGCAGCGGGCCGGTGCCACCGGGGAGGCCTTCCCGGAAAAAGCCACAGCTGTGGACCATGGCAAGTTGTATAAGGATAACGAGAATGATAATGATCGGATTGATGCGATAGGTGGGGTCGATGCATGGCTGCAGAGGGCCAAATCGGTGAGGGATTTGGGATCATGCATCATCCCGGAGACCCCCTCACCCAAGGAGAAAACGGTGAGGAGGCTGGGTCAGCCTCCGTTTGACCAGGTGCACCTCCCCCCCTCGGGTGGTGCCCCGGAGGACTCGCCTTCGGGGATTTTCAAGGGAAGGGGCCTGGTAAGGACCCCTCCGCCCGTGACACTGTCCGGTAGCGGAACCCAGGTGTTGGCCCCCAGGAACAAGAGTCCAGTAGTGGAGGGGAGGGACAGCTCGACCTCGGGGGCTGGCGAAGTTGGTGAGGGCCTGGGTGGTAACCCGCGCGAGGGGGATGGGTTGCTGGCTGTTGCGGCGAACTTGGCGGTGCCACCCATGCATGGTGTGAAGGCCATGGTCACCGCTACCCAGATCGGGGGCGGCGTATCGGACGGGGCCTCCGGCCTCCGTCTGGCCGAAGCGGTCGCCCTCCTGAGGGATGTGATAGGGGAGTGTAGTAAGGCCACCAAGGAACTCTCCGAGAGGAAGACGGCCTCAAAGGTCGCCTCGGCGAAGTGGGTGGTCGGACTCCTCAGCATAGTGACCAGGAGATGCGAAAGGGCGGTGAACGCGGTTACGGAGGTGGCCGCTGCGGGGGAGGTCCCCGGGTGGAGGGGGGCCCCCAGGAAGCAGACAAAGGAGCGGGGTACTCAGAGCTCCCCCCAGGCGGGCCGGGCTATGGACGCGGGCGGGAGTATTCCCCTATCCACACTCTCAGGCGGCGTGGTGTCTAGGCCCCCTGGAGCGGGGGTGAGTAAGAGGATCAGGGACTCTCCGCCTCCCCCGCAGGAGGCAAACAAGAGGAGGGCCTTGACGGAGGTCGGTGAGGGTCCGCCGTCGGGCCCGGGCCCCCCTACCCCTCCCCCCCCGGCCGAGAGAGCCGGGGTGGGGGTAGCACAGTTAGAGGGAACCGCACTCCTGGCTCCTCCCGCTGAGGAGGGGGTACAGCCGGGTAACGAGAGGGCGAAGGAGGGGCCTATGGTCGCGGTAAAAACCAAGGGCCAGATCAGGAGGGAGCGCAGGGAGGCGAGGGCGAAAGACTTGCAAGCCCAGAAGCTCGCTGCTGGCCTAACTACAGGGCAGTGGGAGCTCGGACAGGGCCTCCCTCCCCAACAGTGGCCGCTGCTACAGCCGACCTTGTCGGCTATGCAGTCGCAGCTGTGGCCGCAGTGGCCCTCTCCTCCTCAGGGGCCCGACCGAGCGGCTCATCGAATGCAGTGGCCCCCTCTGCTGGGGCAGCAGGGGCAGCAGCAACCGTCGCTGCAGATGCCGCTGTTGCAGCGGGGCCAAGCGCAACCGCAACAACAGCAACAGCAACAGCAGCAGCAGCCCCAACCCCTGCATGCGCAGCAACAGCAACAGCAGCGGCAGCAATCGCTGCGGCTTCAGCAGCAACAGCAACAGCTGCAGCTACAGTGGCCGCAGCGGGAGCTGTCCCGAAACCAGCCGCTGCTGGCACAGGGGGGGCTGGTGGGGTCACCCGGGACTCCCGGCGGACCCAGGGGGGCAAACACTAATGTTAGGGGCGGACAGGGGGGGAAAAAGATCCCCCCTCCTCCCCCGAAGCCCCCCCCTCAAGCGAGGAGAAGACCTGAGGCGATCCTTGTAAGGGTTCCCCCAACGGCGACATACTTAGAGACATACAAGCTCCTCCTTTCGAAGGGCAGGGAGACCCTGGCGGGGGTCAAAGGTGTTAGGAAGTCTCATCAGGGTCATATCCTACTAGAGATTGAGAAGGGCACGAGTGCGGAGACTCTGGCCCAGAGCATTAGAGGCAAGATCGGAGCAGGGCTGGTCTGCACGCCGCTGCTGAATAGGGTGTCCCTCGAAATAAGGGACTTGGACCCTATGGTGGAGGGCCATGAAATCCTCCAAGATCTGGGAGAGGCCCTTAGGGTCCCCCCCGAAGGGCTCAAGCTGAAGACCCTGAGGCTGGGTCCCAGGGGCACCCAGACAGCGGTGGTGGAGGCAGCCCTTAACGACCTGAACAACCTTCGCGAGGGCGGGGTTCGCTTCAGGTCGGGCCTCACATGGGCCAGGGCCAGAGTCCTCCCTCGCATTACGAGGTGCTTTCGGTGTCATATGGGCGGACACATGGCGAGGGAGTGCCCTACCGTGGAGGAGGGGAAGGAGCTTTGTAGGCGGTGCGGGGCGACCGACCACCTTATAGCTAGCTGCTCCAACCCTCCTAAATGCGGTATATGCTCGAAGGAGGGGCTGATTGGGCCTAGGACGGCCCATGTCACGGCGTCCCTGGCGTGCCCGTCTAACAGGCCGCCAAACGGTGGAAAGAAACCCGGGACGGAGCCGAGGGGTCATGGTGGTAATGGCCCGGGGCATGGACCTTAGGATCGCCCAGGTAAATCTTAATAGGTGCCGCCTTGCACAGGACATGATGGAGCATACCATGTCCGAGCTGGCGGTAGATGTGGTCATTATTTCTGAGCCCTACCGCCAGCAGAAGTATTGGTTTAACGATGCGAGCGGGGATGCGGCCATCTGGGTCACGGGTTTTAATGGCCACTTTGCGACAAGGTGGCGCCCGGTGGTCGCTAACGGAATAGCGGCCGTTAGCTGGGAGGACAAGGTCCTCGTAAGCTGCTATTGTTCCCCGAAAACCAAGCTCCCGGAGTTCGGGAGCTTCTTGGACACGATTGAGGGGATTCTGGTCGAGAAGAGAGCTGCGGGTCTCGGAGTCGTGCTGGCGGGGGATTGGAACGCTAGGTCCCCCGCCTGGGGGGGTTGCCGTCAGGACAGGAAGGGGACGGCAATCCTGGACCTGTTGGGGAGGCACGGTTTGGTGCCAGTTAAGCTCCCCGACAGGTTCAAGCACACCTTTGAGCGCAATGGGCGCAAGTCGTTCATCGACATTATGTCGGTGGATCGGGTCACCGCCAAGGGTATGAAGGGCGAAGTCCTCAGGCAGCCCTCGTACTCGGACCACAGCTACGTGCTCCATAGGATCAGGAGGGCGAGAGGCCCTGCACCGGCTGTGGTCTGCCGGCGATACTCGGTCAAGGGATTGGATCCTGACGTGGTGACCGAGGTGTACGAACATCTGAGGCACCAAGGGTCACACGGTCGGGGGGTACCGGTACCGGCCGAGGAACCGAGGGCTGATAAACTGCAGAGGACCCTCGAGGAAGTAACTCGTTCCACCTTGCCGCTCAAGTCTCTTCCGCGGGGTTCGCGGAAACCTAATGGCTGGTGGAACGAGGACATCGCCGAAGCCCGGAGGGAGTCCTTCCGGAAACGGAGGTCCTTCCAGACAAAGAGAAAGAGGAAGGCCTCGGATGTTGAGGAGGCCAGACAGGCATATCTGGACGCCTGCAAAACGGTCCAGCGGAAGATCTGGAGGGCCAAAGAGGCCCAATGGAGGGACCTCCATGCGCTGGTGGACGTCGACCCCTGGGGGAAGCCTTATAAGGTCGTTATGACACGTTTGAAGGAGGCCCCCCAGAGGCTTGTGATGTCACCAGCGCAGGTCCGGGAAGCTATCGGGACCCTCTTTGTCACCCTCCCGGCACTAGCAATATCCCCCCCTTATCTCCCCTCAGGGATGGGGGGTGCGCCTAGCCGGGGGGTGGCTGTGCCCGACAGCGAGGATATTGCGCGGACCATAGGGGGCGTCGACGATGCAATGGTGCGGGATGCCGTGGGGCGGATTAAACTTAACAAGGCCCCCGGCATGGACGCTGTCCCGTCCGAGGTGGTCGCCTGCATCGCGAGGGCGTTCCCCTCGGAAATCAAGGAGATGGTCCGTGATACGCTGAGGCGGGGGACTATTCCCCCGCCCTGGAAACGGGCAAGAGTGGTCCTGATCCCGAAGCCGGGTAAGGACTCCATGACTCCTGGGGCTTATAGACCAATCAGTGTGCTCCCCGCCTTGAGTAAGGTGTGGGAGCATATCATGAAGGCGGTGATCGAGGGCCAGATTGGCAGGGACCCGTTCCACCCTAGCCAGTTCGGGTTTAGGAGGGGCTGTGGCACGGTAAACGCAATCTTGGAAGTCACCAGCTTCGCTGAAGGCTGTGTGGCTAAAACTAAGAGCCGTATCTGTGCCATGGTTACCCTCGATGTAAAAAATGCGTTCAATACCCTGGCCTGGGACCTGATCCTTGCGGAGCTGGACAGGAGAGGGGTGTCGAGGGCGGTGGCGAGAGTTATGAGGGACTACCTCTCTGATAGGTGGGTGACGGCCTACACCCCTCAGGCACGCGTCGACAGCCAGATCGTGGCGGGTGTCCCGCAGGGATCGGTCCTGGGCCCGTTCCTATGGAACATTGTATACGACGGGGTTGTAACCGACCTCAACACATTGGGGCGGTTCACGAAGGCGGTTGCCTATGCGGACGACCTTGCCCTGTTGTTCTCGGCAAGGGATGTGCCACAACTAGAAGCGATGATGGGGGCCGCGATGGGCAAGGTCAGGCGTTGGTTTGGGACGGCCGGCCTGGAGATTGCCACGCATAAGACGGAAGTGGTGCTGTTGGCTGGCTTAAGGTCAGCCAAGATTCGGGACTTTGACGTCCTAGGGGCGAGATGTGTCTCGGGGCGGTCACTGAGGTACCTTGGTGTGACGTTGGACTGCAGGAGGCGATTTAAATCCCATCTTGTTGACGCGACGCAGCGAGCAGATAAGCTCGTGGGTGCGCTTGCGTCCCTCCTGCCCAACACCAGGGGCCCCTCGAGGCACGCCAGGCGCCTTTATTACGCGGTCTGGGAGTCGGTGGTCCTGTATGCCGCACCGGTCTGGGCCGGGGCCTTAAAGGTCAAGGTCAACAGGGCCATCTTGAGACGGGCGCAACGGTCGGCCCTGGTTAGGACCACCACCGCTTACCGGACCGTGGCGCACCAGGCGGTTTGTGTCCTGGCTGGCAGAATGCCCCTGGACGTCAAGGCCACGATGATGAGGGCTGTGTTCCTTGCCTCCGCGGGGGACACGGTTGGTAGGGGTCCCCCCGATAATGCGGGGGCGGCTGCGAGGATCACGGCCTGCAAAAGGAGCGCCATGGAGGAAGCCATGACAGCGTGGCAGTCCCTCTGGGACGAATTTGATAAAGAAAACTGGACGAGGAGGTTGGTGGCCTCCGTCCGGACCTTCTGCGAGGGGAGCGAGCTGCCCCAGATGGATTTCTGGACCATGCAGCTCCTAACCTCGCATGGATCCTTTGCCTCCTTCCGGGTCCGAATCGGCAGGGCCAGTTCCGCGGTGTGTGGCGACTGCGGTGCTGCCAGGGACGATGCAGAACATGTTCTGGTCGCCTGCCCCTCCTATAACTCAGAACGTGCTGAGCTGGAGGGGGTCCTGGGTGCACCGGTCGCGGTCGCCACGGTAATAGAGTTGGCCGCGGGCTCGGCCGAGAAGTGGACGGCCTTTAGGGCCTTTGCTGAGAAGGTTATGGGCGATAGAGCCCGTAAGGAGGTCGAGTTAGAAAGAAAAAACCGTGAAGAGCAGGGCAGACGGGCCCGGGAGGAGGCGGCTGCCAGGGCGCTCCTCAGAAGGCGGAGGGCCGGGAAGAGGAAGAACGGCCCTCCGGCCGGGGGTGGAAACCCCAGGCCGGCCAAGGTGAGGAGGATAACCCCCGTCGGGGGGACTTTAGTCCCCTGGCTTACGGCCAGTGGGCGATGATCCATGGCCGCCGGGGACGCATTATACCCTCCCCCTTAACTTGGTGCAGTGGGTCCCTATCGACGCGATTCCGCGTCTATACCCCGTCGTGTAACCGGGTGTTGGCATGTTAATTATTTATTCACTCAATCAGTTTGTCATGTATATATTTATTTATTTATTTTATAATCCTGTCCCCGTGTTTATTCTTTTATCCGTGTATTTATATCGTCACCGGTCTTGTGTCTTATTTTATCCCCTGACTATTTATAATTTTACTCGCGTATTTATTTCGGCACCGCTTTACGGTGTTTTATATTTTTTATACATTGACTCTCGTGTTTCTACCCGCGTATTTTTAATCGTCACCGCTTTTTGGTGCTTTATATTTTTTATACAATGACTCTCGCGTTTTTACCCGCGTATTTTTATTCGTCACCGCTTTTGGTGTTTTATCCTATTTATTTATTTATTATTATTTATATATATACCTCTGCCATAGCCCAGTCGTGCTCTGACACCCCGTTGGTGTTTGGGCGTGGGTCGTTCCCGCGCCCCCGTGGTGGTACCCCCCCCCCGTCGCTCCGTATGGGCGGCGGTGGGCCTATGGCGGATGTCGGTAACGGCAAATTCGTTACCGACGAAGGTGTGAACCCTTCCCACCCGCGGGTGGGAGGCTGGGGGGGCAGTAATATATTAAGCCCCCCCCCCAGCTGAAGGGCTGTGCAAGGCGGCACCTAGAGGTGGGTTTTTAGTGGGTAGCCGGGAATATCCCGGGAGTCCCACATAACCCCGGTACTACTCGCGCCGGGGTATGCATAAAGCATTTTCCCCCTCTATAAAAAAAAAAAAAAAAAAAAAAAAGGTTTAGGTTTAGGTTTAGGTTTAGGTTTAGGTTTAGGTTTAGGTTTAATTTTTAATATTAACCTAAACCTAAACCTAAACCTAAACCTAAACCTAAACCTAAACCTAAACCTAAACCTAACAATGTTATACAATATACAGTAATGCGACGATCGGGGCTGGCAGCGTGATACTAACGCGATGCGGATACTATTTCGTGCCGACGACAACTTCGCGTCGTCTCTTTTGTTCTGTCTCGCATATATCGGATTCTCTCACTCTCGACTGAAGGATGCCATGAAATGGTGGGGATAGTGAGCGTGATTATAACGCATGGTAAAAACGTGACACTAACGACGAATTACTGTATATAACATTGTTAGGATTAGGTTTAGGTTTAGGTTTAGGTTTCGGTTTAGGTTTAGGTTTAGGTTTAGGTTTAGGTTTAATTTTTAATATTAACCTAAACCTAAACCTAAACCTAAACCTAAACCTAAACCTAAACCTAAACCTAAACCTAACAATGTTATACAATATACAGTAATGCGACGATCGGGGCTGGCAGCGTGATACTAACGCGATGCGGATACTATTTCGTGCCGACGACAACTTCGCGTCGTCTCTTTTGTTCTGTCTCGCATATATCGGATTCTCTCACTCTCGACTGAAGGATGCCATGAAATGGTGGGGATAGTGAGCGTGATTATAACGCATGGTAAAAACGTGACACTAACGACGAATTACTGTATATAACATTGTTAGGATTAGGTTTAGGTTTCGGTTTAGGTTTAGGTTTAGGTTTAGGTTTAGGTTTAGGTTTAGGTTTAGGTTTAGGTTTAGGTTTAGGTTTAGGTTTAGGTTAATATTAAAAATTAAACCTAAACCTAAACCTAAACCTAAACCTAAACCTAAACCTAAACCGAAACCTAAACCTAAACCTAAACCTAAACCTAAACCTAAACCGAAACCTAAACCTAATCCTAACAATGTTATATACAGTAATTCGTCGTTAGTGTCACGTTTTTACCATGCGTTATAATCACGCTCACTATCCCCACCATTTCATGGCATCCTTCAGTCGAGAGTGAGAGAATCCGATATATGCGAGACAGAACAAAAGAGACGACGCGAAGTTGTCGTCGGCACGAAATAGTATCCGCATCGCGTTAGTATCACGCTGCCAGCCCCGATCGTCGCATTACTGTATATTGTATAACATTGTTAGGTTTAGGTTTAGGTTTAGGTTTAGGTTTAGGTTTAGGTTTAGGTTTAGGTTTAGGTTAATATTAAAAATTAAACCTAAACCTAAACCTAAACCTAAACCTAAACCTAAACCGAAACCTAAACCTAAACCTAAACCTAATCCTAACAATGTTATATACAGTAATTCGTCGTTAGTGTCACGTTTTTACCATGCGTTATAATCACGCTCACTATCCCCACCATTTCATGGCATCCTTCAGTCGAGAGTGAGAGAATCCGATATATGCGAGACAGAACAAAAGAGACGACGCGAAGTTGTCGTCGGCACGAAATAGTATCCGCATCGCGTTAGTATCACGCTGCCAGCCCCGATCGTCGCATTACTGTATATTGTATAACATTGTTAGGTTTAGGTTTAGGTTCCCCCCAGGCGGGCCGGGCTATGGACGCGGGCGGGAGTATTCCCCTATCCACACTCTCAGGCGGCGTGGTGTCTAGGCCCCCTGGAGCGGGGGTGAGTAAGAGGATCAGGGACTCTCCGCCTCCCCCGCAGGAGGCAAACAAGAGGAGGGCCTTGACGGAGGTCGGTGAGGGTCCGCCGTCGGGCCCGGGCCCCCCTACCCCTCCCCCCCCGGCCGAGAGAGCCGGGGTGGGGGTAGCACAGTTAGAGGGAACCGCACTCCTGGCTCCTCCCGCTGAGGAGGGGGTACAGCCGGGTAACGAGAGGGCGAAGGAGGGGCCTATGGTCGCGGTAAAAACCAAGGGCCAGATCAGGAGGGAGCGCAGGGAGGCGAGGGCGAAAGACTTGCAAGCCCAGAAGCTCGCTGCTGGCCTAACTACAGGGCAGTGGGAGCTCGGACAGGGCCTCCCTCCCCAACAGTGGCCGCTGCTACAGCCGACCTTGTCGGCTATGCAGTCGCAGCTGTGGCCGCAGTGGCCCTCTCCTCCTCAGGGGCCCGACCGAGCGGCTCATCGAATGCAGTGGCCCCCTCTGCTGGGGCAGCAGGGGCAGCAGCAACCGTCGCTGCAGATGCCGCTGTTGCAGCGGGGCCAAGCGCAACCGCAACAACAGCAACAGCAACAGCAGCAGCAGCCCCAACCCCTGCATGCGCAGCAACAGCAACAGCAGCGGCAGCAATCGCTGCGGCTTCAGCAGCAACAGCAACAGCTGCAGCTACAGTGGCCGCAGCGGGAGCTGTCCCGAAACCAGCCGCTGCTGGCACAGGGGGGGCTGGTGGGGTCACCCGGGACTCCCGGCGGACCCAGGGGGGCAAACACTAATGTTAGGGGCGGACAGGGGGGGAAAAAGATCCCCCCTCCTCCCCCGAAGCCCCCCCCTCAAGCGAGGAGAAGACCTGAGGCGATCCTTGTAAGGGTTCCCCCAACGGCGACATACTTAGAGACATACAAGCTCCTCCTTTCGAAGGGCAGGGAGACCCTGGCGGGGGTCAAAGGTGTTAGGAAGTCTCATCAGGGTCATATCCTACTAGAGATTGAGAAGGGCACG
This sequence comes from Andrena bicolor, assembly GCA_960531205.1. NCBI lineage: Eukaryota > Metazoa > Arthropoda > Insecta > Hymenoptera > Andrenidae > Andrena > Andrena bicolor. The sequence goes on along the minus strand of OY482664.1, from coordinate 47,876,014 downwards.
AGTGCGGAGACTCTGGCCCAGAGCATTAGAGGCAAGATCGGAGCAGGGCTGGTCTGCACGCCGCTGCTGAATAGGGTGTCCCTCGAAATAAGGGACTTGGACCCTATGGTGGAGGGCCATGAAATCCTCCAAGATCTGGGAGAGGCCCTTAGGGTCCCCCCCGAAGGGCTCAAGCTGAAGACCCTGAGGCTGGGTCCCAGGGGCACCCAGACAGCGGTGGTGGAGGCAGCCCTTAACGACCTGAACAACCTTCGCGAGGGCGGGGTCCGCTTCAGGTCGGGCCTCACATGGGCCAGGGCCAGAGTCCTCCCTCGCATTACGAGGTGCTTTCGGTGTCATATGGGCGGACACATGGCGAGGGAGTGCCCTACCGTGGAGGAGGGGAAGGAGCTTTGTAGGCGGTGCGGGGCGACCGACCACCTTATAGCTAGCTGCTCCAACCCTCCTAAATGCGGTATATGCTCGAAGGAGGGGCTGATTGGGCCTAGGACGGCCCATGTCACGGCGTCCCTGGCGTGCCCGTCTAACAGGCCGCCAAACGGTGGAAAGAAACCCGGGACGGAGCCGAGGGGTCATGGTGGTAATGGCCCGGGGCATGGACCTTAGGATCGCCCAGGTAAATCTTAATAGGTGCCGCCTTGCACAGGACATGATGGAGCATACCATGTCCGAGCTGGCGGTAGATGTGGTCATTATTTCTGAGCCCTACCGCCAGCAGAAGTATTGGTTTAACGATGCGAGCGGGGATGCGGCCATCTGGGTCACGGGTTTTAATGGCCACTTTGCGACAAGGTGGCGCCCGGTGGTCGCTAACGGAATAGCGGCCGTTAGCTGGGAGGACAAGGTCCTCGTAAGCTGCTATTGTTCCCCGAAAACCAAGCTCCCGGAGTTCGGGAGCTTCTTGGACACGATTGAGGGGATTCTGGTCGAGAAGAGAGCTGCGGGTCTCGGAGTCGTGCTGGCGGGGGATTGGAACGCTAGGTCCCCCGCCTGGGGGGGTTGCCGTCAGGACAGGAAGGGGACGGCAATCCTGGACCTGTTGGGGAGGCACGGTTTGGTGCCAGTTAAGCTCCCCGACAGGTTCAAGCACACCTTTGAGCGCAATGGGCGCAAGTCGTTCATCGACATTATGTCGGTGGATCGGGTCACCGCCAAGGGTATGAAGGGCGAAGTCCTCAGGCAGCCCTCGTACTCGGACCACAGCTACGTGCTCCATAGGATCAGGAGGGCGAGAGGCCCTGCACCGGCTGTGGTCTGCCGGCGATACTCGGTCAAGGGATTGGATCCTGACGTGGTGACCGAGGTGTACGAACATCTGAGGCACCAAGGGTCACACGGTCGGGGGGTACCGGTACCGGCCGAGGAACCGAGGGCTGATAAACTGCAGAGGACCCTCGAGGAAGTAACTCGTTCCACCTTGCCGCTCAAGTCTCTTCCGCGGGGTTCGCGGAAACCTAATGGCTGGTGGAACGAGGACATCGCCGAAGCCCGGAGGGAGTCCTTCCGGAAACGGAGGTCCTTCCAGACAAAGAGAAAGAGGAAGGCCTCGGATGTTGAGGAGGCCAGACAGGCATATCTGGACGCCTGCAAAACGGTCCAGCGGAAGATCTGGAGGGCCAAAGAGGCCCAATGGAGGGACCTCCATGCGCTGGTGGACGTCGACCCCTGGGGGAAGCCTTATAAGGTCGTTATGACACGTTTGAAGGAGGCCCCCCAGAGGCTTGTGATGTCACCAGCGCAGGTCCGGGAAGCTATCGGGACCCTCTTTGTCACCCTCCCGGCACTAGCAATATCCCCCCCTTATCTCCCCTCAGGGATGGGGGGTGCGCCTAGCCGGGGGGTGGCTGTGCCCGACAGCGAGGATATTGCGCGGACCATAGGGGGCGTCGACGATGCAATGGTGCGGGATGCCGTGGGGCGGATTAAACTTAACAAGGCCCCCGGCATGGACGCTGTCCCGTCCGAGGTGGTCGCCTGCATCGCGAGGGCGTTCCCCTCGGAAATCAAGGAGATGGTCCGTGATACGCTGAGGCGGGGGACTATTCCCCCGCCCTGGAAACGGGCAAGAGTGGTCCTGATCCCGAAGCCGGGTAAGGACTCCATGACTCCTGGGGCTTATAGACCAATCAGTGTGCTCCCCGCCTTGAGTAAGGTGTGGGAGCATATCATGAAGGCGGTGATCGAGGGCCAGATTGGCAGGGACCCGTTCCACCCTAGCCAGTTCGGGTTTAGGAGGGGCTGTGGCACGGTAAACGCAATCTTGGAAGTCACCAGCTTCGCTGAAGGCTGTGTGGCTAAAACTAAGAGCCGTATCTGTGCCATGGTTACCCTCGATGTAAAAAATGCGTTCAATACCCTGGCCTGGGACCTGATCCTTGTGGAGCTGGACAGGAGAGGGGTGTCGAGGGCGGTGGCGAGAGTTATGAGGGACTACCTCTCTGATAGGTGGGTGACGGCCTACACCCCTCAGGCACGCGTCGACAGCCAGATCGTGGCGGGTGTCCCGCAGGGATCGGTCCTGGGCCCGTTCCTATGGAACATTGTATACGACGGGGTTGTAACCGACCTCAACACATTGGGGCGGTTCACGAAGGCGGTTGCCTATGCGGACGACCTTGCCCTGTTGTTCTCGGCAAGGGATGTGCCACAACTAGAAGCGATGATGGGGGCCGCGATGGGCAAGGTCAGGCGTTGGTTTGGGACGGCCGGCCTGGAGATTGCCACGCATAAGACGGAAGTGGTGCTGTTGGCTGGCTTAAGGTCAGCCAAGATTCGGGACTTTGACGTCCTAGGGGCGAGATGTGTCTCGGGGCGGTCACTGAGGTACCTTGGTGTGACGTTGGACTGCAGGAGGCGATTTAAATCCCATCTTGTTGACGCGACGCAGCGAGCAGATAAGCTCGTGGGTGCGCTTGCGTCCCTCCTGCCCAACACCAGGGGCCCCTCGAGGCACGCCAGGCGCCTTTATTACGCGGTCTGGGAGTCGGTGGTCCTGTATGCCGCACCGGTCTGGGCCGGGGCCTTAAAGGTCAAGGTCAACAGGGCCATCTTGAGACGGGCGCAACGGTCGGCCCTGGTTAGGACCACCACCGCTTACCGGACCGTGGCGCACCAGGCGGTTTGTGTCCTGGCTGGCAGAATGCCCCTGGACGTCAAGGCCACGATGATGAGGGCTGTGTTCCTTGCCTCCGCGGGGGACACGGTTGGTAGGGGTCCCCCCGATAATGCGGGGGCGGCTGCGAGGATCACGGCCTGCAAAAGGAGCGCCATGGAGGAAGCCATGACAGCGTGGCAGTCCCTCTGGGACGAATTTGATAAAGAAAACTGGACGAGGAGGTTGGTGGCCTCCGTCCGGACCTTCTGCGAGGGGAGCGAGCTGCCCCAGATGGATTTCTGGACCATGCAGCTCCTAACCTCGCATGGATCCTTTGCCTCCTTCCGGGTCCGAATCGGCAGGGCCAGTTCCGCGGTGTGTGGCGACTGCGGTGCTGCCAGGGACGATGCAGAACATGTTCTGGTCGCCTGCCCCTCCTATAACTCAGAACGTGCTGAGCTGGAGGGGGTCCTGGGTGCACCGGTCGCGGTCGCCACGGTAATAGAGTTGGCCGCGGGCTCGGCCGAGAAGTGGACGGCCTTTAGGGCCTTTGCTGAGAAGGTTATGGGCGATAGAGCCCGTAAGGAGGTCGAGTTAGAAAGAAAAAACCGTGAAGAGCAGGGCAGACGGGCCCGGGAGGAGGCGGCTGCCAGGGCGCTCCTCAGAAGGCGGAGGGCCGGGAAGAGGAAGAACGGCCCTCCGGCCGGGGGTGGAAACCCCAGGCCGGCCAAGGTGAGGAGGATAACCCCCGTCGGGGGGACTTTAGTCCCCTGGCTTACGGCCAGTGGGCGATGATCCATGGCCGCCGGGGACGCATTATACCCTCCCCCTTAACTTGGTGCAGTGGGTCCCTATCGACGCGATTCCGCGTCTATACCCCGTCGTGTAACCGGGTGTTGGCATGTTAATTATTTACTCACTCAATCAGTTTGTCATGTATATATTTATTTATTTATTTTATAATCCTGTCCCCGTGTTTATTCTTTTATCCGTGTATTTATATCGTCACCGGTCTTGTGTCTTATTTTATCCCCTGACTATTTATAATTTTACTCGCGTATTTATTTCGGCACCGCTTTACGGTGTTTTATATTTTTTATACATTGACTCTCGTGTTTCTACCCGCGTATTTTTAATCGTCACCGCTTTTTGGTGCTTTATATTTTTTATACAATGACTCTCGCGTTTTTACCCGCGTATTTTTATTCGTCACCGCTTTTGGTGTTTTATCCTATTTATTTATTTATTATTATTTATATATATACCTCTGCCATAGCCCAGTCGTGCTCTGACACCCCGTTGGTGTTTGGGCGTGGGTCGTTCCCGCGCCCCCGTGGTGGTACCCCCCCCCCCGTCGCTCCGTATGGGCGGCGGTGGGCCTATGGCGGATGTCGGTAACGGCAAATTCGTTACCGACGAAGGTGTGAACCCTTCCCACCCGCGGGTGGGAGGCTGGGGGGGCAGTAATATATTAAGCCCCCCCCCCAGCTGAAGGGCTGTGCAAGGCGGCACCTAGAGGTGGGTTTTTAGTGGGTAGCCGGGAATATCCCGGGAGTCCCACATAACCCCGGTACTACTCGCGCCGGGGTATGCATAAAGCATTTTCCCCCTCTATAAAAAAAAAAAAAAAAAAAAAAAAAAAGGTTTAGGTTTAGGTTTAGGTTTAGGTTTAGGTTTAGGTTAATATTAAAAATTAAACCTAAACCTAAACCTAAACCTAAACCTAAACCTAAACCTAAACCTAAACCGAAACCTAAACCTAAACCTAAACCTAAACCTAAACCTAAACCTAAACCGAAACCTAAACCTAATCCTAACAATGTTATATACAGTAATTCGTCGTTAGTGTCACGTTTTTACCATGCGTTATAATCACGCTCACTATCCCCACCATTTCATGGCATCCTTCAGTCGAGAGTGAGAGAATCCGATATATGCGAGACAGAACAAAAGAGACGACGCGAAGTTGTCGTCGGCACGAAATAGTATCCGCATCGCGTTAGTATCACGCTGCCAGCCCCGATCGTCGCATTACTGTATATTGTATAACATTGTTAGGTTTAGGTTTAGGTTTAGGTTTAGGTTTAGGTTTAGGTTTAGGTTTAGGTTTAGGTTAATATTAAAAATTAAACCTAAACCTAAACCTAAACCTAAACCTAAACCTAAACCTAAACCTAAACCTAAACCGAAACCTAAACCTAAACCTAAACCTAATCCTAACAATGTTATATACAGTAATTCGTCGTTAGTGTCACGTTTTTAGCATGCGTTATAATCACGCTCACTATCCCCACCATTTCATGGCATCCTTCAGTCGAGAGTGAGAGAATCCGATATATGCGAGACGACGCGAAGTTGTCGTCGGCACGAAATAGTATCCGCATCGCGTTAGTATCACGCTGCCAGCCCCGATCGTCGTGATTCTAACGAGGCATTACTGTAATCGTTCAATTGGTTTATTACACACGCCTCACATAGCATGTTTATATTTTCAAGAGTAAAAAAACGCTCTTTCACGTTCGTATTTATTGTTTTACTGTATTATTTCCGCATTCAACGGCTGGCTATCCGAAATGAACTGAGCATAGCTTCGAATATGTTTCATAATCAAAGTAATAGGATGGACAATTTTGAATATCTCAGAAACAATAAGTTTTAGGATTAATGCACTTTAGTACTTTCATACTCAGAATTCGCTATTCTATTGAATTTGACGATAAAAAATTTGACAGTCCATTTGAAAAAATAAAATTGGCCTCACATCCAATCTATCCCTGTAAATAAACTAGTTTCACCGTGTTTTGTGTTTCTTACAACGAGACAACTTCTATAAATAATATTTTCGCTTATTACTTGAAATAATAGATATTTAAGGGAAACCGAGTTAGTGGGACACCCTGTATAACACAGCTTCTATACTTTTCTCGGTGATACCGGCAGCTTTACCTGTGTCAATGCTAGAAATACATTATGTTTGCCGCACCCACCGCTCAAAAATCCGAGAGGGCGCTCGAAAACCAGTGGTTGTTTCAGAATATCGGTACTTCAGAACGGTGACACCGAAGACAAAAGAGTGAAAGGTCTATTCTATACCTGGTCTGTGACACTACTCGCGGTTTGAACTAAAGTTAAATAGAGCGAGATACCCTCTATTGATACAACCTCGATTTGTCAATTGTCATCTGTGTTATAAGCTGAAGACGCGGAATCATAGACGAGATTCCGCTAACCGCTAGTAGGATTGCCACCGAATTCCACTCTGAACCGATAACGTTGCATGCGATACGAAAATGATAAAGGGAACACTCGAAGCGGGTGACGTAAAATTACATTGGGTGGCAGGTCTATCCTATATTTTGTCGATGGCGGAACGTATTCCCTGTCTAATGTTGCGACTCCCGTCTAGCGGCATGTGGTGTGGGCTTCGAAGGCGCGAAGTTTGAATCAGATCACCTGACTGTAATAGGAAAGGGAGACGAAGTGAAGTTCGCACAAGTCCGAGGTGTTTGAAAATAGTTAGAGATCCCTTAATGAGGGGCCTTCAGGATTATAAACTAATCGATACCCTCTTGGAAACGGATGTTTGAATAAATGAACTTCTCGTCTCTCCCTTCTCCTAGGTGTGTAATTCCAGCGCAATGTAGTTAAACGCTTGGTTTTATAAAAGTCGAAGACCGGAAGGAATCGGATCGACGAATAGGAATTAAGCTAATTAATTAGTAAATTTGCGATTGGCTCTTAGTAACTAAGACATCTTGTTATTAACAAAAAGAAAAACGCAAAGGACCCAGGAAAGCGTCACTTGATCCTGAAGAGCCTAACAGATTAGACGTGTAATAATAGTTCTCAGAATTTATATTGTGCATAAATCGTTTATTGTCTTCATTAAATATACAACTTTATTGTGTTCCAATCGTTTATTTAGTTCTTGTTCTTAGTTTCATTTTACTTACCACTTAAATAATCCGCGTCCAAGGAGCTGAACGCTTTAGCGTTCCACGGGCGACGATCCCCGCCAAATTCCCCAGGAGAATTCCAGAAGACTGCCCTGGCCACGCAACAATTTGGTGACAGCGGTGGGATACTTCAAATTCGCCGGCTTGTGGACGTAGGATTCGAAAACAACCATCGGCCAATTCGTGCAGTCCCTCTTTCCTGGGTTTTTGGACGGTTTCCCCCGGAACATGGGTGAATGCCAGAGGGAAGTGACTTCGGACGACCGTACCAGTTTTACCTGAAGCCACATGCACTCAACCCGAGAACCTTCGCTGAGATCAACCAGGACAGCGGGGCGACATAGAACACTCATCTGCAATTGCGTGAGAGATTGAAGTTTAATCAAAATGCCCAATTTATGGTTCAATTGTTAAATTAGTATGCTGTAATTTATCGTTGCGTTGTGTTAGTTATTAGTTGATAAGATAGAGTTTCGTATCTACACTACGAAATATTGCGTAGAAATAAGAATTTATTAAAACGTAAGGCACGACGACCGCGATCATGTTGCTTACGGGGTTTTCGAAGTTGAGGATGTATATTTGCTGAAACGATTCAAATAGAGCGCCCTATTACGTTCTCATGATCTCGAACATTAAGTATTTTGCCGACACAAATCAGTAACCCTATTGTTAATCCGCCCGAGTCAGAGGATCCTTTGCCCTGCCCAGCCACGGTTGTTGCTGCTAATTTAGGAATTCCCGGGGATGAGTCACAATTACGCGAGCTAAATCTTTTGCCGACACTACTGAGTACAACTGTCATTAATTTGCCCGAACTAAGTAGTGGGTCGCCATGCTCAAGTGTAGTTCCTGCACTAAAATCGTCGGAATTAGTAAATTTTATTCCTAAATCTTATCTCTCGTTAAAATTCGTGAGGGATTCAGTTCCAAGGTTTGATTGAGCCTGGAGAGTCCGACTCGTTAATCGAATTTCTTAAACAATGCAACTTAATTAACGTCAAGGTAAAGCCTGAAAAAAGGGGATTTTCGCACAGTCATTTAATGTCCATAGTTTGAATACTGAATTAATGAATTTACTCTAGGGTAAAAATGAAACGGTAGAAGTTTTCGGAGCGCGAGTCAATGAAATGTTAAATAGTGTGTTAGAGACCGCCATGGACGCGTATAATTCGGAACAAGTAGCTGGTGTTAACGATTTATGAAGGAACTCGGCAACAATCAGTTTTATTAAAGGCCTTTGGAATGAAACCGCGCGATTCTACTTGAATAGACGGAAAGACAGCAAAATTTACCTGATCTCGAAACTGCTATTACCATTGTCAGGAAGATATAATCGGAGTTGGAGTTGGTTAATTATTCAAGGCCCCTTCATCTTCAAAATCTTTCCTCACAGATGTGAAGTATTTTGAACAGACTTAAAAACCATAAATCGCATACTAACTGTACTAAGACTGACTGTACAGACATCTCTTCTTCTAAGCGTCTGCAAAGGGTTGTCGTAGGCGCCAACGATTTGCCACTTGCAGATTCTGAAAAGTAGAGAATACAGACTGTAATAGAATATGGAAAATAATGGAAGGTAAGAGTTACCATCTTCCTTGCCCATGAAGCAAATATTAACGGTCCACCTGAGGTCTTCATTTAGATTGAGCTCTTTGAATGGCAGTTCAAATGACAGTGACGCTTACTTTATACCAGGAAAATTTCATTTTTCTTTGTGGTAGAAATACCTAGAAAGAGATTAAGAATGTAATGTTTGGAGGATCGTTCCCGGGGTCGTGTGGATGTGCCCCAGCCAGGCTGTCTGTTAGACATCAGAAAGGCCGACCTTGAAGGCATTCCGTCACAGAACGTGCTAGGGGCTGCCCACATACCTCAGGGCGCAGACTCGTTCCACCTGGAACATCGGATAGGCTTTAAGCACCCCGTCCAGGTCCACGACCTGCGGCCCGCGGCTTGTGTCTGGTTAGGGGCTGACGAGCCAAATTTAGAGGCTGAAATATGCCGGACTTTGTTTGTGACCAAGCGCGCAGATGATGGGACACGATCCTCCGTTGATGTGGCCTCAGGAAATGGTGACCTAATTGAACAAAATAGTAATAGAGTCTTAATGACAAAGACAACCTCATTAACGCCAATCACCCATCACCCTTTTCTCCTTAATATTATTTACTCTAGGGATTACCTCCATATGTGCAAGGATAATTTTATTCGTTTTCTTTTTCCTCCTCTCCCTCAAGTATGAAGTCATGTCAAGCCACTAAAGATTTGTTAATTTATAACGAATTTTCACTCGAAACAGATTGAATAATATAACATCAATGTTATAGGAACAATGGTTTTTGTCAACATAAAATTTCTTACCTTCATCTTTTGTAAAGTCACGTCCAGCAGAATCAGTAAGCCAGGACCATCTTAAATCTTCGGTAATTTCCTCCAAACACCTTATACATACCTTGGATGTCCAAGTAGTCAGCATCTCTGAATATAATAATATCGAGCATGTTAGTTGGGATTTTGTGGAATGTCTTCTAAAACAGGAACTAAATATCTTAGAATATGCAATTACGGCTCATGCCAATGAAGTTATAGTTCGACTCACATCTAAGCTCCAATTCTTCCATAAAGAATTTTTATGAATTCACCATCGATGGTCATTAGGTATTTGTAAATTCTTCCACGTGACTTTGTACTTGGCGTAAAGGCTATATTCTTCGGAAGTTGTTAAACAAATTCTATGAACGTTTGTTGATCATTTGGATGACTTATTTTTAAAGATAAACGCAACCCAGGCTGTGGCAGCGACAAATCTGAAAAAGGCAAAGTAGAAATGCAAATTGTATTATGGTAGAAGGGACAGATCTTATAAATTTTGTGTAAGAGATGATGTATATTTGTTCAGAGAACCAAAACATCTAAACTCGATTCTAGCTGGTTAGCACTTAACAAAATTGTTAAAATGTTTGATAATTTGAATGCAGAAATAGGCATAAGAGTTAATAAAATCAAAATAGTTCATGTGAAGAAATTAAAATTAACATGTGTAAGATTAGATTCCTTAAAGATACTCACCTTTATCATAGTACCGTTGTTGTATTTCTTTATTGTTTTAGTGTGTTACACCACCTTGGTATAAGTTAAGATCACTTTATTCCATTTGTTTGTGAACTCGATGCCACGTTAGTTTATCATTAAAATTTCATGTATTACCCAGAATAAATCTGGAGACGTCGTGTTTTGGAGACAAAAGTGTAGCAAATTGTAACACAGTGAACATTCTGTAACGTCTCTCGAATCGCATTCTTCGCGGGAACCCGGGTGGACCGAGTAGCTCGGATACCGTGGGGGAGGCGAGGAGAGGAGGTGCAGGAAAGCTTCACTATAAGAAGTTTATTTATAGCTTAAATTAGGAATTAAAATCAAATTTGATAAACGTATCTTTGGAAAAGCTGTTTCCATTGGAAAACACCTTTTGTATAAGGAGGGAAGTGTTGCGACTCCCGTCTAGCGGCATGTGGTGTGGGCTTCGAAGGCGCGAAGTTTGAATCAGATCACCTGACTGTAATAGGAAAGGGAGACGAAGTGAAGTTCGCACAAGTCCGAGGTGTTTGAAAATAGTTAGAGATCCCTTAATGAGGGGCCTTCAGGATTATAAACTAATCGATACCCTCTTGGAAACGGATGTTTGAATAAATGAACTTCTCGTCTCTCCCTTCTCCTAGGTGTGTAATTCCAGCGCAATGTAGTTAAACGCTTGGTTTTATAAAAGTCGAAGACCGGAAGGAATCGGATCGACGAATAGGAATTAAGCTAATTAATTAGTAAATTTGCGATTGGCTCTTAGTAACTAAGACATCTTGTTATTAACAAAAAGAAAAACGCAAAGGACCCAGGAAAGCGTCACTTGATCCTGAAGAGCCTAACAGATTAGACGTGTAATAATAGTTCTCAGAATTTATATTGTGCATAAATCGTTTATTGTCTTCATTAAATATACAACTTTATTGTGTTCCAATCGTTTATTTAGTTCTTGTTCTTAGTTTCATTTTACTTACCACTTAAATAATCCGCGTCCAAGGAGCTGAACGCTTTAGCGTTCCACGGGCGACGATCCCCGCCAAATTCCCCAGGAGAATTCCAGAAGACTGCCCTGGCCACGCAACACTAATCGATTTTAAACATAAACTGCGCAACAAAGTCATTGATTTTTTTTCGAATTTGATACTTTAGTTTCATGCGAATATAATATAAATATGTAGCAACACAAGGATAAAATATATTCTAAGAAAAGTACTTATGTAATGCTCAGAGAAATTTTAACCACGTATATATATAAAATGTTCCTCTACTTTTTTCGTTCTAGTTTCATCTACAATAAATAATGAGTAAATTATAGCAATGGAAGAATGAAATAAAGTATTTTATTAGTTAGTACTGGAAGTAATTGAAATATATATTAAACGCGTAAATTTGAGTGAAACTCCGGTTTGCATTAAGTTATTAATTATTAAATCTCATCTTTGAAATCACTTTTTTTTTAAAAACATTTTACACATCATCATTACTTCGTAAATAATCAGTGTTATGACTTATCAAGATCTATCACACATAAACAAGATTGAGAATATTCGTGTTTTGTAAAGATATTGAACTTCTTAAATTAATCGATATATATTATTATTTACATATCATCTCTCAGATGCTGTAAGTCTATGCGTAAATAATCCTATGTTAAATAATTGTACAGTATACAAGTGAATACAGTGCTGTATTAGAAGCAGGAAAACTAATCTAAATAGATATAAAAATGTTAATATTATTTAAAGAGAAAATATTTTCAAATCATATTTCTTTCACGATGTATATTCAACTAAAAGACTGGCAATGAGAAAACAAACGGTATGTCACATTATTTATTTTAATTTTTGAAATTAAATATTTAAATATTTACGCTCTTTATTCTTCGTCCATATACTGTTACTGTTTACGGATTTCTAAAACCAAAAAAAAAATTGTTAGCCACATGCGAAAGTATGTGTTTAAAATTCTGCTTATTCGAATATTCTAAAATTGTAACAGTCTATGACATAGAACATTTTTAATGTAGTCTATAGTATTTCTATGAAATGACAATGAAATCGATGAAATCAGAGCAGTTTAAAACAGCTAATACAGAACAGTTCTTCATTTACACAGCTTGAAGTATTCGTATGTTCCTAAGAGCTCTTAAACAATGTGACAATCAGTTGAATGACATTAAAAACTAATTTCTACAAGCAACAAAGTTCGTACAACATTTTGTCAATAATTATAAAGAAATTTATATTTAATTTACACAATGATAATAGAAAATTCCGTAAACTCTGAAATAATCTAAAACGACATCGCAACGGGAGTAACATCCAATCGTTTTAAATATACAAAGCCATCCGCGCTGTATTTCTCAAAATAAATAATTTCATCAGTTTCTTGCGATGATCAAACAGATAATTAACAGTCGTAAATATTAGCCGCTATGGTCGCTTATGCTAAATATAGATTTAGTACTTTTTTTTTTAACTAAACGTCCAGGCTAGATTGTATAGGAAATCCTAAGATGGTTATAGATGCTGCCATCGTGTCGACATAAGACTACTTGAGGATTCAATGGCCCTTGATATGGATTCATGCAGTCCATGTCCCAGCCACATTTGATTTAATTGCCTGTACTTATCATGACACAATCGAAGCGGATTTCCTCTTCGTAAACCTTGATCCGTCTCCCCGTACTCGTCGAGGTATGGCGGACAAACGAACGATCCACGATTTGGGCTTCTTAAGAAAAGGATTTCACATTCTCGTACGCGTAAGAACATCCCTACTCCAGCGCCGCAATTACTGGCGTGAAATGTACACGCGCCGACCATCAGGTTGTTCAATTCGGTTTGGCAACAATAACTTTGAGAACATAACATTTCTCCACAAACGAGACACATCGTCGGGTTCTTAGAATCCTCTCGCTCGCTATTGGGGCACGTGAATGACGATATCATGTTTATCAGTTCGCTGTAATCTTCCGGAAGCTCTACCAATTTGTTAACTTTCAAAGGCTCCTTTATTACTGTCATTGTGCCGGACAAGTATATTTGGACAGTAGGATGACTCTTCCAAGTATTCATCAGCTTCATAATTACAAGTAAATTTGGCTTGACCAATTCGTCGCAAGTCGTAGGTAGTCCCAAATATGCGCAGATATTTTCATACGTGGCCCCGTCCACTTTGGTCAATTCCTCCGGAGCAGGAACATCGGACACATAGTGGAAATAAAGAGCACAGCATCTAAGGAAAGGCAAACAAGCTTCCTTCACTCGTCTCCATATTTCGTCAGCCGTTTGACTTCCGACATTAATGTCCAGTGCTTGAATCAATGTCATGATGGATCCTGAAGACGTACTTTCACTCGTTTCTTGGCCTTCTATCTCCATGCTTTCGTTCAACTCCAACGTCAGTAAGATTTTCGCTATAAGAGACACAAACACAAGCTGCAAGGCATAAAACTCACATATTCCGCCCGTAATGACTAACGGCGGCGTATCGCATTTTGTGTTAAAGAAACTTGGCAACGAATTGATTAAAGGAATAAGCACTCCGAATGGATCCCAATGCAGGACACTTGCTCCGTCGTGCGGGTTTCTCAGTAGCATCGTTAAAAGTGACAGAGCATGATTCCCGATAGTATCTTTGTCTGCCCATGTCAAGTTTGTACTGCCACCAGTGACACACGTAGACCCCAAAATAGCTGAAATTCTAGCAAGACCTTCCAAACTGTCTCTTTGTCTAGATGACAAGGCGCCCAATAAAGGCTTATCCATATCACGCAGAAGAAATTCTATAGCGTGGATAGTATACGCCGTTGATTTCCATGCTAACAACGGTACCCTAGAATCGCCTTCGTGAGGCTCTGCTCCAAATCCTTTTGTATACGTCGCCTGCGCGAATAGGTGTATCATAGATATTAAATTTTCTGAAAGGGTTGGGCCAGGCTGTTCATAGAGTAACTTAAACACTTGTGCTGCCAAATATCCAATTTCATGATCGAGAGCTTTTACGGGATACCCGACTGATCCCTGGTCCTGAGGATTGTCCTCGCCCACAACATCAGCATCTTGCGATTTGTTAGAGGAGCAATACCGGCGCGCAGTATCGTGATTATACAACTTGCCATGTAATTTACATTCTGTGAATCTCAAAGCCTCGAACCATGTATCGAAATGAAGATTGTGGTTCTGAACGGTTGGCTGTAACGTTCCTAGGGCTGGTAACAGAGGTAAGACAGTATTGCTGAGACATTCGCAAAGTGGACAGAGATATTCATGTTTCTCCACGTCAAAACTTCCTGGCTGTCGCGAACGGAATGGCCTTCTATTCTCTTTCGCAAGAACGTTATCGAAATATTCTTGCCAACAATGCACGTGCATTACGTGGCCACAAGTGCTAGTGTGCGGCGATGCACCTAGCTTCGCAGAAAGATATAATGGATCAGGCTCGTTGGTATCGGCTCTATCTTGACACAGTACTGTGGATTGTTGAACGAAGGCGGCTAACACCATCGCTGGACCAGTCGCTGTTACAGCTTGATTCTCCTGGCACAGGATACAAGTGTAGGATTTCTCTTCGGACATTCTTGTCGTTTGTCCGATACCAAGAGCAACAGGTGTTTTCTGTACGCTCTCGCACAAATCCATAGTAGAACCTCGATCACTGGTTTTATTCACGTCTAGAGCAGCTTCTTCGAATAGCTCGGCATTGTTTTTCATGAAATGCTTTTGCATAGCAGCCATTTGTGCCATTATTTCTTTACGCTTCTGCGCTGCCATTTTCATCCTCCACTCTTTATCACTTTTAGTGTTTTCGGTATCGGTTGCTGGTTCTGTACGAACCACTGCGGGTGCGTTATTGACTTCCATTATGGCATTGCCGGCGACTTCTCTATACTTCGTTAAAACCCAAGTTAATAAATCCTTGTGAGCATCTATACGTGGGCTGCTAGATAGATCCTCCAGCAGTTTATAAATTTTCCACTTTGCGGCCCTCGCGGGGAAAGTAAGGAAAGGATAGTTACCGGATTCTTGTTCTTGGAGAGCATACCCAATGAGGTGTAGAACCTTATGGACTTGCGGCTCTGAAAAACTGCGCGCCATGAAGTTAAGTGCTCTTTCCAAGACAGTTTGCATAATATGTAACATGACGTCGCACTGCAATAAGTTAGTTACCAAACTGAATACTTCCGTCAATTTAGGAAGTCTGGGAGGTGGACAACATTCTAATTCTTCCGTTGCTTTCCTTCGCTTTCGTTGTGCCTCTTCGGATTTACTTAACTCTTCCTTTGTATAATGATAAAAGAATACGTTATATTCTGAATACGACTGAGGCTTCAGTTGATACACTCCTTTCCCCCCCGATGCTTGCGAAGGTTTTTTAAAATCGGCGACCTCGTGTATTACCTTCTCCATTCCAGTTCCAGAATGCCCATCGTCTGGTAATGTTTTATTAAGCTCCGAATGAGAAAGCGGTTCTATACACAATTGCTGAATTATCTCTTTTTTCAAGCGACTCTCAGGAGTAACTTGTCCAACTCCAGGCACGTATCTTTCTCCGATTATTGTTATCAATAATCCTAAAAATTCCTCGACCAAATTTATAGTTTGCCTAATGCTGTCCTCTTCGGGATTTTTCATAGCATTCGATTCAAAGTCCGGGTTCGCCCAGTGCAGAAGATTGAATTTATTTAAAACGTGAATTAAGAATTCATTACTTTCTATTAACGATGCGCCAGCTTGTAACAAGACGATATCTCTATCTAACATTTCTGAACGACATTTGACATTATGGTAGAAGTACAACTGATTCAGCAAAGAGTATCCATTCCTTCTCCACATACCAGCATGTGCTTGCGAAATCATTACTTGAGCCGCTAGTACAGGCTCTATAATCTGCTCCGGCGTTGGTTTCGTTTGATTAATAAACTCTGCGCATTGAAAATGCAGATTATGCTTTTCCAGATACAAAAAGAGACCAGCCAAAAATCTGGAAAGCGGGAGGTGTATAGACACTGGCTCTGACGACACGTCATATTGAAGGCATGTTGCGCTGTGATCCGCTAATTCTCTCACTTGAGTTGGGCCAATCTCGTGTCCCGGTTGTTCGTGTAGCTTTCTCAAAACCAATCTGAAAGCTTTTATTAACACAATCCTATCTGAGCCACACCATTCTAATGCAAGGCTAATAACTGGCGATAGTTTAACGTGTAAATTAAACGCAGACTCCCATTCAGGCTCATATTCCATGTGTTGACCAACTTGTCTCAGCACAGCATCCATGCACTGCATACTACAGAATAACGTGAGCAGAAGTGACAGTCCTTGTAAGAAACCTTTCCTCAAGTTATCGGTCCAAACTTCCGGTTTAACGTTCAGCAAATATCGTAAGTCATGAAGTATATGTTGAGCTCTTCTAAAAGAAGCGTTAGGCGTGTCTCTTTCAAATTCCAACTTTCCCGCAGCGTTACATCTTCGCGAGCTCTCAGAGATAAATGTGTTTAATAAGATAAACAACACGTCGTGCTGCGCAATAAGATAATGCGCCAACGTTGGAACCGTAAATAACTGCACCGAAAGCGACACAATAGAAAACGAATGATCGTGATCATCCCTTATAAAATCTTTCATGACAGAACCATAATTATATGTGAATACAATTGCCAAAGCTTTCTTGCTTTTATATTCCGTAAGCATTCCGGACATGAACAGTCTGTGCCATGCTGTCCTAGCGGATTTCCATAAATGTGAATCTCTCATTAGTATACCTTGCACGATGGAAATGTTTGGTACTTTCGTGTTGAGCGCAACGTTACTGAAAAGCACTCTAAAACCTTCGCAGAGGCTTATGAATTGTTGCAACCAGTTCAGAAGTTTCATGGCAAACGTTTGATGAGCAATTACATGAGCGTGCACCACATGAACCTTTAATATTCTATTGCTATGCCTTGAAGTAAATCTTTCGATGTCAGACTTTAAATCCTTGCAGTGCTGAAACCCGGAACATCTCACGACAGCTCTACCTTCTCTATCAACGTTCGTCACGTATTCCACTGCGTCCCTTTGAGAGCATTTCATAACTCGCGTAAGCGTGGTGATCACCTGATCGAATGTATGAGTCTCGTCGTTAAAAAGGACTGTACAAAATGTATCTGAAGTCGATAAAAGTGAGACAGAGTCTTCGTCGGATTCCTTAGTTCGTAAATCGACAGGCAAACCTGGCATATGTTCTAACGACAGCATCTCGTAGCAATACCTTAGTACCGCCTCGAAAGTCATTACCGCTCTCTCAGATATATCAGCGGGCAATTTATTCTCAGCAGGTTCTTTAGCTTGCGTTCCAGCCAAATGTATGTTGCAAAATGGTTCGCTCTTCCACGCTTCTGTATCTCCGCAGTCGCAACAACCTCCGCCATTAGAGGTACCCATTTTGTACTTATGATTACGATGGGCTGACTGTTTAAAACAATCTACGCATAGCACGCATGTCATATCCATACCACATTCTCTACAATTATATGTAGGATCTCCCATCTTGAATACCTTGCCACATGTTACATTATCCATTTGACTTAACTGCTTTAAAGTCACCTGCGAGTCCCCATTGCAAATAAACTCTTCTAACGTATCGTAGAGTATTTTTTGTGCTCTCTCCTCGTCAAAATTCCAGTCCAAGCAATTGCCGTTCGGCTCCGGACTATATATTTTCGGAACCCAGACCTTCCAGTGCCCCTTGAAATGAGCATATGATAGCGTTCCTTTATTCATTTTGTCCATCCAAATGTTCACGCATCGTTGACTAGAATTTGGATCTTCAAACATAGACGACTCTGACTCCATGTCTTCGACGCCTTGATCTGGGTGACTTTGTATATTCTCGTTACTCATTGTGGTAGGATCGAATTGCCGAAACAATGTGTACTGAAATAATAAATATTACAAATTAGAGTCTAAGCTTTATGGACTCTAAGATTAAAAATTCTACGAAACATTTATATAAAATTAATACAATACAGAATCGATTAAAACAAATCTTTATTCATTTTAATTTAAAGTCTTTTACAATACCAATCGTTTTACTTTACATTATCACTCCACGTGTATTATTCTAATAAAACCAAAAAGCTCTCTGAAATCTTTTCACATTTACTACATCCTCGCATTTAAGTATTAACAATATTTTATAATTTATATAATAGTACGGGAATTTTATTGCTGGAACAACACATGCGTGCTAAACATTTGCTATACTAACCACAATAATACACAGGATCAACGCAGTTTCTAATATAATGTACCAACGGAAGGCAGACGCATCTCAGTATACTTCTCACATCGTCATTTCATCCGATATATGTATCAACGAAAGGTATGTGAAAACTGCTGGTACAATTCTATTACGCGCGACGCTCTAATTCATACGAGTTATCCAATTTTATACGGCGACTTTTATTTCACGCGTAATGCTCTCATGTTTGCTTGGTTATAATAATCTGAAAGTCATAGGTTACCAAGAGTTTATAGATAAAACTTTGTACACAATATAATGCTGCTCTGTTAGTTTCTTATTGTTAGTTGGAATAGGAAATGAATTAGTAACTACATATAAATTTGAAACGTTCATCGGGTCACATGGGATATCGAAATTATATATTTCAAGAGATCGGGAGGGCAATGAGAACTCTCGTAGCGGATAAATGGCAAATGTTACATTACGAAACGTTGCGTCCGATACATGGCG
This sequence comes from Andrena bicolor, assembly GCA_960531205.1. NCBI lineage: Eukaryota > Metazoa > Arthropoda > Insecta > Hymenoptera > Andrenidae > Andrena > Andrena bicolor. The sequence goes on along the minus strand of OY482664.1, from coordinate 47,857,144 downwards.
AACATTTTAGTTTGAAAAATTATTTCACAAGTGTGACAGACCTTTTCACTAAACCGAACTATTTTTAACTTCCTCTAAAGACGATACTTACTGTTATGACGACCAGGCCAAGGTTAATAAAAGATATTGAAAAGTTCTTTGTTTCGCGAAATCTGCCTATGCCTTTCTCGATCGCCTGTATAATAATAATTAAGAATGGTGCCGACGTATGACAATCACACGATCGCGCCGGAGACGCGTATATTCGACAACAGCGATCAACCAAGTTTTGACATCTCGAAACGAAATGATAAGTAATATTTTTCCACAGCTGCTTGAACAATGCACAAAATGGCTTATAAAGTTTAGAGACCAAAATCACATGTATATTAGATACGTCTACTCATTTCGATATCTACATTTGATTGCAGCGCTCGATCACTCGCCAGCATTACCATCGATATTTCCGAGAGTCACGCACTAGAAAATATATGAAATTAATCGCAATAAACGTATTTAAATTCGTAAATAATCTTTATCCAAGAATTTAATATGAAGACACATTTCGTGATATATAAAAAAACTTTTATGAACAAAGCATACACTTCTATTATGTTTATTTAAAGAATTATCACAGCTGTGATAATATTACTTTTGTATTAAAAGAAAGTTTAATATAAACACGTAATTTCGATTATTAAAAGGGTTGCATAAAACTTGAATTTTGTATCTAAACTTGGATTATTAAAATCTTCTTGCAGCATATACCATTGCGTATGTAACAGGATATTAATGTAAAAGTTATAAGTTAAAATTCTTGAACTCGTTAAAATACTAATTTCATTCGCCAATATCTTTTCGTTTCCGCAATCCAGTGATATAAATTTATTTGGTTGGCAACGACAGATTGGTAGCAGGGATTTTCTCGGTCGAAAATCTGTCGGAAGCTGTCCTTTTCAGTTAATAACGTTGTTACGATAACACGTGGGTAACAGTACGATTATTACGTTTAGAGCGAAAAAAGAACGTAATCACGTAAGTAAACACGTGAAATTAAGTACTAAAGCATGAGCATTACGTACATAATGAGAAAAATCATTCATTGCTAATTGCGGTACTGATACATGTTCATACGGCTTCGAGTAACGCATCGGTATTGCATTGTAGAATCTCACGAACGGCGATCGAATTATTCCGTACAATTGTTGTGATATTAATTGTTCTACCGTTTTAGTGTTGCGTACATATATTGCAATGCAAATTGGAAATCGAGATTAAACTATATTATGCTGTATAACAGAGTACGAATAAATATTTCTAGAACACGTTTACGGTACTCCATAGCTTGTCAGCTGTAAATTGCCTAAACTATTTCAAACAAGTCTATATTATACATTATATGTGCAGTATATATTCCATTTCTTCATTTTGGTACTTTTTTTATTAGTAAGACAGAAGCAACATAAATTGTAAATTCAAGTGATATTGTACGTTAATTTTTTAACAATGTTTCTCCCGAGTTTGTCTTAACTCTTTTAGATTACCGTAATAGCTCATGTTACCTAATTTTATAGCTTTATTTTCATTATTAATGGTTATTTTTGGTTTTAAAGAGCAACAGTAAAGCCTTTGTAATTTTGCTATAGTAGAAATCTAGCGTCTGTAGAGTTGCATCGTATTGCACAAATATAAGAAATAGAATTCTCTGGAAACAGTTGCCTCCATAAAAGTAAATAGTGCCGTTTTGTTTACGCATATTACATTGTACGATTATCATTTATTTGTTTATTTAACACTAACATTTTGTCGCGATTTCTTTTCTTTTCGTAGAATGCCACTTGCTAAGGATCTGCTTCATCCAAGTCCAGCTGAGGAGAAAAGGAAACATAAGTTGAAGAGGCTTGTTCAGAAACCGAACAGTTACTTTATGGACGTTAAATGTCCCGGATGTTATGCCATCAAAACCATATTTTCGCACGCACAAAAATCGGTGGAGTGCGATGGATGCCGCACGATACTCTGCACATCCACAGGTGGCAAAGCTCGGTTGACCGAAGGTTGCTCGTTCAGGAGGAAAGTCCAATGCTAATGTAACAATTGTTAAGACAACATAATGTATACATTTCTCTTTATATTCAACAAATAAACAAAATCACTATACATTTATCTGTGTCTAATTTATACATCCTAATTATACGTGTATTACAAAATGTGTTGCAATTTAGAGGAATTCATTTTAAGCCATGGAATCTTACAAAGTTGAAGTACACATGTAATTTTTATATTGTTAATAAAAGTCCAATAAACATACGAATACATTAACGCAATTTGTATTTATTCTGACTTACATTGTTTTCTTTATATACGATAAATTTAACAGTATATTAAATTTATTTAGGTTTATAATATAAACAAGTGTATTTAATGGTTTTCAATTGGATAAAATCATATGTAAAATGACTTTGCGTTAAACAGTCGAGTTATGGTCGTGAAATGATTGTGTAAACTTAATGTCGAGTAACTTAATTTGCTATTTAAGAATGCAAAATTGCATTATACGATTGAAATATGCCTGCTGCAACTTCCACCGAGCGGGACTTCAGAGATAACTGTAATGAACCATATAGTAGCAATTAAATATATATTAGAAGGTGATCTATTAATGATAAACGTTTGGGTCTAAATTTTTTAAACTTACAGTAACATCAGGATTCCCCGGTTGTATTTTCAATTCGTTTAACACCCAAACATTATTTGTTAATTTCAGAGATTGATACAACATGTCCTGTCCTTCTACATTTCTTTTAGCGATCGTGAATACATTATTTTGCTGCATCTTTTGCACAACTTGATCTGCAGTCAGCATCACTCCTTTTAACGTGTACTGTACCTGCAACATGAATTTGTAGTTATTGATCCCATGCGCTAATACACTGTAATAGATTTAACGGTAATATTTAGAAAAAAGAACTGACAAACACCTCATTTTGAGCAGGTATATCTTTCCATGTACTCAGAAACACTCGTTTGTCCAATTGTCCATCCTCAGAGAAATAGGCGTTCATGGGAACAATACAAGCGAAATAAAACACATCGATGTTATTTTTTATTGCAACTTGAAGATTATTCAACGGTTCCATGCGTTGTACTGCGCCAGCGGTAGATAAGATTACATTGGTGTCTACACTAGCGCCGGGGTTCAGAGGGGTCGGTACTTGTAACGGAGCAGCTGGGGTTAAACCGAAGCTGTTTTTATTTAATTGTATTGCAAAGCCTCCCATAGGTTGCATCGCTTTATTAGTAAATGTTATATCCATACTAATCTGCCCATTCCTATCGTAAAATAACATCAGAGGTTTAGAATTACGTTCAAGTTTACACTTGGTTAGCACATTACTTACTTTCGCGAGAATGTTCCCCATATGTCGAGTCCTTTGCCTTTTTCGGCAGGTAACCAATTAACTTTAGGCGTTATATAAGAATTGGGCCCTTGATTGAAGCTAAATATATCGCCAAGTAGCCCAGTAGTACTTTGGGACACCACAGGTGCAGTAGTTGCGGTATCAGCGCCGGCTAGAATTCCGTCTAAACCACCTCCTAACAGGTCTAAACTTAATCCCGATTGAGGAGCTGGTGCTGCGGTAACCATAGCTGGGCCACCTGTAACAGTAAATATGATGTATAAATTGGAAACACAAGAGGCATATCAAAGTAACAATCAAGAAACGCTTTTACTTACCAATATCCATACTAAGAAGATCGCCTATTAGGGAATCTTGAGCTGGGATAACTTGAGCATGTAGTTGCGTTGTTTGTTGCGTGGAATCTTCGCTCGAATTACTTCTAGCGGGCAATGATTTCCTGGCGCCTGCTGCTCTACCTTCAACGAAAGCGGTAGGAGGTTTATGATACACAGACGCTAAACTCGATATATGGCATATCAGTTCATCTAATAGCGTCGGCTCCAGCAAATCTGTTTCTTCCGAGATAAGAGGTTTCTCGGCGAGTACAACTTCTTTGGCGGCCGCTGGATCGGTGCTAAGTAATCGCCAGTAGATGAATCCTCGATCCCTTAAATCAGGATTATCAGAATCTTGCGTTGCCAAACTGAGAACTTGCTGTACCAATTCCTGAGTATCCGTAGGTCGTTTGAGAAATAGCTTTACAATCGCTGTGAGTAGTTGCAATTGTACTTGCGTATTCTCGTCATGGAATCCCTCTAAGAAACTTTCAAGCAGTTCATCCGCATTGTCTATGCGTTCTGCATACTCCCCAATAATCCATATCATGGAAGCGCGCGCCTCTGGCTCATCAAGCGTATCTAGATTCTCACAAAGCGTTGAAATAATACTTTCGTACTTGTTTGGATATTTTCGGAAAATGTCTTTTATAACCACAATTGCCTCTTGAACCACATAATTAACCTGTAATTAATATAAATAATTGCGCATATTACTATTCAAGGAGATAACTGTGTATCCAACTGCAGTGGGTATCTATATACTTTATACCTTTGTTTGTATTAGATCCAAAAGTGTCGAAACACATCGTTCAGCAGAAGGCTCGACCTTGATGGCACAACGACCAATAGCTCTTACAGCTTTTCGTACAAAATCCACGTCAACTTCCGTAGCATATTCTTTCAATTCAGATAAAACCTGAGCTATATTAGCTTGTGATGCTAAACGAATCATGATGTCTAGCTTCTCAAGCTTAACGTAAATCGGATCATTGTACTTGACGAAGAAAACTTTCATCTCGTGCTTCAAAATATCCGGACGTTTTTGAACAATAAGATTTATATTTCGTAATGCTACATATTGGACTTCAGGCTCGGAACTAAGCAAAGTTACAAGTGGCGGCGCTAATTTCTTTGTTAAGGTGCCGACAAAATCAGATTCTGATTGTAACATTTCCATCAGCTTCATTAACACCTATGCAAGTAATAAACACGTTTTTTTAAAAACTGAAATAATTATAAGGGCTATATTAGAAAGCATTAAGTATCAGTCGATACTGAACCTTAACAGCGGACAGGACAACTGCTGCATTAGCGTGAGCTAAACGTGGAGTTATACGTTCGCATATGCTTTGTGCTTCGCGATCGTCTTTAGGCGAATAGTTTGCAAGTGAATCCAAAATGAACACTTGGCCCCACTCTGTACATTCATTGAGAGCTGTCAGCAGCTTGTTGATGGTCTGTGCATTCATTTCGACTAGAGGCTGTCCGCTTGGACTTGCTTCGTTGATTTCAGATAGAGCAGCCACTGCGTTCGCGACAACCTGAATAGAAAAATTATGCGATTGAATAAGTGAGCATGCAGCTACTGTTGTCTACTAGGATTGCAAGTGAATCTGAAACATTTACCATGGGATTGCTATCTGACAAAAGTTCTTCTAACCGATTCAAAAATCCTTGATCCTCGACTAAATCTGCATTAATATCATAAAGCTTGGCGACGCAAACAGCTGCGGTCTTACGAACATACGGATCCTCATCCTTCAGGCACTTTCGCAACGGGGCACAGAGGTACTCAGTAATCTTGTCCACGCGTATACAACCCATTGTGCGAACAGCTAATGCTCGAATCAGCGGATTTGGGTCCTCGCAATCCTGCGCAAAAATCGGGCAAGCCAGGGATTCAAGTCTAGTCACAGCAGTGGCTATCTATCTCAACCCATGAATTTTAACGAAGTAGAAAGTGGTATGGTACCTTTATCATCGGAGATGTCGCTAGCTCCTTTTGCGTGTCAGAACGAAAAAGGTCAAATTGGTCACCGTCACCATTTTGATTAATTGTTAAATATTATACTTATCAACCATTTAATGTAATATGATGTAGAACTGATCATTTTTTAAAGAGCACGAGATATCCTTCTTAAACTTCTCTATTTATAGCTTTCGTTTTATGATAATGTACAAATTAAGATTAAATCGCAAGTTCCACATTAAATTTGGTGTCGTGCGCATAAGAATATGTTACATGATATCTATTCAAACATTAAAAGTTGTACATCCAAGTGTTCATGATAATCGCATTACGAAATCTCAACTTAAACACCGATTACACTTATTAATTAATACTAAAGTTCTGAAAAGAATAAAACACTTTGCGTGCAGATAGTGTAAATATGCACTGCGTACAAGCAGCAATTTATAATGCAGTCAGACACATAAAATGAACATTTAAGGAATTGGTTTGTTCATGCTGTTCACACAAATAGACGCATTGTGACTAAGGAATAGATTTTTCTTTCTACCACTGAGGCTGTTTCAAACAGTTTTTTAAAGACCGATTACGTATTCATTGTTACTATACAGCTGTGTCATTGTTGTACAATTCTCTACAAGCTTTTTAATTGTATATAACATCTCTGTGACTCGTAGAAGAAGTTTCATGCTCCGTTTTGCGGAATAGCGCAAGGTAATACCAGTGCATTAATATTAAGGGGCTAACACATATATCATTGAGTTTTTAAATGACCGTCTCAATTATTTTGCTAAATATTACAACTGTCATAATTCCATTCTTGTTTCTTTTATGCTAAACTGAACTGAAAAGAGATACTGGAATTTGGTGGTAATAAAAACAGTAGAATCATGACAGATACACAAATATTATTAATGCATTACTGTAGAATTTAAAACTGGGATAGTAGGAGTTACACTTTATTTAGCCAAATTCCAGTCTCGTGCCCTTTGAAAAATAAGCAATTCAGTAAGAGAGAACAAAAGGTACATTCCGTCCCATAACGCAGACAGCTCTGTGCAAACTGATGTAATTTGCAAAGCACGGTCTGTACATGATGCGAGGCAGGCTGTAAAATTAATATTAAATTTATTTGGAAAAAAAAGAGAAGAAAATATATGAAACTCAGGAAAACTTCCACGTAAAACTTTCTTTTTTTCCAGCTTGCCTCTTTGCAGACAGAGACTCTCAACATCATCCAAGTGTCAGTAAAATATATAGAGGGTAAAAGTGCATTAATAAAACATGATGAGTGTTTATATAGATTTTAAGCTACGTTACCTTAACAAATGTGTTGACAGCCATGATAGCCATATCTGGTTGACTTTTCGCGTAATTCATCAGGTACAAATACACCAGCTTCTTTAGCTCCAAATTGTCCGTCTGCATACAGTTGACAACGTCAGGGAAGAGCGCCGACACATCTTTGCCCACGGTCATAGAAGCGATCACCTGAGCACAGTTCATAATACATTTAAGCAATTAGTAATGGATAGGATTTTACCACGAAGATAAAAATAATAACAATAGTAACGTACAATGCAATAACAGTAATAATATCATTGCGCAGATACATGATTTATGCTCGGCACAGTAAAGTGTTGCTTAAAATGCAAACTTATCGACAAAATGAAGCTACTAGAAAATGTGTAAAAAATATATAGCGAATAATTAAGATTTCTTAATCCTTGAAAGTTCTATTCTAACTCTCCGGTCGTCCTTTTCTTTTTGCAGCGTGAAACAGATTGACTGACCAAAATCGCACTCTATACTTACGGAAACATATTATTGAGAAGATAATGAATATTAAATTGTTACAATGCGATGTAGATCTTCAATGGAATTTACATGAATGACAGATAATTGAAGTTTCATAAATCAATTGACTTGCCTTCTTCACTGCTTCCTTCTTTTTCTCCTTTTTGTCATTGTTTAATTCTGATTTGAGCTCAAATATTTCTCCTTTCTTTGTAGTGGTGAAATACTTTGAATCTGTCATCTTGAATTTCTGAGCACTTGAGAAAATTGTAATGCAAATGTACAGCTATATATTCTGAAAGAGAGACAGCTATATATTGTGGGTGCAGTACAGTAACAAAATTAAATAAGGTTTCAATATAGCAAACCATGATTGGATCAATGTTCAGGGCATATAGTATCATTCTACTAACTCTTCTTACCGGAATATGACGTTTTATTACATTTTATGAATCTCGACAGCAAATGAAAGTATTTTACATGACTATAAGAATAAGGAAGTATTAAAAATGCTTAGTCTGTAATAGGATAATGGTATATTGTTAAAATTGCCGATATGTGCGGACTTTTCATTCATTCTTCTCACGAAGCAAAATCTTGACCCTTAACATTTATAAGAAGCGGAATGATCGATTAAAAGGCTTACTTAAGTGTAGTTTCTTTTAAAATACCTCGATTGTTTTAAACAGTTAACAAATGTGATAGAATCGGTGGGTGACAGAACATTGACAGCTCACTAAGTAAAACGCCCTCTAACCACGGACTAAACATTCGCATTTCGCAATGGATCCATACATTTCTCCTACGCATCACCCAGCATCACCGTTCACACCGTTCACACGGCTCGAAAATTGAAAATATCGTTCCGACTGGTTCTGACTACCACAAATGCATAACGAACATCCCTTCTACAATGTTTCGTGAATATGGTGGGAGGTAGTAAAGCTTTCCCCGCTCGCCCTTAAGTCTCGAACCGATATGTACAGTAATTTAGGGCGAGTTCCACTTACGCCCAAATCGCCCGTGATTTTCATTAAGCTAGGTATTCCTGTACGCGACTAGACGCAACGTCAAGAATTTCAAAGTCGATTTTCTCGAATATGAAGCGCGATATGAAAAAAAGTTACTCTTTCTCTTCGATTTATAATAAGTAAATAAATCGAGAAAAAGAAATAAATTTTTTTGTTATTGCGCTTCATTTTCGAGAAAATCAACTTTGAAATTCTCGACGATGCGTCCAGTCGCGTCCGGGAAAACGTAGCTTAATGAAAATCACGGGCGATTTGGGCGTAAATGGAATTCTCCCTTAGTCGAGTAGGGAATAATTTAGTAATTTATCATTATTTTACGAAACTATTCGGCTAAATTTTAGTGTCTACACGGTGAATTTCTAAATTACTTGCTATTCGACTAAAATACTGGACGTGTCTGAACCAGCCTTTAGGGCATATTCAGGCATTTTCATGAAACCTTTGTAGAGTGAATGGTCCTGAATGTGATGCTAACTGTGTGAAGTTACCCGCATCTGCACTCTGCACCGTGCATCTGCGATAGTTGGAATTGTTACTACAATAAGAATACCAGAGATATTTAATGTAAATTTCATTCTAGCTACCTAGTTTGACAAATGAATATTTATAACACTCCCAAACTTGGCAGACGCGTTTTACCGCCAATTTCTTCAAAAATTTAAATCGCATTTTTAGCAGCGTATAAACAATTTTTTCGTGATTGTTGTTGCACAGTGATTAATAACAAATTAATAAATAAATAAACCAGCTATTTTCATACTCGCAGCGCAACTTTATGAGAGAATTGAACTGTCTCTGCTAAATCCGAAATTGTAGCTTTTCCAAAAGTAATCTTTGTATGTATTTTAAGTATTACATCTGAAAATATAGACCCTTGTCATATTTTCCTTGCGACTTCTGCATTGCTTCACTTTGTAATCAATTAGTTAACGTGAAGCTACGGAAATTCGAGGGCATCCTTAACGCTTATTTTGATTCATACCTTTTTCCTAATGAATTGTAAACCAAATATCACTTTAAAAAAAAAAACCGAAACTATCCTTTTGTTAAAAAATTTCAAACTTCGTTTTTGACTACTACTTTATATTTGTATCGATGCTAACAGAGTATCAAATAAATTGGAGTAGCATATAATATGCCTAATATATTCTCTTACTGTTCCATTAAACGTTTAAACATTCAATATTCCTGCAAACATACATAACGAATAAGAAATCAATGACGAGGTATTTCGTGAGAAGATTTAAAATACTAGAAATATAAAAGTACTTTTAAATAATAGTAATTAACAGTATACAAAGACATCTTTTAATTTCAGTTTTACTGATAAGCGTAGCAGAATTATTGAAACAATGTTACATGAGAATTTGATAAGGAAACGTGTCCTCTTTGTTGTTGTTCACGTTTCATTTTTGCAACAAGCGAGATCACGACATCCGATTAAAATTATAATTATACTAAGATGACGATACAACAATAATTCCTGCAAAAGACATTTCATTCAATGTTTGAACATATTTTGCGCTCGAGTTGTATTCATTTAAAATTAAAAACAATAAACAAAATAAAAAACTTCTTTAACGTTTAGTTGAGTATGTAGCGATCTTTCATCTTCCAGCTGAAATAATTCAAATTTAACATAATTATATAATTACAATATACATTTATATAATAATGCTATGTCAAGGATATGAGTACATCACATTCAATTTATGATACCGCTCTCAGTCCAACAATCATCGGTTTTAAAATATTTAAAGCAAAATTATTGCAGTCTATAATATGTACTATTAGACTATACAATAGTATGTAACAAAATTAAAGTCTGTTTTTAATCTATCAGTCACTTGCACGGTTTAAATTAGAGATATAATCAAGCTATTGTAAGCACGCTTGAACTTTCTCAATCCATTCCTGCGCCGTTGCTGCATCGCCAGCACAAAAATTATATGTTCGTCGGTTTGTACGTAGCTGTAAATATAAATTATTGGCATGATAGGAATTACGATCTTAATAAGATAACGGAGGATATAAAAGTAACTTTATATTTACATCAAAGAATGATTTGTCGTCTGTTTTCTTTGGTGGCCCTGGCATTGGTGCAGCTGGAGTTACAGACACTACTTCAGCAAGATCTATATAGCACACAAAATAAATCTTCAATCTTTACAGATATGGATCGCGTTATCCTAATTGTCAATTAATTTCTACGTACCGATATATCCTTTGCAATGGGAGTCCTCCATTGCATCGTAGTATCTCAACTGATGTTTTATAGAATCTAACACAAACCATCTCTGTTTCCAACCTTTAAGCAAGGCACCTCGCTTGTAGAGGTATCCTTCATGTGTCCTATTTTCCGCTACATTACTGGAGAATTGTTCGTAATATTGTTGTGACGAGGTCTGTATTGTGGCAACACCTGAACAAAAATAGCACGTTAAGTTGATGAGGGCAAAAAGGTTTAGAAACATTCATAATACGCTGTAAGATAAGACTTCATACTTGAGTTTACGCTTCCATTATCACCGCCACTTCGCGTCAACGTGTGTGTTTGTAAATTGTCAGTCACTGCTTTGTATTTTGTGCAATTTTTTGGCACCGCATCGGCGCATTTGTCATGGTACACGTGACCGCAATCAACGCACCGTAAACCAGCTTTCACAGGACCCCATAGTACACCAGAACAAGCATCGCAATGAGTCGGGGTCGCTGAATCTAATCTCTCGAATCTTCAAAAATATAATGTACAAATATTCGGTGAAGACATAGTTTATGTAATCCAGCAAACAGGTGGGCAAATAAATTACCTGTGTGGGTGTGCGTAAACAGAACCATCGTTCCCAGAAGTATTCCCACCAGCCAGTTTGCCTCTTAAAAGAAGTTCTAACGTAGAGCGTTTATGAATCAATCGGCCGTGATATCGGACCAAGGCTGTACTAAACGATGCGTGTCTCTATAACAGGAGACAGAATTTTTAATCTGAATGTACGTAGTTCTCGATTTAACGACGCTGTATCCATACTTACGGCAAGCGAATCCGTATTTGGCAGTTCGAGCTTGTCCCAGAGAACCTTCCACTTTTGTGGCAAATGGCCCAGTTCGGTTTCTAATTTGTGAATTTCTTCTAACAGGTAAGAAAAATGATCCGGTACCATTGTGCTTATACCGTCATACCTAAAAACATGACACGATAATAAAGTGACAATATAAGCGTAAAAGAATAGAATAAATCGAATCTTACCCTTGCGTAACTACTTTGCGGTTACTTTTAACCACGCCATCAGCAGCCTCTGCTTCTTCCTCTTGCTGCGAATCTTGCTGCAGTACTTCCAAATCATACGCAGGCCCGTGAGCCAGTTCTTCTTCCAAATAGTACTGCCAAATATCGAGATTCGGCAAATGTGAGACAGGTCTCAAAACCGTGTGCTCCGTATTAGGAGTGTACATGAAATTATAAAACAACGGGCATCTTGTACGTTGTTTCTCGATGTAATCAAATATGCTTTGACCAAGATTGCATCCAGTGTTGGTCCCTGCTAGTCTACCGCCAGGATAAATCGTTTCGTCGTCGCTACCTGTATCCACGCCTTTGTGATGGCTCGTTAACGAGCCCCTTTTGTCTTCAACGGCAGTGATGCCGCATTCCATTCTGTCGAACTCACAGTCCAGCAAAAACGTACGGAAACGGCACGAGACCGAATGATATGCCAGGAATTTTAAATAGTACTCGTTAAATTCAAACGCCAAGGGAAATTGCTTTTGTATCTGATGTACTATGTCGAGAAATTGAAGAAAGGTAGGGGTGAAGTTTGTAGTTTGAGAATTGGCAGCGAGATTGCTTCTGTGCCCGAACCTGTGGCCGAATCCGAGCCACTCCTTTTCAATCAATGTTCGAAAGCCGTCGATTGTCCTATAATGCGGGTCGAGACACACTTGGGCAACGGAGCAAACTGTTGCAGTTGTGTCCCAACCATCCTCTAAACAGACAGCCACAGACGAGCCCTGTACATCCATTAAGTCTATAACTGCTCCAGCCAATTGCATTAAATTTTGAAGTTGCTGCAACCATTCTGAACTTTCGATTAATCTGAAATCATGAAGATTATCGGTAAAAAGTGTTCACGCTCAGCGCGATTGCGCTCTCTAGGAATAAATTGTCAGACGCACTTGTAGAAACTTTGGTCGGGTTCTATATTTGGGGAGCTAGGAACGCAGGCTCGCATAAGTTTTTTAAACGCAGCTTTCGTATGCCTCACATCGTAATATTCCACTGGAATGAAATCCGTTTTCGGCGCCGATTCCGCTTTAACGCCCTTTAGTGTTAACAGAAACATAAATTAGTGACAAAATTACAGCATATATACTGGAGTTAATTTCAAAACAAATGATCTTGCTTTCATATGCGCTTTTTCACCAAGAATGTACAGTGCAGCACGTTGGAAAGTATGAACACATTCCGTGCCACTGTCTGAATCAGCGGAATGCCTCACGGTTCCACGTTGGTGGACTGAAGTTAAGGAAGCTTGAGAATTGTGTCGCTTGTCTTTCAACGAGCCCCAACGGCCAAAATTCTTTGGACCCTTTCCACCTGACGAACTACAAAAGGTGCACAATTTGCTGAGCTCTCTCATCATATCCCACAGAATATTAAACGCATAAATACAAAGAAGACTATACCTCAATGTTCCAATGGCTTTATTAAACGGATTTCGCCGCGATTGCTCGGGCGTAGCGTTGCGATCTTCGGCAGCTAGTAACAGAGAATCAATACTGAGGGAGCTGTCAGACATTCCCCATGCAGACCCTTGTCTCAACGCAGACAATGGGGTCGCAGCTACAAGGGCCATAATATATTTCTCTTGCTCTAGGGATGACGTTGTTTCTGAAGATGTCGCTGTCAATATGGAAAAGACACTATAATATACGAAAATCTACAACATTACAAAATAATGTCTTGTATTATTAATACCTTTTAAGTTACCAGCAGATGTTGGATGGGCTTTTAACATGCCCATAACACCCTTCCCATGATAACCCGCTCCTCGAATAAGAAGTGCTTTCGTTCGCGGGTGTCTCCACGTGACAACCGGTATCCTACTATGTCTGTAAAGTCGACAGAACCTACGGATACTTTCATCCGACACACAGGTGGGAACTATAAGGAGCGCGGGATAACTCCTGCAAATCATGTAGGCACAGTTCACCGAGGACAATCGAAACGGTTCGTTTCTACGATTATTGTGCGGACCGTTCAAGTATAATCCCAAACGATACCAATCCCTGACGTAACTTCGTTCGGATAATCGTTCTAAAGTCTTCGCATCGGTCGGTGGTGGTGTCACAATTCCAGGTATTTCGAAGTCATCTACTGTAAAAATGAGGTGTGTCAAGGTACTTTTAAAATGAAAAGACAAATGTTCCACTACATGTAGAATGTTAAGTATATAGAGTATAATTACCGCTAAGATCGTCATCGTGACTTAGATCGTTATTATCTGTTACTGGTAAACTCATTCGACCAGGCGATGTCATGTATTTATTGTTAGCAATCATATTCATATTCGGCAAGACGTATTTTTGTCTCTTAGACGACTGCTTTGGCTTGAAGCCGGCCTTGCGTGCCGTTTTTAAAAGTGTTTTCTTAGCAAATCCTCTGAAAAAAGAGATAACAGCTATATTACGGTACTTAATAGATAGAAATGTGGCTGAATAAAAATTTACTCACTTAAGAGTGGCATTTTTCTCTTTCCCTTTGTGGTGTGCGGTCTGAGTAACCAATACTTGGCCATTGAAAGCGAAATGATGGAAGATATGCGGCGGATATCGTGCTTTATGAACTAATTTCCGCAATGTCTCGATATTCTCGGGTGTAACTTCTTCGTCGAAAGCTAATTTTATTAATTGGAAAGTACAAGAACGTAGTTGAAGGCCTTCTTGCAGACACTGATCCAAGTGCGCTAGATGTTGCACGGCGACTCGTTTCTCCTTAGTCAATGATGTTACCGGAAAGGCTCGAACTACTAACTGTTCGCAGGCAAATGGATCGCAAGGTATTCCTTTAAATACAATTCTATAATTAGTAAGGAATATTGCTCCCTCCGCTGGCAAGAGTGGTGGTATCTTTGGCAATCCTGCAGGACTTTCTTCTCTTCCGTCTGGTAAGAGATAAACCCGTAAACCGTCCATAATAACTTCTTCACCTGGTAACATATTGGGTGTCAAAATTTTAGGCTTCTGTATCGGAGGTAATCTCTTGCTTTCCCTATGTACAGCTTCAAGGGTTTCGATGTGCATGTGCACAACGCCGGGTACCATTTGATGCAAGCATCTGACGTGTTCGGTACTTACACCTCCTTCGGTGCAAACACGATCTACGAATCGTGAAACCATTCGAATAACAGCACTGCCGGTTTCCCCCGGATCGGTTTCCTCGAATCCAGACTCCGCGTCACCGCTGTCGCTTGCTACGCTATTTGTGATACTATTACTTGCTCGTTCATCATCATAAATGCTATCCTGGCGATGAGTCTTTGCCCCTATATCTAACGGAACCAATAAATAAACCATTCTATTTGCATAATGAATCGCTTGACTGTACATAGTACTTTCTTCGCTTGCAATCAGCTCCTTCTGTTTCTCTGAATCAATCGTCGGCCAAATCCTCATTTGTTCGGCAGCTATTTCGAGAGCTGATGGTTCTTGGATTTGATAAATTGAGTATCGATCGCGAAAAGGGAATTCTTTGCCATCACGTGGGCTAATGGGGCTCAAAATGCCATCGTTCATGAGCCGTGGCGGAGAATTCTCTCCAGGGACATACAATCGTTTGATGTCTTTCTGCACGTCCAGATAAAAAGCGTCTTCCCAGAATTGCTGATTCTGCCATACGGGATGCTCTTGTATACAAGTGTAGGCGAACTGAATTACTCCTGTGCAAAGTTTCCTACAGAATGCCGTTGCGAGGGGAAGAAGGGCGGCAGCAACTCCGTGCTCATCCATGGACGAATCGTCTTGCAATGCGCAATTCATTAATCGAACTACAAGATCAAATTGCTGATGTTCTAACATGGCTTTATTCCCAACAACGTGCTGCGACAATTCCATGCAAAGCGCTAGACGAGCAGCTTTGCTTTTTAAAGCTCTCAATACAGCTGGGAAGGTTTTACGAGCATCTGATATTTTATTTTCAAATATACAATTTATACAGTTACGTAGAACTTCGAGTCTACGCGCAGAATTGCTAACCAAGTGTCTAGTGTCATGGACAAACGAAATGTGTGGACCCATAGGTACAATTCGAGGCTGTGATGGCCTTAATGACGATAATCTGTGCACAATAAGTCAGAAATAAGCATCGGGTGTCGTACAGTAACAGCGTATAAAAACCATTCGTAATACTGACCTAACTTTCAGATTATTTTTAGCGAGGCCCTCGTCTATAATAGCTTGAACTTGTTCCGGATTAATGCGCGGTAAAAGTGGCTGATGTATTCTAGCAAACGCTCCTTCAGGTGGTTTCAAAATCTTTTGTACATATGGTTGAGGATTCGGATTTTCATTTGTGTATAATTGTTGTGCTAGTTCCTGAATATGCGTCAATATAAGTCCTAAAAATAACATAAATTTAAAACATATTGTACACGCGTCTAAGTGACGTGCGTCGCATATAATAGCTGGTACATCATTACTGACAATGTCTCATCGTATTATCATTGCTTACTATGGTCTTGTGCTTCTTGTTTCAATTGGTCGATCAAGTTGCTATATAATTCATCCCATACATCACAAGACCGCCATGGTGGTCCCCTTTCTGCAATGAAGGAAGTAAAAAACATGCAATCCAAAACTCTAGTTGTAAAATCACAATCTGTCAAGCCTCGTTCTCCTAAGAAAGCTGCCTGGAAATAATAAACACAACTTATTATCCGTATACATTATCGAATAAAACAGATGAATAGTAATTGAAGAGAAACCTTATGAAATGTTATGACAGGTCTTGGATGAATTCTTATCAGTGTAAGGCAGCTTCTGTATCCTTGCAACAATTGAGCAAAAGCTCTCATGAAAACTGCTCTTAACTCCTTATCCAGCATAGGAGAATGAGGAGCTCTCGTTGCAAGTGGCGGGAAGGCGTAATCTGCGCAGGCCAGTTCTGGTTGCAATACTAAAGACAATGCGTCTTGTGTTTGCGAAAGAAGCGGTTCTGGAAGTAATGGAAGTGAAACCCCATCTGGAACCATGATAGCACCTCCATCTAAATCGGCAACTATTACGTCCATCTGTGCAATAACGTAATACTTATACAAAATCAATCTCAACCCCATAGAAGATCATATCGGGACTACGTTGAATACATCTTACAAGTTCTGCGACTTCGTGCTTCAGCGAACTGTGCACACCCATAATGAATGGAGTGGGTGTACTGAGTACTTCGACTAAAGCCGCTGGTAAAAGAGGAATGTAAACGTGTGTGTATCTAAACGGATACATTAGTGCGGTGAGAGCACGACATCCTTCAGTCAATCGTGAATAACTCACAGAATGGAAAAGTAGTTTGTGTTCTGTCATAACAGCGCAGAATAATACTAACACATTACGAATACCTATGAAATGATAAATACAGTTGTTATTAATGAAACGGCCCTGATAGAAATTGCATTTATATTGCTAATCTTTGGGCTCTTACCTAACTGTTGAAACAAAAGATTTACACTAGTGTGAGTTATTGGAAGAGAGGGACTAATTGGAGGTTGAAGTGCTTGGCGGTCTCCTGCTCCAATACTAAACCGTACTTGTGGCCCACCTGCGGGTGGTACTTGTATACAACCTAATATGTTACCTACCAAAGTTTCTAACGGTATACTGAGATTTTCTACGTACACAGTGTATATAATACCAAGGCAATTCTGAAGTAACGATAGAAAGATGTTATTCTTGTACATGGAAACGTAGCGTGATGCGGACAAGGTTACGTACTCTAAATGTTTCGATGTAATCAAGTCTGGAAACCAGCACCAGACATTTCGGTGCATACATGATGCTGTGATGTGCAATCGTGGGTATCGTTCTAACCAAAGAACGACTATCACCGTCCACCGGATCTTCTTCCTCGTCTACAGGCTTACTTGGCACAATAGACACTGTTTCGTTAAAACACATGCAAGCACAATAATGGCGATTCGCATCAATGTCGGTTAATATCGATACAAAAAATCGTGGTTCTTGTCTCTCCGTAGATAAAGCCCATCCTTGCGGTTGACAAAACTATAAAATAATACGGTATCACACGTAAAGAATATGAATAAATTAAGAAAGTAAAGTTTTACCCATTCTATTCCTTCAATGAACGGTGTGTCCGACCAATCTTTCTCCGGGAACCTTTGTAAAATGAGTCCGTTACTGATACCCCCTCCTATAATAAAAATAATGAATAATACTATTTGACACGGGCTTGTGAAAACACGCAAAGATGCAATTTCTCCGTAATGAAAGTATCCCGATTCCCTAATACCGAGTCGTTTCTTAAATTAGGTATAGTAAACAGAAAGACACCATAGATAACAAAATATGAATGCAAATTTCCATCCAAGTATGTCCAAGTACAGCGTCACACAGGTGTCGTTGATATATGTACTTGAACGTTACATAGAAAATTTGGTACACATTTATAGCAATGGACAATTGCTATCGCATGCTAAATATTCAATGAACAATGTACGTTAGAAGCATTGGCGTATTATCGAGTGGTAAGTTGTGCTGGATATCGAAAACTTACTCTCTTTTTCGTGGTCGTAGCCGACCACAAGGAAGTAGTCGGCTAACCGGAACATTTCGGTGAAGTCGTGGGGCTGCGTGGGGTTGATAGCGCCCAACATCCCACGTAGACTTTGGTACACGTGATTTCATGGACCGTATCCTACCAAGCAACGATCAACTACCTTGTGTCAACGTATCACGTAAACACGCATCAATATGCAAATCACTCGGATGGTATCAGACACATTTTGCAACCTCTGTCCCTCCGTTTAGACACTACGCGAAATTCGAAGCGGAGCGCCAAAAACGTAGTACCATCGTGAATGCGTTTAAAAAATTTTGTTCGGTTCGGTGAAGAATTCTTAGACAGTGGTCAAGATCTCGAAGACACCACGCGCACCGACCCGAGGGAGATTTTCGCACTAGTCACGCTCAGGCACTACACACACCCGTCATCATTAGTGCACGATATTATATTTATTTTATAAATTACAATACGATGCCACACCCCGAAGCTTTAATCCATAACCTTCCAAACTCAAGCGCCACATTGGGTGTTTGTTGAACCGCGTATGAACCAAAACGCGCCACGGATATACGAACCAGGAGACGAACGCGCTATAATTCGCGTTTAATTTTACGTTTTTTTTTTATCTTCTGCTTGGGTCACCGAGGCTACCTTAAATCTGAAAATATACGCGTTAATCTAGATGTTACTCTAATATAACTTTATAGCGCGTTCATAGTGAGACTCGTTGCATAACAGCTGCATGTGCAAATGTGCAATTATTCGGCGACGCTCTGTATTCATAAAATGGAACTTTAGTATTTTCAAATTTGACCAATGATTGGCTTTTATAGTAGTACTCGGTAGTACTTTAGTTTTCTCATCCCTCAGATATTTTGCATCACCATTCTTCTGTTTATGGTATGTTAAATTCTATTGTTGAACATGTCGAAAGATATATACATACTTTTACCCCTTTCATTGAGAAACGTGCAGTACTAAAATGATCACTAACCTTTCTAATAACAGTCACGTGGATTAAGCTTATGGCTTACCGAAGTCAGACGAAAAGAGTAGCTTATAAGAAAATGTTGGAGATTCTTTAGAATTTTGTCGCACAAGTAGGTAATTATCTATTTAATTAATGCCCGATTACTGAATGCTTAAGAAAAGATCAGTGAACATTTATAGCATACGATAATTACGAATGTACTTTTTCAAATTTTATAGGCCTCTAATAAATTCAAACAAGATGAATATTTCCGAAATACTTGAAAGTGCTGCAGATGCAAAAATAGGATTTACTATTGCAGTAATAATGGGTTATTGTTTATACAGAATGATGGCAAGAACAAATAGAAATAAATTAGAAGTATCTGAAGATAATAACGAATCTTCAAATGATATTGTAAGAAAAATTACAATTTGTATAATTGTGATTCTTCCGTGAGTTACATGCAATTTCAATGAATAAACATGTTTTTTCTTTTAAACAGGCATATACAGATGATTATGACAATTACAAGTTGATTTTAGTAATCAGAACTGACTTAAAAATGGGAAAAGGGAAAGTAGCAGCACAGTGTGCTCATGCTGCTGTAGCAGCGTACAAGGCGGCTAGAAAACATCCTAAACTTTTAAACCTCTGGGAAGAATGTGGGCAAGCTAAGATTACCGTTAAAGTACATATAACTCTTATATATTTATTGCAGTAAAATGAGACCCGAGTAATTGCCTGTTTCGAATGGAATAATCACCATGGGAAAAATTTCTAGGTGGATAGCGAAGATGCTTTAATCGCGGTGGCAAAGCAAGCCAAAGCTGCGGGACTTTTATCGAATATAGTACAAGATGCTGGACACACGCAAATAGCACCAGGAAGCAAAACAGTATGCGCAGTCGGTCCTGGCCCAGCTCCACTGATAGACAAAGTAACGGGACACTTGAAATTATTTTGATAAATTGCCAAATAAAGGTACTTAAATTTTTATTCGAGTTTCAACTCCATGTTCTGATTTTTTTAAACGGTCACGTATCCTTGGGATATAATTGAGAACATATTTACGTAACTTTTGCATAAAGCCCAATGCATAAAAGATGTAACAATATATTTGTCAAAAATGGGAAAAGTACAGATTAGTAAAGTGCATACTACAAACTTAAATTAATATTCAGTCTAAAATCCATAACTAAGTAGTTAATCTTTTTGCACATAGCGACATGTGGTTTCATTTAATAAACTCTAACACAACATTATTTTACATGTTCGTCTTAATACTAATATAATACATTTTCTCATTAACAAATATGGGTATAGCATTGGGTGTCATTGCGAACAGTGTACTTTTAAAACTAATATATTTATTAATTATCGGTGTAAGCAGAAAGGGCATTTATTGATATCATGTTGAGAAATATATTGCTATGTAAACATTGAACAGAATTATGCGGGTAGAGTGTTATTGCTGTGGTGCAAGCAATTACCATTAATTGTTCTCAGCTCTGATGACGAAACAATGTTTCCAATAAAATATCTTCCATTCTTTGGTACCCAGTACTATTATCCACATTTAAAAATATCATTTAGTGCTTATAAATATTATATAAATAATCTATACTGGAGGAGGGGGCGCTTTTCGATGTATTTTGTTAGAGCTGGTAGCACTGCATTGCGATTCGGCGATAGACCTACCATCAGCCTCGTCCCTTCGACAGAATTCAGATTCATTTTGTATCCAATTTTGAGTTTGATTGTGATTCGTTCGTGTCGATTGAGCTTCTTCGTTTTCTGGGACGGATCCTACTTCCTCTAGTAACTTCGACAAAGATGGTGCCAAACCTAATCCCAAATTTCGCTCATGATACACCTCGGAGATCGTAGGTGTTAATTCACGTGTAAGGCTCGTGAGAGACGTGGCCACGTTTCTTAAATTTTGATTGTGCGCCTCCGCCGGTTGCGTGGACTCGGATTGGGAGCAAATATCTTCAGTGGTCGTAGGATGACGAGGCTTCCTAGGTGAATTGGAACCGATTTCTGTTCTAACGCTTAGTCTTTCCAGTATAGTCGCCGGTAAAGGTGGCAATGGTTGCCGTCTTAAAACTGTCGCATGACCGTTATCCCAATCCGTTACCGAACTGCTTGAACTAGATCCAGGCCTCACGCTTTGATCAGGATAAAGGTTTCTAATACGTGTTTGGTGATTTAAGTTCAGTGCTACGGGAGGGCTGGGAGTAAAGGCAACATCCGATTCACCTATAAAACACGTGTATATACGTTCTTAGTATTGCGTCTAATATTTAGGTAAATTTATGCAAAATTTATTTGTACCTCCTCCATTTTGACATGGCTGTCGCGATGTAGGAATTGGAACATTTGGCGGTTCCATAGTTTTTCCATCTGGCTCACCTCGATGTCGAACGTAATTCGCAAATGCACCTCCTAGTCGGGGTCGTTCTATTACATTCTTTTCAGTATGAGCAACAGAGGCTAGGCTTTCCATTGAGCTACTGGAGTCTAAACTCAGACTTTTGGGTGCTTCTTGCGTGTCTAATAACACATTTGTCAATTAGTATACATTTATTTATAGTATAGGCAGCCCGGTTTCCAAAATCAGTGCAAACTTACCAAATAAGGC
This sequence comes from Andrena bicolor, assembly GCA_960531205.1. Lineage (NCBI taxonomy): Eukaryota > Metazoa > Arthropoda > Insecta > Hymenoptera > Andrenidae > Andrena > Andrena bicolor. The sequence continues at coordinate 47,835,225 of OY482664.1, read as the reverse complement.
AAGAAGAGCTTGAAGAGCGAATTGAACTGCTCTTCGCGATGCTTGTTTCCCCGTTCTTAATGTGACTTCCGATTGGCCAACTTCCATAAGATCGAAACCTAAACTTGCAAACAATTCATGAGATCCTGAGGCTCTCCATACTTGTACCGGCAATGTGACCTCTTGGCCCTCTGTTGCACAGCTTGCTCTTCTCATTGCTGCAATCACATCTTCTGCAGCTCCCGGTGCCTATAAAACGTAGTCGTTATACCTCATACTGTAAAGCGTAGACGTCGATTTATTACCTGTAACAATCTAACAAGCGCGTGTAGCGACGATTGCCCCAATCCTAGTAATGCTTGCAAGCTCGCGCTACATCTCGTTAATCTTTCTTCAGGATCACTTTGCGGGAAGAACACCGAGGACGGTATCCCGTTTCCGGCTGGTTCGAATCTAAATCCAACAGACATTAAAAGTTCTCGCCAACCAGTGGCTGCTCCCACTTTATTTTCAATGCTACGTTGAGTTGTGTACATGGCGTTCTTTTGCCCACGATGTATTCGCTGCAACGATTTCTCTACTAAATGAAGCGTCACGCGCAAAGCGTCGCGACTTTGTTCAGGACCGCCGCGTAACAATTCAGCAAGTGCTTGTCCCATTAGGGCGACCTAAACAAATTATTCGTAAATCACCACGTGCGCGCAAGTACCGCAATTACATTAAATTCTCAAAGATCGTACTTTGTTCGACAATCTTGCGTCTCCCCCGATGAGCAGCCAACCAGCCCAGTTTGCAGGATGCGCGAAGTGTCTTGTATGTTGAACTGTTTGCATAGCTTCTGCCAATGCTCTTGATGCCCTAGCGCCTTGTAACATAGCGCTATAAAATGCTCGTAATAAGATACTGCCAGCTGTGGGTGGAACTGCCCACATTCCTATAAGTACGCATTGTGCTCCAGCGTTTAATAAAGCTTTAGCTAAATTTTGCACACCATCCGATGTAGCGGTTGCGTTCTCCGCGCTACTCCAACAGTGACCACTAGATATTACGACTAAACGGGCTGCTATTCTCAATTTTGATATATCTGAATAACTTAGTAGATATTCTGGTCTCTCGGAAGGTTCTTCGCATTGATCGGCAGTTAGTACTAAACTGGCAGAATTCCAAAAAACTGGTACTGTCAAGTGTACGCATTCTGCATCCGGTAAAGATCTTAAAACAGCCGATCTAGTTGCTTCTGCCCCTGTTAATAATGATTGAAAAATTACTGCATCAGTTAGGAAGTCAATGATGCTTGCATATGCGTTGATATTTACCGGTTAAGGCGCGGGCTTCTAATAATTCAGCAACAATCTCGGATTCCGTTTCAGTAGAAGCTGTACTTTCAGACCAGCCATATTCTTCTCTAATTTCTTCGGGAAGTACCGGGTTCCCTGCAACTAATGCAGCCACCGTTGCCCCGCCTTCGGGCATAGGAGTTTTAGACCGTTTTCTCAAAGCTGCAAGAGATGGTACAACTAGCAACGAAAATCTTTCGCACAGATAATCCTCCCCTGGATTTGATTGCAAAGCTGGAAGTGGCGCCAAGTATAGCGACTTTTCCACTACCATGATCAGCTCCTTCCTCGCAGGCGGTAAAAGATCTTCGAACGGGGCTAAAAGTAAATCGTAGAGTACTTGAATCGGCAATGGTGGCTGCCACGTGGGTCCTTTTGTTCCTCTTCCCCATCGAGCACTTCCTGCACGCGAACTGACCGAACCCACACTGAACAGGCTACTCAAACTATAAGAGCTGGCATTAAGGTGATGCCCCCTTGACGGTATTTTCGTTTCCTCGACGAGTTCGCTGGTCTCATCCAATAGAGCTTCTCGCGCTTGCAGAACTCGTTTCTCCAATCCTATACCATCGTCCAAAGTAGTAGAATGAAATCTTAGTAGTCCTCGGCCTGGAGCTAGGCACCAGGCGTGCAATTCGCAGCCCACCTCACTGAAATAGTATTTAATACTTGTTAACAATCTTATAGAATCATAATTTATTAGCATTCGATAAGCTCGAATTACCTATAGTATAAGATTACTCCGCGTTGCCTGTCAATGATTTCTGAATAATGCGCGGCATCGTCTAAACAGTTGCTTTTACACCGCCTTGATCTCTCCGCCCAATTCAGTGCCTCTTCGGCTCTATTTAAACTGATTAACACTTTTTGTAACATTCTATATGTTTCTGATAACAATTCAGACTTGTTTGGCTGTCCACAAGTAAGGGTTGAAGAGGTTCCATCTAATGATTCTAATAAATTCGCTGCCTTTTCCAAATGTTCCACTGCAATAACTGCTTCGTCAGCTTCCCAATGAACAAGGCCCAGTCTGTGTCTCAATCTAGCTGCCTCTTCTCGTCTACCCAATCCTTCAGATAGTGATAATCCAGATTGCAAGTAGCTCAAGGCACGCGATAAATCACCGCACAAATGATGAAGCCTTCCCAAGCTAGAAAATGCAGCTGCTCTTGCTGGTTGATCTCCAGCGGCTGCAGCGAGACTTAGCGATTGTTCCTGTAATCTTATGGCCTCTTCAAATTGTCCTAATGCTTCTTGGGTTATACCCAAATTTGCGCAGGCTCGAGCTTGTAGTCCGGCTGCGTCTAGACCTTCAGCAATCGAAAGTTCCAATTGATGGTGGCGTAATGCAGAATTTGGATCGTCCATTAACAAATGAACGGCTCCCAAACCACTGGCAGCTTCCGCTTCAGCAGCTTTGTCTCCAAGTCCTCTGGCGAGAGCGAGTTGATGCGATAAACAACTAACAGCTTGCTCATGATTACCCAATGCAGCATGCACCCTACCTATAAAATTAATGTTAGCAAATTCATAAAATGTATAAAACAGTCGAGTGTACTTGAAAGACAATATACTACTTTTCACCTAAATCTCCATATGCTGCGCCTCTCGATTCTGGACTGTCCACTTCATGTGCAGCCACCAACCTCTTTTCGAAACAAACCAAAGCTTCTTGTAAATTCCCAGTCGCTTCTCGAGCTCTACCCAATCCTCGATATGCCCTTTCTTGTTCTCTTATACTCTTCAACTTCGTAGCAGCTGCTAGTTGTTGCTCGTGACATTTAATAGCTTCCTCCGGATCTCCCAAAGCTTCGTAACAGTCACCTAGATTCCCGAGTGCTCTAGCCTTGTCCAGTAGAGCTGTACCTGTAGTTAGTGGTTCTAAAGTTGCTAATTGCTGTTCGAAATATCCAATTGCATCCTCGTAATGTGCCATGTTAAGTCTAGCTATCCCCAAGTTTCCTGTTTCAGAGAGAGAGACAGTTAAAGACGTAGTTGTACATCAAAATTTCTTTTAGATGAAAAAATAAATGTTTACCTAGAGCTTGCGCTTCCACTCCTGAATCCGCCAATTCTTTAGCTCTTTCAAGCTGTTCTTGATAACATTTTACAGCATGGGTATATTGACCCAACGCCATATGTACTGCGCCCAAGTTCCCGTGAGCCCTACACTCGCCACGCAAATCTCCGGCTTCTTGTCTTAAAGTTAATTCTTGAGTATGAAATCCCAGCGCCTTATCGAGATTTTTTATCGTCCTATGTGCGATACCTAAAGCTCCATAAGCAGCAGCTTCTAAACTCCGATCACCCGCCTGCCGTGCTAAATTCAATTGCCTTTGATGCATTTTTATCGCTTCCTCAGCTTCACCAAGACGCAACAGGCAATCACCAATATTCCCCAAAGCTCGAAATTTTCCAGCTAAATGCTTGGTCATATGCGCGATAGCTACACGTAAAAAGACAATTGTATATTTGAGAATTCTCTTTCCACCACGATTACGGAAGCATAATAATTCCTTACCCAAGTAATACTTTTGGCATTCTAATGCTGTATCTAAGTTTTCAAGAGCTAAATGCGCTAATCCCAAATTACAGTAAGCCCTCCCCATTCCAGATTTATCCTGCAAATCCTTAGCTAGTGCCAAGTCTTGATCATAGTATCTAACAGCTTCACGATGGTTACCTAAACAATAATGAGCGTAACCTAAGAAGTGACATGCTTTTGCTTCTCCTTCTACATCATGTAACTCTTGGGATAACATTAGATAGTTTTCATAATATGGAACTGCTTCTTCGAATCTGCCACGGGATGACAAACAATTGGCCAGATTAAGTAAAGCGCATGCTTCGCCAGCTGTGTCTTTTAGCTCGCGCGCTATAGCCAAGTGGGCTCTATAATGCCTTAATGCTGCTTCGTGACCCTGTACAGCTTGATATGCTACTGCTAAATTCCCATGAGTACTAGCTTCTGAACTGCGGTCATTGACCTATATCGAACAGCAGTTTTCGCAATGCTTGTAAAATGTTTATACGTATGTGGGTTAAAGATAACACTAATGTTATTTATTTACCTCTTTACTTATTGTTAATTCCTGTTTATGATATTTAATAGCTTGCTCGTAATATCCTAACGCGTTGTACGCATTTCCAATGTTTCCATACGCTCTGCCCATACCAGCTTTATCTCCCAATGATCTAGCGATTCCTAGATGCGCTTGATGTAACTTGAGCGCAGCTTCGTGTTCGCCGAGTAACTGATAAACTATTCCTAAATTGCTGCATGCTCGTCCTTCGGCTACTTTGTCTTTTGTAGCTAATGCAACGTCAAGTTGTCGCTGGTGCCACAACTTGGCCTGTGCAAGATCGCCTAAATAGGGATACATTTGAATGAAATTTTATAATAAAGTTCACTTCTTCGTTGGTTTCCTCATTATGTTTACGTTCCGAAAAATTTTTCACCTGCACATCTTGCAGCATGACCCAATCCAGCATAAGCTCTCATTTCTATCGCTCTGTCACCGAGTTCTTGAGCTATTCTTAGAACATTCTCGTGATAAGCCATTGCTTGACCGAAATTTCTACGATAATGATGAGATGATCCCAGGTTACTGAAAGCTCTCGCTTCTTCCACACGATCCCCTAATCGTCTTGCTATTCTCAAGTGCTGGGTATGACAATCAACGGCGCTTTCAAATTCTCCCATTGCTAAATAAACTGCTCCCACGTTACCTATTTCTCGTGCTTCCTGAAGTCGATCTCCCATTTGTTTTACTAACTGTACGCATTGCTTATGGGACGCAAGTGCATTTGGTAAATCACCAATAGCTGTATAAACGTGACCCAGGCTAGTTAAAGCAGAAGCTGCGGCCTGAGTGTCTTTGCACTTCATAGCTAAAACCAACTGATACCTGTGTGCTGTTAAGGCTTCCTTAAAACTGCCTTTGCTAAAATACGCAGAGCCCAGATTTCCATGAGCTCGACATTCACCCTGCGTATCTCCTAAAGATCGTGCCACACCTAGAAATATTTTCATTTCAAATTTAAAACAGTTACTTGCCACAAAACACATTACTATCCTATTTTCAAACTGACATTTACCTAAATCTTGCTGCATATAATTGATAGCTTTGTCCAATGAATTTAATGCCCAATATGCGCTAGATAGAGCAGAAAAAACAGAGCCCCTTAATTTCAAACTACAAGAACCGATAGTAAGCGCAGCCTCTAATACACCAGCTGCCGCTTTATATTGCCCAGCTCCAAGAAGTTCTTGACCAACAACAGAAATGACAACAAAAGGAGATTCGTCAAGTTTCATTGCACGTAATTGTTGAAATGTTGGTTCTAACGTCGTACGTAGCGGAGATTTTAATGATGCTTCTACTAAACCAGACAGTAATTGACAATTAGAAGGATCATGTGCCAGACCTGTACTGAAGGCCACAAGGGCCTCCCCATGCCTCCCTAAACATTGTAGCGCTACTCCTTGACGATAATATGCCTAATGAAGGAATGAAGTTTATTACTTATTTAAGGAATAATAAGTGAAATGTATGAATGTACCTTTGGCCATTGTGGACTGAGTTCGGTAGCTCTAACAGCATCTTGCAGTGCAAGTGCGAATAAACCCATTTTGAGCCGAGCAGCTGATCTGTTTGAATACAGCACATGGCTGAGTGGGTCCAAAGCAAGAGCTTCTGTGTACAAGCTTGCAGCAAGTGCATAATCACCGTTTTGACATGCTGCATTACTACGACGTACTGTATCCAAAAATAGAGATCTTGATCCAGCAGCCAAGGCCGACGTACCTTCGGGCTCCACCTGAAACATCCAAGATAATGTGCCACATTCGACTATCATTTATAATTCATTTTCCTACGCCTTTAATTGCCACTAAAATCTTTCAAATCCAAAGCACATTATTTTCCTTGTTCAACACTTGAATGATTAACTAAATGAATACTTTCATAAATTTATAAGAAATATAAGCTTTAATTTCAAAATTTATTTTATCATTTATGATCGTTTAATAACACGAAATTATATTTATATCATCATAGAAACAGATATTCATTATTGAACTTGCATGTATAGAGTCAAGTTTCGTGACAAGTCAAAAATTGAAAAGCGAAAAAATCTATAAAATGAAAAAAAATCGATTATAAAACAGTGATAATACTAGTTGTGAGATCGTATGTCGTAGGATTATGCGCTGTTACCTCAGAGATATCCCTATGAGACATTGCTTAAGACGAGCAGGTAGCATCCTCCTGCATGGGCATTATCTGCGGCGAGGGAGCTCCATTAGATAAGGCCACGCATTTTAGAGTATAAGGCCTTTCTAGGACTTCCCGCACCACCTTTCTTTTTCCCACTTACATTTATTCTTCGCGAAGTGCTAGTTTCAAACTTTGACGGCGCTCACCGGGCACACGTTGACACTAAATATTTTGTCCTAGTAATCGGAGTATTTGCTAGGATGAGTGAATTGGTTCGATTAATAAAAAAGGAGGGAGGAAGGCGTCTTAGGGGGGCACCCACTGCATTCCTCAGGCACAGCCATCTTGGAATGTGACCCCGGGTCCCCCCTTGGGCCCAGAGTGGGGCCGGCACTGTCTGCTTCTGTGCCCTCCGTATATTGGGCCTCACGTACACGCATATCTCGTAAGCCTACACTTCTCCGCGTAGATGTGTACCCATAGAAATGAGGAACTTACGTATACAAAACACAAGTCTATCAACGTGTATCTTTGTAATCTAATTACAATGACATTAGCATTCTGTAATAATCCGCACACACGTATCTCTGATAAATATTGAAAATATATTTTATTATACAATACATCAACTATTTACATTCGTCATAAGTAACAACGGTCCATTTATTCCATTCACAAATATGTACAAAAGTGTAAATTCTCTTTCATGTACAGAGTTTCAATTGCAGTGTCAACGATTTACTAGTTGTTTTAAAATATTAATACAGGTTCGATGTGTGCACGCTTAAAAGTATTATTGTAAAAGTACGACATATAAATAATACAGAATGATATAAATTACAATTCTGCTTGTACCTAAAGTAACAGGATAGGCATTTTGTATTTATTACAAGACTATGAGGTTTCGATGTTGAAGGAACATTCGTAAATTTATATCTATTTGAAGTTATATTTTGATGCTTGATTAAGTTCGGAACAGATTACTCTATCTGAGCGAAGATTATTATATTGGAATGCGTATGTAGATTTCAGTTAATGATATTCTGTTATGTACATGATTGTGATTAACGTTTCAGTAACTATTTATTAAGAAGTTTTATGCTCATTATAAAAAGGCTATGTATTATATATACTTTTATTTCAACTCTATTGCCATGCATACGATAATCACTGAAAAAGTTTCATAAAAAAAGATCAGTCTATTTTCCTTCGCTCAGGTAACAAACATTTTTTTTTATTTTGTACTATACTGTACACCAGTGTTTCTCGGAATAAATGATATACATATATACATAACTTATGCATATCATATACAAATCGTTTGCACAATATAAACATTCATTCGATGATTCGAATGCTGAGGAATGTTAAATATTTAATAATATTTTAAATTACAATAACGGACTGATCAAGGATCAGTTAAAGAAACAATATTTCTAAACGAAATTAAAATAAACGTGAATTCAATTCACATTACAATTTCTCTCTTGTACATGAACAATAATATTAAATAAAAATTTTTCGTACGAAAAAATATATGCGTTTAATGGAATTTGCGCATAATTCAACTATAGCTTTCGAAATTGTAACTAACCGATACCAAAAATAGACGTTCCCGGCACAATCCTATGTTCGTTTCAATCTTCGTTGATTAAGATGCATACTATAGTAGCATATATAATGTGTGTATCACATTTGAAATGTATATGTATCACATGTACATTTTACAAATGTACTGCTACTAATATGGTGTACAAATATAAAATGTATATATTTACGAATGCTGCATTCGCGCTGATGTTTTCAACCATACAGTTGTGAAAATATTTACGATCTTCACGGCCAGATTTTATTGAAAACTTCCATGAAGGAATCGTAAATCATAAATGTGATGCCAACGTCTAAACATACTCTACTTAATCTCGGAACAGTTCCTTTGTAGAATGCTTTCGGACCTTCGTTCTTCCATATCTGAACCATACAGTCTACGCTACTTTTGTATTTTGAAGCCTCTAGGCCCTAAAAACACGATTCAATTTTAATCATCCATACTCACAAGGAAACTTGAATACTCATGTTGTAATACATCTGAAATTTCAAATCCATACCTGCATTCTCGTTTTTATAACGTCAATGGGAGTGTTTCCAAACACTGATACTGCGCCAGCGCATGCACCAAATGCTCCGATAACTAGTTTGGGTACAGCAACATTTTTGTCTCCACCCTTGTACCAGTCTTTCAATGTTTCCATGACACAAAATCTAATTGCTTGGTTCGATCCTTGTTTTATAATCGTAGGCGTTAATCCTTGATACACGCCTTTGAATCCTAAATAAAAAATATTACACTGTAATGTTTTATATTATACGTCAACATATATATTCGTAAATAGTATGTTCAAAAGTGAGGGTGCATGATGGGTGGATTCTGAATAATTTTACAAATATTATATGCGAATAGCTTTGGCAGAAGCTATGTAACAAGATACGACTGAACGTTAATGGACGCATGCTCGAGTTGCTCTGTTGTTAGACGTGTAAGCTGAGAACTGTACGTGATATTACTCGACCTCTTTGCAAAGGCGATCGGGTTAATTATACGTACAGTTCAAGGCTTCTTTTATAATGTTACGCTCGACTTTAAATCCCTTTACAAAAAGGTACCATTGTATTTAATACAATACACTTAAGGTATTTTCTTTCATGTTACTTGGCATATTATCACTCACCATATTCTTGAATAATCATTCTTACTCCATGTAAGAATCCCTTGTATCTTGGATTAGCAGATCGTTGGTCATTAATGAATTTCACTTTAATAGTCTCCATTGGAGTAACGGCGAAAATAGCTTCAGATGCACCGGCGCACAGTCCTGCCACGAAACTAGTTTGAGTGGTAAGTTTGCCATCTTCGTTTATCAGCAGTCCTTTCATCGTTTCGAACGAGCCGAATCGCACCGCTGCTTTTGGTATCGAGCCATAGACTAGCACCGAAAGACCTCTGTATAGGCCGAGGACTCCACGAGTTTGTGCCGTTTTCGTCACGCAGTCCCATATCCCCGTGTATGCTCTACCGGCCCCAGTTTTTCCATCGAGTTGTAACTGTGTTTTCACATATTCCGTTGGATATGTAATACATATTTCTATGCCGCCGGTAATACCTCCTAAAAAATGAAAACACTGCGATTAATACATCATTCTACAAAATCAACATTTAAGAAAGATATTTTATTTATTTAATAAAACGAAACATTAGAAATTATCAAACATCATATACCTGAATGACAAACGTGAATGTCACATTATTCATAAGTAGCAAAGAATGCAGCATGGAGGATAAATGGTTTTAGTATGCATATCCAAGGTTAATTATTCCTCAACCTTTGGAATTATCATGCGCTTTGTATGTTGAATTTTGAATCGTTATCTATATTTCTCTTTCTATCATTCATATCCGTCTGCTTCTCTCTCACTCGCGGTTAATGTGTTTACGTTCAATCGGTCTATTTCGATAATAGTAGACAGGTGGCAAAGTGTACCGAGCGCACGCATTGAAAAGCGAATGATTCGAGACTTGTTTCGTGAAAGAAAAGAGGAAAAAAGAAACACATACCAGCTATAACTCCCTTTAAACCAGTACTGCTGGCGACCGCCGCAGCTCCGGTTTCCGTAAACCACGGCCTGCGAGGGAATGGATTATTATGGAATGGTGTAATTTCGTCTGTCCCGTGTGATGTGCGCATTAACCAACTGGAATCCATCTTCCAAATTCGTTTCTGTTATTCGGCAGCCTTGTCCCGTTAGCCGTCGAACCTAGACTGTGCTAGACTGAGTCGATTAATATCTGTACGTTTCGATGCGCGTACCAATGTTCCCCTTCCTCGAACAACTTCTTTCACTCTCGCTTTATTCGCATGTATGGCGTAAATTACGCTGATATCAGCGAATAAAGATAATCAAAGGGTGGACGATGGGCAGAGCGAACGAAACTCGCCGCACCTTCCATTAATATTATAATAAAACAATAGGTATCACGGAATAGTATTCATGTAGATCGATAGCGATCTAAATTATACATTATCACTGTCAGTATTCAATTCTAATTTGATCTCGTTATTAAATATTATTCTTTACTTCCTATCATTCTGAGTTTTATTATTACTTTACTCTTTACTGCAATGAACTGTAATTAACACAAATCCATCTTGAATATATAATTAATGTCAAGTATACACCAAATTGGTAATTATAGGAAATATCTTGTTAAGAATTTGTTCGTGAATTGTATTTAATGTACAAGTACATCGAAGGATAACTAAGAAATAGCCAAGGTTGAATAATCAGGCTGAAATGAAACATGTGGAATTAAAATTTATGCATAATCTATTTACTTGCATACTAAATAGTTTATTGTAATTTATAAAATATTTTATAAATCGCTTAGAATATTCCAGGTCAACTTGGTCATTAGCATGTTTGAAATTTTTATCGCCACTGTGAATAATTCATTGCATTATGTGATGAAATTTGTTTTGTAAGCTGTTGAAGTACACTACTAGAAACATTTCCATTTCTTGCATTATGTAACAGTATTAATGACTGTGGCCACATGTCAGTAAGAACACGAGAACAGAGAGTGGTCACGAGATAAGAAGTTTTTGAATGGCGGATTGTAGATAAAGCTCATTTATTTGGGTGCACTTTATTTTCTGCCTAAATCTTGACATAACGTGTATTGTTGTATTCATAGCTTGGAAAAGTTTGAAAATGAGCAAAGTGTGCGTTTCCTAAGCATACTATCCAATCACAATATAGGATGCCACACACTGTTGTTAATCGTTACGATTATTATTTACCATACGAGTGTACATGTTTTACCACCCAGGTGTAGTATTTGCTAAGCGTCTCATACGTCTGGAATAATTTACAAACATTGTAATTAGCATAAACAAACAATTCATTTCGCATAAACCGTTTTGCAATATATTAATTCTTACCGCGTATTTCGATCTTGATCTCGTATTTTCTTTTCCATTTCTGCATCTGTCAATGTTTCTAAAAACGGTGCCCATTGATCAGCTTCTGACGGTGGTCTAAAAGGTACTTCAACCGTGGGTAAAGGGGCTTCTGAAAATGCGTAGGTTCTTTGGTGCCACGATAACTGCCCACGAACACTGAAATCATATTTGTTTCAATTGCGTGCGAATAGGTAGAACTCTTAATAAAATCTTTTCGTAAAATCTGCAAGCAAAAGGTATTTGCACCGACCTATAAGCAATGGCTGTGACAAATTCTCCACCAAGGCCCAACTCGGCGCAAAGTTTCATTGCAAATTTTTCTGGATTATTTTCTTTCTCAGACATGTCCCATTCTACTTGATCCACTAAAGATGTGTTGCCAACATGTATATTTAACTTAATTATAACTCGTTGATCGCACTGATCTTCCAGAATCGTTTCTTGCGGAAAAGCTTCAATTTGTTGTCTTATAGCTTGCGCGATGGCTGGCACAAAAGTTAATGGGTTTAAATCTAAATCGTCGCATAATACTTCAGCAAATTGTTCCGGCGTTATAAGGCTTTCTACAAGAAGAATGTGTATTATACATATTTAACACATTGCTGCAGTAATATTTCACTGTAATTTACGCGATTGGACATTATAGGTAAGCATACCGTTTTTGTTCCATGTAAAAGTGTCTCTTAACTTCTGCCCTTCGATTTCCATATCTAAACGAATTGGGACCAACATTTCCTGTTGCGCTGCATTTTCCAGATTCGCCGACGGGTCTGTATCGTCGAAACTAAAAAGATATTCTATATTTCATAAGTAAATACAAGATTGATTTGCTACGCGTGAAATGGTTTGCGTATAGCATAATAACGAGTGTAACACGCACCATAATGGGAATGTTCTGATTTTCTTATTATGTACTCTATTACGATTAATTGGCGTGGCTTGAGGTACAGCATCTAGGTGCGAACTATTTGGTAAACTAGGCACCCAAGGCATAGATTTCTTCGACTTTCCTTCCCTAGGAGCTGGAGGCTCCGTCGAATGCACTGATACAGCTTTGTATTTATCATCGTTGCCTTCGATAATGTCTTCTACTTCGCTAGCTCTTAAAAGCGACACGCTAGACGCGAGTACATGTTGACTTAATCCAAGTTCTACTAGCTTCTTGCGTTCGTCGTTTGTAATGGATCTCCTGAACATTCCAGGATAACGTTTATACAACGATCCACGAAATAGGCGTAGATAATTGCCCACTTCGGACCCAATGCAATAATATTCTCCATTTTCCTCCACTTGAAAACTTATCGGTTTGTCACCGTACGTACGCAGAGCCATGTTTTTTAGTTGCTGTAACAATAAAATGTTTAACCATCTCTCGTTTAAATATTCTAATGTTGAGGCCGAAACCCTGCATCGCATATTTCGTAGTGCAAGATTATTTATTAAAACTATTTTATACTGTTCACAAGATCCCTTCATTTACTTACTTGTTTTACAGATCACTTATCCACTTTTCATCTGTCAAACATTTATTAACATTGCCACTAAATGTATCATAAAGCATTTCCTTTGCGTCCAGCGCAAGCGATTTATAGCGCGCTACTTTTTTATTTCCGTAAACAATATTTCATCAAAACTAGCCTGTAGCGGTGACTTATATGGGGGAAGCTTACCTTAAAGAAGAAAATACCGATCGTTTGAATATTTCGGTCGATTATTGCGTATTTCGCGTTTGTTAAATATGATAATACAGATTCTAAGGCTTCGTTTTAAAGACAACTATTAGCACCCAAGATGCTACCTCTGCGTCTGAAACAGATTGGTATGAATACCTTTGGCGCAGTTTTCAACGCTACGCTGATGTTAATACGAAAAACTAATTCCATTCGGCAATTTAAAATTAAAAATACGCGAGGATGATTGAATTTTCATTTCTTGTACAGATATACATACTTTGTAAATGCATACGACAACAAAAATTTATCGTATTTCATTGATGTACAAAAACATCCCTAGAAAATTGTACATACTGCTTTTACCCCAACAATTATCCTGGAATGTGGTAACAAGATAGTTGGAGGGGGTGGGAATAATAAACGTTAGGCGTGTCGGCGTCTGTTTTTTAATATATTAATAAAATATTTAATTGAAAAAAGCAATCTTGCCACGGTACTTATCTCTGGATGGTACGGATTCGATTTCCGAAGAGATTCACTGCCCATCGTAATATGTTGGGGGTGCAAAAAATTGTCCGCACGGAGAATGCTCTTAAGACTCTCTATCCATAGCGTATCATTTTATGGCTCGGCAAAGTTCCAATTTTACATTTGCGATATAACAGTACGTATATGTGGCTGGCGTTTGATTACGCGTGGAAGAGGGTATGTTCTTATGGGGTAGCAGGTGGGCGGTAGCCTTTGCCGGGGAATGGAGACGGAGAGCGTAAAGTCGGGGGCTAGCGAGCATAGCCATAGCCATCATAGCAGGAGCTCCCAAAAACACCATCGAACTCACAGTTCAAAGTCTCATCACAGGCAACACTCCCACCGAAGTACCAGGTATTTTAATTTTTTAAGAAGTTTGCCACTCGTTTAAACTACGTGATAACGTCTGCCTCAACATGGATATTCTTTTAAAAGGACCAGTCGCAGTCAAAGAAAGGAAAGGCACAATTTAGATTCCGGCGAGATGGCTCCCTTTCAAACGACTGTCAACGTAAGGGGTGACAGCGTGGACAATTTGGGTCAAGAAGTTATTGAAGTACAGATTCTGCCCCAGGATGAAAACTGGGGCGAGAATACTACGGCCGTTACCGGGAATACTTCCGACAGATCGGAATCAACCGAAGACGTGAGCCATTGGCCCAACGAGAGCGACGGATCGTTTAGTTCCTGTAACCGCTTTGTGGGTCCTGCTGTAGCAATGATACTTGGGCTAAGTGCCTTTCTTAGTCCTATAGCTATGGTCATACTACCTAAATTGGGATTTTTTCCCGACTCTACGACCGTCTTGACGATGCAACAGAAACTACAATTGTTATCGTGTAACGCAGAATGCAAAGGCCAATTGCTAGGTTTAGCCTTTAAGTTGGTGCTACTAGGTATCGGTAGTTGGGCCGTGCTTTTACGCCAACGAAATGCTACGATGCCGCGTATATTCCTATTCAGAGCTGGAGTGTTGCTGCTTACTACACTGTGCATCTGTACTTACTGGCTATTTTATGTTGTTCAGGTATACCGCTTTACTATGTATCTCGATAACTCTTAGTAACCACGACGTTCATGCTGTATCATAAATTTCAGGTCACTGAGAGTGCTAAGACTGCTGCTAACGGTGAAATAACAGAGTACAAAAATCTAGTAAATTATGCCGGCACTCTTGTGGATACCTTATTGTTCATACATTATATTGCTATATTACTCATCGAAATCAGACATCAGCAACCCACGTTTTACCTTAAGGTATGTGTATTTAGTTTTTATATACAGCCTCATATTTCTCCTTATTCGCGTTATAACGATATATATCATTACCTGTATTGAAGGTTGTAAGGTCACCGGATGGTGAATCACGATCTTACGCGATTGGGCAGCTATCGATACAACGGGCAGCAGTGTGGGTGTTGGAAAGGTATTACACAGAATTTCCTATTTACAACCCGTACCTAGAAAGATTGCCCGTGTCAAAGTCTGGTAGAAAGCAATCGAGCTTCAAATTTTACGAAGTCGATGGTGGAGTAACCAGCAGTGTCCAGTCTCGAGGGGGTAGCGGTGATAGGGCAGCCATAACTACTCAAACGCGTCGTAGGGATTCTAGCCATAATGAGCGTTTTTACGAGGAGCATGATTACGAGCGTAGAGTAAGAAAACGAAGAGCAAGATTAATCACTGCCGCTGAGGAAGCATTTGCACACATTAAACGTTTACACTCTGAAGTGGATTCAGCCCCTAATCCTGGTCCTATGGATCCTATGGAAGCTGCGCAAGCGGTATTCCCGTCTATGGCGAGAGCCTTGCAAAAGTATTTGAGAGTAACGCGACAGCAACCGCGTCACTCGGTTGAATCTATTTTAAATCGACTTGCGCGATGCTTGGCTCAGGATGCAGCACCGCGTGCATTTTTGGAACCTTTTTTCGTACCCAGCCCGGTTCTTTCGAATGAGAAGGAAAGACAAAAGCGCTCGCATCATTGGGCCCTAGTTTGCGAGGGAGAATTGCCGTCTCGACCACTTGCCAACGGCTGCGAATTTCAATTGAGGCAAGGTGAAGTAGCTCTTTTATGTACAGCGTATCATTTACCCCATTTCCACCTTACGGAGCAGCTTGCGCATCCCAAATCGAATAAATTCCTACTACGATTAAATTCTGAAACGTCGGTCTAGTAACGGTATTTTGTATGTGTAACGAACACAAGACTCACTAAAAACGAGTAGTTTTTTACTGTATATAATTGAGAAAGTTCTGAAATAATAAATTTGTAAGTATTGTGAATTGAATATAATTATAGCAAGCAGAATTCCCGAGGCATATACTACATATTACGCGCGATGAGATTTTCTTAGAGTGTATTTTCAGACGAACAGAACTCTTGCGAACATAATAGTTTTCTATGCAGAATCATGAAAATTGTTCACAACAATGAAGATTATTTATATTTCCTGTTTGCTAGAAATAATCAAAAGACGGGGGACAATATAATTTTTGCATTTATAGTTCCAGATAGAATACTCAATTTCTCGTATGATAAACGCACATGTATTTATTTATTTTATCGTCTCGCATATCATTATTTATAGAGAAACAAAATAAGCTTATATCTTATAATAGGTTTACCCTAGCAAGAAATCCGAAACTTATTAGCTATATTCTGATTGCGATTACAAACATTGTACAAAGCTACAAATGCTTTTGTGAACATCGAACAGATGCTTGGGATTATAATTGAAACGGTGGTGTTCTAAAAGTGCATTGAAATTATGAACATCAACGCTATACTTATTATACACTTTCTACGTGTAAGTTTCCATTACGCGAAATACTGTTTTATTTATTTAATTCCAATGTAATGAGAATTTTGACAAATGTAGTCACAAATGTCAAAGTGAAATATTTTAAATAGGAGAAAAAGAAATACATTCCTGCGATGTATTTGCGTGGTATAATATTTATAGTTTTATGCATACAATTATGCATATACTCGTATCACACGTAACAAAACTGCAGTTTCTTCCATAACATGAATTTTATTAAGTTTTCCCCATTTATAGTACTTTACATATCTGCAACTAAAGATATGTATTTTGTAATTAAATTTTTTTTATAATTTATACACGTGGTTATTTTTAGATTGCTTATAATCATTAATAAGTTTATAATTGTTAAGTATATTATAAACTTCGGTATCTCTATTAGTTTTAATATATACATGCAACTCGCAATTGTAGTATGCAGATAAGACTTTGACACAATCTCCTTAAAATTCACAAGTTCAATTTCTCACGAATAGTAGGACTATTCTCTGTCGAAACTTCTATTAAATTTGTTCCTTTCGTCTTTGTATTTTAGTGTTACACGTCATTTGTCTGTTGCGATCGGACATTAATTTGCTCATACCCATCGTTGGGTACCATACCATAGTCAGTATAACGTTTACAGGTATTTGAATATTTTCCATCGTTCATATATTTTCATCTATCCAATGAGATATTGGTCGTGCTGATATTACTCGATACAATTACTGACATTGTATTAATTTTAACATACTTCTTCTGTATTAAATTGTTATTATTTCGTATCATGTCGACTTTACAAGGCTGATAGTATCTTATTGCAGTTGTGACTGGGCTTGCTACTGAAATATATGTGTACAGTAAATAATAATATTTTACATTCACGTTGAAATATGTATATACGATATATACATCATACAAATGTATGAGGCGATCAATGTAACGACGAAAACTTGTTACGCAAAAGAGGTTTTAAATGTTATAGTATCCTTTTTTTTTGCGCGCGTTTCCCTTTAATATTTAAATTTCGATGTAAAACGGACATGATTCTACGCGACAAGTGCAAGATCGAGGCACGTCTAAGGAGCATTTAACATATCACGATTAAATAAGAAAAAAAAGGTGTACATCGCATACCTCTGCCCATAATTTATATTAATTAAGAATCGTAGTATGTCAGAAATACTTGTGTTAAGAAAACGAAAATTCTTTTTATAATTCTGCATCCCTGCGGGTATGCAATGTTGCTGTTGTGAGTAGCTTTATCTACCAATTTTTTATTTATGTGTGAGCGTGATGAATGTATTAAGTGATAAACAAAATATACATTTAATGTATAAACATTCACTCTCTGGTATATTTCTTTAGATACAGTGTATCGAATATCTTATATTCTGTGTAAAATATACTACGTCTTAATTTTGTAAGTTACTACTGTACTTTGCGAGGAATGGTACGCACAAAATAGAATTCTATCGATAGTGTAGGATTGGAACGTAAGGGATAAAGAAATTGTTACATCAAATTCACTTTGTAAATGTGAAGCCGCTTTACAAACAAGTATTCCTTGACTGTAAGCCGTATGTTTACACTAATACATGAAATACACAAAAGAAATGAATTTTTTATTTTCTAGGCTTAGGGTTCGCTATTAAAGAAACAATTTCTTTGTTGAATACGGGTACATACATAACGTTTAACAGCGCTTCTACAAGAGACGTAGGACTTCCGAATGCAAATAAATGAATAAATAAACAAATATATGCTATTGTTTGTATGACTTTTGCAGTGAACATGAACTATTACGAAGAACAAACGAATTCTGGCTTTTTATAAAGTTAATCGATGTACTTTGTGCATTGCATCAGGAAATAATAGACCCTTGATTACGTTCCTGTGTGTTATCTGTGGTGATGTAGTAATTAATTAATTAGTAATTATTCAACGTCATGCGTGCCGAAGAAGTGGGCGTCAAAACACGTCAACGCCAGGCTACGCAAAGTTACGCAAAGTCGAGAGCATCCTTAAGTTTGACACGCCACCTCTGATTCGGAGGTTAGAATCGTTCTCAGAGCAGTCGACATATCGATTATCATTCGCTGGCCTGGTCAGCAACAACGCTGGCAGGGCGTAGAAATTCTCGGTATGTTTTCAACTTGGTATTTCTTCGTTTTCTTCGCATTAAACGTCTCATGAAATCCTGATCGCTGGTCTCGCTTAAGATGAAGCGTTAATATTAATCCGAAACATGGCGCAATCTATTTTCGACGCTTTAACAGGTAAAACTTTTCCATCGTAGAAATAGGTGGGGTTAACCAACAAGTATCCTATTTATCTTTCCTTCGGAAAGAGAATCCAGGTAACATTTCAGGCACTAAAGGTCACTGGTTTTCGTGCTGTTACAGGCGTATCGCTCGACAGTCCTTCTGTGCAATCATTGTTGGAGTCACAGACTCTAATAACCGAGGTTGAGCAGTCAGGTGGGTTTCTTGCCAAAGTAATATTGATAACCTATCAGAAGGGAATCCCTACTCTACGAATATTTCAACGGTACGGATTTGTAACGAATGTTTTTTATATATTATATTTAGCAATCGATCAGGATGAGGAAGATATATTTCAATGTGGGAAATGCAAAAGCCAGTTCACGTCGTTGCACATGTTTGTATTGCACAAAAGGACGCACCAAAAAACGCAGGAGCAGACAATAGATTTAAGTCAGTTTTTGGTGAACGACGAGAATAATACCGTGCATACAGAGGACAACGGCCAAGAAGAATCGCAGTATAATCCTCAAGAAACGTTCGTTCAAAATGATCAACTCAGCGAGCCGATTATACTCGAAGAATCAGACATGCTGTTCAGGTCGGCTATAAGTGGTTACATACTCGGCGCGTACTTAAAGATATCCCTTTCTAACCAGCGCTACGTTCTTTGCAGCATGGATCAAGGTGCTAATTATTTTACAACGGATTCCACGTTTAGTGTTCCAATTATATTAAGTTCGGATGGGTTGGATAGTTTCGAAAGCTCCACTATGCCAGCGGATACTGAACCAATGAAAGATGATTCAAACGAAGTACCTCATGTTCTACAAAGCGATATGTCTCAAGAGCAGGATATTAGTAGCATAGAGAAAATTGATCTGTCGATAACGGATAATCCGATGACAGACTCGGACTCTGCGATTAATCAAACACAAAATTTAAAGGTACGTGCCGTGGATGTCGTAAGGTACTGTGTTGCGTTGGGATTCACTTGCTGATCGGATATAAATATTTGATTGCAGTATAAGTGCGGATACTGTAACAAGCAGTTCGCAAAGAAATTTTATTGGCAGCAACACGAGCGCTCTCACACGGGGGAAAAACCATATCAATGTGTTGTATGCGGACGTGCGTTCGCACAAAAATCTAATGTGAAAAAGCACATGTCGTCGCATAAAGTATGGCCTGGCACCGCCATACACTCCCTACCTCCCGAGGTACATTAAAAATTTTGCCGTAAATTTGCAATATTCCTCCACATCTTTCTTTTTAATAGCCCATGACCATTGTTAGGCACCAGCAGACGGAAGCATAGACCGTACCTATCATTGTCAGTTTTGCAAAGAGATATTCGATTCGTACAAAGCTCTAAAGGGCCACCTTATAGTCTCTCACTTAGCACTGAAAGTGTACAAATGTGTGCAAAGTAGTTGTAGTATGATGTTCGCTGAACTCGAAGATTTCTTAGAGCATACTCGCAGCCATAAGAGATCGGAATATCGTTGTCACGTGTGCGGTGAAGTATTTAGTACTCTGTCTGATCTTGGGCTCCATCAATACGCCCACTCCGTCCAAAAACAAAAGACAACAGAGAAATATTATTGCTGCTCCGTTTGTAAATCCTCCTTCTCGAATCTGGAGGCTTTGCAACACCACACGGAGACCACGACGCACGATTACGCATGTTTACATTGCGGTAAAAGTTTCTTAATCGAACGATTTCTGCGGCGCCACTTGAAAACGCACGCCTCGTCCGCGCGATTCGCCTGCGAAGATTGCGGGAAAGCGTTCAAAACCGAGCAATATTTAGCCAATCATAAGTTAATACATAGCGAGGAAACGCCGTTTCTCTGTCCAGTGAGTAATTTTACGATTCGGCTTACGAGATCGTAAAATTCCGTCACATTTTTCATATAATTTTTTTTTTTAATTATAGCATTGCCCGGCTAGATTCAAACGAAAAGATCGTTTGGGTCGGCACATGCTGATTCACGATTTAACAAAGAGATTAAAGTGTCCCTTCAGAGGTTACTTAGGCTGCATGAGCGAATTCTCGCGACCTGATAAGTTAAAGCGTCACCTTTTGACGCACAGCAATATCAAAAGATTTAGTTGTAGTCATTGTAATCGTAATTTCCATCGGGCACAAGCTCTTAAGCATCACGAAATGAATAAGCATAGTTTAAAGTGCGAAATTTGTTCACACGTAAGTGTTGCATCGAAGTGAACCGATAGGGAGTAATCAAAGCCCGAGCTTACGCCTCTAAAAATCTTCGTTACAGGCATTTAAAACTAAAGAACAATTGCTAACTCATAATTGCGATCAGTCGAGTGAGACCAAGAAGCACACCAGTTCACAGTTACCTAAGAAAGCTTCTGGATCATTTAAGCCAAGGAAACCTACCCCAAAGAGACAAACATCATCAAAGACTGCGATTGGGCTTGCTGATAAGGAGAAACTAGAGAAATTTAAGGCTGACGAAATACAAAGAAAAGTAATTACACGTCGCTCGCTTATTCGATCTAATTTACCATCGCTCTCGAAGCCATGGCATACAAGTAATTCCATTTCTTGCCTTTTAGATTACCTCCGAAACGTTTAAGTCTGGCGACTACAAAGACGAAACGTGTACCAAAAAAGTAGAGAATATTTCTGTATCAAAAGAAATCGGATCAACGATCGAAGCAATCATCAGATCTGACGCGGCGGACAATGAAATCAAACGCAACATTGATATATATTCGGTACAACAGACAGGCGAATAGAGTTTTTAAATATATTTTTTAATTGTATTTAAATTATAATATAGTCTAGGCTGTAGATAAGTTGTCATATAGTACGTGCAATGGGATCATTGGCAAACTGCAAGTTGCATTTTATAATAGCATATAATATTTTGTAGTTTACATATCTGTGATAATTATATTATAAAATATATTAATATAAGTAACTTATATCTATCTTAAGTACTTTTAATGTCGCCTTCCTTAGATCGTATGGAATTTATGAATGTATTTAAAAAGAAAAAGAAGAGGCGTTTGTGTCAATACATACATTTGATTTAATTCAAACCGATGTCCCGTAATGTGTCGTTAATTTTTTACTCCACAGGATGCAGCGGTATCTACCTAACGAACGTTAGATTACATTTGAAAGATAAGTACAAGGAAGTGGTTAGCAAAACCACGATCACCACGTCCTCTCTTGCGTTCTCCTTTTAAGACCAGTTTAGTAAAGAAAGCACTGCAGTCCTGTGTACTAGGAAAAAAAAAACAGTGTCACATTGGTGTGCATCTTTAATGCTGATATAATCAATTCTATCCGATAAGATGCCTTCTCGAGGATTTTATGAAGTGGCTAACAAAGAAGAAGGCAGAGCAGCAGAACGTGACCAATCTTACAAGAGTTGCGTTATCGCATTATTAATATTTTTCTTCCTATGTATTATCCTCATTCTCGCAAGTTTACCGTGGAAAAGGTACAACGGTCGTTATTCTGAGGATGAAAATGAAAATTTGGTAACAGCCGAGGTAAGTTTCTTTTTTTTTAAATGAAAAATTATAAAGGACGGTCTGATAGAAATGATATCGGCACAGCAGCAGCATCGCAATCATCAACATCGCGCAGAGAGGACGACGAGTACAACGGAATCAATTAAACAGCATCTGTATGATGATACATTCCTTGAGTCAACAATTTCAAAACTTCAAGTGTCCACGGAGAAGTCTGAAATAATAAACGTTACGAACTCGACCAACGATTCGTCTAAGTTTGAAAAGCTCCTGAACGCTGAAACAACTACAGAACCATCGACATCTTCATTAATTAATAACGAATATACGACTAAGAAAGAACCGTACGACGATCCTTCAACAAGTAATATAGCTTCGTTGGATGAGAACTTTGGTTCTACCGGAGGCGATGTATCTAGTTCGACTACGGAAGAATATATTCGCTATAGCGAGAAGACTATTAACAGATCGGAAGACTATACAACGCAATCTTACTCTTCCACTTCCACGGATTCAAATATTGTCAGTAAAACAGCTTCCGTCGATGGATACGAAAGCACGACAGACGGTGTCGCCGAATCCACAACCGAAGGTGACGAAAATACTACAATTAGAACTACTATCACTGACAATATTGCTAATGGAACAACGACAGACGTCCCCGTCGAATTTACAACCGAGGAGAAGTCTACTACAACTACTTTCGGCGCGTACGAAAGTACAACTGAAACTGAAAGTACTACAATTGACCCTACCACTGATAATCCTCGAAATATAACAACCGATTCTACGATAACAAGTACAGCGCAAATTACAACTACGGACAGATATATGAGCACAACGCCTGAATATCGTCGTAACGAAACAGTGTGCAGAACAGGCGAATGTAAAACTATGGCCAGCAAAATGCTATTCTACATGAATCACACTGCTGACCCGTGCGAGGATTTTTATGAATACGCATGCGGTGGTTTCGAGGCGAATCCACAGGTCGTGGAACGGGATTTGAAGAATGTAGCTTATCAACGCATGTCGCGTGCGTATAGTTTTTCTTCAACACTTAAGAGAAAATATTCTTTAATTTCAACACTTGAAATAAAAAATATTTTCTCACGTATCCAGTGCATACATGTATGAGCAATACTTGGGTATCAGGGTGCCTCGAGGTAAGTCTCGGATGGAACAGTGGAGTAACGAGAGGACTTGGTTTTTAGGGCAAATGCAGGAGGAAGTGCGTGCGAACAAATCGTCCCTTTTCACCGAGTATTACAACAGCTGCATGCAATACGGAAACACGAATCTGACGGAAAGGATACGATTAGGTACGCAGTTGAAAATAATGTCTAACTACCAGTCACTACCTAGAATATACATTTAATGTACAATTGGTAATATTAACATCCTCGTTACACAGCGAGAGCAGAGTTAGACGAGGTAGGGAAGTTTTACACTGCCGACAATTGGCCTGGAAATCATACAAACTTCACCGTCTTAGTCGCTAAGCTATTGTTACGCAACAGGTAAGGGGTTCTGAACAAGCGAACCGTACAAAAATATCGCCATCCTCGGATGTCTTGAATCTTTCGATCTTTCAGAGCCCTGCTGTTCGACATCACTGCCGATCTCGACGAGTACTCGCCGAACCAGTTCACCCTCAAGATAGGGCCGGCGATGTACAATAATCTGCTCGACACAGAGGAGCCGGAGGATCTTTGTTACGCGAGTCGATACGAGAGGGAAGAAGAGGAGGTGGACCTAGGGAACATGTACAAAAAATATAAAACGTGCAAAGTACGGATATGTATGTGCATTCGATAGAGAAGCATGCTCTCCGCAGCCGAAAATAATTTAACGCTCGTACCATTGCTCGCCAGGACGATACAGAGACGTTTATAAAATCCGTCAAGGAAGCTTTGACGACGCTCGGCGTTTTCGACAAGCTGAACAATATGTACAACATCACCCAATACCTGCAGACCACGGTCATCCACATGGATATGCAGATAGTGAAAAGCTTTTTCGCGGTGAGTCCATCGAGTTTCACAGCCGCGCGATCGAGAACGTTTCGTCGAGGTTCCTTCTTTCGTTTCAGAATTACCCGTCTAAGGACAAGATTCGCGAGGCCTACCTCATGAAAAATTACACCCGCGTCACAGTCGCGGCGTTACAGAAGAACCTGAAAGTCGTAAGATAAACAGTTTGCACGGTCGATCGGCTGATCTACTTCATGGAATCGATATGTTCTGTAACATGTTTGCAGATAGACTGGACCAGACTGATCTACTTGCTTACAAAGCAAACGATTAAACCGGAAGTGAGCTTACAAGTCTACTTCTACGACGCTTTGATCGAAGGGCTGAAAAGCATCGAAGACTTCGAGGCGAGCAACGCAATGGCATTAAACAATATGCTGTTGGGGCTGTACGCGCACAATCTTTACCGCGAGGTATGATACTTTATGATATATTTCATTGACTTTCGCACTCAAGCGCGCATCGCTTTCAGTTGGTCGTATCGAAACACAGGGACACCGAGGAGCACTGCCTTCGGGTAGCTGCCAACGTTTTGATTCCGGAAGCATCGGACTTGTACATTTCCTCCTTCTCAACCGACGAACGTTCGAATATGAATAGATCTGTAAGAGTTCGTTACACGCGTACTGATTATTCAAATGTGTCGATAGAGTAACTATCCATTGCCGTGTGAATCAACAGATACACGATTTGTTCGAGAAACTGAAAGACACGTTGAAATCGAGGATAAGAGAGGCAAAATGGGCCGCGCAAGAAGGGCGCGACGCGTTGTTGTTGAAGATAGACGATCTGAAAGTCGCAGTGCCCGATATTTCGTATTTTACCGACAACAAATCGACTTATAGGAACACCACAGCTGACAAGGTACAAAGAAACATTTTGATTTGTAAAGGAAACGATAAGAAACGCGTGCGTGATATACTAAATAACGACGTTAAAAAATGTCTAGTACTACTGACTTGTATGATACGTTTACATTAAGGATAGTGTCATGACGATTTAAATTCTAGGTGGATCTATCGGGCAATTACTTTGAGAATTCAATTGCTTTAATGCGAAGGTATCGAATGCTGATATACGCACAATTGTTTACAAATCCAGGCCACCCTGAACAAATGTAAGTCTAGAATTAAAAATAATTGTACGAAATATCTTTACGTTGTTCTACCAAGTGGATTATCGAACAGTTGGACACAATACGCAACGCCGTACCAATCCAAAGGATTAACGATCTACGGATTGGATCTCGTTGTGATACCGTTTGGTGTAATCGATTGGTCCACGAAGTATGATGAACCTTCGTTTGATTACATAACAATGGCAACACTTGGTAACGTGATAGCGCACCAAATCGCACACCATTTCGACGCGAATGGTATTTGAACGATACGTAATACGATCGCGCTGCCAGACAGTGCTCGATCTTATAAATTCGTATAAGATTACAGATCTTTTAATCTCGAATATTGTCCATCAGGTATCTATTATTGGAATGGAACCCGCGACGCCGAATACTCCCTGTTGAACGACAACGACTCTACCAACTCGAATTTCGCACTATATATTAATTGCCAACGAAATATTCTATATCAGAACCCTCTGACTATGGAGTTACCATCGACAGGGCAGATCGTATCTTACGAGGTGAAATCATACATTTTGCTCCTCTATGATATCGTTATAACTGCAAAAAATATGATTAAAAAGCGGCATATGTACAATTGGGTACGCTATTTAAACTAGCCAGTGTTTGTCATTTATGAAACACGTTTTCAGATCCCGCAACTGACGTTGAACGAACGATTATCCGAGACGATGGGACTCAGATTAGCCTATGATACTTTGGATCGATTGAGATCTCGTGCGGAAGTTCATCTTCCATGGCTCGATCTTGATTCCGATCAGTTATTCTATCTCACCTATGCTCAGGTACTCTTGTTACAGTAAGATTCATGGCATTAGCTTTGTTTAAATCTACAATTATTAAAAGGATTACCGTATAGTGAACGCGATAAATTTTCTTTTCCGTCACAGATGCAGTGTACGAAGTCACCACTTACGTCGTCGTATGTATCATTGTACGAGGACGAGCAATTACCGAGTCGCATTCGCATCTTTGTTTCTGCGTCTAACAATAGGCTTCTTGGTGAAGCTTGGAATTGTGCGGATGGCTCGCGTATAATTCCAAGTTCTACTTGCAGCGTATTTCCGTATCTCGAGTCAAACGACGACGGAGTAACTACATCGGAATAACAATAAAGCGACCGACCTTTCTTCTTCTTCTTCTTTTTTTTTTTGTTTTGTTTATAAGGAAGCGTGATTAAGTGGTAACGACGCTGTCCGTTTATTCTCAGGAACAAGATAGTTTTCTTTTTTCTTTGTTTCATTAACATTCACACGTAAACAGGCACGATATGAGAAAATCAGATGAGCTCATACATCCATTGGCAACCTACTAAATTTAAATACTCTCCTCCGTATGCTCTTTACAATGCGACTAGAAAGTTAGATAGCGTGAACACTTCACCCTTAAGTCGGTCGTTATTTCTTGTGAACCTGTTCACAATCGCTTCTTTTCCACCGAGTCCACAGATTTTGCAGAGTGAACCATACCCCCTAGAACACAGACCGATTGCTACAACTGCATATTACTTTAACATTTACTGAACCAATGATGAACTGAGCTGTGACAAAATGTTCGATACATCACAAATAAATTATGAACATGTACATTAATTTAAAATCATATCTTCAAGCATGCATTCTGTATTCATACATGTTGAAAAAATTATCATTACGTTTATCACCGAGTGCTGCTGGCAACAAGAGAATGTAAACAAGTACAAAAATTCGTGACATAAAACAGAAGCAACCCGTGACACAGCTTGTTTTGCTTTCATAACATTCATGTCAGTTGAGTAATGGACTTTAGAACATGTAGATGCCACTCTCGTTTTATATTTAGTAGCTGTTAATTATAAGTCAATAGCCCAGTACACTATCGGCTTAGTACGAAGCGTTATATACGCTTGAAAAGAACATAGTAGACATCAACACATACCACTGCTAGGAGTTACATCCACATGGCTGTTGCCTAGTCGTGTAACTGACCGTTTTGATATAACTTTCTTTTCCGTCTGAAAAGACGAGAGCCATGCAAAAGGCATAAAGGAAAATGCAAATAATCATTCAGTTAGTTCCAAAGTAAACGAAAAATCCAACTCTAAGGAACAGGACACGTACCTCAAAGTACTGATGCCATAGAACACAGCCATAGACACAGAGAACCGAGACTAGAGATTGGCAAAGTAGCCACAGAAGAATGTTTAGTGCTTGAGTGCGCTCAAATAATGCAGCACCATGCCGTATACACAGTAATGCTTCTGTAACCATAATCGCACCATAGACCCAACACTGAGTCCCTACTCTACTACACGTTGGATCTGTTACATACATGTAGTACTGCCTACAATTTATATCCAAACATTATACCCTTAACATGGATTCTCCTCGTTCAACCTAATTTAACAAACATTCGCAACGATCGCGCGATATAACTTTTGCCTACCTAACGGATGGTGCGACAATTATTCCAATTAATACTAGTCTTGCCACAACGAAGGGATGAGAGGGTGGAAATTCATACACGTGCTTTAAAAAAAATGTATTTAGCTCCGAGACCTGCCAGAAGATAACCAACTGGCACAGAGCAACGAATCTCATGTACGTGCAGGTCGGATCCAACCATCTAACAGCGGTCCAACTGCCAGGAGTAAATTGTAGCATTGCTCTCTTCAATTTTCCAGTGGTGCTCTCAATGTCACGGATGCTTACCCATTTATATTCGCGCATCTCCAAAAGGGAGCAAATCTTTAATCCGACCCAGATACCCAAGCCATTACATATAACAACATCGAGTATAAATGCATCCCACCAGCATTCCACAAAGTTTGGCAACAAATGAGCGAACGCTATCTCCGTTACTTCCCACATAACACTAATGGCCCACAGAATACCAAGATGTCGAATGAGAATTGCTTTAAAAGCCCATCCCAGAAAGTGGGCTACTGCGAAAACGTCTAAATGATTCCATATCTTCTCTAACGTAATATCCGAACAATTAACACCATATTCTTTATCCATATCTATGTGAAACGACGCCAAGCCTGGATCTACCCAGACGAGGATCTTTTTGACCGTTTCGTAGTCTTGGAACAGCATGAATAACAGCCCCATTAGGTACAGTACGCTACAACCAAATACGAGACTCCAAACGACCGGATGGGGCCTCGTGAATGGTCCGTTCGGAAAGGTGAGCATTGATATAATGAGAAAAAAAAATATGATGCAGAGTATTCCGGCCCATATGTTGTCCTCGACATTGGTAGTATTCCTGTGTTGAATTAACAGCCGATATTTACAATGTTTAGGATTTTCACGGTGATGTAGGATATACTGTATATTGAATTACCTAGTGAATGCAGAATATATTACAGCGCCGATAGCGATCAGGAGCAATGTAATGCTGTGTGGCTTATAGAAGAATTCGATCGAGATATCATCGACTGGTTGCTCATTGATATTTGGAAAACTGTCCGTCCCGTGTCGTAATCTGTGCCCTTCGGTGTAGCCAGGGCTACTCCGGCAATTCACAACCTTATTTTCGCCACCCTCGACAGGCCTCTCCGAGAGCCTGTCACCGACAGATTTCTTGCTAGTCGGCATCCCAGTGGTGTATTCGACCGATTCAAATTCGTATTCTGATCATCTCACGCGCCCTTTGACCCACGTTCTCACCCGCGGCTCCCTACGTAACGCTATCACGCTATCGTGAAATTTACACCAAACCAAACCCACTCGGTCGCAGACGAATAGCGAATCACACAGGAAGCTACTGCGGTGATCAATTCACTTCCGTCGCCCACTGACTACGGAACGAGAAACCATTCGACCAATCCCGTGGCTCCTGTGTCAGCTGATTGGGCAGCGATCTTCTGCATTGCGTTGCGAGAGAGCCTTTATATATATCAAACAGCTGTGCAGATGTCACGGCGTCACGGCTACTTCTTACGAAGAAGTAGGGTTCGACCTATTTTATTTCATTTTCTTATCAATCTTTCTCCGTTCTCCTTCCAACAGATCTGATATTAATAAGAAAATATGGCGGATTACTTGGACGCCGAAGCGGAAGAGAGCGAGGCAAGCGTTGAAATGTTTTATACACGAGGAATGCAGGCACTCGATTCCGTATAACCTAATGTTCTGTGGTGTTTCAGGAAGAGGCAGAGCTCGATGTTAAGGAGAGAAGGAAGCTTAAGAAGCTGAAAGCGATGCACGACAGCGAGGATGATGAAGATGATGGTAGGAAGTGATCTATGGAAATATTTATTACCGAGAAACTGCCACTCGCTTATGGCCGTTTCTAAGCTATTGTTGTCAAGGCTGGGTTGTATTTGATAGAATGGGAATATTCTTGTAGTATATAGATTAGATTCATATACTTTTAATAATGTTTAAAATAACAAGGATATTTATGCATTATATAGAAGATGAGGGGGAGGTGCCGGGGCTTATCGACGATAATCCAATTGATGATAATGATGGGGAGGATAGCGACGGATCGGACGAGTCTGGTAAACGTAAAAAAAGTGACGACGAAGATTTTGACGACCGATTGGAAGACGAAGATTATGATCTGCTTGAAGAAAATTTAGGAGTTAAAGTTGAAAGGGTATATAATGAATAGAAGGATCTTATGGGAGGTATGTTAATGGCTTTTAAAATATTACGTTTGTTCTAGAAACATCGTTTTAAACGTTTACGGAGAATACAAGACGAAGAATCTGAAGGCGAAGAAGAAAAAGAGCAGGGTGACGAAAGAGATGCTATCGCTAACGAATTGTTTCAAGTCTCTGGGGATGTACGTTCTTGAGTAAAGCTAAGATAAATTATCGCAAGAGAATATCTAAAGAAATGTCCATATTTATTCATAGGAAGATGATGGAAGAAGCGAAATTAGCCGTAGAGCCGATGTAGAGGAATATGATGACGAAGAAAGTGAAGATGAAGATGATTTTATTGTGGATGGCGATGGAGTACCCATAACTGAGAAACGGAAGAAGAAAAAGCCTATCTTTTCAGACGCGTAAGAATGATTTGAAATATACAAATAGCGCATATAAATGTTTGACACAATTTAATAATTCGATTCATTGATATAGGGCTTTACAAGAAGCTCAAGATATTTTTGGTATCGATTTTGATTATGACGAATTCGGAAAGTACGGGGAAGATGAATTTGAAGAGGAGGAGGAGGAGGAAGAAGATGAATACCAAGATGAAGTAGAAGACCGACCGAGACGATCCAAAAAACATTTCAAGAAGAAGAGCTCGAGGAAGAGCATTTTTGAAATATATGAGCCTAGCGAACTTATACGTGGCCATTTTACTGACGTCGATAACGAGGTAAGTAATTAATCACAACTAGTTTTAATTTAGTGTAGACCCTCTTATGTTATATAATATAACGAGTTGGGTATTTTAGGTTCGTACTACGGACATTCCCGAACGCATGCAACTTAGATCGATCCCGATTACACCAACAGCAGAAGGTTCGGATGAATTGGAGCTTGAGGCAGAGTGGATATACAAGCAAGCGTTCTGCCAGCCGACGATTTCGATACAAGATGCTCACCTAAACGAAGAAGCCAAAGAAAGAGCTAAGAAGGGTCCACAGACTGTTGGCAAAATTAAGAAAGCTTTGGACTTCATGCGAAATCAAAACTTTGAAGTTCCTTTTATCTCATTTTATAGAAAAGAGTATGTTCTGCCAGAATTGAACATCAATGATCTGTGGAAGATTTATAAATTCGACGCAAAGTGGTGTCAGCTTAAACAAAGGCGAGAGAGTTTGTTAAGATTATTTGCGAAGATGAGAAACTATCAGTTAGATGAAATTATGAAAAATCCTGACGCTCCGTTACCCGAGAACATACGACTCGTTAAAGACGATGATGTCGAACGACTGAAAAGTGCTCAGACTTTCGAAGAATTGAACGATGTTTATCGACATTTTATGCTTTACTACAACCAAGATGTGTCAACTATGCAGGAGAACCTTCGTATAAAAGAGAAGGAAGCACGCGCGAGAGTTAGACTCGAGAAAAGGAAGCAGCAAATCGCGGAAGCCGAGGAGAATGGAGAAGTTCTTCCGGAAGAAATTATCGAAATGGAAGATGAGGAGGAAGATGCCGATGACACGTTGAAACAGCCAGTTAGAAAAGGTCCTTATTCCATTTGCAGGAAGGCTGGCTTGGGTGGACTTGCTAAAAAGTTTGGCCTCAATCCAGAACACTTTGCCGAAAATCTCCGTGATAACTATCAACGTCACGAAGTAGAACAAGACCCGACGGAGCCAAATGTAGCGGCCAACGAATTTTGCTCAGCCGTTTTCCAGACAAGCGACGAAGTGCTCAAAGCTGTGCAATTAATGGTTGCTATTCAATTAGCGCACGAACCATTAGTACGTAAATGTGTTAGAGAAATGTACATGGAAAGAGCAAAGTTGAGCGTGAAACCGACAAAAAGGGGGATAAAAGAGATCGATGAAAGCCATCCAATTTATGCATTGAAATATATTAAGGACAAGCCTGTGAGAGATCTTGAGGGCGATCAGTTTTTAAAATTATCCATAGCAGAGGAAGACAAATTAGTTACATTGTCGTTCAGCGATACAATAGAAGGAAATACTACCAATAATTATATCGACGAAATAAAACAATTGTACTACAGGGACGAATTTAGTAAAAGCGTGCAAGATTGGAATGCGCTAAGAACAGGTAGTGTTGAAGTAGCTTTAAACCGTATTGTGATACCACAGCTGAAGAAAGAAATACGCATAACTCTTTTGACAGAGGCAAAGGAATGCGTGATGAAAGCTTCCTGTCGCCGAATGTATAACTGGATAAAAATCTCTCCGTACAATTGCGAGTTCCCCGACGAAGACGATGAAGACTGGAATACCAGTAAAGGAATCCGAGTGATGGGTCTGGCATATGTACCCGATCCGTCTCAATCTGCTTTCACTTGCATCATTTCCATGGACGGGGACTGCACGGATTACCTGAGATTACCGCACTTATTGAAACGCAAAAACAGTTTTAGGGAAAATGAGAAAGCGATGAAGGAGGCCGACTTATTAGCGATTAAGAATTTCATTGCCACGAAGAAGCCGCACGTTGTGGTAGTAAGTGGCGAATCCAGGGAAGCGTTGATGATAGTGGCAGATGTGAAGGAATGTATCGCCAGTCTGGTAGAAGATGAACAATTCCCTTCGATTCAAGTAGAAGTATGTGATAACGAGCTTGCTAAAGTTTACTCAAACAGCAACAGGGGTACATCGGAATTCAGAGACTATCCAGATTTGTTGAGGCAAGCTATATCCCTAGCTAGGAGAATACAGGACCCACTGTTAGAATTTTCTCAATTATGTACCATAGACGAAGAATTTCTGTGCCTTAAATATCACCCTTTGCAAGATCAGCTTCCTAAAGAGGATCTTATAGAAAACTTACATTTGGAGTTTATAAATCGGGTGAACGAAGTGGGTGTAGATTTAAACAGAGCTGTTCAACAGCCTTACACTGCAAATTTAGTACAATTCGTGTGCGGCTTGGGTGCCAGGAAGGGTCAGGCGCTGCTCAAGATTCTGAAGCAAACTAATCAGAGATTAGAGAATAGAACGCAGCTTATAACGGCGTGTCACATGGGCCCCAAGGTGTTTGTTAACTGCGCCGGTTTTGTTAAGATAGATACGAATAGTTTAGGGGATAGTACTGAAGCGTACGTGGAAGTATTGGATGGTTCGCGCGTGCACCCGGAGACATACGAGTGGGCTAGAAAGATGGCAGTAGATGCTCTGGAATATGACGACGAAGATGCAAATCCCGCCGGTGCTCTGGAAGAAATTCTCGACTCGCCAGAAAGGTTGAAGGATTTAGATTTAGATGCGTTCGCAGAAGAGCTCGAAAGACAGGGTTTTGGAAACAAGTGCATTACTCTTTACGATATAAGAGCCGAGCTGAATTCAAGGTACAAAGATCTCCGTGTGCCCTACGAATCTCTAAATACAGAAAAGTTGTTTGATGTCTTGACAAAGGAAACTCCGGAATCGTTCTACGTGGGCAAATTGGTTCTGGCAACAGTTATTGGAATAAGTCGCAGAAAGCCACAGGGAGAGCAATTAGATCAAGCAAATCCTGTTAGAAACGACGAGACTGGCTTATGGCAATGTCCATTTTGTTTGAAAAACGATTTCCCAGAATTGTCAGAGGTGTGGAATCATTTTGACGCTGGCGCGTGCCCTGGAAAGGCGATCGGAGTTCGCTTGAGATTGGACAACGGAATATCTGGTTATATTCACGTGAAGAATTTGTCCGATAAGCATGTTGCTAATCCAGAAGAAAGGGTACACGTTGGCCAAGTAATTCATTGTCGCATAATAAAGATCGAGGTGGAACGGTTCAGCGTTGAGTGCACTAGCAAAACGAGCGACCTCGCTGATACAAATCACGAATGGCGACCACAGAGAGACGTTTATTACGACACTGATGCAGAAGAGAAGGACAAGAAGATCGAAGAAGATACCAAAAAAGGCCAACAGAGGCAGACTTACGTGAAACGCGTTATAATTCATCCCAGTTTCCATAACATAAGTTTCACAGAAGTTGAGAAATTAATGCAGAGCATGAAGCAAGGAGAAGCAATAATACGACCAAGCAGTAAAGGGCCTGATCACTTGACAGTAACATGGAAAGTCACTGAGAACATTTATCAGCATATCGATATAAGGGAAGAGGGCAAAGAGAACACGTTTTCTTTAGGCCGTAGTCTGTGGATCGGCAATGAAGAATTTGAAGATTTGGATGAAATCATTGCAAGGCACATTAATCCGATGGCCGCATACGTGGCTGAACTCTTGGACTTCAAATACTATAAATCATCTCTGGAAGGGATTAAAGACAAAGCAGAAGAAATATTGAAAGAACAGAAAAAGCAGAATCCTGGTGGAATACCATACATTGTATCTGCTGCTAGGGTATGACACTCCAAATTGCTCTTTTCATACTTCCATTCAAAGTCTAATCATTTTTATTTATATTCTAGAGCTATCCTGGAAAATTTATGCTTTCTTATTTGCCTCGAACTCGTTGCCGTCACGAGTATGTTACTATATTACCGGATGGATATCGATTCAGGGGTCAAATGTTTAGCAGAGTCACCGACTTGTTCCGTTGGTTTAAAGAACATTTTAGAGACCCCATACCTGGCCAATCTACACCTGGCACTCCTCACGGAGCTATGACTTCGAAAACGCCGTATAACGATACTCCAGGAATTAATGGTAAATTGTTTAATACTGTTATGCCATTCTTCCAGCGTTTATTGTTTTACTATAATAATCTCCTTTAAAATGCAGGGGTGAATCCAGACGCGATACAGAGAGTTGCCCAGAATATGCCGCACCATATGCTGCATTCACTGACAAAAGTAGCAAGTCAGACTCCACATCATTATCCACCCTATACCCCAGGAACAGCCAGTGTCAATAACTATGGAATGTATGGAAGTACACCTTATACACCTTCAGGCCAAACTCCATTTATGACTCCGTATCATACTCCACACCATACACCTCACCATCCACAGACTCCTAGCCATGTTCAAGGACCATTTTTACAACCAATCCCTCCTGCCATAAATTCCAATGCACATAGACCTCCAAGAACTCATAGGCCCGCTCCTGCCGCGGCTGACACAACAAATTGGATGAAAGCTGCCGAAGCTTGGGCACGTTCCAAGCAATCGACGTCCAAGGACTTGTAAGTATTGATATTAATATAAATATCAATGTGGAAGCCGCAATGAAACATCGTCCTTCCGATTTTTAGCAGCAACACTACTCCTAGATACGACGACTCTAGGAGAACACCACGGAATCAAGAGACCCAAAATGACAGAGCAACACCACGAAATAGAACGCCATCTGATCGGACTCCGTCTTATAAGTCTCCCAGAGGGACTCCATTCACAAATTCTAGTCCTCGCAGTATGTCTCTGAGCGGAGATGGCACACCTTTGTACGACGAAAGTTGAAACAATAATACATCGTAGCTAGGACAATTGGTTACCTGTAACTATACTCTGCTCTATGAACAAAGAAGCGAGTGAGTCGGAACCATAACGCATGATCTTCATTTTTGCCCATTGGCATAGATCATTTTCTATGATCCAAAGTATTTATTACGAGTACAAATTATAGATCTTTTCTAGTTTCTCTTTCCAGACTTCTTCAAATACTTAAGTTACACCAAACAAAGGGGCAGGATCGAATGAAATTGATTTCACGTAGATTCCTTATTTCAGTTCAGCGACACATTCTTTCCTATCGCAAAGATGTTCTACAGTGCTCCATTTCCATGTATACGTAATATGTAAAATATTCTACCTCAGTGAAATTACATTCTCAAACAGTAATTATACAATATATTTATACATGTTTGCTCAATGCATCACATTATCATTTCATTTCATAAATCATGGCATTCAAACGCAAAGATACCGCCCCAATCAGGAATTATGCGTAAGTTTTATTTGTACGAGAAGCAATTTGATACTAATGTATTACTATAAAAGTATGGAATTTCGACATATATATATATATATATATATATTTTACTATGAAAGATTAGTAAGATTAAATATATACTGATTAAAATGCCTCTTCCTTCAACCATTTATAAATTGACGATTTCGATGCATAGTACTCTGCTGAATTCTTTAGTTTCAATTTGGACAAATTTCGAAGCAATGTTGAAAATAAATTTCACAAATGAAGACTCATTCTAATAGTAGACTTCGCATTGTCTCTTAAATCAAAACAACGATGAATGTTAGGGAGGGGGATGCATTGGAAATGAAGCTCATAAGTTTTAGTTAAAATCTTAACGAATATACGACGACTTCGTGTAAAATCATCGAAACCAGTTATAACGACTCGACCATATTGGGAACGGATTTTTACGTTCGTATGGTCGCACAACGGTCCCAACTTCCCACACATTGGTACGCACGTTGCCGGAGATGCAGAGGCATATGATTCATCCAGAGTGAATCTTTTTTAAACGGCGTAACCGTCTCGCGGTCGAAAATATAGACTCGGGTACATACATTCTACAAAGCAGACGGGCGATAGGCGTATTCAAAGTGCAGATAATTACGCAATATGAATGGTGATACATTGAAATCTTTATATTCGATCCGACGAGCACAATAAAATGCTTATGACCTGCCTATTCCTTTTTAAGTTTCCGACTAATAAGCTATATATCTACTTCTGAGATATCAACGACTCACATACTCGGTGGACAGTAATAATTCTCTTCCTGTCGCCCATTGCCCTACTCCTTTACCGCGATGTCGCAGCGAAGGAACGTAGAAGACTTGGATTCCTGCTGCATTCGCACACAATAAACGAAGCTAACGCCGAAGCACCTGGTTGCCTTTTTCAAACGCGTCGTATTTACAATCATCGCACTTTTGTTAAACAATAAAACGGTACTGCGAGTACCTGGTGGAAGGACCCCGCGTGACACGTCCTGTTACGACTCAACACAACGCTGTGCGTTCAAACGGGCCAATCCGGACGAACCGATCGCACGGCTCGACCAATGGGAGGGCCAGTACGTTCCAGCCGTTTGGACAAGGCGCGTGTATGTGTCGTGCGTGTTGCCAAACGGTAACTGGTGTGAATCGCTGGAATACACAGGGATACTCGCATGTCGCAATAAAAGCAGCTAGCTAGTCCGGCGACCGTTCAGATCTCCTTGTGCATTATTGACGAGTGTTGTACGTGGGCTGTTCCTGCTCCAGGATCTCTGCGGCCAAGTGGAATATACCGTTTCTTTGTTCGGACCTGAGGTGAAGCCAGGTATGTCGAGCAATTTGCTGGAATGGGTGACAAGAGATTGCATCGCGACAAAGGGACGCGACCAATTCGAACAAAGAGACGCCGTACCGGTCACCTCGCGTGCGTGTGTTCTATTGATACGCTCGATCGACGCGCGATACGAAACAAAGAACGCCTTGTTGTTTTTATTTAGCAAGACCGGTCGACATACTCCGCGTTCGATTAACAAGCGTGACTGCGGTACGTTTCCTTGTGCGCGATCATGCGTAGAAGTAATCGTACCGCTTTGGCTTTCCACGGATGCGTTTGAACGAGTCCTTCCGTATATTTGTTGTTAACTGGTAAGAGCGGCACAGGAATTGCGTCTCGACCGGGTCGTTCACCGACGTGTCAAGGTGCATTAGACGTTATTCCCTTGCCATCGTGTCGATGTACCGTGAGGGGAGATTTTGAACGTGTTCCAGCAGGATTCTACTTCCAATGTCCGTAGTAGCTTCGTTTACATAAGGAAGGAGGCATGCAATAGCACGCAGACACTTCGAATTTACCAAGAATGTATTTTATTGTCTCTGGATAAGATAAGAGGATACATTATCCAATACTTTTCTCCGATGATAAATCTTGTCCCGTTAACGTGACGATGCTTGAGAAAGACGTAGTAGGAAAATAGTGCCTAGCTTCTTTGTGTAGTTTCTTTGTTCGAAATGTGTACCTGGCGTCGAATTGTTACGACACGAGATTGTTTGTTAGAGAAGTACTCTTATATCTTTCCAAAAGAAATATGAAAGGTGAAAATTAAGATAATATCGGATGGAAAATTTTCTATAATTTCATGGTATTTCCTTGTAGTGACCCTGCAATGGCTACTGCTACAGAATCGCCCGTCAACAGTGAACGTAAGTGATTACATATTTTTTTACAATCTACGAGCGAAAATATTTATTAAATATATATTTATTACGAGTGAAAATATTTATAAAATATATATTTATTAAAATATTATTATTATATACTTATTCAAGTATAAAATGTAGCAAACTTTACAAATATACATCGAACTTTGAAAAGTTTATCTAATCTACTCTGTGCAATACAATATATATAAAGTCCTTGATCTATGCTAATTTGTTTACGCGGTTTGCAATACCAATACATGGTATCCTCGAATCGATTGAGTCGCCTATCGAACTGTTCTTTGTAATATGAATGTATGATTCCCACATCGCCAGTCGAGTAATGTACCGAAATCGCAGGAAACAAAGGAGCCGTTTGCCAAATTACGTGTAACACGATTTAGGCATGCTTCGATACGGAGTGAGTCTGACAAAGGATCCTTAATTAGTAAGGCAATTTAGGTGGCAGTAGAAGCACACCCAAAGGCAGCAGAAAGTAGATAGTTGCCGAGAAGAGGTCAGAGCCCTCCATTGGCGTCCTCGGTGAAGTGCAGTCTGCACTTCGCCGTGGCAACTGCAGCTTGACTCGACTGCAGTGCTCGAACGCCTTTCAGTGGTTCTCAAACCCGACGAATTCAATAAATTGCATCTTCAAAAATAAATCATCCACGCAATATTGTTACGATTGTTTTCGATTATTTATACGTCTTTTGCTCTGATCTATTTAATTCTTCTTTAATTCATCAATTTTTATAATCACGAACTTCACTGATCCATTAGGGCCTATTTGACAGAAGAAGATTTTTAGCTACTATTACGTAGAACAATTATTACAAAGGACCTTCTTCAATCCCCATTTTTCAACGAATCTTGTAAAAGATCTTATAGACTCTACCACTTTTAAACATAAAACATCCCACGTTTTAATTTGCATCGAATTTGAATATTCCTCCAAATGATCTCGTTAACGTGCGACGAAGTTTGCAGGCGAAAAAAGAAATGTAAACTCGACGGAACGATTACTTAAGCATGGCTTCATTACGCGTAATTTCGCGGCCGTTGCCAATTTCGCAATGCGAATAATTACTCGCGATCGTATCGATTTCCCATTATCTGGCTCCGTGTGGACGGTACATAAAACGGATCCCGCTATAGTGTTCCGCGTATCGATAAATAATGCCTCAGAATTCGAAGCGGCGTCGATCAGCGCACGCGACAAAAAACTAGCGTCCCTCTTTTTTCGTCCCTTTTCTTGCAGCACGAGTTCTCTCGCGTACAAGGGAACGCGACTCGAGGCTCTCTCATGCGCACGTGAAAGACCACGGCTCGCTCGTTGACTCTCGGTCGACTTAAAAGAGCATACACGGTGACATTGAAGTGCGTAGGTTAATCCGATTGTCGCCGCCGGACAGCATGCAAGATACATCGGCCGCGACGTCCATAAGCGTTTCTCGGGGAGAAACTCTCTCCCGTCGAACATCTTTCTACCTTAAAGGGACCCGCTACACGCTATAAATCGTGTTTTTAAAACGATACATTTTTCCCCGGTCGGACGGCTCTGCCTCTTTCACCTCCGCCTTTTCTCGCGCTCTTTTTTCACTAAAGCTTCTTTAGATCCTATTAGATGTAATGAGCGAGCGGGGCTCGTTAAACCTCTTGCGAGATCAAGATCCCACTAATCCTCTTTTTACCGAATGCGTCTCCTTCTTTTTTTCTTCGGGGAAGAATGTAAATCGGATTATGGGATCTAGTCCGTGTACGAAATATCAAGATTTACGTGTCTAATTTATCGAAGGGGGAGATGGATCTTGTTAGCCGTGCGATAGAATACTGTGCAACGACGGGAGTCACATTTAAATGACACATAACGAGAAGTTAGCTGGAGCCTTTGCCAAACAATGCAGACAGTTTCGTGCGGATTCGGGGCGCCTACGTCGAACATCATGGCTACCCGATTTCTGCGCAATTTACCGCGGTTCGTGACCAGTGGAAAAACGGGGGGCGGATGCATCATTAACGTCGCCCGTTCCCCTGGTTCCCGGTTCTGAAAATATTCCACAATATCGATCCGCGGCAGGAAGATTCATTCACTTTACCGAATGGCCGTATCCTTCGACCGTAATGCGTCGTGGGTAGGTATCCGATACCTATTGTTCGATCGCCACATAGGTATCTACGAGCGGAATGGAAAAGTTTACGGAACGAAGCGGCGTCGCCGTCGGCGACCCATATTTTATTGTTTCGATCCCTTTCGTCGATTGCCTTCTGACGTTTACCATAATCGAGTCTGCTCGTCGCGACTTGTTAAAAGGGACAGCGGTATTAAGGGTAGAATACGGAAAATGGCCATCGGTGCTCGCGATGGTCGGTGCTCCTGGATAAGGGATGCGTTGGTTCAGGAAATCGGAGACGTAGCATTCTGCAAGAGCAATCTACTCCAAATATAGACGGTAGACACAGCCCGAGGAAGAAAAAATATTGGTGAATCACTCGTTGGAAATCAGGGAGGGACGATGGCTGAATTATTTGCGGACCCAACCCTTGGGAGGGTGATTCGGTTTGGCGAAAGAATTAAAGGACGAGCTTCTGCCCGCTTCGAAGATTTCTGCTACTTATCTCGGACTGATTACTTATTGAGAACCGTAGGTGACAGCCAGGCGGAGAATTTTGCTCGGTCTTTACCGAAGGCTCGCTGAAGCTTCAAGTAAATTCGAGTAGAGGTGCTTAACACGGATATTGGAACAATCCAAGGAAGATTGCTCAGCATTCCCGGTTCCCTTCGGCATCTGTATACTGCAAAGCCGCCGGTTCAAGCATTGCGCCCGTGGTGCCGCAACCCAGCAAGGGCGAGATCCAGCTGCAGGGCTAGATTTATAGTGGAACATCTTGGGGAAATAGGGCGCGGTTACGTAAAATCTTCGCGAACTTCGGAATCAATATCCTGAGGAGTAATTACCATCGATCCCGAGGGTGCTTGGTTACCCGGACGCAAGATTAAACTTCCACTTCTCTATGCACGATACTGTTAAGTCGCAGGACTTAAAGACTTTACGTAAAGACGTAAAAAACTATCAAGGTTGAAAGAGACAAGTGTCTTCCCCGAGCTATAGTGTTTTAAACAAGAATGCTGCCTCGCAACTCCACGTGAGAGTACTCAAGCGCCACAGCGCAAAAGTAAACTCTAGCTTGCTTGTACGGTATACTATATCGCCACGGTAAACGGTCGTCTATCACAGTTCCATTCCCAGTGACGCAAATGTATAAACATAGAGCCAAGTAAACGTCCCTGGCGAACAGCGAAATTTCGCTAAGAAGCCCATTGATCAGCAACTTGGCTGCGAGCCTGAGTCGGAACGCAAGAGAACCTAATTGAGTTCGGATAGATGGTACTATTGTACGTTTCTACAAAAGAATACTTCGCACCGACCGTTAAAGTCCAAGTACCCTTGAACTGATCTGCACGCAGTAGCACAGGTATCCTCAGCAAACAACCTTCCGCCCGGCTGAGCCTCCGCTTTCACCGCGTAGAAATCTACGAAACGCCATGGACAAACTCGTGAAGAAAATTTCGCGAGTGGAAGAGTCGCCCATTGATTAGCAGCAGCTGGTGGCTGCGGGGCAGAGGGAAAAGTGTAAGAGAGGCCCGAGGGTGGATGGGGTTGGACAGATGGCATTTTACGCCTCCACGTAGGCTGCCACACGTGCCTAGCGACCGGCAGCCGGGTCCACGGTATAGCCACCGGTAAGCCTGCCGGTGGTGGAGGTTTGCGGAGGTGGAGGGGTGGCTTTTCGTCGGGTAGGCCGCTCGCTGCTGCGGGGGGTGTCGGTCTGCCGCGGCTAGGGGCGCAAGAGGCGCCGGTGGGTGGATATTGAGCGACGCCGAGCGTCGTGGCGCACTGTGCGGATCAGTCGCCCTCCAGCCACCGCCCCAGTTATACGAGTAGTAGTCGAGCCACTTCCGGCCCTACTCTTTGCCCGTCGGACGTGCCCTGTACGCCGACAATTTTCTGCGCCTCCTCCTCCTTTCCTTCTTTCCTTCCCGCCGCGCTCAGCTTTTCGTTTCGTTCAGACGCGGTGCTTAACCGTACAGGGAACGAGCTACGGAAACGCTA
The DNA here is from genome assembly GCA_960531205.1 of Andrena bicolor. Classification (NCBI taxonomy): domain Eukaryota; kingdom Metazoa; phylum Arthropoda; class Insecta; order Hymenoptera; family Andrenidae; genus Andrena; species Andrena bicolor. Next base: position 47,792,882 of record OY482664.1, on the reverse strand, counting down.
GAAATATGCTGATCGGTCTCGTGCGCGACTCAGTGCTGCAGTGCTTCTGTCACAGCTGCAAAGCACCCTTGGGCATCGTAGGTGAGTCTATCAATCTCATATATTTTCTTCTGGTCTGTCGCGAGGGGGGGAGGAGGATGCAACCGTTCTTCCACTTTCCATTTCTTTTGGCGAACCTGCTTCCGGGTGCCTTAAGGGTGGACGCAAGGGGGAGGAGCCGGTGCCGCGGTGTATCGAGGTGATTCTCTAAACTCGCGGCCGGATTTCTTTTAATCCGATTTTATACGGCATCGTTTTCCCTGTCATCGCGGTTTCAGCTTTGATTAAGATCGCTCTACTTTTTACAAATTCACTTTCGCTTATTCTTTTGGTTTATTATTTCTACGATCGTTCACTCGGAGGACGTGTTGTAAGATACTATTTCGTGGACCAAGGTACAGAGTCAGCTTTAGATAAATTTCGCCCCCTTGCGTGCAAGGAGCTTGTTAATTCAGCCTTCCCTAAAGATCGTCCTTCGCGTGTGTACACTTTTCGAGCCTGATGGCCGGCGTATTTTTACCGCAGTCGACGGTGGTCGATATCACGCTGGTATCGTATTATCCTAGACACCTGCAGTTCGATCAATTTCCCCACCGGCCACCAATCGGTACACACGTCGCACCTGTGTGTCCTGCGGCCCTCGTAGGATTCGTGATGGAAATTCATTGCACGCTGTGAACAGCGAGCCCCGATGTCCTTTCTAAAACAAATTTCGCATCGAGTCATCCCTCGAACGCCGGTACTGAGAATCAATTATTCATCGTGCGAGAGGGAATCAATTTCCCTCTGTTCTTTAATTCATGGATCACCTTGGACTTTCGCGGCTGCTCGAAAAGATCGCAGGAGCAACGGTCACGCACGTGATCCATGGAAAGCCTCCTGCAAACGATCGGGGTGCGGCCCAAGATGGCCACCCCCGTTTGCCGGTAGCGAATAGACGGTTGCATCGATCTCCCGATAATTAAACCGCGATCCCTAGTTGCCGGTTGGTCCCCGGGTAATGCGGCGACTCTCATTGATTCCCAATTACTAAAGCAGGAGATAGAAGGGGCAATGCACCCTTCAAGAAGCCCAGCGGCAAAGGGAAGCCGCGGACCAAGCAGCCGAAGAAGGTGAAGTTCATCAGTGAGTAGTACACGCCGTTTTTTAATTAACGAGTCTCGCCGGTGTCTCGCTTTCATGTCGGGCGGCCGCTTAATCGCCCTCGAGTTAAGCTCGATTAGACGGCGAGCTCTCTCACTCGAGATGACTTTAAAGTTGACCGTACCGTAACGAGATTATATCAGCTTGCCTGATAAAAGGATCGGTTAGAAAGTGTATGCGAGATCTATGGAATTTCTATGCACGCGCCTGTACAGGTGCATTATTTTATATACTTTCGTTATTTGAACGGATAGTGGCGTGCGCGATGCAGGGGGGGTCAATGAACTCGATAGGAACGGTCGCCAATATGTCGCCGGGTGAATTATAAATCGAAAGCGGCGAATGTCGAAGAACGCTCCAGCGTGGGGTGGCCGCTGAAAGGTGCGTGTGCCGACGCTAGACGTCGCGGCGCCTAGAGACAATCGTCCCGTGGGCTGATCGATCCTTCCTTCTCGCGTCTCTGAGTCATACTTCCGTAACCGGCTCGCGTACTTTGCAGCCAAAGGAGACGGATGGATCATGGAGTCTTTCCACGAAAGTCGATTGCCTCTTATCCAATGGATCTTTTTAATCGCACCATTAATTAGAGATCCTATCGCTGTGCTGCGTATGCAGATTTCGGTTACATTACGACTGGCGGCGATTACTTGATTGAGAAAGAACGAAGATTTTATCGCAGTTCAGTGGGGATGTTGTAAATTAACTCCGTAATTTGGAGGGAACAGTCTTTCATTCCCCCTATTAAGGGCTGATGAAGCTTTTTTTGCCACGCGGAATTGGATGGAACAAAGTGCATAATTCATTGATCGATTTCACTTGGCAATGGTTTCGTAGCGACGGAAATCCGATGCCAGGAGAAATCCAAGGGTGGCCTGTGCTACGAGGTGATCCTGGCGGAGCCAACAGTGCCGAAGAGAGCGCCGTCGCCGCCACAGACCAGCCCGACTCAACAAGTCGCCATTGAAGACAAGCTTAGAGCCGCAGAGGAGAGACGGCTCTCCTTGGAAGCCCATAAGCTAGCCGCGCTTGCTGCTAAGCTTAGCAAAATCGAAGAGGCCGCTCGCAAGAAAGATGAACTTAGCGCTGCCTTCATCGCTGCCACTCGCGAGTCTCTGGACACGAAGATGAACAACACGGAGGAGAAGCGGGAGCAGCACATCAACGATCTGAAGAACAAGCTGAAGGAGCACGTTAGTTGAGATCCTGACCCGCGACTCTGTCTCTGTTAAATGAATATTACTTAAACACGTACCTTGCCGGGGGGAATTCTGATTACAGTTAGAGAGCGTAGAGAAGACTCGGTTGAGCCTCGAACAGCAGACCGAGGAGGTCCGTTGCGCCGTCGAAGAGAAGCTGAAGACCGCTGCTGCTCAGCGCGATGAGAATATCAAGAGGATGCTGGATCGTCTTAAGGAACACGTTAGTATCGTTGCTAGGCTATTATCTCTGTAAAAGCCTGAGATGCTCCTGTTGCTAATTGGTATGTCGTTTAACGTTTAGGAGGAGCAGGTAGCTCGTGTCCGCCAAGGAATAACTGAACGCGTGCAGCAACTTGAATCTCAGATTCAAGGCAAGCTGGACCAGGCTCGCGAACGCCGCGAGAACATCGAACGCGAACAGAAGGAGAAGCTGCGCAACCACGTAAGTTGCACGAGTCATTCTACGTCATCTAGATTCTGTATTGGTTTATGGGTTTTCCATTGGATTGTTTTGGGCAGTATCAGGAAGGATTTCTCGCTTTGTAGAAGTAACACACAAATGTATACACAGGTACACGCGTATAGACACACACAAACACACACACACACCTGGTTTGGTAAAGTATAGTGAGCGCGTTTGCAACGGAATATAAAGTTGGTTCGAAACTTGGTTTTAGTGGAAATCCTTTCTTTACACGCTATCAAACGATTTTACCCAATAAGGGAATTTGAAATGGTCGTTTAGAACACTGTGAAGATAGCGAAAGTGCGTCAGATGGCGGATGAGTGCGCCACGAGAGAACTTCTGGTGAAAAAGTTCGAATTTGACAAGAGGGTTTCTACTGCGGAGCAGAACCGACAGCGAGAGATTCAACGTCGTGTGCAGGCTATTCGCCAGCATGTAATTTCGCCCTCTTTCTGTTGATTCGATATATTATTATCGCCTTCAATCCCCCCCCACCCATCGTGAAAATGGCTTATTCTATGTCTGTCCCTTGGCTGTTTAATTTCTCCGTAGGATCCCTTCGTTTTTAATATGATACCGAGAACGCCCTTAGACATATTCGATGAATGTTGCCGTGCTTCGCCGCATTATGTTGCAAGGAATTCGTTTCATAGGACCTCATTTACATTATGTACAGTTATATATATATATACATGATCCCCCGTTTATCGTTTACTTTTCAGCATGGCCCCGCATTTATCAGCTACGATCATTTCATAGATACGTGTTAGCTTAATATTAGTTAGCATGGAACACTGGAGTTTCGTCTTTAGAATTTAGAGTAGACCAGCTCCGCGAGGTTACGATTTAATGCGCCAATTTTGTTACTGTTCTAAAGGAGAGGCGCGCAGAGATGGTGAGACAGAACAAGGCAGCTCTGTCCGAGCAATCCGGCCTGCCCGCCGAGAAGGAGACCGCCAGCTCTGGGTAAACGTACAGGTGGTTTTCTCGATCGCGATCCTCGTTTCAAATACCGTTCCATCGTAACTAAAATCGAGGAAAGGGAGAGAGCGGGATTTGACTACAGGCTTGCAGAGTAAATCGCTGAATAGGCCATCGGAGTTGCGTGTTTAAACTTTGGAATAAACTAAGGGGTCGCACTCGCTGTGCTTGGCGGGACTCCGTTACGCTTTGTGCCATTTTCGTTCGCTGGATGGAAAATAAAACAAAAAAAAAATTTAAGAACTCGCAAGCGATTGTAGTTGCCGGAGAGATTTGCAATTTTTAACGATTTTATTTTACTACAGTGGCTGGGAGACTAAAACACATTCGATTAGATAGATGGTATTCAAAGTAATTCGCGGAACGTTTGTAACGATAGAATTAACTACATTTCGTACTTTTCTTTTTTTGTTCCCCCCTCCCACTTTATACTTGTGCAAAATCACTGCCTTCATCTAACTACACACTTATTTGTTTTTTAAAATGTACACGAATATATACACGTATTAAAATCAGTTTAGGATACGACGTGTAATATATATTAGTTTCAGTTCTAACGTGCCTACCACTTACACGATTGTGGGTCTACTAGGAGATGGCATTAAGAACAGATAACTTCTGTGTTTGTGATTGATTGTGTATGTTGGAGTAACAAATGTTTTATGGTTTCTTTTTTTTTTTATACCGTGCTTGTTTTAGTATATTTCATTTTCTTTCGTAATGGCTATGGTGTTGTTGTTTACTCAATTACGCAGTTGTAGAATCATTTAGTCTGAATCGGTTCTAAAACGGGAAGAAGGATCGTAACGATCGTCAGGGTCGAAGGATTTTTTTAGCCTTTGATTAGAGTTACGGGTTTTTCTTAGCGGTCGTTCATTTTGCTATTCGTCGTGTTATCCTTTTGTTAAATGTTTTGCTTTCATTCATAGAGTAATTAATAGAATACTACCGCTACAATTAGATCCTAAGTGGTAATTGCGACCATATGTGTGTATATACACATACCATATGTAATAAAAAAGAAACATATGTGTATGGTATGTGCCGACATGTAAGCACACTTAATAATATATAAATATATATATAATAGTGCTTTATACTAGGCTTGAAAACTTTAAAAACCATTTTGTACTCGATCATTGTAATATTACTGCGCTAACTGAAAACAAGAACATTCACGAAATATGTAGTCTAATTGAATATGATAATATTGATGCTTCTGTGATGACTTAATTATTTGTCAAAATGTGTAGTGTTTAAGTGAGAGAGTGTGAAAGAGAGAAAGAAAGAAAGAGAGAGAGAAAGAGAGACAGGAGAAGAGAGAAACATTTGGATTCCTCTACGCTCGTACATGAATACCGTGGCTAGGGGCCCTAATTTTCGTTTGTACTTGTATTATCCATCGCTGGAACTAATTTCAAATTGTAACACCGTAACCGGGGCAAAGTTTTCAACAGATTTCCCTTTCCGTAGCGAAAGATAGTAGGCAGCTGGTGGTGGTTCCTCAGCCTTCGTAGATACTCATAAACGGGGGATACCATAAACTGGAGGGAACTTTTGGCTCTGGTCACGGTTCCGTCGCTAAATAAACGGGGTGTAAAAGAAGAACGTGTCGCAGTGATATTGCCACAGATACCCTACGATTTAAGACGATGAGATATGGTACAGAACATTTTTACAAATGGCAGATGCGCTAATCGCGGGGTAAAATAAAATTTATTAGTTGAAAGGAGGCTCGTAAGGATGATGGGAAAGCATTAGAATTTTTACGTCAACGAATACTCGCAACTTCGACCTATATTGCCGAGTGTTGCGGTTAATTCACCACCTGTCGCAACGCCAAGAAAAAAAATATCCATCGGTGTCGATTTTCTTGCGGTTACGACGGCCCACGGATAACGTCTATTTTTGCATAATTGTTGCGATCTTTTGCAAAATGTGTCTCGTATAATTATTATTATATAGATGCCCGACGTATGTATGTTACGATTGTCCTTTTCGACTCTTACTTTATGATAGATAGATATGTATAGATTTCTACGCGATGGTATATATATATGATATATGGTTGCTACCAGTGTACGTATGGTTTCTTGTAAGCTTTGGTATTGTCTCTTACGGGCGGAAAGCGGGATCGAGGCGCAAGAAATTTGTCGCGGAATAAATTTCTATTCGAGCGAGAGAAAGAGTCGCGAGAAACCAGTTTCTCCACGATACATTGGCTGCCTTCGATATTCTTTGTTCAACTTTTAGTTGGGGATAATGTGTGTCAAAAGAGAACCTGATTGTGTGAAGTAAAAGGCCGTACCTACACGCAGTTACGGTAGTTCTTATTGCAAGTCCCCTATCATCTCCTCCTCATCGAGCGACAAACATTTCACGTTTGCAGAATCACATTTTAATATAATACTTCCGTTTCTCCTTAATTAACTGGAAATTATTTACTATAGATTTGGCGGTACATTTGAAATACCACGGTACCGTGTTTCACATCTCGAAGAGTAACCGTGCATCGATAAAACAGACCTTTTCGAAATCTTGCCAGTGCCTTATCATTTACTACGCAGCACCGGGCCCTGCTCTTACCGAAGGAAAATGTATCCACGCGCGACGGGAATTTAAAGACACGTCACGTTCTGTATGTCAAAATGTAAATAGCAGAGACGTCGCTGTCACAGTATCACGTGCAATGAGCTTGATCTAAGAAGGTCGTTTCGCTTTTCAGATTCTAGAGCGAAGCGGTGTAGTAAACAGAACGGAGATGTAGATACGTCACCGGGATCCACGTGACGTCAAAGGCTGTCGAATGGCCGAAAGCCAAAGGCTAAACGAAACGACGAGGCAGGCTTTATAGCCGAGTAGAGGGCAAATGGCTGCCGCGCGGCTGAATAATAATGCGTAGCCAGTGCGAGGCGAGTGATAAAAATCGTGATAAAGTGCGTGTACGATGTTACTGAAGGGCCGATTATCGGGGAAGAAGAACAGGAGGCATCATGGGAAGAGCACCAAAGCCACGGCCGGTAAGTGGATAGATTGGTACGCCAGAAAATTTGCGAAATGGTTCGTCTGCCAGTCGACGAGATAGCCCTGCTGCGTTCTCGGTCCCTCTAATCGTTTTCCATGGTATCAACACAACATGGCCGAACGTTGTGGACATTAATTACGCGGGTTTTAAACTCTCAACACCATAATACACCATGGTCAATAAATAATAAACATAATATCCAGCAAAAGTGTACACCGATCCTAACCAAATTTAGCGATCTACCTTCGAACTGATCGTTGACTCGACGAAATAATTATCACAGCGACACATACATTAAGGATACATACATTTCGGGGCAGGAACGTTCGCCTGTACACTTTGTTTATGCAATTTGATCAAAGAATGCACGCTCGCGGTGATGTCAGCTATCAAGGTTATGTACAAAACTGTGCGCGCTTGGGATAACCATGTTTTTACAGTTTATTCTGAATGGATATCGATCGACGTTTCATGGTGACTTGTTGAATCGCGGGAGTAACGTGGAACGAACGGTTTCTCGTATTATTCTTAGGAACCGAGCGCACTTGATAAAATTTAGTGAGGTTATGCTGCTTTCAATATGGACGCCTAACTCGCTCGCGCGCGTAGAGATGTATGTATCCCGTTTTCGCATCTATTAGTAAACATGATTCATGATGGCTTCTGACACATCGAGTATCGGTCGGTCTCATATTGCTCGATCTCTGTGAATTAACTAATGGAACGCGATAACGAGTCTTCTTGTTTAAATTCAAGCCGAAGCCGGAGGACGAGCCACCGCGCGCGGCGCATCGAACGTGCACGCGATTATCAATGAATTTGAACTTCGTCCCTTCGTTTGACAGGCGTCGTTGTTGACGATGAAACGCCGTCGCTATCGCTTGACTATGGTTATTTTCTATCCTCTCGGATAATACAACATCCCTTGGCGCTGACATTATCGCGTTAGAGTTTGTCAGGCGTTGGCCTTTCATACATCAACTGCGCAGCTTTTGTCACGTTAAATCGGCTCCAATTCAAATTCCTTTGGAATAACATAGCCGACTGTCTATCTAAATAAATCGCTTGTTATTTCAACTAGAGTCCTCGTATCTGTTAAGAATCCAAAAGCTGCTTATGTCATTCGATCCTCAATTATGGAGATTTACCAGAGAAGGCTGTCCGTCATGGAATTACAATTAGCAACCGTGCATTCGTACAATTGTCCCCGCGTAACGCGCTTATACTACATTCTTCGTCCTCACTCCCTTTAATTACACCCGAGTTCAAAAGATTCCTTTCCCTCCTCGTTAAAAACACGTCCGTCTAATCGTTGTTTGTCTCTTTAGATGAATCGCAGGGGAAAGATTCCTAGGTTTTTCGTGCCCGATGATTCTCATCGTCGATAATTAATCGACTGTTCCCAAGCCACGCGAAACTTAACGAGAATCGCTAGCCCGATTTGCGCGCGCGCGCGCATGTAACACGGAAGGTGCCGTGTAGTGAAACCGTGAAAATGCATTCTTGGCGTGCTGCGATAAGAATAGAGCAAGGAAGATAGAGTAAGATAACAAATAGAGGAGAAGTTCGTACATACACGCACGTAACCGCGGCGCATGTGTGCCCGTTGCGCATGTCGTTGCTCCGTGCCGTATAGAGGAACATACGTTGGCTATACTTATACACGCGAGAATATAATCGTATAAGTGCGCGTGTTGCCATGACGATAAAGACGCGGATCGATGTTTTTAACCCGGCGGAACGCGCGTCGTGTTGATTTCGTGTCCGATACCTTGCGATATTTCTGTCTTCGTATTGCGCTTTCCGCTCCTTACCGGTGCCTACGGCTTAATCGATCGGTCATGCAGCTTTCATGGCAAAAGGAATCGGAAAGTTTGATAGCCCGACGTTTCCCGTGGCCTTCGAAGCTTCTCGAATGATTTACTCCTTTGCGATCATTCCTCGAAGCCGCGTTCCATTTTCGCTTTAAATATTCTCTATTTCGATATTTCGCTCGTTTAGGGCATTTAGGCGAACCGTTATCTAGATAATAGGTGCCGACTTCACTGTGTTCATTTTCCTATCGGTAACACAGAAATAATGGGCATTGTTCATTTGAAGAAGAAAAGGCCCGGTGACGAAGATTTCTCCACGGTGGGCGACCACCGATTGTCGTTTGCAATTTTTAGTGGATTTTCTTTGGTGGATGATGTCGCGATAATTCTTCGTTTTCGTATTAATTACGACCGCGATTATTCCTCCAAGCGACACTGTCTTGGTTCGGTTCCCCCCGAAATTTCAGCGATAAGAAAATTTAACGATCGTCTGCAGCATCTAAGGCACATTGGAGACAAGATATCGTGTCCTTGAAAGCTTCTTAATTTCGTGATAAACCGCGGAGCTAGCTACGACGCTGATATACTTTTATTCGTTGAACTCGTTGGTCACTGACCAACTTCATGGTCTAGTTGTAGTACTTTTTTTCTCTCGTTAATTCTGATATGATAGCGATACCGCCGTATCTTCCTCTCTCGCTGTCTCTCTCGGCGGTGTTATATAAACTTTGTTCTCCGTAAAGTGTACTATCCCCGAATAAACGATGGCTCCCTCGCGTATCGCTAACAGGTATCCTCTCGAATCGGATAACGGCATTAGGAATGGTGAAATTCGGTGGAGCTAGTTCCCTGGGGCTGTAAATCTCTCGCGTTATATGCACCATAATCATAGTAAATTCATTAGCCATGGCGAAAGCCGCCGATTTCGTAACGAATCTACCCAAGGAAAACGTTCTTGCCCCCAGAAGCTCGAAACTTAAGCTGGGTTTACATTAGTCCAGTCCAGTGATCCAGTACAGCACTGGATTAGAACTGGAATAATGTAAACAGTATGTTCATTTCAGTACAGTGCTGTCATTCCAGCAGATTTCGACTGGATCGAAAGTCTACTTTTCGATGCTACTTTTATGTTTTTTTATCCTCCTTTTGCGTGAATCTATTATTATTACACTCTACCACTTTCAACGGTTCAGAAACGACTGGAATAATCAAGATATCGCCTGATTTCCAGTCCAACCACTCGCTGGATCCAGCGACTGGAATAATGTAGACGTCGATGTGATTTCCAGTCAAACCACTCGCTGGATCCAGCGACTGGACTAATGTAAACCCAGCTTTAAGCCGGGAATCCACCGGGAAGCTCAGCTAAACTATGCTATGCTATGCTATGCGATGCTATGTTTTAAAGTAGTTTTTGGTGGAAACGGTTTTTTTTTAAACGTAGCATGGCATAGCATGGCTTAGCTTCCCGAAACATCGACTATCTCGTGACTGGCAGTGGACACGCCACTCACAACTGTTCCGCGAAATTACAAAAAGAAAGTATCGCTAATTCGCCAGCGAACGAAATGAAAATAAATCAATTGAACTTTCATCGATGTAGTCGGCAGTTCTACGAACGCGTCGCTATAATGTTGGACTGTTAATTGACGGTAACGGGCCCAATGCTATCGCGGAGAATCCAAACGAGCGTTTTAATAATACCGACGCGGAGCCGTTCGAATAATAATCGTCTCATCGATTTATATTCACGCCACTGTGGCTTGCATACATTCTATCTATCGAGCGTCCCGCCCATACCCTGCTTTTCTCTCTTCGCCTCGGTCCTTTAAATTTATGCTCGTAGCAAAGTGCAGGACGAGGCAGCAATAACTCGACGAAATTTATACTATCCCGGCTTTATTACTTTATCGGGCCAGCATCTATATATACATACATCCGTCGGATTCGAGGCTTAATTCGGGTATTTAGATGCGACTGCACACGCATGTAAATTACCGGACCCGAAAAGTCGTCAAGGACCGGTGAATCTCTATCTTGAGCTGCGTCTCGGTTCCCCGTCCTGTTGCTTCAAGAATTTCTCGAAGAAAATAACGGTCGATGAATCCGGCGACTGGGTGCTAAGCGACTCAAGGCCTTTGTAATGTAGTCTCAATCACCGCCAATCTACACTGATCTCAACAATTTACGGCGGAGCCACCTTCTTGGGCCCGATGCAAACTTTCCCACTCTCAATTCGGTCGAACGACTCCTTTCATACTTTCTTGCGGCGCCTCTTTGCTTGAATGGCCCTTTTTGTCATCTCGTTTGCACGGAGCGGCCCACCGGGGGCCCAGTTCGATTCAGTGGTTGGTCCAAACGTTCGTCTCAATTACTTTCAAGTAACTTCTCTAATTAATTTACAATTCAACTTATCTTCTACCCGGGATGACGGTTTGTACCGGACTTTAAATGAATTAAATGAATGAAATGAATTAAATGAATTAAATGAATTTGGAGCTATTTTCTGTGATTTGAAGGAGCGCTAGTGGAAGTCACTCTTCCTTCCTTTTTCCAGCCGTCCACTGCATTTCACTTGGCCTACAATTTCAGCCTGACCGCAGAGGGACGACTGGCGCCGCGGCGCCCGACACCGTCTCTTTAGACCCTGTCAACCCTGTGGTTTATTGCATGGGGTTACGCTTGGCAGAGAAAGCAAGCCGATTAATTAATCACCGCTCGCGGTAACATATTTTCGTACAGCCATTTGTCATGGAGAATGCTTACAAATCGTGAAACAGTTTCGCGCGAACTCCTCTGATGACGATCCGGGGATTAGAAATGTAATCTTCTGGCGGGGAAACGATACTGCTTGCTCACTAACGTCTAAACGCGTCGAGTTGAGCGCTGGTCTATTTAAAACGCGATTTTCCAGCTGTAAGTCGCAAACATAGCACAATATTATGTAACCAGTGTTATCATCGCGCTATCAGAAGCTGAATGCAGTAGTTGCACCTCTTGCAGTTCTCCAGTTGTATCTTCAATATCGTCTCTTTCCCTCTTTTCGAGTAACATAACACCTTGATACAGTTTTCAGTACAATCCCACAAAACTCCAATTTGCAGAATTTGTACTTTGGCGAACAATTGTAACGAGGGGATAGATTTTATTGCACGGAACGTGAATGTCTTCAGGTCTGAACTGCTTAGAGTTGTTGATGGGAAGTCATGATGATTACGTGAAAGGTTACTCGTTCAGTCGGGAAAGTATTTTCTAGTTTTGCTTCATTGTGGTACTCTGTTTCTACTTTGAATTTTGTTCTCGGGGTTTCATTGGTCATTTTTCGTCAGCAGTAATGTTTTTGTTATTTTTTCACTTTGTAAATAATGGGGTCTTCCCGTAAAAGGTAATAAATAAATAAATAAAATAGCTGTATCGTTCTAGGGCTCAACGGTTTCTAACACATACTCCTATGCCTAACTCTTAAAAACCCAAGCAAATGAAACAGAAAGCTCTCTACATAACTCATCGTCCAAGACATTTCGATTTCGCTACCAAACGCTCGATGAATAATTCTGGTCCGAAGGGAATCAAATATTTTCGCGACAAGCGACTGTTTGCGCAAACACCCATCCATCTCTTACGTAACACGAATTTTTCAGCGATTCCAGCGCGTTGAACCGGCCCCCCACAATTATCTCTCCAACCGTACGCTGGTCTTCAGCGTGGAACATTCACGTTTGCGTTATAATAGAAACGCGTCGCTGCCATCATCCCGATTCGACCGGTTCTCCTCAGCGCGAGCGTGTCGCGAGTAAATCGCGAGCGCGCATGAAAATCCCCTTGCGTCAGAGGCGGTGGGGAGCAGCGCGGCTTCTGCTTCTCAAAGCGGCTCGCTCCTCGAGTTTGTTTACATATGCAGCCGCGCTGCATTTCCTCGCGAGGCGTGTGCAATTGTATGGCGCGGTTACGCTGGCAGTAGTGTATGTGTACGTATATTATTAGCCGATCGCACCTACGGTCCAGCGAGTTTTTTGCACGCCGGTGACGAACGCGAATTAATTGGTCGCCGAGGGATTCCTTACACTCCTTCCGACTTATCGATTCGCGCTTAAACAATAATGCGCAGTACGATTCCTCTCGATGAAATCAACCGAATATGTGGTGTATCATTTCTCTGCACGCTCCTCCGATTTCAAGAGAATACGCGTCAAAAGTATTGGGAAACCAAGAATTTCTATACGCCAACTAGTGGCAGAAAATTAAACTACTGTGAGTAGGCCGAAATCCGTTCAAGTCCATACGATTATCAGTGTTTATATAGGCATTTTGTGAAAAACAAGTGTTTTTAAATTTTTTTGAACACTAAATTTTTACTTCTTCGATTAATAAATAGTTATTCGGAATGTTTGATGGGATCCGGGCCTACTTGTAATAGTTTGCCAACTTACCACCGCAGCGCTGAAATCTAAGCCACGCCTCCACTTGGTTTCCCAATATATTATAGTATAATAATGATAACAAAAAGTGAGCGTTGCACTTTTCACTTTCTCGAAATCGGAGGCTTGTACGAAGAAATTTTTGTCTCCAAGCTTTCCATAGCATCAGCTTCAATAATGTAAAAAAAAAAATATAGAAATTGTGTTGCTGAAAAATCGTCAGGATACCCCAAAACATCTGACGTCTTTCGTCCTACGCAACCGCAACTTGTTTTCATGTTCTTTGTAGACCACAGACTCGCGAAACTGGATTGCGTCTCCTGTTTGTTTGATGCGTCAGTGATGCAACGGAGGCCGCCGTTGGATCCTAAAATGAGTGCACTTTGCGGCTTCGGCGCAAAACGAAAGCGAAGTTTACCCCTGTTTTTCGGCGCTTCAGTGCATTCGATAATGACTATATGGGTCCACCTGCGGACCCCGTAGTTTCATGTAATACGACGCAGTGTCCCCTTTAAATAAGAAGAATCCGAAGTTACGAGGTAAACCAGTTTATGTTGGCGCCGTTCTCGAACAGAGGGGCCAACTCAACCCTTCGTGTCCCTCTTTCGTATTCGCGCAGCGCGTTTTAATCGACCTTGCCGCTACCTTCTTGGAATTCCTGCTCCGAGCGAAGGAAAAAATATGAAGTATCATAACGCTCTTGGGTTGTATTGTTGCTTCGATCCATCTCGAGGAACGCGTAAAATTTCCTGCATTCGTCTCTCGGCTCGAGCAGATCCATCCAGAGTCCTCCCTTTACTATTAAAGGTGTCGTATTAGGAAATCTTCAAACCACCTGTCATTCACAGAATTCTACAAATAAAAACTCCACGAGCGATAACACATGATTTTTCGGCCCACAACGATTTAATCCGATGGATTTTTTCTGTTGAACCTGATTCGAGTCTCGTGCCGTCGCGAGGAGTATCTTCGTCCAGAGAAACGCTTCGCGTCCGCCAGTCGACCGAAGTGTGCTCGACTCACATTAATAAGGCCAATTGCAGTCGTTAAAACGGTCACGTTTTCTGTCGGTAGTTAAGGAGAGAGAGAGTGAGAGAGAGAGAGAGAGAGAGAGAGAGAGGGCAGGATTACGTTTCTGTCGGCCTTCCTTTAATTAAATTCTCGTAATTAATAAGCTGATAGTCACGATCGATAATTGGAAATCGGGTCTCGGAGCACTCGTCAAAATTAATCTGCGATAACTGAAGTCGATGTCTTCGAGCGACGAAGTTGTAATCGTATTTTAATTGAATATTAATGAAGCGATAATATGGATACCGCTAATCTGAATAATTCTTTACCATTTTCACTTAACAGAAACGAACGTCGAGTCACTTGTCGATTCTTTTCAATTCTTAGTGATTTCTTGTTAAAGAGTGAAAAGGTAGCCGTTGTTAGAGACCCTCGCTTGCTTCGCCTTATCTGTAACCCTTGCCGCCCGAGCTTCCCCGCGAAAAGATTCTGTGCAATAAACGAGAAATCAACGCCTTTGTGTCTCTTCTGCGTCGAAAACAACGCAGGCCTTGTTACGGCGAAGCTCAAAAATGTCGACTCGATTCCGACTCGTCGTGAGTGTTGCTCCCAACAAAGGGGCTAGACGTACGCTTGGAAAGCGGAAAATTTCCCCGGGGGCAGTGCTTCGCTAATTGGCGTGATAGTTTGCAGCTTTAATTAATTCGACGGATCGACGGACGGCCGCAAATGTTGAACTTTGGAACGATTTCTCGCGAGGGACCGGCCGAAGTCGGTATTTACGGTCTACAAAAAGGTATACACGCGGACGAGCACCAAGGAAATCGCGGATAACTCGATATCCTTTTTTTCCCCCCCTCTTATTCTTCGTTCCTCCCTCCGTTAGCATTATCGTCGCGGCCGCCGCGATGCAGAATACCTCGAGAACGTTGACGGAATTCAAACAACGGGGTAACAATGCGTCATGGATCGTGGGATAAAGGAAGCCGCAAGGGACGACGAAATATATCAGCAAATATTTATGCAACGACCGGAAAACCTACGCCACTGTTTATTCCTCCGGCGGAATATTTGAATCGAAAATACATTCGCCTCTATCGCGAGTGGATGCCTGCATAGCTATGTTGTTCCCATCGATTTCTCACCTTCGGATCACCTTCCTCCTGTCCTATTCTCTTTTGAAATTGCCCGAAACGAAAAAGTACGCGGGGTACAAACACGTTCGTGACTCAAGGGGAATGACGCCGCAGATCCGTCTCACTTTCTACACTTTTATCCTCCTTCATGAGCAGGAAAATTTCAATCACTTTTTATCCGCGATATGACATTTCCCCCTTACCGAGTCAAACAATACGCGCATCGCCAACATCGCGGCTCTTCTTAGCCCGCTAATACAACATTAAAATCGATACCGCCTCTCGCCCTTCCACGCCCGAACAGCCGCGTTCTCCACTTTGGGACACCGCCATGTTGGAGCGATTAACGCTCGTTCGCTTGCATTCGGAATTCTGACGGCCGAGCGAGGGGAGCCCCGGCAAACGACGCCGAGTTGGTAAACGGCGATAACGGGAAGGAACTACCCGTCCCCGTTAATAGAAATTCGTTCCTAATTGGTCGTCAGGGTCGTTGACGTGTCCTTGCCTTGCGGCCGAAGTAATCGCCCGGCCAGGTGCGATAAGACGTCTGACGAGACCGCCGACGCTCGGCGTCCACTCCGATAGAACCGACACGGGTCACCGACACTCCTATATGCGACTGACGTCGAAACAAGCATTAAACCATATGAGTATAGCGGCTCCAAGGTCGTCCCCGATACCGAGCAGATTCTACCTGCTCGTGCAACGCCTACGCGCCAGGTGAATTTATTCCACCGCTAGATTCGCGGGAGAAAAACTACTTACAAGGAGAGTATTTTAGATGTCCGCCTCCGATCATTTTGATTTTTGGATATGTTATAGAGGACCGAAAAATAAGAAATACGTGTTTTTTTATTTTTCCCCGTTTTCATATTTGGGGGGTGAAAACTGCGTTTAAAGTTAGGGTTGAAAAATCATTTTTGCGGACTTTTTGAAAATCCGGTGAGTCAGTCATATTTCGCATTCAAAGACACAAAATTCGTCCATTGACACTATTCCCCTATCTCTAATAGTTCTCGAGATATTCGACAAAAATGATTTTTCAACCCTAACTTTGAACGCAGTTTTCACCCCCCAAATATGAAAACGGGAACAAATAAAAAAACACGTATTTCTTATTTTTCGGTCCTCTATAACATATCCAAAAATCAAAATGATCGGAGGCGGACACCTAAAATACTCTCCTTGTTAGCTTCGCGGAGGAACCGCGGACGATCCTTGTGTTTCGCGATCGAGTGAACACTGCTGATTCGGGGGATTAGATCTTTGCGCGGAATTAGGCGCAATTGAAAATATTCAATGTCTTTTTGAGCAGGAGGATTAATTTACGATTTTTCTTTGGGTTTTTGTGGATTCCTTGAGGAATGGAAGTAACTAGTTCTTTCCTCGAATTCTTATTTCAAGCCTGGATGGAGGATGGTACAGTTTGCTTCTCAAATATTTGCGCGCGGTGGCGAGCGAGATAATTTCCTTTCGGTATAATCGAAGGTCTAATTCCTTGCGGTATTTAAATTTGTTTAATATTGCGGTATCGTTTTGAACGATCTCTTCTCCCCTTCACGTATACGTTGCCACGATTTTGTGCCCCGAAAGATCGGTTCGGAGGAGCACGTGCCTCGGAGCAGAGAATGTATCACACTTGATCGTGATCCACGTGTGTCAATTAACATTTTACATAACATTGTGTCCGTTAGCGTGTCGTAACGGATCGCCGCGATGAGTTTGTGGCCCGAGCACTATTACGAAACCTGTTTAAATGTGTTCCCGCCTGTGTTAATTTGCTGGCACTATGGGGCGCGCGTGTATATGCGCCCGTGTTTCGACATTCATTGGTTTTTCGGCGGTGTTTTTGGCATCCACGTAACAGAATCTCGGGATGATTCTATGTAATTCCTCGTGTAAATCCTTTGAAAATTAGCTTCGACGCGTGTAAGCATCTTGGTCCCAGATTCTGGGAGTAAAGCATTCCAAGCAGGGTGCACAGCACTAATGCGGGCACTGCGCTAATTGCAAGAGAATTCGTAAATTCGGTAGCCGATGGAATATTTTCTGTTGCTTATTACATCCGCTTCGTTGACGCTCAAGTAATTTGCACTCGCTTTCTTCACTCCAGATGTTCGAATTAATATATTCTGCGCTGAATGGGGGTAAATTGTAACATGTTACTACTTACTCCGCTCTAAATGGTGATAAAGCAAACATGCTATTTGTTGTCACACTGGAAAAAGATGCTCTAAACGGATAACAGAACAATCGAGAATCCAAAAAGTAGAAAAAATGTATAAAGGGAAAAGCACTGAAAGCGAAGAAGATTTTGATAGAATCAGATGAATAAGCAATGATTGTTTAACTCATGTATATAAAATGTTTAATAATGACCTGTGTGTTTATTTATATTTTTTAGAAATGTTTATTTGTGCTCATATTTGTATTTAAATAAGTAAAACAGATATGTTACAATTTACCCCGGAATGGGGCACTTTATAACAAAGGTTCAGATTTGCTTAAGATGAAGCTAGATTTTTAATTGTTCAGGATTTTGTCACGTACTTTCAGGCAATCAGTTCACCCCATATGTAAGCAGTAAGTCACGCAAATTATTTCCTGATGAAGGAAAACACTTTCGAGAAAAAACTGTGAAAACTTTTTTTCTTACAATCCCCTACAGAGTTCATTGGGATTTTATCCGAAATTTAAGGGAACCCCCAAGTAGTTCCCTAGCATCCATGTAGATCGCGATCCACCCACGATCGAAGGCGTGGTTACTCAGAGCCAGAAGGCTTCGCGCCGAAAGAAGGTCACCAGATAATAACTAATACTGACGCCGGTGATACTGTTGTTTTCTAGCCTCACACGTGACTTCTGTTCGCGACCGTTAATCCCTATTTACACCGTCTCGTTCCGCCGATAAATTATGCAAACTGCGAGCCCGTTCGCGGAACGCGATTCGTAAATCGAACGCGCGCCGGCTCCATCGATCTTCGTTGAAAATCGTGGAAAAGCGACCGACGCCCCAGCAAAACACAGTCGTCGAATGACTTTCAAAACGACGACGGTTGCCCCTTGCAATGATTTCCTTGACGGACGCGGAGAATCTAGCTTCGCCGGGACCGGTAATCAATATCACTCGCCATACACGTCAAGCGGCAGCGTCTTGTAGGCGAACGTATAACATATCCATGATTATTCTAGAATTGTAGCGGAGGTGTAAATAGAGGAGGAAAAAACGTGAGCCTTAAAGCGCGAATCCACGACGGGATTTTACATGAGACTTTTCAATTATGAGACAAAAATCTCGGCAACAATTAAATGTAAATAATAGAAATAGTCGCGAGGGTGAAGATTTTTGATAATATATCATGAAACTTGTCTCGCGAGAGTCTATTTGCATGGATCTAGTGACAAAATGATTAAGAAATAATCAAATAGTGAAATAATTATATTGACACTATGGCAATAACACATAAGACTTTTTTTATTCCTTTCATCAAGATCTACCATTTAATGAAGAATAAAATCGACCCGACGACTTTACAATTTTAATGTGTAAATGTAAAGCCATTTTTTATAAAAATGGCCGGCCATTCACAGCTAATATTCTGGAATTTGTTTATACACATCGGCCTCAACATTTTCTGCCCGGTTTCGTTAAAAAATCGCTCGCCCCATTCGCGGCCTCCCCTCGTGAGACACGATATTTTTGTCTTCACCTTTAGACATTTTTCTGTTCCGCTGTTACAACAGTTAATCAATGAAACGCATTACATTACGAGTCGAATTGACTGATTAATTTATTAAACGATGTTCGTCATAGCGAGGAAATGGAAAACGAAAGGCTCCAGCGATAGTAATATTCTATGAGTATTTCCATTGCTGAGGGAATCGCGTGTCGAATATGATTACCGTTCGGCGCCCGTATCTCGGGCGTAAGAGCCGAGCTGAAGCGCATCGCGCGATCGAACGCGATTGACAAAGACGCGCGATACGGACGCAGTGAAATTTGCAAAATAGGCCGACACGCGGCTCGCGAGTGAGCAGAGAGCAACGGGGAGGAAAAAGGGGGCCTCGTTCGGCGCCTCGATTAATCATTAACGGCCATTGCTCCGCTTCGAATTGGTCTCTTTATATTAGAGCACGGTCATGGAAGAATGATGAACAGTGTTCGTCCGTCTGCATGGAAATGTCGAGCACGGAATCGGAGCAGTCGATTTTTTTCAGCAAAAATTTTACCTGCAAAATCCATTGGATCTCGCGATCGATCAGCAGATCCTGTTAATTGGAATCTGTGGAGACGATTCGAAGCCACTTGTGGTCGAGTTTCGACGGACCCTCGGAAGCCGCAGTGTCGCAGGGGCGCGCTCGGAAAAACGAGCGACGGAAAATTCAGACGAGAAGGATAAAATGAACGGGACGGCGATCGGCGAGGAAAGGAAAGGCGGGCGCGCGACCAGCGACTGCTGATCGACCTTTCGGGTCACTTTGATTCGAGCCGAGTAATTTTAGAACTCGCGAAGAATCCGATACGCAGCCGGAGGGAAGGAGAGTGAGACACGTCGGGTTCTCCGTTCCGCTGGACGGCATTGTTCTTTTTATCAGAGCGGTCGTAATGAGCACACGACAGTGAGAACCACGGCGCGATAGCAGGCCGTCCACCTACCGATAAAACCTCCAGCTCTGCTCGAGAAAACCGCAGCTATTTTACGCTCTTCTCAATCGCCAATGCTCGCCGAATGCTCAGCGAATGCTTAGCGAACGACCCGTAATAATTCTGCCACTATTATTGTTCCCGCGGCTGTTGCAGCCCCGAACCATCGCCAGTTGCGAGTCGAACCGATCTCTTATGCCGCGTTTACACCAAGGCGAACACGAACAAAACTCAGCGTATGAATCGTATGTAAATGTTTCGTTCTGTTTGCGGCGGTGTGAACACGACAAGTTCACATTTATGCACTATTTCTCTACTGATCTTTTCTATTCTATGAACCAAAGGTTTTCCCGTATACAAATAAAAAAATAAATAAAGAACAGACGAAAACGTTCGCGAACACTGTTTTTGTTCGTGTTCGCCTTGGTGTAAACCCGGCATTACATTGGCCCTACAGAATTCTTTGGATTTCGTTAGAAGACGTGGCTTCCAGGTCCGATGGAGGTGTTGGAGGTTTGCCTTTACGAGGGCCTAGAGAATGTTATCGACGAGGGATTCATAACCCAGGTAATCGCTATTGTTATTCGCGACGGATAACAATGGAGTGACTGTCTCCCTCCTCCACTTCGCACGACCACGGCCGAGTCATTTCAAAAGGACGCTCGAGGAACAATGAGTGGAATTTCAGTTTTCCCTCCCTCGAGGGCTCGGGGACGGATTTTCGACAATGCAAGTCATCCTGACTAACAGTCGGGACTCATTCCCTTGAATGTCATTTTCTGGGTACACGTTTGGGTACTTTTTTTAGGGAAATGGTGCGATAGGAGGTTCAAGTAGACCCAGCTTTATATGTACGTGCTACAAATCATATATGAGCAAATTGTGTTGGTCTTTTTAAATTTTATTCTTCAGTGTTACAAAAGATTCATCTGTTTGCTACATCGCGCTCATATAATCGACACTCTTCATTGGGGAAGATGACGCAAAGCTCGGCGCAGAAGGCGCCACTAGCGAATGTACCGCGGTTTTGCATGAGTGCGCATGTGTGAATGGTTTGCGCGCGAATTTTTCATTTGTGGAATGTATGAAGTTGGTAGTTAAAATAATGTTTTATCACACACCGATGAGAAGTGGCACGTGTCTGGTGGCGCCACGGATGGGAAAAAGTTGCACCCATCTTCCTTTAAAACGAACTAACCCACATTTTTTTGCGAAATTGAGTTAGTAGCAATAATGTATTCCAAAAGACTGTGCTAATCATATAAATTTTTTCTTCGATGTCGGTTAGCCCCTTTCTCTCAATGCCTTAGTTCATCTT
The DNA here is from genome assembly GCA_960531205.1 of Andrena bicolor. NCBI lineage: Eukaryota > Metazoa > Arthropoda > Insecta > Hymenoptera > Andrenidae > Andrena > Andrena bicolor. Next base: position 47,771,687 of record OY482664.1, on the reverse strand, counting down.
GCATAAGAAAAAAGGTGCAACAAAGATTCTCCTTTGCCCTCCAAGCATTTGCACTCCACCCTCCTACGAGCACCCGCGCGCAATTCGAATTCTCCCGCGGCTAGGGTGGCTCGATTAAGCGACGAGAATTTCGAAAGAGTCCAGCCGCCTTATCGTCGAAAACAATTTATTGGCAGAGTGGCGTCGTAGATGATTACGGGGCGGGCTAAACAGACTCGCGTGGCCGAGTTACAGAGTTAATCCACCCTATCGCGACGTCAGTGGTGGGGGAGCGTTGAGACTTGAGAGGACGCAAACAGTGGCTAGAGGCGGGTGACGCAGAACCCACCGATGACGAATTCGGGGATCATCTAGATACTGATCCGTCACTTGGGTGTATCGACGATAAGATTCATGGTGGGACGATAAGTAGTCATGGTGTGCCGTGGTTGGCGTGTTGACGATCGCCGGCGACGTCGATAGTGCCGTGACTGGCTCGGTGCACAGAGTCATCGTCGTTGTCGTCGTCGTCGCCGTCCTCGCGGTCATGAATGTTGGACGCGCGGGAGCACCGAACAACAGTTAAACCAGTAGCAGAGAGGCCGATGATAAATAAGCGCGACGGGTCATCGTCCAGCCGGGAGGCGAGATTTATGTTCAACGAGCCGAACGAGACTGCCCGATCGTTCCTCTTCGAGCACACTCACGCGCGAAATCTCGCGTCTCTCTGTGATCGCGCTGGCGTCAACGCTGCCACCCCTCTTTCGGATCCGCCGGGCTTCATTATAGATTGTGCTTATTTTTTTGCGACGTATGTAAGCACATACTTACATCGATCGCGCTCGCCAGCTACGATCTAGAACCTCTCAACGATCCCCTTTCGCCTTCCATCATTCCCACCCGTCTCCTGTTTCTTCCGGATGGGTGCTTCTTTTCGTGGTTTTTCTTTTATCGTCTCTTGAAGAAGATGTATGTACTTCCCTCCCCGTCGTGACTCATTTAGACATCCCTCCGGACGGTCCGAAGTTAATGGTCCCGGCGAAGTAAGAGTTAAAACTCTCGGAGCTTGATTGCAAGACATTTTGGACCTTAATCCTTAATCCTCCGGCATAGATCGAAAATAGCCTCTTATCGAGTGCCTCCCTATTTGCTGCTCGCTGGCAATACCTAATCTCCGTTACGAAATGCAAAACAAGTAATCCGCACGTGCCGCAACGAGCGGTTGGAACGTGCTACGAAGCCTTTTATATTCAAATCCGTCGCTTTCGTTAGAAGACAATGCGCGCTCGTCGATTCCATTCGACGCCATTTACGCTGGCAGCGTGCTTTACGGCCGGCGCTTGCTTGCGTCACGGTTTTTGCGCGAGTGCACGCGACTTCCAGCCGCGCGGAATTTCCATGCGACCGGTGGGCGCGTGTGCACACGATTAATTACCGTGTCGACGGGGGGTGAGCGGGTAACGTCGCGGATTTATCAGAAACGAATGATCTGCTTATTTCCACCTGACGGGGGTGGAATGAGCGTTGACCAAATGGGGCGAAATGGTGCACTGTGTCGCGTTAGTTGCTCGTAGACAATATCCATTGCGGAGGAACATCCTGGCACCTCCAAAGAAAAAGGAAAAAAAGATTAACGTAACACGACTGAAGTGATCCAAGAGTTCCTAAAGTAAAAAGGAAAGGAAACTGGATATTATTCTTTAAATAAATTTTTATAATCACCTAATGAATTTTATTGACTTTGCATTAAAAATACTTTTACACTGGCTCTGATGCACCCTCGAGTAAACAATTCTTAAACGTCTAGCAGAGACAATGGGGGACCTGGCATTTATTGACAAAGAAGGTTCAGGAAAGAGGGGGAAGATTTATCGACGGAAATAGTAAAATTGCATTCATTATCGTTATCAACCAGCTCTGCAAAACATATTACATATGGAAGAAGGTAAACGACCCACTAACCTTCGAGCGCTTGAAAATTGCAACCGCGAAGTGGAATAGGAAAATCATTGTTGCGCAAAGGCACGTTCGTCTGGCGGCACAATTGCCGTGGAGCTCCCGTTTCGTTTCCACAGTTTAATGGCCGTTTAGCAGTGGGCAATTGCGATTTTGGCCGCGGTAGAATTGCGCCGCAAATAACTCTCCTATCTCCAGACAATTATTTACGATTATCGATGAAGGCTCGTACACGTCGAACGAAGCAAACACTCGTCGGTCGTCCCGTGCACGTTGGACTTTATTACATCGCTGACTCACTCTTTGTGTTAATAGTCGCGCTATTGCGAGCCGCGTTAACGTCTTTCTCATTGACACGCGGGCAAGGCCTGGAGCGCATCTCTTCGCGGTTTATTAGGACCGGCGTGACATTGGGGAGGTCTGGAAACGGTGGCGAAAAACTTTTGTCCACGAGTGTCCGACTTTTTCTGGCTTCGGTTTGTTGGGGAAATTCGAAGGGAAATATCGGGAACGTTCGAGAAGGCTATTAATAACATTCTACCCTGATTAATATCTGCAGCCTCTGAAGGTGACAGGTATGTCACATTTATGGCGAGAAATAGGTTCGATCGTGACGTAGATCCTCCTTTACCGGAGCCTCGGTGTAATCCCACCTCCTGCTTATAATCCTGAAATTATACACGAGGCTTACGTAATTTTGCGAAATTAAACGAGCAGGCTAAAAAAGCCGAGTTGCAAGAACCGCCGCGTGTGTGCACCGCTTCGTATGCGTTACGTTTCAATATAATCGCTCTAGTTGCTCGTAATGAGCGGATTCTGAGGTTAATTATTGGATTTCAGTGTAATGGCTGCGGGATACGCCAGTGTTCGCGCAGCTTCATTGGAGGAGCAACATTCATTTTTTTCCCACGTTGATTTCGTGCAAACTAGTCGGAGCAGTGGTAATTGCTACAGTATTAGATTCTGTAAATTGAATGCTGCACCGGCAGCTCGTCGTTCAATCCCAGTCAATATTATTCTAGACACTTCTGTTTCGATGAACACTTAGAGACGTCGGGGCAACATTTCGATGCAACATCCAGACGCCAATAAAGCCGCCAATCGTCCCTTGACGTCACGATCGATGGGCAGAAATTATGCCGCGTTATGTCTGCGCGCTAATTGATTGTGTCAGTCTCGATTATCTAATCGTTTCCAGCCGTGCTTCCTCGGGCAAGACCAGTGATCCTGGGAGCCCTTCATTTCCTGCATCATCGCGTTCAATACTTCTGAAATATGAATCCTTTTTGTAAGGGAGTTTTCGCGGGTGTTTTAAAAAATTCAGCGGTAAATATTAATGCTGGCAGATCGTATAACGATTGTAGATCGTGAAATTCGCAGGCGAGTCTGTTTTCAATTTGCATTTTAATTCATATAAATAGGTACCGTATCTTTGACTCTCTACTTACTTAATGTTTCGAATTGCTGTTTCGGCTTACACGCCGCGGAGACTGTCATTAGAACCTGACTAAGAAAAGCCGATTACTGGGGCGACGACCCCTGGCAATGAAAAGCTGGCTCATCGGCTGCTGATCGATGACGCGGTATGTTTATGGCTAATATACGCCACTGAAAACAATTAGGGGATTACGTCGTGGGGGTGTTCGAGGCAATGAATAGACGGACCTAACCCAGGTGTAATTCAGACCGTCAGGTATAAAGGAATATCTACGTTGAGTATGTATTTAACCATATACTGAATGTTTGTGGAATTTATTAGCCAATACTAATAGAATTTATTAGAGGATTTCTGATAACAGTAGAGTTTATTTTCTTACTCGTCGGGATTATTCAGAAGTTCGGTTTACCGAAAGGTTGTCGATAGTCTGGACAAACTGAGACAACGTTTCGAAAATCGAAGTCTTGATGGATCTTTGAACTGGCGAGTTTATCCGTGAGAAAATGTGCTCGAGTTTGCCATCGACGCTTTCAACACTTCTGTCTAATTGAAAACTGGCTTCGTAACTGGTCATTATCCGGTTATGTTGAATCGAATGAAAAAATTGTGATCCCCGTTCTGATTAGTCTGATGTCGACACACGAGGAGAATACTTACTCTCTGGCGAGCACTCTGCTGTCCGCCGTTCTTCATTCTTATCCTTATCTTAATTATTACCAGACGATAACGAATTCTTCTATTCGTCGAATCTCGTCTTCTCGCCGAAGACACACATTTTTACGTAGCCTTCGCGCGGACACTCGAGTTCTCTGCCGAATCTATCTATCGCACGTGTCACGCGCTTTATCTTCTCCGAATTAATTTGCTCTCGTTCTTGTTGTCAAGCACCGAAACTGAGCGATCTATCGGAACAGATCTGGAATAATCGAGTGACCTTGACGACGACAGATACGCTTCTCCCCCGAATCGTTCCACGATGATTTTAAATAAGCTTGATTAAACAAATTAATACAGGATCCACAAGATGTCTCAATTATTTAAATAACCTTCATTGTCAGAAATCGTATTTCGGGCTACTAATTCGTATCTTACTTTTGGAGCACCCCTTTGTTTTTTAATTTTCCAGTACTCCTTCATTTTTTACTTTTAGAGCAATCGTTTATTTTTTACTTTTGAAGTACTCCATTCTCTTAATACAGGATCCACAAGATGTCTCAATTATTTAAATAACCTTCATTGTCAGAAATCGTATTTCGGGCTACTAATTCGTATCTTACTTTTGGAGCACCCCTTGGTTTTTTAATTTTCCAGTACTCCGGCATTTTTTACTTTTAGAGCAATATTTTTTACTTTTGGAGTACTCCATTCTCTTAAACTTTTGCAGTACTCTCTCCGAAACGATCCCGAATTCACCACCTTCCCAAGTATAATCCATCCCTACCCCTCGTCGAATTCCACCAATTACACGAATCGGTTGACAAGTGTCCCCAAGGACGGCTGTCAAAAGTCGCAAAAGTAGGTGTGTAACTGGGTTCCACAGAGAAAGCCGCGGTGTTCGCCCCCCTGATTCTTCGTCGCGCGTGGCCCCTTAAGCCCGGCACACACACGGTCGTGTGGCATCCGGATCGCGGAGTTTTGCGGGCACGCTCGTGGCACGTTTCGGCAGCACGTGAGGTGACTCACGGCCGTATTTCGGCAGCGCAACTCGTGGCATCCGCGACACGCTCCGCGGCCGAGTGTGTATCCGCCTTTAGATTAGCCCCCGAGCCAGATGATAACGAACCGGCTACGTCGGGATAGGCAGTACTCGCGACACGATTGGCGGGCTGTTTGATGAAAAAAATGGTACGTACACGCGGCGAGATAGCGGCGCGAGAAACCGACTCTGCTGGCTCGATTAGAGCGACCTTAATGTCGAGGGTCACCAATCCCGACCGTTGCTTCTTTCAGGCGGATCATCGTGCTCCGCCATTTGTTTACCAGCCGTTATTAACAATCGTCCGCCGCTTGGCTCGTGTGCTCGTCCAATTTCGAAACCACGCGAATTCAACGGACAGCCGCGACCACTTGTTGCGAATTCCGTGGGAGGGTTGAGACTGGGCTGGGTGCCACCCTTCGTCCTAATATCTCATTGGTAGTATTCCTTTATTTATCTTTTCTATTCTATGGAATTTTATTTTCATGCGGAATTCTTTGAATGTTATTGATGTTAGTAGTCAGCTCATGTGTCCATTATATTTATTACCAAATTACAAGCAGTCTTCTCTGTCATAATCATGGATACGTATGTGTATTCTCGTCCTTTCTGTTTCCAAGCGTATATATTCTTGAAATGCATGGCAATTAATAGACTCGTTTGAGTATTGGAACACTTCAAGCGGCAGCCAATTAATTATCTGTCTCGGTAGAAATAATGTCTTTAGCGGAATCAATTATGCACCGATGATTCGCGAGAGCCTGTCGATTCATTGGAGATTTATAAAGTCCCGTGCCGCGTTCCTGGAACAACAATCACTGTTAGAAAACGTACAGACTTCTGCTTCGAGCACTCGCGATACTCGAAACGCGTGCTACTCTTTTATCGATAGTTAATTTATGTAAGAGCGTTATGCTCACAGCAAACAGCTCGTCAGAGCACAAGTGTTAACCTTCGACGCTAATTAATCGCGCCACGGAGCTTCGGGGGTTTTAAATTCGAATCGCTATCGAGGCTATCGGTGCCACGAGAGCGCAAGATAACGCCGAAAATAGAGGATCATCATCGTCACTATCGATGCCAAACTTCATTATCAATCACTCTTACTTCGTCGCGCAGAATTCGTGCGAATTCCTTTACACTTCGTTTACGTTTCCCTCGTTTGCGCGTACACCTACTGCCAGGCGAGCCGATCGCTCCTCTGGTCGCCTCGCTATCGACGCGTTGCGTAACTCAGCTCTTCCGTTTTTTATTCCTCCTCTTTCTTTTTCAATCCTTGCTGCAGAATCACGGCAGCAATTAACTAAACAGATAACGAGTTCGTCGTCCCGACCTTGCGTAATTCCAGAAGTGTCTTCGGCACTTCCAAGCGAAGTAGGCGATCCTATTCGGGCCTCTTTTTCGTAAAAACAAGATGTTTCCCACCGATTAATCTTTTCCGCGTGCCGTCAAGATAAATCATCAAAAGCGTAATTCGAACTCCCGACAAACCACTGTCTGCATTAATTCACATTTCATCGGGAACACCATTCATCAACTGAATCCATTCTTTCGGTCAATTTAAACTTGCCTCACGCCACTTTCCGTGTAAGAAAGGAACTTAAATAAACGGACATTTATAAACCTACCAAAATGTTCTATCCTCGTTCTTTGGAATAGATCTTTATTCGTTCAGAGGGGAAATAATATTCCGCCGAAACAACACTAGCACGGGAAGTCATAAAGAATAGCCCTCTGCGTGCACGTGGCTTTTCAGACCACCTATTGTGTCTTTATTAAATTCTACCTCCCCTTCTAAAACGAGACAGGTACGCAGCCTTGTCGCCCCGTTTCCACCCCAATGCTGCCCTCTTCATACTTGGTAGAATCTTCTGCGTCTCTTCGAATCTTCTACATGAATCATTTTGTCGCACTCACGCACTTATGGCACCTCGAATTCATTGTCCATCGACGCGGACAGCATACGCGTGCATCGCGGTTGGAAATCATCGACGCGCGTGGGGAAAAGGTCGATAGGGATATAAAAAGGGAAGTAAAAGGAGCAATTCGACGAATGGGTGCTGTGCAAATAACGCCGGGGGCCTGGGGTGACCGGTGAATCTAGTTTTTCCGGATTTTCAAGCCTATGCAGGTTTTCCCCGCAGATCGTGCGTCGCAGAAGTTGCTTTTGGGCACTAGCAAGAATATTGTGTAGATTATACAGCAGTATATTTGATATTCAGTATCTACAACATATTTCTAGATTCTCAATTTCTAAATTCCTAAATCAAAGAAGTGTGCTTTGCAAAGAAAACAGTCACAGAATTTCGTAAGCCCAGTATCCCTCTCGGTTCGACCAGATCTGCAATTGCTTGTGCGGCGTGTGCCCAGAGTTCGGTAACGATGAAGAGGCGCCTCCACCACGTTCTCCGGAAATCAGTGGGGGCGAAGTGTCTCTGGCGAGACGCGTGCAACGTCGACACAACACAGTAGCTCACGTGGGATGCGGATAGATAGCCGAGCGGGTAATTAGCGGCTGTTGATTGGCCACCTTCCTACCCATCGTACCCGAGCCCGTTCGCCGCGGGATGAAGGAGCGTATAAACGTGTCGCACGCCGCCCGTTGGTGGGGGCTTATTTACTCGCTATTCAAACCATGTCGGGCTGGCCGATCGTCGACGAAACGAGGAACGCCAGTACGCGGCTGACACTCGTTCCGATCGTAGGCGGTGTTGCGTTTCAAACGGTGCCATCGACGCTGTTCCTCTTCCTCCTCCACGGAGGGACCACGTTACCAGTCGTGCTTCTGTGTTGACGAACGGGTGCCACTTACCAGTCACATCTTCCCGAACGCTCCCCCACTTTGCCCCTTTCTGTGTCTTCGCTTGTACCGTTCATAGAGCCCGAACCTCGAAGCCCGTGGAATTTCTTGATCGCGAAATCGACACCCGAACGCGAGTCGAAGTTACGGAGTGACTTAAGTTACGATTCGGTCAAGTGCGATGAAATGTGACTGGGTTGAAACACGTGGACCGCGCCACTGACATGGAACCGTGCACGACGAACTGTTCAGAGACAACGAGACGAGTGAAAGCGTGTAGATCTACAGGCCCGATCGCTTGGTGATCGTTGACCGAGCCACGAATACGGTTGTCGAGAGGCGGGCGATATCACTACGGGCCCAACGGTCCTCGGGGACCTAATGGCACCCGACCTTGAGAAGAAACGGCAGGAACTAAGGAGGACCAGCTGCGGCACCTTGGACCCGGGACACGAACACTTTCAAATGCTCCTGCAGCTACGGTGCGCCGGAAACGCACTGATCGAGCCTTATCGACGCGGTAAACCCGATTCGCCGGTCGCTACCGGTTCATTTATTAATATTCAGTAATTCGAATCCTGTCTACGCAGCCGTTGGGTAACGTTTCAAGCATAACCAGTTGCCGGGGTACTTTGGACATTTTTCTCCTCGTCTCTTTTTTTTTTTTATTTTCCTGCTTTTCGACTGCCTTTCCTTGACAGCGCACGCTCGCGTGCCACCGTGTCTCTTTCGATATCTCGCAGTGACATAAATTTCTGTGACCCGGAGCGGAGAATTGCGTTGCGGTTTTGTATTGGCAACGAAGGCTCTTTCGTGATGCAGGCATCAGTTGTTAATCAGATTTCTTAGAATTGTTAAGGATTCGCGTATTCTAGCGAAGAATATTCCAATGCTCCCTTTGGTTACAAGATAGAAGAGATTATCTCGAGCAGTATTTATACGACTAAGCTCGTTTTCTTTCTGTTTACTTGGAAGCCCGAGCGACGAGCGCCTCTTTCTCAGGTCCGTTTTCCTTGGGCTTAAAAGCCGACCGTCATCGCGCAGGGTGGATAAGTTTAACGGGGATATCTTTATCGAATTTCACATTCCGTTTGCACAATTGCGGGTGCATATCCGGGGACATTAAGTGGAGGAGTTAAGGGTATAACGACGAATTTCGAGACTGTGACGAACGGCAACAGTTTTGTATTTTCATTTCGCGACTTTCTCTTTTTTTAATAAATTCTTTGCTTCGGGAGAGATTCTGACTTGTCGCTTAGATCCTCTTGTATCTATTTCCTTCTCACGGGACACAGTTTAACACCGCGATCGATCGTCCCCAGCCTCCGCACATGGCACTTACGCAGGGTAAATGCAATCCCACGTTATTTTTTCGTCATTATCTCCCGCTCTCGATATTATTATTTGAAATATTCCCTCGGTGTTGTCGTCTAACACCCGGCAAATTGATGCATCCATTTCCAGATAACCTCTGAGGACACGTCACTACTCTTTCTCTCTTCTTCCCATCTCTTCCTCCTCCATTTGTGCGCGACAATAAATCACAGTCCTCGTTCACCTTCGCCTCTGATAATACATACTCTTTTCGCATTCTATCTCCGCTCCATAGTGGTACGATTCACTCGATCCAGCCTGGGTGAGAGCTCCCCTCGAAGACGCACACGAATCACAATATTCTAGTTATCAGGGGCTTGGTGGGGAGTGGGAAAAAATAGTTTTGCGCGATCGTTGCCTGGGAACAACTAATAGAAGAGAAAAAAACTAACTTCAGAGCTGTAGAATTTTGTTAACGAATTAAAATTGAGCCGTTTTCTCGATTCGAAAGAAAGAATTTCAAAATATTTATTTCACCGCTTGTAACCGCGTCATTCTTGTCTGCCCATTGATGGGTTGCTTCTACTTCGCGCACTCCACTCGTGCAGCGACCACTGAAGGCTCGTGAATGCTTTCGGCTTCGGAGGGAGAATACACTTTTGACAAGCGAGGGGAAGAGAGAGAATGTTAATTAGCCTCGACCCGAGGCTTGTATGAATTAAGCAAGCTGTCTGGTGACCGAAATTTTGGCGAAAGTTTCTTTAATTACATATGTAGTATATAATGTTTTCACGCCATTACGACGCGTCTTCCTTCCCATTTGTCATTCGCGGACTCTTCGGCGCCCGTAAGAGTAAACGTTTCGCGCGAGAAGAGAAGGCGAGTCTACGGGAACACGATTTAAAATGCACATACTCACGTGTTTCTGGAACTTCTATCTCTCTCTCGTCGTTTTAAAGCAACATTTCTCACCGTCGACTTGGTTGAAATCTTCTCCTATCTCGTTCGCCATCTCGATTTAGCCAGCGCACAAATTTCTGACCTCTGGAGGAATCGATTGACCGTCGGTGCTACCTGCTCTCGCGTACATAGAGCGATCGAGTTGCTTCGCGCAGCACGTCCTTACAATCATCGCAACTTAACGCGCAACCGAGCAAACAGCTTCGCGTTTCCTATTTCTGATCGAGCACCGGACTGTCACATAGGTCATTGCTTCGTCAGGAAATATTTTCCGCACTTTCGAGCATTCCTCGGTGTCTATTTGATCGCCTGAAGTTATTTTTACAAGATTTTCTTCAACAGAAGACACTTTTTACTTGTCCATAAATCAGATCAAACGGACAGCGAGAGAGGCTTAATGGGTCGAATAGCACTACGAATGCAATTAAGTGGTCGTGGCCATGAGTATTTCCAAGAATCCCTTGAAAATTGAAATTCTTTTTCACACGTTGCATTCGTATCGACACGGCGTATAATTCAATCGTTTGCGAAGTTTTCACGATGGTTGGGATTGGAAATGAGTTCGGTTGAATCGAACGATTCCAGGATCTTCTCCGTCGTTTCACAGTTCCAGGAATGTAGGTGAGCCTCTGTTTTACAGAAGAAACCGAGCATGATGAAACGTGTAGCAGATGGGATTCGCGAGCATAGTTGGCATTCTTCGCGAAATTGCCTGGGATCGTGGTGTTCGCTAAGAAGTATAGGTACTACTCATCTCGAGTGCCGATGAGTAGCGATACCTTTTAACAATACACAAACTGTTGTAAACTTTCTTGATTTACGACACATTCAAATTTGTAGTTCCACAGAGAAATATTTCATTCGCGATTAATCCAATTACCTTCAAGGACCCAGTTCCTGATCACTTAAGATGCAAAGGGAGCAGTTTCTGATGAACCTAAAATATTTTACTATGACCTATCAAATGTTTGCGTATAAATTTAAAAATACTTCATAATTATTTAATAATTTTTTGGATTAAATTTGTATCGTGATAAACTTATTATTTGGTATTTATATATTAAACTGATCAGGAACTGGGTCCTTGACGGTACCTTCAACTTATTCTATCCCTAATATATTCCTCTCATTCTTTCATAATAGTTTCCTCTCGCTTCAAACGAATCCTGAACCAAGTGAACTGAATAAAAATTGCAATTCGTATGTACCTACCTACTCGTTTCGTGCTTCGTACACTTCAAGATCTGCCAATCACTGCCGGCTATTGATTCGTTTAAGTTTATACGAGCAACATTTGCTTCTGAAGGAACGAATGGCGTGACTTTCCCCGAAATTCCGGTTCTTTCATAACGCGTCACGTCGACGTCCCTCTCGATAGAATCTCGCGCCGTCGGTTTTATCCGCGCGCACGTGTTTCGAACATGTGCTTCTTCGGTTGCGCGCGAGCACACGGCCTGTACGCGCTCGAGCGGCGCTCATTAATAATGCACAAGTACACACGGTTGAGTAACATGTATACACCATCTCGTACTCGCTCGACTAACAGTACAGTTGATTCAATTGGCGACGCGGCCAGAATCCAATGAATGTGGAGAGCTGGCCAATCGTGCCGATACCGATATTCGGCAGGCAGAGTTAAGAACCGAGATTCCACGCTCCGTTACACAGAAATAATAATGAAAAAGAAGGGATTTCTAGGGGATACTGAGGTCGACTTTGAACTTGTTTGATCGATGAATAATGTGCCTGCAATAGGTACTGCAGACTCTGTTTACCTCGAAACAGTGGCTTGCGTCGAGGCAGCTTATTTATCGAGTCATAATCTAGGCTAATTGACTCCAGAAGCAGGCAATCGATTCTTTTAATCGTGTAGCAAGTTTAAAAGCGACAGAACCAACACCGCCTCAAAGTAGATTTGCTTTCTCAAGCGCGATAGACTTGTTTATCGTTAAGCTTCGAGGTATTTCTTTAGCGCACAGAGGGAACAATGCAATTTCGTGTTGCTAAACTTCTTACTTCACGAGTCTCCCCATCGCGGTATCACCGATAACGAACGTCATTCAATTCTACGGATGTTTCGTAAATAAAATCGAGACCCGTGGCTGACCTGCTGCTATTCACCCTGCAGAGCATGTGCCGTAGCAAAGATCTGATCGGAAGGTGCGTTGACTCACTCGATCGTACACGGTGGATCCCGATAAATGTAAAATGTGATCTGTTGGACGCCGCGGCCCGCAGCGCCGCAGATAACAAACCTTGATAACGAGGGAGCCGCGATAAAGAGTTAATATTTATTTACCGGGATGTTAATTCTCCTTCTGTGGCGGCTGTTATACGAGGCCTTAACTCGAGGCTGTTCAAATGTTTCCTTTTTTTTTCCTCCCCCCGGTGTCAACGACACGCGAGACTCGCGATAACGATGAAGAAGATCGTCCTCGATCTTATATCGCGCGGGAAGTCTGCGAGCCATTCATTGATCCTTCCATGTGCAGCATCTTGATTTCCCGCGGCAAGTTGCTTAACCATCGATCTTCGCCGCCTGTTAACGATCGTCGCGGTAATCAATTATTATGAGAGCATCAATTACGAGTGCGGCGCGTACGATCGCCGAGTCAGACGCGCGCTAGCCTCGTAAGGAGACGACACCGGTGACGATGCTTTCGCAATAGCACGGCAAACCGAGGTCCACGCGTTTCTATTACTTCAATGAATTATCGCGTCGCCGCGGACTCCTTCGGCTAATTCACGAGTATCGCCTCGGATAAACGACCTGTGCTACGCTTTTCGCGTTGATCCGTATTGACACAGTTGTGGATTAAGACACCGGGTGTCGCGAGCACGGACCCACATCACCTTCGAAGGCCGCGAAGCAGGCAGAATTCGACTCTCAAGGGTAGGAACAGAGGCTCTTATCGCTGTATATCGAAATCGCCGTTCTTCCCTTATCGATTTTCGAGTGGCGCGTTGATATGTACAGCGTGGTTTATCAGTGCGCGCTTTCTACACGCGTTTCCCTTCCTTGCCGTACTCCTGGCGGCCAGAGATGCGCTCTTGCTGATTTTACGCGGCTATTGGTGACTTAAGTAGGCTGCCGATGTCATTAGGATCGACGTGTCGGGAGAACGTGGCGGTGAGTGTCCGTGGAACGTCGCCTAATGCACGGGTATGTGAAAAGTTTGGATCGGGGAGCATTTTATGGGCGAGGGGAACGGGGAGCTTGAATTTTTCGGTGTTCTCGGTGAAAGTGTGTAGAATGCTATAGATAAGGGAGCGTCGAAAGGTGGGGACGATTGAAGGGAAATGGGGTACTTGATTGAAAGGGCAGTTGGTGAAATAAAAGGGGTTCTCCTAGCGATATTCACGATACTTGTTCTGGAACTGTCGATAGAGATAGTGGTACACGTTTTATCTACCATTGATTTCAGAAAAACACAGCGAGAGTGCCGAAGCTCGTTCCGCTATCTTTCTATCGCTACTTGTGAAACCATCCTCCAATGTTCACTTATTTAACTTGGTATTAACTTTGCTAAGTGCATCAAACTCATGGCAACGCTTTCGTGCTCTTCGAATTTTCGCACAGTGCTTCGTGTTAAATCCAAGTTCCCCTTTCTAATTAAAACTCCCACCTCCAATTAAAAGCCACCGGTCTCCCTCGAATTGGTCTGAATTGGTGTCCAAATAGAATCCCTCTGAAATTGTATTAAAAGCCGCCGTGGATATGTCGGCAAAGTGGCCGCGGTAGAAGGAAAGGAAGCTCGCGGAGAAGTGCGTCTTACTTCCGTGCGGCGAGCACCGTCGATCGCGCCGTGATAAGGATCGAGAGAATCGATCGAGGCGCGCAGGTAACGATATCCTTGAGACTCGAGAGGCGTCGTAGTTAGCGCGGCGGACCCGACGCTCTGTTTACCGTGTAATAGTAACGATGTTTATCGATCCTGTTATCGGGAGTACACTCGTAAATGCACGGAACCGCCACGAGTTCGAGGACGAGCCCCGAGTAGACGTAAATACACGGGGTCGTGGGGGTGGCGGCTGGGGCGGGCCTAATTCCAGAAACAAATGTGTACCCTTCCATTGCGATCAAACTGCCGACTCATTTCCGTCTGGTCGCTGCCGCCGCCTCTGCTCTGGATTCCGCAAAATTTATTTCGACACCGTCGCCGCGATCTTTTTCTTCTCAACACGCCCCATTATCTCGCTCATTATCTTTATTGTCGCTGACGATCCGCATCCACAGTCTGGCACCGCGATCTTTTCGATTTTCCTCGGGTCCATTTTGAACGCCTCTTGGTATCGTCGGGGGAGGAGGTCCTCGAGCTCGGAGAATTGTAACTATGGGGGTTGGTCGTGCATGCATCGAAGAACCGCGAAGATATTTATAATCTTGGTAGATGGTTGGTGATCGAGGACTTCTAAGCGCGAGGTTCTGCTAATATTTGTGTAATAGAAGAATTCCGCCAGCTATCACCTTGTGGCAAACCACAAGGAAACTACCCCCGAGTATCTAAACTCCTTCCCGTCCCTGTGTATACATTTAACTTGGACTTTCGATGCGATCTACTAATGATCTGTTAGCAGCTTCTAGTAACGAGAGCTTAACAGTGAAGGGAAGTGATGGGAAGGATGCGCCCAGGCGTTATTTAGTTCGATTTTAATGATTCGCGGGAGAAAGGAAGTGGAAACAACGGAGCGGAGAGCGTGATAGGCGACGATGGAGGGGCATCGAGGTTGAAAACGGTGAAGATCGTCGCAAAGCGTGTTGGGTCGTTGACATCGTCCCGTGATTTTCCTCCACGATCACACGGATGCACCTTGCATGTGTGTGTACGTGCCCATTACGTCGGACTGCCCACCCCGTTGGGTTGCGGCAGGGTGCGAGGGCGCGAGGGGGCGAGACGGGGGTGAGCTTCCTCGCCACCAGTTGCATTCGCGATTGCAACTTCACCCCCACACGCAATTATCCCATCCAGTAGTTGTGCTTCTATAGATAGACTGATATTGCTCTCTCCTCGCTCTCTTTCTCTCCCCCCTTCTCTGTTTCGTGATATCCCTCGATCCTTTTCACTCCTACCGACACCTCTCCCTCTTTCTCTCCTTCCAGCCCACAGTTTTTCCTTCATTATCTGCTCGTACGAGGCTGCCAGATCGCGAGAACGTACCGTGGATGTATCTTACTTACGCGAACAACTGGCCGCGCTCGCGTTTATTCCAAGATTTTGTAATTAATTGTTGTTAAATTAGGAGCGCCGATTTTCAGAGCGTTTCGATCGTCTTTCTCGCGTATAGAGGGTTGAAGAAATTTCGTGATTCGTACTGGCATGTTATTGAGGTTTGAAGGATCCAGAATGGTTGAATGTTCCTCTCGACTTTAGTTCTCAAGACTGCAGCCGTGCTGTGCACACTGTACAACACTAATTTGCTGAATACACTTAAGACCGTTTCACAGAACTGTCACGGTAAAGCGTCGATGTTGGAGCATCGGTTTATGCACTGTCTTCTAAACTGTTGCTGTATATAGCGTTACTTCGAATTTCATCGAAAGGGGCGTATTTGATAAACCTATTGATAAGCACCGTGCTATTAACAGGATAGATGCGTCCCAATGCGAAAACCTCAACGATCATCCGCGTTCTCGAATGCATAGTAGGTACTTTCATTATTACGCGCACTGCGCATTTGATTTGCGATCGGACTTTAACCAGACAGCACTGGGCGGAACGACGAACAACAATTTGGAAGTTCGAGCCAATAATAACAGTCTGCTCGGGCAGTCTCCCTCGATTCTATTTTACATAAAGAGAAATCCTGGTTTCCTCTAATGATCTCTTGGTTCCACTCGACCAGTTATTAATCATTCACTTATAAAGAAAATATAAAATGTACTCCTGGTTTAAGAAGATACATGCTTGTATCCCCATTAATTCAGATTCGCCTTGTTAGCGAACCGTAAATCACAGACTCAATATGAATAGCTGTCAGTAGATTTATTGTTTGACACTTCAACTTTCCTGCCACGGTGATCGAAGTTCAACGACAGATTGGAGACAAAGTACACGCTCGGACGCATCGAGGGAACATCGTCTATCATTTAGATTACTCCCCATCCCTCTGGAATTAATTTTCGAATCCAGTTCTAGCAGACTAGTTAGACTCGTCGACTGAATCTGTCCGAAAGCATAAAAATTAAAAGAGAACATAATTACAATCTAAGGGACGAGTATCGCGCGCTCCACTTGTCGATCGCGGATTCTTAATCGCCCGCAGATAATGTCCATCGCGTTCTTAGTCCAGGCCCGAGAGAACTCGAGCAATCGTCGATCTCGATCGGACTTTGTACGGTTCGATTGTCTGGGGCACGGGGATCGAGCGCGGAAAAACGAAAATCACGATCGATCTCGCGGCTAAAAATTGCTCTCGTGGATCGCTGCACGGCTCGAGCCAGGTCACGGTTATTTAAATGCAGCCCGCATTTTCTCCTTTCGCTGGCCAACTGAATGCTGACGATTCTTTGAAAGTTCCTCGATAACGCCATTCGAGAACGTTACGATCGACAGCGGTCGCTATCGATCGCAGCCACGTAGGTACGTTCCCGACAGCCACTATTTTTTTTTTTCAAGTGCTCCGGGCCAGATATTACATAAGTGCCCCGCGACGCTAACGATCCACGGATCTACGGTTGGGTTTTATCTACGGCTGATCAACATGACCATTTAACGTGGCACGGTCCCAGGAGCCTTGAGTTTGGAGACGTGTCATTGTCCGAGTTAAGCTATTTGTTCGCTGCAATTCTGTATCGTTGTGGAGAGGTGAGCGATAGCTCTGAGATACGTTTATTGCCGCCGACTCGGTTTCATTCCCCACGGTCGAGCTCGTTGGGATCACTTGATGCCACTCAAATCGGAAACCTTTAAGTGACAATCAGAGTTTCAATGAATCGCGTCAGCTTATGTCGTGAATGGGTGTCGTCCTTTGCCTCTCGCTCAATTCATCCCCTCGACTCACCACTACCCTTCAATTCTACTCCAATTACGATCGAGTTCACCAACACCTGCGAGGAATCAGAAACAGAGGACCCTCCACTTAACAGATATCCTCCTCCTTAACTTCTGTCCTAACTGAAAGCACCCCGTTCTAAAGCCTGAGATAATCTCGTCTGACCTGTCTAAATCGATCGATATCTGTGATTTCAGGTAACAATGCAGGTGGCAGGTCGTCAGCGGTGACAGGATCGGTCCAGAGGAGTACCGTCACGCCGAGCAACCGCGCGCACTCTGCGAGCAGGAGGATCAGCCATCAGCAGCGCCAGCATCAGCAGCAGCAGCAGCAGCAGCGCCAGCAGCAGCAGCAGCAGAAGCCGCAGCAACAGCAGCCCAGGATACCCTTGGGATCCTTGAGGACCCCGGATGATCACGGCTCGAGAGCCGGCTCGGCACAGGACGTTTGCGACAATTCGAACGACTCCGGGCTCGGTTTCGAGGAACGCCAGCAACATCTCACCAGCGCAAACGTTAGTTGGATACGCACGTGACGGTTACCATCGCGAGACAGACGCACTCGACGTACGGTCTTCGACGGGTCCGGCGGTTTTGTTTACGCGTCGCGGCGGAGGGTTATCGCGACGGCGACAAAGGCAATAGCATCGAGCCGCGGCGCGTTATCGGCCATCATCGGAATGGCCTTACCATCGTGGAGCGATATCGCGGGAAGAAATATCGTGGAATCGGCAACGTCGTTGTCTAAAAACAACTCGCGGCTGATTTCGGTGGCGTAACCGGTTGACATGGAAAACCGTGTCTCGCCAGTATTTTTATCCGCACGAAAAACAATGTCCAGTCAACGGCCTAGGCGGAAGAAATATCGCCGCGACTAGCGGAGCGCGAGCGGGCCGGTGCTCGCGCGATACTCAACCGGGGCAATTACACGTTTCTTTTTTTATTGTCGCTGCGTAAACACGCCCCGCTCGTCGCCGCGCGTGCTTTGATTGATATCGGTACGTGTAACGATAATTTATTCTCGGCCCCGTTGCGTAACACCCGCTGACACACGATTAAAAGCTTCAAAGGTCTGTGCACGTGTAGCATTTAGAAAACGATCGGCTGGGCTACACTTCGCTGTATTTATGATCCTTCGACCTGCAGGTATATATGGATCAGAGTGGTTTTGACACTCCCGTGGCACTTGATCTTATACCAGTTGAGTTTGAGCAATTGAAACCACCCTGTACACTCAGATGCCCGCAAGATTAAGGTTGCCCAATACTTTAATTCACGATACCCTAAGACCTTCCACGATATACATATACCACCAACTTCAGAGACCACCACGCCAGTCCGTTTCCATCCCACCCTCGACCATCCAGTTCCTCCTTCCTCGAATGCCTGCGTCAACGAGGTCGCATCGTTCAGCCCCTGAAAACGTTTCCCAAGAGGCCATCCTCGTACTCGAAGCCTCTGAAGCTTCCCCTCCAGTTACGCCACTGTCCGTGCATACACGAGCGGGCACCTAATGCTATCGCTCGTGTTGCCGCCTAGGATCGCCGTTGATTCGACGACAACGACGCCGGCTGGTTTCTAACGGTAGTTGAACCCGGCCCGACGGACCGATTCTGATTCGTTAAATTGAGCCGGCTAAGTTGCACGAGCGGGCGCACACCGACGTACACGTACACGCGGCTCTATCAATCTGTCGTTACTTAACAGGCTTGGAACGGTGCCGGCGAGGAGGATTCGAAGAGGAGGAAGATGGACATCAAGCTCGAGTCCGAGGACGCCAACTTCGCGTTCCCGGAGGTCGCGCACACCGCCAGCCCCGAGGGCAAGGCCAGCAGCAGGAGGACCGCCAACGGGATAGGGCTGGCCGCTATACCCAGCAGCAGGAACGGGAATGGGACAGGCGGCAGGGTGGTCGAGGTGGCCAGATCTCGCGCAGGCATGGGAGTCCTCGCCAAGAGGCCACCTACCGCTCACCAAGGCCCAATCACTCTCACCTCCCAACTATGTACGTGCTAGCCACAGTTGCTTTTGCTCCTCTTCGAATGAACACGTTTATCGCCGGCTCTTTCCCCCCTTTTTTACCTTCCTTCCTTTTATCGACCACCGAAACCGGTGGGGTTTTATCGATCCGGTCGGCAGCAAGCCTAGGCGCGCGGCCCCGACAATTTATTGCCGTTGATATTGTACTTTTTCGGCAGAGATACACCGAGGTCCCGGCGAGGTCACACAGCTCGAGATAACGAATCCCTCCGGAGATATTCTTCGGTCTCGTCGCCGAGGAGCATCGTCGTCGGTCACATTATATCGTAACTTTTAAGCAGAGGGTTATTAGATAGCTCGTACCGAGCAATTTGCAGGGAGATTCGTTTGTTTGCATCTGGATCTCGATGCCTGACGACGGGGTTTCGCAACTGGTGTTTCGGATGATACAAACTGATAACTTTCGGCTCGCATCACTCCTTGCAGGCATATTTTCACCGCGGTTCTATCGATCTATCTATTTCCGGGGAAATTTCTCAACCGACCACTTCTCCCGCGACACGCTGCCCGTTATTTGGCAACCGGCCTGTTCCGGCTTTCAGCGAATCCTCGATACAGTTTCTATGATATCGAGCGCGATATCGAACGTGGGAGAGACCCAGGCTACACCTGTCCGCTTTCCCTTTCCATCGAAATGATTTCCCCTTTTATCCTGCGAGCGTGTATTCCATTTGACCTGGTAAAGGAAGAGAAGAGGGAATTGTATAAGGAAATGAAGTAATCCGGTTGCAATCCCTCGGCTCCTAAGTTTGCGCTGCTCTCGTAACTTGATTGCATTGGATTACACGATCACATTTTCAATCAGTGCTTTCTCTGGGACGTGCAGGCAGCGCCTCCGCGGACGGAAAGGTCCAGCTGCAAATCATCTGCCAGCCGGAGCAGCAGCATCGGGCTCGTTACCAGACGGAGGGCTCCAGGGGGGCGGTGAAGGATCGCACGGGGAACGGGTTCCCCATTGTACGGTTGGTTGGTTACGATAAGCCGGCCACTCTTCAGGTTTTCATCGGCACGGACCTCGGCCGTGTCGCGCCGCACATGTTCTACCAAGCCTGTCGCGTGAGCGGGAAGAACTCGACGCCGTGCGTCGAGCGCAAGATCGACGGGACCATCGTGATCGAGGTGGACATGGATCCCACCAAGGACATGATGGTCACGTGCGACTGTGTTGGTATATTGAAGGAGCGTAACGTCGACGTGGAGCACAGATTCCCCCAGGAGGCGGGGATTCTTCAAGGGCGCAGCAAGAAGAAATCGACCCGCTGTCGCATGGTCTTCCGCACGATGCTCGCTCATCCGGACGGCACCACGGAGACACTGCAAGTCTGCTCCCAGCCGATAGTCTGCAGTGAGTGCGACGATATTAATTTTAATTGCTTCCGGCTTTGAATAGCAAACGGCGCCGGTTAGGAATTTAAAATGTCACGTTGATGTGTCGCAGCTCAGCCGCCCGGCATCCCGGAGATCTGCAAGAAGTCGCTCACGTCGTGCCCGTGCACCGGCGGGTTGGAACTGTTCATCCTCGGCAAGAACTTCCTGAAGGACACCCGCGTGGTGTTCCAGCTGGACAACGACGACCTGTCGAGCAGCTTGGAGCCGCACTGGCAGTGTGCGGTTCTGCCCGACAAGGAGTTCCTGCAACAGACGCACCTGGTGTGTGTCGTGCCCGCTTACAGACGGCAGGATCTGGCGCCCTCGGAGAAGATCAACCTGAAATTGTACGCGCTGTCGTCTGGGAAGACGAGCGAGCCGCACACGTTCCACTACACCGCCGCGTCCACGCCGCCTGAGCCATCGGTGGGCAAAGTCGAACCTATAACTCCGCCTCTCTCCACCACGAACGGTGACTCTAACCTTGCGACGTCTCCTACAGCGGTGTCTCTAACTACAGGTGTAACGCCAAACAGTAAGTGGACTTTAATCATTTAGAAGCGAAGACAGTTAGGTTTCTCTTTAATGATAAGCGCAGAAAAAAGTGGAGGAGGAGAGAAATTGTACGGACGTATCGCGTCACGAATGTTTCAGCTCTGATCACTCAAGGAGCCGCTGGAACGCCGAATTTCTTGTCTACAATGCAATCGCAGCAACCATCATCCCAGACCTCAGAAGCTCTTAAGAACGATCCCAGCCCGCCACCGGTCACGGCGTCATCCCAGGTAACGCCGGTCATGATGTGGGCAGCGCAGAGTCCGAATTGCCAAAACTCACCGCCCGACGTGATGATGCCGCCTCCGGCGTTGGTAGCGAACCCGCTTCTGAGCCGTAGATCCTCATCTAATCTTCAGCTAATACTACCAGACAATTTGAAGACAGAGGTGCTGGACGAGAACAGCGAGAGCAGTATGATCAGCGAGAACAGCCTGCAAAGCATGCCGACGCCGACCGCGAACGGCTCGTCAGGCACGAGCCCGTTGCAGCAGCTGGTGAACGAGAGCACGAGGGACACATCGCAGGCGAACATGATCAGGTCCGGGCCAGTCGCGGCGAACACATCGCCGGTACAGGAGGCGACGGTGAATTTGCTCGGCGTAGTCGATATGATGCGGAATCAGCATTCGCTGTCGATGGTGACGCCGCACCAGACCAGCTTCGGAGGTATGCACGACTCGTCCCAAGTCAAAGTCCTAAGCCCTCACCATATCAACAAAGACACTAACCCAATGTTACCGGCAGAAGGCAGTCCTAACGGGAGCCTCCAGGGCGGCGGTGTCGTTGATCTACGCATGAAACACCATCAGTCGGAATTCGCCGTTCTGCCCAACTACACCGCGCCGCCTAACGGGCAGCCGTTGCCCGCGCAGAGTGGTCACAGCGTGGAGAAATACCTCAACCATATCGAGTCCAACGTCAAAGAGGCCGAGAGTCAAGAGAACGGCTTCGTGGGGAACATGCAGCAACGAGCTTCCATAATCGCCACCGGTCTACAGCCGCAGCAGGGGCAAACTTCCAGCATGCTCGCCACCGCCACTCAAGCCGTGAAGCTGGATCTCGGTAATCCCGCGGCGGAAACCCACCAGTTAGTGTCGCCGCTTCGTAACGTCAATCCCAACGGTAATACCCTGATGAGTCACGTAACCGCGGTCGCCGATCACGAGACGATACCTAGCCCCCAGCAGACTAGAACTAGCCCACCAATCCCTGTGAAAACGATGCTCCTCGAGGCGTTGATGCCACCCCCGACTGGTCCGTCGCTGACCGCGAACGGAGCGCCGTCCGGGTCACCTCCCGCGTCGGTGGTCCCGGAGCAGGCCGCTGGTGACAGTTTACTGACAACGATCAACGCCGGCCTCCTGCCGCCGATGCAAGAGTCACCGGTAAGCGCGACCGTTACGTCGAACACTACCGGCACCGTCCCGTCCCACAATTCCCTGCAAGTGGCCACCGAGAGTATACCAACGGCGGCCGATCATATCCCCCAAATGCAAGGTCTCATTCAACAAGACGTCGTGGCCATGCAGCAAGTACAGCAAGTGGAGCAGGTTGTCGCACAGGCACAGCAGCAGGTCGAGCAGGTTGTAGCTCAAGCACAGCAGCAGGCTGTCCAGGCCGTGCATCAGGCGCAGCAGCAGGCCGCTCAGCACGTCGTGCAGCACGCGCAGGTTGTTAAGCAGGCCGTGGAACAAGTGCAGGCTGTGCAGCATGTTCAGGCCGTGCCAGCGGTTCAGCAAGCTGTGCAGCAGGCTACCCAGGAAGCGGTTCAGCAGGCGGTGCACCAGGCGACTCAAGAAGTGGTGCAACAGGTTCAAGTTGTTCAGCAGGCGGTGCAGCAAGCGCAGGCAGCTCAGGCGATGCAGCAGGCGGTGCAGCAAGATATTGGATCAATGCTGAACCAGCCTGCCGGGTTTGTCGCGGAGGCCAGCTCTGCTCTCGCCAGCGGAGCGGCCCAAGAACCATCGCAGCAGAGACTAACGACTGCCGCGGAACAGGCGATTAATAACGTGATCACTAACGCCACTCAGGACATCATTAACAATCGACCTATCAGCACGACAACCGCCCACGCTATTATTGCCACCAAGAATATATTGAACAGCGTGGCCACTCAAAGTGCGCAGTTGATGAACACCGCTATGGAAGGGATTTTGCCCAAGTCGCCTCCCAGCCAGAACAATATCGTAGAACAAGTCGGGAGTAAGTCACCACCGGTCGCCTTACCCGTCACACCTAATAGACAGAACGTGAACCCGCCTATATCGAATGCGGCGAACAATGGGGGCGGGGCGACGATTAGAAAGCAGGAGGATGGTATGTTGCCTCAGGAGCTTACGTCTATGTCGGAGCACGATCTGTTGAGCTACATAAATCCAAGCTGCTTCGACCCTCAGAGCGGTTTTCTTATGTAGTGCTACCGTATTCTTGTCGTTGGCGATGCGATTGTATTCGAGGCGCTCGGATACAGGCAGAGGTGATCGAATTCCAGCCAAATGGAATACGGAACTTATCGTTGGCTCGGTACGAGTTCTCTATATCTGTGCCACACGGTCGTCTCAGACTTTGTATGTGATAGAAATGAAACCAGCTTTTTTTTTGTATGACAAGAATGGACGAAGTTTGCACCACCAATTTCTAACAATCGAAAACTTATCGTGTTTAAGTAAGACGGGCGCGACGAGAGCGCGACAATTAGGGTTTCCTTTATTCCTTCTCCTTTTTCTACGAGTTGTCGGATGTGATAATTCATATATTATTTATCAATGCCTCTTGCGCATCCAGGTGCCTTTCCCCCTATTGTAAAGTATCTCAGAGATTGGTATCTTTCTCGTGCAGAAAAGGAGTGTATCGTGAGACTAACGATACGCGCTCGCGCGCGCGTGAACGTGTGTATGTCCTAACTAAATGATCGACAAATGTACTGACCCCACTCAACTCTAGGAGGAGCGATGGAATTGAGTGTAGCAAAAGTTACGTTCGACTTAACAAGTACCTTAAAGTAGAATATCTATCCTACGGTTCATTGATACATCCCCTCTTCATTATTTTTTTTCTTTTCTTTTTTCTTTGACTTGATTTCATTCTAACCAATGGATCATCTTGTTGTTCGACATCGTTTCTATTATATTTCTAAGTATAATATATTTCGTATGTTGCTTAATGATTAAATTTTTTTTGTTGATAATTAATACCAATAATAGAATATGTGATTGCGTTGATGATGTTATCGATAACAGATAGGTAAATACAAAAATGACAGAGAGATTATATGTCAGTACGAGGAATAATTAATATAGAGATATATATCATTGAGATATATATATATAATATATATATTTTACGTTTACCCAAAGAGAGAAGCAGTTGATCGGACAAAGTGAGCTTATTAAAAATATAATGAAATCTATATTATAGAAATATATCGTAACTGCAAGTTACACCGAGGGTTCTCCCTTTTGTTCAAGATGAGAGGTGCTATGTACCACGTGTACGAATACTCGCCAACATTATCTAGTAGGAGACAGATTTTATAATGAAAATATTGAAACATTTATTGTCGTGATATGTCTTTGTAGCAAAGTATATATATATATTTTATATATCGAGCATCTATTTACGTGTCGCGTGATTTTAACAGGACCGTTAAGACGAACAGCATGAACGCTAACGTTAATCAAATAAACAGAGATCATTGTGCTATGTGGTATATACTTCGTGAATTTGTTTGTAATATTTACTGTACACTGTACGCACATCATGTAGCGTCGTCAGCTTAAACATTGAGAGGAGAGAGAGAGAGAGAGAGAGAGAAATCATGAGCATGTATCATCATTTTACCCCTGTAAGTTGAATAAATGTTTCACAGCATCGCTAGATCTCGACAATTTTCTCGATCTACAACGGAGTGGAGTTAGTACTAAAGGTAATAAATCATGATACCGATAGGCAACTTTTATACAACATTTACAGGTATTATGTTTTACAGTAATAATACTAAATAACTTAAATTTGTACAATTCAAAATTACATAACACGCTAAATTTAATTCGGTCATATAGTTTGCCACTTCCCTTTCTCGCCTTTCACTTTGCCTTCTCTTAGTAATTTGTGAAGATGGTGTTCCACATTGTACGCGGCTGCCTCCCACATAATATTCGTGTTATCCTGAAAATGTAAAAATTTATATTACCCGCGTAATACTTCTAATACATAACGCAAATCAAATACGAATTATTACCGTGTACATATGCTTCGCGATGTCCATTTCTGACATTACTTCGCTCTTCGAATTTTCCGCTAGGATCTCCAAAATTTCATTCTCCCGCTTCAACCTGTGCTCGATGTAGAATTTAATACTGGACACCGTGTCGTGTATTACCGCCCCATGACCAGGATATATGACCTGTGGTTTAAGTTCCAAAATCTTTCTCAGCGACTGTATGTAAGCGTGCAGGTCTTCGAACACAGCGGTTCTCTCTCCAAGAATGCAGTCTCCGCTGAACAATGCCTGCTCGTTTTCTAGATACAGAGTGGCGTGATCCGTCGAGTGTCCCGGAGTATGATGGACACGGATTTTAGCGCCTTCGACTTCTACTACTTGTTCATCCCTCAACGGTTCCCAAATAGTCGACTTCTCGTCTTCGCTCGGTTCTTTGTCGTTCGGAGCTCTGGGTAGTTTCCATATTATGCTGCGTGTAACGGCAGGGCTCATGGTCCCTAGCAAATCTTTCACAGCGTTCGCTCCGCCTATGTGGTCGGGATGCCAATGTGTGATTACCAAGTGCTCTATCGTTGCTTTTTCTTCTTCGAGTACCTGGCGTAATACTTTTGTGTATTGCGTGGCAGTCCTCCTTTCTCCTGTATCAATCAATATACGCCTGTAAAGAGGTCATTCGTTTGCGTCATCCTACTTATCGCTTCGCCTCTGTGAAAATGTACATGTGTCATATCTTACCTGGACCCTGTACCAACCAGATAAGTGTTCGTGCCTTGCAGTGTCATGAATCCCGGATTGCACCCCAAGATCCGTATCACTCTGTTAGACAACCTTGATATAGAAGGCAAATCTGTTAGAGGCTTCATAGTTAAAATCTCGTGGCGCTTCACCAGTGAATTTACTAGCGCGCGGTCACTACGTCCGACTTAGCTACTTGACAATAGAGCACTGAAGCATTGCTCAACCGCTCGTCAGCAGTATTCGGGAAAGTAATAAGCACGTAACGGTTATCTTTCCCCTGACACATGTTTGCACTGTGATCAGCGTGATCGTATGTATCACTTTAATGGTTAAGGTCACATGATCTCATCGATATGTCTAATAGGTGGCATATATGTACGAAGCACGCGTTTTTGCCTATTTCTGGTGACAGCCTATAATATAATACTGAAGACTACTGAGTGCTTCATGTAGCGAGCTGATCTATGCATGTACTTCTTTGACGCATCGTCTGTGCAAAATTGATTGCTGTTAGATAAACCGTGCACATATAGATACGCGTAAGTCCAAAACACCGATAAGTATAGAAATTCCGAGACAGTCTGAGACCATTTGATTACGTATTATCAGGATCTTTTAACTATAACAGTATCAGATCTAAAGCCGGCTTAGTTCCGGGAGCGCTTGGAACACCCTACACTTACAGGCATTGGAAAATAAACGTTATCGTAAGCGAATTTTACTTTGCTATTAAAAGATTTATGCCACAGAAACAAGAAAAAGCACTGAGGTATTCAAATGCACTTAAAAATATACCTCATGTATTTTAATGTAATACCGATTGCGAGGTGCTTTTTCAAACATGCTATTTTACGCCGCAAATGTAAAATTATTCGTCTTGTGGTTTTATCACACGTACGCGGTCGTAAATAAAAATAATTAATATAGGGCACGCGATAAAGATATTTTATTACGTGTATCTTATTTCGATTTTGCAATTTATGATTCAGAGTCCGTAATCCATAGATTCTTTACACTTTAAATTTCAATAGAACTTTCTTATCGACCTCCATTAGCTTCCTGCATTTCCGCATGCAGGAAACAGCTATCTCGTAATGCGTATGTAGTTCAACTTTGTATCGTTACCAGCAGTGTAAACGTATTCCATTTCGTATCGGCGATATTTGAATTGCTAACGTTGAACTTTGTCGAACCCAAGGTTTATTCCTTCGTTTTATGAAAAGTTAGGGCAGAAATTCATAGGGAAATTAAAATACGCAATATTGATTTTCGTTCTTCTATATTATTAAGTATGAACAAACGTGAACAACATTTACAACATATTATTGGCCGAATACAGTAGTCGAAGTTAAGTACATGACTATTCAACTTGATTTGATTATTATAGCGAAATGTATCTCGTTAACATTCGGGAATCGTTACTCCGCCTAAATAGGACACTTTTTTATTGTTACGTTTGCGATTATACTTTTCAGTGACGTTAATGCTATCCCTTTTTGATTGTTTGTTTCTCAACGATGAGCGTGATGGAGCTGTCGCGACGAACCCGCTCGAGTCGCACTCTCCCGTTATCGCGACTCCTTTAATCGCGTCAAACTGTTCGTCGCGACGGGACAATCACGTTCACGGGTTTCCTTACGACCTATCTATCATTCGATGCAAAAGAATTCTCGTATAAAAACGAACGGCGCCCGCTGTCGCGGGAGAAATCGTGGAAAAATCGTGTAAAACGGGCCAATTACGAACGCGTGTTTGAACCGATGATATCGACTAAACGCGTTCATCACAATCGATCGCGTACCTTATCAAATAAAACACTTAACTCGTACGTACCGCGGGAATTACAATTAATTACAGTTATTTAATTACATAATTACACAATGACAATTTACACGCGCGCGTAAATCAAGTTGAGAAGTAAAGGGGTCCCTCATTCGTTTTAAAAAACGATCCTGCTCGGTGTTTCGAAAAGAAGCGCTCCCAAACGGAAAATCGAACATCACCGACGTAGCTATGGCTCTATCTAAAGTAACTTGTGCTTTGGTCGTAAAGTTTTATTTAGGCCGTCACTTCGCTCGACGAACACTTGTCGTACATCGCGTCCAACACCTGCGTGAACTTCAGGTGCCTCTCTTCAGGAGCCACCGTGGCTCCGCGGCTTCCCCACAGGAATTTTATATGGAACTCCGTTCGGAACGCGTCAGAGAGCAGCTCGTCGCTTCTGGAGCCCTCCAGAACGATCTCAGCGTTCCGGCGAAACAGAGATAGGTTCTCAGCCATCCTACGAGCTGATTCCAAGTGCGACCAGACTATCGACAGGCCGCAATCCGGAGCGGAGTTCTCCCATGGCGAGAGGATCGCCGCTGCTAGGCCTGACGGAGCTACCGTTCCTGTGCAAACAAGCCATTTGAAATTTAGATTCCACTGCCATTCTAACATCCTACACGAAGCTCGCAAGGTTTAACATTTCGTTACCCGCGCGTTGTACTTTTTACGAAATGACAGATTTTTCTCTTCAACGCCTGTGCACCCAGACTGAAAAGCTGGAGTAATAGGACGAGGATTTTTTATAGAGTACTGAAGGCATAGATACAGGATTAGAAAAGGGTTCGACATCAATTGGTCGCTCTCAGGCAGAACAGAAATTGTTCACGACGGTGTTATACTTTTTACAACAGCGCGGCTAACGAAAGCTTAAAACGCTGTAACCTCCGATACGCTTGAAGATCTGAAAGCAAGCATTACCCAAGACGTCTTCAAGCCCGCGTTCGCCGAGCAACGCGACAGGCAGTAGGTGTGGCAGCGTGGTGTTGGGTGCCTGGGGGTTTGTGCACTCGTTCATGGCCCGCAGAGTAGGCCTGAGCTTGGCCTCGAAACTGAACGCCTCGTCGGTGTGCTTCTGCCTCAGCAGATGCCACGTGTTCCCCAGCTTCTGGATCTGCGGCAGACACAGACCCAGCATCACGCCGCAGAACCCGTAGAGATTGCCCAGCGCTGTCTTGGTGTCGATGGCCACTTTGATCCATTTGCTGATGGTAGCTGCCCTTTCGATCGCGGTAGCTCCAGCCAGGACAGTCACAGCGACCAGCAGCTTCAAGCACTCGGACCTCTCGATCAGGTCCAGCCTGGCTTGCCTGCCGTGCGGCAGCGTAGCCAGCTCGATGCCGCTCAGGCCGTTTCGGTTCCCAGAGCCTGGCTGAAGCGCCAATTCCAAGTCGATCTTCGTGAGATGCGAGGCCAGCACCCTTGGCGCAGAATCGTGCAACATCCCCGAGACTCCTCTCAGAGCAGTGGGGTCCAGAGGCCTGTGATCGCCAGTTGGCAAGAGGAGGGTCGTGAATCCCTCGATATCCAACGCGGTGGTGATCTCCAGTGACGGCGCGGCAACCACTAGCTGCTCCTCTGCCGAGAGTTCATACTCATTCCCATTATTCCCATTAGTACCATCGTTACTGACAGTGTAGTGGCTTCTGATCACGACGCCCTTGATGGGAACCGAGGAAGACGGATTACTGGTGCCGCCAGAGTTGTTCGTCTCGAACTCGCTGTCCCCGGATCCGTTTCCACTGTCGCTACCGGACGCCTGGTAGCCCTGATGATGATGGTGGTGGTGGTGGTGGTGATGGTGAGCGTGGTGCTGGTGATTCGGTACGTACGGCACCCTGGGTGGCTTTGGAGGCGCCGTTCCAATAGAATTCTGATGGTTCAGACTGGGAGGCTGAAGGATCGGCTGTTGCTGCTGCTGAAGAGCAGGGTCAGAGATCACCCTGGTGATCTTCTGGCGTCCCAGGGACAAGGAACACGACGGTGGCTGATTCTGTATGGGCGGGACTCGCGGTAGAGTGCTGGATTGAATCGGTCCGTGCGGCGCAGATGGCTGGTTCGAGGTCTGGCGACCATCGTGCTGGTCAGAGGGATGATGCTGAGCGGTGAGCGAGTGGCTGCGTTGCTGCTTTCGAGGGAGACGAGGCGGGGAGCCGGTCGACAGGGAGGAAGAGGAGGGACTGGAGCAGTGCTGGCTGCTTGTCGGTCCTGGGACGAATGTCAGAGGCACGCATCGCGGCTTTGGGGTGATTATGCGAGCTCCACTCGCCTGGCTTATCGGTCTACCGCTGCCGACGTAGAAGGTTATCAGGTCAGCCACCGTGTCGAAAGCTTCGTCCTCGAACTGGTACTGGGCCCTCTCGTACACTGTCTCTGGCTGGATCACCACCTGTTAATCGTAAAGTCGTTAGAAGACGTGCATCGATCGTTGGAGCTTCATTTCGTTACGGGGTGAAGGTGATTGATTTATCGAGTATATAACTTACCCTGTTGATGACGAAGTGAAGGGGCTGACCCTTCCATCGAACCGTGAGGACATAATTTCCAGGCTGCGAGGCGCAGTCACGGACCAGGAAGTCACCATCGTGCGGCACTTCCGTTTCTGCGCCCTTTCTGCCACCGCGAAGAGTGCTACCGTGGTACCAAGCGTGCGATCGCAGATCACGGGGATCCAGGAGTCGAAGTTCCCGCTCCAAGAGTTTACGCGTCGACTCCTCTGGTGGCTCCTAAATTAGATGTCCGGGAAGGAGAATCTTAAATTAGGGGAATCACCACGGAAGCACATATGTATACACGAAGTCAGTTTGTTGAAAGACGACTCGAAATCTGTGCTTTAGAATCTGTCCTAGTTGTTTAACTCTGCTGACATTTTTCGGGTTCTTCATCCACCCACCTCACTCCTTCATTCCTTTAGACACACTTTTGCAGAGTTAGCGTAAATTAACTTTAAATTGAACTTGCACGTATGCGGGACATGAAATCTTACAATTGTTTCGTACGAGCTTTTGCGTAAGGCAGTCGTGCCAAATGAATGAAGAAGTGTCTCGGCCCCGAGAGACCACGAAATTGCCTTAACAAGAACAGCCTTGAGCACTTGCTCCATAAAGAGATCAACACAGACAGTATTCGTGTGTGCACAACTTATCACCGACTTAGTCTGTCACGTGTGAAAGTTCAGACGATCGAGAGAGTGGCATAAACGATCCAATTACGATCACTTGTAAATCGCTCGATCGACACAAGACTACGGATTTATTAATATTTCGTCCTTTCGAAAATCTTTGAAGAATTCCAATTTCTTCCCAAAGGGGTGCTGCCATAGATCGCCCCTCCTACCAGGTTCAATCACCTCCACCCCCAATATTATAAATTTTAATCACTGAAATTCCACTTTGAATTTAAAATTCTCTCACTAATTTCGAAATCATATTGAAAACTCGCGAATTCTGGAGAAACTCATTTGAAACACTACGAGATACATCTAGAGGTGTGGTGTCTCGAAGCTCGTCGTTCATCCTCATTTCCCTAGCATCGCCGAATTCTACACTCCCCATAAAGCAACGTGAGAGGCTTCTTAAAGATTTCACTCACCATCGGTAAGTTGGAGTAGTCGTTGCCGTCAACCCTCTTGGCAGATTCGTTGGAACGGTCCTCCCTTGTGTCCACCACCGTCTCCTCCTCCTCCTCCTCCTCTTCCTCCTCCTCTACCGTTACCTCCGACGACCTGCGTCGAAAAAGCGATTGTTCACCGTCGATCGCTCACATCCCGCTGCCCCAGCACCCTTCCACCCCTCCGGCACCACGCGAGAAACCACCCCCCGGAATTAGAAACAGCGAAGAACACTTTCTCGTCGATGCACTATTATTTAGAGTAACCTTTCCTTGGGCTCGTCAGAAATCGTAGGAACAGATAGGGTTTAGCTACACACGGCTCTCAGGCCGAGCGCGCGCACCCCACTGAACTATGCGCGTGGAAAGCCACGATATAGGCAGGGCCGTATTTTTGGAGGATCTCGAGGGGTGCCCCGCGGGGTATTAATAGAACCACGGCGGGACGAATTCGTTTCGCGTCGTCGATCCGTGCCAAGGGAAACATTTTCCTACGCTGTAGCTGGAGGCTGTTCTAATTTGTGGCTATTCCAGATTTAACTTATTTCCTCGCCTCCCCTGTGTTAATTTTGATAATTTTATTACAATGGAAGTATTGGGAGGGAAGCAGAGAGGGAGGAAGTTATGCGTAGATGTAGAGGGGATAAGAGAATGAGCATAACCACGACGTAGAAATCAATTACAAATACTACTCATGTGCGATTTGTGAAATTTTGGAAGAATAATTATGGATCTACTATATCGCATTTATTCCTTTGAATGCACTTCGTACGTCACTGCGTTTGGCCCATCGCGACTCGTCCTCACCCACGCCTGCGTTTTCTCCATTCTCGAGTGGCTCGCAGCGTCGTGTCGACGTCGGGGCGATTCGATCGGCGAACGCCCGACGACGCTGGACAGCTCGAGGATTCTTTTCAATTTCCCGAGCGACGGGGAGTCTAGGCCGAGGATTCCGGCCTTATCAGACGACGCTAGGCCTAGTCGATACCGGGGGTTATTGATCTGTTTGGGCAAGGGGGGGTTGCATATGGGGGACTGGCGCGCCTGCGTCGAACAAAAGCGCTCGATAAGGGTTTAAGAACCCATGAAACGCATCTGTGCACTTGGATCGCTTGCCCCGCTCCGAGCAGAGGAGCAAGGGCCTCCATTAGCGGTGTAACAGTGCAGGAACTGCGATTATTTCAACATTTGCTGCATACTGCACGAATTCTTATTTAAATAGACAAGATAAATTCTTTGAGGATTAACCGACCATGTTTTATAACAGGTGGCAAAACAGTCATCATCCGATGTTAATAGCTCCTAATTTTTTTCATTTCGCGTATATGTCAGTGATGTTTTGACATTTCAATAGAAGAGGTTCATAAAATTGATTGTCCATTGTTCAAGAACGCGGAAAAATTGTATCAATGTTTTTATCTACCGTTTTGGGTAATTTGTTATGGCTAGCCAGATCCCCCGATTTCAAGGCATTGGTTTACGTGAATAACCCACAGAATTTACAACAATTAAAGGACAATATTCAACACGTAATCGAAAATCTAACCCCACAAATTCTTCACAACACCATGGAAAATGCAATGAAAAGAGCCCAAAAGTTAGATATTATTTTTGAAACTTGATGCCATAAAATCTATAAGACTCAATAAGTTGTACCACAAAAAACGCCAAGTTGTTTCATTTAGAAGTTGTAGTCTAAAAAAATCGAATGCTAATTTTTGCGCCACCTACTACAAGACCGATACAAGAATAAGTTCCGTTTCCCAGTAGATCTTTCGAGAAATTCATCCAACTGGTGTCTGATGCACGAACTTGTTGACTGTTCGATAATCTTCCACGAACCAGTTCGGTTTGCCAATTCAGTGTCTGATAAGAAGCTTCGCTTCTTACTGTATTCTAACTTGCGAACAGTCGAACCCCTGAGAATCTCTAATTTTACTCTCCGTGCATCCGAAGTCTCGAGTCCATCTCTAAAGAAAACAACTCACGTGTTTCTACACATCGCGTGCATCGCTTCCTTCGTTATCAATGAGAATCGTTCGCGATCTCTATATTTAGAAGTCAACGGTCACCGTTGCAAATTGCGATTCTCTGAACGGTCGAAGGAAACGAGGGGGGCAGGAAAACAATTTTCAGGGAGCCGTCAGTGTTATAAATAGCATTGCGAAAGGGTTCAGATGCAAGCGGATAGTGTGGACAGAATATGTACGGTTCGCAGAAGTTCACCTCGTGCCTTATCTTCCTGCGAGCTCTAATGTCGTTGCGACAGGATCTCGCGTGCACTCGCGCTATCTTCCAACGATTGCAGCGGCGCGCATTTGCATTAGCCTTCTTTACGCACCGCTGGTCATCTCGAGTAACCCTCAACTTTTGTAGGTAAATCTTCCCCTTAGGTTCAGCCAAGAGCGCGATTGATAGCAAAATATTGAAATCGCCAGGCATAAATTTCAATCGCTCGATAAAGAAGCACTGAGAAATGGTATTCCCAGTGGGACACGATTTGATTTAATTGTCAGAGAATAATTGTGACCATTTTATTCAGGTATTAAATCGCAGCAAGGATACGGCTTCAGTATCGAAGGGCATCGAGATAAGATTACATCCAATTGTAGAAGCGATGGGTGCAGCACTTGGTTGCGTTGCATCGGTGCATGCAGGCTTCGAAATTCAAAAGTGAATTTAGCGAGGCAGAAATCTTGGCTCGAAGGTTAGACAGAAACGAGACAAGAATGGATTACGAAACAGGTCTGACTATCGAGCAACGTTTACTGTTTCCCCCATTTTACTACTTTTCACTACGGGATTCCCGACGCTCGCTGCCATAGGAGGCACGTCATTTCAAAGGCGAAGATCGAGGAAAACCGGTTCGGTACCTGCTAGCTCCATTATGTTACCTGTACCCGCGTCTTGACGTACCCTTTGAACAGGCTAATTCATAACTTATAACAGAAGAATTTCTTTTTGTCGCGGGAAAAACCCTCGAAGGTCTCCACTCGTGAGGTCCGCATTCTCCGCCCATTCCCCTCTTTTAAACGTCCATATTTTACGCGCGCACAAAGTTTTGCACACGCGAGGCGCAACGCGAAAGCTGTTCCCAAGATTAATATCTTCGGAGAGGTGGATTTCTGTGGCCACAGGATTCTAAAGTTATGGGTACAAGTTTCTATTTAGGAATACAGATTTCTAAAACTCGTTGGTTGAAAAATAAAAAAGAATCCTTTCTAAAAGCCTACTGCTACTTGAATAATTTGTGGGACGAACTGTTATAGTAACGACACTGTTGGCCAAGTGTTAAACGGCACTTCTGTGGTGAATCGTCGATTCTGTGGTTACCTTCGATTTCCCTCGGCCGTATCTTCCGACGAGAGGGGCGTCACGATGAGAGAAGGCTCCTTCTGAATAATAGCTTCCGGTTGTAGGTGGATCGTGTGTCGCTTCTGACGGAGATCCTTACAAGAGGCTGAAGATGGTACGCCGTTCCTCTTTCGACGACGGCCACTGGCGCCTAGATTTTGCAGGGTGCCCATAGATGGAAACCGGAAGCTCCATGCTATACCTAAAGAACATTCACGTTGTCAATTATTCACCCGCGTTAACTCACCATTCCACAACGAAACAGACTTCGAGAACACGGAAACTCAAACCTTTCCCTCAATTCCAACTCCAATTTGAGGACCTTGCAGCAAGAGGGATGTAGCTGTTTATTAAAATGATTGTTTTGACTTATTGTTAGAGCACTAATTGAAAAATATATATTTTCAGACAATAAATAGTCGATAGGTAAGTTATTATTTCTATTTTTATTTACTTGCAATAAACCACTCACTTGTTACCGGATTTTCATCAAACGTGCACCAAACGGTGAAAATTTTTGTACGCACCTATATTACACGTTATAACTCAAAAACTGTAAAAAATGGAGCTGCACTCTTCTTACTGCAAAGTCCTGAATTTCAAAATCTTCAAACACCCCACGAACAATCGTTTACTATTCCAAACCTACGCCCCACATTTTCTCACCCAAAACTAGACCATCGCAACGGAGAATCTCGAAGCAACGAAACCGATATCCCATTCCTAAAACTTGCTCCACCATCCATCAATCAATCGATCACGTTCTCCAACGATTCCCCCTCGATACTCACGCATGCTGGTACTTTTCTGCGCGCGGTCCTTCTCGCTCGCGATCATCGCAATCCACCACCATTCGCTCACTCGCTAGGCGATTGAATCGTGTCAGCCGCGTTGCGTCACAGAAAACGGCCGAGTCCTGGCCTGTCGTTAATTGCTCCT
This sequence comes from Andrena bicolor, assembly GCA_960531205.1. Taxonomy (NCBI): domain Eukaryota; kingdom Metazoa; phylum Arthropoda; class Insecta; order Hymenoptera; family Andrenidae; genus Andrena; species Andrena bicolor. The sequence goes on along the minus strand of OY482664.1, from coordinate 47,735,900 downwards.
CTTTCGTTCTCGAGATTACTCTAGCGGCGGGCGTAACGTTTCGACGAAGGGAATCGCGGCGACAGGCCGCGCTCGATCGAAACCGTTTAACCCATGGCAATCTGCTATCGCGACGGGATACCAGTGCCCCTCCTCCATCGCGTCAAACGTTTATCAAGAACAGAGCGCACGGGCGATCGGTGCATTCGATGCTTTTTATCCGTTTGCCACTCCGCGCGCCTCTCCTCTTTCGAAACGCGACCGCAGCCGACACAATCGCGTCATAACTCCGATATCGAACGGTGTTTCGTTTACACGATGAGCTCTTCGGCTCCGCAGCCCGAGATCCCTGGGTGCAAGAGATCGTAGCAATGACTCCTTTACTTTATTCCAAGGATAAAGTCGTCGACTTCGATTATCCACTTTCTGCTTCCCTTCCACTTCCGCGTTCGACTCCCACAGCCACAATCGTATCATTCATCCTTCAATAATCTCCCCCGCAATTTTCCATTCCTCTCATTCCATTCCGTTGCATCGCTGTGCCGGCTGTTCATCCGCTTATCTCCCATGGAAGACCTCGGCGAAATCTTCGGATCCAATAGCTCCCGCGTTGTTTAGATACGTGTACTTAGGAAAGACGTTCTACTGGCTCGCAACTGGTTTCGCAGTATAGAAGCAGATACTGCTCAACGACACTGTGTTCCGTCCAGCTGAAATTCCGCTCCGAATCGCCGCGAGCTGACGCACGCTCACGCGAAACTCGTGCTGCAGGTGCAGCGAAACGACCACGCTCCTTGCCAGCCTCTCCGAGTCGTTCTCGGATCCATTCAGCTCCCGCGAAGCACGCCCGGACGATAGTGTTTAAACGGTCACTTCACTTTCGGGAAGTCTCCCTTTCTCCCTGTGAGCCACAACTTTTGTACGCGTCGGGCCACGCGCGGATCCTTCGAGCAGTCGGCCAGAAACTGAAGTATCCCGGCTCACTTTCGCCTCGATCCGTTTATCTTCGCTCGCCTTCTCGCGCACTGATGTTAAACCTGTTCTTCGAGCCTTTCTATATACCCGTGGATTCGAACTCGAACGTTGCCCTTTATTAAACTTGGGGATTTTTCGCTCCGGGCGACTGCTGCGAGGAGGCGAGCAGGATCTCGGCAGGGATTCTTTCCTGCTTCGGAGGCGAGGGAAGGTGGCTCTCGTTCGGTAGATCCTCCGAGGAAAGAAAGCCTGCGGATTGTCTTGGCTCCACGCACGCTAGATGGTATAAACGTGTACCTGTTCTACACCGTTTCCGAACGCCGTTCCGCTCTATTTTCAGGAGCCCGCGGAGTCCTGCTAAGATCACGTAACCGCGTTACGGTTGCATTCGTTTCAGGGTAGGAGAAATTCGCGTCGAGTATTTATGGAGCGCTTGGAAACATTTCTATAAATTCTGTATATCTTTGGTCTCTCAATTTCACCAATTGGAGGGCTGAGAATCATGATGGTGTAAGCCCAAATTTTGAGAATTTGAGTCAATAACAGTTTTTGAGTCTTAAAGGCTCCATCTGTTTAGTTTCATAGTGAATTAAGTTATAACTTGATCCTTGACTCAGAAATAAGAATATTTCTCTTTAGCACTTCACTAACAAGAGCAGAGCGTTTTAAAACATACTGGCCTGAGTCTGACTAAGTGTCGTCGCTCTTATCAGCACAACGTATGAACAGTATAAATTAATAATATAAATTGAATTTCGATTTTTTTCTTTTTATCTAACTTTCTTTGAGAATGGTCATAATCATTGACCGAAACGTTGGAATTTGATAAAAATTCTCAAAATTGCAAAATAGTTTTCATTTAATTATTTAATAGACCGAAGCATTGCGCCGAAATCATCTCTTCTAAGTATAAATTAATATAACGAATGAAAAAAGGAGAAATTACAAGTTAACTGTTTCCAAGTTTTTAAGTATATACATATTTATTATGGTACTGTTTTGAACCTTTAGATGTGCTGCAATATATATGCATAGTTTTTTATAACAGTGAACGCAAAACATTATTTTACAAGAGGGACACTACGCGAGTGTCTTACATCACTATGAATCTCAGTCCTCTAATTGTTGGTGGCACTTTGAATTTGAATACATTTCGAATGGCTAAAAAATGGCAAGTTTAGGAGTTGCATTTTCATCGTTGTCTTCCGTGTGTCTCTTGAGGAGTTTCTCGGTCGTAGCATTGTTAAGACGGGTCGTAACGCGCGTCCTCGACGAAAATATATAGTGTCCCTTTGAAGAAAGGGAAGGACACCCCCTGGGGAGAAGAAAGGGAGAGTCCCGAGGGGAAAGGACAAGCCGGGACAAGACCAGGACACCCGAGGCGGAAAAGGAGCGGCAAGAGAGACGAGCGACAATCCGTGGTCGGTGGTCGCGTTTAGAAAAAGCGGCATGGTGGAATGCAGGTGTGTTTTGCGTCGCCAGCCGACTCTCGCTCTCCGACATAATACCTGGCGAGTGAGGCTGATAAGGTCGCCCGTTTACCGAGATAACTATGCAACACGTTTGGAGAGGCACTATCGACCGAAAAAGGTGCGATAGCCGCCGTTTCCGAGGTCGAACGAGCAACACGCACGAACCAGTGTCGTGCTGGGAATATTTTCTAGCGACTATTAGCTAGCATATTCGATCCACGTGTCATTTTCAGTCCCTCATCGTTCTATTTTCAATTGGTCTTTCCGTCGCGGCGAATGCTGGACGAGAAATTAGAAAATTCTACGGTCTTTTACTGCGCAATTCTTTGCATCGATGAGCTTCGTGAATAGCGTACACTTTTATTCGTTGTATTCTGAATCACAGTAGATAGTATCTTGATGTTTGTTTGATCGTCTTGGCAATCGTCGAGCGACAATTGAGTTTTCTTTTCCCATTGAAGTTTGGAGATTCAACGCGCCGGTTTTTCACGGGCGTTTCACAAAACGTTGTATTCACGTGTGTGAAACTTGCCTCGTGATTCCCCGTTTCCTCCGCCGCCAGGTAATTATATGCGCGCTTACCTCGCGACAGGAATTTCAATTGGACCCAGTTTGTACCGCGTACAACTGACGTAGTCGAATGAGCTGAATTTTCCATGCGGCCACGGTGAAATCCCGAGAATAAAACATCTTGGACAATGGCAGAAAAACGGCGCTATTGAAAGTATTGAGCGTATGGAAAAATTTAACTTATAAGAGACTGAAACGTCGTTCTGAGATGTTTAAAAAGTTTGAAGTAATAGTCTCTGGAATTTTATTGAGTAATATTTTCAATGATTGCAAAACTTGCTTCACATCCATATTACCACTCCAATTAGCTTATTGACCAATGATCATCTTACTATTCTCGACTTCTATATTCCCATGCATTTAAATGAATGAACAAAGTCCAAAGGCTACCAGTTTTATACATTTCTTTCTCTCATTTATTTCACCATTCCTGAAACGACAGGTTGATCTTTTTTTTCGCTCACACGTAGCTGCCTCTATAGAGCTCGTAAGAAGGAACTTACAGTGCGCGACCTACATCCTACGTTTAGCATACTTCGTACCAGTTTCGGTTTTGAAATAAAACTCTGACGCGACTCGAACACGTGCCTTGCACGTCGATCCGCGAGGCGATCCGATCCGTAGGCGGCGCTCGGCGGTAAACCTTCTTTCGCGCAGCAAATTCTCGTTATCTCGCACCGACTGTTTGACAAACAGTGGGACCCGCATTTGCAACAACATTTCGGCGTGAGTTGCCCAACGAATTAAACGAAATTCGACCCACACTCTGTTTCTTCATTACCGCGAGGAAATTGATTGCTAAAAAAACATACCAACCCCCTCTGTTACTGGAGGAACAGAAACATTTCCACACGAAATTCCTCACCGCGATCAATCTCCAGATGATTCCCCATCACCCAGCCACGTGCCGCACAAATCTCAGCGACTCGTCGCTCCTTTCACCGTGTCACGAAGTCACCTGGCAAATCACTGTATCTCACACCTGACACACTAATGTATCATCGCCGAGGAAGCAAACGAAATGAACGAACGACAAATTCTCTCCTATATCTCACGAGGCACCGAAAATTCGTCACCGTAGGGGGACAAGCTTCTTCTCTGAATCACCGTAGAGAATGAACGTCCACGTGATCGCGGCGGAGGCGCGTCGAATGGTGTATATACCTGTTGTATAACGCGACTAGCCGAGAAATAAGATAGACAGAAGGAAAATAAGATAAATTTTCACACTGACTCTGGCTCCTCCTCGACTTCAGCTTGCTGGCGGTCTTGCCCATTTTCCAGGCGGACGCATGCCAGCGGCGCGGGTCACGTTGCACCGATCACAGGTAGCTGCCGTAGAACAGGGATGCAGCGACGGTAACCACTAGCTGGATGCGTTGGCGGGCAGCGGTGTGACCGTAGCATAATGCGATACCGAGCTGACTGGCCGCGAAACGTGCGAGTGGAGGCGAGGAACCAAGGGACGAAGGCGGACGAGACCGATGGACAGGCGAGTGGCAGTCGTCGCTCGAGCCAACGAGCATGCTGGAGAGAATGTCAGCCGAGCAAGGAGAGAGGGAGGCGAGGCGACGTTCTGGTAACAGAGGACAAATCCATCGTGGTAGAACGAGAGGGGAAGATTTGGGACAGAGGAGGGAGACGGAGGGGAAGTTAATAAGCGAAGATGAGCACGAGTTGCTTATGACTTGGACCGGTTAATGAAGAGAGAGAGAGAGAGAGAGAGAGAGATCAAGGGGACTGTGCTGTGTCGCGGATAAGACAGGGCTGGGGAGGTAGCTGCAATTGGGGATGAATGTAATTAGAAGGGTGAAAAGTGAAAGTCGCCTGTTTTTTTTTTAAATGGTAGCCAGTAGATGATTGCGCTGATGGAAGAGTAGAGCAGAAAGTGGGAGGACAATTCTTTATCCCGCTAATTTTTGCGTTCCACTGTTGGGGGTTTCTTTTACCCTTCTACGCGTAGTTAGAGTTAGAGCCCGCGTGTGCATGGTGCATGATGGGCAAATCGATCTTGCATTACATTGAAATAAAGGTACCTATTGAAGAAAGTATTCCGCCTCGAGTGTCTGGCCACGGAGTGGGGGAAGTCATGTCATCCACAGGTAACCGACCCGTGATCAACAACACGGCACTTACCCTCGAACCCCCGTGAGAGTAAACGCGCGCCGCAACGTTTCCTTCACAGTATTATCTAAACTACTTCGTATATTAATCAATTGAGTGGTACGTTAAAATTTGTGCACTCTGTGAAATCCCGAAGAACGTGGACAACACGTGGATGGGCACATACCAAATGATGAGGGGGAATACAGGAGGAAAAACAGGCCTACGATTATACATGTGGCACGCCATGAGTGCGAATCGCGAGAGAGACGGAGAGAAAATTAACTGCGAAGAGAGACGAGGAGGGACGACGAGATAATGGAGCGACAGAGGCAAGTGTTTAATAAGCGATATCGATGAAACTGTAAACAGATGGAGGAATTCGTTCGCGAGTGCGACGGGAGAATATTCAGCCACGACGGCACTCGTTTGATAAAACACCAAGGTGTGCGCTGCAATTTTATTCGCATATATACAAAGTGATCCCGCGATTTTATTTAAAAGTAAGTAACGGAACTGCGAACAAATTATGCCATTGTTGCGTAGAATAGATTTAATGCGCTATAGACTCAAAATATTCGAACGTGAAATTATAAGAAAAGCTACGAAAACATTTGACGATTATTATCTTCGCGTTTGCGGGCAGCTTTCCGCCGTGACAGTTTCCTTAATACTAAACATATAGTTAATTACATCGTGTAATAATATCGCGGGAGGACAGGACAAGCGAATTCAGCGAATATCGCGGTGTTCGGGTTTACCTCGCGGTCGCAATTCCCCCACTCTCCCTTACTACAAGTGGGGGAAACCAACCAGTAATTGACCGCACACCAGTGAATGACCATTAGGCAAAGAAATGTCAATTATAAATTTAAAAATTACTATTTGTTTATAAATAGAGTGTAGTTGCACTTTTCCTATCCCATATTTTTAGTGTTGCGTATTAAACAAACATTAATAAGTACAATTCTTAATAAAAGTATGCGGTCATTTACTGGGCTTCTCATTCAACAATTCGGTCATTTACTGGTTTCTTTACCCTACTTTTAGGAATCAGCTGTATATTTCTATTTCCCAAAATTTGCTCCCTCCACAAACCTCTTTGCCAACTTTCAATTTTCCACGCATGCGAGCGTTGCGTGAATAAAAAGTCGAGAGAATAAGCGCACGCTTGACAAGTGTTTCGCACACTGGCGCGCGTGCCAGCAAAAAGAACGCGGTACGACGTGTCGTCATCGTGATCCCGGACTTGTTGCAGACTAGGCGTTGCTACGTACTCGCTTATTTACGATCCAGGGGAAAAGCGTAGTGCATCACGTGCATTGTGCATCTTGCGGCACCGCACCAAGGACGCGCGTGAAATCGCGAACGCGATCATTCGTTGCACTTTCGATCTTCTCGGATACTCCATCACCTCTGACCTCCGCGATTAAATTTCTCTAGTGGTCCCTTTCGCGCTATAGTTCAGCGCAATCACTTTCACTCTTCGCCTATTGTTAAGTCTTTACCACGATGGCGTTTGTTATAAAACCACTTCGTCGCATATTCAATACGTGGCGTCGTGTAAAATACAATTGGCAAGGCAGACGGGTTTCTAGGTAGCTTTGAAAATTCACTGTTTTTCAGGATAGCAGAATCTTTTCTCCTAGAACGCGATTGATTCCTTTTATGGATATATTTTTATATGTACGTTTTGCGTTATCTTTATGTATTTGTATTTTTATGTTGTATGATTAAAGAGAGGGCAGAATATACTTGCAGGGATACTTACCTGAGATGTTTGAGGAATATACTGGCAAGTAAATTCGAACACGTAACCTTAGAAACGTGTTAGGAATTATTGTAGTCAGGATACATCACATTCAACGGTACAAATTGTCGGAAAGGAACAAGGTTGCGGCCTGTAATTGCGTGACCATTCAGCGATCACGCTGGTCGAATGCTCTCATGCGTGTCTTTAAGTTATAAAACGAGTGAGTGCAATAAAGTTCCGTAAAACTACTATCTTTCAGCGCGGCAAATTCTATGAATATTTAAACTCTATCAATTTAGAAGAGTTTAATTTCTCTAAGATAATTTATAAAATGGAATTAAATTTCACCATCCAGATACTCATAGAAAGCATAATTTGCATAGCTGCAGTTGCGAAGTTTGAATTACAAGTTTGTTTAACGTCCCCTTTTATATAAAAATCAAAACCAATTTGCAACACTGTGCACCGTTGAATAGAGACCCAGCTCAGATTGAGGGTAATGAACATCGAAGATTCAATACGTTGCAGTGGCGCACCCAGAGGGAGGTCAAGGGGCTCTTGAACCCCACCAAAGAAGAGGCGTTCTAAGAAGAAAGGAAAACTGATTTTTATTCTTTAAATAAATTTTTATAATCACCTAATAATTTTTTTTAAATTTGCATTAAAAATATTTTTATCCGCTCAACTCGGTTCGCCCTAAAATTAAATGCTAAGTGCGCCAGTGATAGGGGGAGTGTATCCCCTACTTCGTCTGTGATCGTAGCAATGAATTAATGGCACCTTGGCATAGGCAACCTCTATGCTGTACCACTGGTTGTATTCGTACAGGATCCAATCTGTTAGATGTTACGCGCGTTTAAAAACATACTTGTCAATGAAAACTTTGACTTCATCAGGACAGGGAATGGGTTTAAATTAGATGAAATAACAATAACGCAGTTAGGTAGGCCTTTTTCTTCTTTATTGGTGCGGACTTATTAGATTACATCGAGTTTTACAGTCAACGTTCTCTATAGAACGATTATTTGTTGGACATTCGTTCGATTTGCTTTCTATACAACGTACATACGCAGAATAAACGGCATGTATGCAGGCGCACACGCCAAGTATAAGACCATACAATTTCGTCGTCTATTTCCAGAAATAAGCAGGTTTTCATTTCCGTTCACCAATCAACAAACGATTGAACGCTCTGGAATAGAAAAATCTTAATGAGATATATGCCTGATCTCACACTGCAGCTTATACACTAATAATTGTATAGAATCTTCGACGACGTTTAAACGGTTCTCGCTCACATGATCGTGTCCTGCCGTGAAGAAAATTGACATTTTTACAACAGCGAAAGACAATATGTTTCATCTTGTTTCGTCTTAGAGAGGTTCTACCACCGATTTCTATTCAGGTTCTCGTTTTATCTTAATCGTTAAAGTCTACAAATTGTTCCAGAAGTCTGAAAATATGGCTGGATTCCTGATTAATTTCATCGTCAGATTAGCAAACAAATCAGTGCCAAGCGAGGGCTCATTTCCCAATTTCTCTGTTACCTTGTGAGGTGCTGTTCGAATCGAGTCGAGCTCAATGTACCTCGTGCTCCGTGGCTATAACTGGCGCATGCCACACTCGCATTACGCCAATTTACCATTTCGACATGCAAGTATTCAATATTAATATCCCAATAATTATTATAATATTACGTATGCCATGTATATTACACACCAAAGATAATTAGGATAATTATAATTCCACTCGTTCACGATCACACAGAAGTCCGACGACGACGTTAATGAAAAATCCGCGGCCCAAAAAAATACTATACACGCATCTTATGTTTCATCTCTTTCCTCTTTCTGCTCTAGCTACAATAGATATCGTTTTCTCCTGAAAAGTCACAGAATACTCTCTCTATTCTTCCCTTAACTTCTACGCACGCCCCTTTCCACGCACACACATATACGCAAGCTTCCAAAGGACATTAGTTAATCGTAAATGAAACGCGTGCAACCGTGTGTGACGGATGTAAAAGTGAAAATGATCGGGTTGTAAAGAATTACTTTAATCGATCATGGGAAGAGCTGTCCGCGTTATTCAGGAAAAACGTCCTTTTCATCTCGGCAATTATATACTCTCAAATCTCTGAATTTTTCCAACTTTTCCCAATTTATACCACTTTCCAAATCTCCACGCTCATTTCTAGAGCTAGCAGCGATTCAAAGTGTGGATGAAAGGACCTCTATCCTCTGATTATAATTTCTCGACGACAGGGCCGAGTTTCTGGAACCACGCGAATGGCCCCTCAAACAAATATGAAAAGGGTGTTTCACATCGGTCGTACAAAAGGATGAACTTTACTATCCCGTCGATAGGAAAACTGATTTGGCAATGGGGGGGGGGGGAGGACAGTCGTGGGCTGTTCACAGGGGGTTGACTATTTCTACGCACTGCGAAATATTGTTCGTGTCTTCGGCGCGAGGTACAAAAGAACAGTATCTTTGAAAAGACAAGTATAGGCAGGTACTGTATTATGTTTCGCTTTGAATCCGACCGACGTCCAGCCTCGTGGACCGTCGAGTCGCATGTTTCGTCGAGAATCTCACACTCATTTCATCCCTTTGTTCGCAGGACTGTCTACCATCTCGGCTCTGAATCGCTCGTTCTTTCAACGAATATATGTCGCAGAAACCCTCGGAGAGCGCGCCGGCGCTCCTTTAGTTACGTCAACGTTGGTAGTAGTAGTAGTACTTTCTTCGATTAAAGTGCTAGTGTGAAAAATTTCACGCTGACAATTCGGTAAGACGAGTTACACCGAGGTCTGCAAGACTCGGCTGCATCGGTGTGTAATGATTTAGAGAAACGAATTATAGTAAGTAACAAACGAGGCAGATAAAACGGATCGTTCTTGAGTCAGCAGAATTGGATTATTAATAGTAAACGACTATAAAGCCAATAACATTTACTACGAATCCTCAATGAAAGTATTAAACGTGTTCCTTCGCTCTGGTAATATTTCGACTACCAACTATGAAACGTAGACGAATGGATCAAGTAAAATAAAGAAACTCTTAACGAAGCAATCAATTGCGAGAGACTGAGAGTCGCAAATAAGCACACTGTATACTGTTGAACACGAGTCCATTGAACACACGTGTTCGACGCTCCATCTATAATACTTTCATGTGTTTCGAGTTTCGATTTCCTCGGCCGCGGTACGCGGGAAATCAGTAGTTTACAATCGTTAATTACACATCTATCTACCTGTGCTTTTGTTGCACGGAGAAATTAAGGAGGCTCCTCCATCGACCGTCTTTTAATTTCTACTTCAAGAAACGGGATTAAATTCTTCTAGAAATACTTTTGAAATATCCGATGAGTTTGACAGTGACATTCCTTAGGAAGAAAAGAGAATTGACATAGTAAAATTGTTTTACAGTAGGCCAGCTTATCGTTGTTGAATGGTCGAAGACGAAATATGAGTTTTTTTAATGAAATCGTAATGATGAAGTGGTACGTTTGAATAGTGTAAATTATGGCTAAAGTATTTCGTAGACAGTTGTAGTTAGCTTTTAGAATTCATGGGCGTAGACTGCCGAAGTAATTCCCTTGAGATTGCAAAGGGGTGCAATTGACACGTGTCCATTTCTTGAAGTAGAAACCGCCTGGAGTATCTGCCAGGCCAGTCGACAAGTAGTCATTTACAAAGGGTAGTGAGATTTCGAGACAAGTATGCCGATTATTTATACACTGTGTTACACCTCTTATATTTATGCTACTCTTTCGTTTCTCCAATTTCCCCAGTTTAGAAATTGCTGCACCACCGATAGAAAATTACAAAACTTATTCAAAAGTTGTTCTCTGCGTTTGAATTTAGCGTGGATAGTTAACAGAACTGGTAGATTAAGCTTCGATAAAGATCTGGAGATTGTATTTCATCTATGAACGTGGTTCTGGTACTACTTCCCTTGAAATTTCGTTCGATTTTCAATGAACCAGGGCTGGGAATTTTGTGCAATCTCAACACTGACGTCGCCTGAACGCAAACCTACGCGAAATATTCAAATTGGTCGAACGGTTTGCCAATTGCCCATCGCGAAATTAAAATGCAACGCGTGAAATGCAATTGTCAGGCTGAAATCGATCCGCGATTTCGACTTCTTCGCGGAGACTCCTCTGCTCTTCTGTTATTACTAAAAATATCCGTTGGCCAGTTGCCGCACTGGAACGATGACTTCGCAACACCGGTCACACAAGCATTATGGATAATTGTTGCAATATTCGCGACTGTTCGTTGCTCGAAACAGAAACTTACCTTCGCTCGCGTTTACCTCTGTATCCATACCAGTGCCCAGATGCAGTGTCTTCGTGGATTCTAATTTGGGGCTACTCAGTGCCCCACATTCAAGGGAATGAAGGCATTTCAACAATTATATTTTACCTTCCACTCTTCGTTCACATTTTCGAAAAACCTGAAGTCGAATATTAATCCTCCACCCTTCGGACAACGAGGGATAAATATTGCATCATGAAACAAGAAGCTTAACCGCTTATTACATCCAGTGGGCAGCACCCAAACGAGAATTCGCGAAGATACTTTTGTGACACGTTCCCCAAGCAACGAAACGAGCTTCAAGCGTTCAGCAGTCGTTCAGAAAGATTGATCCGGCTGTTGGTTTCGTGGAAAAGCACCAAGACCGCGGTTGTAGAGATCCTCGTGTACGTCCTGGTCCACCGGGAAACAGTCGACCTGGTTTATGCGCGATCACGTGAACGTCTCATCCTCGCAGGAGCATCTGCGTGCTTCGAACATCATCCCAGCTGTCTCGAAAAGTCGCCTGGTGTCTTAAAGGAGAACGCAGCCGGAGCCTTGCATCACCTCCGAGATGAACATGGGAGTACCAGCACCTAGCCCGCCGTCTGTCTTCTGGTTCTCGTTCTTGTCGTATTCGCAATCAAAGTAGCGACTCTGAAAATACACTCGAATTAAGGCTCCGAAAATTTGGGTTCGGTGAGGTTAATTTGTATCCACAGCTAATCGTAAGTTCAACGAACAGTTTGATTGGCGTACAAATTGTAAAAGAGGCTCGTGTGTAGTATACCTGGCAATCTAAGCATCTGCAGTGGTCGCTCATCTTGCAAGTGATGCCCCACTGTTTGGCCATCGCTCTGTAGAACTCTTTGCTCGACTTGTGAAGGATCTTCGGCGCCCTCGTTCTGCTATTCCCTTCCGACGCCTCGTTCCCGTTGTTCTTCTCGTCCTCGTGTTTCTGAGCTTCAGCTGCGTGCTCCAGTCGTGTCTGTAATGATGTTGAAACGCGACATGAGCCCTTGGCATACCCGGTTCAAGAGGGGCACCCCATTACTTAGGTAAATGCATTGAATTCACGTTTTATCGTGCAACGTGACTATCTAATCTTATTTAGAAAGAGGAGGAAGAAAAGGCCGAGGCAAATGAGGAAATTGTATACTTGGCCGCAGCTCGGATCCTCACCTGTTCGATAACATGCTCGTACGAAGGAGGAGGCGAGCTCGGAATAGCTGGCTCGTTCCTCACCATCAGGCTGTTGGAATCAAACACTGGTGACTTTAAATTGGATTCAGGATCGGTGTCCAATTGCAATTGGGTCACCGGTAGTTGAACGTTCTGCCCCTTGGCGTTTTCCTCTGTATCGTCTTCGTTTCTGTTCTTCTCCTTGTTGCCATCCTTTACAGTCTCCCTCTCGCTCTCTCCCTCGTGCTCCATGTCTGCCTCCTTCTCCGCGTCTTTCTCGCACTCCTTCTCCTTTTCAGTCTCGCTGTCCACCTCCTTTTCTTTCTCCTTCTCTTTATCCTTCTCGTCGCTGCTGCGCGACTTGGACATCTTCGAGAAGGGGAACTTGAAGGGCGCCAGTTTGATCAGTTTTCCTTCGTGCTACTTGCCTGCAACACAGCACGTAATCCAGTGCAGTCACTCCCTTCTTCGTACCGTATGTTCCTTTGTCAATATAATGGAAACTGGATCATCGGGTTAACGAAGCATTAAATCCTGATGTTACGCCATCAAAGCAGAGAGGGATCAGAGAATTTTTGTACCGCGGTGCTCAAAAGCGACCGAAATGTACCAATAAAGAGGGCACGATAAACGTCAGACGTATTTGCTCTAGGAGACACGAATACTACCATCCCATCAACCCTAAAAAATTTTCTCGACACACTAACTATTCAGCACTGTCCAACTCTCAGTTCAGACACCTCTACGACAAAGTGGATCAAGAAACGAAAGCTTCATAAACCAGAATCTCCAACGTAGAAACTTCGATGTAAAATAACCGTGAGAATAAATCCGACGGTGAGGATATGTAAGCCTAATCGACGGACAACCCCGCCGAAACGTTTCTGCTTTGGGCACAGGGTTGCCGCGGTTGCTCGGTGAAAAATCTCCGAGCGATTCTCGATGACGAGTCGCATCGTCGATTCGCCATGCGAAAAGAGGAAGAAAACGGGGTGGAAATAGGGAGAAAAGTGAGAAGCACGCCGAGGGAAAGCGGGGGGTGTGTAGAGAAAAGTAGTTCTCGTTGCACCGAGGGTGGTAGGTGGTGTGCGTGGGGGAGGGGGTGTGTCTCCGTGCGGGTGCACCGGCTTCATCTGTCGTTGACCCAGTGGCCGAGTTTCCCGGTTTATCGGTCGACCTGGCGCAGCTGCGGCTGACTTTAAAGCCGTCGACTTCTCCGCGAGGAGATCTAAGCTAGCTGACAAGCCGCGATCCTCCCTGTACCCGTCCGTTTCGAGCGGGAAGCAAAGTCCAACGGGGATAATCCCGAGTTCATCGCGGCCGATCGATATCGACTCGTTCGTCGCTGGCCCTCGACAGGAGACCCGACCTATCCCCGATTTCCCTCGAATCCTTAATTGTTTTGGATATCCGCTGGCGAACCCTGGCTCCGCGCCGCGCTTGTCAGCCCGGACACGTCGCTGGAGGGTGTGGAATGTAAAACGTAGACGCTCGGGGCGTTGAATTATTCTCTGGGCTAGGTCCTGGGGTTTGTGGAACGGAAGCTCTGGATTTGATATAAAGAGTTGGTTAGCGGGCGAGGCGGTGGCTAGTTGTTTCTGTACGGAGCGGGTTACGTAACACGGGACAAGCTGTCGAATGGCACAACATTGGTTTATCCACCTGTGACCTGGTTTCTCGCGCGGGTGCGACTGTGCAGCCGGAGGCTGCGACTGTATTATTTTTTCCAAGGGAATTTTTATGTACCTCGCGGAGCGAATCGATTCTATTGAATATTCCTGGTGTAATGTTGTTGCGGGCGAGGCTGGTGTGTGTTACGGAGAGTATTACAGGCAAACAGGGGTTGTTTGAGATATGGTTTTACACTTGACGGTATCGCGGCCTGTTTGCGAGAGCCGGGCACTATGATAGTTGCTCCATTGGGAAGTAAATAGAGACGCCATTGGTTCACGGACAATGGAAATGTTTGCTCGCGGGAATTTGAAATTATCCGCGAGACACCGTGTGCAGTTCTATGAACCCTGAATCTACCTTCCGCAGACGAATATAAAATGCACGTAGAGTTTTCTGACTTCGGTTCGGCGTGCATCGTGGAATGAAAATTCCTTGGGTCTACCGCCTTTGAGAGTGCAAGGAATAACGCGGAGCACGTTTGCACAGCGACGTCACTCAAAGCGGCAGCTTTAATTCAATGTCTCGCATTCTTCCGTCGCGAACCGAAAGAAGACTGCCGGGAAATTCTTCTTTCCATGCGTTAAAAATATTTTGCCTCGAAAGCTCGATTCAACCCGCGTCTCTGACAATGTGGCTCCTCGAGCGAGCGTCGTTCTTTTAATGGAACGGGAATGCAATCATAAAAAGCGTACGGGGAAGCATAGGATGCGCTCACTGTTATCGACAATGGCGCAATTAGGTAGAATAGTTCGCGTGGGCGTAGCGAAAGCCGTGGTTGCAGCTTGCTATTGAAACAGCCCGAGCTGGAAGCGTGGTCGTTGTATCGTTTACACGTAGGATGTTTTCATTCTGCCATGTTCCCGCTACGAGCTCACTGTATCAGTTTCTTCTTCACATCTTTCTTCTCGGAAGCGAGTGATTGAAAATCTACATCGTAAACAACGATTCTTTCACTGCGCGAAGAATCCTTCGTTCCGTATTAACTTGCAAATTTCAGTCAACTGTTCTAATTTAAAAGGAAGATCCCTTTGCATCTAAACTAGCAGAAGGGATCCAAGTAACGCCAGGCACACGATCGTTCACCAGCAGACACGTAGAACAGGATCGTGCATGGTCTGGCAAGTAGAACGTGCCCGTTATCGGTCAGACAGGCGTTTGGTGGTGCCTGGGACAGTAGAATAGGACAATGTTTAGCCTGACAAGCGCAGCGCAACCAAATAAACGAATAAATTAGGTTTAGATTTGAGCTCGAGGTATTCAACGATCAAGGGAATGTGGGAGAATTCTCAAGATCCAAAAGGTGCAATTAAAACGTTCATTCCAAGTTCTTCCATTTCAGCGAGATTTATTCAAGAATTAAAAGGGCAAATAAGGGCGAGCAACGTTGCTCGTTAATCCCGCGAAGGGAGCTCCGGAAAGTTTACAATTCGGCGGAGCTTCATCGCGCTTGAAATGGAGCAAGGACGCGCACGTATTTCTGAATGTCTCAAAAGAAGCGGAGGGGGAAAAATGGAAGGGTGAAAGGGGAGCCCGCGACAATCGTGTCGCGGACTTTATGTCACACTTGGCGCGGCACGATCGCCGTGCTTCCATTCTACTTCTGATTCTGGGAACCTCGGCCGGAATCATGGCGTTTCGTCTCTGTTGGAAACGCTGGAATTACGGCCCCCGGCGACGGGGATCTATCGAGCAGACGTGCAAAGGGTGGAAAGAAGTCCTAGGTGCGTTGAAGTGGAGTCAGTCGTTGAAGTGGCCCACTTCGACGAGACGTTGCTGCTTTTGAAGTGTCGTCTGCACTTGAGGAAAGCTGAACGTCGAAGACAAATAGTGCCAGCCAGCGCGGCGATATCGATTCAAGACGGTGCCCAGAGGAATCCCTCGAATTCCATATTCAACCGGGAGAAAATTCATCCCTCAAAATTTACCAGAACAACCTGAGTATATTACTCCGACGGCATTGCAAGCTCGCCCGATTAAATTTTCACGTTAAAACTCGGCCGTCGCGCGAAGTGTAACGATATTTTCGAATTTCATTTTCACCCCGATAACCGGATTCTCTCGTTTCAGAGATCAGCCCTCCCAGAGAGAATTATTAAGCGACAAACTCCTCTGATCATTATTAATCGCTCCGGTGATATTCACAGGGTGAACCCGCTGGAATTACCTCCACCAGCCGAATGGGAACTTGGTTCCGTCGCTGCTCTCAAATAAATTCCATTAACAAGACACTCGAGGCAATTTCCTCGGCGCACCGCCGTGCCACGCAAATCAGCCCCCTCGTTCCTCGAACCGTCGAGGGGGTCGCGGAAGGAGCAGCGAGAAGGATTCGTTACGATTTTAAAGCGTTGCTCGCTTCGAGAGCCCCGTCGGATACAGGTTGTCGAAATAAGACGACCACTCGACCAGCGCGAGGGGAACGAACGAAGTAGGTGGCAAAGTAGGTTGCGCCTGGGTGGGGGATGAAAATCCAGCGGATTCAATGGCCGTACACCCCTCTCGATAGAAGTGGACGGTCTCGTGTCAGTGGCCCCAGCTAGTGCACCGTCATCCTGGGCTCGCACCTTTCGTCCTAGTTTCTCCGTTCTTACCCCCACGTTCTTGCCACCCTTTCGTTCCGCGCCGTCCCTTCCACCCGCACGGGTCTCCCACGTAGATCTTTATCTCCCGCCCGTGCCTTCCTCTTTCTTCTTTCATTACGCGTCTATGTATTCGAATAATCTGCCTCCCGTCAGTTTCTCTTCGGGCCTGACCCGCCTGTCCGACCGCGAACGACCATTTCTACTCGCCGCACCGACTCGAGTTCGCGGGTCGATGACAAATCACGCTGGCAAAGAAATTTCAGCCGTTCCTTTTTACTGGAGGACGTAGGACTCTTGACGTTTCACGTTCTCACTGATTTACGCGCGGAACTTGTGATTTAGGCTTGTGATCTCTTGTAAAAAGTTTCTGGAGCGCCAATGTTTGTGATCGAGGTACAGTGGTAGTGGAAGTTCTTTTCGAAAATCTTCTGCTTTAACAATTTGAGGGTTTTAAGGAGAGTTATACTTTTTTTCAGAGGCGCTACACGTCCAAGGGATTTACCCGTGAAACCTTAATTAGCTGAACGAGCAACTTCAATTTTCGCGGTTCTTTAAACTCCCAAGTAAACACCTTCAGCCTCGTTAAGGTTCTACCGAAAATTCTACATCGTAACGGTGCTTTTTCCCCCTCTGCCTTGTGTAAGACTTTCGCATTGGGAATTTTTGAAGCAACTTATTTCTCGCTTGTTCCTGACCACCCTCTTCCTCGACAAGTTCCTCAAACCCTTCGAACTGGTAGCAGAGGGGGCGGCATTGTTTCGAGGGCGGCGAACAGAGCCTTGTGTCCTTTCATCCAAGAACTTCATCCACCGCTGGGGTGACTTTTCCGTGGAACTTTGGAGAACAAGGGTGGCCGCATCGATTTTAACCCCCGAGGTGACGAGGTAATCTAGCGCCTTTGGTTCAAAGTTCGCGACTGTCAAATATCACCCAGGAATCTCCGTTCAGAATGAGACCGAAGAAATTTTACAGACGATTCTGATGGAACTTTCAACGACCTCGCAATTCCTACGTGGTATTCAATTCCACCACGGCGCGCCCCTTTTGCAGTTGACATTAAGCCTTCTCAGTGGCCATTAATGATCTCCCTTCTTCGTACGGCTTTCATTAATACTCGACGAAATTTACTTTGTAGTTTTCCGCCGAATGAATGGGCCGCCATAGGCACACAACCTCGTAAGACTGTTGCAAATCAAAAGCATCTTTTACCGACAACTTTCCTTTTTGCTTGTTCAGAGGCTCGTCGGAGCATTTGGGTCAGCCTATACACGAAATCGTCCCTGCATTAATAGCAGCCGTGTCCGCCTCTGTGCAACGTTGCATTCGACAACGGTGAAATTTTTAAGCGGCCCTTTCAAACGGAATTTTTCACGAGAAGGGTTTTTTCGCTCGTACCGCGCTGCATCCGATGCACGACTCGCATTCAACAGCCGAACAATGAGCCTCGTCGAGTTTACACGGCGCTCATTCGAGAAGAACAAACGGAATTTTTAAAACGATTCCTATTATCCTGATAGAGTGTTTCATTAAAAGTATTTTGTCTGAAAATCGCAGACACTGCTCGTTTGGAAATGCGTGGTTATTTATTTACATCGGGCATGTTGATTCCAAAGCTCTTCGTTTTTCCGTTTTTTTCCAATATCGAATGAAGGGACACATTCATTTAATTCGCTAAACGGGCTGTAAACATTTGTAAGCGGGACTGAGCGCTGAGCGAGCGAAAAACGGATATCGACTGCATTGCACGAAAAGTAACGAACAAAATTGATTGCATTTCGCCCCTCCAACTCGAAATGTCAACAATGTCGACATTCTATTGCGTCCCAAGAAGCTTTTTCCGTACCCTGCTCCACATCACATGTTAAGTAAAAAAAGGAGGCAAGATAAAATACCAAACCAAGGCACCAAATGGCACAAAGTGTAAAATCTCGAGCGTTGTGAGATACGCGTTCACATATTCCAAGTGTTCTAAATTCAAGAAGCTTCTGCGAATCAAACCATAATCCAAGATTTTCATTTCGCCCTTCCCTCTGCTGTATTTTATTACCGTCGTAAAAACTCTGATTCACAGAGACGCTCGTACCCTCCCTCTATGTCACCAGTGGTCACGCTCGAACGTCGCGCAACGTGTACAGAAACGGGTCGACATAGGTCAGAAACGGTCACGATTTCTCTGGCGAGCGTGTGGAAGGTTGTAATAAATAGAACGATAAAAACGATCGAACGTCTCGTAGTGGCGGTAAAAGCGACTTTTATGGAAGACCGTGGAGGCGTCAATTCTTAGGGGGAATGTCTGTCAGAGAGGAGATCGTGGAAAGGAATGGTCCCGTTTCAAAGGCAACAGCTATCGATAGCCGTGAATGAAGAAAAATGATGGTTCGTTAATGGAAGTTGAGCGGACACGCGTAATTAACCCCGTTACTCGAGACTTGGCTCGAGACTTCCAACTTTTGCAGGTCGTCCGCTCGATCTGTGACATTACTACTTGTACCTTTGAATATGTACGGTCTCCTATCTCAAGCCCCTAGATTTTATTTCTGTTGTTTGGGTAGGAGAGACGAGGCTTCTCCATCGAAATTGAACGATAATATTATCGTATAATTATTGGGGAAGTAATGTGTAAATAGCGGAAGGACATATTTCTAGATCGAGTTACTTCGGACACGATTTGGGTCAGGGGTTCCCTTTTACGCGCGAAAAAATGACATAATGCTTATCGTAGGGTACGGTCGCTATCGGTGTACGTCGATATCGGGATACGTTTACCGTTGATATTCGATATTCCGTGGACGGTGAACGACAGGATGAAGCTCAGAAGCCGAATTTCGATGCCTGGAAAGATCCGCGGGTACCCTACCGCCTCGGCTCCTCCACCGAACAACTTGGGGCGTTCGGCATCAATCTTGGCCCGTGCTCGGCTCGAATTCGCCTCGATGAGTAATCCTAAACCACCGAACAAAGTTCTTACCCCGTGTCGGTTGTCAGCCACACCCTTTCCTACTAGCGTGTTTTAGCCAGCGCGTAAAGGTGGAGGTAGAAATAGCTCGGTTAGAGCTGTTGGGGGGGGGGGGGATATTGCCTCTCGAACTGTCGAAACCCTTTCGATTCGAAGTTTTATTATTCTTCGTCGCGGTTGTGTTAAAGAAATGTTCTAGGTATTATAGAGTTATTTCAGTGATTCGGAGGTTCGAAGGTGTCATTGTGATCTCAGTGGAAAACTAAATTCCGCTGGAATTAGGGTACTTTGTTGCGCAAATTACTGACTAATTGGATTCACGGATGGGTGACACGGGCAGGCTGGGAAATTGCAATTGCAGCTTAGAAGAAACGGTTGTTGAGCCGCGCGCGCACTTTTATGCACCTGTTGATAGATGCAACTGGCACGGGATTAAAGCGATTCAGCGATCGTTGCATTGTCAAAGCTCGTTCCCGCGAACAATCGCGTGAAATGTCAAACGTGGCCTGGCACAGCCCCGCGGACCGGGTATCTTTGAAATCCACAGTTCGATTGACCGACGAAATATCGACTCGGCTACTTGGCGATCGTCAAGATCTACTTCCGTTCAAGTATTCACGGTTTAACGAAGCGCAGAGTGAAATCAATAGAATGTCGGACGTAGATTTCAATGGACAATGAGTCAGCCAGTGCGGAAGCAAAGTATCCAGCGGGTGTGGTATTATTGTGGATAATTTTGCAACGATAAAGGAAGCAGCCTTCGAACGAAATTGAAATATCGCTATCGGGTGTTTCGGCTTTGATAAATGGCCAGCGAGATAGCCGATAAATTAGCAATATTTATTTGCCGCGTATATTTCTTTGCCTGCATCTAAAACACGGGCGAGGGAACGAAATAGGTCAACGGATAGAATTAGATTAGTCCTCCTAATTGAACGCACAGTACTATCTAATTAACGACGAAATTAACGCTACGTCGATGCTCAGGCGAGCTGCTTTTCCCTGCCGTTCCCTTGGTAACAGGGTTAAGAATGTTTGCAACGACACCGTCTCGCGACGCCTACACAGCGCAACGAGTAATAAACATTTTACTGCATTCATCAATGCTATTCGATCTGACAATATTCTTTCTCTTTATAGGAACGACGACCATCGGCATCCAGTATCAATGGCCACCCCAAATAGCTTGGGCAAAAATGTGTGCTAATAAAACACGGTACAGCCAATAGGAGAGACGCAGGAGCATCGTGAAGGACACACAAGTTATAGCCGAACCTTTTTCTGTCTACTTCAGTCAGCGGAAAAAAGCCAACGACGTAGAAACGTTTCGCAGGAATCCAAGGGGGTGAGAATCAAGGGTTTGGCCGAACGAGGGTCTTGCTGACGGACAGAAACACTCACGCACGTGTCACTGAAACAGATGCTTCAGCATTGGTAGTGATCGATCGTTAAATTCTTATTGAATACGCAATTTTCCCCGATGACAAGGAAGAGCAGGGACTTAATCAGTCTTCGACAAGTTCCTTTAGGGATCCTCTGGGGGTGGAAAATCTTCCTCTGTAGATATTTCTGATAGATTCGTAGGGGATACTCTCAGTATTTACGAGGAAATTTCGGAGTACACGAAGACACGTGAATTGAAGGAAAACCTGTTATAAACAGGGATCTATAATTGCTTAGGTTTCCCAGATACGAGGGTACTAAGTTCCTCGTGCACTGGTTTATTGTTTCAATTAAATTTGTATCATTATTTCTATCCACCAGTCGAAAGACTGAACCAAGGAAGTCGAATAGTCATTCCAAGTTTCGCAATTGATACATCCCCACGTGCTCGATTAAACAATGGAAGACATCTTAACCTCAAACGCGACGCGTAAGGGGGTTGCTAAAAACCATACCAATCACTTCGTTTCACGTTGTACACCTCCGAAATTATAAACTGCTTGTAGACGAAGGATCGACATAAATTATCAATCAAACTTGTCTCGGTATGCCTCACTTTCTTCGTGGGAAAAGCAGTATAAACACAGCATCCAAATGGGGTCGTACAAACTCTATCGCCCGCACTAAAAGCTTTCTGAATTCTTATCGTTCTCGGGAGACAATTGCATCATCGATCAAGAATTTCCTGTAGAAGATCGGATCAAGCCCATCGCTAGCCATCGGCTCTATTGATCGCCAATGTCAACGCACACAAGCGCGCGGAGGTTGGCATAGACACACGCGAGAAGGGTGCGTTTCCTTCGCCGGACAAAGCACGCAGATCGAATACAGACACTTGCCCGGGGGTTTGCACGAATTATTCAAAAGATCTGGGGACGAAATATCGGTGGAAATGCGTGGCTACTCACCAAGTTCAGTCGCGGTCAGCCTCGCTGCTCGGCTTTGGATTCTTCCTCGAAATCCGGCTGGTCAGCTTTGTGGAGGCTTGCACGGGGTGTCGGTGTTAGACGGCCATGTTGTTGGGAATCCACCGCCCTCTGGTCGACACTCGACGAAGTCGCGATCCCTCCCCTTCTCTGGCTGCTACTCACCCCTCAGCTTTCCACCCTTCCTCCGAACCTCCGCGTTACACTCTCGCGCGCTCAAGAACGCGACTGAGATGCCATCATACTTCGCCTTTTCGCGCAAGAAATTCCTCGACTTCTTTCCTCTGATTTTCAACCATTGCTGCAATTTTTTCTTCCCATTTTCGACAGCTCTTTCGTTCATTCTTTTTTATTTTTGTAATTCAGTAGTGTTACTTTAGTTGGATTGTTTTAGAATGTAGCAGGAGATCGTCGGTGTACGAGCATAAGTTACGTTCTTGAAATGCTCGGATTATATTATTCTACGTTTCTCTTCGTTTATTTGTTCCGTAAGCGAGTTGCGTACAGAAAAGTAAGAAGCTAGGATTGCGGCGCTTTCGTCGGAAGATTCTGACGATCGTGCTCGACAGTGTCCCACGGGAATCTTCTTTTAAACTTTCCCCTATAGTTTCGACTGATTCCATGAAAAAGGCTCAGAAACATCGTTTCAGTCTCGAGTGATAAAATATTGGCTATGAAAAATGAATGAAGACAGGCGACGATTTATGTACACATTATAGGTACTGCTGCGATGGAATCCTCTTGGAATTTTTCTGTTTTTTGTATGCACTTTAATGATCAGAGTAATGTTCGTCCATCTCTCATATTTCTATCATTTTAACTCTTTCTACTTTCGTCTGCTCATATCCACCAGCTCGAATCTTACGCCTTCTGAAGTAGAATCTAAATTTTTCAGGTGTGTCTGACGACATGTTGACTCGTACCACTGGCACGCACTTGATGTTGATATATTTCTAGTTAAAGCTACGACCGATCATCTTCAAAACATTCTGTATGAATCTTATTCCCTTGTTTTAGATGAACAAGTGAAGTCAGTTGTATAATAATAGTGAAAACAATATATTCATTAAAATGGAATTGTCAGAGAGTTGGAAAAGCAATAAGAAATTGTCTACGATTACTGTACAGCAGATTTCACGCACATTTGTAAACGGAAGTAATCCAAGAGTTTCATGAAAAGAATCGTATAAATTTACATCAAATATTGAAATTAAAACTCGATCCGAGGGAGAGGTTTTCAAATACTCGTGAACGTTTAAATTACGCATTCTCAAAGTATGCTCACCGTCTTTCTGCACCTTTTCTACCGAAAGTTTCCTTGAACGCCAGCAAGAAAGTCTCGAGACATCGGGTGTCAATGACTACGCGTTTTAATTAAAAGCTCGCGCTGTTTTAATTAAAAAACTCCCGTCTCATATTTAGAAGTGAATTAATACGCGAAGGGATATTATTCCTTACCTCGGCATCTTTAGCACCCATAGAAGCAGCTTTAAAGGAGGCTGCCTCCTTCGAAAATGAGCGATCTTAAAATGGAAACATTCCTTTTTAGAAGAACCTTAAATTCGATCTACGGTAGCGCCGCAGCGACATTTCTACGCCACATTTCCCGAATCCCATCTCCTCCTGAAATCCATTCGACATCTTTCTACAATACAAACCTCTTCACAGATCAAACCCAAATCTGTCCCTAAATCTCCAACGAAATGCAACCCCTTACAGAACGAACGAAACCTCGAATTCACTGCCTGAAACAAATATTACAGAAACGAAACTGTCGAGCCGGTTCGTATTCAACCCTCCCCCTTAATTCGCGAGATACTAATTGTAAGTCGTAACGCGACGAGAAGAAACGAAAGCTTCTTTCCAGTGCAGAAACCAGGCGTGCAGCCACGCACACGTGCACGCGGCAGCAAGCATCGGTGAAAAGGAAGGGTGGCGCCGTGCACGACACTCGGATACGCGCTCCAACAACGAGTAGCTAGCTAGCTACCTTCCGCGAGATTTTTTTCCGCCGCCGTGGCGAATTCCGTTCCGTCCACACAGAGGCGGTCGAGTGGCCGGAAGGGGTTGCCCTGGAGTGCTCTTCCGGGGTTGTTATAATTAATACGACCCCATCGATCTCGGGGTCGTGGCTTTATCGTCGCCCCTCTCCCAGTCACTTCCTTTCCTTCCAGTTGCTCGCGAAGGTTCGCGGATCTGCGGCGATCGCGTCCGCCCGTGATGGAGAAAGGTCAATGGGCCGGGATTCGAGAGGGCCGAAAATCTAGGGCGAGCGCGTACGCGGGGGGATGAAGCACGGACACCGATGCTCCCCTGTGTACCTAATTCATACATTAATTCCGAGGGTAATCGAGGCGATGGCTCCTGAAACGCGGCGAGTCAGGCTTCGGTCATTAGAGGCTTCGAGGACGCTCCAAATCTTCCAGCTACTCTGACAGTTTGCGAGAAAGAACCTCTGCAGCCTGTTTTAAGAATCCTCCTTAATTTTATGAGTTACGCATTCGTTTATTATATTGCGAATTAAATTGTATCGCAGAATAGGAGATATCTAATAGAATTCGGATGCATTGTTTATCGAAACGCCAGAGGGAACTATTCGTTTTCCAATTTAACTGTTACGCAAATGAAATTTAGCAAAAAAATATACGCGAGAGGGAGAGTAATCGTGCGCGAAACAAGCCTTCAATCCTCGTAGCCCCCGCGAGGATGTTATTGCGTAAAAATGAAAGGATAAATAAATAGGATTGCAGTTATTTGGACAGGTCGATGGGTAGGTGTAGCCCCGTGTTTGGCGAGGTTCGAGTGGTGGGTAGCGTTTTGTAAATAGTGATTCATGTCCGCGTGCGCCGCGTTGTTTTTGACGGCGCGGATATTTTAGCTGATTTATTAGAGCGAAGAAGTTCGGATCCGACTTTTGACAGGGCGCCGTATTTTACAGGAATTTTTAACGTTCGCCGGTAATGCCGACCGCGGAACGGGAATTTATAACGCCCGGAAAGATTTCCGTTGTCAGCGGGGGAATTGCATTCCCTTGAATTATCACGATTGCGTTAAATTATCGACGTGTCCCCTCCGCCGGCAGCTTAATTCATATTTAAACATGTAATCTGCCGAGCGACCCATGCCCTTCGATCCTCCCGATGGCCCATCGAGCGATTCCCCTCGGAAACAACATCCTTTCCACAGAGACTGTACAAGTCGAAGCTACGTCGAACGCAGGCTTCGTGCACCCGTAAAGAAGCCCCGTGTCTCTGCGTTTCGAACTAAACAAACGTCGTTCGTGCACTTTCGCGAACATCGTCGTCGCGTCACGACGGAGGGTCTCAAACGGCGACGACAATAGAGCTTGCAGCTCGAGGACCACAGACTATCGGCCGACTTTCCAACCCCTCGAGAGGCGAGAGGCAGCAGGGCCGAATGCTTAAGCGGTTCCTGATTGATTAAAGCCCCGCGAACACTCCGGCCGCTTGGCTCGCGTGAATTTTTAATGAGAATCCGTGTCTCTGAACGAGCCTCGGCCAACTTCCGAGTAGCGCGATCGGCTTTCAAGATGATACTCCCACCCCTCTGCTAGGCGAAGATAGGATCCCCTGCGCGAGAGGCGGACAGGGAAGGAAGAAAAGACAGGGGAGAAGGGTGCTCGAGTTGCTTTGTTCCCGATGAATGTCAGCCCCCTCGAAAGCGCCAGGGTACAGGTACTCTGAATCTTCCTTCAATTACGCCGCCCTAAACTTCCCTTCCTGTTCTTTCGTGCACCTGTCGTTCGGGCAGGGGGTTGGGAGATAATGGTTTCAGGGGACGAATCTCTGCGACCTCGTATCACCCTGCTCGGGCATGGAATCTGTCGACTAGGTCGTCGAGGTTCGCGCTTAAGATGTCGACCGTATCAGCTGTGATAGGGGAAATTTAGCGTGACGTAAATTGGGCCAAGGAGGAATTTATATTGGCCCGTAAATTTGACTGGGATCGATGAAAGATCGAGGAGGAGGCCGAGCTGGGAACGTCGTATTTCGTGGCAGAGGGTTTCATTTCACTTTGAGGGAGGTTGCCGCGTCTATAGGGATCTTCGGTTCTGCGATTCACAGTTTTCCAAGAAGAGAGACTTCAACGCTAAACGTGAGGTTCCTACTTGGGATTAAAATTATAACGTAATGATTTCCGAAAGGTGCCTTTGTGGATTTCTAGCCGCATAGAGTTCTTGTTACTTCTGAGTTGAAGGTATATCACCTATCTATTGCTTGAGGCTTATACTTTGCTACTATTTCGGTACATGGCAATTTACTGGCAAATTTGGGAGAGTGAAATCCAGTCTCTATTAAAACCGTGAGAGTAGATCTGTGAAGTTGGAAGGGGCGCCCTCGCTTTGAATATGTGATCTTTGGGTGATCAAGCATTTCCCCTTTAATTTACCTAACGACATTCGGCGACTCGTCCATCTTCAATCTCATAATTTCCATATTTATCTAGACATAGAATAATATCAAGGGATCATTTTCGAGACACGTAGGTATCTAAATATTCCTTTCATTTCTTTTTTTTTTTTGGAAAACTGTCGCAACAAGTGCCTTCAGGTAATCTCGATAGAGTTTCGTGGCACACATGAAAACTCTCCCTCGAAATTGGCAAGCAGGCGAGGGTACATACAAAGGGCGTGTTGAGCTTCAAGCGTTGGAACTTTCACGTCTTTGCCAAGGCTTGATCGACGAAACGTTGAAAGCTTACTTGACGTCAGTGAAACGGCAGGTTTCCCGGATGTTTGGCCGGGCAAGTATCAAAATATTTGCTCGCCCATAGAGCCAAGGATTTCACGGGTGGATTCGAACTTACCGTTCCCATCTACCGTGCTTTATTATAATCGCGAGAAAACGCCGACAGCTTTATATCGTTTAATCGAAATTTTCGTCAAATTCTGTTTCAGCGTTCCTGTCAGCGAGTCCTCCAACATTTCTGCCCCGAGTGCATTATTATTCAATTTTTATCACGGGTTAACAGTTTCGTAAGCACGGAAAGCATGTGAATTTAAGTTCGAAAAGGAAATTGCAGAGAGATCTATCGAGTAATTAGTAGTTGACAGATGAGTGCTCGGAACAATATCGACAACGCCTCCCCACTTCTATTTCTCTTCCGCTTTCTTGCCGTTCCGCGTTTACTTTCCCCCAACAATCGTCGTCTCCACATTTCCCCCTGTTCTTTCGCCCCGCCGTCCCGCACACTTCGCCGCCTTCTTCCCTGGTTTCAACCCCTTCGCTCATTCTCCAATTGCTCTCGCATTCTCGTCGCTTCGACGTGCTCTTTCCATCTCTTTCCCCACGTTCCCTCTACGTCCCACCTTTCCACCCCCCGTTTCGGTACCATCACTCTCGCCGCCCCCTCCTCACCGCCGCCAACCCCCCCACCGAGTGGTCGAGAGCGCCGGCCCGAAAGCCTCGGTTGAGTCAAGCTCCGACACGGTTCAGCCGAGTTCAGTCGCGCCACTCGGCCGTGGTGTTCACGTGCCACCGCAAGCTCGCAAGCTCGACACGTTCGTCTTGTCGTCGGTCGACGGGCAGACAAACAGAAAGAGAAAGAGGGAGGGGGAGGTGGGAGAGAGAGAGAGAGACAGGATAAAGAGAAAGAGAAAGAGAGAGAGGGGGAGGGATAGAGGGATAGAGGGATAGAGGGAGAGTAACGTTTGGAGAAAGAGAGAAAGGGAGAGGGAAGACGAAGAAGCAGGTGGATCGTACGCGTTCGATGTCCCCGCTCGGAGTGTCCTGCCACGATCGCAAGGTAGATCCCTAGATCGTAAGCTCGCACCAGCTTCCTGCTGTCGCCCGTTTGTTTTCACTCGAACAGTCGGCGGACCGCGTGCTCGTGCCAGTGCAACGCTTCCTCTCCAACGGCAGTTTCTTTTCCCGTTTTTTCTTCCTTCACGGTTCATTCGTTACTTTCGAAACATTTCGCGGGAACCTTGGAATCGAAGCACCCGTTGTACATTGGAGCTTTGGACTGATTCGACACGAGACCGTTTTCCGTGAGTTTCATTATGCTTGAGGAACATTTATTTTCATCCCATTTCTCTGTATGTCTAGTGGTGTTCATTTAGAATGTAAAGGTTCCACGAGTGTTTATAGCATAGCACTATGCGGATCGATTAGCTAATAATAAGGTTCAAAGTTCTTGTTCCCGGATGGTTCAGATCAGTGGTGACAAACCGTTCGGGTCTCTATGTGCGCTGAATTTTCCACCCGGCAACCGAGCCACTCGAAAATTGCTCAACCCTGCAGCAAGTCGGTACGCGGAAAGTTTCGCGATCGAGTGTTATGGGTCTGTCGGAGTTCGAGGGAAAGTAGCTGTGGTATTTTTATGGCGAAGCATTCGTCCTGTGTGAAAAAAAATGCGCCCGCCTACTGCGAGCTGCTCGGTCGTTTAGAGAATTGTGAAGTTTGAAGTTTCTCGCCCCGATTTCCCGATTCAATGCTACCGGGAGCTTCGCTCCAGGGTTGATCCAGTTGCTAAACTTCACCGTACACCGGCACCAGGATCCCAGCCACTTTATACAATTCTAATTAATCCATTGAGAGATACACGGAACTTGAATTAATATCGCGCAATTTGACAGCGACAGTTGCGAGAAATGGGAGGGCGAATTTCCCCGGCAGAGAACAATAAGTCCGCCATCGGGGTTGAGCGAACCGCCCCGCCAGAAACAAACTTTCCGCCCTGCCAGGCGACATATTTTCCGCTTGCGGAGCCTCTCCTACGCTTCTGCTCCGAGAACAATGCCGCTCGGAATCGTGCAATCGATGTTTCCAACGAAATCCATCCGTAGAAAATATTCTGAAACGTTCGCTTTTAATGCCCCGCTCTCGGGCCGCAATATGTGAAATTATTTAGTAGTAGCCTTTATCTACGAACACAATTCTGGTAGTGCTTTAACATTTAAGGAATATTTAATATAAACGTTAAGAATTGATAGGAAACGAGCACGAACTACCCTTACATTTGCTATAGTCGTTAGATCGATCTTTTCGATAATTTTTTCTGTTAACACACTGATTTTCCGGATCAAGGACTTCAGTAAGAGTAAAGATCAAAGCACTGTGCCTGGAAATGTCCCGATTCAGTATGTCATGCTCTTTTAATCAGAAGAGGCTCGGTTGAGAAAATGAAGTACTATCATTCTTTCGCCATTTGAAGCGTCGCAGTCGAATGCAACGCGGGACTGTCGTTTAGCAATTTTACGATTAATTTGCTCGGCGATTTTACGGCCAGCTACCCTATCGAACGAATGAGAGTGTGTAATAACCGTGGCAGTCGTTCGTTCGCCGACCGTCCCGTTTAATGCTTCACATTGTTCGAGTTCTGCGGTCCTGTTTCGCTGTATAAATATTTTTAGTGGCTCGATAAAACGGCGCCGTCATGGCCACTTCGGGCCATTATTGCCGTGCAGCTGAAAAAAATTTATCGCCGGTTTTCGTGGCGGGAGATGAAACGTTAATCCCCGTTAAGCGATGCTGTGGCAAGTTCCGCCGTGTAGTCGTTACCTTCGGCGTTCTAATAGCAGAACGAACGACCCGCGAATCTCCGTCACGATCGTAAGGGAACGACGCTCGTGTTTCAGGCACAGTCGCGGGGAAACTCTGATTAAATCCTCGACGCGTTTTGGTTACTTATGCTCGAGGCGGCCTAAACTTTTCTACAGCTTCGCGCTGTAGTTCGCAAGTTGGCGAAGCAATTAATTACTCCACCGTGAATGGATAATTCGAATTGACAATTAACCGGCAAGCTTGTACCGCGAGGTTTCCGTGCGTTAAGGCACTCGAAAAGGGCGCAGGAAATTCGGCCGAATAAACATGCAATCGAGAGGCCACTTAGAGAACCGACGCGAAGTCTGTTCTCTTTCACCGCAGAGGAGTAACGCGAAAAATGGCAGATGTAGGGAAATTTGAGGATCGAAAAGTGGCGTCAATTAAGAGGATTTCGACGCGTGGGGTGGGGCGGGAATGGAGGGTGAAGAGGCAGTCGAGACGGCGCGAGCGTAATGCCACATCCCTTCCCGGCAAAAAAGTGACGTCGTAATTAATCATGTTCAGTCGACGCAGAACGTCTCGATGGGATCTCGACTGCAGCCTCGAATCGACATACTTCTTAGTCAGCACGTGCTAGGCCACTAGCCTTCACTCCAACGAGTGTCAAAAGGCTACACCCTTTACTTCCGCTTCCTGTAACACACGTCGCAAAAAATCGACTTTTCAGCTTTCCCAGATTCTACCACACTTCTCATTCATCACCCTTACTTAAACAGTACGTTGCAAATGTCCCAGTTGCAGTGAAACGGAGAGTTAGATTTTGTTTTGCTCTTAGGACAGTCGATCTGTCCGTCCATGCCCCCATTATTGCGTCGCGAAATAAATTCGACGGACCGATTACGGGAGAAAAGTTACCCGGCAAAAGAGCGTCGCTGAAGTGGCCCGCGATTTGGGGCGAGAATAAAGCGCCAAGTGGCAATCGAACGGGGGTCGGAGGGGGGTGGAAGGGCGGGCGAGAGAACCACGAGCAAAAGAGCGATATCGTAATTAATCACGTTGATTCGAGCTCGCGGAGGAACCGGAGGAAACGAGGGAAAAAAGAGCGGCGGGAGGGCGTGCAGAGGGGGATGATTGGTTGAAAAGAGCAATTTCTCCTTTCGACTCTCAGCAGCAGCTTCATTTCGCTCCTCCCTGTCGCGTGTCGTCCCCTCTCCGTTCATCGGCCTTTCACGTTTTCGTTGCCAGCTGGGCCCGGCTCCGGAGTGGATGCCACGGGGTTGGAGGGTTTCATCACGAACAATTTCAATTCCATTGGGAAGTTTGCGATGGTCAGGGTTGCATCGACGTGAAACCTGTCCCGCGACATTCTATAACGGTCAATTCGACACGTTCTCGGGGTAGCGGTCATCCCCTTTGGCGTCTTTTGTTTTAGGGGGGATCGGTACGGAAATTTCAGGAGAGCAGCGCTTTCGTGATATTTCATTCGGCTTCGTCAGACATCCGAAGAGCCTACGCGGAACGGATTTCCATAGATAGTGAAATACACCGAACATTTCTGCGCACAATATGTTTGCCCCGGGGCTTAATTCAGTTTCTCCTGGGGATTCACTGCGGTTGTACTTTTTTTTAGGGGCTACCTCGGCCTCTGAATGCATTAAGCGCGGTGCGTCTGGTGAATTATGACGAGAGGAGGTAGGCCAGAGCTCTAGAAACGGCCAATAAAAAGGGATTTTTCTCCTCCGTGCTCGTGATTTAACTGGCCCCGGACCCACGTAGAATTCTAATGTAAGCCGAGCCCGGCTACCACTCCAGCCTAGCTTGATTCCAACTTGAATCCTTTCGAGGTCTAATTAGGATTTAATCTAGACTGCACTGGTGACCTATACTCGATATAAACCTATTCCTTTGCAATTCCAAGATGCTTCGTACCTTCTGACGCTCTAGTCGCAACATAGACACAGTTTAGATCTAATTATGTAGCTCTGCTCTAGGCATAGTACAACCAACTAGGCTCTAACTCAAACTTATGAGAGACTTTGCTTAACTCCAACCAAGACGTAATGAAATTTCATCGAAACCTAGCAGACTTAGTGGGAACGTGAATTTGTTTTGAAGTAGACAACCCTTGGTAACTGGAATGTGTTCTATTTTAATTAATGTAGATGAAGATTAAAGATAGTGTTTTTAATTTTTATTCGTGCGAATAAATACAAGCAGTGCATGCTATAGGCAGATGTTTCGGTAGAAACCACGTGACATTTATTATCCCCGTTTCGCCGCCGCCCTCGTCAAACGCAAAATATTCTTCTGCCAGCGTTTCGCGCGAGAAATCTGACAGTGACGTGGAGTTTTGATTCGCGATTCGCGCCGCTGAGCACAACCGTGCGGGTTATCGCTCAGCGATCAAATTGAATCAGAATTTCCCTTCACCCTTCTACTCCTTTACCGAACCGTGACGCGATCCCGGGGATTAAAGGGATAATCGAAAGCTGACACGACATTATTACAGCAATTTTCCTATTCACCCCGTCATCCGTTTCTTCCTCGCCCATCGGAGGCCTTTTCTCTCTCGGCGAATTGTCCCGAGATATTCTTCCCTTTATTTATGCGATTTGCGAACTCTCCAAGCGAACGATATCACGGGCAGAGGCCCGAGCCAGGAATTTATTCTCCGTCTGGATTTCTCTCTCAGTTTCCGTCGAGGTCCTGTGAGAGACCCCTAGGAGCCCAATACACCCGACAGCAATGGACCCCTGTGGACAAAAAAAAAAACGAGGAAACGGAGCGAGAAAAAGGCGAGGTCGACACTCCCTGGGCAATCTGAAACGTTTCACGGCCCATTATTCGTCTGCGGCGGTCGTTAGCGACTGGATTCGATCTATCGTGCTCCGCGACGACAATACGCGGGGGTTTCCGCGAACGGTGCATCGGGGAAAACTCGATTCCTGTTTTCGTGTGAAAGCCGGTTTTAATTGAGCTCGCGCGTCTGCGTCGGCTGTTCGAAGGCAGCCCGGCGAAAACGGTCGTTTCCGCGGTCTGCGTCGATTTAGCGAGGGATCGATCGGTCACGATCCTCGGGGGAGAATGTTCTCTTTTTCCCCGAAAGGAACGAGAGCTCGGCGTACTCCGTTTAATTTATCCACTCAGAGAAGAGACTCCGCCGGGTCGAAAAGGGAGCAATCGTGCTCGAAAGTTGGCGAATATTAGAAGCGACGGGAAGGACGGCACAAGGGACGTTATGAATATTTGAAAATGTCCATATTCCGAAAGTCAGCCGGGAGCGCACGAGTGGCTAAATACAAAAGTAACTATCGAGTTTCCCAAAGTGGAATTTTTCACGCGAGTGTTCGGATGGTTTCACCGCGCTAATGAAACTTTGATCTCTCGCGTGCGTGACGCGAGCTCGTGTCGTCTGCACGGGAGCATTCGAAACGGGCGAATTTGTGTTCGCAGCGCGAGCATCTGTGGAGGTAGCTGAAAAATTCTCGCTCCGAAATTCGACCGTTTTCCATCTATTCCTCCCCTCCCTTTGCCACGTTAATTTCCTTTTGCACGCGACGGGGACGCGCGCTCGCAATTTACCACTTAATCAAACGCCGACTAAAAAGCCCGGCTAATTAGACAACCAGTCTGAAGGCCTGCATTTACTTTGACACGTGTATCGAACTAGGCCATTGCGAGAGTACACCGTCGTCGAGCTCGAAAACTTCCCCACCGACGGACCCGGTGCTGTAACTTCACTCTCGCTCCAGCCTAATAATTAAATTCCCAGCGACTTACGTGACTCTGGTCGATGAAAATTTCAAGAACCACTGTTTCACGCGAGATCGGTCGGGGGCCGACCGCCGCGCTAATTCGAGTGGCTCTCGATTTCGTCTCGATTACCCGTTAGTTCGTTTCTTTCATCCCCTATGTGCCATTCCCCTTTGATAACGGAGAGGAACATTAAAAGTCTCTCAAGTGTCGTACATTATATTGTAACGAAGTCTGGAAGCACCTGAAATACTTACAGTACACGGAACTGGGTACGGAAGTGCCGAAGAATCGTTCCTCGTGCCGATCTTTAGCGAGCCGTTACAGTTCCGCGAGTTGAATGATCGTTTCTCTTTATTTTCTCAGTAGGTACCCACAAATGTACCGAAGCAATCATTCTCGAGTCCACCGAAACGACCGATCTTCGTTACCTCTGACAGAACCATGTCGCATTTACACGCCCCCCTGTCCCCGTTTTCGCGGAGCACAGAGAGTATTAATTTCGTTTTGAACTTCATTGGTGCCGTTGATTTCAATCCTCTCGCGGTGGTCCCGTGCTCTTGGATCCCGCTTGAAATCGAGTTTGAACGATGGTGTAAGAGTCGAGGCGGCATCGACGGCTGGTATTAGAAGGAATTGGTAAGCGGGCAGCTGTGTAACAGCGCGAGGGACCTGCACGTACACGCAGGGAAACGAGGACAAGGACGAAGAAGAAAAGCCGGGCAAAGGATCGTAAAGCAGTCGGGGTTCCTTTTAAGAGAATTGGACTCGATCTCCCAGGGGTTCCGAAGTCCGCGAGCCGTTTGCCTTGGCAATATGGCCGGGATTATGCGGGGTGGAATTTTAATTAATGCGTCTACGTGGACAATATCTTAGAGGCGGTTACTCGCCCCTTCGTGCCGCTGCTATTCTATTCGGAATATTAAAGCTGGACGCTAAATTATTTGTCCCGGACCCACTCTCTGTGTCTACCCATTTACTTTTCCGCTTGAATCCACCAACCCCCTCCTCCGCGCTTCAATAGACTCGGCGAAACGCTCTTATTTATGTTGTTTATCTCGACGTTTCCGCCCTCTGCCCGTCTACGTCGCTTTAATATTTACTCGGAGAATTGTGTCCGCTTCTGGGCTTTAGTTTCCCCTGAAATTTTTCCTCCGACGCTCAGCACCTCCGAGTAATCGTCAGTGTCCACTGAAATATCATTGTCGGCTATAGGAAACGGAAGTCGCGGATATTTCGATTAATAAGCGTTTAGACAACTTGGCAAGTCCAGCGGGTTAAATTGGATTTAGATCATGCCACGCGAGATTCTTTACATGTACGCGATAAGTCGGTTATCCTTACCGCGTCGGTTACTTAAAAAGGAAAGGACTGAAGGAGGATAGGAAGCTCTTATTTATTTATCTTTTCGGGGACGCGAAGTAGGTCGAGGAACGGAGTGGCTCGGCGGTAGCTGCTAATTACCACCCTTCGTGCATTCGGAAAGAGAATGGAGGAAAGTAACAGAGTGGCGGAGCTGTGCGTTTCCTTGAATAAATGCTGGGAATAAAGCGCGGCGGACGCGTTATGGAAGTTCTTCGATGGGTAGGTGTTTAAATGGAGAGGAACGTTCGATCGTAGCATCTTTTGCATCTCTCTCCAGTCTAAATTCGTGCTGGTTCGACGAATCGCGACCGTGCTCGCGCTCCATTAAACTTTCCAAACCGGGAGCCACTCCGGGAGCGAAAATATTCCACTCGTCGCTTCGTATTAATAAATAATTAGCCCCGTGGACACGGGAATTGTTTGCGTGGGATCGTAATCTTCTTCGGTCCATCGAAGCCACGGCTCTTGATTCGCTGTCGTGCCTCGAGAAGGCGACTTACCTTTCAGAAATTACAACTTAAATGGGAGAACCTATTGAAAATATTATCGAGGTGGGTGCTCCAGGTATTGATTCTTCCGTGAATCGAACGACCTTCAGCGTTTCCTTTTTTCTTCCAGGGAACGTTTCTCGATGTAGGGTCTCTCGGCTCTTTTGTCGCCTGGCCGTAACTAAGCACGCAGTTGTTTCTGCTCTCGGAGCTATTTACGGGACGCTTCGGTGAATTCTGTCGTTCGATGGGGATCGGTTGCATGCGAGCACTCTTTCACCGTCGCGGATAGACGGGGCAAAAAGGACGAGGAAAGAAGGCAGCCCGTGAGAATCGGAAGCGTGCGCCCTGAAATTCGAGAATCTAGTCGCGCCGCTAACCTCGCCGTCCCGAAAGCTTACAAGGAATTCGTATTCCTTCCCCGATTCCCGGGGATGGAGACACCAGAAAATAGAAATTTCTATTCCGAATCGTCCACGCGGATCACGTGCTTTTTCTCTTCGATTCTACGATTACGCTTCACGAATTCCATGTACGGCACGAATATTTTAGCAATAGAATTTAATAAAAATGTTCATTTATGAATTATACATTCTCCTCTGCCGTTACATCCTCGCACGTTATTCTATTAAAATGATTCACTTCCGAGTTTGAAAATTCTAACCGACGCTTCGAAATTGTCCAAGAACCCGAGGCGAGGAGGCATGACTTTAAATGTCCGATGTAGAAACGCTGTGATACCAAACGTTCAACGTGCAATGGCCCCGAGGATTGAATGTACAAAAGCTTCGACGCCCGAGAACACCGTGTCAAGCTGGTCTGATCTTTGAGACCTCGGTGTGAAAGAACTTTAATTCCCGAAAGCGCAGGAGGTCTGACAGTCGGGGGCTGAGAGTAGGAAGCGTTCCGTCGCGTTTCACGGGGCAAGGCGCATCGAGGAGCGCCGTGCTCCATTCCCATTACCGACCTTTCATCTGCTTCGCAAATTTCTTTCTTCCCCGGGACAATGGAACGATGAAAAGGCAAAAGGCCGAAAGCCAAGGGTGGGGGTGGGGGGCAGTTCAGGTGTGAAGATAACGCGCGACGGCACGTGGGAAATCACGACTATTGTCCCTGCACAATGAAGACAAGCCGGACGCGTCCAGGGGATGTCAAGTGTGTCGGATATCGGGGGAGAAACGTGGTTACGCGGCTCGGCAAAGGGGCAAACGTTTCTTGTGGTTAATGCGGCGAAATGACGCGATTTTCCGTCCCATTAAATAACGAGACTGCAACATCCACGGGCGGGCAACGAAAAATTTTCGAGTCGAAGCGTTTCCTCGATTCTCGTCGACGATTCCGTCCATTCGAAGTTTCCCTTTTTCTAATACCACGAAATAGAGTTCTAACCTTGGAAGGAAAAAAGTTGCTTAATAATAAAGACGCGAAACGAGAGAATCGCTTATTGACGGTGGTGCAATGAGAACGGCAAGTTAAGTCGGGCTTAACAACGTCTCTGGTCGGGATCTTCGTTATTTTCGCTGGTCGAAAAACACGCCAGCCCGCCGAAGTTCGCGAGCTCATTAAAACTGTACAAGCCTGGGTGGCGCGAAGAAGCGCAAGGACGCGAGACAGCTACGCTTCGGGCCTCGGAATAAATTATGACGCGAAATGGAAGACCTTAACGAAGGAGAGAATTACGGGCTAGAATCATAATCGAGCCCTCCCCCGGGTAGTCTCGGTTACCCTCCCCTCGGCTACACCTTCACTCCCCAGCGTCCCTCTGTAATCGGTATTAAACGACCGGTTTAATTGCTCTGTTAGCCGATTTGCAATTTTGAACACGCAACCTTCGATGTTCCCTTTGCCGGGTGGGGGATGAATACCGAAGTACGCTCGTTATCTCGCCCCCGATTAAATTGGCGAGTTGGCTCTCTCTCTCTCTTTTACCCCGCCCGCCGGTCGCATTACAGCCGCGTGCCCTCCTCCGCGACACTTTTAATTGACGATCAAAGGTCCTGAGTGGACTGGCCTATCCTTCGCGGAGAAACAACGCGGCATCGTCAAATCCTCCTTTTTGCCAGGACGTCGATGAGCTCGGTTCTTTGATAACGGTATTAATTTCTGCTGACGATCGCACTTTGATTGCGCGCCCACCAATACCAGTGGGTTGCTTTAGCGTTCGTTGTTCGTGCCTTCGCGACCTCAACCATTCTCGTTTCGATGCACGAGTTTCGAGGAAATAAGCGAAGCTAGAGAACCGGGTATATACATTGGCGAACGACGAAATTTAGTCTCTTTTCTTTCCGCGATGGGAAATTGCACGTAAAGCTGGGTTCATACTAGTCATTAACTTATCTCCGCGGTTTGACGTGTGGCAAATGGGAATGGGTGTTATCTCTGCGCGGGATGGAAAAGATCGAAGGCACAGCGGCATTTGGGGCATCGCTGATTCACATCGGAGATGCAAAACATCGCATGATGTTGTTTACCGGCGACCGTGGATCATCTGTTAATTATCTGTTTTTAGAGAACTCGTGGTCGTCGGGCGCGAGTAGTGCAGCGATCGATGGTTAATCGGTGGCTCGTTATTTTCCTCGTAATGGAATTCAAAGCGCGGCGTGACCCACGCACATGGACTCGCATCGATGATTGGGGATATAATGAAGATAATTAATGAGCTCCGTGCAGTCGCGTCCATCCGATTCGCGTTCGTTTAAACCGCAAGAAATGTCAAATCGATGGCAAGCTAATTAGAAAGTGAACGCATTTGCTGGGAAACGTGGCTCGATCCGTGGGAGGGAGCGGGGGATGGTCAAACAAATTGCGCAATGAAAAGCTGCTTTAATTATGCATTATATTCGACATTATAAATAATCATTGTAATACGTTGTCGCGTGGTTTCAACGCGCCACAATTGCCCCACGATAGCGGTAAGCAGGCTCCACCAGTTCAGAAATAAAAATCACTATAAATTAATATTACTAATGTAACCTGGCGCCGCTTGCAGACTCATAGATTCAGTACCAAGATAGATAGATAACAATTCTTCAGTGGCGGGAAGCGGAAAAATGTTTCTTCGGTTGCTCGAACGTCGGGCAGTAGTAACAGTCAACGATAAAGTCCCCGCGGACCTTAAAAATAAATTCCGAGGAAGACATCCATGAGACTCGACGACAATCGCGACCGTAGATGTCGAGATCTCTTTCATCCGCGATTTCTTCCCCCTTGCAATAAGTCTGTGCGCGTATTGAACCCTTTAGAAATGGGATGTAACGAAAGAGGGAAGTCCACGCGCTCCAGAACTCGGTCGTCTTCCGGCGAGCGGGGCTGGGAACGCTCGCAGAAAAACGATAATGAATTTATCCACGACCGCCAGGCAGCATCGCTTCTCTCGGCCACCTAAATGAATTTCCGTAGCAGTAATTCATCGCGAGACCCGTGCACACCGTCTCGAGGACTTTTCCTTCCTTCGAGACGCAGTCACGGGTAGGTACTTTTTAACGAAATTTATTACGTAAGTGCTGCCGATTCGAAAGTTCCCTCAAAGGCGTTTTAATTGTCCTGCACTTGTCGCGACTCGCGTTTCGCATCGACGAATGGGCGCACTTGCGCTTTGGGCGCACTTTTTAATTACTTTCACTACCCCCTTGTTATTCTTTCATCGCCCGCTTTCAGCGCACAGTTCTTTCGGTGCAAACAAGAAATTGGTTATACACAGATGTTTGCGTACATCATGCCCAAACAAGTTGTCCAAACAGGAACGCGATGGAGACCTACGTATGAACATTTTAACAGGTATTCCTTGTATAGAGATGTACCTTTTTTGTTTGAATAAACTCGCGGTTTTTGCGGCGTGCACAGCTTTCAGCTTCTTTATATAATAAATTACGTAATTCTGTTACTTAGCGAAACTTCGTTGCTCCTGCAACATCCCTCCGCTAATTTCGATACGCGCCCTTTATTTATCAGAGCGTGAAAGTGCAGCTGGCTTTCATGGAATCCTTAAATTCTCTTGCACGAAGAAATTTCGCTCGGAAATGAAAAAACCGACTTCCCACGACGAAGGAATTTTGTTGCAAGTGAAATGAAAGGATGAAGAAACTTACGCAAGACAGTTTCTGGGGAACGAACAACGTTGAGGGACGAGGAAAAATGGTGGAAAGAGTTGCGGGACGATTTGGGAAAAAATTACATATTATTATGTGGTGCGAAAATTTTTCTTTACTGTTCAGGTTGAAGGAAGGTTAGAATTTATATTTTCATGAAGTATCGATTCGTTGAATGTATCTGAATCCTCGTTCGTGTGGCTTTTTACCCGAGGCAGATTTCGCTAACGTGACTTCATAATTAATTTGCGGTCAGCGGCAGCTCGACCCCGTCGGAACATTTTTCGTCGTCTGTGAGTGACAGACCGTAACTACTTGTGGCCAAGGCGTAGCGGCGCGTTTCCGGTGACGAATGCATCAACACGCACGCAATCGAGCATGGTGCAGCCGAATTATTCAAACGTGGGTGAACGTGTGCAACAATCGTCTGCCAGGTCGTCGGTCACGGTGCATCTGTAATTTAACGACAAATGTTGGACAGCTTTCATTGTATGATCTTGGAGCAAGGGTGTTTCAACAAGATCGTCGTGTGTATACTTTGGGAGTGGATATAAGTGAAGTAAAGTGCAAGATATAGTGTACAATTTAGATTACATCGCCCAATTATTATGGGATTATAACATACAATTCAGATTATTGAAACACAGTTTGTTAAAACAGCGTTTATTTGAATAAATGATTTTTTACATAATATAATTCACTTTGTTTATTTAATACTTTCCATATCACAACAGCATCGTTCACGCTACACCCACGCGCTTGCTACATCACTCTTACACCACATCCATTTGCTTTTAAACGCCGTATGGTAATGCAGAATGCTGTTAACTCGAAATTTGACTCCTCTCGCGGCTGCAATAAAGTGGCAGGCCGTAAAGAAGCTTCTCTTGGAGATGCAATAAAGTAGTAGGACGTAAAGAAGCTTTTCTTGCAGGTGCAGCGTGAAAATCTGGCTCTCTTGCAGGTGCAGCAACTGAGAAATGGTTGGCTCCGAATTCCATTGCACGATTCTTGCACTTGCAAGCAGGAAAATGTTCCCATATCGCACGACCCATAAATTCTGATTTTCCGACAAAATTCGGAATTCTAAACAGCCCACAAGACTTTTAAAACCTTCTTTTTCCCACAAAAAGTAAAATTTTAGCCCGCAGCTTCTCTTGTATGTGCAGCGCGAATTCTATCTTTTTTGCAAGCGCAAGAATCGTGCAATGGAATTCTAAACAGGTCACTTTTTGGTTGCTGCACTTGCAAGAAAGTCAGAATTTTGCGCCGGAATAGTGTGCGCAAGCGTAGGTGTGTTGTAGAAGGTTTGAAACGTGCTATGAGATGTGGACTATCTCGTGAAAGTGCGATGTGTGATGTATATCTTGTTAATTCTGAATTATACCAGGACTCGATGCTCTTTTCCCTAACAATTGTATTTCTGATTACGTCACGCCAATATCGCACTATAACTTTCATCTAGGATACACGCTACAGTTGACACGGTATCGTATATTATTAACGTGTATATTGGACACCGATGACAATGATCGAAACGGAAGATATTCTGGTTCAGCTGATCTTCTGCATAATTAAAATTGCCTGTATCGGCAGCTCCTGTATTTCATTAGCGCGTACTTCTATATTTGCACATGGTTAATTAGTATAATTGAATGTCATTTGAAAGAGCACGTGTTCGAGCAAGCACAGCAGATATTGCGAAACAAATTTTCACACATTTTTCCGTTAAAATAAGATAAGCTAAAAGAGAAATAAACAAACCAGTACTGTTATCTTTGTTGGTGCAGCTAATATATGCAATCCGTACCTAAATATTTATAACAGAGCTAATGTTTCGATCTCTGTTCAAACACATATTTTCCCATGCGATCACGAATGTTAATATCCCGACAAATTCACCGACGGGAAACAAAACTGCGCGGACGGTCGCGAAAAAATTGGTTTGCGGAGGTGGAATATGCAACGGCAATCAGGAAAATCAATTTAGAGACAACACGCCACGTTTCGCCGAACACGAACGATCTTTGAAACTCCGGACCGAAAATTTCAATTTTCCCCTGCCAAACATTGCCATTCAAAACACCGGAATATTTTATTACCGTCCACACACGGTCGTCCTCTATCATCATACCGCGGCTCGTTTTACAGAGAGCGAACCTCCGTGCGGAGCATAAACCATACTTCAACGACCAATCACAAATTGACACGCGCCGGCGAGAGCTTGAAACATTAATAAGCATAAAAGCATGTCAATCACACGATTGTTAAAATGAAATAACGTTTTAAAGACTTCCACTTGCTTTGAATTATGAGGCGCTGCGAAAAAGTTGTCCGTCGGCTCGTTGAAATTACTGAGTCGTTGAACCGGAAGCGCTGTCTTCTTTGTTACGTTCCTTTGATTGCAATGGTGCCTGTCGATGCCGCTCACATCGGTTGATCGACAATATTTATAATTAATTTTCCGGCGACTGGATCGACGACGGGTCGTTTTATTTGCCGTAGAGGCGGGAGGGTGGAAGGGTAGCTCAGTGACCTGGCTGTGACCTGGTTTTCGAACCCCCGGGTCGACCTTCCGCCGCCCACCTGCGCCCGGTTCGCTGCCGGCAGACCGAATTCCTGGTTTCCGCCGTTCCCTCGTCATTTCCTCCGGTCGGTGCATCGCCTCGTCGGCCTCTTTGCTCGCGGACGTTGCGACACGCGGCGTTATTGTTGCTCGCGAGGCTATCCAGCCGGTGGTCGATCCTCGTCCCGCGCTTTTTCCGCGCCCCGCCCTCCGACGCGTTATTTCGAATCGATCCGCTGGCCGCCGACTCCATTCTCATTTGAAATTCTGAATTTCACGGAAATCGCGCGACAATCCGCGAACATTGCCGCGCTGGAAGGCTGGTGGCTGGTCTTGCTTGAAATTGACGGTGAATATAGGCTTTCGAATTGTAGGAGGTTACTACGGTAATAAATGCGATGTAATTTGAAGGGAAGCACGTCGAGGTTTTCCCGAGATTTCTCTAAAATTCTCATTCACGTAGGTTCGATGTTTCCACTGGAAGAAGAAGCCATAGCTTTGCAAATAGTGAGCTCAAAGTCTTCGCAGGTTTCCCGTTCCTTTTAGCGTCGGTGCAGCGTTACGAGCGTCTCGATGTTTACCGAGCGAGCTTAACCGCGTCGATTCGTAAAAAAGCCAGCCGCAAACCCTTGCGATTCCCGGCGGGAACGCAATAGAACCGTCACTATTAAGCGGTGCAGCCGGTGTTTACGCAACGTTCCATTTCACCGTGGTGAACGGCACCCGCGCTCGTTGTATCGGCCGAACGAAATTTGACGCAAAACGGGCTCGGAGGTAACAAAAGCGGGACGGACAGCAGCCTCGACGCGTCGCTCTCGATCGTGAACGATGTGGGCCACGGTTTTCGAGTGCCTCGGCTCCTTTCACAGAGGATGAAGGCTTCTCGCTCGAGGAGAAGCTGCCAGAGGACAAGAAATTTCGTCGCTGGTAGGTTAAGTTTCTTCACGCGGGGAGGGGGAAGGGGGGAGTGGACGAGGGTCCAGTTGCATTGACATGGAGAGATGAAGGGATGTAGGTCATTCGGAAAGTGCGAGGGTTATTGGCTTTACGCTATTATTATGTATTGTTATTGGTATCGATATTGGCGCGGCTACTGCTGTTGTTACTCCCAGCGTTATTCCGCTGCGGTCCCGATATTGTATTACCAGGTATGGTCCGACCTCCTTCTTTAACCACCTCGATTCAGTAATATTGCGAGCACAAACGGAAAATGTTACAATGATCCGAGTGCGTTGTGTAATAATTATGTTCCAAGCAGGCACGTGATTCGCATTGTTTTCACTGCGAAATCATTATCGCACCGTTTCTGCACGAAGTAGAAAAGTGGAAAGTAGAAAAGGATCGTATTTCACCAGACAATTAGAGGCGCTCGTGCTCTGGCAAGTAGAATGAGCTCGCGCCCTGTCAGCCGCGTACAGTGGAATGCAAGACAAGTAGAATAGGACCGTAGGTTGTCAGGCAATGGGTGTAGACAACGGACGATAAAGAAGTGCTCGGGAGATTCGTATTTGGAAATAAGTGAAAGGATATGGTGCATGTAGTTGCACAAGTAGAACGGCATTCTACGTTTCGAGGGGCGTAGAACGGAAATGGAACGCCTCCGGAGGGAAGACGATGGAATG
Organism: Andrena bicolor; assembly: GCA_960531205.1. Lineage (NCBI taxonomy): Eukaryota > Metazoa > Arthropoda > Insecta > Hymenoptera > Andrenidae > Andrena > Andrena bicolor. The sequence goes on along the minus strand of OY482664.1, from coordinate 47,692,595 downwards.
GAAACTATAGCCACAGTTAATCTACCGCAATTGAATCAGTAGTATTACTCGTGCATGGCCAGTGAAAGAGGAGTAATAGCGAAACGCTGCAGAAGCTTGTTAAGATCCCGTGAATGGACTGGAAACGTGATATAGGTCGGCAAGTAGAACGAGCACGTTACATGTAACGCACTGACTTGTCAGACGCACCCACACGCAACAGAGGAGTTCCTTTTGTCAGGCGCTTGACGCTTCGATGAGATCACTTGAGCAACGTAAAAGCGGCAAGCAGGAGATCTCGATGGACGAATGCGGCCACGTATCAGGGAATATTTCGGGAGCTCTTGCAGCGTCAGTATTGTTCGCGTATTTAGTCACTGGCAGTATACAAAGCTGAAGTCCCTCGATGCAAAAGCTCTGAAGGCTCTGCTAACCGAGGACAATGCAGACTACGCTACGCTGTACCACTAAACTTACTTTAATTCTCCCCTGGCAGTAACTTAATCTTTATTGCTTTGAAAAAGGGCAAAGCTGCGCAAAGTTCGTATTCCCCCCCCTCCCTTCTTTCGTCCACAGTGTCTCATAATAAAAGTTCCTCGTGCAAGCTCTTTTTCTAACTTCTCACAGTTTGCAACGCCATATCAGGAAGGTAAAGCCTGCAACGCTACTTCCACGCTTTAAACCCGGTCATTTGCCGATAAAAAGCGGGAGAACTCGGTGACCTTTAACTTCTGCCACCCAGCCATCGCGCGAACTTTCATCGAGATATGTGTCGCCCGCCATTAAAGGTTTTCATTTATCTTTGCAATTACGCGACGCTACAGTAAAAACATTCGATGGCAATCTTAGAGGACATTGCTGGTCGCTGTAAAACGTGCACAGTCGTGTCCGGTACTGTCTGCACGGGGTGTTCTATTTAAATCGATCCAGATGAGTATCTTGGAAACTATCGAGGTTGGTGGTATCGAGAGATATTTCGGATAAAGGGTGCACGTGTATAAACTATATAATCTCCGTGGAGATCGGACGTGGAATAACGGCGATAATGACGAGCCTGCCCGTCGATGTTCTCCACTAAACCGTATGAACGCGGCCAGAGAATTAATCCGGGGTAAGACAAGGAGAGAAACGAAGGAGGGAGCGAAACGCGTTAAATGGAAACCGGTGCTTCCGACTTTGCGCCTCAATTTTTGTTCCCGTTACGCCGCGCCGAATTTAGGCCGTGTTCCTTTCGACCGCTTTTGTTCCCATCCGCCGTTTATCCAGTGGCCAAAAAAATATGCTCCTGTGTCGAGTCGACGGCGATGTATCGACAGCTCGATATCGGGGCTTCGTGGATCGCGGTCGGATTGAAAGCTCTGGCGGTCAGATTTGTATTTTGCACGTTACAAGGGAAACGAGCAGATAGGGTGGAAGAATAACGACGATGCCAGGGGATTAAAGTCGAAACCGTTCTGGAAAAATCATTGCGCAACTGTTCGTAAATCTTTCGGAATTTTCGCGTTTACGACACACGAGCAACTGGCATTGGTCTCTTCGGCCTTAATTCTGACTAAGCTGACGGATATCTGACATTAAATTGAATCGATCCAACATTCATTTCCGCGGCACATTCTTTCCGCTGCAGCTCAGCGTAGCCGTAATTTTCTGATTGATAACGCGCATCAGCGAAGAAGCTAATCTCTGTCCGAGATTAAATTTCCCGTGATGTTTTATACGGCGCGAGCGTGTTGGACAGGAGGGAAGAAGCGCGGCAGTAATCTTCGGAAAGTACGATAAATGGCCGACAGTTTCTTCCTGACAACTCTGAGAAAAATACAAGAATCCGATTCTCTCTTGGACCTTCGTACAGCACGACTGTAAGATACGCGCTGGATTGCAGGGGACGGTCGCGTGTTAACGTGTTCCACTTCGGTATTAAGGAATTAATAAGTGCAATACCAGCGTTCTGGAAGTTTTCCCTGTTGCGGAGGGATGCTGGCAGAATTCTCCGCAGCTTTTGTCACGTATTGTATTACGGCTGGGAAAAAAGGATCGAGCGAGGATGGAAAAAACTCGTTGAAAAGTGGAAACGTTGCGCAGTTTACAGTGGCGATGTCAGTGAAAAATCCCCTCCACCGTAAAAGAACGAGGGAAACGAGCCAACTTTGGTTAATCCTATTAGTGGCCGACCTTCAGATACGCAGCTTTGTCCCGGCCATGCACTTGCGACTCGTAGCCTCCCCACGATTGGAAAGCAATTCCATATCCTCTCAGTGTCTGCAGTCCAAGGATATCCTTCTTTGTCCTTATCCGAATCAGTTTTCCTTAATCAGCCTCCCAAATGAATATTAAACACCGTTCGATACGCGGCTATCATCGAGATCTATCGGAAGGGAAGAACTTCAGGTCGTCTTGCTTTGTGACGCCTGCTATAATTGACTGCTGCTTGCATAACCAATTGTCCTTGGAATTTTAACCTTTGATTAGCTGATTCATTGATGTTATCTGCGTCTTAGTTCTCGAGGCCTCGACATGTAGCAGACTGAGAATAGCGAGGAGGAATAAAGATCGTTCTCGATCTATGAACTCACTTCTACTCGTCGCGTCTCGCTTTGAAAATCCTGCCCCTTCTCATTATTCCAAGCTGACCGCTCGGCCTTGCGCTTCAGACGATTTCAGAATACAAATTTATTTAGCGTTTTTGCTCCCGACTTGCTGTGAAAGCGGCTACGCGCTTTTCCTCCAGCTGGCTAATAAAAAGCCAGCGCACACCCGCCAGCACCCCTTCAGCCGCTCCTCATATTTCATCGTCTATTCGACGCCCACGCTGGATGCCCGCTTAATTCGCGCTCCTCACCCGGCTGTACCCACGCCGCGTAGAATTCTAAATCCTTTTTCCCGGGGACACCGTGGAAGCTTCATTTCCTAAAGTTCTGCGAAGGAACATTGGCAGTGCGCACCCTTGGGTATCGGGCTAGCAGGTGTGGAGGATGATAATCATTAATGGTCAGGCTCCGCCCGCGTGAGTTAATACCGTCGTCCTCGATTTCTCGTGAAACCGAACTGCGAGGCGTGGGTGGCCGACAGCCTCTTTGCGCTGTTGTTTTTTTTCTCCCACTCTTTTTTAAAGCCTTTGCCCGCCTTTGTTCGCGGGCGCCCGAAGCGTCTCTAAATGAAAGGTAAAGTAGAGAAGCGGAGTTTCGTTTGCTCGTTACGAAATGGTCGAAATTAAGCCGCTGCTTGGAGAGGCAAAGACGCTGGGAGCGAGGGACTTGTATTTTTAACGCGAATTAAGATCGCTGTGCAATGTCCAGAGGATTTTGCTATTGAAACAGAGAAGGCATAAGTGTAGACGCTGTGCTTCGTGGTACTGTACTCGAAGAAATTAACGTATCAATGGAAGCCTCTTGGTCTACTATTTTCTGCTCCTGTGGCGTGAAATAAAACATACGTTACACCCAGTGCATCTGGCGATAATCTGATGCAGAGCACCGAGAAGAATGAGAACAACATTCACATTGCAAACTGCTCTCTGCTAGTGGAAAAGCTTTCTCGGAACACGCTCGAGAAGGCGATACATCACCGGTCTGACTATTATCGTTTCGTTCCACTGACAGTTTGCCCTCTCGTCTGGCGCAGCTTTAGGGCGTGCGGTATTAGAAGAAGTGACGCCATCCCGTAATTTTATTTCATGGTTACTGCGATACGAAGCCGGAAGAATTAGCTGGACAATTTTCAGATTGAGATTCTGGCTGGATAAGGTTGTGAAAGCAAACGAAACGCTACTCCGGCGCGAACGGTTGTTTCGATTCCATCGATTCCGCCCGCGCCAGATTTCTCTCCACCTCTTCCCTGCTTTTTTCGAGCCCTCGTTAGAAACGCTGCTGACGGAGTGCACGAATCCTCCGGGCATTGTGCGGCCGCACAATAAGTCTGGCATTGAATTCGACGCAGAAAGCACTGGGAAACGTAGCCCTGAATGAAATTCAAGGCTGTTTGCTTCGTTCAGCCGGCCCAGCCGAGCGGAAAACGGGTCCGTCAAGTACTCGGCGACGGCTGTTAATCCCTTCGGTCATTTTTTATTGCACCGGGGATTCCGGCGACTAATTGTTCTTTGCATCGAAACGAAGGCGTACGCCTGCCTCCAAGTCGATCTTAAATTCCAGTCTACAGCGTGACTTTGGGAAAGCTTCTTATCATTGCTCGCGTCCAATTTGCGCGAAGTGATTTTTTCGCGAGGAGAACTCGGGAATTTTCTACTTCGAACGCTCTAGTCTGCGAATCTCCTATTTCTACAAATCAGCTCATAAATTTCCTATTTCTCAAGACGAACTTGGCGAATTTATTACTTCCCGTAATCAATTTCGAGGATCCTCCGTTCCGCCTGGCTCGCTTCCCGAATCTTCCGTTCCCAACGACAGGTATCTCGATTAATCTCGCAAGTTGCCCGCTTTCCGCGGCGGAATTCACGTATTTCCCAGAATCCAAGTCGCGCGCGTGCTGCACGAGCGCCGATACCAATTTTCGCCGAAAAATCGCCCGAGTTTTTATAACCGTGCGAGAAATTCCAGTCGCGGACTGCTCGTTTGCATTAATCACGGGCGCGTTTTATCACCCTCGCCGGAGTTACGATTTGTCATTCAACCTGGTTATCGCTTTAAATATCCAGCGAACTGGCGTTGAATAATGAAAACGTTTTTGCGCTCTCGCCCCAGTGAAATTTCATTTTTACCCGCGAAGCCTCATTATAGCCGCGCGATCCGCAGCCACTGTAATTCTTCCTTTCAGGTGTGCGCGGAGAAAGGGCACGTGACCTCGATCCGTCGCAGCGGGGTGTCGGGATCCTCGCGGATATCCTCCCCCCCCCCTCCCTTCCAACCCCCTTCCCCTTGTCGTCCAATAATCTTAATCCAACGTGATCTCTTTTGATTAGCCGCCGTGAAAGGCACCTTTTCATCCAGTATCACCGACACCTGGCCGTCTCGTTCGCTCGAAAGACTCTTTGACGTCCTCGCCATATGCTCTATCTATCGCCCCAGCTGTGCTCGTAAATAACCTCAATGCGCCTCGTATAAAATACGCGGCTTCTCTCTCCATTTTTAATGGGCACCATCATTTATTAGCAATCTGGGGTAGGTACATTCGGCTATAAAGACGAAACGGGCTTCTGTGGATACCGTCGCTCGTAAAACAACGAAGAAGATTCGGAACAGAAGGGTAGCCCTGTTACAAGGCACGTTCCACGTGGAGGGAAGGATAATTTTATATAGTTACCCCTCAGAAATGACATTACACGGTACAGCTGTTCCAGGAAAGGAATTCCGAAGTTAGTGTCTCGAATGATTAAGGGAGACGCGAGCTTGCCACGTTATTAGAAAGCTCTTTCATGGCCCATGTATCTGACGTTAGAGTCCTTTTTATTTGATCGCAGCCCGGGAATCCAGGTACTGGGTCGGATAGAAGATAGAACGGGATCGCGTATGATGGGATAAGGGGAATGGGCGCGGGTATGGTCAGACTCGTAGAATAGGATCGCCCGTGGCCAGTGAAGTAACACAGGTCTCCGCAGATGCAGATAAATGGGATAGAAATCTGCGTGGTCGGGCGGGTAGAATAAGGAAATGCTCGGACAAGTGGAAGAGCGACATATGTTGCCGGGCAGATAAAGGAGACCAGCATGGTTCAGAGGGAATAATACTGGGGCAGTGGCGTAGAATAGGCCAGTGTGCAGTTCCACGAGAGGAGTTGGAATAATAGGCCATTAGACGAGTAGAAGGGGACAGTGGATGGCCAGACAGATCAAGCGTGACTGTACGTAGTCGGACAGGCGGTCTCAGTCAGTAAGCTATTTGCTTTAGTTTTAGTGCAGTCGGGAGGACCGTCCACAAACTAAAACAGACGAGGGTAAGGAATTATTTATGCCCCATTCTTCGTTTCTACTCCCTGAGAAATGTTTTAAGAAGATGCTTCTTGCAAAGAAGAGATTCAAAGGACACGTTCCATCCTTCCGTTTCCTAACACCGAACATTTGTACGCGCTGTTAAATATTTTGACGCCAGCTTTCCGCTCATACCTTTCGGTTCCCGTCTGTCACCAGGCTTCATTCTGGGAACGCGTGTCTTCGTCATAAAGAATTCATGGGTCGTGAAAAAACTACACAAGGCCACGGGAAGGGGGAGGGAGAATAAAGTCTGCGCCAGACTAAAGGGGCACGGAGGAGCCGGGAAACTTGGGGCCAACTTTTCTGCGCGTCTAGAGAGCCCCGACGAGCGTTTAACTTTAATAGGATTCGCTGTGCCTCTATGGCGTGTTAACTGAACAGGGAAATCACTAATTACGCGTTCCATTTGAATTTCAATCAAGCACTACCGAAGTTCAATTTAAAATTTCTCTCAATTCTGCTCACCTCCTGCCCACGTTACATTAAAGCCCTACCTATGCTCTGTTCAGGATCTACTTATTATACTTCAGTCGGATATTCCACCGAAACACCATTCAAAGCTTATTCCACCCTTCCATTCCACTTTATTCCTACTCTCATGCGTATATTCTCTTCTGCGGCTGCTCAACCTTTAGCCCCGTATCCAGCTACGTGCCAGCGCATAATACCCAAACACTCTCAACTTTCTACATTCGCGTTACCACTTTCCGACGAGGTGTATCCCCAGACGATACATCAAGCCGATGGTCAACGTGAATGTTCGGTAACACCCTCGCGTGCTTCCCCTTTTGGGCCGAATTTTCAGCGATCAACCAGCTGCTGTTCCATTGTGGATCGCACTCCAGTTCCCAGGGTTTCTTAATGTACGCACCCGCATGTCCCACGCGATCCTCGCCCTTGACCTTCGCCCATCTATGCGTGGAGAAAAACCTCGCCAGCGCAGGTGCTCCGCTGCCTTGGGGGGCGAAGGAAAAACCCGACCAGCCGCCGTTCGCGCAATGAACGTCACCGTTTTAGATTACACGAGCCTTGCTACGAGCCAGGCGCTTTAACAACCGCAGGAGCAACGTAAATACTCGTTAATGCTGGTGTTGTTAGGCGGTTTAAAATCCGAGATAATGGAGCGTCGGGATGAGATTACGAGCGGCTGCCACGTAAACCGAGGTATTTGCGGCCAAGAAGTTGCCTCCCTGAATCTCGCGTTACCCTTCATCGTTAACAAAACGGATAATGGAAGAGCTTGAGGCTTTTTCAAGTCAGATAGCTTTGTAGCGCGATCGTGTCTCAGATAAAACTCAGCTGTATTCGTTGCATCGATGCATCAAATTGAACAAAATATCAGTGAACTACAGATGTTTCCCATTACAGATCCAACCGTTTTCACAGATATTTACATTGTACAATCTTCTAAAGTTTCGATTAAAACGAACCTTGGGAGGCTTCGAAACTATGATCTGGAAAGTGACAGGGAGCGTACAGAGAGGAGCCGGCGAAACGGAAAGGGGATCAGTGTGTTCCATGTACGATAGACCACCGAAACAAACAACCAGGGGGAGGAAAAAGTTTCGCCCAGGAACAGTTACGGATTAGCATTTCCGGCCGACATGGAGCCAGAAAGCTCCGAGGCAAAACACGTCGAGCCGGAATTACGCGCGTACTCGTGCGCTGCGAACGACTCGCGGGCAAGTTTTAATGACGTCCACCCCCCTCCGTGGCCCCCTACCGCCCTCACTCACCGCCCCCTCCTAGCCGAGCTTTTTCACCGACGAGAGCCGTGCAAGCTCCGCGGGCGCGTTCACCTGGCTCCGTAGGGAAAACACGCGCAAAGGGATTGGAATTCGAGCAATTACCGTTGTTGGACTCATTACGAGTCGAACTGTGTGTCACCGTTGTTATCATCGGTTCCAGATGGGTACTCTGCATCTGCCACCGCCACTGTACCACCCACTATCGTTCCGCGAACTGTCCTCTCCTTTGTCTGACGCCTCGTTTTGATGCACGATTCGCAGAGATCAAAACAATCTCAAGCGTATTCGTGGATAGAGAACGATTTAGAGCTTAATGTTCTTGTCGTCGTTAGAGAACTCAGGCTGCCGTTTAAGAGGCATCTAAATTGCGATTACAGACCTTCAACTATTTTGGAAATTTCGTGGCATGAAACTGATAGATGGAATTTGGAAGTTTTTTATGAGAGATCTTAGTTAATTATGAGAAAAAGTTAATTATAGGAAACGTTAATTACGGGTATAAATATTCAGACTATTAAGCTAGCGTTGGTTAACTGCCCCGCCTGTTGCAAAAGTTTCTGGACGTCACGATCGGAAAAAAAAAATTCATGTATGCTCACCGATATGTATTTCTGTGCACGGTTGCCACGGTGGATGAAAAGTGTCAAAATTTTTGCTAATAGAAATTCCCTATTGGAAGCCACTAGCGCTCGTTTGCGTACGCCTGTTTCCTGGATCAGGATTTGCGATTTATCGAGTATCGATACGGTTAATCCCCCTGTTTTCGTGTCTGTCGGCTTTGCGCGAATCCCATAGTAAACCCACGCCCGAATAAAAAGGACTCAGGGACGCCACGCGCTTTGCAGCGCTGCATTTCCCTCTGTAAATCGGGGGATGTGGGGGGGGGGGGCGAAAGGGGCGAGGGTGAACTGAAACATTGACTGAAATAGTTATGCTGCTTGTCTATTCGCGACGCGTGCGTGAGCTTAGTTGGCGGTTCTTTTAATCAGCGACGATTCTATTTAAAATGCCGCGAGAGGAGATGCATCCGCTGATGTTCGCTTCTTCGAGGCGAGCCACTGTCGAATGCAAACGATCGTGCAATTGTGGCGTTGGAATATCAAACACCCTGGGCGTGCAATGAAGAATCGCTGAGCTGTGTTTAATCAGAGGCTTCACTTCAAACATCACCGCTCGACTGCATCTGCTTCGAAGATCTTCGGGGGAGAACTGCATTCCGTGTTATACTACTGGGAATATCTGAGCCACGGTGCTGAGCCTCGAGGAGATTTATTGTTTATGAGCCCCCATTCATCGCAGTGGCGACAGAATGTTATGTAAACGCGGGTTTGCAAAATATTTCCCTCTCGTGGGTGTCTGTCCCTCCCAGTTGCACACGTTCCACTGACAGTACGTGGAATTTATGTAAGTGAATCGATCCGAGTTGACAGAAATAGGCGAAAGTGACCTTGTTTCGCGAACGTCTGCTTAACAAGACCAGCGTGAATAAATTTGCTAACGAAACTCGTTGAAATTCTACTTTTAGATAAATGGGGGAAGCATGGACCGGCGTAACCTGTGAATTGGTTTGGAATGCAGGAATTCGATCACTGTTAACGTTGAGTGACTGAAATTGACATGGTTCTTCACTATGGGGCGTGAAACATATCCGAGGAAACCGAATCAAATGTATTTCAAAGCGTTGGATACATGAAGCTTCCTGCCGCGCGTTGATGTGTATAAATTTTTGTCCCTTTGCTTTTACAACGTACTGCTCGTTCGCTGGAAGAAAAATACTTCTGAAGTAAAATATTCCGTAACGAAACATTTATATTCCGCTGAGCAATTTCTCGGAATATCAATACTACTATTCACGTAATATTCTAGAAAAATGTTTCTACTGATTGCGAGCTTTTCTTGGCTTTCAAAAATTTCATTGAATTTTCGATGGAAACTTAGAAATATTCATTTAAATTTTGTAGCTTTGGGCCTGTCGAGCTTAGACCTAATCCAAGCTCACCTTAGAACCATTGATCTTTAAAAGCTGTTATTCCCGCGAATTCTATACTGGCTTTCACGCCTTGTACACTATTTGCTTATCGTTAGAAGCGCGAGATGCTTCTCGGGAGACAAGCTCCTTTTGGAAACGAAGGCTGACAGATATGTTCTTTCACCGATTGCCTGGACGACAATCTTGTTCACGGTTCTGACGTTTATTGTTTCGATTAATGGGGCACCGAGGCCTCAGCCCATGATCGACGTAGCGCAATAATAGGAGACAGCAGTAGCAATTGAATTACATCGCCAATGGTGGAAAAGCACGTGGCACCTCCGCCTCTGGTTGTGTATTTACCCACTGTTTACCAAGGAAACGTCCCAGCGTTGACCGAGTAATTACCACGGGGACTCGTGATCGTCGAAGAAAAATATTTTTACGCGGCCACATACGTGGACAGATCTTATCTCAGGCTGCACGCGTTAAAGCTCCGATCAGTACATACAGAAATTTTTCGCGAGATCCTATAGTGGGGTCTCGAAAATGCTAAAAAGTCTTGAAAAGTCGCAAATTTCATATAGTTTGAATATACATTTCAGAATTCCAGGGTTTTGAGAACCTCTGAGACCTTAGAATTATAAGAATAGATGGCGGACAAGGTCAAACTATTTAGAACAATCGAAAATCCTGAGAACCCGAGACTCTTTAAAAGTTTAAGGTTTGCGGAAAGGAAGAAAGTGAAAAGCTGAAGGTGAACATTCTAGGAATCTAAAAGTCTTTGGGACTAGAAATCCAACCGCTTGAAACTCCTCAGAATCTCGCGATTCTAGAAACCAGGATCACCCAATCAGTAATGGAGGTACGGGAGACTATAAATTCGAGCCAATTCAAACAGAAAATTCATTCCGGAAAGTAGAACCAAAACTTCTGAAACCTCCGGCAAACCTGAAGCCCCGCTGTTCAAAGGATCTACTTCATCCATCCGCGCATCTCATAAACCTCAAAAACTACGCTCGACCACAGTTCTCGGAAATTCACCCCTTGGTACCATCCGTCGCGTCGTTCCAATTTTTCCGCCCAGCCGCGAGGAGCTACGAAACTCCGCGCGGCTGGGGATGTTGTGACACACTTACATCCCACACATTTTTATTAGCAGGGCTTATTAGGTTACCAGATCCATCTCGCAGTGGGTGGATACATAAACTCGACGGTGGGAGAGAGAGAAAGGGAGAGAGGGCAACGGTTGGAGGACGAGAAAAGGGAGAAACGCAAGGTAGGAGGGCGTAAAGCAGGTGAATCCGGGTCATGCCGGGCCAGGAAGCAGTGACATCGAACCCAACCCGGCCACCCTTCGCCAACTGGGTCACCTTTCACCCTTATTCCCTTCCTGGTGCTCGCGATTCCTCGTTTCCGATCGCCTCGTTCCGCAAGAAGAAGAAAAATTTGCTGCAGGTTTTTCTCTCCCCGCTCAGCGATCACCTATCCTTTGTGGCTCCGGAGGGTGGGCATGTATAAAATCTGCGAAGAAGCGGACGAGATAATCGATGATTTACTCGGGACGATCGGCTTTGTTATTTTGAATCGCTGCGAGCGCCAGACGGCCCGGAAATTCGTTCACCCTACCCCCACCAACCAATTCCACGGGTCACCATTATGATCTCCGTACTTATAAATTATGCATCGTCCCGGCATATCGTCATTATTCCAGCCTCGTAAATTTTTGGCCCGGGCAATATTGAATCGAAAAATTCCGGGAGCCGCGGCGTATTGAATGAAAATCCATCGAAAGCCGTACTTCCACCCAGGATACCTTTAACACGGTTAAACAAAGTCATTATCGCCCCACGGTTTTATAAGGGTGGTGGGTTTTGTTGGTTTCGTGCAGTGATTCGCTGAAGGTATATTTCCGCTCTAAATGTGTAGTGCGGCGGAATACGGGTTACCGTAATTAAAATTTTTCCCCCATATATCGCCCGCGAATGTTTTCCCTTATGAAATAGAGGGGATCGCGTGCGGAGTGTGTGGCGCAGCTTTAATATCTTGAATATTTTCCATGGATTTTATTAAATTTCTGCTGTCGGCTTTTTCGCTCGGGCGTTCTATAATTTCGAAGAACTCGCGTTTCAGTTTATTCGTCCTGCGCGCAACCTGGTGATGTTTTAATTAAAAATTCTATAACAGCCGCGTATCATGTTTACTCTGTTTAATATGAAAGAATCATGGCAGGTTTATAATAGACCGTGGAAAAAACGGGGGCCGCAAAGTGATCTTTGTTGCCCGCAAGAAGAACAGCCGCCGTAAGTGGAAGCTGTGGGAAATGTTGGAAAAGCGTACAATTTCCAATTAAATACAGTCCTACTAACTAAAGAGGCAAAGGAGTGGAAATGAACGTCCGTATGCGTAACCGCGGAGTGGCAGGAAAAACGAACGGTTCTGTTTCGTTGGTCTTGCCAATGAACGTTTTAATCGTATTAGCACGTGTGCCAACCTAACGGAGTTTCGAACTGTTTTGAATAAATGACTGCCCGTGTCCCGAAAGTATGACACGCGGAAGCCAGTCCCGCGCACCGCGAACTAATTTTACGGTCTAATTCGCGACGCTCTTCTATAACAGAAAATTCTCCAACATAAATGAATCAATTTCACGCGAGGCTGGAATAATTTGAATTACTTCCTCCTTAATTAATCTTGCCCAACCAGACGCGTATCGTGCGGCAGAGAATGTTTAATACTTTGCAATGATTTAACTAAATAGTCTCACGTGCTGGATGCTTCTGAATGGGTTCACTATTCATCAAGAATGGAACAGAAGTGAACGTACCGAGGGCTGGAACTTTAATCGATAAATAACAGAGTACCTAGCTAGAGAAATCAAGGAGGCATCGAGTAACTAATTTAATTGAAAAGCACCGAAGGAAAAATTAATTATTTGACAGAGAGCCGATATTGAGTTATTGTAAAACTAGTTGCCATGGGGCTTGAGTGCAATCTTGCTATACTGTAAAATGGCAGCTCATTTTCCTGGTAACGTAAACAGTCTCACCGTTCATTGATCTACTCTACTTGCGGCAACCTTTGCTCCAATATATCTCAGCGAAACGATTCAGGATTTCATAAATGCGAGATCCCCGTGGTATCGCAGGATGAAATGCTTATTGTTAGTGAAAATTTGCAAATATAGAAATCTGAAAATAAATGTTGCGATTCCGTTTGATTTTAAATTGGCTCCACGCAGAGGATCGCAAGGCACAGTTCACTTGTGAAAGAAAGGTTAGATATCGTGGCGAATCTCATTCATCGCGATTAACTTGATTCGCGAGAGTGTCAGTATTTACATTATCGACGATTTAATCAATAGCAGCGTCCACACTCCAGCATGCCAGCACGCTCCGCGTTGCTGTAATTAATCCAGTCATGTGCCGCGGGATTTATCGAAGAAAAGCCCGCGCTGCAACGCTCTAGGATTCGCCCGAAATTAATCTTGACCTGCCGCTGAACTCGCGTCACGCTTGCTCCCGTACCTAAAACCTTCTGAAACGATCCGTCTTCCAGTACCGATTGGTTGCGGAGTCGCGTACTTCAAACACGATTCGCTCCTTTAATCCGAAAAGCGCACTGGGCGCGAAAGTGGGTAATGAGCCCTTTCTAAGCGCGAAAAGAACTTTCGAACGGGGTCGGCCGTCTAATTAATTCAGAAATTCTGAACCCCTTTTCGAAGCACGATTTATCTTTGAAAATGCACGCAAAGCGATGGAAAACTGAGTTACTAAGCTTGGCGATGTTGATGGAACGGAGGGAGGAGATTGTTATAAACTTTTTTCACGACTTCCGCGTGTGGAGCTATGTAAAGCTCGAGACTTATTGGATTTCTTCTTCGTAAATTTTTTGTCATTTTCCCCACGTTTTTCTTTTGCATATTACCGAGGCTGGGAGCGTGGGTGGAAGCAAATCGCGTGACGCCGGCTGCAATCTCAATTTCCCTTTAAAATCCACTTAATTCGAGTTTTATTACAGGGACGGCCGGTGTAATCGAGATGCATATCGCGCCACCCATACAGCGTAATACCTCGACGAGGTGTAATAGCATTTTATTCTCTCGGCACGAGCGCAACGAACAGTGGTATCGCTTCTTACCTCAACGGGGCAACGAAATTGAATGCAACGAACCTGCTGTTTCCGTAGCACAGCCAAGAGATTGCTATCGCGAAGCGGTTTTGCAATTCGTGTCTATTAACTTTCGCCTCGACGTATTATTTGTCGTATGGAAATATTTTCCTTTCGGAACGCTTCCTTCAGTGTGAATGAAACTCTCATTGTCAGTTCTTCTATGAAATTAGCATTAAAGAAAAAGAAGTGCAAGAGTGTCTCCGCGCCATTTACCACATGAAATCCGAGAGGATCCACTTCACATTAAAATGGATCTCAGAGTCGTCGAATGGTGCCCAGAATAATTACACCGCCGCGAAGTATGCCCATAATAACGAGGGCAACTTTAGCGCGGCCGAACCAGCCAAAGTTAATGAGTACAAAACAAAGAAGCGTCAATTATAATGCAAGGGAAAACTATGTATAGTGATATCAAGGGTCCACGTATTTACGCCCTTAGAAGCTGCGTAGAATTTTAAACGCAACACCGTATCTACAGCTTTCGTATGCCTTGGTGAAAACATTTTGCGGAGAAATATTCACCCAGGCCGACCCAATTTTACGACCAGCGATCGGGGCTCGCCAATTACACGCAGCTCCACCGTCGGCGTCTCGCGATCCATTATTCCCCCGTACGGGAATCCAGATCCATAATGAAAAGCAGGTAACAAAGTGTGGGAAGCGCAGCTACACCGGTACAAACCGATGCCCCACTTTTACACAAGGATTTCCATACTAATAACGGGATATACTCTTACCGATAACGAGCTCGCCGGGGCATGCATAACGCAGATTACGCGGCTGAATGATTACGAAGGAGCAGCCTCGAGGATCAAGGAACACATCCCTCCAAGAGGCTTGAAATTTTCTTCCTCCACGTACAGGCGAGCAACCACCGACGTTTACGCTGATACTACCAAGCGATCGAGGAAAACTCCGCGCGTTTCCACGGTATTCCCCGGAACGGATCCGTTTCCGGGTCATAAAACAGTAACTGCGTCTTTCAGAGACCTTTCTGGGGGTACGAAGTAATCCGCATGTAAATGGGGAAGCATCTGGAATCCTGGCTCCTGATTAAGCTCGGAGTTAGAAGGATTGAATAATTTTCGAGCGTATTGTTTCAGAGGATATAGAAAACGATTATCTACGCAGAGAATTGTACGCAGGTGATGGGAGCAGCAAGTTCTGTCGCGGAATTACCATGTTCGACTTGCCCGACCGTTTGCTGACCTATTCTACTGGCTCGGTCGCTCGACTTCTATTCTACTTGGCTGACTTATGCAGATATATTTTACTTCCTGACAGCAGCGAACCGCGAACACCACTTTTATTGTCCGACAACGTACAATGTTTTTCCGCGTCTTTGTACACCTCCTTATTGTGGCAAGCTAATCACCCATGCTTCCATTCCGTTTCTTTGTTCGGTTTTAATCAAACATTGGAGAATGGGTATTAAGAACTGAGCAGTTTCGTTACCGTCACGTAGGAATATACGCGTCCGAGTTTACGGTTCAATCTTCCTTGGGAACATCCTCGCGGGCCTTCCATTCTGAATCACATCCCCGCGTAATCTGTTTTTCATTTCATTTTACGAGGCTTTATCGATGCGCCAAAACCGCTTTAAAACTTGCAGCGTGATCCCGGCTTAATACACCCGCGGCCTCCCCTCTCTCTCCCCGTCGTTTCGTTATCTTCGACACCGGCAGATATAATCCCGCTGGCAATTAACTTATGCAAAATCTACGCCCGCCGAATAACGTGTCTTCCGTGATTTTCTGATCGAAAAAGTCGCCAATGCGTCGCTTTTAATAAAACCAGCCGATCCCGCAGTCGCCCCCGCGCGCAAAGCAGCTTAGAAGAGATCCCGTTCGTCTAGGGGATAACGATCACGTTGGGAGCAATCGCTAATTAATATCGCCCGTTAATTAGCCGCCGTAAATCGCAGAATTATGTCGCGTTTCTCGGAGGAACTGACGTAAATAAACGTTATTCTTTCCATTAATAAATTGTCCACCCCGCCGCATCGTGCTCTCGTCGATCGTGTTTCGTCTGCTCGCTTTAGTCGCTTATTTCGCGAACCTGCGAACACCGTCGACAGAACTCTGCCATTAAGCCCGAGGACTAATTAATCCTTTGCGAGTAACGGTTTACGAATCGATTCGAGGGAATCAACGCGATAATCCGGGACTGAATTGCCATTGGTTTCGCGCAACTACGGATCATCAGCTGCTCATAGGACGCGGTACGTAACAGGCGGTGAACTAGGGTGAACGGAGGACGGGGATTGAGAGGGAGCTAAGGGGGGGGGGGGAGGATACGTCTGATTCAGTGCGGCGAAGTTCTGACAACGTTGGTCTAATTTCACAGGAGTTTTTGGTTCTTCGTTGCATCGTTCTACGTGCGAGCTGGTACTTACCAATTTCGGGATTTCGTTATCCGTCGAGTGCGGTTCTCACAATCAGTTGGCCGTATCGGCTAGCAGAATGCAACTACTGGCGCGCGTACATGCTAGCTGATAAGGTATAATTCCGGTGGCGGCCGATACGCGTGCAAAATAGCGCGGCACTCTGTTATCGGTTTATCGTCTAACTGACGGTGCTCTGCGAATCTGACACATACAATCTTTGGGGTTTCGTTTATCGATCCTCCCGAGTTTCAGCAGATTTGTCTTATAGGAATTTTGGGGATGAATGGGGACGTGTGGATTGCGCTGGAGCGTTTCTAGTAAATTGGATTTTGTCGAAGGCACCCTTTCCCATAGTAAAGTAGATTGTTGATTGTTCGGGCAACTTAATCCGATGAACTCGCTATGATTCAATTCTCTGATCTTTCGGGAAAGGATTTTCTGTGCCCCGAGGTAGGAATCTTCTGTAATACCCGCGGGCATTAGAATTCCGATTGAATGTGTGTGTAATCAATGTTCGATCTTCCTCTTTATTACTATTCGAAAAAAGTACTGTAGAATAATGTACTTTTCTCTTCTCTCTTCTTCCCTGCTTCCTTTACTTCGGCATTTCTACCTGCAGTTTACTTATACCCCGAATTATGTATTCTTATCGCGGGAGCGCGGGATTCGTACTTCAAATGAATACAAGGAACGAACCTTATGGATCAGAATTTATGCACTCGCTTTGACGAACGGTGTCGGTGTTTGCAATATCGGGCAAAGCTTTTTGCACGCGCTGTGCAAATATTAGGTCATGTAAATTCCCTCTTATCGAGCAGGGGCCAAGCTAAACGTCTCTCGAAACCCCAAGGGTCCCAAAGTTTCGCGTAAAACTTCCCAGTGAGCCGCGGCAGTCGGGGATCCGCGAACTTTCAGCTTTTTGCAACCTCTGAGAGGGCTTCCACGAATTTCGAAAATTTCGCCAGGCTTAAAATTACCGTTGCTCCACGGACCTTCACGATTTTCCAATCACTCCAACTTTCCAACGGGGAATATGTTTTCACGCATAAACTTCCGATGAAAAAACGACTCATTTTCCGACGACCACCACCGAGTTGCTAATTCCTCACTTGATCACTATGAATTTTCAAGTTATTAAGATAATCCAGGTACCAACGATACAGGACATAATGTTACTTTCGGGCAATTAGTTAAATGATAAATTAAACAAACCGTGTGGGGGATGAAATAATAAATACTCGCATTCAAAAGTTGTCTCTCGGAAAACCACTGTATGTTTGCGTAACTAAACTTTCGTTTCAGTGACTGCCGCATCTGAAGATCGGTATTCTCCGTGCCAGACATGCAGAAGCTGTTAAACCAGCTTCTAATAACAATTATAGGGGTAAAGTCGGGACTGGTGCACGTCGAAGGCTTCTTGGTAATCATGAAGGAGACACTCATATTCGCCTCTGGAATATGCAAGAGACGCTGATTGCAAATTGGGGGAGCTCTCAAAGTAGCCAGGATTCGCGGTTAATTCCGAAAGCGTCCGGGTGTAATTTCAGCTGCTCCAAACACGTGACGATATTCGAAGCGATACGAGCAATACGGAATTAATTGAAATTCAAGCGGGTCTCGGGTATGCTAAAAAAAAAAACGGTATCCCGGTGCCGTGACGCCTGACGATCAGGATCGAGCTTTAATTACATTCTGTGGAACGCTCTAATTGCGTTCGGCATTCTTCACCCGCGGCAAATATACGGAATTTTCGTAAACTGCGAAACTCGCGCCTTTCAACGGTGTTGCCTGACCATACACTGGCACATTTCACTTTCCCACTCCTTTAACTTTCTATTTCACTTAATTAATCAATTGCCATTCTCCCTTGCACCAGTTTATACCGTTTCAACTTCGTAACATCGAAGTGGCTGATTATGTACGAACCTCTTCTACTGTTACACTTGTGTCCTTTGTCTCACTACGCGCAGCTCTACTCCACTTAGAGTAGAAACTACCCGTTATCGATCCATGCATCAAATATGTCGTGATATTTGCGCCCCGATGGACCCGAGCAAACCTGTATTGCGATAAGTGAGCAAGGGGAAGCATTAAACGGAGTCCGGCATAAGAGAGCGACGAGGGATCAAGCGAAGACAGCGTGTCTGTTTCGATGACAGATCACCGGCACTCGGTCTAAGTCGACGAGATGAAAGGGATTCCGTGGCGA
The DNA here is from genome assembly GCA_960531205.1 of Andrena bicolor. Lineage (NCBI taxonomy): Eukaryota > Metazoa > Arthropoda > Insecta > Hymenoptera > Andrenidae > Andrena > Andrena bicolor. The sequence continues at coordinate 47,674,208 of OY482664.1, read as the reverse complement.
CCGGAAGTTGACCAGGAGCAGGCGAGCCGGAATGAATAATAACGGCAGCGTAGCACGTAGTTTGTCGTCGAAACTAACTAAGGGGTCTCCCGGAGCTCATTCCGCAGTGCACCGCGTAATTTAATTTCCGTGCAGCGATTTCTCCTCCGCGTCTGGCTGTATCTTGCCTCCCCATCGAAACCAGAGAGCCTCGCAGATTATTATACCCGGCGAGCATCGCGTTCCCCGCTGGAAAATTAATTTCGTCGATTAACTCCGTAAGTTTCGTTCGTTCGTCAGACATTGTGGGAATTCACTGACACTATCTTGCGGAAATGAAGCTGCTCCTTCGTCCTTCGGCCCTGAGCGCCGAATCTCTCGCAGCCTCCACTCGCGTGGATAGATTGTCGCAGAGAAAATGCAGGGAAGAACTCTGGATATATCGAGGAACCTAGAATCTAGTTTGCCGTAGAAAATGGGGCGCAGAACGAAGCTGCAGCGAGAGGAGGAAGTACGGACTCGACGGAGTAACTTCTTTTTAATCTCTCGGGGGAGAAAAAATCTGACACAAGCAGAGGGACGGGTATCCCTTTCGAATCGACGACGATACGAAAATTGGATTGTACCACTGACTGGATGTGCTCGGTGTTGCAGCCACCGAAACGTTTCTTCGCGAAAGAGCCTGAACATATAGAAGGGGGCCAGGAGAATGAAATTTCCGCGTGAAAGAGAGGAAAGCTACCTCTTCCCAGAAATCTCGGGCGAGCGTCTGACTGATTCGTTGCCTCCGGGACCGTGACGATTCGAGGCTTTCTTTCAGATATTTACGTTCCATTTAGGGTGTTGCGAGCAATGAGAAAGGAGAAGCAGAATATTTCGTTAATCCCTCCAAGCTCGAAAACTCGCGAGGATACAGTGACGATCTTTCAAGCGACGGTGCAAATACTTCTGTAATTTCTCCCATCGGCGCTGTCGATCCTGACGGCCCACGAAAGTAGATAACGATCTGTCACTGGGACCGAATAATCTTCGCTCAAAGACAAATTAACGAAAAAATGGGGGGGGGGTCGGAAAGCCGCGGGCGTTGCAAAAGGATCGAAGCCATTGTTCCAGCAGAGCAGCACGGGGACAGAAAGGAAAAGAAGGGAAGCCACTCCTTTCCAGATTCCGATAAATCACGCCTTTAAATCTCGGATCAAAGCGACTCCCTTTGATTTCGAGTTCACTCTGTCGCGTGGCGGGGGAGGAAAAAGGGAGCAGAGCTTTCACGGGGAATCGAATAATTAAGCGAACGAGACCGACGGCCCCTCCAGCCATTCTCCCTCATAGACGATTATCGATTTATTACTTCGTCTGGGAGGCCGGACTCCATTTCCATCGGGATCTCCGAGGACGATTACTGTTGAGGACATCGAATCGAGTTTATGATGCGGGTGGGATTCTCTTGGCAACTTTCGAGAGCCCAGCTTTACTGTGCCTGAAAGGAATCCTTCACTTCTGATTCCTCGAACCGCAAAGTTTGATGAGTTTTGTCTAGATTTTGGCATTTCCCCTACCGAAGATTAGAATGCTTTACGAAGTGAAACGCTGATCCCCGAAATCACGTCTTATAAACTTAATATGTTGGATCCGCTGTGGTTTTTTTCTGGGATCAGTGTTCCGTTGACAGATATGGTCTGCCTTCCTTTTCCCACGTCTGTCAAGATGCGAACGGAATAAAAATGAGATCCCGCGGTAAATGTTAGAGTCCCTTGGAGGGTAGATCGCTGGAAGGAAGGCGGTTTTTGTCCCCCCAACACCGTTCAATCACGTTTATCGAGAGTCGAACGCACGGGTCACCTGGTCGAGGAGAAACGTTGCGAAGTGACTCCAATTAGGGGCCATTATGGCCACGTTATTAATGGCCCTTGGCTTGTGGTCTGGGTAACGCGGTACCACGAAAACGCTACGTGTTATGGCAGCAGATTATAGAGCAGCATTACCGCTGGCAACGAGTGTGTCGATGTCAGGTATTCGTAAGCGATTCACTAGCAGATGCGCGCGGTAATTACAGAATGACGTGTTCGATACCGTGGGAAATGATTAAAGCCGAAGGATAAACGATAACTCGTCAATTAAGATATTGCAATTTCCTTTTTACAGAATGTCTAACGAAAACGCGCCAATTTGCGGCTGCGGGGTGGTGGTGGAGCTGCCGAAAGCGCGAAATGGCTCGCTGTCCGCGAGGAAGCTGACGACCAGGATATCCAAGTCGAAGAGCAGCAAGTCGGAGGCGCGAGCCGCCAAGAAGCAGCAGGAGGAGGCTCGCTCGAAGAACAGAACGTCTGACACGGGAAGCAGCAGCTCGGTCGCCGATCAGTCCAGGCCGGCCACGAAAACGAATAAATACGAGAAGAGATTGAATCATTCGAGGAGGACTAGGAGCGCCGACAGAGCAGAATCGCATTACACCTACATTGGTAAAGATTTAATACGCACTCTATCCGGATATGCTTTACTGCATCCTATTCCAAAGCTATCTCGCCCGGATATTACCGGAAGTACATTCCGAAGTAGCGACAGTTATCCTCTCTCCAGTTATGCGAGTTATTAACAATAACGACGCAGTTCGCTCGCGGATCCGGCTGCTGACCACTCTACCATCGACTAATTAATTCGCAAACTTTGCTTAAAATTGCATTCACTACTGCGCAGATTCGGGCTCCAGCATACTCGGCGGTGGAATTCGCGAGAACACTATACCGGAGGCCTTGTACGCCACCATTCCAGACACGCCGAACGCCAGTGCCAACGAAACCGGAAATAGTCAATTAAACGCGCAAAGTAGATCGCAACCAGTTTACGCCATTCCTTCTATGGTATCGCCGCCGCCCACCTACGATGTAGCCATCTCGAAAACGTGGCAGGTGAGTGGGTTATTAATAATCGTTATTAACGTTACAGCCCTTTCTTGTTAAAATCGCTTGAAACAATGGAGAACAAGCATCGTTAGTCAAAATACGGATATCAAGCTACTATTCGACGACGAAGCTATTGTCTCGCGTTACACGCAGGCTGGTTTTGTAAATCATTTTTTAATGACTCTAATGGGAATTTTGTGGAACTCGTTGAAGGGCTGAGGATGTAAAAATAATCGCTCGAATGCGTGACATCGCATTAAAAAAAGAAACTTTCGCATTGACATTTGACAAGACCCGTTTGTACCGTCGTCGAGATTCCTATGAAATGGCAATCTGCACACAGTTTAGAGATAGTTACGCGTTGTCAACTCCCGATCGCACGGGTGTAGAAGAGCAGCTACCGAAATCCAAGTCGCAGAGTCACCATTCAAACTCGCCACTTAGGATTTAGCCGAGTAGTATTGGACGTTCTCGGTCAGACACCAGGTAGAACTGCAATCCCGTTAGACAACCACAGTGGTAAAGGTCGCTGGTGGTCCGACTTGTCAGACAGTGGCCTGCAATCGACGTGCATCCATGGATTTCCTGTAAACGAACTGACGTTCCCCTAATTGCGCGCTTTAAGCCGCTAATTGCGCGCAGCCATCCGAACTTCTGGCTTACGTACTGCGGGGGACCAGGAATGCCCTTTCCCTTTCAAATTTCCACCTTCCTTCAACAATCCCAAACTATTCCCTCCATTTTCCAGCAATAATATCAACACTCCGTCCTCTGCTGACAACTGTTTCACCCTTAGAAACGCGCGAGCCAACGTGTAGCGTAGAAAAACATTCGATTACCCAAAGTAGCCTGAGAAAAGAAAGGCGGAATATAGAAAAAGATCGAGAAGATGCTCATGAATATCCTGACCGTGTCCCGGGGAAAGGTCTCTTGCCGCGAGGGTGGGAAGGGGTTGGGGAACGGCGAACAACAGTCGAATTCGAACTGGAGAGAAGCATTTTGCTCTTGGCTGGCCGTTTTCGCCAGGGCCGCATAGTTTCGCGGCGCCGAGGAGCACATAAATTTTCGTGCCACATCGCGCGACCACCCCCGCGCGAAAAACACCGTTGGTCCCCTCTGTCGACCCACTTCAAAGTCTTGGGTAACGACGCCCGGACTCGTCGAATATCGCTGAGCTCGTGCCGTTCCATTCTTACCGCGTTTTATCGCAGCGATTTCACTCCGAAACTTCGTCCACCCACCCCCTATTGTTTGGCGAGCTTCGAAATTAGCTCGACATCGATCGCCTTCCAAATAACTCGAATGCTTCGGCGGAGAGGCACGACCCCGAACTTAAATAAACTCGTTAAGCAACGCGAGTGCATTTGCGTTGGTAATTTTATAAAGGACCCGCTGCACCGCTCGGCTCCCCGGTTTCCAAACGGTGCCTTAGTTCAAAGCGAGCGGCACGATAATCTTCGGGGCAACAAAGATCAACGCCGGCATTGGTCGAATGAAACTGTATAAATCGCACGTGTCGAAAAGTTCGGGTAGATTGATACGGAAACTTTTGAAAGCTCTCTGCCCCCGGGACGAGAAATTCCGGCGGAGGTCGTTGTAAAATGCAGGCACGTATTCGCCGCCATTAGAACGGTGATTCAACTTCCTCGTGCATTCTGTTGCACGACCCCGCAACTGTTTCGTTCCCGACCCGCGCACTTTTTCCCCGGCGGGTACGCCAGCGAATTAAATTGCATTCGATCAACGTAACAACGCCAGTTGCAAGCGATAAATCAACATTCCCTTCGACAATGCAGGCAAGAAAAGATTAAATTCCACGAAGCAAATGACAGCTTCGTACGGCGAAGATGACAGGCTTTATTGCTCCGTTCCCTCTGCCGACGCGAAACAAAAGCGAATGCATATTCGACGCAGTAAGTTTCGCAAAAATTTTCAACCCCCGTCCTCGGGAGTCTAATAAATTCTGACTTGAATAAAATACCACTGAATCTTGTCGTTTTATCACAGTGTTTACCAGGCTCTGACTACATTTTCCTAAAACTACGACGCCACGGATTGGCTACCGTTCCCCGAGATATCGATATCAAGGAAAAGATGCGAATAAACGGGATACCTAAAGGGTCGCGGAAATGGAACGGAAGCAATTCTATTTTGGTATCGTTCCACCGTGCTCGCAAGAGCGCTAATCTTTCCCGCTGATTTGTCTCCGGGAAATATCCGAGAAAATCCCCCGGATAAATTCTTAACGCGTTTCTTGCGTGCAGAGATAACGGGGAATGCTCGTTTACGCTCGGCTTGCCTCTACGTGGATTGGATTGCTTTGAAAAATGGTGAAAATCGGGCGAATCCTCACCTGTCATTGCGAGAAATGGAAGATTTATATTCAATTCTGCTTGGGGGATGATTTCACACGAAAGTTTCATTGTATTATTGTTTGGAAATTAGATCTTTCATTAATTATTATCTTGTAAACGGGAAATTAGAAACTTTGTGCTAAAGGGGGGTCAAAATCCTTTTCTCAATTATACCTACCTGTACCTGTTGTAATTATTTCATAGCTAGTTTGCATTCGGACCTCTCAGCAACAACTAAAGTTCCCTTTGCAAACGAGGTACAATGCGTACTTTGGCATCGACGAAAACGGAAGTCCATTTATGGGCGATCCGGCACAATGAAACGCTTTCAGTTTCACTTTTCACTGAAACGCGAGGCGCAAAGTGAAATTAAAATGTTCGTTGCATTAGCACGGTTCGAAGGAACGGTTCACGGGCAAACGAACCGTGAAATTCGCTGCCCAAGAAGAAAAAAGGGCATCGTCGTCCGAGCGAATAAATCCCGCTTCCGTCGGACGGGCGACAATCGTGTAACCACTTTCGCGTGACCCACTCCAATCTCGTTAAAATTACAGAAAACACTGAGGAAAATAACGGCGAAAAGTTGCTCCGAGGTGCTTGAGCCGCTTCCCGCTGGAAATCGAATCACAGGATAATAATCCCGAAACTCAGTTCCGCCTCTACTTTTTCACATCGACTATATCCCGTCAAGCGTCGATGAAAATTGGCGAAAATGGAGGCAACCACTATCGCATGGAAGCCGGGGTTTTTGGTTTCCGAAAACTACGCGAGTACTTCATGATTGCAAGCAGGTCAATTGGAAACCAAAGGGCTGGTGAATAGTAGCCAATTTAAGGGACGTCTGTGTAAATCAGAGACGATTTTCAAATCAGCACTTTACTAATTGCGACGAGTGATTTTTAAAGCGAATACATGTGGTACGAGGTGAAGTAGAATCTTCGTAGTTCCACCTGTCGTAAAGATTCGTATCCTCGGATAAATTAACCGGCAAAGACGGCTCAAAGAATCAGAGGGAGAGAATTCTAAAATCTACCGACAATTTCTAAAAGTTCTGGACTTGAACAGTTTACTCTGGGGCTTAAAAAATCCCATTGAATCTTCTAGCCCAACAAAGAACGATGCACTGCGTTACTTTCTCGCCTTTAGCCCCGCTTCGTTTCGTGCCAGACAATAGTGCACGCGCTGGCAAGGCGAATTTCACCGCGTCTCGGCGCGAAACGAGGAAGGGCGCGTTCGTCGAGCGAAACGTTTTCGCTTAAAAGCTCCGCGGGGCTGGTCGAGCTTGCGTTTTTCATCGTGCGCCGCGGCCTGGCGAATCAATCTGAAAAAAGGCGCTCGGGCCGTTGAAAGGCACGTTGGAATTCCGCAACATTTCCTCGTTAATTAAAGTCTCGCTGGTGTAATAGGATAAAACGCTTTCAATGAACGCAAAACGCCCGAGCCGGTTCTCATTACTACTCGCGCCAGCTTCCTGGCAGCGTGTAAAACTTAGACCTCATTTCATGGCGACGGACGAATGAGTCGTCGAGACCTAACGGCGATCTGCAATGACACTAATTTGGCCCTTCGACTGGCTGAGGCTTCCTGGCGAAGAATAATTGTAGTGGAGGCACAATACCGGAGCGAAAAGAATGAGCTCCATTGTGAAATAGTAGTATCTAATCTGTCGATGCAAAGTTATTTCATTTGGATAGGAGTATTTTCTCCATTTCAATACAATTCAAACACTGCATTTCCTAGAACACTTTGCTAGGCGCCAATCAAATTTAATCGACTCAAAAATACAAAACGTTAAAGGAATGTGGTCCATCGTGTTTCACTTTCGCAATTGCGGAAAAATACATTTGATCCGATCGATAATTTCGATAAGCTTTTAATTAAACACGAGAATTGGTGTAGCCGTCAATAATTGATTCTGCTCGGAAAGTAGATTAGAAATCTACTCCTATGTGACGTTTAATTTCACGAGACGAATTTGATAAATGTAATTACTGGCACAGTACCCGAACGCCGGAAGTCGCTGAGACTTTTCCATGTATAACGGAACTGTGGAAATTGAACGTCAGAGTCCCAGAAACGTCAGTTATCGTTGCCTCGAAATGCACGTCTCGGAGAAGCATATCGAGATGAATATTGGAATCTTAAACTACCTTCAAGTAACGCGTAAAAACATCGATGCATCAAAACTTCGCTTCGAATTTCGTAAAGTGTTGCGCCACTGAAGCGAGTGCAACTAAGTGAAGTGGTCGAAAGGGGTACAAAAAGCACGGGGCGTCTCAGTGGCGCGTTGCAAAACGTCCTTTTGCGTCTCAAGTAATTGGCCCCAGTTCAAATTTCCATCCGCCCCCGAAAACACTCCCCTCGATTTCTGCAATGCGTCACGGAGTGAAAACTACGACGATTCTACACGCATGGGTTTAATGCAAAAGATGAGAAACTCGCTAATTAGGTACCTCGTGCTAGGCTCCCCGCGATCAGCACCACTCGAAACGTTCCCTGTAACTCGAGTTTCCAATATCGTTGGCGGACGATCAAATTCCCTGGGCAAGATTAAACAATATTTCCCGTCAAACTTCCCGCAGTAGCAATTAGTTAAACTTGGGCAAAGCCCCTAGGCGGCGTTCAGCCAAATCGAAAGATTAAACAAAGCATATCATCGGTTGCGTTCCTATCGTTCAACAGGATAATTCACATCATCTCGGCTTCCCAGCTTCCGATATCCCGGCAATTCCGCCAATTACGCAATATAATATAATGAATGCCGATCCTGTCTGGCTTGTTATCGAATTATTTCCTTCGACAATCAGATTCGAGGGAGCCCCTAGAAATCCTCCGTCATGCCAGCGACGTGAACGCTACCACTGGATTTCCCATTAGAGATACTTGAATAAAGATGTACCGCGATGTCTGATAGGAGGGATCAGTCCATCTCTGAGAACAGAGGGAATTCTTCGATCTCTCAGACGAGAAGGCATCCTTCGATCTCTGAGAACAGAGGGAATCCTTCGATCACTGAGAACAGAAGGAATCCTTCGATCTCTGAAAACGGAATGAATTCCTCGATGCCTGAGAGCAGAAGGAATCCCTCGTTCTCTGACAGCCGAGGGAATACTTCGACACCCGACGATTCCACCGTGGTCTCTGATTACAGTCCGGCTTGCCACCGACCTATGAGGAGTACCTCTGTCACAAATACGCCATGATATCGCGGTCTCACACTCCGCCCCCGCCCTGGTCAGACTCGACGACGACGACCGCGCAATCGACGTTCACCGCCCAAGCGCGCCGCGATCTGCTGGCCAGCCAGCCAGAGCTCAGAGAGTATCTGGCACAATTATCGTTGTCCCAGAACAACGACCGATCAGCCGGTCATCACCACCATCACTATCAGCAGGGCGCCGTCCTCAGGGACAGCAGCTACCTATCCAACCAGCAACTCTCCAGGGAGCAGCAAATCAGGACGCATCAGCGCACGCGAGCAATGCCTCCCAGGTGAGTATCGATGCTACTTTCCAGAGGGAGGAAAACGTTCTTCCGTGGCTCTAGACAAGCCTTCAAATAATTTAGATGGTCGTTTTGGGCGACCACGTGTCTACGACACCCTCGGGGGCCGTTTCGGACGAGGTTCGCTCCGTTGCGATTATCGGAGGCAGCTTTTTTTCCAATTGGAACCGCGAAGAGATTCGCACTGTCCCACCGATTCCTGTTTCGCTCTGTGAAATTTAATTCTCCACGGACAGCCCCTGCGGGTTCTCGTTTACGGAATTCACAGTGGGACAGAGTTGGGCATTATTCGACTAACTTTCGAATCAAAATTTCAACTAAAATGAAGTTATACGTGAATAACGTTATTCTCGAATAATTTATTTTGATTCGAAATTTCTAGTCGAGATCAGTCGACTAAAAATTTATTCGTTATTCACGAATAACTTCATTTTAGTCGAAATTTTTAGTCAACCATTGCTCAACTCTGCCATGAAGCAATTTTATATCGGCGGCGTAGTGTAATCGTGGGTTAGTCTCGCATATGTTTGTATCCCTTTCGTACTTGTTACCTTTCATACGAATTAATCGCAGAAGAACGCGCGGAATGGTTAGCCATAGAAGGATACACTCGGGAATATAATGAAATGAAAATGAAGGAACAGCGAAGCATTAATCGATTCTACCTGTGATTTCAGATCTCAAAGCGAGAGTCGAGTGCAGCAGCAGAGAGCCGCGACCATGTACGACGACGGCGCGTTCTGCATGGAAACGACCGCGTTGCAATCGGCTTTCGAGAACGGAATAGCCCTGTGCAGTCTGATGTAAGTTGGCTGGAGGTACGTGGAACGAAAACGGGACAGAGGAGGGCTTCCACGGGTCCAGGAAAATTCTACGAGAAAGCGTCGTCTCCTTTCGCGATCGCTCGATACAGGAGAATCTCGTTGCGGACGCAACGAAGCCGGTCAAAGGTCCCGACAACAAATTCACAATCGACTTTGATACGATCGATCTCGGTGCCCCTACTCCCGTCCCAATCTCCTCCAACCCCTCGCTATTTTAGTCGATACAGGTGAAAGGTAAAAGTCCAGAACGCGAAACGACCGACAATTAAGATTGCACTTGGATTCCACGTGGGGAAAACGACGAGTCGCTGATCTTCGACGGGAAACATCGAAAGTACGGCGAGGCACTCGAATATTCCTCGGTTCGACGGATATTCGAAACTTCCCAGACAGAAATTTTTAAAGTTTCCCAGGTGTGCTCGCTGGCCTCGAGCACCAGCATCGAAAAACTTCCACGAAACCACGAGGAACCCGCCGATTTCGCCGCGAGAAATCCTGAATTCGATGAACTTTCGGGAATCGTCGAACCGTGTCGAGGTTTTTAACGCGTCGCGACGGTTCTGAAAACGTTCGGATCGTCTACGCGCATTTGCGGAACCGTCGAGGTTCGTTGAACGCCTAAGTCTCATTCGCACAAATCTGTCAAGAGATTATTCTACCATTCGAATACAGTTTTCATTGGGGGAAAGTCGATATTTCGGACGATTGAACGACATATTGTTTAGGGGTTAGGGGGCTAGAATGTACGGGTGAAATTTGATTGGTTACTCTCGAATTCGTTGAGCTCCGTTGAAGAATAAGCGATCTTATTTCTCCGCTATGTAGCTCCGCGAACTGCAAGATAGATATTTCGAATTGCCTTCGTCCTTCCTGGCTGGTCCAGGTCCTGCGCGCGTAACTGAAGGAGAGAACATAGGGAAAAGTTCGACGTCAGATTTTGACTTAATTTGGTTTCTGTCGAAATTAGTGGCGGTGGGAATGTCGTGTATCAGAAAGTGCATAATAATTATTTAGGCCTAAAAGAGGTTCATAGGATTCGTCTTCTTTTGTACTAGAAACACCAGAGAATTCGATGGACTTATAGTTTTTGTACGTTCAATGTATATAATTTATGCCATGTACATGGTAGAACGTTTATATGAATGTTTCATGCGATTTCACAGTAATTCTGGTGTTTAATTAGCTAATGTTTGTGCAACATATGTAATTTCATATCGATGCACTCGCTCTATTGCGTACGAATATGTGAAATGGTTCAAGTTAATGGACTTGCCTATATGTCCTCGAGTATTCCGTTGAATATTTACGCCGGTATTAATGAATGCTAGGAAGAAAAGAGAGGAATTCAGTGGTGAAATAATCGTAAGGATAAACCTATCCACGGTAGACAATTTCTCCCTACTTGTTCAAAGACAAGTATGCAATTTATTTTACAATGAATCCAAAGTGTCTGAACTGAGCTTCAATCAATGCTATTCTTTCGATCCCGACATTCACATTCTTCGTTTAATGAGACAATCGTAATCTTTCTTCTCAAAAGGAACAATATTTTTCTGAGGAAAAGAATTCGAAACTTGCAGTGAATCCAAGCTCCGATTACGAATGAACACGTAATTCTGAAAGTGAAATCTTCGACGATCATCGAACGAAATCGCGATCGTCTTGAAATGGAATTAAAGACGCTCTTATTAATTAATAAGTGAAGCAAAAGGAACTTAAGGCTATACTCTGTGTTCACTACGAAGTACATTAATTGTCACCAAGCTAGGTTCTGGATACGTGACACATGATCGAATCTTTTTCTAATCCTTTCCTCCTCGGACTTTTTATTGTTACTCCATCAGCTTATTCCCTCTTGCGTTAAACGAAACGATAAACAAATCAAACATTCTGCTCGTTTTGAACGATCGAAACGGGGCGGGCAGATTCGGTTCTGCAGCAACGTCGCTAACGAAATCTTTATTTTTCTCACTGAAACGTTTCATACGAGCAAATGTTGTAGTTTATTCTAGCTGCCGTACGATTTAAGGGTATCTAATGGGTGTCTAACCGGATAAATAGATGATATCGAACCTCTATAGAGGGTGGGGAGGCAAATTAATATTTACTGTCCTATTGTATATAAATGTAATTAAGTATAAAGCAAGTGGAGATATAGTTACTTGGACCTGTTCGATTCTGTAATACGTATCTTTAAGTTTTTCTCTTATTACCTGATTTTATTTCGTATTATCTTTTTAATAGTATTTCCACGTCAAATAGTATTCTTTGGTTCTCTTCAATTCTGAGAAATAAATACTTTCTCTAATTTTACTACTCAGCACAGAATACACATAGGTACACACGTTGATTTCGAAAGTATGATTCTTACACTTGCATATATGATATATATGTATAACCTGATGTGTCCACTAGGTATTCGTCAATGAAGATAAATTTAACGAGCCACTGGCTACATGTTAACAAAGTAATACAAGAGAGTACCAGTTATCTAGACGAGTGGAAACTGGAAAGTATCTTATCATCAAATCAAATTGACTTATTTTCTTTAATTAAATTAAGATTTGGTCAAGAAGTCACAATATGATATCCTGTTAGATTTAATTACTTCTGGTTCCATCGATTAATCACTAATATTATACGCCTACCATTATTCTGATTACAATTTTCCTTCTATGTCGAGCACATGTGTACCCAATTACACGCCCACGAAATTGAATTCTGGATAACTGGCACTCTATCGTATCTACAAATTAACGCGCCGTTCATTATCCAAATATTCAGCTGAACAACACACACGCGCACGAATATCGGCTAATCATTTCAATTAAGAATCGAAGAATCAATTTTTCTACGCGAATCGTTTCGAGGCCGTTCCCACGAGATACGTTAAAACGACGAGCGAAGTCGTGGTGTGGCCCGGACGCGATTAATTATTGCCGCCAACTGTAATCGTAATTTTAATCGTAATCACAGCAATTAACCGTGTGAAATTATCGAGCCATTCAATATACCGTGCTAGACGATAGGTATATTGTAATCGAACGACTATGCCCGCTGTAGGCGGCGATCTATGAGATAGGTTGTCCTAACGATATACAAAACAGAAAGTAGCGTGTAAAGTATCGGTGTTTAAAGCGTGTTAAACGTAGGATACAGTACGATCATCCGCGTTGGCACGTTCTAGAGCAGCGTTTCGATTTAAGTGTAATTAGACGACGGTGCCCGTCGATTAGAGACTTAAGAGTTCCCCTTCGAGTGTACACTCTACCATGCTTCGATAAAGCATTCCTTATTAAACCTATACGTGTACGTGTAAATATTCGGTGTTGTTCGTTAACACAGAGAATGCTGTTTTTGAATTCTTTAAGTCCTCTCTTAAGCCTCCCCGAAATTTTCTACGACCTTTAGGGTACATTTGAAATAATACGATCTAGCTGCATCAAAGAAACAAAATTTCCAATTTGTATGGAAATCATATTTTTAATTTGGCAGATCGCAGCACAGCACTTCCAGACAACTTTTCTAGATTTCTTTTCGTCCCCAGTGATTTCATCCCCCAGATTCAAAAACGGCGTTCCGTGAACAGTGACTGAATTTCCTCAATTGTTTCGAATCGTTGAGTTTCGCCAGGTAAATGTACGAAATATTCGTTAAGGATGTATGAAACGTTATTCACAATTGTATATAATAACGATTATCATTGTTTCGTGGAGGATCTAACATAAACAGCGAATAACTTGACTATAAATTTTTCCTATTGGATAAACGCAAGCGAGATGAACAATTGAACCGTGTTTTTTTTCTGCAGTGGACCATCTATGAAATTATAAAGATCCGCGAGCGTCACGATGGCACTCGACGACGTTTCGTCTTGATTCGATAATCATTGAATAATTCCCAGAAAATTGAAGAAAATTCTACGGCTCGATGGAGCCGCGAAGATTTCTGTGTAAATGAGCGTACTGTTATGTTAACTCGTAGCGCAATTAATATGTTAATAACCCCTGGACTGGTTAATGGCCGCAACCTCCCCGCGTGACCGGGGGTCATTACGAAACTCGCGGCGGAATAATTCATCGTATCCTGAGATTAATTCGCACGTGCAGCGATTAAACGAGTCGAGGGATTATTGTAATTCGAATCGCTCCGCAAGTATAAGAATATTAATGGAACGGATATTCGTCTAAGACAAAGTCGACATAAGCCAGTATAAATTAATGTTACGAAGATGGAATCGTGTAGATTAGAATTCGGGATGCTTACCCTGTTTAAACTATCTGACGTTAAAGAATTTCGTCGAGTTTCACGCCAATGCAAAACACACGTGATTCTCCTGTCCGCTGTCCACCTCGCTTTCAACCACTTTAAGGTTCGTTAACTCGCGAATTTCAGCTTTCGAAGCCGATTAAAGGGAGAAAGAATAGAGGACAGTGGGTGCAACGAGTGGTCACGCTTTTCACGCAAAGAATTTAGTAACGTGTTACATAGAAAAGAAAACATACGGAACGCTTATCGACCTCTATTCTCGGTGGTCGGGCATAGACTGTTTGAAGTTTCAACATCGAAGGCTTTGAAAGCCTTGGCCAGGGCGACAAGCTTGCAATGTAAACAGACCTGAGTGGTTGATTGTTCCTTCACCGTCTGAGGATCAGAAAGCTGAGGTTTCCACACCTTTCCCTATTTCCTGTTTTTAAAAAATGATATGTTTCTCACGTATAAATTGCAGCGACAGGAAAATCACTTTGCGAGCTGACGTATGTCTAAGCGCACACGACCGATCGTTTAAACGACGGGGGATAATAAATATAAAAGTATGTGTACCAGTGACTAGCTTCCACCGTAGATATCGAGAAGAATGAGATTTCCTGGGTCCGGGACTGTAGACCCTATTGCACGAGGATTCGCGTGAAAGTTGATACAAATGAATGTTTTCTGACAACTACTCGAAAGAGTTCTTCCTTCCGAGTCGCGCGAGGCGGGAATAAGACACCGCTGCGCTTGCAGCCGTTCGCAAGCTAATGTAGCTGTCAATAATTTGGTAATTAAATTAATCTTCCAAACAGATTGAAACGGGGAGAGAATCGTCGCGGTGGAACAGATGCTTTCCGTGCTGAGAAATGAAAGAAAGTAGCATTGTAAGAAAATCTACGATGGTATCTTGTAGAATCAGTATTACGACATAGAAATATTTTTCTCATCATCGTGTATCTCGTGTATTATTTTCAATGAATGTCGTTGACTTTTTCCTGCCGTCGAGCCCAATGACACGTATGTAATAGATATTAAGAAACGAAGAAGATGAAACCGTTCGCGAATAACGAGAAACTAATCGTGATGTTCCATCGGTGCCGCATTAACGAGGAACTAAAACGTTCAATTGCTGTCATATTGTATGTTGTGTATATTATGAATGTTTAGAGGACCAAGAAATATACTGTACCGGTGTAAAATACGTTTTGTCATTTCAACAAACCACCCACTTATAAATATTACAATTCCTCCCTCGCGCTTACACATAAACATAAACATTTATGTACAGCATTCACAGAAACTGTTTCTCACAGGCATACAAAGTCTTTCAAAGCGCTTCAATAAATTCTTACCTATTAACAGTTATAATACCATTCTTTCGCACTTATTGCATCCTTAAAAGTAATAGTACTAAGTAATAATAAAGTCTACAGAAGGTTTCAGCACAGTCAAAGTAGCTTGAAACTCCAGAAGGAAGAAACCAGTTCTCCTCCACTAGATCGTTACACAACAAAGGAGCAGGAATACGATCTGGCGGATTAAAAGCCCCCGACCTTGACGCCGTCGGGAACACGGAAGATCCTCTCTTCCGGCGGAAGTTCACCGATGAGGTACCTTTCCAGGCTCCGTCGTGCAGCCCTCGAGTGTCCAGTGCCAATGAAGGCCAACGTAGCATCTCTGCCAGCGTACTCCAGGATAACGTCTGAGCCACCCGGATGATTTCTCAAAAAATCTGTGCAGTCGTAGACGAAATCGTAGATCACCACCCAGCAATCATCCGAGGTATCGTGCCAAGCAACTTCGTCCATATTAATCGTACGCAGCTCCTTCGATTCTTCCTTCTCCACAATACTCTCATGTGCCAAGTTCAGGAAAGACCCTTGGGAGAGAGTCGGGTCACTCAGATCGAGAGATCGAACGGCCAGACTCAGCAGGTCCATCTTATCAATCGAGACACTATCGCTGCTTCTGAAATTAAACGGAGTAACTAGTTGCGCGTCGTCGCGTTTGCCACGCGAGTGAATGACTGCGGATGGAAGAGATGATACAGATTCGTGGGCAGTTTACATCACCGAGTTGATCTTCGGTGTTGCAAGATGACATTCAGCCTGACAAGAGCACGCGCCACGCGCGTGTGGGATTTTGTGGGGGTAATAACGAGAAAGTTTACGAGGAAGTAGATAACGGTAATTCTCAGATTATAAATAGGAAAATCTTAAATTGCGTTTTACTTGGTCAATGAAACGATGACTATTCCGATTAGCCTTTTTCGAGCGTACGACACCGCGTGTTAGAAAAGTGTTCGTGTATTCTCACTTGATAGCAGACCTTCGAGACACGTGGTTCTCGGGCAGAGCTCTAAATCGTCTTCTCCATGGATGATATATTAACCCGGCAGTGCACACGTGGGGAACTACTAGACCCCCAACCGTGGAAAATCTTACCGTCGTCCGTTGTTTCTTTAGCAATGGGATTGACACTCAGTCTAACTTCCAGATACATTGTTTGTATTTAATAGGGGAAAGGTGGGATAGTTGATCAGCAGGGATACATGATCACATCAGTTTATATCACAACTCAAATAATTAAATTCAAACAAAGCAAACCATTATTATTATTTTAATAAAAAAGAAAAACTGTGATCAACTATCCCACCTTTCCCCTATATTTAAAAAAAAAATGAATTGTGTGTTTATTAATATTTTTGCCGTATACGATGGAGTAATGTTAATGTTCGCTTAGATCTGTATTGTTTGAGTGTTAATAAAGAGTCGTAAACACACAGATTTTTCTATATCGTGGTGAATCAATGTTACTTTTTACTGGGAGTCCAGAAGCACTCCACGTTGATGCTTGTGTTTCAAAAGTCCACCTATGCACTGCCAGGTTTAAAGATCAGAAATTGCATTACCGCAATGAGACTGTTCTAACACACAACATGTCCAGAGAATTCACTTCTTATTACTATACCAAGCACACAGAAACAAGCGTCAACAAATTTCCGATGGAAAAGTCAATCGTGACCAATTACTTTTGCTCGATCTCGCGGTTCTCCTCCATTTTCCTAGATACTCTAGCTACCTGCAGCGTTCTATCTGAAGGGACATTGCACAAAGCACTGAACAGCATCGAGAAATCAATTCTCACCCGCGGAAAGGAAAGTAATTCTATTACCGGTTGAAACCCGATGCGTGCTAGCAAGGTGTTCCCCTGGACACGCACTATCTTTGTAATTCGACGCTATTGCCAGTCTGGAGTTGCAGTTGCATCGTTATTTAAAAGTGGCCGGAACCTCCTCGATGATTCTGCGATTCCACTTTCCAACGGTTTCCTCACGATCGATCCGCGAACGACTTGTTTCGATCTTCGATGATCATTTCCATTTAGTAGCATTTTACTCGATCATTGCTATATTATACAGCTGTTTCGTAACTGGACTTACGCACTCTGGCGATTTTTAGCGAGCTGGAAAGTTGACGCGATTCTCTGTCGTGGTATACTGGTATCCACTTGCGGAATTCATTCCGTGCAAAACATATTATTTCGGCGTTACCAATCCATTGTTTGCTCATTGCTTGAGATACATTTCATTTCAGCCACTTTGCGTCATTAACCGCGTGGCGATTAATAAATTATTGTTTACACGATCGAGCTCGGTGGAGGGATAGGATCCAATGAAATGTAATTGTAGAATGAGGAAGTGGGCACGTATGGATGGATAAGGATAATTAGCTACGGTGAAACGATTTGTCGATTAGAGAGGATTATTATAGAGAATTTAGCTAGTTCGTGTACAATAATTGATAGACAGTTAGCTTCTTCTTCCAGAATGATAATTCACTGATAACGTAGCACTATATAACAGAACACTCTAAAAAATAAATTAATTGTGGAAATGTTTCCAATTACGATTAGGAAAATCGTGACACAACAGTGCGGTTCCGAGGAGAAACGAATCGATACTGCCGATCACTTCTTAATGAAAAGAGTCGCGATCGATGCTTCTGTTATTTGTTTTGAAATTCATTATCGCAATAACAGTTTCTTGCTCGTAATTTACTGGACGTTTCTTTTTCCAACTGCTACGATTTCATCTTATAAACGCTCCCATAAATCATAATGGACAACGTTTTCTAGCGCGTCAAGGTACGCAATTCGTGGTTTCAAAAATTGCGAAAATTGCAGAATCATGTATTTGAGGGTCAAGGGGAGATTTTTCCAACGATTATATTATTCATTATGCAACTGGATGTTATCTGGTGTGATATAAGCTCGACTAATGATCAGAAAAAATTGGTTTCAGATTTGTCTATCTACATTGCAAGAACATTATGATTGTGGATAAGATTTTTACCATCATTTGAAAAAAGTAGGAGCATTCCTGATTGGTATGATAAGTTAAAAACAACATAAAAAAGTGGAATTATGTATATCCAAGAAAGAAGCAGGGAGAAAATGTAATAATGTTCAAATAAATACAGCTGTTTCAAAACACACATTGCAAACAATGAATTTTGTCAAAGTATACATGCAAATTTAGACACATGATGCTAGATTTTCTGGGTTTACAGCATCAGTGAATACCTGGTTGCAGTTTCTTCGACGTGGGTATCTGACTGTCTGTCGATATGGAGAATGTTACACATCGCGTCTTGCCAGCAGAGGGTAAAATTTTCATTTAACAGCAATGAATAAATGACACTAATTATGAAGAACGTTCTATCACATTGAATATACCGACATCCAATACATTTCCCTGTCCGGTGATTGTTGGGGCCTGGTTTTTCTTTTTAAAGGACCAGATTTTACTGTAAATTTCTGTCTTGACAGTGAGAAAATTCTCGAGTTCATCACTTCCTGCGTTTAAAGCTAGCGTTTACAGAGCGACTTCATTTAATGTTATATAGGACCTACGTCAAGTCTTGTACCTTATATTATATTTTTATATTTTGTAGATTCTTTTGTGATGTCTCTTATGTTTCAGTTTATGGTTGTTGTAACGATGTGTCTCTACTCTGGTTTTTCACATCTTCTTTTGTTTAAATGGGTATTGTACCTGTACAGTTGTGTAAATAAATAAATAAACGCAGAACAGTAAAATCTAGAGCTCGTAAGTCCCCTTACCATTTTCGCGTCACATCCAACGTTATCGATTCAGTCTAAAATAAGATTGCAATGCTACGAGTGATAGGAATTAAAAATAAATCTTGAAATCATTTAAAATCTAAAACGGTCTGAATGTTACCACTAATTTTAAGAGACATGTTGCATAATTCACTTTAATAATAGATTTTATCTGTCCTATACTTCGTCGATGATTTTAATCGTGTTGAATTCTAATTCCTACCACGCTTAGCGTTACAAGCTGTTTCGAGACTACATCGGTAACGTTGCGTGTCACACTAAAATGGTAATAGTGCACCAGGACTCCATACACCTGTGACAGAAAAATGCACTGTGTGCCTATTCTATATCTCGTCTATTCTTGTACCCGCTTGTATCTACGCCCGATAATAGTCGGCATCTCAGTTCCCATGACCCGAACCCCTACAATATATTACCGTCTCTGTGGAATTGCAAACTATTTATTCAAAATTTCTTCTTCAATCGGAAAAAATTGAAGAATAAAACCTAAATTCGTGTAGCTTATGGATTCAGTTGTATAAAGCATAAAATAGGCCACGAAATGGTACCTGAATTGGAAGAAATTACAAATTACGTTTAAACAAAAAAGTCAGGCGACTCGGTTTAAAATCTTATTTATAATTTTCACGGGAAAGAGGAAATTACTTTTAGGGAAAGTTTATTTGAAATATTACGCAAAGGGGACGAAAGAGTATCATGTGACCCCCTTTTCCTTGTCAACAATAAAATCTATTGAATTTTACGAAGCATATTACAGAAGTGGTTGCCTTCGATTTTCCAGTAAACGGTGCCGCACCTCGATTTTCCGACCAGTGCGCACATATTCTACCCTACATTCGAAATATGTACTACATAGGTTACGCGACATGTACGTAAATGCGTTCCACCGTCTCCCCCATTGTATATTCTTATTTATATACAATACGTAACTTAGGGGAGACATTTTCCTCGAGACTAAAATCTTATTTTACTTCACGAAACACATGCAGTAAAATACAGTAACCTGTTTCTTAAGCACAAGAAGCTTACGCTTCCCTCGACTAAAACAGAATTCTCATCCCTTACATTTAGAAGTATCTCACGATATATAGTTATCCCTCAGAAGATATATAAATCCATCCCGTATCTTGTTATATATTTTAAAAAATACTTAACACCCACTATATCCGAAAGACTTCTCAAAACTCTGGAGACCCATTTAAAAAATAAATTTCCTCGAGAAATCTACCTATCCAATTTCCCCCGGAATCATATCGAGGTATACGTAGTATCACCCTGCATCCCACTAATTTCTATCGTTTCCCGCTACGCAGCCAGTTGATGCATCATGAGACTGCCCACACGAAACAGAGCGAAATGAATTTGCCCGACGGGCGTCCAAGAAGCAAAAGGCCCTCGTACAAAACCGTGGAGGATCGCAGGACGCGTCTCGACGCGACGCCGATCATTCGAGCGAATCCCGCCCGAGGCGTACGGCACGAGCGGCGAATCGCGGCCATCGGTATCGAACAGCGCATGTCTCCTAGAGAGCGGTCGACGAGAGGCGCCACGACGCCGGCGTCGCACGGCGTCGAGGGCAGCGCCGACGTCGACGTACGACGGGCTGGATAGTCGCAATCATGCCACCACCCTGACGCACGTCCCCGTATCCACGGTGCGTATACGTCGACGACGCAACGGGAAAGCGACGCGAACCTCCGCGAGGCGAAGCAACAACAATACCGAGAAACGTCGCGGCAGGTGCGAGCGTGGAGGGATCGTACGTGCCCGTAGGAACGAGTGGAGGAGGAGCGCGGAACGAGCGCTGACCAACGGACGAGGGCATCGCGAACGATCGGGAAGCGTTGGAACCGGGGTAACACCGGCGAAACGCTCGTCCGAGGAGCAGGAGTAAGGTGTCGACGCGTCGTCCACGGTGGCCCCCCTCGATGCCTGAGCGTCGGGACGCTGCATCGCGGCCACGGTACACCGTCGTCCTCGGCGTCCAGCTAGAGCGACGTAGAGCGATATAGTATCGATGAATGTGCGTCTGGCTGCTGTGAGTGCGTGTGCCTGGTGCAGGGGATTGCATGCGTGAATGCGGTGTGGCGCAGCTGCGTGGTGCATCGACAAGTGTCGCGCGCGGCCCAGATGCACGTGTGCGGAAAAACGCGTGCCCCTGTCTCTCTGAGCGGAGGCAGCAGTGCGGTAACGTGCAACGGCACAGAGTGTTTTCCCGAGTCGCACGTGTCACGAGCCGCGGATCGATCGGCCGGAAGTGTCAACCGTGCGAGCTCTGAAGCGCGGTGCTCTAGGTGGAGCGTCTGCAAGGTGTCCTCCTCTTTCACTCCGGCGGGGGGGGGGGGAGGAGGAGGTATCATCGTCAGTACGTCAGTGCAAGGATCCCGCGAGCCTGGATCCTCCTTCTCCGGTGACAGGAGCGCTTCGATCGCTCTCACGCCATCCTCCCTAGCGGTGTTTGCCTCTATTTCCGTGTGTTTGCTTTGCTCGTGCCTCGCAGCTTCGCTCGGTATACCGTGGCGCGATTTTTACGGTGTATTTTTGGGACCGGCCAGTAGGTATATCGGCTCGCTGCTCAATGAATGGGAAGCGGGTTGCCACGCTCGACGTGATATCTTGTTGGCGGCACGATAACTCGAGTGGTTCCCCAACGTCTGTTCGCCTTCTCGATACGATTTTTCGTCTCGACAGTTCGCAAAGATTTCGGATTGCCTCGAGTTACGCGTTCTCTACCGTAACGTCAGGAATGCCCGTTGCATCTGTTTTCCCGCGTCACGGCCGCGTGATCACGCGCCACAGGCAGCTACGGCCAGCCATCGACACGAACGGCCCACGATGACACAACTTATTACCTACGTGCACGCCGCGATTCGCGGCCACGATGCAGCCGGGCGCGTATGCAGGTGCAAGAGGCATGCGTGGAACGAGGGCGTCGGACGTTCGCTCTCGGGCTTTAATATCTTGGTCGGTCAGCCAAGCGGGGAATTGTTGACGAATCGAAGGGAAACTGGGTCCTCGGATTCTTTCAGCCAGCGGGGAGCGCAGAAACGCGCGCTTCGGACGCTGGCAGCCGAGACCGCGTTTCAAGACCGAACATCCACACGGGAGTTATTTTAATAATGAGGGTGTACCGGCGCTTTGTAGCCTCCTTTCTTTTCCTCCTGGCCGCCTCGGAGAGCGTGTGAGCATCGGGGAACGCGTGATCGTTTCTCGTTCTTGCGTGTAACAATAAAACGGGGATCGATTAATTGATTTTTCTTATATAAAATAGAGGCGGACGCGCGCAGACCGGGCGAGAACGGCAGGTTCCAATAAAACGCGATTCTTCTAGCATCGAGTTATTGTCTGCGGTTAGGATCGTTGACACTAAGCGTTCCCATTGGTCGAATACTAACTGTAATAGATTCAAGGAATAGATTCTCGCCGGGAGAGAAAAGTAACTGACCGACATCGCTGCGCCGCATGTGCAGCATCAAAAATGCAGCCCCATGCACCGTCTATAGACGCGTCGCGCCGTTTCGCAAGCGGTTTCCCCTCGTCGATCGAACTCTTATCTAGCGCGTGGAACCGCGCTTCGAACCGGATTCAACGTAGCAGTGAAAAGTGGAGCCTCAATTTTCTCCTTTACGAATCATTTAGACAGCGATCTGGCTCTAAGAGAGATGTTGAAACAGGGAGAAGGGATATAGTTGTACAGGGTACCCTGAAAGGGGATCGATCATACAATTCTCATTCTGCCTCTGAACCCTAGAAATCCTCATCGACGTCCGATTCGTGCTCCCTCGTTCGTAAACGAATCGCATCGAACCATTCGAGCATCGGGAATCACAGAAATTTCACTAAACAACCACTTCAGCCTCGCTGATAGATCCCACCACGAGGTCCCGCGAGTTTCTACCAGCGCCCAGGCTGTGCCGACGCGTCCCTCGAGGTGTTCGAGCCGTGTTCGAAGTCAGGTGACATCCTCAGCCCGGTGGCGAAGGAAGTGTCGCGGTTGACTCCGTATTCCGGCAAATCGCCGCTGAATTTCCGCGGCGCGAGAACTCCTACTATTTATAAATGATTTGAACCCGGTCGCATTGGCGAACCTCGGGTCCGCTCGAGCTGCCGCCTCGTGGGCCGACGGCGTGGGGAACAATTCGCTACCCCATGGTAAAAATAGATGCTCCTAGCCAGCTAGCCGAAGCTCGAGGCTAGAGCTCGCCCGCTCGCCCGCTTGCTCGCTCGCCCGCTTGCTCGCTTGCGTTCGAGCGCTCTAGCACCGCTAGAACGGACGGACGGACGTACGCGCAGCGTCTAGCACCGTCTAACAGAGTCACCAACGCCGCGACGCGCCTCCTACGACGATCATGACGACGACGACCCCGACGACCCCGACGACAACCACGAAAACGACGAAGACGACGAAGACGGCCACGACGGTGATGCTGGTGCCCCTCGTCGCCTCGACACCTCGAGGCACGTCCCCGTCGTCGTGAGAGCAGAAGCGAGTCGCGCGCGCGCGCGCCCGCGTGTGTGTGTGTGTGTTGCTCCGTACGGCTGTCCGCTTCATCATCATCTTCTTCTTCCTCTCTTCTTCTACTTGTGCCGTCGCTACGCGAACCGTGTACAGATAATCGGACAGAGGACCGGCCTCCAACTCTCCCCCTGTCTTTCTCACTGTGGGGGTCGGTGGAATCGCTCTACATTCCCGGCCGAACATCACCCAAGCTCTTTCGGTGAAGTCTAGTGAATATTTTAAGCCCGACAAGAGCACGCATGTAGGAAGAGGCGGCGCGAGGCTGATTCACTGGGTGCCCGTTCGCACGTAGGAGTATCAGAGAAACGGCTCCGCGAGGACGTTGCTCATCTCCGTTAGGCCGTGAACACTGACCGATGACGGGACAGGGGGGCTGACGTGACGGTGGCTGGTGCCCCCGGCTGAGCAGATTTCGCGCCGTCGTTCAACGCTAAACCGACCACGAAGAAGAAGAAGAAGAAGCAGAAGAAGAAGAAGAAGAAGAAGAAGAAGAAGAGGAAGAAGTGGCGAGGGACCGAGACAGCAAAGCGAAAGGGAGAAAGAGAGAGAGAGTCTCTATATCTCAAACGAGATATAAAGGTAGAGAGAGAGAGAGGGCCACATTCCGAGCGGATCACGGATGCTTATAGAAGCGTTGCGTAACGGCGTCAGACGGGCGGCGAAACCGCGGCTGCTGGGCCGTCGAGTTTCGACAAGTTCGACGAAAAATCTGCCGCATCCTCTTCTGGTATCGAGGCGGATATCGAACGCCTGGAGACGGATACTGCGCCGATCACGGGAACGCTGCTGAGTGCTCCACTGTGCGGTTCTGAGCCCTCTGTGCTCACACGGCTGCTCGATCCGGATCGAATCGCTCGGTCCCCGACGTGCTGGGCGACCCGCGGACGGCGCGGACCCAGCCCTCGTCTCGATCGGTGGTAATCGAATCGGTGTACACGTGCGAGTTGGTGCGAGTGTGCTAGGAACCCGGGCGGGGGTGGGGGTTGTTTCGCTTTGGTTTGTCGCGAGAAGATCGACGGCGAGGGATGAGGAGGAGGAGGAAGTGAATGATAGGAGGCGAGCGTGGAAGAGACAAGGTGTTTCCAGGGAAAATCCTACTGGCCATATCGATTCCGCGTGTCCCGAGCGTTTCAAGGCCAACCCCCGCGCCTCCGGTGGCTCGCAGGGGTGTCGCGATCGTCGAGCCTGTGATCGTTCGAAAAGAGACTCGGGACTTGCCGCGATCCGTTTCTCTCTGGTCTGCTTCTCTCCGGCCAACGGGACTAAAATTAACCTGTGTCGAATCCTAGAAAATTTCGCCTAGCTTCGCTGTTCGGGCTGATTTTCGTATTTTTAGATCGTACACAAAGAGGAGAAAAACCGCGTCCTTGACACCCGCGACCATTCTGATCTATCGGGTAACGATTACGTGGCCGATATTCACCGTACGATCCACGGAACAGATCGACAACGGCAACGCTCGAGTCTCCGCGATTCCCCTCGGATGATCGAGCGTTACGCTCCTCCCCTCAGCCCGTTTCGTTTACGAACAAGAGTACGGGAATCTCGAGTGACGTGCGAGAGGGGGTGAAACGGTAGCCTCGGCTTAGCGGCTGGATAGATCAACAGAAGGGTTGTTCGGTGATATTGCAGAGACCGGTTGGAACGCGTGAGACGAGAAACGTGGAGGCGGACAGGAAGGATGGAGCAACGTCCAGGGGGACGCGTGTGCGATTTTTGCTAACGGGCCAGCACGACGACAATAACGACGACGAAGACGACGAAGACGACCACGACGACGAAGAAGAGAAAGAGAAAGGCGAGGGTTACGAGGTGGCTGGTGGGGAAGCCAGGAGAAGGTGGAGGAGGAGGAGGAGGAGGCGGTGGTGGAGGTGGACGAGAGGTGAAAAGAGATGCAGCAACAGCCACAGTCTGGCCAACAGTCCGGGGCACCGAACGGGGTGGCAGGTGGTGCCCAATTGCCTCAAACAGGTGGCATAAGCTCCGTCCAACCTGGAGCGACAGGTACCGCCACGGCGGCGTCTAATCGTGCCCAGGTTAACGGCGGCAGATTCGATTTCGACGATGGCGGCACCTACTGCGGCGGTTGGGAGGACGGAAAGGCTCATGGACACGGCGTCTGCACCGGGCCCAAGGGCCAAGGTGCCTACTCCGGTAGCTGGCACTATGGGTTCGAGGTCTCCGGTGTCTACACCTGGCCTAGGTGAGATCACAAGTTCCGTTTCTTATTCACTCCTGGCATGCTTTCAACTATACTCGATGCCCCATCTTTCCAAAGCGATGGTTCTTGCTCCGCCCTCTAGGCTTTCTTCTACTTTCGCATTCTGTTTCGAGTCCGTGGCGAAGCTTTCAAGTACCCTCAACAGTCGACGCGCTTCTGGAAAATAATGGAGGGAAAGAGAGCGTCGCTAATTCCTCGTGTCTCGTCAGACTTCTGCGATTTAAGCGACACCACTGTACTCCCTCTGTTCGTTAAGGATTACCGCTGATCGCGGCTGAGCCAGCCTCTGTATACATTGTTAATTCCGAGATTGGAGAAGCCATCTTTCATTAGCGGCACGGTTGCGCGTCCCGTATCGACGTTCATCTGAAATTCAATTAAGGAAAGTTTCAGCCAACTTCGGCCGGTCCCCGATTCACCGGGACATCTTTCATAAATCTCTGTCCGCGACTCGCTCCAGCGAATGAAATTCTTGTTCCTTCGTGTCGCTCCCAGACTTTCAAGTTTCACTGCTCACTCGTTCGCGTCATTAATACCGGTCACGTCGGTCTGCTTGAAAGATTCATGCTGCAGGAAAATTGAAAATGAAGATCGACGTTAATGAAACTGGTTCAGCCTCGTTAGCTCTCAATCGAACGTACGCGCGTGACGAGTATCTTAGGGACACGTCAACTCCATCGCTGTATCAATCGCACTCGAAAGCCTTCGAACGACTACTTAAACAGCTACGTCCCCTCTGGAGGTGGTCGCATGAGCATTAACACAATTACCTCGGGAGAAAGAAAGAAAATTAGAACAATTCCACTCAACCCTAAGCCTTCTCAGACAGTCAGGTCAGCACTAATGCACCTCGAACAGTCATCCAAATATTCCCCAAGGAAGAAGATCGTGCTCCTAAAGCGCATAGTTTCATCTTCTGAACTCGAGCGTGGTGTAAGCCAATGACTCAACGAAACCGAATTACCTCCCATATTGTACACCCCACTTTTAACACTAATTTGTCCAAATGGAGCGAAATTCCCTTACACCGTCCCTGTTCCACGGAGCTCGAAGGAGCGTGGATGAAAGATTTCTTCGGAAGGATCGTCGATGTCCTGGAATAGTGGTTGATTTTATTCTATCGCCAGCAGCTGCCTCTAACGGCGTCGATTCGAGATGAACGGGGGGACCTTGACACGTATCTCGGTATATACCTGGGGCCGGCCGGGAATCTCCCGATCCTGAAACTGGGTCACCGAGTGCAAGGACAACGAGTCCGGGTCACTGGGATCCGAGTAGCTAGGACATAGTTCATGGACGCGACAGACAATCGTTTCCACCGAA
The DNA here is from genome assembly GCA_960531205.1 of Andrena bicolor. Taxonomy (NCBI): domain Eukaryota; kingdom Metazoa; phylum Arthropoda; class Insecta; order Hymenoptera; family Andrenidae; genus Andrena; species Andrena bicolor. The sequence continues at coordinate 47,647,185 of OY482664.1, read as the reverse complement.
TTTCGCAGGATCCCTGCGCTCTCAGACAGCCACTCCAACGGAGGGAAAAAATAATTCTCTGTCTGGCATGCAACGTTGTACTTCCACTTTGTCGGCTTACCCAACGCTGCTTTAGAGATCCATGAAACAATTTACTATTTCAGTCAAATACGCGTGTGACAGCTAGCTTTAGGTCAGTGAGGGTGAGATGTACACTTTTGTTTCGCGAATCATTTCCATAGTTTAATAGGATTGTTTACTCGGCCTTCTCGATTAGATGGATGATTCAAGAGACAAGTGGAAGGAGAATTTATATTTTCTTTTCATGCTTCGTTGATAAAGGTAGTGCAGCACGGTTGTCGTATATCTATTCTGTACTTTTGAATACTCTCGCTCTTGAATGGAACTGGAATTGTTGGAAGATTCTCGTGATTGCTTTCTACGAAAGTGGACAACGTGGCGCGACTATATTTGAGCCCCTGATCGTTCCGGAAGAAATTTTGTCACGCGCCTTTAAATAGTCCAGTGCAACGAAGTAGCTCGTAAATATAATTGTTATTAACTTCGGGTGACACACGTTTCAGCGCATAGGGGAATCGACCTACATATTTTATGTATTCTTAGTCGCGGATGTTTATCGATGCGAGAGGACTGGGTCTAAACTGAAAAATGCCCCGGCGCTACTGTATTTAGAATATTCGCACGTTCCGTGATTCTCGAAGTAACTTCATATCCGCAGCCTGCCGAAAATCTTAAAGGACCTTCGAGATTCGAATACTCGATGAATAGGTCGCTGGGATATATCGATGCTCGGAATTGTTCAAGAATATCTCCGTATTATTGAATGTCAATTATTGGAACGCCCAAACTATCCCAAGTATCCAAGCATCTCGACCTCTGATAATCCGATTGGACTTCGATATGACAGGTTATTAGAGCGAATAGGAAAAGCAAGGATTGCTTTGACGAACAAGAGGCCTTGTATCTGAAAAGCTCTGTAACCATTATCCATCGGTGCCCCTTGTATTCGATTTTAGGTGGAGTTCTATTAAATCATAAAAACTTTGAAGTAGGTCAATTTTATCTAACCACATTCTGCTTTCTCGAGCGGCCATTAAAGTATAAAACTGGCTCCAGCAACTTTACGATTGCCAAGTTCCCATTTGCAATTTTATTTTCCAAAGTAAATTCATACGTAGAAAACGCTGAGCTCCCCTATCTATTGAAATGATTGTTGTTAAAATTGTTGAAAAGCTCGTGACTCCTTTGAAAGTTCAGTTTTAGAATAAAGGCACGGGGCCCTCGTGCGTGCTGTGCGTATCGATTAACCAACACCATTAACCAGTCGTGTAATAATTACAGGAACACGTCGCGGATTCCGTGGCGACACGTGACAGAAGAACGTCGCTGGAAGGATCGCGCTTCGATCGTATCGCGAGCGAAAGTCACGCACGCCAAACGGGCTTCTAATTGAGAATTAATAATACGTTTTCGCCGGCCAGTCGATTCATTGCTAACTCCTTTGCCCCTTTTCCCAGACTCGGAATGAAATCTGTGTTCAATCGAATGTGAAAATTGCCGGCAAGTTTGCTTGAAAATTTGTACTTTCAAATGGATAGTCATCAGTAGAATCGGACTGCTGTCCGTCAACTTTTTCCAGTGTAGGTAGTAATCGTAAAAGATCTCCGGGAAATTAGAATGAAACATCGCCAGCCACCTTCGCACTGGTATTGTAAATAATTCCACTGTCCTTATCAACGTAATTGCTCGTGCCTTTAAGAATTCAGTGGCCCCGTGAGCCCATTTGATAGTCAGAAAAAAGCAATTACAGCGTATTAAAGATCCCCCAGCGCGTGTGGCCGTTTCTTTTAATATTCCCGCGTCGTTTCGGCGGATCTTCACGATCGGAGACCGTCGCCGGCCCGGCTTCGAGGGTGGAAATACCGTGGAAAGAAAATAGAAAGGGGAAAGAAGGGAGGGACGAGGATGGGGAACTCGTGTTCCCGGCGACCACGTATCTGGGCCGAGAGATTCCGTCGTTTCGTTTCCGTCTAAACTGGAGCAAGGTCTTCGTCAACTCACGTTTTCATAGGGATGCCCGATAAATCGCGGTGCTCACTGTCGTTGACGAAACCAGACGACTCCGTGATCTTGCGGATTATCTGATTACTGTTTTGCTTTTTTATAAAAGACAGTTCTCCTTCGTTCGCATTTCACCTCTGAAAACAGATCCCCAGGAACAAGATTCTTGGACCTGGCTCTCGTCATATTTGCGATTAATAAAGTTTCTAAGCCTCGAAGTTAGTGTTATCCCTCTCAGAGAAATTTTCCACAGATCTGTGGGCAGGAATCCTCGAGAGGTCGCGCTATATTCTCGCCATTGTGCTTCTCTGTGAAAAGTGTCGATACGAGGGCGGGAAAAATTTCGAAACTTTCTTCATTAAATGGCATCCACGTGGCGGGCTGCTGGTCTACGTGCTCCAATATTCGTTGATTTCCAACGTTTTCCCCTAACGAATCCAGGCGGAGCTCTCCTCCGGCGGTATCGACGCAATTTTCAATTACGAATCGTTGTTAATTAAAACGAGCTCCGGAGCTGTTTACAAGGCCGCAGTGGCGCGTGAATATCGTCGCGATTGTCGAAGCGTAATTCCCGTGGAAACGGTCTCCGGCAGACTGCGAACGATGCCTGCGAATGTATTGAAAAAAGGCCGAGGAAATACGGGGAAGGAGGAAAAATGGCAACGATAGATCGCAGAGAAGATATCTCTCGAGGCAAGGAGAAATTTTCGCAGTTCCATAAGGGTGGTCAAGAGTTTTATGTATTCCGCTCTCTTGTTCGGTAAATATGCTAATGGTTAGTTGGATCGCGATGATGCTAGCGATGATTCGTTGTCGATTAGAAAGGCAGTTAAATGAAAGGCTGAAAGTGAGGGGCTTTTTCGTTAATACTCATGTGCACGCGTTACAATGTTGAGCGTTGTTAACGTTCGCTCCATTTAACACTCGGCAAAGAGAAACTGGTTCGGTTGATTATTCAGGCGGATGATTAGAGGTTCGTGTAGTTGGAGGCTTAACGAAATGTTTAAAATACCAGGAAAATAAATAATCCAGGAGAAATGTTTCGGACGATTTTCATTTCGAGACACTACCTCCTACATTGAATTTGAAGTATCGAACACGAGGACATTGAGAACGCGATTAGAATTTCATAACTGCAAAACACATGATTTCTCTCTTTGGAATATAAAAGTATATGTATCTTACTTTTAAATTCCCCATGAAAGTCAAGAAATTTTTTCATCGCTTCTCGTCTATAGACGTCCTTTGAAATAAAGCTATAAAAGTATTTGCCAGTATATTCTGCGTACTATGCAACGCTGGTGGAAAAGGCATTGCTGTCGTCGCTTGAAGGCAGAAAGGAAAATTGCTTCTTCAGATTCAAGGATTCTCCAGCCGAGAAGTCGATGTAAAGTCGGCCCGGCGAAACGGATTCGTCTCGAATCCCCAACTGCACAGTAGAAAAGCGCATGAATATTCGAACGGGAGAGAAGCATCGAGAAGACAGAAGGATATCGATAATGAGTTCCTTTCGTGTTGGCCGTGTATTAGAGACAGAGAAGGCAAGGAATTCTAATTACTTGCATTCGGATCAGGATCGTGGAAAAAACGAGGGACGAGCGATTCGATAATGAAATCGTAAAAATTTCATTCATCTAATGTCGACTGCTCTCATTCTTTCAGCGAATAGTAACAAAGCGTTTAAAATTCTTGATGAAAGTATAAATTTAAGGAGGTTGATTTTGCTTAAACTTTCAATCAGTCAAGTGAAAATTACTCCTGACAGCAGCCCGAACCCTCCTCAGATTTCCTCGTCAGCCTGGATCCCTTATCAACGGATCTATACTACCCTACGCTCCTCACACTTCAATTCCACTTACTTTCCGAGAGGAGAGAAACCGCCCCTGGGCAAGAACCATCGGTTAGGGAATTATCGTTGAAAAATTAAAAAAATAGAATCGACTGAAGCAACAAGTGTTCGAAAGGGGGACACAATCCTTTAATTACCCTGGCCTGCGGGGGGTAAAAAGCCGGTGATTCATTTCCTGAGATCTCTGGATCGTATTGTCACCGACGATATCCGATTTCAGTGGGTCGGCTTACGAGGGCCAGTGGCAGAACGGGAAGCGGCATGGTCTGGGCATGGAAACCCGTGGACGGTGGATATATCGTGGGGAGTGGACACAGGGATTCAAGGGTCGCTACGGTGTTCGACAATCGACCACGTCCACGGCGAGGTACGAGGGCACGTGGACAAACGGTCTCCAGGACGGCTATGGCTCGGAGACTTACGCTGACAGCGGTGAGTCTTACTTTTATTTTGTAATACATAGAACAAGAAGCTAGAAATCGTTAGACCCTATCGGTTTATGTGGGAAAATAGGTGAAAATCCTGCAGCGCTTGTATTAGTAGTGTACCGAATCAAACCTCTGCCCTAGCAATGGTGAATGAAGAAATCAACGCGTAGTTATAGGGGTAACATTGATTGTCTGAGTAGATACAGAGACAATCTCCTTTTGATTGAACGGAGCCCCGGGGACACGAGAATAAAATGTAAAATAAAACAAACTGTACGTTCGGGGATGTAATGGATGGTCGACGCGTAATTCTAGAGCGCAAGGGAAACAAAGCTTTCAGGAGCAGATCAAAGGATACGTCGTATCCTGATGACCCACGCGATTCGTAGAAATCTGTGTCAGCTCCAAACGACAGGACACGTGTCCCTGACGCTTCTGAATGGATTTCATCTCAATACGAATTAATCGCCTCGACCTGTCGATGCCTCGTCGTTCTTTCATCCCATCCCGTTCCGACGCCGCGCGGTTTCACTCCACTTTTTTGCGTTTAATTTGCGGTTATTAATAAGCGTTTTAATTATCGGCGGGTCTGCGGCGCACCGTCCCTTTTTCGCGTGAAATTGGGAACACTGCCAATTTGGCGGCTGATCCAACGGGACTGTCGCCTATTCCGACGCTCTGTTTCGTTGGATTAATAATTAATAAACACAGTAATTCGATTTCGTTCGACCTTGCGTTTAAGACACTCCTTAATTCTTCGTTTTATTCCCGTGGAAATGTTTGACGCGTCGATTTTCAAGAAAAATTCATGGAAATCGTGCGACATAGGACATATTTAAATCAGAAGCCGGGGTGAACGTTGGCAAAGCTTTCAATTTCATCGGGATCCAATTTCGTGGAAAGGGATTTAATAAATGAACGGTTGGATTAAAAATTGCGCGACAGAGGGTCGCGTGCGGTGCCAATGTGCGTGTCACGTGGCGAACCGTGCCGAATGTCCATAATTTTAACCCTGCGGAGCATCCCCCTTCATGGACGACAGAGGTCGCACGGGTCGATGTTTTAAGGTCACGCGCTATCGCAATCGGTCCGTCCTAAATGAACTCCGATTAATCACGCGGAAAGGAAACTATTGCGTCACGAAAGGGTCCTAAAACATCAGAGCCAAGCGATCTCACCGGTCGCGGACACGTCTTTTAATCTTACTCACCCCGATTACTCTCGTAATCCCAAACTCTTCCGTGACGAGCGCGTAAATTCAAGCTCGACCCGCGCCCCGCGAGGCAGAGACAACTTTCATTTGCTCGTTCACGCGGCGCTATCGAAATTTCCCCCGCGTCTCGAGAGTGCTGTTTAACCCCGTTTCCCGTTCGAGGGTGGGTAAACACGCGTTTCGACGCACGGAATAAGGAAAAGAACGGTGAGGCGCGAGGGTTGGTATAAATCCTCGCGTCCTCATTCTCGTCGCGCCAGCTTCATTTAATATTCATCATTCTCTCGCGACGGTGGCCGTAGCCAAGCACATTTCTCCGGCCCATGAAAATGCAAAGGAACGTTGTTCCTCTGCCCCTGCGACTCCTCGGGCAACTTTTAGATCGTCCACGATAAAATCGTCTGACTCACCCTCCAACTATTTTCCTGGCCCGTTGTAACGTTTCGAAAGTCCACGGACGACCTCGATTCGCGCGCGAGCACGCGCGCGCCCGCGGACGTGAGCGTGGCCCGACGGCTCTAGAAAAAATAAATCGACGATCTGTCGCTGTGAGGAACCGAGCCACGGCCCCACGGCCTGGGACAGACGAACTTGAACGCTCGGGAAGACGCGACAAAACGGTGATGTCCAATGTCCATCGATTCCCCCCGCATCGTTGCGAGAGTACGTACTCTGAATATTTGACTCTGCAGCAGATAAACCATGAATATTCTTTTCTTTGCATTTTGTATTCGGGGTTGGAGTGAAGTGCGCAGAAATGCGTTGGGCTATTTAATTTAGGGAAGCGCGGAGGGAATTAATTCATGATATTCCACTGGCCGCGCAATGGGGAAATGATGCTACTCGCTTGGTACTGAAAATTGATGTAGGATATTGCGCTGGTGGTCGGAGAACTCGTTAAAATTGAGATTAATTCAAATTACATGGGAAAATGAGAGCCACTGTCGGCGGTAACGCTGAGAATAATTACGACAAGAGATGACTATGGAATACATCCATCTGCCAGGATAAAATTCGATTCTTTACAGGTATCGAATTATAGTCTGAGTTACGCTTTACCTGCATCACTGGAAGTAGCTGCGCTCCGAATTGCACGCGAAAACGCCAGAGAATACGGCAGCATTACATCTGCAAGTGGAACTATGTTGAGATTCGATTTCAGTCAATCTCGTGGCACCAGACGAATAGAAGCTCGAACCGATCGCTACGCTAGAGCGATCGATACCTTCAATCTTCCCCGTGTCGATGATTCCGACGCTCTGGGAATCCTCCAACGCAAAAGCAAACGAAAACGACTTCTCCTTCGAATGGTCATTCGCTTTTCTTTTTCCTCCCACAGGGGAGGGACGTTCTTGCTTTCCTCCGATCGTTTGTGCCATGATTCACCCTGATATCCTCCTTTCCCATGGCCCGGCCTTCATTCCACGCCGCAAGGAGGACCACCAGCGCCAAATGAACGAGCATATTGGGATCGATCGAATTCTCTGTCCCGACACACGCGGTATTCTATTTTTCTTCGTCGTTCTGGAATGTCCTTCATCTGGCTCTGACGGACCGGGCTTTCAACCCGGTGTTAAAAAACGAACAAAATGTCGGCGTTAGTTCACTGACTGGACGTACTGGATATCACCGGGATGAACGAGTGAGCGTTGGAATTAAATTATTATGGTAAATACGCCGTTGGCCTGATGCTCTCGGAACGATCGATAGTGACAGAATGTACGAAGGCGTAGCATCAAGGTACCGTTCATAGAAGAAATTATAGTGGAAAGATTTTTAGACGGAGGGGGATTCAGACAGTGAATCATAACAGATTATCCTCTGTTCCAATACGAGTATATTCAGTGAACGATTAGAGTGTTAATGGAATGATAGCCTAGAAGAAATTCTGAGACAGCTTCATTTGATTGAGAAGAGAACTCTCGTAAATAATAGTCCCGTGCGAGCTACTAAACATATTTTGCTGCTTCGAATTTCTCGAAAGAAGTGGGAAGAATAACGAAACAGACAGGGACAAATTGAACCCATCGATTCATCGATCCCCTGACCTGACAGTGGAACAGACGTTTCTGCTCCCCTCAAAAAGCACGCAACTTTTTGTTTCCTACGCGATGAACGGTGTAGTCGATTTGTAACGGCGAGCGTGTTCCTCTGTCAGACCTGTTTCCTATCTGACGAGCAAATGGCGCGAGCTTTTCGGTAATCTGGTCGTCAGTACGAAATAATGAAAACCCACCCCTCGAAAGCTGTTTGGATTCTGCATCCTCAACTAACGCACCTGGACAAACCGAATCGTGTGCTCTGTGCACCTCGACGTGGCAGAAAACGAGAGGAATTCCTCGTAATTCTACGTCCACCCTACATTCTTCGACATTAATTTACCGGGAATGGCGTAATAACTGTTCTCAGGAGTGTGAGTTACACGAGCGCGTTATTGCAGCTTCGCACGCAATGCGTCGCAACCGGGAACGCATAGAAGAACGACTGATTGAACGACGAAACAAGAAACTAAGTTGGAAATAAAGAAAAAGCAATGGAGAGAAAAATAAAAAAAATACGAAGCGACAGACTATCCTGGAAAAGAAAACGTTGATTCGAGGCATGGGAAGAGAAGCAATACAACGCGAGATTGGGAAAGAAACGTAACAATGGGGGCGAGGAAGAGAAACTGGGTGGCAGAAAACGGAGGAAAACAGAGGGAGAAGGGGGATGTAACGAGTTAGCGAAGGGAGAGACAAAGAGGGGCAAGGGAGTGGCGCAGATAAGTTTTATTGCGTTTCATCTTGCCCGCTGCACTTGAGCGCTTTATTTAGAGCCAGAAGAGCCAGCTGCCCGCGTTTTCTGCTCTTACGGCGCCCCGTGTCAAGGAAGAAACGCGGCCGATGATGTATGCCTCGCCCGTAAAATCGTTACTTAAGGAATGTCTAACGAGCCACTCGTAACTCCAGCAGGAGGGACTGCGAAGCTACAGGAAGCCCCGCCGTTTCCTTCCCTCCCCAGGCGATCTCGGCTCGTTGCTTCCGGCTTCACGCTTTAAGGAACCGTTCTTTCTTCCCGCCCGCCTTCCCCACGCACCAGGGGTGAGAAATGTTTCGCGGTTACCGCGAAACACAACTGCCAGAGGGGGATGGCTCGAGCATTTGCGAGAATTATGCTACACGAGCTCGCTGACCTGGAAAATATTTCCCCCGACAGCGGTTAGTTTTTTCTCGCGGACCAACTCGTTACACAGGATTTCAAAGGATTGAGAAGTTTGTTCTGGTAGGCAGCGGCCGCGGAAGTTTCTTCGTAGCACGCAAAGTGAAAAAGGGAAGCCCCGAGTCTTACTTGCAGGAGCATGGCGAAGAAATAAATCTATTTTCAGGACACCGAGGATTCATCTGAAGCTACCGACACTTGTTTCGATTTTTACGTTAATTATTGTTAAAGTAATCCAGCTGCACGATTAGTAGACACGTTCGCCGTGTGCCTCTTGCCTCGATGATGATATCACCAGCGTGGGAGCAATGGTACTCGTGCGAATGGGGATGGCATGCTGGTGCAACGTGAGTGTTGAATGCCGTTTGAATAGGAAACGCGTTCCCAACTTTTCGATCCCGATGAACCATGGGCTCGTTTAATTAGCACGTGTGCAAGCGTCTCGTGACGTTCGTAGATCAGAGCTGGGGAGAACGCACCGCGCGACCAATTCCGGCCGAATAATCGTGCTATTTTCGCGCGTGTGCGGCACGCACGTCCGAGATGACGTGACCGTGCCAGGAGGCTTCTCCGTATTCGAGGCGCAACACATTGGTTTCTAGGCGAAATTCTCGAAACTAGATATCGACGTACCGTGTTTGGCCATTGGAAGCTTCGGGGACTCATCGATGCGTAGGACGACGTTCAGTGGAGTTCCCATTGGTTGGCATTCTCTGCTTGGAATCGATCGAATAGCGAAGAAGACGCGAAGAAATAAAGGCAAACTTCTGGCGTGAGTTGTCGCAATTTGAATGAAAATAAATTGAGGTTCTTCACTGTCTTAGATGTTCTACTATTGCGTGAAAGACAGTGAATTCAGAATGGGAAAATTCTGCCAAGTCCAACCTTTTTTAAAGGGAAACGAATTAACCAGAATCCAGCTGATGCATATCTTACATGATTTAACTATTCACCGGCGCTTCAGTGCTCCATTTAAGCACGTAATATAATTAACGAAGGCATAACTCTCCGTGACGTTTCGCGAGCTGCTAGCTCAAGCACTTGGTCATTTTAATGAACGTCTCTCAATTATTCGCCCGGCGATTACGAATATAACCACCGAAGAAAAGGGTGGTCTCGCGATCGGTGGAAATCTGCGATGCAGATGTGCATTCTTTGGATGCAACTGCAGCGAGTTACACCGAATCATTCCAAATGCATAGAACGTTATTCTGAAGATTCCTTGTGGCTCATCCGCTCATTGAACACGGTACACTTGTAGCCAAAAATACGTATCTAACATACAATCTGAGTGGCCCGGTTGAAGTTTCTCAATAAACTGTGAAACGGAAAGCAGGTGATTTCCCAAGCGGTGCAACAATTCTGCAAATTGCGTTTCGCAACGCGATACGCCGGTAAAACGAATTTCCATTCCTTTTGTATCTTCGAGACCGTTAATTGGGAGGCGCAACTCGCGATAGTGTATGCAGATTGAAGGGAACAATTCCGCCGCGAAGTGTATCGTGCCCACGGCATCGACCATATGCACAGGCGCGTGCATCCAAGTGCAAAGTGGAAGCGCACGTGTGTGCAAACCGCGTGGAGGACGAGTCCATGCAAATATCGTGGTTAAGCTTACCGCAGCTTCCGCTGGGCGAGTCCACCTTCAAAGCGGCTCATGCGGGGCTCGTTGATTCACCCCCTCTGGTGCCTTTGACTGCTGGTCAAGGTTGTCGGCGGCTTCCCCGATCCTTAAACAAAATATACACACGTAGGTTACAGCGTGTAACCCCTGCCTCGGCTGTCCCTTCGGCTCTTACAAAGCAAAATAATTCGCAGTATCGTAGCTTCGTACTATCGACCCGCTAAAAACAGAGAATACCAAAGGAAGGCGTGATCATAAATTATTAGAGCAGCTATTCTGAAGCCTGTATGAGCAATACGCTGAAAGAATAACAGATGATAAGATTAAAATTCGGAAAGCAAACAGTCCAGGAAAACGTCCCATTTGCATAACAATCCTCGCGTAGAATTAATTCGCGGAAACCACGGTTCTCCCTTTAGCGCGAATCGCGGGACTGTCGGAGGAACCTTGTAACGGAAGAAGCGTGGTCGTTCCCGTTAAAAGGTGATTACTCGGCGGTATAAAACGGGGGCGATTTGTTTTACGCTTTCTGCGTAATAGCCTCGTGGAAATTAATGAGAGAGCAACGTTCAGGGTTCGCCTGGGTGTGACAGCGATCCTTACGGTCGGAATCACGTTTGGGGAAGGGAATAGCTGGAAACGGCGGACTTTCAGCCGTCGATTACAGAGCCGTTTCTGCTTTTTACGTACGATTCTTATCGCCTCTTCTCGAAGCCATGAGAGCCCAGAGCTTATCCCGCAATCAGCGAAGTTAGGAACGTAGAATGGCCGAGAGAGGAACGATCCTACAGGCCCTTCACCAAAGAAAACAGGCTGATCCGCGGGGGTTGATTTCACGCTGGAAAAGAGCGGTCTTGAATGAACAGAGCGTTCTTCTTATTTTTTCTCCCGCGGGGAAACGAACGAGAGCAGTTTTTCTAGATTAAAACAGACGAAACGAAGTTCCCTCCCGCCTCACCTTTTCCGTCATCAAACGCTCCACACCTTGCACGCCCAATCGTTTTCACTACGTGGTCGGATATAGGAGAAGAATTTAATTTCGTCTGGTGCGAAAGTAACGCGTTTCCGCGGCCCGGAGACGGGGCAACGCAAAGCGGTACACGTATAGGTGATTCGGTAAACATCGGTGATCCATATTTCACGATCTATCTTTAAACGTCAATATAACCTCGTTAACCGTGCGTCTGTGTGCGCCGGTTAAAATGTCGAGTTTGTATCTGGAATAAGCTCCGCTGACAGAGCTTTACGTTGCGCATAAAAAAGAAAATCTGTTTGCTCTCGAGCCGCACCCCTTTGATTACCCTCATAATATTTAACCCCAACGCTGAGACGACACGAGCTTTTTTCGTTGCAGGCGGAGTACACGTGTTTCTCTGTCAAGCTGTTTAGAATTTATTCGGTAAATTTTCATCGACCACTGGCGCGACGATGATGCATAGCCGACAAGTAGCCACAAGGTGATTTTAACGAGTTCTTGATAGACGAACGGTCGAATAATATCTCGTAGGGCCGTCTCGAGGGGGCAGCGAGAAGAAGAGGGGGGGGGGGTCGATTAATTAAAGCGCGTAATTCAGGGACGCGATTAATTACTGGACCGCGCGAAATCACGGACGGCAGAATATTTCGTGGACGTGTCCCCTCCTCTTGTTACCTCTCCGGGGGTTCATAAATATTAAACGGCCGTTCCACGCCCTCAAACAAGAATGTCGTTCGTTTAAGTAATGGTTGCTCGCGTTCAGCGAAAGAAAACCGAGGATACAGGCCGTGTGTAGCTCCTGTGGGGAGAAGGAGAAAGTTCGCGAGGCTCTTGATGGATGCGAATTCCTGTCTGTAACGGATTGGCCACGCGGCTTCGTCGAGATTGATCTTCCTATCGAGAAATTATTTCAGTCGAGTATTTTGGTTTATTCGCGGAGGTGTTTTTCTGGCGGAGGTTTCTGTGTTGAAGTAGCACCGTGGATATGAAAATCAGCATAGTGACTAGAATTTATCTCGAAGACAATGACTAAACCGTGTATGATCCAAAATTTCGATGATACATTGCCCCGGAAGGAGTCGATTTTCCAATACTCGACGTCCTACCATATTTGGTCAGCCGCGTCTGATCATTAACGGCCTACTCCACTGTGGACAACAGCAGGCCTCGCGAGCGAAGATGGAATCAGGGATGCCTCCCACACTTTCGTGTATAATTGAACGGAAAGTAAAAAGGAAACGAAGAGACCACGAGGAATAACACGGATTATCGATCAAAAGTATTTCTTAAAATTTATTCGACATCCCGAGCTCGTCGTGCAAAGCTCCTGCAAACATTCCCGCAGAAAATATCACGGAATATTTATCGCCCTGTGTTCTATTTTCCTGTCGAACATCCAGAGCGATAAATACTCGACTCGAAGAAACTAAATTCGTTCGACAAAACCCGGCGAACGCGAATCTCGAAGCAGAGAGGTCATTCGTTCCCCTGGCCCGCATATTTATTCGCGAAATTAACGTGGCTGCGTCAATTGGGCGTATCCGAAGGTCGACGTGAAAAAATTCGCATGACGTGTCCGTGTGCAAGGCGAAAGCACATCCATGGGGCCGATAAACGTCACTGCGACGTCGTGAAACACGAGGAACCGCGCCGCGAAGATTTATCGTACCTACGCCAAAAGCATCGGTGGCCCCGGCGCGCACTTAATTATCGTCCTTAATTAAAGGTCGACGGGAGGAATTCGTTGAAGATGAACCACCGCGCAGCATCCGATGGAAATTTATTCGCCGATTTTTCATTCCGCCGAAAATAATACCGACTATACTCTACGTTCTTACATTTTGTAAACGATATCATTCCCGGGGCAACAATCCTTAAAATTTAATCCCCGAGATCGTTCAATGAGCCTGTCATCTCAGGCCTCGCGGGATTCGAATTGAATGGACCCGCACGTGGAATAGTCACCTAATAAAACTAATCCTACGGAAGGACAGTAGTAGAGTTTTGCTGGAGGGTGTCCAAAAGCCAATGAAATTAATTTCAACGCGGGTTTTTATGACACAGCGTTCCAGAATAGCGTGCACCGTGTGCACTGATTCGCCTCTGTTGTCCGCGGTAATGTACACATTTGTTGTTCCACGATTCGCGAGCTGGCAGCGTGATTAATAATTGGCGGAGGCGGGGGAGAAAATGGGTTACAAGGGGCACGAGGAGAGGAGAGGCGAGTGGAAATCTGAGGAATACTCCCGCTGTTGGTGCTCCATATATTTTTCATGCGCGACGTCGGGGTGCGTTTTAAATGGGATGAAAATTCTGATCCCGTCGTTCATCGCCTCTCATTCCGCATTCGTCGCGGGCTACGCTTATTCTGATCACACGCGCGTCATTTGGCAGCGCCGGTGATACCGGCTCTCGGTACAACAATGTTATAAATCTACGCCACACGGTTACATAAATATTCGCGTTCCTTGCGTTATCGTAACGTGCATAATGGTCTAATAATATCGACAACTTCTAATGATCGTTCCCTCTGCTCCCGCTGAAAGGTTGGCTCGTTAAAACTCTGCCCAGGAACAGAGCCTCGGAGAGGATTAGCCGTTCACAGAGGCGGCGTTTATTTTTATTTTGCACGCGAACTTTCGTCAATGAATGCTGAAGGTACCCCTAAAATTAGACGCGGTTCGTTACAAAAGTTTCAACGGCAGGCTAGTTCAAACAAGAAGATTTCAACGTTCCGAGGAGGAATCGTAAACTCGGCCCTGTACCTTTGAAAAATTTTATTCGTATCTTGCTGTCGCTGAGCAGAGAAGCCTCGAATAATAATTCCGAGTCCAACTATCAACGGGACAATGTTGCGGGGCAACTTCCAACATTCGCGCCAAGACTTCTGAACCGAAACTTGTTCTCCTTCATCCCCCTTTTCTCACCACCGACCAGCCCAAAAGAAGCTAAAGCGGATTCTGGAGTTCGACCACCACAGAACCCATCAAAGCACCGAGCAGCCCCAAAGAAAATTAAACAACAAACGCGGTCGTGACGGCGGTCCATCGCGCGTTCGGCATGTTCCTTCCACCCTGATCTCCCTCCCCCCTAACCACTTCTACACCCCTGACCAGGCCGTTTTAAGCTTCTCGGTCGAGTTAAGGCACTCTCCAAACGCCATTCCATTTCTCCCGCGGCACGTGGCCGACGCATTTATTTATAAATACCAATGCTACCGCACACACGGCTGCTCGCGCGAGCCCGCGGCCTCCGGTGGTCTGTACGTGTGCGCGTGCACATAGCCGCGGATGCGTAAGCTCGACCTCGTGGAGGGAAGGAAACCGGGTTGACCTCCTATCACTCCGCAGACTCTGGCTGGCTAATAGAGTTCTTGAACCTTCCACGCTCTCCCGATAAATCGCGCGGACTTTCACGAGCTTCTGACCTCCCGCCGCGACATCCCCCTAAAAACTTTGAGGCAGGTCGATTAGTCGTGGAATGTCGGGCATCTCGCTTCCAACTGGGACGACTTTAACGTCCAGAGGAGAGAATCCCCGGGTGCCACTCGCGCAAATTGGGGCTCTCGGATCACGCGTCAATGCTTCAGCGACTTTCTTTCTCTCGGTGTTTTTAATACATCCGCGGGGAGGTTTTATTATTTGTCGAAAGTCGACTGCACTCGTGAAAAGCGTTGATACTAAAGCGACGAATGGCCTATTCGGTGTAAACACTTGTTGCGAATCGATTGTTCCGCAGCAGACTCGTTAAACGTAGCCGCGTAACGAATTTGCTGAAGCGGAGGTGGAAGCATCGTTACGGGCTGGTCGAATTGACATTGGATTTTCGTCACGTTTCCCGGGGATTAGTTTGAAACGCTCGGGGCCTCGAAGAACGCAGAAATCGAGATGCATACCGGCGACTGTGAAGGGCAGTTTGCTAGGTGGTTTTGAAATTAAACGTGGGAAATGAAAAGGAGGGAAGGACACGTTGCGAAATGAGGCACAAACACAACGAGAGAAAATTAATTACAATTGAGTGGAACTTAATAGGTCCCGCTCTTGGCACACCCGTCCGTTCATTCCATAACCTCTTTCCTTTTGTTCCTCCAATTATTCGATCGCACTGAAGCAATGCTCCGCCGCATACATCGCTCAGGGCTTGCATAAAATTAGCCCTGAATCGCCGGGGTGGAATACTTGTTAAACAATTGGTAGAGCGGGGCGAGCTTAAACCTGTGGAAAGGAACGAATAGTGTATACCGCTGGGATTCAATTTCCACGAGTGTGCGAACTGGAAAACTAATGTAGACAACTGCCGCAAGCAATCAGACGATTACGCCAGACAATTGCTTTCCAAATCCACTGGATGCTAGGCGCACGGCTCTGAAAACAGACCAACCATCAGCAAACCGCTCGTAGAAGACACCGTAAAAGCGTTCCAGCTCGGAATAAAGTTGGTTACGGTGAGTGGACGGAGAGCAACGTGTCGGCCAATGCACTGGAGGAATAATTCTGTTACGCCTCGTCCTCGAGAGCCGCCCCTCGAGGTCCAGCGTGGAGGAAACGTGGAGAACAACAATTCTGTCTGCCAGTTACAACCCCCCAGGGACACGACTGACTCGCGCGGCTAACTGTCGTCACGGAACGAACTCGTTTCCTCGTCAACTCGATGTACACTCATCCACTTATCGAGAACGGCTCGTGTGCATAGGTAGAGCAGTCGCGAAGGCACAGAACGATTCGCGCGTGGACCTCGCGAAACGTCTTCCCTTTTTTCTCCATCGACTCCTCGCACCATTCGACGCGTACAAAGCTTCTGCCGTTCGATATTATAACGGAGGATTGGCTTTCGTTGATAAAACCAGCGTCACCTACTTTGCGGGCTGCCGTCATTTCCGTTTTTCGAGCGCCTTGCGTCACGGCTTATTGCGTGCCGGTGCGAGAGTAATCGTTCACTACTCGGGGGGGAAGAGCGAGTGAACACGTTCGTTACGCTTTTAGAAGCGTCTTTTTTTACGCGAACAATCTCTCCTTTTTTTTTTGCTCTCCCACCCGTAGACGGCCAGCGGCACGCCTGCATTCTCTGGCGCGCTAATTAATAGGTTTCATATAAACCGGCCTTCGCCGCAGCGCGGTAGGCGATACCGCGATGATAGCGATAACGAGCCGATGGAAATAACCGGGATTCGGATGATCTAATTCTGGTTCTATTCGGGAGCTTCGTTCGGGAAAGGAACTTCGCGAGCGCAACGTTCGTGCTGCTTTAAAGGTAGACGGGATAGAAGTGTCTCGGCGCTCCTCGCTCGTTCCTTGATGCGTCCTGAATGTTGATTACCTCGAATGAAAAGATATGCAGAGGGCTCGGGAGAAAGAAGTATCCTCGAGGGTGCTCGCAGAAATGAAACATAGCCTGGGAAACGCTCCCACCTCGGTGTAAATATCTCGGGTGAGAGCAGGTGAAAGAGACAAGGGTATCATATCGCTGTGCAATTCTCCGTGAATAACAGTTGAGAAATAGGAAAATTAAGCTAGCGGGCCCGTCTTAAGATTCAACCCTTGCTATCAAGTCCATCCAAGCCCTCCAGCAACCGCAACCATGCGCCGTTGATAGTCGCCGCGGATGTGAGAGCTGACATTTGACTTTCCCGTCCGACTGCTATCAGGTTTGAAACTAGAGCTCTTACTTTTGACCCGTCGGGTACCCGGGTAGCCGGAAATTACCCGAAACAACTTCAAGCCATTGAATGTGGTATTGTTCAATCATATTTGGCTAACATCAGACTATACCACAGACTACATTCAATGGCTTGAAGTTGTTTCGGGTAATTTCCGGCTACCCGGGTACCCGACGGGTCAAAAGTAAGAGCTCTACTTGAAACACGACCACGCGAGTCAGAGAAAAAAGCGAGGTCCCGCTGACGGGGCAAGGTGTACGGGGACATCGTGCTCAGGTGTCGAGGAGCATCCGACAGGAACAAACAGATGAGAACGACAGGCCCGTGGGGTGGTTGGTGGCGATCTGGTGGAGGCTGCGGACCGAAATACACTCGCACGGCCAATTCTCACTAGCACCAACACGATTTTCGTTGCACGTGCAGGCGACCACCATCTTAGAAGGTGGCCGCGCTATTTCAGGCGGGCCAGCCAGTGCCATGTAGCGGAACAGGACCGTACGACCGGTTCTGTTTACCCGTGGATAACGAATTTCTCTTCCGAGACACGTACTGTTCGATTGTTTATAGCGAACGTCTATGTCATGTGGATTTCACGCGGGTCTGTTACAGTTCATTGGTATCAGCGCGCGTGTAATCAACCGCTGGCGGTGCTCCGTCAGGAGGAACGTTTGCGCCGGCCGAAAGGAAAAAAGGCAGACACTGGCGATAAATGGTTCAACGGCGAATTTCGTGGATGATTATTTTCGCACGAGTACCCCGGTCTTCGGGCCTGCGTCGAATTAAACTTTGTAGCCGCGATGGCCGCTGGTACTTGACGCGCGACGGACACAAGCCAGAAAGGGTCTTCACCCTCGCAACGTACGCGGAACAGGTTGGATACTATCCTCGCATGGGCAGGCAGGCTAAATAGAACGCTTGGAGTTAGAAGTCGGCTGATAAATAGAGGGACCACCGGGGTAAACGTTTTTCGGAACAATCAATTGTGAACGCTATCCCCGGGAGCAATTACATCCGCGATGAATGGAATTGAACGTCAATGGGGATCGGAAATGGGTGAATGAAACTTGATTGACGTATCGATGGAAGCGATAATGCTTTCTACAGAGAAGATCAAATTGCAGTAACGGTGGATGACAGAAGAATATGAGATTATAGAGTTTTTATATAGACTTCTTTACAGAGTTAGTTACATCGCAATTAGCTAGCCTGATATTTTTGAGGGTGTTGAATTTATTAGCAACACAGTGTAATTTAGATTCAATCGTGTTCGACCACTAAGGGATCTCGTGGGTTCGGCTCCGATCGAGTACTAATCCCAAGCTACTAGTACAGATCTTCAATTACCATAGCAATAGGGAAAGGAGAGATAACATCTCGATAGGGGTGGGAGAGCGCGAATGGAGACAAAGTCGAGCGCCACAAAAGCGAGAAATTCGATACTTCTTGAGAACGAGCCGTGGCGAAGTGGAGCAACCGTAGGGGAAGGGAAAAGCCGAGTCGACGGAAATTCAATAACCAGTAAAAGTTTCCGCGAGGTGCGCTCTCCTCGCCGCGCCAAAAGAAACAGACGGCGGGCAGACGAGGCGAGCCGCGCCGCGAAATTAGAAGCGCGACGATAATTAATCTGGGTCGTCGCTGGCAGACAGGGGGCATCGATGGTTGACCCGTTCTTTTCCCGTGGCTGGCGAATTCCCCGCGATTATCCCCATCGCTGGCCGATCGCTTTGTCTGGCGACCGAGTCGTTCGGGTTCCGGGGACAGCGAGACGTCGTCGACGGGACTTTTTGCCCCGAGCCGTTTCCAAGAGACGAGGCAACCAGCTGACCTCAATAGCCCGAGCAGAGCGGTTTTCATTGCTCCCAGCCACCGTAATCTCGATCCGTTTCCCTAAGATCTCGCCGGGCAATTCGTGCGCGATCGAACGGAAATTCGGGCGACCACGAGTACAAACCAATTCCCGTGGCCGTGTCGAATTTGGAAGCGTGACCTTCGACGATGCTTCCCACTTTGGAGCTTCGGCAGGATTAGCGTTCTAGCGAGGCAAGAAGTGGGAATAATGATTCATCGGGGGAAATGCAAATACCAAGAAACGCGATTGCGATGGGCTAGCAAGTTTATTGGTTATTATGTAGGGTGGTAAAATTCCCTGGGAAAATGCGAGAGTCAGCGGAGAGCTCGTGGGCCGAGTGATTTGTACCTAGGCGTGGCGAATCGTATCGCGGAGATAGAACGAAGGAAAGAATCACAGCCAATCTTATCGCTCTGTACACAACCTAGGAGATATTTTACGTAGTTTCTAATGCGTGTGCTACGCTGGTGGGCTGATAACGGCACGATTGATTCTGAGAAGAATAGTTATCAGGGAAGAGTACACGTTCCAACACGCTTCTGTCGGGTCTGCGTTTGTAGTCTAAACTCGGTTAACCGCTAATTACCATCGCACTCGATAAATTCCCCGGGATATCGCGTTTCAAAGCCCGCCGTTGGAAAGATGCTGGAGCGAGTACGTGTTTGGGGAATTGGAACGTCGAAAGCCACTCTCGATAGCGGGCGAAAAGTGGCCGAATGGTGGTGACGGGATTAATTGAGAGGGGAAAGAAAGAGGCGTGCACGGTTAGACGCGATTTAAGGCTGTGCAATTTCGTGGACCGGTGTTGCATCGGCAGCCGAAGCGTGTCGAGAGAACCACGGCGTGACCCACTTGCTTAAACGTGCTGGCGAAATAATATTCCGCTTGGAAGGGAGTCGGCCGTTTCCATACGTATATACAGCCGTCTGCAATAATGCCCGTCCGCAGACTCCATTTTCCTAGCCCTCTCGCCAGCGTGGCCGTACTTTTCCTGAAACGAGGCTGCCGCTGCAATCGATCAACGGCCTGACGAGAGCTGCTTCTCTCGTAACGACCTTAGCAAACGTTCGGATAACCATGACTAAGTGTCAACTGAATTTTTTAACGCCCACTCTACGAGACGGCTCGGCTAGAGGAAACAAAACAAAAAGATAACATTATGAGTCTCTTGGCTTTTGATCCTCAACCCTCCAGTATATTATCGTTTTTACCCCCAACTGTTTCTGAGACCTCGGTGTTATCTGTATCGCTTCCATCCGTTTTCCAACACAATTTTCTCTGCAGTCTATCTTCGCAATCACCTGTCACCGGCACAACCACTCGGCTTAAGTTATTTTTAAAGCCTTCCAAGGGGGATGGAAGGCAGTGTAGACACTATCGAATGAAGGTGGTCGTCAGCTGTGCACGTGAATCGAACCCGTGGACGGCCGCATTTGTGTTCGCGACCAGCATAGAGGGAGGGAAGCACGAGGATGCATCGTTGGAATGACAAACGATGCACCGTTCCCCACTGCAATCGGGCCACTTTTTTAATGCCCGTTGTATACGGGACGGAAGGCTTTGATGATTATTGTTAGCCGAATAGTGGAGGGTTGCAGGGGCTGGCGCGGGCCTGGAAACGCTTTCGAGAGTCGCCACTTTGTTGATCGTTGCAGGCTCCGTTCCAGTTTGTAACGAACCACTTTACCCCCCACCCGAATAGCAGTGGGACTTGGGCAACAATGTGGCGAATCGCAAAGAACAAACTGTACCGTGGCCGATACGCGAGCTGCATTCACATCTTGGAAATATTATAAGTACATACAGACGCGAGAATTAGTATTGCTCAAGATTTTTGAAGGAAGTCTGGTAGTGTATGTTACAATTATGAAATTCTTATTTCATAACGGTAATTTATTCACACGTTATTAATTGAGCCGCATTTAACCCCAATTACGTGTCTACTGGCGATAATTCGTGGCATGTGCAAATTCCCCATCATTTTCTTTTCATAACGATCTTTGTATAAATGTTTCGCAACTGCTACATACGTGATCACATTCTTTTCTTTAAACCGGGTCAATATTTACCTCGCACACCTTGTACATTGGAATTTATTATCGCAAGCTCTCGCGCATACTCTCGTGACCCCACTGTGCGTTGACCTTGGAGCTTTTACGGTTCACTGAAACAAAAACAAAAATTTAGATAGAAATCCAAACGTATTTTAATTATTCCACCTAAAGATACGCGGATTAAAGGAGGACCGAGTGAGGGGCCAAACAGTAAAGCGTTCGTGAAAGAGTGAAATTCTTCCACGAAACGTGGTGGGTAATGACTGGTTTTTACGATCATCGTCCATCCGGTTACATCGACGGTCTGCAGACGGTTTGTGGTACCTCATCGGCGTGGAATTTACATTTTCCCGAAGAGGCTCACACCCACACGTCTACCCTGGGTAATTCCATCCCTGGGTACGCGACGAGCGTGTAGCGCGCCTGTTTCGTGCAGAACGTGACTCATGCGGCGGATTTTGAAACGCGGGTCACGTTTTGGCAAAAACAATGCACCTTATTACCAAGCGCGTCTGTTCCACGCGATTCGTCACGTCCGTCTGCGCGGAGGACCGTTCCTGGAACGCGATTTTCAGGACTCTGCTGCCACCGCGTGAGCCACTTTCATCGGGCGTCACGAAACAGAATACATATTTAGTTAAATTATGCACGGGGCAGAGAACTCGAGATGGTCTTGATGAAGACAGTTGACGTGGGATGAGATTTTCTAAGATAATTTACTACTGCTACTGTAATTTGTGGTAGCAAGTGGTCGCGATAATTTCGAGGGGGCTAAATGATTGATAGAATGATGATTTCGGTTTATAGGCACGTATCAAGGACAATGGCTCCGTGGAATGAGGCACGGGTACGGCGTGAGAGCCAGTGCCCCGTTCGGTTTGGCGAGTCATTACAAGCCCTCGAAGCAAGTCAGAGCTTCCTTGACATCCTTGAGAAGCGCGGATGGGGGTGGACCGATTGCACCAACGCCGGAGCCGACCGATAGAAGGGATCGCCGAGTGGACGATAGCAGGGGTGGTTTCGTGTTGAAAGCCAGGAGCGATGATCCTCCGGCTCGAAGAAAGAGCCTCACGGAGAAGTCTCTGAAGAAGGGTATCCTTTCGGTAAGGAGCAATTTTAATACCTTCCACGAATGTTCATTCAATGCTTTTTTTTCATGCAAGAGAGAACAGGCATCCATTATAGAGGATAGACGCTTGAAGGGTGAAAATGATTGCAGGGCCTGAAAATCCGGAAACAAAGGAGTACGGGTGACCTAGAAAAACGTGGCACCGGGGGCAGTATTAGAAGTAACGCCAGTTCAGCGTCATGGATGTCGACGGAGAGCTCGCAAAGCCAAGCCTCGGCATCCGTTCATACGGACAGCAACGCGTCCTTCGTCATCGAGGTGAGTTTTTTTTTTAAAGACACTACCCTCGCGCCCGCGGTGACTGTTGTTTGTTCAAACACCTGATCATAAGTCCGTCAGTCCAGGCTTTCTGACCGCAAGGACAGTGCTCTGAGACTAGTCCCATCTGCTAAGGACAGCATTCTGGTTGCAGGACGAGCAAATGGACGCCTCCGTGACCGAGACGTACCTGGGCGAGTGGAAGAACGACAAGAGGACAGGCTTCGGTATATCGGAGCGCAGCGACGGCCTCCGTTACGAGGGCGAATGGTTCAACAATCGGAAGTACGGCTACGGCGTGACGACGTTTCGCGATAGCACCAAGGAGGAGGGAAAGTACAAGAACAACGTCCTGATCACCAGTCAGAAGAAGAAGCACCTGTTCCTTATCAGATCGGCCAAGTTCCGCGAGAGGATAGAGGCAGCGGTGAACGCCGCCCAGAGAGCGAGCAAGATCGCCCTTCAGAAAGCGGACATCGCGATCTCGAGAACGGCGACAGCCCGTGGCAGAGCTGAATTGGCGGACATCGCCGCCGAGCACGCAAGAGAGGACTCGGAGCTGGCGCAGCAGACGGCCAAGCAGTTCGCGCCGGACTTCCGGCAGCCTGGGTTAGAGAGGTTACGGAACAGAGAGATACCTAAATACGTGCCACCGCCTCAGGACACCGTGCCGGGGAAGAGTATCCTCCATAAAGCAGGCGGCGATCAGCAAGCTTCCACGACCATGAAGGGTGGGACCTCGACGGGTGAGCCGACGTCGACGACTGCCACGTCCGCCACGTCCACCGCGAGCAGCGTGATGCAGGCGATCAGAAGGGCCAGCATGAAGCCTCAGAATCAGATGCCGCAGAACCAACTGCCGCAGAACCAGCTGCCTCAGAACCAGCTCTCGGAGAATGAGCTACAGAGTCAGGTGACACCCGCTCAGCTTGTGAACCAGTTACCATTGAATCAATTGAATCAGACTACCCTGAGCGGACAGATCCCATACCAATCGCAGTTCCCCCAGCCGATGGCACAGAACCCCCTTCAGCAGGTCCAGTACCCTAACAGTATACCGAATCAGTATCAGCAAATGGGCCAGTTTCCGGGGGGTCAGTACGCTCCACAAAATCAGTTCCCTGCTCAGGGTAGTCCGTACGGTCAGCCGCAGTACCAGCCTATGAATCCACCTCAGCCCGATCAGTATTTGTATCAGCAGCAACAGCTAGCTGCTGCACAGGGCTACCAGAATATGCAGGGTTATCCGAATCAGCAGGTGATCACTCTAGACAGACTATTTGCGTTTTGTGCTAACACTGACAACGGCTTGAGGATTGTTTATTAGCATCACCCCAATGAACAGTTGTTGGTCTAGCTAGATGTAAGAAGCTAGTGTGTCCGTGTTCCCGAATGAAGTCTAACGATCCTGACGATGTGTTTGAAGTTAACCAAAGAGTGGCTTTAACACTTGTTCGCATCTCCGTGCGTGTAGTTGAATCAGGCGTTAAAATCGATCTTGTTCCATCATTTCAGACCACGATGCCAAACCAGTACGGGCCTGGTCAGATGAACCAGTACAGTTCCCAGCACCTTTACGGGCAGCAACAGCCACTACCACCACAGCAACAACCCCAAGTTCCGCAACAGTACCAGCCTGATGGGATTGGGGACGCACAACGACCATCGAGTTCAACGAGTATACGAAGGAACAGCAGGGTCCTGACTCCCCAGGATCGACCCGGCACCATTGGGCAAACGATGAACGACAGGTCTTGGCTTCATTAGATAACAGAACCATTAAGATTCAAGATTCCTAAGTAGAATCGTTCCGTCTCGTCTCTAAACGGCCAATCTTTAACTCGATCGATCCTCACCTATCATTTTACAGACTAGATCATTATAAGAGGCCGCCCAGCCGTGATAGTTCCGTAGATCGTTACGCTAGAGCGCATTCCCGGTTGACTGGATCGCGACAGCCGTCCGTCGATAAAACCATCACGAACCCGCCCCAGGACATGCTCGACAGGTGAATGAACTTGGGAATGCCCCAGCTCGGAGACATCGAATAACAATTACTTCTAATGCAGTTTCCCTCGAGATAATCCTGCACTCATATCTCCTATGCAATGCTCCACGCGAACACAATTAAAGAACCGAAAGCTTTCACCAATCCTAGTGGAAATGTAAGTTAGAGAGGTCTGAAAACACCGATCTCTGAATCGCAGATCAATGAGAGCACCGAGCGCGATTCGATCGGGCACTCCGCTGAACGGATCCGTGGTGGGAAGCGGCACCGCGACGCCGACGTACGCCGCGTCGACTTCCAGCCAATTCGAGGGGGCCCTCCTGAAGAATCGTGGCCTTGGGCAGGACATTCTGCCGAGTCCAGGGCAGCCTAAGCGTACGGAAAGTCTCTACGTCGCACCCGGACGCGGTCCGATCGCATCCGGTGGTGGAGGTGGCGGCGGGGGCGGGGGAGGGGGCGGCGTGTCGAAGGTGAGTCTTTCTCTTTTCGTACATACTATCCACGACATAGATATATTAGAGTCGTATTCCTATCTCTCTATTTGTCACGCGACACCGTCGTCCTGGCACTTGCGTCACGGAAGGCTCGAGATCGGAGCTTGCGAACACTTTGGATCTGAGGCTCGTTTCGTGTCTCTCTTTCATGTCTCCCACAATGTATTTTATAAAACCTTTCTAAACGTATCTCTTATGCTTTTCACGTTCGTTCGACCATCTTGTGCTTCGTTTAATCGAGAAAGATCCAAACACATCCGCAACTTCTTTCCCGCTCAGTCTTGCAGCGCGTCATTCAGGCGTTTATCGCGGCCGTCTGTTCGCCAAAGTTCCCCATCGAAGAGCACTTCTCCGTGAAGCGTCAGGGAAAGTTTCTCCGAGAGATTGTGTCGCGAAGAAAGACGAAAGTCTAGGAAGCCGGGGGACGCGAGTTTGCCGGGGACGTTTCGTCGGAATCGCGGCAGCGTTGTTCGACGGGCCGGGTCTTTCGACGAAATGCAGCGAGACGCTTTTCCAAGGAGTGTCGTTCAAAAATATCCCCGGACGGTAAACAAGATAACAATCGCTCGCTGTTACACGTTCATTCACGCTTCCCGCGGGAGCATTAAGGATTTATAGCCGGCCATCTCGCGGGCGCGAGCAAGTATTCTCGTGGAAGGAAATGCCATCGGGGCGACGTAATCGCTTGGCATTCGCCACACGACGGAAACGACGGGGAAACTAGAGGTTTCACCGATCACGTAGCTTAGTTTTATATATCCCTCGATCGTTTCGTAGATCTCTGTCTATAACATTATTCGCTCTGCCTGCCCATTAGCCGCATCCTACGATTCACTCTAGCGAGCCTAAGGATCATACTCCACGCCTTTCGATACATATAGTTTTTGCGCATAGTTGCTACTTAGCGGACGCAAATAGCGAAGCACTGCGGTTCCATTTCTATCCCACGGTCACCACTTTCGTCTCGCTAATCAACTTTCTCCGCTCCGAGCTAAATAACGACTTCTAGATTTTACCATACGAATGCTTTCAACGATCATGCTCATCTCGTAAGATACCACCATGCTTCTCTCTTGTCTGACGCTACCGACTCACCCCCTCATCCCCCAATTTACGCCTGAACTGTCTACCCCCCGGCAGCCAAGTGTATTAATCATCGTAAGTCAACCCACCCACCAGAGGTACACCCCGCCAACCACCGATAATCCCCGTTTTCTCTATCTGTATCTTTTCTTCTCTGTCGA
Source organism: Andrena bicolor (assembly GCA_960531205.1). NCBI lineage: Eukaryota > Metazoa > Arthropoda > Insecta > Hymenoptera > Andrenidae > Andrena > Andrena bicolor. Next base: position 47,621,144 of record OY482664.1, on the reverse strand, counting down.
TTTTTGTCTGTCTCTGTGTAACTGTGTGGCACTTTGTGCTGTGTTCTGTGCATGCCATCCCAGGACGCAGGCCGGACGGTCCCCGCCTTCGCCGCAACGCCAAAGGGCCGCGCAACCCTATGAGTATAAGTATTATAATAAATATGTACACAACTGCGATACGCAAGCATAACAGGAGCGAGACTTCCGCGGGGGCTCGCTCGCCCGTTTCGCGAACGAACGAGTCGAGACCAGTCTGAGAGGTTCGTGACTAGGCCCTGGATGTCCCGGCGACGCGACGAAGGGGATGCTCGGGGGCTGAAAAACGGAGGAGATTCTGATAGCTCTCAGGGCTTGGGGAAGCCTGGCAGTATTCATAGGCTGCTTAACGAAGCTAAATTAGGGATTCGAGTCAAGATATTAGTAGGCGACACTCGTGCATCGTAGCTTGTACACTGTGCCCTGGTGTACGCGGAATTAATGTCGTGCCGGGGTGCAACGTTACGTTCCGTGTAAGCTGCCGTGAGACCAGAGGGGCTGCTTCGCGCGGCACGCTTGTTTGCAGTAAAATCCAGGCATAACGGGTCATTAAGGTAACGAGAAGGTTGGAGGTTTGAGAAGCGACAATGCAGCAGGGCGCATTTTCCGCTCGCTCGGGGATCTAGGGTCTATTCGCGACAGAGGCCGCGAAGTTCGGCTAGCTGATACAGCTTCAACGGTACAACGTACTCCCGCGTTCCATCCTTCGTTAACCAAGCCAATTATCTGTTCATTCCAGTGTATACATTCCGAGTGAAAAATCCTGTTCCACGTCTCCTTGCGATTTATAATCCCGCGGCTAACCTTGCGACTCCTCATCGTCGAACGATAACGTCTGGCCGAACATGCAGGCCCGGGGGCTCAAGTGACGGGGGCTGTTTCTCCAATGATTTCGTTCGCGCGCCCACAGCCAACGCTCCAATCGATCAAACACTCGCTCGATGTTTGAACGGACTCGACTCGTTTGGGGGGCGGGTTGTATATAGGGTCACAGTTTTAGCAAACGGGCATCTCACAGTTTACACGAGCCTCCTGGGCGACGTGCTAACGGGAACAGAGGCCGGAACCATTGTTTGGTGTGAGTCGAGAAAGAAAATATTTTCAGATCGACACTTTAGTCTCTGCGAAGCGGTCCGCGCGCGCCAGACCGCGGCTTCGGGGCAAGGCTACACAGAAACCCGCAAAAAACACGAGGAGAACTTTGTCTGCGGTCCATTCTTAAATTCAGCTGCTAGCGGGAGCATTGGAGCATCGAAGCCTAGGAATTTCAGTGACAAGAGATTTGCTTCTGGGATGAAATATGGTTTAGTATCCCCACTTCGAGACGTCGTTTGGATATCAATTTGGACATCGATGCGGAGAATTACAAAGACCAGAGTGACTCACCCGTAGCTCGTTCCACCGAATAATGCAAAGTTTCGAGGAGCGTGTGTCATTCTGCGACAATACTGTGAGTCATCGATGCACCTTGTCTCCTGGGTTGAATGCAATTGTCGTTTGTACGAGTGTTTAGTGGCAGAGTCAGAAGTATTTGCGTTGGAGCGGTTCTGTTTATCTTTGTTCTTTCTCGGGCACTCCTACCTCAGACCGTTGCTATATTTTTTTGGAATCTTTGTAGTCTTGCTCGAAGACCACGATGTCTCGAATCTCTCGAGGTGTGAATTAGCAAAGCAGAACTTGTACCTGGTCGTAGATTGTTATTAGCCACTACGTAGACAAATCGATAGACACTTAACCCTTTCGGTCCTAAAATCAATGTTCGCTCCACCGAATTCCCTCAGATGGGACATAAAATTCCAAAGCTGACGCTGAACCAAGAAAGCCCATTACGCACGGCGAGAAAGCGCCGTAGAACGAACGAACCACCGTATAACCGATTAAATAATCTAGAACCTAAGGGAAAAGGGACGAAGACTCGAGTGTCGCATATACAAAGGTTGCTTTCAGAGTGGCATCATCGAGGCTGAAAGGGTTAAATCGAATCTGGGCAATGAACGAAGCGAGCAACGTTCTCTCCGCCTTCTTGTCAGAGACAGATGAAATTATTTTTTTATGGGAAGCACAGTAGATATAGTAGAGCGATGAACGAATATTAAGGACAAATTTTTGAGACGACGCGCACGGTCTGTGCTATTTAAGCAATTTCAAATACATTCCCGATTATTTTTACGTTCCACAAGAATTGTATGCAGAACGCAATGTCGAGCAAGAACGAGGAAGCACAGATACAATAACGTTCCCGAACGGAGAAGTTTGCGCTGCGCGCAGTGCGTTCGTACGAGCATTCGCGCAAAAAGATTCATTTGAATTCCACTCGCTTTCGCGACGATTATTCAAGCGAAAGTGGGACCGCTGATAATCTCGAACACTCGTACCCGTCTAGTTTCTGACATTTTTTTTTGTCTTTTTTTTAATATCTCAAAGAATTATTTCCTACGAAATTAACGGTCAATCGTAACTTGACGGTTGGACGAACGAAAGACGAGCACGTACCTACACACACGCACAGAAATGATTCTCAACTTACCAGACACGGTGTTACGTCCATTAATTAAGCGAAGATAACGTAATGATGTTACGTCCATTGATTAAGCAATTCGAGGAAACCGAAAGGTAAGGTTCGCGCGGTGTGGAGGCGGGGACCGGTTTCTTTCAGCAATTTTCTTTCACTTTCTACGTGTGTCCTTTCTCTAACAAGCTTCGTATCCCCTTCTCGAACCCTCGCCTTTTACGACAGTGCCACCCTTCCCCTGTCTGAAAGTTCTAAAGTCTGTCTCCCGTTCACCCTGGCCGGGGTGTTTAATTGTACCGTCGAATGCATTCTCTAGCCCTCTCATGGAAGTCACGTGCTCCTATCCTTTTACGTCGGCCCGATGACTTGGACGAGCCACCGGGATGCAAATCTCTCTCCACCCACCTCCACGCCGCTTGTTTTTCTCCTGTTTTTTGATCAGAGACATTATTTTTCTAACGCATGCTTCTATGACGTAGCGTCACTCTGTAAAGTCTATATATAAATATATATATATATTATATTGTACCAGTTCCGCAGGATGGGATATACACACACATACACACTATATATACACTTCGTAGAATAAGTATGGAAAGACATGTAGCGTGAGATAATTATTTAGGTTAATACTGTACAAATGATCGACGACGATAACCCTTTCGAGATTGAACGTAAATAACAGAAATATTCATTTTGTCGAACTTTCTATAGAGCTTTAATTTCTCTATAGTTACAGAGATTATTGCGATTTATTCTGTGATAAGTTTCACGGCCTTGTTAAACGAGTTTTCTATTTTTTTATATATATTTCTTTACACAATTGAGTTATCGATATATATTGATAGTGTATATCGAAGCATGCAGCACGGGCTTTTTCGAGGGGGTTGATCCTTGTTACACAAAAGGCACAAATGTCTGTACCAAATGTGCATTATGAATACGTAAACATAATACGACATACCTCTATACATAAGTCCCCTCGTGGGAAAGTATTAATCTTGTGCATTAGGTACGGCCCTACTCCGTTAACTTCTCACCCGTACACACGTAAATGTAATCTGGAGTCTCTATTTTAATCACGATTTTTCACAGTACAATTACGAACGCCTTTTGTGCGCCACGTTGAATTTCTTAAAAAAAAGAAAGAAGAAAATAAGTACGACACGCTGCTTGCGAAGAAGGAAAATAACATAGGTACTTCTCGACGATGTTTGTTAATGGTATTCGCATCGAGGACACGACAATTGAAATCTAACAGCATCGCGTTGCTCAAGATATACGATATTCGAGATAATTAAGAGTTTGTACGAAAATTTTTAACACTTTCTACGATCGGACGAGTGATTATCAGAGGATTCCTACTCGATAGAGAACACGTGGGGGGTGATTTCGTAACGGTCTTTCGCACGGGTTCCCCGATTCAACGTGGTTGCAATTGTACCTCAGCAAACGGTCGTGCCTAAAGAGAAGAAGAGAGCGAACGTTTATGGCCCGAGACACTGTCGCGCGAGACCTGGAACCTTGCGGGCAAAAATAATTCAGAGGACAAAGCTCGGTTGGAATTGAATCATCCCCAAGTTCCTCCACCTTTCAAACTATTTTTTAAGCGGAATATCGGGACTCGCGGGTGCATCGGGTAGAGCCGATGTCGGGGTTGTTCAAGTGCCAAGCTTTTCGAAAGTGTCTTTTCTCGAGAAACTGGGATGCAACGTGATTCCACAGGGTACAGCAGAAACGATGAAATTTGATCATTTAGTAACTTCTAATGAACTCTCGCGTACTTAAATGCCGCGCCATGTAACGAAGGATAGTAGTCCGGCGAGCGATTCCAACGTACTTTCGTCACTTCGAGATTGGTCCCCAATATTTTTATTCGCAGAGAGATTGCGTTATTCCCAGTTCACGAAATGCTCAAATTTCCGTCGCGGCGTACGCCGCAACACAAAGAGAACCGGTAGAATCGATTCACAGAGACTTTAAACGAGATATATAACAAGATTCCAATGTATTTTAATATAAAGATGGTTCGTAGTGTTGTATTAGAGAAAATCAACGTAGAGAAGTTTGTCTCGCGTTAGAAGAAAACAGATCGATAAGCGAGGCTAGCCGATGTACACGCATACTCGAGGATGTCGCGTCCAGGTTACATCTCGAGGAACGATTTTAACTGACATAGAGATACCGATGGAAACCTTGTTAAATTACACAACGATTATTGCAAACGTTGGTTCGATGTATTGAATGTATTTATGTATATGATGTAAAAGCTGTTGTTGGCCGACAGATTAAAGCATGTCGATTAGGAGGACGTGGCGAAATCATTTCTTTCTGTCTCCTTTTGGCTCGAATGTAGCTTTCAGGGCGCAAAGCGGTAAAGCGTCGCGTTCAATGGCACCTCTGTTCCACCCCGAACATTTTCAGGTATTTCTCAAGAAAAACATCTCGCCGCTAGATACTTTACGCGGCGAAGTACGCTCGTTTAATTGGACCCCGCGTTCGTGCCAAAAAATGACGATACTATATCGAATACTTGCGAGCATCGAGCTCGGCGAGACAATACGCATTGGCGTGAAAACAGCGCGATATTTTTGTAGCTGCGTTCGACCGAGCAGACGGGGGAAACATCGACGCTCTGAAGCTGCTATCAATGTTCCTGATTGGAATCAAAAATCCAGGGCGACACTCTGTCGAACAATTTCCCGAGCAATTCCCTGGATGAGCTTAATTGTGATCATGCACATTCAGTTCACGAGCAAAGAATCTATTCTAATTGAATGCCTCCGAAGCAACGCGAAAAGAGGTCCCTCGAATGCTCGTAAAATATCTGGTGCACTCGACGTAAACAAAGGATTTGCAATGCAAAGTGGAGCGCCGAGGTTTCTAGAAAACAATTTGCACATTTACGATCGTTTGTTCTCCAGCTGAATGGTATCAGTGGTATCGCATGGCGGAGTCAATGGCCCTGCGCCGTTGAATGATTAATTCTTCTTTAATTACATACATAAACTCGCTTATTCAGACACGAACGCAGAATTCCGGATTTCCGTCAGCGGACATCGAATGCTTGCGGTTACTCGCTAAGCGAAACGATCGCGTAACTGTGCTCGATAGAAGAGGAGCCGTGGGATAAGATTGTAAGGCGCTTTAAAGGGACCAGTTAATTTGTAATGCGCGATTTAAGAAAGCAACGATGGCTCGCTGCGACGGTTACCTTGCACACTGGCAGGTCACGGGTCAAGAGATCGCGGGCAATAAAATACACTTGCAGTGGAATATCGCCCCGATTAACAAGGCAAATTATTGTTGCACCACAGCGACGTGGATTAAAATTCGATAATAATTACTGGGCTCGAGCGCAAACGAATACAGTGGACTGGAATTTTAAATGAGCTTCGATATCGAAGGAATTGCGTCGAGGCGTAATAAGGAAACAAGAAAACACAAATAAAGTGGGCCGAGCCCCATTTTGGCGCGCGAAGATGGGGAGCAGAGATTCTCGAAAGCCTCGACGAATTTATTCGCATGCCAGCTACGTGATTCAGGCAATGCGAGTTGCGAGTTGGGCTTTATTTGCGTAACGATATTTCCGGTCGGGTTTCGACCGTGAACAGCCGCGGAGAATTTTCTTCGCACGCCTCCGCATCATGCCCGCCACTTTCCACCATGTTTCCTCGTCAGCCGCTCCACGAACTTGCTTCGAATTTCTCGTTAAGCAGAACTGACCTTACCTATTAAAATAGCTGGTCCTGGCTCATAGGTATAGCGAGACCTAGAGTTTCATTCACAATTACCTAATGAGAGATCAAGAACTCGGCGGAGCCCTCGGAGTACCGGAGCTTATGAAGCCTACAGGAATTTGCTCAACCCTTCAGCTACCGGCAAAAGTAGACATGGAAATGTCTGTGAAGTGAAGGAAGTTCTGGAAAAGTCGAGAGCAAAGTAACGCTCCGCTATCTGCTCGCTCACCAAAAACGTGACCAAGGTATTTCGCGAGAACTAGGCTCGGCTAAAAATACCCGTCGATACCACCTATCGTTCGATACGCGAAAAAGTGGCGGTTCCACGAGCACAACTAAAGCAAGGGGCGCGCGCGTGGCGACAAGCTGTCATAAATCAAGCAGCGGCGGATCGACAAGGCTCTGGCATCGTCGTCTGTTCACAGCCGTGAGCGTCGCGACGCGACCGCTCGTCGATGCTATTTCGACGTGAAAATAGTGGGGCGTCTCTCTATTTCGGTCGAACGAGCCAGGGCCGTTCAGTCTGCGGCCTGGCTTCCTCACCAGGAGGCCGCGAGTCCGAATTTTCCATTTTCACTGTCGCGCACGAGGAAAACTGTACGGAACGAGGGCCGTTCAGACAGAAAGCAACGCGCCAACGTGGGCGAATGTCGCTGGGAAGCCTCGTTCCATCCCTTCACGGCCAGAGACGCCGTTGAAATGCTCAGGGGTGCACTGTGAAAGATGGAAGACGAGTATCGCCCGGTGTTTCGAGCGAGTTAAACAGTAGACTTCTTTCTATCGTTCGTGAACGTCAAAGACTTTGGGGAAGGAAAGGTTTCAAAGATGTTCTGGTCAGAGGCCGACGAGGAGGAAGAGGCGCTACTATGCAGCCCTGCCCTCATGGCCAGGAGGGCCTCGGAGTCCTGGATCGTCTCGCCTCTTGTGGAGGTATGAACAACGAAGAAAAGCTTCCCCAAATCCTCTCCCAAGTCCCTTCTACCACCAGCGTTTCGATGAGATACATATAAAAGTCCCATTGAACCTGCACCCCTTCCATTAGGTTCCCCTAACACCTGCTTCGATCGGTCACTCGAGCATCGACCTGTAACAGCTTCGAAAATCGTAGATAAAACCCTGGGAAATTAGCAAACAGTTGATGGGTACCGTGTTCTGACAACTGACACGGTAGCCACGGGTGCTTGACAACCGCACAGTCGAGAGCGCAACAGTGCGAAGCGTTTGAAAGGCATCAGCTGTTTCAGATGCAACGGGAATCACGTCGAGAGATAAGGAACAACTCTGCGCGAGGATTACAAGGAAGCAAATCGGTCGATAAGCCGAGCTTGATACCGCGAGGGGGAAGGGCTTGCGACTGTGAGCCAGGCTTTTCTTCTTTAGATACCACCGCCACGACATTATCGGCGCAATTTACAATGCTCCGGAGAAACAGCCTCGAAACCGGGAATAGAGTCTCGATAACCCGTGGAGGCAGATACGATATTGAAATAAGACGAGTGTGTACTGTGATCGAGGCTAATTAATCGCATCGGGGGAGAGTTATCGTCGAAGGCGAACTGAGGCGCCGATCTAATTTTACGCCTAGTGAAACGCGGAGAAGTTCGCGACGCCAGGCATAGGAAGGAAATGAATGATCGCTCTTTTCCTAGCAACGGTCGGAGGAATGTTTGAATTTTCGTCAGGGTCACTATGAATTGAACATTCAAAGTGCTCGAATCGACGAGGATGCCGGGCATTTGTTCGATCACACGATGCGTTCTAAGTCATTCGCAAAGATTACTCGAAGTTCCTGGAGGTCAATCGCATCAGAATAATGAACGAGCAAAAAATCCAAGACACACGGTTCGATAAACTTGAGCATTCCCTTATCGCTTACGGGGATTCGTCGAAAGACGAGGTACGAAGAGATTGGTGTCGAAGGTCAACGAATCGCGTTAACTAGGATTCTTGGCCTTTGCATCATTATTACGTACGATTACGAGCAAGGCTGCACGTTTTGGAACTGGTCCAAGGATTCCCCGCTCTTCCTCCCTCCGTTGCCCCGTTTTCTCTGCTTCTTCAAAATGTGGAACTAATGAACACGTAAACGTCCAAGAGCTTGTTGCCACGCCAAACAAATGGCCCCCGCTGTTCGCGCGAGACTACAACCCTAAAGACCGACGAACCTTAAACCGTAACTACCGTCGCTGTACAAACTGGCTGACGACTAATTCTTTCTCACGAGGTGCGATTCCTGTCACCGCCATTCGCAGGCCAAAAACTAATCGAAGAAAATGCCCACGAACCAACAAATAAACGCTGCAGCGCCTTCTCCCCCCGATTCCTCAATCACGCTAGCATCCCCGGATCGTTTCCGATCCTCGATCGCAAAATAACACGCAGACGCAGACACGATGATCGCGAGCAACCGATAATATAACCAATCTCAACTTTGCGCCCAATTAATCACAATTATCGGGCGCAGATTCGCGATAATGGTCGCGTGACGGTGAAAATCGATGTAACTCGCGAATCAGCGCGAATGGTCTCGATCGCGCCGATCTCATCCGGATCGATCTTCGCCGGGAAAGTCCAACACACCGCCGGCCCAAGGGAAGGCCCCTTTCTTCGTCGCGCTCTCGTGCACGCGCACCCTTAGAAATAAGGCTTTGAAACGCGTCCCCGATCGATCGTGTCCGAGGGCCACCTCTCTCTCTTTGTTTCTCGTTTCCTTTCTTCGTGCAGGCGATGCCAGTTGCGGCGATTCCCCTTCAACGAAAGAAGTCACTGCCGGATGTGGCGCAGCCCATTCAGCTGACAGCGACGTCACCGCTGTCCAGGGAGGAAGTCAGCGTTTTGAGCAGCATGAGGAGGGAAGAGATCCGCAGGCAGATCGACGAGAGCGAAAGGCTCAGGGCCAATCCTCTGCTGTACTTGGTCAGTCCTCAGGTTAAAGTGAGTATCCTGGCTGATTCGTGTTATATGTATACCGTTCCCTACGTGCTTTATGCCCCCGGCGCACAGTGGGGCAAAGTGACGAAGTTTGTGTCAAAATCAAAGAACTTTTGATAGAAATGAGATAGAGCGATGATTTTTTTTTAATTAAAGCTGAAAGATTGCAGAATAAGGGAAAATTAAAGAAATTGTGGTACGAACGTTTGTTAACTTTGAAAATCTGTGATGAACTTGAAATATTACAACAAAATTGTGATTTATCCAATACCATGTACGGTTAGATTTTTTCCTTCACATGTTGTACATCATTTTCTATAGATTTTGTCACGCTGATTTCAAATCCGTTTGCAAAATTTGGCTACTACCTCAGGATTTTGGAAAAAATCGATTTCAAGTTCATCACAGATTTTCAAAGTTAACAAACGTTCGTACCACAATTTCAGCTTTAATTTAAAAAAAAATCATCGCTCTATCTCATTTCTATCAAAAGTTCTTTGATTTTTACACAAACTTCGTCACTTTGCCATCTGTGCGGCGTTTCTGCATCATAATGTATAATTACATCGATGGCTAATCGGACATGTAAATGTATTTAAACGGGTGGCGTTTAATCGTGCTGCGCTTAAGCCATCCGCGCCATAAATTTCGTACGGTCGCGTAAGCTTCAATTAAAGCGGCGCGTGAAATTTTCTGCGCGTCTGCTGCTTTTCCATCTACCAATAGCGAGAGAGCTTAGAGACAGCTTTTCTAGGAACGACGTCGGTCTCGGGACCGATGATGGAACGCGTGGAAAAAACGATGATCGCTAAGAATCGCGATGAAAATATTGCGCAGAAAGTAAAGTACGCGTAATAAGCTGGGTGACACGACCTTGATGAAAAAAAGTAAGAAAGAGGGGAGACAGACAAGCTTACGCTCGAATTGACGACGCAAAAACGCGCCATTCTTATCGGATGATTGCAAGAGTAGGTCGCACGAGTATTGATACGTGATTGTGAATGTTTAATCGAATTGACCGCTTTGAATATCCGGTCTCGCTTAGTCATCATTTGAAATCGTAATCGCCTGGCAGACGTACGTCGATTTTCACGAAAGCTGCCAGAGGAATACAAATATTTCTGTGCAGCGTCGAACACGAATGAATCCGACGATCCACTCCATAAATACTTAAAACAGAGACGGCAGTTCTCGTGAGAAAGTTAGAGATCCTATGTGCCGTCACCGATCGGCTCACATCATTCGTTAATTAACGACACCGTACGATTTGTAACACGCATTAACGAGCCCTATTACGAAATCAATATGTATCGATTATACAAGTATACTTAAGTGTCTTTCACCGAGGTTTTCCACCGTCCTCCATTATTTATACTCGAATAATATTATAATGCATCTTAATCGGCGAATTTGCATTCCTCCATTGTCTTTCGCCGAGCTCTCGATAATTTATTCCGTCCTCGTCGCGATAAAGCGATATCGATATTCTTGAAACGTGCTCATAGGAAAGACAATAGACACCTGTATTGAAGCGAAACGCTTCGGTAATAGATATGTGACCGGATCGAAACTTTGCAGGACTGGTTCTCCCGGCAGCAGCTGGTGATGCTGGTGCTGTTCATCAACATATCCCTAGCGCTGATGTTCTTCAAGCTGTTGACGTAGCAGCCAGCCGACGATCGGGTTCACGGACTCGTGTTGGACGTGACCTGAGGCACGGGAGCGTCGCGACGCCCCTGGAGCCGTCACCGAGAACCAAAACTCAAGCGATGAACAGAAGGGTGGCAGAGTGCACCCTCGTTGCAGAATCACAGATAACAGAACCGCTGAAAACGGCATTCGAGCGATCTTACTCGGTCCCGCGCGAGGTTAGCCAAAGGAGCGTCGGAGCTAGGACCACGGGGATTCGCGTGGGACGGGAAGTGGACCGTGGAACATCGAGCGAAGGGAGGATTTTTTCGGTTGGATCGACGGGAAACCGTGAGAGGATGTTCCCGACGCGTTCGCGAGAAGGTCGACGTATGTAAGTGGACGGGCCACTGAGTGGGGGTTGCTTCCTGCGACGATTCGTCGACGCAATTCGATTTGGAAGGACTTCCGGCGGAGGGCTGCACGGGGAAACAGGATTCCTCGTGGAGGATGCAGAGAGAAGGAGCGGCTCGTTTTTTTTTTCTGAGACGGGGTAACGCCGACACTGACGTACCTCGCCGCCTGTATCATACCTATTTTTACACCGAGTATTTTAATAATGATATTTGTAAGAGCGGGTTGCGTCCACGGGCGACAGGCCACGCTCTGAACCACACGGTGCGCACACACGAATCTCTCTACACTTTTCCTTTTCTTTCTCGACGATCGGCTCGAGCGCGGTCACCGGCGTACGACTTTTATACGCGCGATAGGACAGCTAGGGTAGCGTGAATGATCATTCTTCTCGGGGGATTCTCGAGACCCGAGGGGCGCGATCGAACCGACGACATTTCTTCAGCACGTCCCTCCAATTACTGAGAGGGCTACTCGATATTTCGGGTTTGATTCGCGGAGCTCCTCTGAGGTGCAAAGTGTTTGGAGTTTCGTATTACGATTGTTACGATTTCTATGATTCTCTTGGAGATGAAGTGGGTCACGCTGTTATACGGCTCGTGTTACGATGTATTCGTGTGTTATCGACGTGTCCGTGTAATTGTATGGGTGTTATGTGGGTATCGACGTATTATAATTGTAATCGCGCAAACTCTATGGGAGATCACGTCGTTTGCGAAGTATTTTCGTGTAGCCTTGCCTTCCACGTGAACACTGTACATAGACACTCTTCTCCGATTTTTATATACACGTAGGAACACGCGAGTTTGATCGCCGCAAACGCGATCAGAATAACCCCTCGATCGAGGCGCGTAATAAAAATAAAATTACAAGTTATTGGCTTCGAGTCGTGGCGACGAGCGTCGCGATAAACGAACTATTTGTCGCTGGCTTCCAGTGTAATTGTATCGTTTAGGAATAATTAAGAGGGGGGAAAGGGGGAAGTCAGAACAGAGAGGTCTTTGGCGGATAAAAGTTAACCAGTTGGAACGGAAAGTAAACTTTGCTCTTGTTATCGCGAATTAAGAGAATCAGAATTTATTTACGATCGAGGGACATCTCGATAATGGAGTCTCTTTCGCGACCTCGAGGAATCTTTGTACGTACGTCGCTGCAAATGCTGGTAGCAGACCCGACGAATTTTTCAAATCATACGGTATGTCGTAGAGTAAATCCACTTTTTACCAAGGAGGGTACTGTAAGAATTTTTGGGCGCTTCCCTTGGGCGTCGTATCTGCGAAAAAGAAGAAGAAGGAAAATTGTGTTTGCGCGACGCGCGAATCGGCGTCGATCTTTTCAACGCGCCAGGTCGGAGGTCGAGGCACGGGGTACTCGCTCCCCGCTCGAAATCGAGACCGACCTCCCTGCGCTCGAGCGATCGCATTTTTTCTAGCCTCAGGCGTAGCTTGTATACCTAGGTGAATTTGTAAATAAACGAAAGGGCGTATAGGACCGCAGCCGCCGCAGTTGATCGCCTGAATCTGTTTCGCTCGCGCCCCCTCGGCGCGTCAAAGGGTGCGACTCGCGTCCGGGCAGCGGGCGGACGGGGGCGATCGTGAAACCGTATCGAAACTATTTTTCCAAGGAAGAAAAGACTCGCTATTTTCATCCTACGCTAAATATATTTTCCTCTTTGTACCTAAATTAGCACCTTCGTGTATGTACCATCTCGTAAGAGTAGGAAGCTATGGCGGCAAAGGTGTCGGGATGAAAATAGGGAAACGCTGACGCGCGAGAGGGTGGATTTTCGGGCCGCGTTCCTTTCGTCTCGACCGAAAGAGGGCGGAAAATTGAAGTTTCGAAACGACGGAGTCGAAATAATAGAGACGAAAAGGTGGTTGTCGCGAGTAGGTCGAGACGATGGAGGGGGACGAAAGCTGAGGGCGCCTTTAGAAACGAAATAATGATATTTCTATGAAGCGAGAACGGATCGAAGGTGTTTTTTATTACGAAGATGGTTCGTATAAATAATCGAAGCTAATTGTGTCGCCACAGCGAAGCTCGCTGGGGCACGTATTGTATATATATTGCAATTACATATACGTATATATGAACTCGATTAATTAGTTGTCACGGGGAGCAGCTCGAAAGTTTGATAACGAATACGAGTGAGCGAGAGTGAGAGCGAGAGGTATAAGTGTGATCGAGTCTTCTCGGAGGAAGGGATAGACGTTGCAGGAGATCGGACTCAATCTATACACACGCGAGGGCGATTAAAATCATTATTCATTTTTGCGTCTCAAAAGCCATATCACGAATCAAAGGGAGAATTTCTAATATGTATAGAAGATAGTTGTATCGATCGGAAGCACACGAGAGGAAAGAACGATTGGTTACGCTATTCGATTATTATATCGCAGAGAGAATCTATGAAACAATCACATGTATATTTTAATTGTTATCTCTTGACTATTATCGCAATTAGCATATCTCGTTATTATTGTATATTATTATTACTATTATTGCTATTATTAATGATTATTATTAATTATTATCATTATTATTATTATTACCATCATGATCACCATACTACCGACGGCCAAGATTCAACGAGAAAGCAGCCACCGGGCGTGAAAGGAATTTTAGTATCTTATGAAACATGCGAAACAAAAAAAATGAAGCAACTCAAGGGCCCACTGTCATTGTTGATTTGCGAGAGAAGCAGTAATTCAATAAACTTCTATCATAACTGGCAGCGCATTTGTCTGATTACTGCGAACCGTGTCTCCGTGTTAATATTCACGTAACTGGGTGGTGAATCGAAGATTCATCAAATTGGCTTCGTACCAGGGCTTGAAACTGTTATTATAAAGATTTCGGTTCTTCAAAGTGTTACGAAGAACCTTTATTCTGAATAACTGTTACGAAGAACCTAAATGTCAGATTATCTCAGTTTAAGTTGCGGTTACTATATAGTTCCAAAAAATAAAAGTTATAGAACTATATAAATGTTATATATTCTTTTTGTATACCATGGGATTTCCCGTATGATAAATAAATAAATAAATAAATAAATAAATAAATAAATCGGTTCTATAACCGCTTTGGAACTTATATAGAACCTAAAAAATAAACGCTATAGAACTATATAGGAACCGTAACTTAAACTGATATAGTCTGACATTTAGATTCTTTGTAACAGTTATTCAAAATAAAGGTTTTTCATAACTCTTTCACGCAGAGGCTTTTAGAGCCGCAGAAACAGTTATTTTCGAAACCAATTCAAGCCCAGCTTCGTACACGAATCTCCAACCGACCAGGTGCATTAATTCACCCGTGAATCACCCGACCATTACTGTCTTTACTGCTTGCGCGTAAAACTTATTGGTTGAAAGAATAGAGAAAAAGCAAGATGTCGAACGAGGCCAACAAGTTTTCGTGCCTTGGATGATAAAACTGGATAGCGTTAATTGCCGCCGCCACGCTTACGCTGGTTCCCCAAGCCTTTTCGTTTCGCGATCGTTTTTCCCCGCGGCTACAAAGTGGCGGGAAAGTCACGATCAATTATGCCCCGATCGATGCCAGCGTAGAGGGAAGTCGCCGAACGAAATGCACGTTATTCGAGCCACCGAATCGCGACCCGATATTGTTGTTCCCGTTTCTCGGACGATTTATCGTTCCTTTACGAGAAAAGTCTCCGCGGCTCGTACAGTTATCGTTCATTTATAGAACGTCTTATCGTTCACCGTTTCTAAAAAAACGGTGAAAGAACAATTGTTATTAGGTCTGCTTGATTTACAGCAAACACTTGGAAGCAAGGTCGAGATCGCCACAGATACCAGACACGCAAAATCGCGCGCTTCCGCGTCCAATTTTTCCCGCACTTATCAATTCACACCTCCGCCAGAGCATCGCGATTAAAAGATAAAAGCGACGAGCGCTCCCCTCCCGCCGCCTTTCCAATGCATAACGTCACTCCTGTCACGTGCTCGGTCTGACCTCACAACGATACCATCGCCCGCTATCGATGTCAGGCCAGCTGGTAGTGCCGGCACATGTATTCGCATACATGCCCCGGCGTCGAGTGAAACGTGACAGAATCTGATACCGACGCGAAGACCTCGCTCGCCTCGTCGCTCCTCCGCGATCATCGCGAGTCCTAGAAACCGAAGTCGCAGCAACGACCGCGACGATGCTTGTTGGGAAACAATACGGCCGGCGATTAACGTCCAAAGGTTCGCGCCAGATTCTATCGCTGATTGTTTCGATATCAGAAGCGGGGCGAGCACGGGGCAGAAATCATCGATTAGCTGGGCTCCGAGTCACGTTCACCTCGTTTCTATTCGGAAAAATAGCCGCGAAGCGAGCGCTGTTTATCTCGATCTTCGATTGCCGTTGAATTACGCGGCCGATAAGCCGAATACGCGACGACGGTGATAAAAAAAGCGACTAATTTTAACCGATGATTAATTCCCCGGTGACCAAACGGACAGGTGTTTAATTCGTCGTTTGTGCAACGAGCTGCGACGAATCGGGCGATGCGCCGTCCGCCGGAGATCTTCCAGGATGATAACTTTCTTCCGAGCTACGCTTCCTCGTACGCGCGTGTGCGGTTTACGCGGCCGTTTTGCGTGACGTTCGAAGAACAGCGTGGTTCGTTCTCGGCTCGCGCGACACTCGCGGGGCCAAGAATATTCGTTTGGCCGAATATAGAACCACGGTGCCAGGACGTTTCCGCCCGGTTAGATGAAGCAATTGCGCAGAGATTATCGAGCGCCCGTACGCGACGTTCATTATCTAAGCTTCCACTCGTGCTTATCAGACACACCACGGCGACACTTTCGAGAAGTAAATATTTTGATTCTTATCTGGCGTCCACGATCTGCCCTTTCTTTCGTTTCTCTTTCGTATCTCTTTCGTTGCACGATTTCGGAGCGGATTGCGCGTTCCAGTTCGCAGGTCGCGGATGGACGCGCGAACGGTGGAACCGCGCAGTGGCTTTTTCGCAACTGTATCGGCTGTGGCATGTTTCTTATCGCTTATCTGTCGCTTTCCTCGTTATGTTTGCCGCCATGTAAGTGTGCGTGTGCCGTCGGCACTAAAGAAAGAATGATAAAAGGAACGGCCGATAACCCAGGCCCGGGAATAGGACGTCGATTCTTCTTGCTCCGATCGCAGCGGCGTAGCAACGTGGAACGAAGTTTCTAACGGCGTACTTCGTCGTGAATTATTTTCATAAATGTCAGTCTTCAAGTATATATCTTCGGTTTCAAGGGGGAATAAAGACGAGCAGTGAAATCGAATGCTCTGTTTCGTCTGTGGTATCGTTTACCGTAGGAACTTCTGCACCGAGGCGTATGGTTGTTGCTTCTGAATATTAATTTCTCGTCCGCGTAATCTGAACTTATATAATCGTCTACCAGCGATAACGCGAACCTACCGCATGCTGTCCTTTGATTAAATATTTGTCACCCTGGAGTAGGTACCCAACATCGCAGTGCAATCGCCAACGTAAAATCGTTTCATTCTCTGGAAATACCTTGGCCTTAAAATTAGATTAGAAATCATCATCATCGAAAAAGAAGGGATTGTTGAATGAGGAAGGAGAAAAAGAACCAGTTCAATTTACAGAAATATTGAACCGAACGATTCCTCCGCAATTTAGACCTCCATTTTACCTCGGGCTACATCTCACCTCCTATATTGCCTTATTCAATCATCGCGAGTTAAGTACAAGTTTAACATTGAAAAAGCGGGCCACGAGCTCTCCGGCGCTAAGAGAAACATAAGAGAACGTGTTTCCAAAAATACCGCGCCACGAGAAGCTTCTGGGCTCACCAAGAAATATCATTGGCAACATTTGCATGATAAAGAGTTCCCCGAGTTCTCCTCAACTCAGCAAAAATGTTTCCCGTCCTAGAAGAAAGTGGCTAGGAATTACGCGCGTGGTGTTTGTGCGTCAAGCACCACTCCGCGGCGACGATTGCACGTATAGGGTGACTGTACCTAATATCGCCACCGTTCCTAATATCGCCACCCGCTATATCTCGCAAAGTAAGCTCTAAAATTTATCGGTTATTCACTGAAATAATACATAAACATATGTAGGAAGGCATACTGTAATTGCAGCGTCATGTGATCAACAATTACAGAAAGGGTAGGATTTTAGAGTATCTTAACAGAGTAAAAATTTATTGGATTGCCACAATTTTACATCACATTCGGAGAAGATAAGTCTAATAATTCCGTGAATGCAAGAATATCTACTAGAAATACCTAATTAATGATGTACTTAAATGATGTATTTATGATGTATTTTTAAATTTCTATATTTTTCTACAAAAAATAAAATCAAAGATGGATAAATATACTTTTATACAGCTATAAATAATAAAATCACATGTGAAAATGACTTTACAAACTCATATATATATGAATTAATCAATATTTCTTGAGTTGGCGATATTATGTAAACTTTTTCCAGGACCCGATTTTTACATGTCTGACGTTTTTTGAGTCCTAATTAATAATTTGTAGGTTTCAACGATTCTAACTTATGCTACATGAAAGATGAATAATTTCTCTTTACTTTGAAACGAACTGCATGGAAAGATATAAATTATTATTCAATTGATAGCGATTTAACTTTTGCCTGGCGATATTAGGTACAGTCTCCCTAAGTTGGTCGCGGGGGGTTCACGAAGATGTGGACGATAAAGAAACGTTCGATATTCATTATGCAACCACCTAATATAACGAGGTTGCGCCCTTTTACACCGGTTACGCCTCTGCTGGAGAACGGTACGTCCGTGGAGCATGTGTAACGTATAATACGAGGCACGCACGGCGTGCACGTGCGTGAGCTGACCTCGCTCTGGCCACGCACCTCCCGCATGGCTCTCCAGCGATTCGCGTGCTGCGAAGCCTAACGAGAGACCTTCGTTCGGGAAAGAGAGAGGAAAAGAGACGTTCGTTCTAGCGCCCGACCGCGGCAGGCGGAACAGAGAGAACGATATAGACGTGGAAACCGCGCGTGTACATATCTCCAACACGCAAGGATTCGCTCGGCCTCGCGCGCGGCTTGTTCCTCTTTTCCACGCGAGACGTAGAAACGTTCCCTCTGCCCTTCCGCCGTTCCCGTGCCCGTCTTACTCTCGATCGTCCTTTCTCCCATCGATCCGCGATCGATCGACGTTTCCGAATGATTCACGCGCGGCGGACAAACTTTTTTCTCAGGCTACTTTCCGCCTCTTCTCTTTCGTTTCCATGGCAGCGCAATTGAATTATTATGAATCTTTTTCGAATCGACTTCGTAATCGAGAAGGAGGATTGTTTGGTGAGATTGTCGAAGTATTCTATCAGTTGAAAGATACTAGATTCCCTCTCCCGAAGCTTTGTGCTCCGAAAATAGACGCTGTACTACGGTGTGTCGTCCCCTTTTGCTAACGAGTTTCCTTTCTATTTGGGATTGTGGGTCACAAGCGATTTCGGAAGAATTTTTGATAGCTTGTATTAGATACATGCTTCTGGTTGAAATACCAGTTGCCTGGGCCTCAACCCGAGACCGAAGTCTTGAACAAAATAGTTGTATAAAATTCGATGGAAAATACAGTAGAAATTGTAGTGAAAGTCAGAAAAAATTATGTATGTTCTACCCACGAGCCACTATGCGTATGAATCTATGCCTGTTTGAAGTTTGATAATACACAAAACTTGGAGGTGAACGATCTAGATACGAAGCACAAAGAAAAAGGCAGAACAATAGGGAAAGTAGTATCTAAGAACGACCTGTAGGGTACGAATTAAATCAGCGAACGCTAATCGGATACCGAATAATAGGAATTGAGGAGTTTCTAAATCATTTTCCTCCCTCCTGTTTACCAGTCATTTCCTCTTTCACAGGGAAACTCACAGCTGAATGGCCATGTACGTAAAGTTCACGTTTCACCTTCTTTGTTGCGTTATCGTTCCCCCGATTGGATCAAAACCACAGTTTTTCCTTCTAATGCGAGCAATTAACCGGCGACTCGTTGCATTTCGCCCGATTTGCATATGCTAATCACGAGGGGGCTAGAAAAACTCGTTGCACGTGCTGGTAAATATTGAATTTTCCTTTGGATATACTACGGTATGACTCAACCATCATAATGAACTGAAATTTTGAGGAATTGTGAGGGAGGGGAAGAGGATCCCTATTATAAAATTTTACCTGCGGGTATTTGTTAGTTCCTGAGATATTAATAAAAAACTTTCTGCTTAACACATTGAAATCTGCCTATACAGACGTTACTAATGCAATCATTTTCTCGTCCAAGTTGTGGCCCACAACCAATACTAATACCGTCGGCTGTGAAACAGTCGAAACAGTAGACGGCGACGAGAAGATGATTAGATTAGGAAGAAGATTGTGTTAGTGACGTCTGTACAGGCAGATTTCAATTTATTATGCTGAAAGTTTTTATTAATATCTCAGAAATTAACAAATACCCGAAGCTAAAATTTTATATCAGAGGTTCTCTCCACCTCCCGCCCAACCCGTCAAAATTTCGGTTCATACCGTAGTACAGATTTTCCTTTTTACAATGTTAGAGGATAATTGATCAACGCCGCCGCACACACCTCGCCGAGGAATTAAAAGCGATAGTGCTGGCGGTCGGTTTTACATTTCGCTTCGACTTCACGGCGAGTGTATACACTGTCGAGCGATTACGCGTTGCTCGCGCAACATTTCGCAATTGCAAAATCGAGAAATCAGGCATCGACGGGCCCGTTTGCCGCCGGACTGCGTTCAAGGTTCTGCGTTTTCACGAGGGGAAAACGATCGTTAATGATCCCCGACCGAGCAGGACTATCGGGCAGTGAATTGGTTAAAACGGTACGACCATGGGGAAGCAACTTCTTCTGTCTGCTTAAATTTCGATACCTTGTCACTCCATTTATGTATATCTGAATTTATATTGCCCGGACAAATCATTTTCAAAGTATCGGAACAATAGACGGAGAATCACTGTTCTAATCAGAGAACTGTGGCTAATTTATCGCCAGCGCTTACTGCAACATGTCGTAAAGAGCTGATTAAAAGTCAACGTCGTTTGCCTCGATAAATACTTTGTGATTAATATAAAGAAATGCAGAGAATTGTACGATCTGAGAATAAAAAATTATACGAAGAAAGACGGCTTAATTTCCGTGATATTTCCGCAATTCGACGAACTGTGTCATAAAGTTAATTTTCGCAAGCAAAACGACGTTATTTTTATCAAATTGCATCCTGACTCCTAACGAAATACTCGATATTATTATGACTAATCGATGAAATCATTATCGGGCGCTATCGAAATCCAAACGATCGTGTCCCATCAATAACAATGCTGGAACGTAGACAGAAGTTTCCTTGCGTTGTGCAAAATACACGCAACGCGACTACAAGCACGTGCGCGGGCCGCGATAACCGTTTCGAGGAGATTAGAACTCATTTATCGGATCCCTCTTACGCTTCCAAACGATTCTACAATTTTTCCCGCCGTATCTGCTTCCTCCTCTCCTTCCCAAACCCCTTTAATTCGCGATAGTAGACCGCTGCTACGACGATGATTTTGTCGCATGCCACGTGCCGGCACACCTATATCTACGTACACGCGCGCGACCCAGGATCGTCTACTGCGTCGGTCCCGGGGCGAGTTAGTGGCAGAAGTAACGACGTAGTAAGTTCCTAGCCACGCGTTCACGCTACACGACGAGAAACCCGCGAATAGAATTAAAATTCATCGGATCCCGGCGCGGAATCCGTGATTACATGCGTCGCAATTTCGTCGTGTATCGCGAGTCAAGACCGATGGCGTCGAAACGACGATCGCAATAAGCGGCAACGCTCATTTATGGCTTGCGGGGCCTCGCGCGAAAGGTGAACGGTCCTCGCCGAGGTAAATATTATTGTGTATTATTCCCTCGTGCGGAGGATCGTTCCAATGACGCAGTTACATGTATTGTAATACTTACTACGACGTAGTGGGCTTGTACGCGCTTCGTAGATATGAATTTTCTAAATGAGCAGCGCATCGAGCATGCGCGTGGAGCTATTAGCGAACCACGCCACCGGTTTGACGATTTACGAACGGGGAACGGCTATTTTCGGCTGCGATACTATTTACATATATATATATCGGAGCGTGTTTATTATATACCTAACCTATGAAGGCACGTATTCATGAAGCGCCCGCGCCATCCACCAGGCGAAACTTCGCCGTCGGTATCCGTCGATATACAATTCTCTGACTACAATAGCGTTACGGTATATAAACAAACGCGCCGCGTGTAGTTACGACCCCAAGCCCCCCACGCAGCCACCTCGAAATTTGCATCATTCTCCCCTTTCACAACCAACTTGGCACAAAGAGCCTCCACACGGAAGCGATAATGGCGGTGGGTCGGTTATACCTCCGCACATGCGCTCTGGTAGCGCTGCCCGACGGCAGCGCCACGGCTTCTGCGAGCTTATTTGAAAGCGATAATTCTTACGAACGTACATTTTATTTGACGATTTCGTAAAGCCAAGTCTAATACGAAGGAACTCTACACATCATAGACTAGATTTATAGTTTGCTCAAATTATGAGACATACTCTGGGTTCCTAACATTATAGCGTCAAAGTCTTACAATGTTATTTCGAAAGCATACGAAAGATTTGAAATATTACTCACATACCAGCCTCGCCAACAATTATTCTTGGCCCAGAATCAGTCCGCCTAGATTCTTCCCAGTGCATTCTTTCATCATTTCCACCGCGTACATATTCCTGAATGTATATCCCAATGGTAGAGTAGACGATTCAAACCGTGCGCGAGTCTAGCGTCCAAAAGCGTCAGATACTTTTCCTCACGCGTACGTGGAACTGCAAAGATTTTCGCGAAAATGGGGACAGAACGACTACCTAGGATCAAGAGCTACGATTCGGGGCACCAGCAAGGATGGGCGAAATGCGTGACTATATAATAACGCGGTTTAAACGGGAGCTCGGTTCAAACTGGCGCACGCGTCGCCGACGCCATCTTGGGAGCGCGATGGTGGCGCGACGATCGGCGGTCGAACAGCTGAGTGGGGAGTGGAATATCTGCGCGGGCAGAGCACTCGGTAAGCAGACGTTCTGTTCTCCGTGCTCGACCTGGTCAGCATTCGGCAGTAAACAGCTGGCGACGCGATGCGTTAGAGCAAAATGTCGAACGGGACTGCGCCAAGCTAGTTGCCCCTCCTGCCTCTTCCCCTCTCTGGCACGGTGCAAGAGCTTCGTGAGAAAAAGTGGACGTTTTACGACGGGCAAACGTTCGGCGCATTCGCGGTGAACAATTCGGCAGCGACGCGACATTACGGGAGTGTTGAGCTACGATCGCGTACCTAAACCTCCGACGACATAGGCAGAAACGAAAGGATCCCGCGGCGAAAGTGGAGTTTCTTTGTTCCCCCGTGCATCAGCCCTCTGCGCATAGGTTGCCGTGCTTGTGGCGCAGCGTTGTTGTGTGGTCGGTACGTCACTCTCGGCGTATACACGGCTGGTCGCTGCATAAAATCGACGATCCTGGCCGTCCTGGTTGATACGTTGGGCTCGAGTCGAGACAGAGAATTAGACGGCGCTTCGGTCCTGTGCTGTGCTACGCTAAAATCGTGACGGAAGATCGCGGTCGGGCAGCCACGGAGAAAGGATCGCTGGCCTTTCGTTGTGGTACGCGCGAGTGCTTTGTTTTGACGAGCAGCTGATCCGGGACTAGCTCCGTTTGTCGCGTTTGCGGCACCACCATCGCTGCCAACGGGGATATACGTTCGTCGAAGACGGGTCCCCGATCGCGTATGGGTTATTCGTGTACACGACAATCACGAGCTGTGCATTTAAACGGATCGTCGAGCCGTGGCAAGAGAGCTCCGTTACATCACGGAGAACCAGAGGACGTGATCGACCGATGCCTTTCGGCAGCAACAGTGCAGAGGCATACGTGAATCTTCCCCGATGACAGACGGCCGAACGACGTTCTCAGGAATCGTTTCTCCGTGATACATGGTATACCTGCGGGCATCCAGACATCCAATCCACGTACCTGCCCCGACGCCCGTGAGTTTACATTTTCGTTTCCAAAACGGACCGTACGCTTCCGTTCCTACCCGTTCGTTCCCGTCCGTTCCCGTCACGGGGGGCAAACATTACTTCAGTGCCGTCCAGTGAATAACGATCGCGCGTTCCAGCGGATCGTGCATCGCTCTGGCCATCGTGCACCAACACGGGGGCTCTTTTAAACAGACTGTACGCAACAGCTTACCTCGCGAAGGCTGTGACACGTAATTCCTTAGTTACCAATGATCTCGTGATACATCATTCTATTCTACCGCATTATCTATTCCATCGCCGACTATCTCAACGAATTTTCGGTATTTCGGTTGGGGGCATCCAAGCATCGAAACCTTCGCTGCTTTCCCCCGTGCCACTCTGTATATACGTATATACGTCTACGTGTGGACACACGCATACACTGCACACACGTGAACCTCGGGTCGTTTCTCGGACAGAGCTTTATTTCTGTCCCCGTCCCGCTGGTTTTCCCTCGGTTGGCGCGCGATCACGCGATCCCTGCGATACCTTCGGGTCGACGAAGGGCTGTGTACGCGAGCACGCTCCAGGGCTCGTACGGCACCGGTGAATCGGCGACGTGGACGAGGACGACGAACGGATTCGTGGCCGTGATCGATGCGACGTAAACCCGTGGGGGCCGTACTCGCGACCGGTGGGAAACGTGGGGTACGGCCCCGATCGAGCTGACTGCTGGAGTCGAGCCGAGGCGACGGAGATCTTCTTCGTCGGGTGTCCCGAGCTCTGAATAATCTCTACCGGATGCCAGTGGAGCCCAACAGGCGGGCTGGCCGTTGTTTCACCCTTGTCATCGGACTGGAAGGTGCGTGACCGGCCCCAAGATGCTGTACATATTCCACGTGGACACCGGCACCACCATCACCTTCGATATGAAGCTGGCGCTGCAAACGTGAGTCCCCTTTTTTATTCTTTCTCTCCTTTGTTTACATTTCGACGTTTGCGTTTACGTCCGTCCGTCCCGCCTCATGGCATACATTTACGGGCCACTGTTTACGTGTACGTTATTTTGTTTGTTTACGCTCTCCGCCTGATTCGCCCATTAGTTTGTAAATACATACTTGGGTGGTGAATGGGTGCAGCGTATATAAATGGTCCAGTCTTCTTGGCAGTGGGATGCACAGGGTGGGTTATACCAAGCAATACGAGATACTCTTCTTGGCAATCTGCTCCCCGATTTTTTAATGGAGTGCTGCCCGATTCTCAGAGCATTTACATAATTCCATGAAGAATGAACAGTAACTTCTCTGTGTAGGCAGGGAAATACGTCGGAAAATACCGCTTCTTCTTCGTTTCCTGTGTTTTACTCCACTTTAAAGTTCTCATATTTCCTGTGCCGTGCAGAGTACGAAAAAGTGCTTCTAATGGATGTAACTTGTTATCGAAAGACCCACCTAAAGCTGCAGAAGTTCGCGTAGTACTCCATTTGGAAAAACATCCATATCCGCAATGTTTATTACATCCCCTCCGCTAATTTCCTTTGACCAAACGAGTCGAACGCGGAGTATCGAATGGTCGCTGGATACGACGCTCCAGATAGCCACTTTTTAACCAAAGGGTAACGGCCGCTTTTACCTACCGGTTGTTAGAATCGAAGAAAAACGATACACCCACCGCGTTTGCTTCCGTTGCAAATTTTCAGCTCACTTATTTTTCGTGTTCCCTTCGAATGTGGGACAAGCGCACCCAGGTTACGGAGATTTAATTAGCTGTTCTGTTAAAAGCATCAGGCACGTTGGTTTTCACGGTAGAGAGTCTTCCCGATACAGGGAACCGTCGTTCGCATTACTATATCCCTCGTTCGAATCGCATTTGCACACGCGTTTCCTATTTTTCCTCTTTCCGTTCTCTCTTCGACCGTGGCCGTTCCTATTATTTATGATATAATAAAACCCCGTTCGATATTATTCCCAGATTAGACTCCCTCGTTAAACACCGTCGATGTTTATCAGACCAAGCCCACCGTTGCACGCTCACCGCCGTGGAAACTCATTTGTCCGCGAGCAAAAATGGCAAATATACACGTGTATATGCTGTATTCAGGCTGGCAGTTAAGAAAATCCTTCTTCTCGAACGATCTCTTTCACCGAATAAATACAGAGCGAGTGGCTCTGCTGTTGCCTTTCGTCTGGCTCGTTTCATTTGCCCGATGAGTTTTTCCCTCTCGAGCCACGTAATACGTATTTTCTCGGCCATCGACGATCGTCCACGCGATTGCCCGTGGTCTATCATTTAGCAACCGCCTGTATCGCGACCAACGCCGCGGCGTGGAAGTGCCAAGGATCCCTCGAAGGTGAAGAAATTGCAAAACCCATCTATCGCGGGCGAACGTGGGCACGCCGCGCTTTCAGAGTCTTTCTCTCCTCTGTTTCGTCGCGCGATCGAGAAACCGTTGCTCGTACGATTGCTCGACGATGGAGCAGGTGGCAACGAAAATAGTAATGAAACGGTGCTGAACGTGGGCGGCCATTGGCTTGTGTCGCACACGAGTCTGACCCACGGGCAAACTCGGCCAAGTCCTTAATGCGTGATGCAAACGTTGCATCGCTCGAACCTCTGCGCTTTAAAACGCTCGGTCCACTTCGGCTCGAGGCTGACTGCCGTGGCGTTTGCGAAACTTTGACCAAAACTGTTGCCCCGAGTCTAGCATACTTCCCCTCCGACCTTCTCTGGCTCTACTACAGTTCGGGGTAATTCCATTTCACCCTTTTATCGCCGCAGTTCCAACCACCCTCTTCTCTGTTTTTAATAGAATTAGGGTGGAATTTGCCACTGTGCGGGAAACATTTCCATTGTGTAGCCGGCGATGATTCTCTGCGGATCTTACAAGCTGCAAAAGGTTCTCTGTTCATTGTCGCCTGCGCCCAAATATTCCTAGAGTTTAATCCACCGTTCTCCGCCCTTTGTGGAATAATTGATGATTCTATACCGGTGCCCTAGCGTCCAAAGGTATTTCCGTTGGGTCGTAGTTCTGTGTAAAAGACCAGAGGCTTGGAGAGCTCCGTTGGCAATTCGAGTGTGAAGGGTTAACCGCGTCGCTTCGATTGCTCGTTCGATCGGTCGCCGCGAACGTAACGCGCCTTTCAAATGCGACATTGCAATATCGTTCTTACCTTTTATTACGGCTTTCCCTGCGAGCGGCTTGTAAATATTTACTTAGTGACGGAAAAGATTATCGAGGAACGTGGAGCAGTTGAGTTAGGTCTTACAGCGTTCTGAACCTCACCTTTTTTTGATAAGAAAGTGGGATGATGTCGCGCCTCTTCCCATCGCTGTTGTTTCAATAGCTGTCGTGTTTAATTATCAGCCGTGATAATGATACCGGTGGGGATGAGGAGATTCGTGGGAAATTTGAGAAGCCGTTGCGATATATCTGACCGTATCTCCGTCTCGTGTCTCTAAACCGTCCGATTTATGGAGATCCGTGATTTCGAGGTCGAAAACAGGGAGAAGATTATCGGGGTCGAGAGACCTGCGGCGGAAACCGGGGAGAGAGGGAGATTCGTACGTAAATAAGGAAATTACAATGTCGATTACTTTGCCGGCCGTTTACGCGAACCAGTTCCTGCTAACATTAAGAAACAAACGAGCAGAACTTTCGTTCCGACCTGATATAATGGCAAAGTATTTTCTGCAAAGGGGAACGGTGTTAACGGTACGAAGCGCGGGGAAAAGTCGGGTACGGAATGAGGTTAACGTAATTTAGGAAAATAAAACTGGTAGGCGTACGACTATCGCCCGATGGGGAAAAGGATTCTGCAGCGCCACTATCCGTGTTCGTTCATTCATTCTATCCATTATTCCGGACGAAGTGTGTTACGCACGACGTACCTACCTACGCCCAGACGAGTACACTAACCACTTTAGGTGTAGCCATGAAAAGAAAGTCCCGAGGAATTAAATCTCAACGAGCCTTCATTTAACTGGACTCCTTGTACCATCCACTTTGTATCCGACATTTCATTTAAACGTCTAACGCCGCTTGTACACAACCAGCTTCCACGAATGATGCAAATTGTTTCGCCAGCCTTTTAAGGATCCACCGGGGTGGGGGCTCGCGTTAATTGGATGGCTATTTTTGCGGTTTAGGCGCGAATACTCACTTTGGCGATTCAGTTGACACTGTATGCACATAACTAAAATTCTGGCAAATCCCTTTCGACTTGCCAGATACAATTGGAGCACGCTCGCATCGTCTTGCGTACAGACGGACGAAAGTTCCTCTGACGCGCATTACGCACTAGGTGGAACGAATCCCACGTACAGAGAAGACGCGCGTCTCGCGAATATATCCAATATTTGTGCATTAAGATAGCGTGATGGCGGCAGCGGTCAGTGACCTCCGCCCGCCGAGAGCAATTAACGATGCGTGTCGATCCACCGTGGCGCCTTTTAGCCCGCTTGCTTTTATTTTCGCGCCCGCGCGTAATTACAAAGTGTACCGCTAAAGCGCGGAAGAGTAAACGCCGCGGCGTAATTGTGATTTATTGTCAGCGAAGGTGGCCGAAATGGGGTGCGGTTTTCGGACGTCCCCGATGACCTGTCGAAACCACGATACTTCAAGCCTAGCTACTCGTTATTGGCTCGGTCTCGCCTACCACCAATTATGTCTCGTTGATTTCGATTATACCCACGATCCTTGATACGTCCAGTTCTAGATTTCACTCCGTTTCGCTGGTCGTGCTATGAAACTTGGAGATTCTATCTTAATACCCTCTCTAAGGCAAGCACAATGTGCCGTCAACTCGTTCCCTCGGTCCGAAGAATTCATCTCGCGGTGCGGACATGAAATTTGCTGTAACAGTGCGCCGAGGAAGGTGCAGCAACCCGTTTAAGATCCTAGAATCACTTGGGCAATGCACGCGCAGCGCGTTTCGTCGCAGTCGGCGTCGGAATTATGAAACTGGATGCAACCATTTCACCGCGGCGCGATGAGGGACGGACATCTTATTTGGTTCGGAATTGCAGCCTCGGCATGAACAGTGCGCGGTCGGCGCGAATTTTATTGGAGACCTCTTAAAACGCTCTCGACGATGCGACCGTCTGACCGACTCGCTCGGGCGAGTTGGCCATAAATTGCGCGTAAAAGGAATTGGAACGGTGCGCGAGGATCGTCATCAACACCCTCGGCAAGGTTAAATAACGGATAAGGAGCGCTCTTTGTCCATACCGAGGACGACCCGCGGCGCATCGCGTATTAATTATAAAACGACCTCTCCGCGCGGGCTGAGGCGAGGCAAAATTTAACAGAGTGGATCCATATTTTATTCATGGATTCGTTGCAAGTTACATGCCTCCCGTCGCATTTGTCATTTTCCTTCCCCCGCTGGTTTTCTGGCAGGATGTTTTAAAAGGATCTCCTGTTTTCCTCGTGTTACGCGAAGCAAATGAAACAGCCATTCGCAAGAACAACACGAGCCTCGATGGATATCGCCTTGGAGCAATTGCCACGTTCAAGTTTGCAACATTATTCTCTTCGGGCCAATCGAATTAGGCTCGTTCTGGACCTCTGCGCGCCAGCTTTTCGTGCCGCGTGGTCAAGATTAATCGCTCGCGCGGTCACTGTTTGCATCGGTCAGTCTGCGCGCGTCTTCTAAGCGAACGTAGAGGAGTAGTCGGTTTTGAGATGGAAAGTAGGCTGACGAACCACGTACACACCCTAAGGTCCAATTCATATATATTGGCCGGTGAGCTTCGCGAGGGGTATTCTCCCACCACACCGCTTGCCTGCCTCGGTGCTCCTTTTCTCGGCGTTCTCGCTCTCTCTAGGGCTATGCCTACTCGTTGCCCGGTGGGAATTAGTGTCCGTGAGGTACGCACACATGCAGCGAAGCATCCCCACCACTTTGAGCACATAGACGGCGGGTACGATTCCGCGTGGTCATTTCTCGCTCCTTTCTGGCCGAAGGGGGGAGTGAGATGGAAGTGGTTTTACACACATCAGAATAGGTGTGCGTTCGCTCCGAAGAAATTCGGGAGCTATATTGGTCATTCTTCCTCGTTAGCTTCATTTCCTATTGGTCTGCGCATAGCTTCGTAACGCACACAACTATTACGCTAAGAATATACAACAGCCCCACAGCTAACGTAGCTGTGACGACAGGCGGAGTCGAGCACCGTTCCCGTTACCCCCCCATACCCCTCGGCTACCCAGCAACTTCAACTGCCAATCCACGATCGTCAGGTGGTGGTGGCTGATTTCTCCTCGCGCGCTGCTCGCGAAACGAAACTCACCGGCCAATATATTTGAACTGGACTTTAGTCAGGCCGTTCCTCTGTCTTTGCCCGCGCTCTCCTTCCTGCCTTTCCACGCGAATTCCGGTGCGGCGTGATCCTGCAATTGCTATTGTCGGCGAGAGACGACTGAACGGGAAACCGGGTCGCGCACAGCGACAGACACTGTGTCTGGCTAACATTGTTCCGAGTGTTTCCTCAGTCGAAGGTGGATCTCGTGCTAGATTCTTGATAGGCTACGCAGAAGTCCTCCAAGTTTCCCCAATTACTCGGACTTTCGTTGCTCTTCTAAGAGCACCCGGGGACCCTTACTGCAGGCACAGAGATAATCTTGACCTTAATCGCTTCATCGACGACGCTGAAGCTGTATAACTGGTCCCGGGTTTATTGTAGAATTTATTGTCTAGTTGGATGGCTTTGGACGGCTGATCCGTTAGTCTGTAATCGCCTTGTGTTCCTTTTATTTTTAAGAACACCACCCTAAGCGTAGGCGAAGGTGAAAGAAAGTAGAAACATCAGTCAGGGTAATCCGCAACCAAGTTTCTCTGTGTGAATTAAGTCTACCTCCCCTAACTCCAATTACTCTTCAAGTAATTCATAATTCTTAGCATTCACAGTAGACGAAACGAGTAGTCACCTCGCCATTTAGGCCATTCTTAACCACACTGGGGACGCTTTTAATCGGGCGCTCACCCAGTTAACCGGTTATGTATTTATTTACTTGTCGCTGTATCCGTTACGATGTTATCACGTTCTTATGCTAATCTTTCTGTTATTTTGTTTGTTTCTCTTGGCACAGTGTCTCCCAGCTGCAGGAAGCGATCGAGCGAGAATGCGGCGTGATGGCGGCGCACCAGGTGCTCCTGATGAGCGGAGGCGAGAGCCTGGAAGCGAACGCGCGCGTGTGCTCCTACACGGCTGGAACCGACAACAATCCAATCTATTTGTTCAGCAAGGCCGCCATTGAGAGCCAGTTTCCACCCACGCCGTGCATAGATTACGTTTGCGGTGAGTGACGAGCTCCTTCACCTGTAAATTTCCTTAAACCATCCGCCGGGACCCCCCCTCGTTTCCTGCCCGACTCGATCTCGGGTCGCTCGCGGGAACGAGCGCGCCAGCAAATCCATCTCCGTGCTATTTATCCCATCGGCGAACAACAGGATGGGCAGAGGTGTTATCGTTACGCGCAAATCGCTTTTAGAACGCGTGACGCGGTGTGGCTTGAAATAGAATGGAATACGGTAAAGATGCTGAATCGCGGGGAATTAAATGGGCGATTGAGGTTCTCGATATAGGCTCTCGTTGGGCCGCATAAGGCACCTCGTGCTCGTTGTACGGGGCCATGGATAATAGTTCTGTGGACGATGTAGACTTTCCGAGATGAGATCTTTGTATAGCTGTGTAGAATTCTTTCGCTGATTACACACACAAGTATCTCTGGCTGGGCTATGAGGGATGTATAATAATCGCCTCGTGGCCACGATTCCTTCGACTCTTGCGTTTTTACTTCACCTAAGGTAAAGGGCCAGTAATTGACCATCAATCAATAGTTGACCTTTGTTCAGGAAAACATGAAAAATGAGGTTTTTAAAAGTGACGAACTTGGAATTAAGGTAAAGGGCCAGTAGTTGGCCATCAATCAGTAGTTGACCTTTGTTCAGAAAAACATGAAAAATAAGGTTTGTAGAAGCGACGATCTTTTGAACAAAGTGCAGTTAGAGAGTGCAGTTTTCAGATCGTCACTTCTACAAACCTTATTTTTCATGTTTTTCTGAACAAAGGTCAACTACTGATTGATGGTCAACTACTGGCCCTTTACCTTAATTCCAAGTTGATCGAAAAATTCGTATCCCCCATTACACAACCGAGAGGTGTAACCGAAACGTTCAATACAGCTTCAGGAAGTTTGCACTTCGCAGTCCTCGCTAGAGGTCCGTTTTCAATCCCGATGACGCCGTATCTTCGTAGAAAAAGCGGGGTAACTTGAAAATCAACTTCTGGTTATTTGTAAACTTGAAACTTGTAGCTTGTTGGCTGTTAGCGATGGACTAGACGCCGCGCGATCGTGCCACCGCGTAATTGCCGTCGTTTCGGCTCGATAAATTCCAAGACACGGCCGCCGTATGTACTAGACGATTTGCATCGTTGCAGCGTACTGTTACGTGCGTGACCGAAAGAATATCTGCGGAGGAAGGCGTAGCGGGCAAGAGGAACCGTTCTTACATAGTGACACTGGCTGGCTTCGTTAACCGAGAATCGTGCCGGAAGGACGCGGCTAATAACGATGCTTATCGCCGAGCACTCGCCTAGCGCAGAGAGACAAAAAAATGTGGAGTCAGATGATATCAGCGGGAAGATAGCGATACTCGTGCGACAGGGAGGCAGCGGGACCTCGAAGGTTGCCTTTGTGCGAGGCGAGCCACGAAGATCGCGGTACCGTAAACGAGCACAATGGAAAACGTCAGCCCCTCGTTCGGCTATTTTTCGTCATCGTGTAACGGTTGCGTCGCGCCACTAGACTCGCTCGTTCTCTACCGGCCTCTAGGCAACTATCTTAGGGTCGAAGAAACAATCGACTTGGGAGACCTGTACTGCCCTCTTTAGTTAAAACGTCCTATCTAGCATTTTGAAAGAACCGAGAAAACTGAAGTTTTATCATTTCCTTTGCACCATACTTACCGTCAAGGACCCAGTTCCTGATCAGAACCCAATTCCTGATCAGTTTAGTATATAAATACCAAATAATAAGTTTTTTACGATATAAATTTATTCCAAAAAATTATTAAATAATTATGCAAACATTTGATAGCTCATAGTAAAATGTTTTAGGTTGATCAGGAACTGGGTCCTTGACGGTATTTTCCTTCTTTCAAATTAAAACATGTTGTCATTATTTCGTAATAGTCTAATATCATTTTTTTAATAGTTGTACCGGTAGGGAATGTATTATTAACGTACCAGTTAATTAATTGTTTCAGATAAGATATTTTAACCATTTTGAAAAAAGTTAGGTTAAATACATTAGACTGTTTACAAATCTTTAGGAGGCACGTAGACGTTTCTAACTATACTTAAAAGGTAAAAGACGTGTGGAACTTCAAATATTTCAACAAATCTCAAAAAATGAAAAAATGCTAGATAGGACAGTTTAACTAAGGAGGGCAGTATAACCATCCTAAGCAACAGAACTATATACAATGTCTTCCCGCGGTCACCTTCTTGGCCCAACGGCCGCGACGAATACTCGTAAATACAAATTAAAATTGATCCCAGGCACCGTCGCAAAGTTATTATTAACAACTTTTTGCCAACCTCTGATTCCTTTCGAAAAAACGTTCGATACTGCCTGTAAGGTTTCTAGAGCGACCAACGAATTGACCGCAAATCGAAAGATGTTTACCACGGTTGAGCATCTAGACGAATTGCGTCCAAGGAATCGGGTCACCGATGTTTTTCGACACCTGGTGTCCTCGCTTCGACACCGCGATTTCCGTGTCCTTCGTTCTTTCAATTCCGTTACTGTGCTGAATTCATCCCCGATGTTGCATCCACCGGGGATCAAACTGCTTTGAGCGTCAATCAAGAGCAATTTCCATACCGTTGCACCGTTAAACGTGCTCCGTGGATTCGGTTCGTTATTGCAGCTCCCGATCGTGCATTACGGCGATTACGCAGGCGATCTACGATTTCACTATGCGCATATTCCTTGCGGTAGCGCGCGTTCCTCGGTGCCACGGCGATTCCACCGCAAATCAGATGCATTACGAGCCGTGTACTTGGGAACGTTTTCTCGGAACGGAGATCGGCCGATCGGCAAGCGTTTGCGCAGACTTCTTGCTGCTTTTAACCCCTCGAGCTTCTTTATAGCGCTTCGGAGTAAGCCTCCTTTGTCTAAGCTCTCCCTTGCTTGTTGTCCTGTTAAACAGTCGGTAAAACATTCTTTCATTCTGCTAGTATGCCGTAGCATTTTCAGAGTTCCCCGAGTTATCAAGTTAGGCGAGGGATGAAGAGAGAATGGTCAGCAAAAATTAGCTCTGCAATGACACTCGAGCGTTCGCTTTCATCGATCCTTACTTTTCTTCCATTCTTCTTTCAGTTCGTTTGTTTCATTCTCCTCGCCTCGTGTTTCATGCGGTAGTTCACGTTCCTTGACACGTACCGGTAATGCGACCGCAGATCAACCGCTTGCACCCGTCGCGATGCACCTCACGTTGCCCGTTTCCACCGGTTGCCGATCGAGCAACCATCAAGTTCACTCTTTATCGTGCTCGCACTTTCGATTTTCCCGGCGAAACGCGCCCGTTACGCTCCTCGTTGACGCGATAGGGAACGTTCCGCCCTCTCGATCGCCTCTTTTCCGCGCGGAACATTTTCAAGTGTTATCGTCTGGGATTCGAGAGGTTTCCTGATACTTCTGGTCAACCAATTACTGCTTTCTGCCTCGTCAATAATATTTTGAATCATTTTTTATGCCTTTACGTAACAGAATGTGGTCAGTCCTCTTTTTCGCCAGGCTCATTTAGTCAACGAAGTTAGTTTATTTTTACAGTAAGAGCCTCGATGTCTTTAAATATTCCTCACTTATTATCGTCGTATTTTTGCCACCTTTTTGCGACGGTATTTATTTCAGTACGCATATGGACATATTCAGTATTTACAGACTATTTGAAGCAATGAAAATATATGTGCAAATGAATAATAAGATACTAATTATAATTTAACACGAGACACAAAGGTGATAAGTGATAAGCCTCTCCGTCTTCATCTCTTAATAGCTGGTTCTGGAGCCGATCGCGCACGATTTTTACCGAGCGGACTCGAAGTCGGACTACTCAAGTTCCCCTCATGCTTATCGCTCGAATCAGGTCTAGGGATCCCGAACATTTCGGGAATATTGGGAACCCGCCCGAATTCGTCCGACCCATCCCGAACTCGTAATCTCGGATATCCGCACACCTCTACTCGGGACTCACAGTCGCGCGATTAGCTATGGAGTGTAGGCGTTAGAGCGCGACAGCCATCGAAGGTGTAGGTACATAAATTAAGGGAAGATCTCGAACCCGGAAATTTAAAAAAATTTGAAACTTTGTGAATATGTAGGAGATTTTCTTCTGATTACAACGCAAATTTTGTTTGCTTCCCAAATTCACTCTAAGGGGGTGAAAATTCGGCTATTTCCCGATTCTATTTTGTAACTCGTAATCTGTAAGAGATAGAAAAAAAAGTTTCAAGAACAGAGTTAAGTACTTCTTTTAATTCAGACTATCATTTGGTAACTTACAGTCCTTACAGTTCACGAGTTATAACACAAATTCGGAAAATAGCCGGAATTTAAGGGGTCTATTTCACCCTCTTAGAGTGAATTTGGGCAGCAAACCGAAATTGAGGTCAGACATATTCGCAAAGTCTCAGAATATTTTGAATTTCCGGGTTCGGGATGATTCCTTGTCATTGGTAATTGTCGCCCGGAAAGTGAAAGACCCGGGCTCTGTACCCGATCGACCGGTACTGCTTCTTCTACAGCAGACAACCTAACTCATCGAGCAACTCGTTCCTATTAATATTTATAATCATAGTCCATGGATAAGTCCTTGACACGAACGCCAGTAAAAATCGCTGGTCGAACTTCGTGCTCGAATACGCGACGCGTTTCTTTCGCTTTCGTTTTAAATCAGTTTTTACGATCTCTGTCGCATTAGCCGTAAAGCATCGCGACCACGAGACTCCTACTTCCCGATGACAATTCAGCGGCTCGCGAGTCAAGAGGGCAGGCGAGCCACGGTTAATCGCCGTCCCCTTATCGTCTCTTCCTTTGCTCCATTTCGACAGCGAGGCGATCATCTGTTCCGCCGAAGTCTCTGACTTCGTACTCGTCGCAGACGCAACAAGACTTTGACCCGCGTCAAACAGCCTCGTGACCAACTTCGACCTGATTCTTTTATCCAACGGATAACGATCTGCCTCTCATCGCGGACGTGCATCCAGTTGAATTGGAGTCTTCGTCAATTTCATGCCGTAACTGGGTCAGCTCTGCGCGTCGTTTTCTCAGCAAAATCGTCTAATCGGCGGGACGCGCGCGTCTGTTAGATCCACTGGATGCTTCCCGGGGACGCGGAGCCGGGGAAACAGGAAATTCGGATCTCTTCCGTGCTTATTAGATTGATGCTGGTGTCGCCGATTCGGAGGCGAAACTGGGTCAGCTCGCCTCGTCGCTTTCTGAGCAAAATTGGTTGATCGTCGTGGCGCGTACGGCTGATAGCTGCAGCAGAGATCTTTGATACTGGCTCGACGAAGTGATAATTGGGATAGTCGAGGATGAGATCATTTCCAGATTGCTCTTTTATTATCCAGGTGTAGATACGTAGTTAGGGAATGAGGATTAGTTAATTTTGGTGTCGAGATGATAACGGCTTTTAAAGAGCTTCGGTGTTATCAATGCGAGGGTGAAACTAGGACAACTTAATCCGTCGGTTTCTCAACGAAATTGGCCAATCTGACCGTCACGTGACGCCAGTAGACGCGGTACAAGTTTCTGGAATCAGCAAAGCCTGGCCACACTGAAAGTAGCCAGGCGGGAATCGTAACAACTGATGGTTTTTGCATCATTCCCGTGTCGTCAATTGGAAAGCGAAACTAGGTCAACTTGATACGTTGTTTTCTACGTAGAAGTGTTTGGGGAAACCGATACGTGGATCCTCGAAAGCAAACACAGAGGTAATGGTTTTCAGATGACCCCTGCTCTACCAGGTTGAACGTCGAAATCGGGACAGTCGATTTCTAAGCGAAATGATCTAATCTGAACATGTGTTGCGTCATTTGTAGATTTAGAAACACGCAAAAGTTGGAATATAATCTTATACTATTTATCGTAGAGCTGTCGCGATAGACTGATACAACTTCTCCACAATTTCTACTTCAGGCTAGCCCTTCGCAGAGCCATTCAAACAAATTGGTACACACTACTCACTTCCAACTACGGATTTCCAAGAAACTAAGTAGTCAACAACACGAACCATTTACCTTTCCAAAGTGTCAAGGACAGTTAAAGCTTAATTACACGCTGGATCTTGAAAGAAATGAACAAATCCACCGAAATTTATCCTCCACACCCGCTTCATTACCTTCGGCCTCGACTCGTGTTCGTTTTCATTACCGTGGAACGAGTTTAATCCCCGCTCAGAGGCGCAAAAATATGGGGCACAATTTTAATCCCCGGAAGAAGCGTGTAAAACACGACGCGGAGTGCTTTGGCTCCGATAAAAGCCTGATATATCACGGAAAATGTAAAGAGAAACTACATATGTAGCGTAGGGACTAGTTATCGAAAGGTCATTCGATGGTCGACGACTCCCCTTGCTGGAGCGCAAAGATATCGAACGTTCCTGAGTTTCTAGGGTTTTTGTCTGTGTTTACCAACGGAGCGTGACCGGGTGCCACATTTTCTCCTTCATCTCCGGATTCCTCGCCCTTACTTCGATCGGCACAGACTATCGTTCTCTGAAACATCTGCGAGCCTGCACGAACACAAAACGGGAATTACGGGGATAGTTAAGCGGGGAAGCGCATGTGCTCGCATCGCACGGATATAGATGTGCAGAAAATGCTTGCGAGTCACGCGAACAATTTCGGTGACAGTCAGTATTTGCCCTCTGTTGCGTGTCGAACTCTCTTTCGACGAGAATAGAACACACGATGGTGTAACAGAACGATTTTTAAATACCTATCGAGGCCTGGGCTCTGGTGTCCGAGAAATTCTCGATTGTGCTACTTGAAGCGCGAGCGTGGCTATCCGGCTGTGCAGAGATCGTTGAGGAAGATGTTGGATATCCTTCGTATTCGAGATAAACGCCAAGTACGTAACGAGCAACGACGATAAACGCGTGGCAGCGTGTTTCGAGGGAAGTCAAGGCGAAGAAGGCATTCTCGCGCTCTCGTGTGTGACCAGCCAGTTGTCACGATCTACATACGTTTAACTACCCGATGAGACCGAGCCTGTCTCACGCTCTATCGATAGCCGAAGCCACTTACGTGACGTCTTCCCGTCAGCTGACGCTAGGAACACGCAAAGCCACGTCGGCCAACCAGCGCAAATAGCGATCGCATTCGCGGAAATGCGGTCTGCGAAAACCTGAATAAAGCAGCCGCGTAAGAATGAACCGCGAGGACAATGGAAGCGGGCTTTCAAAGGGTGGATTCCGAAGCGAGAGGATTCCACGAGGGGGAACTTACGTGCAGAGGTTGCCAATGAAAAATTGGCGGGCTGGCATTTACTATCCACGGGTCACGAGCACAATTCCTATCTATGCCTGCCCGTGCCCGCAGTAATCTGATAGCTGAAAATCGCTTTTACAACCGTTCAAGTAATACATTTATGGCGTACAAGCAAAAACCTAAGTGGGCGACTATCACCATCCGTGAAGCTAATTGAGCCACTCAATATCACGCGACCGCTAAGAAGATAATTCGTGCAGTGTCATACACGATGCATAGATATTTCAACGATCTCGGACGATAAGAACTTCGAGGGGGTAATCAGCGCAGCGTGTCGTGTTTTAATACTTTTTCACGAGAACAAGTTAAGGTCCCAGATCCTTGTTTAATCTCTGAAGACTGGGTGGTTATTGATTTTGGTTATTGTTTGAATATATGTTACAGCACCCGTTAGATTTGATAAGCAAACTTTTGACAGATGTCGACTGAACCTACGTTAAATAAGAAGCTTTAAGCTCCAGATTAGATTGGGATTTTATGGTGTTATAAGGTGACACCGAAATATAACGTTTCCATGGAACTCGTAACTCCTTTAAAACCCTCCGATCTTTCTCGGGATTCAAGGAACAGAGGGTGGATTTCTTATCGGGCAGAAAGCATCGAGAGGAATTTTGCTTTCCTCGCCAGGTCGACGGGCTTCGCAGGCACCTCGATATCTTTCTTCGACCATTGGATTCAATTGGCTGTGCACGTCGGTCAGCTGATTCTCGATCGCAAGGTGCGCAGCAAATTGGATCTGATCGCGGGACGAGCACACCTTCCATCCGTTCCGTCTCCAGATATCGCGAAGAAATACTGCGCGCCCACACTCGGCTCTCTCCTTTACGATCCTCCGTTTTTTCATCTGGCTGGCCTTGAATTAATTTATGCCACACGGTTCGGGTCGAGCGTTTCGAAGCTGGCTGTTGTCGTGACGGGTCCTTGACCCGGAGATCGATGCAAATACGACAACCAGAAGGACCAGAAATCTCCCGGGATCTGCTGAACAAAGGATATGGTGGAATGTTACTAAAGGGGCGAGTGAAAATTAAGTAAATCGCGCGCCTCGGGATTAAATTCACTCGCGTAATCTCGGTTTGCACGAACTTTCAACGCACACGTCCTCCTGGGTGCGAGAAGGTTCTATGAAAAGTTGAAGGAAGAACCGGGCAAGTTTCTCAAAGTACACACGGTGTTTTCTCAGCTCGGCTAAAAGTTCCCTCATTTTTCTACCTCGGCTCGCGCTGCGAATCGCATTATTCAAATTAACGCGAATCCATTATCTGCTCGACTCTTTCAGGATGATAGGTACCGTTCGGCCGGTAGTTGCCAAGAGTCGTAACGTGGGAGGTTGTTTCAGCAGCGGTGCTGCTCCTTTAATCCTCGACGCTTGGATTTGCATATCCGTGCCGAGTCTCTCGGCTCCCCGGGTATTTTTCCCTTGACCGTGAGCGATTATTCCAGAAGAGAAGCGTCGATATGATTTTATTTTAGACCGGACCTTTTGGCACAATGCGTTATTGTGCGACACCATTGTATTCAGGGACAACAAGCTTCTCGCCCCCTAACTTCTCCTTTGTGTATCACACAGCTTGTACCAAAGCATATAGTCCAATACGAGAATGAGCGATCCTACATGTAAAAACTATAACAGGAAGCTTCGTTGTGAAGTTGGCTTTTGAGAATCAATTTGCGCAAAATCCGCAAATCTCAATTTGGGCGATTACTAAAAAATAAATTACTCTCTCACCTTTCTTCTTCCTTCATTTTTTGTATGTTATCAGTAGTTTTCTAAAAAAAAGAATCGTAAAAATCCCCCTCGAGTTACTTTTACATCTGTATTTTTATAATCATTTAATCCAAAGATACGACAATCCTGATTGAAATTATTTAATTCGTATCGGGCGCTTTTTCCTTTACGAGTTTGCCTCGTGGATTTCTGAAACCTGGCCACGCTGGTTACACCGCGCATCTAGAACACCCCGTACAGTTTCCAAGCGCCGAACGTTGCACGTGGTAACGCGCAAACACTGCGGCCCGTCGATTACTACCTCAGTTTTTTTCTTTTCTTAAATGATCATACGTGCTAGTTCGCATGTATCCGATATTGTTTACAGCGTTATTTTGCTCGCAGCCGCCGCTTTTCGTGGAACGAGTTTACGATACGGCCGGTATCTGCTCGTAAAAGCCGAAGCAGGAGCGCCCTCGTCGAGTGGCATTTTCATAAATCTCGTGGTTCAACGACTTTTATCTCATTATCGCAATTGGCGTTTTTTTTTTTTTTGATCGGACGAAAAGTGCACGCATATCCACGTTATCGTGCCACGTGTATACGCGTACCAGCGCCACGTGCGGCTAGGCAGACCTGTCCGGCTCTTGTTTGCGTAAACGCGGGCCTCTCGCGTTTAAAATCGTGGCATTATCGAACATGACCGATTGATTATAGCGTCGAGCAAGCCGTGGTATATCTGACAGGCAACGATAACCGCGCGGCACATTTTTCTTCGTTCGTGGACAACGTGGCCGGGGGCTTATAGATATACATGAGGTACAGGGTGGTAGAATGTTTGTCACCCTTCAGTAGCTTGATAATTCTATGTTTTATTGCAGCAGAGATTAGTTACCGATACACGTGCAGGGGGTTTACTTTTATCCGTGCATGGATATGGCCTGGAAAGCATATTGATTCGAAAACATTGGACACGGGAGGGGGTGGAGAGGGATGGCGGGGGGTTATTAAGGATTAAGTGGCAGAGCCTTGCCAAGATATTCAGGGTTAACTTCGTCTTTCGAGCGTTGAATAGTGGAAAACTATATTATGCTAGTGGTATTGCCGTGTCGTACTGCGAAATACGAATCGAGAACTTGGAGTGACACGGGAGTCTGTTGATGAAGAAAAGGGTGATTCATCAAATCTTTACTCGTTACCTTTTTATCGCGATTGCCGGTGTAGAATACTCGCACACGCTCGCATATCCCGTGCAAGTAACACGAAACTGCTTACGTGTTCAGATTCACGTTAGGTTTTTTTTAACTTTCCAGTCCTTGAAACCCGGTGAAACGCAATTGCAATTATTACCACGCACGTGCGGGAGCTGTAACCGTTTTTCACAGTTAAGAGTCTTGTGGACATTTTCTGTAGATACAAACCGCGGGTTTCCTTGTCGATGTTATACTGCTTCGTGAAATATCGCACTGTCCACGAGGCTGCCGATATTTCTGCAATTCACTCGCGCTTTGTGCTGTTCAGGTCGATCCACTTTCCAGCGAAGCGACTCGAATGAAATTTACATCTGGTAACGTGACTGCCGATAATGATAACTCACGTATTTTATTAAGGCGATGACGTAACTGGGTGAATTTTAAACGGTATTCTAATCTCTGTGTCGCAGTAAGTTTAAGTAAAGTGCCATTCACATCAAATGTAACAGGAAAGTTGGAAACTGATTACTTTGCTGGAATTCTAATGTATCAGACTTGCAAATTAGACAGCCACTTAAGAAGATGAACATTACACTATCCTGGACTAGAAGCAAGTAAAGTGATTCTGTAGGGAATCATCGATAAATCGTCCATCCGTTTCGAAGTTTCGTCGAAAGAGCCGAGGATTTAATAGCCACTCGACGGGGTTGTAGCGTTAACTCCAAGTGCAGTTGATGCAGCTTAATTAAATGCATCGTCATCAGCAGGAATGCTATTTGCATCGAGTAAGCACGGTTTCCGCGTGTATCTTCAAGATTTTCTGCCCTTGAACTCGGGCGCGATCCCTCGATTCGCAGATCCGCTTCCGTTATCGCAATTGCCACGGAATGCCAGCAACTTTCTGATAATACGCGTGTGCAATTGCATTGCCCGGCGAGTGAAAGTGACTATTCGACTATCGCCTCCGGGCGTGCTCGAGTCCAGTGAATTTTGCAACTAGCCGAGTGATCGACGAGGCTGCGTGGAAAATGTGACGAAATTTCGGTAAATTTACCGCCTCGCGGACCTGTTAATAGAGTGCGGAGGAGATCACAGCTCGCAAGGTTCGCTTATCAGCTGGAACGGGAATCGCATTATCGGCCGGTGTTTACAGAGCCGCTGTGTTCATTGCGTGGGAATAACGCGAGGGTGGGTAAACGCGGAACGAGTGAAATTTCACCTGGGACCGAATCGATCGCGCGGCTCGGTTCGACCCGCTATTTATCGATGCTCGCGTTCCAGTAGGCGTGAGTCGTCCGCGAGAATCGCCGCGGGAATAATGGAACACTCTGGTCCGATCGATTCTCCCCCGCCCGCTGTTCTCTTTTTGTCCACTCCGTTTACGTGTCTTCTCGCGATCGAGCGAGCGGAATATATGCAGCAGGCCGCGTGCGACGACGAATGACGCGACTTTAATTCCAAGCAGACAAACTGGCACCGTCGCGAGCCTCGCGGTTCCCTCTGTCCAATGCACGTGTCTCGCGAGCACGACGCTTTTCCGCCTCTGCACGTGCACGACATTCCCGTACACGCGTCTCCTCGTAACTTGCACTCTTACCGTTTGTAAAAATCGCGAGCGGCATAAAGGGCCGTTTGTGGGAGGGAAATCGAGGCTTCGAGTGCTCTCGACGCCTCCGCCTAATAATTCTCATGATCCCCTTCACCTTTCCAGCCGCCATATTCTTCTCTGTTCGTTGCGTTTACTGCGATGCGTTCACGTACAGATGAAGGTGGGATATCCCCGCGTACTTGCAGCTATCGCGAGTTCCCCTCATCGTTTTAACACGTGATTAATCATCGTGGAACACGATAGGGCGGTGTTAAAGAGGATCCTGGCTTTCCAAACGAATTCGGAAGTTATTAATGGCTTTCGAAGCGATGTCGTTCGAGCGAGATAGGCGTCATTTAAAAAAGGGAACTTTTTGCCTGGCGAATCCGATGGGTGAATTATTCACACCAATTATGCTATCGTTTGAAAACGATAAGAGAATCGTCGGCTTCGAGCGTTAATAATTTTATTCATTGACATAACTACTGTTGTTATCAGCGAGAGAGTTATCTGAGAGTGATACCTGGGTGACGGTAGAATGGAATAACTTTGTAGCGATTGCCGGGTGTCGACGATATTTTAGCTACTTAGTCGCTTGCTTGGCTGCTGATATTTCGGTGACGAAAGAGCCATTCTTGGAACAGTTGATCGTTACGAAATCGTTATACATAATGCTACATTGTACATTCTGATTCTAGCTTCACGTTTCAATTCCATTTTGAATTTCCTCGGAGCTCCGATTCTCAGTTCTAATAAAAGCTTCGAGTGTCCCTGATTTTCATTAAATTTCGAAGCCTTCTGTGACGGATGATTCTCCGGGCTTTGGCTTCAGACTTTCAATCAAGGCTCTCGAATTTTCAATCCGCCTTTCAGCTGTCCAACAACTACTCTGAGTAATTGCTTTCGACCCTGGAGGAGGAGTGTAGGAAAAATTGATCGTTTGTGCATTGAATAAGCAGCAGGTTCATTATTTATCGCCATTACGTGAAGCTTTGATGCGTCGGAACGGTACATGCACACGTCTGTCTATATTATTCCGTTCCCTCCCTGCGGCGGTGGCTTTTATTTTCCTAGCATTGCAACAGACCGCGGCAACGCGGTCATGCGATTTTCTTGGTAACGTCCAATGCCTGCACACCTATGCGCACGTGCAATGGCCAGTGGCTGGTGCTGCAACGCTTTAAAAGACTCTCCTCCCTTCTCGTGGCTAAATCACGCCTGTCTTTTTGCGCGCCCGTACGCACCGGAGAGAATTCTTCTCCCTCATCTTTTCCCCCTCCTGGTTCACCGACCACGAGCCGTGAAAACGTAAAAAATGAAAGAAAAGAGCAATCGGCGATTAGAAAGCTGCCGCGATAATGAAGCGTAATTGACGCGGAGTTACATTAATCAAAATTAGAGTCCGACCGTATTCATTAAGCTTCCTACGATCCAGATGGTCAGATACCTGGCGCCAAGTCTACGCGCATCAAGAACAACGTCGATTCTGTTGCGCACGATCGATCAGTGGTTATTAATCAATTAGACATCGATGAGAGATCCATGGATCTGGGCCGGGAGAAGGATTTCTTGGAATGGATTGAAGTGGAAACCATGTGTCTTTTTATTTGGCTCGATAGTTTCCCGCGAAAAGTGTTGGAAAATCTGGCCGACGAGTTGCTGGGGGCACTGAAACGATCGTGCATTTCCGTGCACGCGTGCACGTGAAATGGTAATCGCGTTGGTGAAGGTGATGTAAGTGCGAGCACACGCCGACGATATTGTTCGCAGGCGGTGCGCAGCTTCTTTATTCAGCAGCGAAC
Organism: Andrena bicolor; assembly: GCA_960531205.1. Classification (NCBI taxonomy): domain Eukaryota; kingdom Metazoa; phylum Arthropoda; class Insecta; order Hymenoptera; family Andrenidae; genus Andrena; species Andrena bicolor. The sequence continues at coordinate 47,576,995 of OY482664.1, read as the reverse complement.
CTGGCGGCGCGATTTTCAATGTATCAACTCCCACCGTGCAATTATTTCGCGCATTATGCACGGCTGCCGTGTGAACGAGGTCGAATCACGTCCGCGGCTTTGTGTTTCGCGCGTTACTCGCGACCCTTCGGGATTCCGCGAGCGGTAAAGAGTTCCGCAATGCCCGAAGCGACGTCGACGACGCAGACGGCGCTCCTTTTATTCGTCGTCGTTTTGTTTCACGGACGCGGAAAAATTGGTACCGTTTGCTCGTAGGGTTTACTCGTGAATGCCAGCAAATTAGTACCAGGCCCTCTTGAAAGCTCCTCTCTTCCCTCTAATGACAGAGGGAATTCGTTGGGAAATGCTCACTGACCCTGTTTTTTTTTTTATTGTCCCGCGTGGAGAACCGCGAAATTAGGCACAGCTTTCCTGACGGTCTTCTTTATCTTTTCTTGGAAATTCAGTGGTTATTGTAGTACGCACTCGTGTGAGATGTAAAGAGTTAATAGTTATGGCTTTCGCTAATGAATATATGGATAGGCGGAGGCTCGTGAAAACAGCCCGCAATGGAATTAATCTTGACCTTGAGATTAAAGGTGGAACCCGGGTTTTTTCATATGGAATGGCCGCGAGATGCCGGCCATTCAATTCAGCCGTTTCTGGCGTGTTTAATAAAAGACCGCGATTGCATGGAGATCGCGGTGAAAACGCTCGCTGGCGTGCAATATGAAAACTCACGCAATCCGTCCATTTCGCCCCGTGATCCCACTCGCCGTTCGTCGTCTCGACAGCCCGTCAATGTGGAATCGATACGGTGTATTGAATCCATCGGCCCCGTTAGGTCCTTTTATGTAACGCCAGCCAGGACGTTGGGAAAACAGAAAGGAAAGTGGAGTGGTGTGTGAGAACGCTCCTGGTGGCGGTACGGTTCGTTACTTAACCGTTTCAAGCGATTAAGTGGAACTGGGGATTCGGAGGAGTCGCGAAATCAACGTTTGCTGGCGCACAAACAACGGGTTCTCTCATCTGCGTTCGCGGAAACCTTTCCCAGCTAAAGAATTCTGCCACAGTGGTGAAGGATCGCGAGCGAGATCGGCGCAGTGTGGATGCACCGTAAGATACGTAGCTAACACGCGGAACGGCTGAATTTTCCACGACCCCTGCTACTCTCTGATCCACTTTAAAGGTGGACTTTCACGGCGCTGATACGCTCGATAAAAAGCGCGAACGATGGGAGGAGGTGCGCCCGCCGCTGCGAAGAATATTAATTCCTAGAGAGCGTTTCACCGCGGTCGTTAGCTCGACTTCGACCCGGGAGATCGACCCGATCACCAGCGAAATTAGAAACACCATGGTGCCTGGCTTTCCGGAAGCTTTCGGAAATTCATTCGCGCCCGAATGCGACAGATCGGTTGCAATCGTCGCGGGTCGGTCTCGCTTTGATTTCGCAGCTTTCGAGTTCGCCGGTTGAGAGACTTCCTTAATGAGTTTGACCTTGAATGGTATCGTTTACCCATCGCTTGAATCTGCCTCAGCTATCGCACCAAAGTTTTCCTATTGAGATAAAATTTTTCTAGGATTTTTCATCGCAACAAGATACATAGCCAGATTACGACGTGTCCACCTGATTTTCAGGGTACAGGTACTATAAACTGGGGGAACATTGGCAGTACGGGGTAACGTTGGCATTTACTTAACATCTATTAAAAAGGGAAAGGAAATTTTTTTAATGCATTTTTACACTTGTAGTATAATCACAAACGATGCAATGTTATAGTAGGATACCTAAACCAAATTTAAAAATGTTAATTAAAAAAATAAAAAATTAAAAAATATAAAATAGAGCGCCTTGAACATAAAAAGAAACAAATTTAAGTGTTAATGTAAATTCAGATGTGGTAAAACTTTAACTTTTTAGTACTATTTATTATGATGTGCCAATGTTACCCGATTACACGGTATCATTGGCACCTATTTAACATGTATTAAAAAAGGTTAAGGGCAAAAATTTTATGCATTTTGACAGTTGTAGTGCATTCACAAAAGATGCAATGTTATGATAGGCTACTTAAAGCAAATGTAAAAATGTTAATTTTTATATTATATAGCAAAATGTTCCAAAAACATGCCAATGTTCCCCCAGTTTACGGTACCGATTGATTCGAAAGGTATCTTAATGTCACTTTTCAAGGAAGATTTCTAGAGACCTTCGACCTTCGTTACTCTCCTCGTATTAAATGTCCACTGCATTCGAGCTGACTTCTGCAACATCTCTCGGAGTGTCGCCTGGCCAGCGTTCGTTTATTTAGGGAGCACGTATGTTAGCGGAACGAACTCAGCACCATAAATCTTCTGCTCGAATGACCGAGGGGCTGTCTTGCGCCATTGACCGCCTCGGCTCTGCCTTTCTTAACTAATTGCTCGGGTATTCCCCACATTTCCTCGGTATAGAAACTCCGGCCTACCCGGAATTACTATTTCGTCCGCCCACCTGCCCTTCTGAATCTCCTACGCTTACCTCGAAACAGAAGAACGTTTCCTTCAAGCGTCGACCAGAGATAGAAAGTCACGCTTCTTCCTGGCTAATTGCAAGGAAACGACGAAGCCAATTAAACAGCTAGTGCAGCAATGAAGCAACTGTCAGAGGGAATCAACGAGCACCCGGTGACCCGAAAATTAACGCGAATCAGTGACCATCGAGCGTGCAGGTGTGGAAGAACCACGGAAGCCAACGAAGAGCACGTAATAAAGCGTCCACGTTGGCACTCAGCATCGTGCCGGACCGATATTCTTTATTTAGCTGTCGATAACCAATCGGCCGGGTTTTATTTAGACCCGGCGATACCATTTACCGCCGCTTTCCCCCACACATCGATACTCATTGTTACGAAGGAATCTTCTAGGTGCCGATTATCGCGCCTCGTCCCTCCAGCTTCCACCTCCCCCACCGTTCCCGATGCAAACCGAGTCCACCACCTTTTAGATTAAACCAGCAGAAAAATATGTTTTTCGCTCGTTCTTCGTCGCCATTCCACTATCGGCTATCTTCGAGCTCTAGTTCAGCGGACTCGAAATATGGATGCATAAAAACAAAAAATAACGCGGACCGGAAATTGGCAATGACCAGTGCTCAGGGGTTATCTTCGATTAGGTCAAGATTCAACGAGGAAAGAGCTGCGTTTATTGGTCCAATTAACTGCACGCGAATTTATCGCGGTCGACACGCTTTTCTTCCATCCCACTTTATAATACAATATACGCGAGATAATATCCGCCTGCTTGTGTGCGCGTGCGAAATTGATGCTGTTGCCGCTCCTTGAGGAAAATTTCACCTTTGGATGTATCGCATTTTCACTAGTTGTAAATAACTAAAGCGCACGTTTTTATCCTTGTGCGTCGTTTTGTAGTTGAATGGTAAACGGCGCAGAAAGTACCGCGAAGAAGGCAGATATTGGAATCCATCTGGGATCGTGCTCGTGGATTGTGGATGGATAGTATGTACCCAGTGCACCACAGAGGCGGCTGCACCGTAAATTATGATCATTTATTGACAGCAGATCGTAGATTCGGCGGATACATAGTAGGTAGTAGAGCGTGATGTATAGAGGCGATATATCAGATGCTTGGACCAGATCCCAGCCTTGAGGGTTTATTCTAGTAACGCGAGGGCTTCCTTTTCGGATCTCTGACTTCTCGATCGCGGCATTTTTCTTGCGACGCAGAGATGATAGTTTCCAGGGGAATATGCCCGATGCACGAGGGTTGGGCCAACATGGAGCCCTCGTTGTATTTTCGCTGGCTGTCTTCTCCACTCTCGGTTCTTTGTACATTACAAATCGCCCCTGGGGTTTCCAGCGTCTCGTACACTTTTTCTTCGCAGAGAGCTCGAGTTTTAAGTATTTCAGTACACGCAGGCAACCCTGCGGAAACCTTGCATATTATTGGTTTTGCGTTTCACACTGGGGTGCCAAGTGCTTAGGCCAGCGCTCTAAGCTTGTCGCGAAAGAAAGCTACGAGTGTCCAATAGCTGCGCGGCCGATGGAAAAATGCTTGTGTTTTCACTCTGCGAACTGTATGTACCCTTGGGTCTACTTTTTCCAAGCAGTTTGCCTTCCACTTTGTGATTCTTGGGACTACGGATACCCAGCTGGACGATCTGTAGCTCTTTGATGACAGAAATGCGGGCTGGGTAATAGAATTTCCTCGGAGTTGAAATGCACTGAAAATCGTATTTTCTTAAATTCCACCCTCGACCTCTACAATTTTATTAATTTTCTCCTTGCTATTCATCGAGTCACGTGCGCCTATATCGAATCTTCTGCGTCCTCGGTGTCCTCAGTTCGGGGACGCTGATACACGAAGCGAGAAACAGATAGGTGTACGCGAGGAGGGGAATGTTTTGCAGCTTGTTTTGAGAGGCCGAGATCTCACGGTGTTTGCGTGGACGGTGGATAGCAGCTTGGAATTCGTTCTAATTGCGAAAAGGCATGGTCGTTTTTAGTGGTAAAACTCGCTAACGTCAGGACTTTCACTAGCAGACGGAGAAAATGCGTAACTTGTGCTGCTTACCGCGTGGCTGGCTCGCTATTATTCGTGGAAAACAAGAGTAGCATGGAAAAGAACGGACTCCTGTTTCCAAGTCAGCAGCTGTTTAAATAGGAGCAGCGAAGTGGCAGTCGGATATTCTCCAATTGGCGATGAATCTTCAAAAGTCCTTGTATACATCTAACGTACCATTATTCATGCATTCTTACGGAATAACCGATCTTCCCGTGCTCCTCTTTTTTGCATACGCGCTTCATATCTCCATCGAAAGTCGCTTGACTTTCATAAGAACGAAAGCCAATGCATTTTTCATTCCTGCACCTAGAAATCCGACTCTGATCTACCCGGCCACCGTATTTATCATGTGCGCAGCCTCTGCTGGCTTTCGATTCGGTCTAATCAACGATTCGCAGGTTTCTTCGTTGCTGAAATTAAACGGAGTCGTCTCTCGCGTGTGCGTGAAAATCAACGAGTGCGATAGATACGAAACGAAACAACCGCGATAGCCACGTAATTACTCGTGCACAGTAATCGCAACGGTTATCGCGAGGAACTTACGCAATTGTCGGTTGATTAACGCGACTTGTATGAAAGAAGGGGTTGGAGGAATGGAAAAATCGCGCGTCAAGTGATGCACAGTGCACGCGCGGCACGTGTCGTCGCATAGACGCGTTTTTCGCCTGACTTGCTACATAGTGTGATGTTTGAATGTTCGTTAGATAAGCGACTAGGCAAAGAGTATCTACGCTGAGTGAAATCTTGTTCGATTAATTATCGCCTGTGCTATTTTTTAACCCAATAAGGCTCAGATCTTTAGCGAAAATAATCTATTCCTAACAGGCGTTTCAAACGAGGTACATAGTATTAATGATTCCTTTTTTGACCGAAGGTGTTAGTTTATTTTCCGAGTAACCTAGTTTGTTGTTAAATTACGGGTAGGTAAATGCTTATCTTGTTACTTTTCTAAATAGGCATCGAACCAAGTAGACGATACGGTATCGTAAAGACAAATTTGCTTTTCACATAATTTTTCCCTAAATATTCATTTGTGGTATCAAAGAAACTGTGAATGTGGAAGATTTTGCAAAGAGCCCTCCCTCAATTTGAAACGCGTGGGCGTGTGTTTGTGGTGCGTAGAATGTATAATTGGAAAAGGGGAGCATTAGTCCAAGTTAAGATATTCTGGGAATTCAGTGTCGTGCCGCGAAATTCTTGGCCCCTGTTTACCAGGTTCACCCTGCGCCGGAAGCTTATGCAATTACACGATCAAACGGGGTCACCGTTGCTATATGTGTACCTATGTGGTGCACGAATTATAAGCGGATTTTCATCGGCTATCTACCTGTGCCTCTACATTATCGTTATCAGCAAATACTCGATATCTCCTTCATCATTCTCAAATAGAAGCCCACCATTCCCCCTCATAGTCCCAACAAGTCAGACTTCGATTCAAGGAAGGAGCACCAAAGGAAGCCTCGATTCAAGTCGCAAGAAGTAAAAAATCGAGAATCAATTTCCCTCTACCGTTCTCGTAAATAGAGGAGGCTTCCTCGTAACGATACAACGCATGATTTCGCGATGGCTATCTGGCGGTGACTACCAGTTTCACCGTTTTTCTTTTTGCGTCACAGCTTGAATGATCTCACGTGCCAGTACGCCTGGCAGTTTTTCTCTGAAACAGCATTCTGCGACGTTCCGTCGACGGCCAATCGTTGGAACCCGTTCTCCCTTATGGATTTGCAAATGTACGGGGTCACTCGGTCGCTATCGAGGGTTCGAGGCCCACGACGCGGCTATTCACCACCGCTCATCGCCTAGGGAATATGCATAATGTACGGGCGAACGGAACAGGCATAATATCGAGTGCAGCCGCGTTAACTATTCGTCGCGAATAAATCAGCGACAGGTTTTTACTTCCTCTATCTGGCTCCTTCGCTATTCTTCTCCGTCGTTCCTGTTACGCGCCTCTATTGTCGCGAATGGAAATGACTCGGTTGCATGTCGATTAATAATCCATCGATTTTACGTTGCGTCGTAACAATGCAAATTAGTCGTCGCGACGAAAGCGAGCGGAGTCTTTCTGTGCCCCCATTTCGACGACGCGAAGCTTTTCGCCCGTTCCTGCCCCGGCTCGTTTTGCACCTTAATGGATTTTCTTTCGTCCTTCCCCGATGCCTACGGGCACCAGAGTGGGCGGTTTGCGCGCGAGAAAAAGAAAACCTCGTTCAGTCTAGTGGCGTATAAAATCGATACATTGTCCAACAGTTGTGCAACATATACTTCAGCCTTCATTTACTCTTCCCTCCCACTCCGCTATCTCCGTTGCCCCCGTTTCGTTTTCTCTTCATTTGGCAAGCGAAGGACTTTCCTCGAGATATCCGAAAAAGGTTACCACTATCGCGAGCTGCATACAGTCAATGTAAACATATGTAGAGAAAGTCGCGTTCCTATGAAATACGGCTGTATTCTCCATCGAGCATTCTTTCATTAGCTTCCATTCAGGCAAGTTCTCCATTAGTCTCGGATTTCCTCAAGTAGATTCGAGCGTCCTTCGTCACGTAGCCTTGCCGATTAAAAATCCATTAACAGGTTGAGGAAAATAAAACGCTTCTGTCTTGCATCTCCTCGAATCGTCTTTCCGCCTTCTGCAGCCTCGACAGTGTCATGAAAATTTCATCAGAAAGCCGTGCTCGCGAGCCAAACCTTGGCATTAGTCCTCGGAGGGTAACTCGAAGAAGTGGCGACCTTTCGGCGCGAAAACAAGGAACATCTCCAGTTTTCGAGGACGCTGGTCAACTCTCGCGCGAAGTCGTCTTAAACGATCTGCTCGGGTGGATACGCTGCGCAGAATATGAAGCGAGATAACGTTACCAGACGCAGCTGATCGCGAGGATGTTTTTATGAGTGGAACACACGATACTCTGCCTCCGACGTTTCCCTCGCTCTCGAGCTGCGTCTCGTCTGGCCGCGGGCAATTGTCGTGACCAGGAAGCCTGGACGGCGTAATTCAGCTCGTGGATCCGCGGATCCAGGCACTGACGTAAGGGCACAGAAACGGCGCGAGCCGTGCCCGCGACCTTGAGTTTTCATCGCGTGCCAAGATTACGTTGGCGAACCTCGCCGTCGATCAATTATACACCTGCCACTTAGCGGTTCGGGGCACCGCGACACCGTTCGATCGGGATGCGTCCAACTTCCCCCGTTTCTCTCGGCTTTCACCTTGTTTGTCCCGTCGCTATCGATCCATTGGCCAGGGGTCTGGTTTCGCGACACCACACCGGGGTCCGCCCTCGAAGTTCAGCTTTCATCCTCGCCTCGTAAAGCAACGCGTGACCCTCCTTCGGAATAGTCGGAGCGTCCGTGCTGAATCCGATGGAAGCTCGAAGGGGAAACTCGGTAATCGATTGTGAACGGGTGACCGGTGTGACTTTGTTAATTTCGAAGAGTAACTGGATGGTGGTACAGATTTCGTGGAGGTTGGGATGGGGGGGGGGGGGTTTAAGGTTGTGGGTCAGAGGACCGAATGCTTCGCTGATGTAATCTGTAGCGGACTGTAGGCTGGGAGAAAGTTTTATTTATTTCCTAGGTCTAAAACGGTCGGTCGCTCGAGTGCCTACTGCGGGTGGCTGAGCTTAGGGGCTAGGGCAATAAAAGTGACGATTGCCAGAGTCCCAATGAAATCCTAAAGACAGCGTGTCCTCTTCCGCAACCTTGGTGCGCATGGGAAATTTGTTTTCCCTCTTCGTTAATTTTCGGGCGTTCGTAAAACGCCGACGAAAAAGGGCAGAACCTTTCGGGACTTCGTAACGAATGCTTCGTGCTCCTTAGACATTTCAATTCTATAAGCTATTTATATTTCATTTCGTTTGTTGTTGAATATATGTGGTTATTGTTACATATATATTGTGTTTCATTTAATATTCATCCCCAGCATCCAAAAATCCCATCGTAAAGGTCTCTGTGTGATTGTTGCTCATTTGTTCGACAGATGTCGATCTGCAGAGTCAAATCGATGCCTCGTTGGCGATGCCAGCCACTTATCAGACGCTCGTCGCCCGCGCCCAATTGGCCCAACATAGTCACGGATTGGCGCGGGAGCAGAGCAGGATCTGCGAGAGGCTGGTGCACGATCAACACCTTCAGCAACAGGGCTGGGCCGCCGTGGTGGCGAACCTGGAGGACATCACCCAGATGTTCCAGTCCCGGGCCGATCTTCTCCAACAGACCTTCGCTGTCTACCTGTCCGAGAGGCAGCAGCACATGGAGCTACTTCAAAAGTGAGTATTCGAGAGCGGTTCCGTAACCGTGCATCTATCCTGTCCTGATCTATAAAGCTTATGGCATCCTCTAATCGGTGCAAAGTGGTTAATAGATATAATTAGAAGTTATTCGAGTGGTAAAAGCTTACCACCTGTGCATGAAAATAGATGGATGGGAAGTTAAAGATAGCGTTTTCGAATCAATCCTAATTAACGATAGCTCAAGATTAGCTGCTACGCTCGATTATAGATAACGATATTAAGCGATTTGCATAATGGTCATGCGAGGATGTCCGAGTTCGCGTTATTCCTTGTAAAGTACGATCGCCGCTACCTACTTAGCATTTGAATTAAAGGTGCGGTGAACACCGCACTTACGCGGTATCTTTTCAATGACCGGTAATTACGCATTCTGCACATTGTTACTATCGAAAGAGCCGTCCAGGTAATCCATAACGTCATGCGACGTCAAATAAGACGCGAGTGATGTAACTGCCAAGGAACTGCCTACGGTTATGCTAATAGTGCATTGAAACCGCCGCGAATTGTGTGTAATAACGCGTAGTAACTTAGAAATTAAGCTGCTTCTAATCCTCGAATCATGCGCCCAAGTCTTCTGCGAGTCCACGAATGAACTGTTCCTGATTTGAGACGTTGCGTGCCGTAGTTTCAACGCTGACCTGGGCACACTATCGAAGATCCCGATCCTGCCGGCGTTACGAGCTCAAGCCGAGGGTCTGCTGAGCCCCGACGACCTGCCGAGTGTGTCCGAGAAGGACCCGGAGGGCAGGGACGAGGTTCTGAGCTTACTTCGATGGATCTCGGCGAAAGACAATCAAAGCAGCCTGGGGCAGGTGGCGGAGCAGTGTTCGCGTGGCCTGGAGCAGTTCGACGAGAGGATGATGGAGGCCCTGAAGGCTGAAATGAACGCGGCGATAGACAGCGCGAACAAGCAGGACATGAAGGAGATCAAAGGCCTCGGGGAGAGGCTGTTCGCGCTGGAACAGCTGATGCAGCAGACCAAGAAGCTCGTCCACGAGCAGGAGGAGCTGGCCCAGGGTTTCCTTCAGAATCAGAGCCGAGCGAACAACTTGGGTGACGCCAGCGTGCTACCCGATCTCTGCATGTCGCACAGACGCCAGCTGCTGGTGATGCTCGAGAATCACAATCAGCTGCGCGACATACGTCGTCGGTGTACCAAGGCGAAGGAGGAGCTCTCGGTGAACATCTACCATCGGTTGAAGTGGATAATGTACGTGGAGAACAAGATGATGGAGGTGGATGGCAAGCTGATGATGTACCACGAGAGCCTGAAGCGTTTGAGGAGACACCTCGAGGTGCTTCAGCAGATCCATCTTGCTCCGCAGATGTACATGAACGCGGTGGCCGAGGTTGTCCGACGACGCACCTTCTCGCAGGCTTTCCTGGTCTGGGCCAGCAACCTCGCTTGCCAATTGCTCACCATCCACAGCGAGGAGCTGGCCCGTCGAAGGGAGTTCCAGAGCAAGTTCGATGGGCACTTCTTGAACACACTGTTCCCGGGCCTCGAGGACACGCCGCCGCCATTTGCCACTCAAGCACCCTCTCTCTTCGACAATGGATTGCCAAAGGTAGTTACGATTCGATGGCGTGTAGAGCGAAGTTAAAATGTTACAATATCAGCATGTGAAAATTCACTCACCGTCACTCGTTTTTAATTATACTCTCAATTGTATTACAGTTGACAGCCGACGACATGGAGTCCCTCAGGTCCCAGCTTCCTGACCTGGCGGTCACCGTCTCCTCGCCCGATTTGAACAGCATCACGCAGCTCTTCCTGTCCAAGAGCCTTATCGAGGCCAGCACCGATGGGAACAAGGAAAAGAACAGCACTTCCATGCGCGTCGACGATGCTGCCAAGGGTGAGGAACGGACGAGGGCTCCAATGTTGACTGACAGGTACCTAATGATTCTCGATCTACGTAGGAACATTGTTTTACCAATAACCTTTCAAACAATCTGAATCTTCGATGCTACCTTTTACGAGCAACGTAGACTGTCCCCATTCCACTTTTCAATCTGAACACAATGTGCCCAACTGTTTCTCCCGCCTTGCCCCGAACACTGCATCGGATTTAGAGTAATCGCGCGTTACGGTGACTTCAGGGGTGGCTTCGAGTCGGAGACGGACACGGAGGAGTTCGAGAAGATCGGCCAGAGCGCCGCGGACTCAAAGCCAGAGTCGTTCGACGGCCCGAAACAGATGCGTCAGAAGCAATTGGAGGTTGGTGCCTCGCGAAGCGTGTCCCCTGCTTCCTCCACCTCGACTAACGTATCCCCGCTGAACTCGAAAGTCGCGGACCTGACGAACCGATCGTCCTCCTCGAGCGAGCCCGGATCCATCCATTTCCCAAGCCTGTCCGTCAGCGAGCGTCCAACTCAGCTGAGCCCTCTGACCGAGTGCGCCGAGAACGTCGAGTCTAGCTGTTTGCTTCACCGCGCCGCGAACTGTCTTCCAAAAAGTCGCGACCAGTCGCCCGCGGCGACGACCGACGAACCCAATTCCCTAAGCCCGAATCCCGCTTCCCTGACACGGTCCGTGATGTGCGACGGCCAGCAGCATCAACGACATCAGTCGTCCGGCAGCGGTGGTAGCAGCCCCTCCGTCGGAGTTGGTGCTATCGACTTCATGGGTACAGAGTTTTACATGGACGAGTCTCTGCCGAGCAGTCTCAGCGAGCATCCGATCGACGGCCAGCATCAGGCTATCGTTTCCCTTCTCCAGGTACTGGACGACTTACAGCTCGCTAACTGACCTCGTAGTCGTAGCCGTAAACGTTCCATTACCGCTCGCCTCGTCCCTTTCATGTACGGTTGCCTGGGTTTCATTTCGAACAACGAGTGACACTCGAGGATTTATTCGCGGGACTATTGTGGGGGGAGAATTTGAGACCAGTGAGTACAGTTTACATTTCGATCGCGGGTTGGGAACACTTGGAAAAATATGTGTTCCCACATCATTTACAGGATAAAAATGGTACCGTCCGATTCCTCCAGAAGCAAGTTCTCCGAAGGAGTACAAGAATCGCGACAAGAATAAATCTTCGTTCGATCGTTATTCGAATAATCCCCCACCTCTGTCCCAAAAGGTACACACTGTATGCTTACGTTTTCGAAGTAGACCGCTCTCTCTGTTGAATCATACTGTGTCCTAGTTCATTGGCTCCCTGTGCATCGTTCCTCCATGTCCCTGTGATCCTCGTAGGAACCTCAGGACCATCGTCGGTCGACACCCGTTGTCGCTTATCTCGATCGATGTCCACTTATGCCATCCCTTTCTGTGGTTTCTAGGTACTACTTTCGTTGTCATTGTCTTTACATTCGCTATCCAAGCTATTAGCGCTGACTTAATGCAAGTAAATCCCGAGATGTGGGTATGTATCTCTTGCCTGCCGTCTGGAGTTGTCTGATCCGCACCCCTCCATTCCTGGCTCCTTATTTGAAATAGTGCTTGCGTGTCTCTGTGTAATCGTAGCCCGTACCTTTCGTTCTCGTGACACTGTTGTGTGTGAGTGCGTGTGTTTTAATTTTTTCCAGGGTAGCTGCCGTCGCACTCGTTCACCCGATTCCCACTGCCCCGAAAATATACATTTCCCGCGACACATTCAATCTCGAGTTCGCCTGAAGGAATTTAACAGAGCTGTTTGTACGCGATCCTTTTTAATTGGACTGACTGCTCACTGCTCATCCAATCGCGCGGCTCTTATCACTCTAACACTGGACACATTTTGGGCTTTCTTTTTCATCAGATTTGTTCCCCGCTCCCACTAAACTAATCGATACCGCCGTCACACCCAAAGCAAGTGGTCATTAGCTATAAATAGTACTGGTAGATCAGGAGGATTTTATTCGCTGGTACTTACCGGTATGTCTCTGGCGATCGCCGTTTCAGGAGAATCTTGGCAACACACGCGAGGAGGTGGAGAGGTTGCGCTCAATCCTGAAGACAATGAAGTCTGTCATGTGCGAGACGGTGAGCTCGGTTCGGCAGGAATTGGAGATGCTAAGGGATCGGACCAACGACGACAAGAGCGGTCTGTCCGAGATGACCGAGCGCGTCCGCGAGGCCCTGTCCCTCTACTCGCGCAAGTGCGATCATCGTCTTCGGGAACGCGAGCAGGAGCTGGCTGTCGATCACGAGCTCGAGATGGCCGAATTGAAGAAGCTAATCCAGAGCCAGGAGGAGGAGATCTGCACGCTGAAAAGCAACCTTTTGGAGAAGGAGACCGATCTGGCCGAACACGATCGTCTGATGACAACCATGCGCCAGAAGTTGGAGTCGGAGGAAACCAAGATGGGAAACCTGCAGACCATTTTGCATCGGCAGCTAGAGGAGGCGCTGGAGCAGGCTCGGGTCGAGAAGGAAGCTGCTGTGAAGAAGGCGAACGAGGAACGATTCATGGCGATCGCGTCTCTGACGACCTCCCTTACGCAGTACCAGAAACTGATCGAGGAATTCGAGGAGAGCCTGAGCACGGCGCGCATCGATCAGCAAATGTTGATGAAGTACGTAATCAAGATGCACGCCATCAGGAGTCAATTCAATCTGAACGCCACGACCGCCCTAGAGAGAAGCTCCAGTGATTCCAGCCTCGAGAAGATCGAAGTACGTATACGTCACTTGCCTGTTTCCCGTCCACTCTCTATCCATGTATCAATGACCACGAGCTCTTCCGTCTTTCAGAGGCCAGATGTTATCGAACCAGCCATACTGGCCCAGACGAAGGAGGACATGAAGCTGGAGAAGGCCGCGGGGAATCATACAGTCATCGATAATGAAAGGGCGGATTGCCTGGTTAAGCTGAACCACGAACTTCGACTAGCCACGCAAGCGGCCGAGAAGATGAAGGCGCGCGTGCTCAACGAGGACTGGAAACGATACAAGAACACCATCAGGCGGATGACAAAGTCCGAGAACTCTAAGAGTATCCTTGCGGAGGCTGGGCTGTGCAAGGAGGACAGTGACGAGCGGCTCGAAATGAGTCAGAGCAGCCTGGAGGAGGTGCTGAAGAGTCTGGAGCCTGAAAAGGACGAGGTCGTGGTGTCCGAGTCGAAGAAAGTGCGGCTAGAAGCAAATAACGACACGAGCTGCCTGTCCAGGAGGCTGGAGATCCTCGAGAACGAGAACAAGCGGCTGAACGCGGAGTTGCAGTTACTTCGAGACGACAAGGAGTCGGCAGACGCGAAGATCGAGGCTCTGGAAGCGGACAAAGTCCGTCTGGTGATAGAGCTGGTGAGCAATAGGTCCGGAAAGAACTTCGCTGTCCCAGAGTGCTCGTCTTCTGCGGACAGTCACGAGAAGGAAATGAACGCTTCTGTGGCCGTGGTCGCCGAGTCAGGATCGAGTCGAGCAGCGACGACCATTCCCACGCTGAACCGCCGGTGCAGCTGCGTGATGTGCAGCTACTCGTCCTCGAACGTGGAAAAGAAGATGAAGAAGATCGCGGCCAAGTTGGTGCAGCAGGGCCGAATCACCGTCAACAACTGCGGCCGAGGAGACATCGTGCTCGTGTTCTGGGACCCGACACACGGCAACTACACGATCTATCAGGAGTCCGCGACCCTCTATTTCCTTAGTTCCGACTGCATCTCCGCCTTCGACCAGAGTCTGAATTCCGACGGGACACCCAAGAGCATTCCGATCATCGCCGAGGTTGTCGACAAGGAGTTCTGTCATGCCCGAAAGGTGAGCTTCACGTTTCCACTCTGTCTACTCCCCGCTGTAGATCTATCGAGGTCCCTGAGAATTCTCCAACCTGGTGTATAAATCCAGGTTCTTGACTCTCACGGGCTCCCCGCATTTGGTCCAACCACTGGGTCAATGTATAATATGGTGTCGTGTTAACAAATTTCGCGTGCTTTCAGTCGGAGAATCGGTACCGCGTGCCGCGTGGCACAAAGTTCTATCGGGTGCGCGTGAAATCAGTGGCCGATAGCGCGGCACTGTCGCCCCCCGCCCAGCAGCAGTAATCCCGCGTTCCAACTGGCGAGGAATCGCTCGATTCTCGTCCTGGTTAGAAGCCAGCCCCGCGACCACCCTCGGTTTCGCGTCGCTGGGATAAACTCTTCTGGCCTTGCACGCGCAGTTTATTCCTGGCGCGGATCCGCATCTCACGACGTGCTCGAGACCATCCCGAAAACCCTCGGATCAAGGCCAAAACCTGCCAGAGCCTGTGGACGCATCCTTCACGTCGTCTGATCGCTGCAGAGTAGTGTGTGCACGAAGGTAACGGAATGATCGAAAAGACGCAGGTATGACACCGTGTTCCGGGTGACGCGAAACCATTCTAGACGAAAGGATGCGCCGGCGTTAATTGTGATATAAATAATTTTTTAAACGAGCGAAACATAATTGCCGAATGCTGTGGTTAGCTGTGACGTGTAACGACGTTTGTATTCCTTTTCCCTTTCATCTTTTCACACGAAAGCGAGAGAATGAGAAACTGTTGAGCGAGAGAGAGAGAGAGGGAGAGAAAGAGTTTGGATGAAAGAGCGAGCAACCGTGGATATACATATAATATTATTACTAAAACATTGTAGACGGATTTTCTTCTTGTAATTTGATAGCAAGGCTGCGAGAGAGAGAGGTATAGAGAGATAGAGAGAGAGGGAGATAGAGGAAGTGGGTGGAAGAGTTGTTTTTCTTTTCAATTTAATTTTTGGACACCGAAGCAGAACTTCCTCGTTCCGTGATTCGAAACTATTAATTATTATCAATATTATTACTATTATTATTAATATTAGTATCTTTGCACCGTGTGAAAACAAAACGAAGAAGATATAAAAAATCATAGTAGAATAAGTTTTACAAACAAACAAACAAACAAAAAAAAAGAAGACGAAGGTATAAAGAAATATGGATGCTTTGTATATGCTGACTACACATATATTATATATGTGATATATAATGTATAACGCGGGTATACCGTTGCAAGAAATGTGCAATATTCGCGTACGAAAAGATATCATACATATGTATAAATAGGCCCTAAGGTGGGGCTGAGATTTTGTAAAACGACGAAGTATCTCGTAACCAGAGTTGTGCAATCTACGAGACACACCTTTAACACGTTAGAGAGTCTCTTTTTATTTAGAAAGGAGCGGAGGGGCATAGCGTGTTATGCCGCCTTCTCTTTGTCGACCATTTATTCCCGACGATTTCGTATCGAGTGCCTCGCAGTCGACCACGGTCGCCCACTTACTACAACCCCCAGCGGCTTTTGACGACAGTCAATCGTGAAATTTGCTCCACGATGCCGAAGAAACGGAAGGGGAACTACGAGGCACTCGCAGAGCTTTACTTTCCAGATTAACGACGAAAGATTAGGTGTTTCAGGCCCCGTCGATGAACCGGTGCGAGGCAAACTCTTCGTAGGATCAATTTTCTAATGTATATGCATACATATACACACGCGCGCGCGCCCATATATATATATATATATATACATATATTATATATATGCACACACACACATAAGTACATATATTTTTTTCTATCGTTCAGTGTACCAGGCGTTCGAGGACACTCGAATAACGATATCGAGAGAAGCAGGAGCGCACTGCGGGAAACCGATTTAGCTTCCTTGCGATAGATCGCTCGCAAGACCCTTTTTTCATTACCGATCCTGTACCATTTTTACCTACCATTATTATCGTTTCTCACGCGACAGTTAAGCACTCATAGTATCGTACAATAGCTGTGATCGTTAGGCTCGACGTTTTCACTTCTACTTAGTCGTTAGTTAATCTTAATACCCGGGCCTGACGGGCGACGGCTCGCCGTCCGCTCGAGCGAATCCTCTTGTACCCGCTCGACGCGCCTCTTTCCCTCTAAATATCATCGAAACATAGAATATACCCGAGGCGCGGCCGCGGTTCGTCGAACGGACTGCGAGTCCCACCGATCGGATATCGCGTCGCTCGTCGGCCCTCGATTTCGAGTTAGAGCGTGTGCCGCCGGCGCTCAGTGGCGGCCACGTCGAAATGATGCTGATAAGTAAGATAAATACGAGGCAAGAAAATCGTTTCGTAGGTTGTAGCTGGAGCTTGTCGAGAAGAACGACGCACCTGCTTCTGACATAGCGCGAAAAAATAGCTCGTTTTCAACGATTCCTCTTTCTTCTACAGAACGAAACAATGCACCCGCGTACAAGCACGCATGCGCGGATTTAGCACGAATTCTAGGGGCAGTTTCGCCACCCTTTTCGTAGCTACACTTTCTGTCCGAAACCTTGGACCGTCGAGCCATCGAACCTCGACGGTCCAAGTACTGCATTGCTGTATCAATTCGCAGACGTCGTGCACGGGGAGCAGAGCGCCTCATCGGCTCTGGTTTTCCTAATTCCTTCCCTAGATACTTTCTTCGCGGTTCAATTGAAATAGAGCACTAGCACGCTGCAGTGTCCTCTGAAGGATGGTTATAGGTAAATGCTTTAGCTCGTCGGTGATAGACTAGACAATAGAGTATAGAGAAACGCTTTGATAGGCTGACTCGTTTAGTGGTCATTCACCTTTCAACTGTCCCACAAGTAGCACTAACGATTCCGTGATCCCTGTATTGGAGATCGAGTCGAATATTTCTGCAAGGCTAACGGGCGTTCTTTCTCCGTGCACGATTACACACACACGCGACCCACGGTTCCTATTAGTCCAATTTTCTTCACGGTTTCAAGGGCCCCGAAGAGACGTTCGAAGGCACGCGTAGAATGCATTGTCCGCACACTTCCGGTGGCAGACTCGCCGTAGAACGACAGGGGAGGCTCTGTCCACGTTAGGGGTACACCTTTGGCAAACGACTATCGAGACTTTGATTCGCACCTCGCACCTTGGCTCGAGGGACGATCGACGGGCATGTAACTGCAACGTCGTTAGACGGTCACTCGACGCTGCAGCTTATAACCCGACGCGTTACCCCGAGGTCCCCTTCTCGTGATATACGATGCAACGATCGTTTCCCTTCATCTTTGAACGCGTTATTCAACGATTCGAGGCACGAGACACGAAAGAACTATCATTTTGTAGAGGTTCTTGAGGGAGAAATTGCCCTGAGATCTTTCAGGGTGTCGAAGACAAGTCTACTGCTCCGTCCTCTGTCGGAAATACCAAATTGTCTGCACGACTATTTAGTCTACGAGATCGTTGATGGAATCTGTTGATAGGCGCACACCGACGCGTCACCATCGAAAGAAATAATAACGTGTATACTTTGCAAACCCTGATGGTGATGATGAAAAAAGTGTAGAAACAGATTGAAGTCTATCAAGCGCGACAGATGTAGAAGATCGGCGGACGATGGATCAGTAGGCGGTAACCACTTAAACGCAGTTGTCCAAGTCGTACAAAGGGCTCTGCAAGGTTGCTTTACAACCCGTTGTACAGAAAATTTTATAGAAACTACAGTTTTTATACCAATACCTGAAAAGATCTTTGATTTCGTCGCAATTCCCTCAGCCTCGAATCTTGTGCACGCGTTGAGAGTTGAAGATCGGGGAACAGTCGCGGCATTCTCTTTCGCCGCGTGCACCTAAGTAACAAATGAAACGACAGTTGATAGAACGACGCTGGAAACATTGTAGTTCGGTTCTGCTCGAGCGAACCTTCATCGATCTCCTTCTGGTATCCCTTGGAATTTCCAGCTAACGGCGGCGTTTCGTTTCCCTTTTCTTCCCCTCGAAAAACGCTCGAGTTCACGCTGCATTCGTGGTCGAGCAGCTTATGCGCCGAGATACAGTGGTCCCCGGATTATTGACATGCTTTTTTCCCCGGATCATCGGGAAACACCTACCCGCCCCACAGTTTTGCTTCCTCGGTGCGAGCGACGGCCTTCGGTCCCGGGTAGACCGCCCGTTGACTGCCGGGAGCAATAAAACCGTGGGGCTAGGTAAAATAGCCAGTAGAGTAAAATAAAATCTTCATGTTTTTGATAAATGTCAATGAAAGAATTACTAATGGATTTTTGGGGATTTTTCAATGAAAATGAGTTCAAATATGGAGAAATTCGGTTGATTTTTAGTGAACGTAGCGTGTGTCGCAGGCCAGTCACCAGAAGCGTGTTTTCCGCTTAAACCGGGGAACTGGAATTCTAATTGTATTTTCATAATAATAAATAGACCGAATTACTTCGTGTTTTGACTCATTTTCGTCGACATAAACTCGCCAATCCATCGGTAATACTCTCTTCCAGATGTAATCAATAATATGAAAATTTTCATATTCAATACTGAATCTCAATTCGCCGTCGACCGAGGGTCTCCCGCTGGTGCGCTATTTCACTCACTCGCGTTCAGTTTCCTTGTCAGACGATTCGGGCGAGGATCCTGACAAGGGTCACTTTATTAGGCGCAAACTACTTCCCCTACCCCGGTTTATGGAGAATTCCCCGGTCCCGAATTTTTCTCGATAATCCGGGGACCACTGTATACAGAGAACGAGAGAGAGAGAGAGAGAGAAAGAAAGATAGAGAGAGAATGAAAAGAAGAGAGAGAGAGAGAGTTGGTTTGCGATTGGTTGCAAGTAGAATCAAAATCGGCGATTTGTACGGATAGACGCGTCGTTTCCGCGACACACTTCGGTGTTTCTTCGTTTTGCTTCGTTCCGACGACGCGTGACGTTTCCTCTTGTGAAATACACCGAGAGGTCTTGTCAGCCGAATGAGATCCGGTCGGTTGAAGGAGCCTGTCCGTTCCTCCGATGTAGACTCGGAAACACCGGACGCGGTTCTCGACGCTGTTTTCGAGTCTGTTACCCGTTGGTTCTGTGTCGCGATTGAAATTCCGCAAATTAGTCGGCCGATTTCCTAATCTCCCCAACTGGGGGCCGAATAAAGGAGTGATTATGTATTCGAATATCAAAGCAACGTGCCTGCAACGTATAGTTATGTGTTACTTATCGAGAGACAACGAGCCGCGCTAACGATCGGGGACAATCCGTCGTGAACGAGCACAGATCGTTTCTTTCTGTTCAAAATCGAAGGAGTTCGTTGAATTTTTTAATATAAGGAGGGGGCGTTGTTAAGGGCGAAAGGTGCCCTAATTATCCCCTGATCTCGAGAGACCTTCGCGAACATCCAGGCACGCGAAATGAAACGAGAACGATTCCCGCGAATGTTTGACCCTACGCCCGCGTTGGACGATGGGCGCGAAGAACACGAGCCACACCTCAGAAGAAATAATTCGTAGCGAAGCAATGAGTGAGCGAGGAAAGAGAGCGAACAAATCGAATTCGGACGGATAGAGATCTCGCGCGAAGAAAGATAACGGGGAGGGTGCAGAGCCGTTTTTTTATTTTTCCATCGATTCTCTGACGTGACGAACGTTTATCCCCATTTTTTACATAGACGCCTAAAACAGAAAAGGGTTGAAAAAGCACCAAAAAAAAAGAAGAGAAGATACTACGTAGTAACGATAGGGTTTGTTTTACGTGTGACTTGTAATAGGAAACAAAAAAAAAACGTGATTCGATACATAGAATACTCTTTTTTTTACTGACCAAAATTTATACGCTAAGGAAGGTTTATATCGGGAGAGGTAATCGTAATTTACGTGCAAAAGAGAAAAATGAAAGAGAATGGAGATAAAGAGTATAGAGAGTTTATTTATCCGGTATCGGGTTGGATACCTTTTTTTGGTTCGCTTCTTTCGACAGTGCCGAGTGTCTTTTTCCTCTCTTTTGCTTTTATTGATTTATCGCGAGGAGGACGTAGCCGCTTCACACCGGATTCGATTCTCCAGACCCACACTATTGCACACGCAAATACAACGTTGATACGAGTCGGACATTCTTGCGATGAATTAACCATTTTCTGAAGATCAAAAGCGCAACACTAGCGATGTCACTTTAGCTCTGAGTTGTGGCAGATTCGCGCGAACGCCAGAATTTAAATAGCCAGAACGAGATCCGCGAGCGTGAGACGCGTGATAGAACGGCGCGACGAGGCCTTCTGATTAGTTCTACGACTATTCCTTCTTGCGCTGACCTATAGTAGTACGCTTAAAGAGTCATGTAGAGAATGCTCGTGCACACTTGGTACATAGCTGTATTCCATTAAAGTGGAACAAACGTAACGTATATATGTAGATGAATGATAGTTCAACTCGTCCGGCGTACGTTTCGATCGTCGATCACGCGAGCGGATCGCGCAACCGTTTCGTTTCACGTCTCCCTTGAGTTTCGCCACTCGAGGAAAGAAAGATTCAATGAATGAATCGAGAAGAGTGGAGCTACCGTTAAATGAATTAAAAGATGAGCAACACAGAAAAAAAAAGAAAGAAAGAAAACGAATATCGCGCATGTAATCCAAGAAAGTGTAACGCAAATAGGTGTATGATAATATTACATAACGTACATACAATTGTGATCGTGAGAGTATCTGTTACGAATAAATAAATTACGAATAAATCACCTGACTTTTTTCCAAGCTACCTTCGACTCTAGTACTTTCGACCACCGACCTGTTCCCTCCTGCGCTCCACGACTCTCTGCGTATGCGATTCAAACAACGCATCTTCGGTTTCATTTAACAAAAGTTCCTTTATTCACTTGATTCGAGTAACAGTTCCTCTCTAACAAAAAAAAAACAAAGAGAAAAAGATTGTTCGTCTCGCTAAAGGTCGTTAATACTTATTTCAAGCTGCCTCACTTCAGTCTCTCGCTCTGGATAAAACGAACGCTATCATCGTTTTGGTAACTCGCTTCGAGGGAGTCCTGTTCGTCGCGGGCAATAGTGATTCCCTTGGCAGAAAGACCCAACCAACTGAGAGGCCGATTTTTCGACGGAAGACGCTGCCAAGGATCAAGCAAAACTCCACGACATCCGCGTTCCGGGTGCAACTATCGTATATTTCATATTTATAATACAAATCAAAGGTCGTCGACGGGACGTTTTAATGATGAGGAACGTAGCTCTGCGCGTTCTGCGGGCAACCAGGTAACAGATTGGACGTGTCCTCCTCCGTGGAGCTGCAGAGCATCCCTACGAGGGTGTAGTCGACGAAGGGTGGCAGATCCAGCTCGCTAACGTCTCCGTAGGCATTGATACTTGGCTGCGCGACGTCCGCGTTCATCGTCATTTGTGGTAGCCGCGTGTCCAGCACCTCGCAGGTGTAATGGCAGCGATCGTTGCTGGGGTAGAAGAAAGGTTCCGGGCTACTCTGAGGCTGCATCGAGGCTTCCATGCCACTGGAGTCTGGGAACAGTCTCTCGGTGGAGTCCGGATTCGCCTCGTGGCCCCCGTAGTTATTCTGAAGTCTCTCGTCCAGCACCATGCGATTGGAGTTCTGATGCGACCGAGTGGACAACTGACTCTTGGAGTCCGAATGATCGAACATCTGACTGTAACCGTCGTAAGCGTACTGTTTGTTCTCTATGGGACTGCGACTAGGCCGGGCTGCTTCGGCCATTCCGTTCTCCTTTTTCGGGTAGACGTTATAATTGCCAGTCTCCAGCAGGCCTGGCTGGCAGTTCTCCTTAGGGAAGCAGTTCACGTCCCTTCTAGAGGCCAGCAAGTTCTGCTCCTTCTGCGGATCGAAGCCAGGGAAGTTGAGCCGCTCGTCGTGGTGGTTCTGTCCCCAGTAGCTCTCCTGATCGCTCTTCACCTGGCCATCCACGAAGCTCTTGTGGTTCTGGGTTCGTTGATAATCCGGGAAGTTCAGCGCGTTGTTCAAGGGATGGTTCTGGGCGGTCTCCTTCTCGGGGACGAACTGGTTCACGGGTCTCTTCGAGCAGAATCCATTTGTCTCCTTGGCCTCCTCGAAGCCGGGGAACTGCAGCCTGTCGTCCTGAGGCATGCTCAGGTGGCTGCTGCTGGAGTCTTCGCTGAGGAATTGGTTCCAGTAGCTCTGATCTTGGTGCTGCTTTATTTCGTACTTGATGGTGCCGCTACCGAGATCGAGCAAGGTCGACGGCGACCTGGCTGCGGGATCCTGGGAGTTCATGGGGAAGTCTGGTCGCAGGGGTTGATCTAGCTGGAAGATCTCTTCCGGTTGGAATAATTCACCAGCGAACGGTGGGAAGTCCGGGTAGGCGGCTTCCTGGGGAACTTGATTCGGTAGATTATAACCGAGGGTGTTCTCCTGAGCTGGCACAGTGTCCTGCAGCCAGTAAGGGGTGTCGTTCGAAGCTGTCTGTTGAGGGTACATCGCTGTCTGATGATGGTGGGACTGCTGATAAGGTGGGACGTTGGTTTGTAGGACGCACATGCACTCGAACGGCGGACAGGAGCACGAATATCCTGGAACAATGGAAGATCCAAGAAATCAGATATACCATTCATAGAAACAATTGGAAGCCATTGCATTAAAGATAAGCTCGGCGATAAGTCTAACAGAAAGTTCGTCATTTAACATCCGAAGATAAGTGAAAACTCTTCCTATTTTACTATCGCCTATCGTACAACTAGACGCAAGACCGCGATGCTGATTAATTTTCGCCAAACCGTCGCCTTTCATCAGAATAAAATAAACAACCAGCAAATATATTTAACAGATACAACATTTTTTTACAAAATGAACTGTCTTAATATCACCCCGGACACTTTTTCTTATCATCAACGGTTTAATACTGCGTACCGAAACATTTTATTCAGATCCGTTTCATTTGAAAGTCCCGTACCACGTAAACATCCGTCGATTAATTCAATTCAAATTCGAGCGCCAAGCGCATATCGTTGCGCAGTAGGTGGCGCCTCCGCGCGGACCAACTCAGTATCATCGGCGCGAAAACGGACGCGGCAAACGTTCGACGCGGTGCGACAAATTCCCATTAAAAAGCAATCTACACCGTGCAATTATTCGCGAGTTGTGCGCGAAAGCGTCGCTTGTTTTCCGAGCTGTCGTGTGCCGCGGGCGAACAAACTGTCTCGGTGTAGAAGAGCCACTAACCTTTGTCGGAAATCAGTGGCGGTGGTTGCATGGTCCTTGGCGGTTGCTCGATCGCCTCCGAGCTTGGTCTCTTCGTTCCCCTTAGGGACATTAGCTGGAAAAATAGAAGAATCCGTTGGTTAGTTACGTGAGAGTGGCGGAACTAGGATTAGCATCGTCCCGGAGGGTGAAGCTGCTCCTCGGAGGGTCTCCTACAGGATTTCCTGCACGGACACTACGCGCCTCGGTGAGTGTGCACGCACACTTATTCAATCCTGCATTCGATTCGCACGGATTCCGAGCGATCGTATATATGTATTGCGAACGCGTAGAGCATTTGAATTCCCGCATATCTACGCCCGGATATTTGTATTGTTCCCAACGGACCGAGGACTCTGTTCCTTTTTAAACTACGGAGAAATTAGATTCGACGGAAAGTTTTGGAAATATTCCATCCCATAGCGGGACACGTATATAGATAACGATAAATATGCGCATTCCACCAACGCGGCCACGTTTTATGTCGCGGCGATTTCAATAGTCTGCCGATGGAGGCCGGAAGATATATTAAGACGCAGAAAAGAAAGACGCGGAACATTTTTATGCTGTCGACTGCTCGAAATTTCGTACTTTTACGTTCGAATATCTCCAGCTATCTGAACGGAGTTGTGGTTGTTTAAAGAAATAGGCACCATTCTTCTGGCTCGTCTTGGACGATGTTCTTACAATTTAGCACCTTGCGGCAAGAAGGGTGCAGCTCCATCTTTACCAACTCCGAGTAAATTGGAACAACTCTGTTTAGAAAATTATTGCTTCGACTTAACATGGAAACGAGAATGCTAATTGAAAAATATACATCTTCACACGATAAGTAGTAGTTATTGAATCGATAAGTTTCTCTTTCTATTTCTGGCCAATTTTTCAAATCTGGAGCATTCGTATTGCGCGTAACTGTAATAGGCGCGGATGCAAAATTTGCAATACATCGCTCATTTGTTATCGGATTTGCCTCGAACGTGCATCAAACGATGTAGAATTTTTTTTACGTATAAAGTATATTAAATGTCGTAACTAAAAAATGGAGCTGCAGCCCTGTTGCTGCAAGGTCCTCAATTGTAATTGGAATTTATTCGAAAGAATAGTAACTGTGCTTCCTTAATTCGTATACTTTATCTCTGGTTCACTTTTATTTGCCATATATTCGTAGCGGACATTAACAATATTTGTACAGGGTGTCTTGTGATAAGCCCTGCACGAAATACATCCGTTTCTCCTTCGTCACGAAGATTTCTCCCCCTCTGCATTTCCGATTTCTCGCCACTTTGATCACAATAGAACAAAGACAGGGCATTCCACTTATCTCCAGACACCTTATAGAAATAAATAAATGAATTGTACTGGCGAAATCGAAGTTCCCTTAATGGGGTTTCAAGCCCATTAGAGCTGAGAGTCGACGAATAGGCAACAAGATTACTTATGGTACTCGTGTACAATGGTGAGAGGCATAATACAGCGAGAAGGAAGAAAGATATCACGCGTGTCAATCGCGGGAACGTACTTTCGAGCCCAATGCAGCCTCGCTGGCCAGAAGGACCGCCAAACCGCGCACCCTTCTGCCGGCGCCCACGCTCCTCCTCGCTTCGGACGTTGATTTCGCTTCCGGCCGCGGATGGTCGTGCTGTCCTTTGGCTTGGAAGAATATCGCGTGCTCGGTGTGCCGCCAGAAATGCGTCACAGGGTAACCGCAATGGCCGCGGCACGAAAGTATCTCCAGCCGACCTGTGCATTGCCTGTTGGGGCACGGCTTTCCCTGTTGCTTCTTCCTTGCCTGGAAACCAGGTGAATCGTTTAGCTCGCTTGTCGGTAGAACATTGGCAGCTGTCTTCGGAAGCTTTCGCAAATTCAAATAGGCTTTCGCGCGTTCGAAATCACATTTCACGTCTATTGGTCAAGTAAACGGAAGAGTATTCTTCGCGACTAAGTAGGAACCGACGGAGGATTTCATCTATAACATCGTAAAGCTACTCTTGTACATTTTCATCTCGAACAATACGCGTGGGAGTGAGTGATACTCGAATGGGAGCGGGCTCGCTGTCGTGTGCTCACCTTATCACAGATCGCTGGTCGAAGGTGAACCCTTCCACCCCCAGGTAGTATACATTCTTGCGAACAGACTAGAACACCGAGGCAGGACTTCTTGAGAATGCTCACGTTGTGATTGTTCGTGTTCCTCATCGCCCAACCGGAGGCATGCCTCCTTGCCTCTTCGCAGTCCGGTCCGTAGACTCTTCTTACGTGGCCATCCGCCCATTCGCACCACGGATCGTACTCCACTACCTGAAAACCAACGATCTTTTATTACTCATCCTGCCCTTCCCGAGTATCGGGAAATAATTAAGTGCGGTAGAGTGTAGCCGTAGTAATTGTATGCAAGCTTCCGTTCTTCTTATTGGAACAGTGTTTAAATATCGAAACCTGAGTCATTCTTCTAAGTAGGAACATCCAAGTGTTTTAAAAGTGTGGCAGGTAGCTACATCGAATGGTTTTCCGCGTTCTTCGCAATATACCTGACCGCGCGTTTCTTTTGAAATTGACTAAACCGGGGAGCCGCGGGATTTGGTAATTTCCCGGGCCCCGGACATTCCCGTGACCGCCCAGTGGGAATTACCGCGCCGAACAATACGATCCCGAGACTCGTTTAATTGCATTCGAGAGAGAGAGAGAGAGAGGGGGGGGGGGGTTAGTGGTGGCAATTACCCTTGGGACGTTCGAGTCGTTGATGTCCCATTCTTGGTGAGGGTGTTGCTGTTGCTGGTTG
Source organism: Andrena bicolor (assembly GCA_960531205.1). Lineage (NCBI taxonomy): Eukaryota > Metazoa > Arthropoda > Insecta > Hymenoptera > Andrenidae > Andrena > Andrena bicolor. The sequence continues at coordinate 47,550,497 of OY482664.1, read as the reverse complement.
CCTGCAACCGTCGCTGACATCGTCGGCGACCCAACGCGGCTCCTTAAACAGAAAACGACATTCGTGCAATGAGTTATGAATGAATTCTCGGCAACAGGGAAGATTCCGCAGGATCGGGGGAGGAAAGTCGACCTTGGGGTCCTGGAACCCGAATCACGTTGCATCGAGGACCAATTTAGGGTTACGCAATCGCTGGCGTACCGAGGGGACGGCAGCTTCGAGATAAAATCCCGATTTATGGTGCGTACCTGGTCGTACCTCGCGCCATACTTATGGGAGCCCGTGGGTGGCCTGACAACGGCCACCTTCGCCAGCTTTTCTCAATCCTTATATTCGTTGCGAACGATTCCCAATCGTGTAAGGAAAGATCGATAAGCGAAGTACAGGGCTGCTTAATTTTCTCGCTTTTCCTTCGGCAACGATTGCTCGAATTTTCTCGACTCTAATAATTACCAAAGTCGATGGACTTTACGTAATTGTAGAACGTAAAATCGAAAGGCTACGAGCTCTAACGTTCGACTCAGAAGCACCGACACAAATCAGCGCGGTTAATCGACGTCCTCAGTTCCTTTTATTCTTCAGCGTGGCGATGCATCGGCGAGTTAATAAGCGCGAAACGGGCCGACTAACGTCCAGCGTAGTCGTTGGTCCGGGAACCCCGCGGTTAACGATTCTGCATAAATTCTCGCGTAAGTGTCTGCTCGTGCCAGATCACGCAGCGGCTTCTGCCTTTCTCCCGATGACATTAAAGCCCGCGGTTACGATCCGCGGCGGCGTTAAGACGCGCGAAGACGGCCGACGAATCGAGTTTCCTATTTTTCCTGTGCTCCCATTTACCGGGGAGTGATTGCTCGACGCGGGTCGTTCATTCCCTACGAAAGTGACGCGAGGCGTGCAAAAATCGCCGAATAAATTATCACTGAAATCTCGAGCCCGGTGATTCTTTAAACGCGTCACTCTTATCGCGATCAGGATTGCTGGATGTCCGCGCGAGCTGTTCGACGGGGCAGCGACAGCATCGCTGTTCCTTTCCTCAAGATGAAATTATCCTCAACCTTCGTTTGAGTTGCGCAGGTAATGCTCATCGGATTCGATCGCCTTATCGCGCGACATCTTCGGGCAGGTTGAAGAACATTCGGCCGTGAATTATCGCGTGTTCTGAGCAAAAGTCGGGGCTTGAATTTAATGGGAAATAGGCGTCGGCCGTACGAACGCGATATAAATGTCGCCAGCCAGGTGTCATTGACCATGAAGACGCCGTAGAAGACGTTCGACTCGCCTACGTCTCTTCGAGCCAACCTGCTATCTACAGTTACAAACGGAACCGTGAATGAACATTGTAGAATGCTTTTAGAGGCGCAGCTACACAGCGATCGTGGAGCCTAAAGTCGCGTTGGTTAGATTCGATTAAATTTTCTTTGGATCCTCGATCACTGTGAGGTCTGGAGAGAAAATTATCCAGTGTCCTCCGCGGAGCTTGAACAGGTTACGGGTTACCTGCGCGCAAATATAGTTTCCGTGGGTTTTATCGAGTCCAGCATAGACGTTTACGATCTTAGAACACCTACTCGAGGCTGAGCTTCGTCTATCGGAGTTTTCTGCTTCGACGTTCCGCCTTCAACGTGTCGTGCTGGCTCGTGCAATAGATGCACTTTCAACTGTATCTTCGATGGTCCATGAACGGCGACTGATACCGAAGTAAAGTATTCTCTGTTATTGGGCCACGCGAGTCTCCATATCAGAGGAACTAGTGTCAAGGTGTCCCTGTAGCTGTTACTATTCCAGAAACAAAATTCTGATACCTACTTTGCAAGGGAAAGGAGTTTGTAAAAATCAGCAGATCTCCTCTCATCGTGCTAGTCGATCGACAACAAGCATGTCTTATATCCCCCGAGTAAGGGATCGAGATTTCCAGTTTCTCGTACCTTGAGATTAAAAACGAAGGATAAAGCTATCTTCAACCACGTCGCTCTCAGCAACTGCTTCATCCAACAGTAGCAACAAAGTCTCTCTTGTTCCCATTTCTTTGCCAAGCAACCTCCCCTCCGGTAAAAACTGCCTACGTGCCCCAATCGCTACCCTGGGCCAGCTCTGTTGCAAAGTACCCCGAACGGACCGGCGTCGAAGCGTGAAACCTCAGCGATTGATCACGAAGCGAGATCGCGGTTTCCTCGGCGGAAAGAATCGGCCACTTCTGGTCGGGCCGGGCGTTCGCGGCGATAATTCCACGGGCTCGCGCGTCCTGCTCGATCCGTTATGCCGGGCGAGGGAAAAAGGGAAAGAAAAGGCTGGCCCTCGGCACGCAAAGCGTTTACTTGTATGTACGTTACGTCGACACCTCGAGTGAGGAACGCGCGGTGGTGGAGGCCGCGGAGGGAAAAAGGGTCGAGGGGTCCCGGCGGGGGGAGGTTGGAGTCGGAGGCCTAGGTGAATGATTGCCCGGATCGGTGATAAAGTCATCGCCTTTAGCACCGGCGTAAGATGATACATCGGCGGACGATGCTGCGAGGAGATTGTCCTGCGCCGCGGTTCGAGGAGACGCCGGGCGTGCACACACGCGTGAATCCTCTCGGCCCGTGGCACTTGGGAAGGGAAGAAAAAACGGGAGAGCGACTATATCCTCGTTCCGGTCGGCATGGGTGCCTTCAGAATTTCAGATATTAAGGCTGATACCGCGGCCCTCACTAAAATATCACGGCGAAGCCGCCGCGAGGAGGCAAGGATTCCTCTCGTTCCCTCCCTAGACGCGCGGGGTGCGCACGGATCGTCCCCCGAGATTACCTCTAAACGAGTTAATTCTCGTGCCTAGCCTTCGATTCGAGTTTCCACGCGCGACGATCGCGGCGACCGACCGCCACGCTCACGAACGAGCCTTTCTCTCAGGCCCTTCGGGTATTTCGAGCTGCTTTTCGGTTTCTCTACTTGCTTACAGCGGAGTATCTCGATTCGAGGGAATCGCACGTGCGAAGGTGTGCTTTGTATACGCTGGTTGGAGCAGTTGTTATTTCTGCGCATCGGTAGGTACTCATGTAAAATGGATCGGATTTCGGATTGCTTTCCCTCGTTTCTTTCCATTCGATGGGATGTCCGCATGCTCGGCTGGTTAGATTCACCGAGAAATCTGAACGCGAGTGTGTTAAAGCCGTCGATTCCTGGTCATTTTCCGTGATTGCAATCACGAAAGCGTGGGTGGAGTGCGGAATGCTTTCTTGGATTCTTACGTTCGTGAGAAGCATTCCGTTATTCTCCGCTAACGGGAACGCTTTTCTGGGCATACTCTTGTACCATTTTTGAAATCCATAGTTTCATTAATTTCGCGTTATGGAACGGAGAGCTAAAAGATTATTGCCGCCCACTTTGAACGAAATTTCACTCGATTTGATAAAATAGAATCATCAGAAAGCACAATTATTAAACAGAGTAGCGTTGAGTTTTATGAACTTTTTATGAACTCCGCAAGGGAATTCAGTGCGAATAAGGTTGTAAACTAGTTGATCGGCGAAGGAAGATTAATTATGAAACAGTGAGTAATTTCTCGCGGCTATGTACACAAACCCACGTGTTTCCCTAAATTCGGACCGTCTAAACAGCGTTCACGCTTTCCCTCCTACTCTCTTCGATCACCTTCTCCCTGTCCTCCCGTTTTTCTCCTCTTATTTCATCTCCTGCCTCGTCGATTCACTCTCGGAGCGAGCGCGGGGGATCGGCGAAAAACCTGATTTGCAAAAATCCAGCTGGACCGGTTTTGTTTTGCTCTATCGCGTTTCATTGAGGCCCATCGTGTTTTATCGAACTTCCCCCTTTTCCCTCCCCCTTTATTTCGACAGCTATCCCATTCTTCGCGACTTCTCGCGCACCCATTGCCTCGTTGCAAACACCACGCGATTCGCGCTCCATCGACCGGAAGATGGATCGCTGTAACGCAATTTTTCGATTCGTCACTCGAACCCGCGCGCCTCTCGATTCTAGTATTATTATTATTATTATTAGACGTCTTTATTACTCAAGAGAATGAAGGTACAGGAAAATTAGAAGTGATAAGTCAATAAGTATCCCCCAGGGGGAAGTGTTAGTCTCGTGTAATTACACAATTCCACAGGTGAAAAGTGATCTTCTAGTAGCTAACCCGTGCCGATCTCTCCATTGCAATCCAAGACCTAGTGCCTTCAACGTAAACTGTAGTAATGTAGTAAAAGGAAACCCCCGTTAATTCGAAAATCGCGAGAAGACAACCCCCGGTACTCCGGCAAATTGTCAGCTTCCATTCGATGTCGAAACGGTACAAAATGATCGCGGCAGAGTCGAGAGGAGAGGAGAGCAGAGACCAGGTTCAAAGAGTTCCTCACCGCGGCGGATAGGGTGAGAGAACGTTCTCGAGATTCGAGATAAAGGGAGATCGTTTTACGCGCGGACATTCGTTTAATCTGTCTTCGAGGTGTTGGGCCGTGATCAATGGCGAGGCTCGGGCACATCCGTAATCGGGTTTTCACGAATAGACGACGACGGCGGCGATCTTTTCGAGTCGGCTCGATTATCCTTTTCGGATGAACAGAGCCAGATACGGGGGTTGAACGATCGATGTCTCCATTTGTTTTTTCTCTTAGCCACGTTTCCAAGCTATTATTCTTCTTGAAGGCAATGAGAATCGACAAAGCGCTGTTCCTCCATCGAATAGTCTGGATAAGTGCAAGTGAAGTGTTCCTAATATTGTATTGCAAAGTTGGAGAAGTTCATTGTGAACTACTAATTCTATCGAGCAAAATACCCTTCTTTTCCATTTGTAACATGCAAGCCCATTGAATCTGTAGCTAGTAATCGTTGTTGCATATATTTCCGTGCTACCAAAAATCTCTGGTACCCTGAGGGCTATCTATTCTTTCTAAATCGATTTTTCTCTAATAAAATTCGGAAGGATTTATATAAAAAATAAAGGAATCGCGATATCGAAGTTGACGATAATGGTGCAATTATTCTCGTTGGTGGGAAGTTTGCTATCCAGTCGATGCATCATGTGGTCTGATTAAAAGCAGGCAATTCTACTGAAGGTGTCGTTCTTCTCGAACGATGACGTTGCATCAAACTTGGCACCGTCTTTACGAAGTGTACGGTACAAATGGTCGTAAAATTTCCTGAGTGACGGTCGTTAGATTTGCAAAGTTCAGGAGCCGTTTGCAGCGGCTCGAGGTGCGCCTGTGTACGCGCAAGCCAGCTCTAGAATACCCATCGACCAATCGGGTCTCGTGATAACGCCCACACACCAATGAGAAACCCGCAGAACGCCCACTGATTAGATACCAGGGAAATCTCGCTGTTCCAGGAAGAGAAATCGATGCTGAAATGGTTGCCACCTGCTCTGGACTTTTTGAATTTTCATTAAAGCCACGGCTAGCCTGTTGGCGCCAGGAAGCGAACGCCTTTGGTTCCCATAGCGAAACTCGCTTTCGGAGCACGGGAGATTGCATGCCCAAAAATTCTGGGACCACGAAGTTGATTATCCAGTCTCCTTTCCAAAATGTGTTCTACATGTTTCGAAGCTGCCGATTTGAAGCCTAACTCATAACTGAATCTCAAACACTCAAACGTCAACGATGGACGCTCATGCTTTATCAGACCCAGGAGCAACGTAACAAGCATCCTGAAGTTATCGTCAAGATCTATGCAAATCCTTACGACCACTAAGGAGCACCACCCCACGAAAAAGCAAGCCGCGTTGGATACTTACAGGACCACCATAGTCGTAGCTGCTTCCTAGACGACGTTGCACCAGGCACCAACAAAGGCCGCTGTCCCTCGAGAAGAAAGTCCGAGACTCGGTCACAGCCCTCCGGGTGAGGAAGCGGGCTCGTCCAGTTCGCCGACACTTCACTGACTATGTAGTAACCAGAGATTCTGTAACGACGAACCGACCGAAACTAACTTCGCCCCCTCATCGTCGAAATCTCTCGAACACTTCGCGGCTGGGGAAATCCACTGATATCCCTTGTGTAGCTGCACCTTGACGGCCCGACGTGACGACGTTACGTCCCCGATGGAGTCGTGCACGACTGTCGTCGGACGTGGGAGTGTTTTAATATCTTTTTATATTTTTTGGACGCGTGATGCGCTACGTGTCGATGCGTGCGACACGGAGTCGCTGCGTGAACTGAGGCGCCTCCACTCTGACTCTTACTTGCTGGAACCACCACGTTGCCGCTTGGTGGATGTTGTGCTCGCCGTGGTTAGTCCTGGCCGGCGTCAGGGAACGCCTAGAGGAGTGGCCATTCCCGACCAATCGGCTGTTGCTTCTCTCCTCGAAGAGGGTGCCAAATTGCCGGCAGCAACCCCTCTGGACCTGCTCGAGGATCGATCACCAGGCTTCCACCACTCCTCCGCAACGGGGGGTTTATTGCTCGTGCTCCGGAATTCGAGCTTTATTGGCCCTCGATTTCCGACTATCGGCGTGCGTTGATGTTATGACGGTACAACCGATTTCAGATCGTTAGGCAAGTGTTCACGTTCCTTGTCAGTGTTATCCTCCCTGAGTACTTCTAGTACTTAGCCTTTGGAGCGCGTGGATCTAGCGGTTTGGATTCCAAAATCCTTCGATCTACTTAGGGAACATCGGACCAAAGCTCTCTGCAACGAAGCTGTATCAGAAACGACTGCATATCTTCAGAGAACTCTGACGACCCCTAGTCTGAGCGCAACGATATATTCTCCTTCTCGAGTAGAGGGAAACAGGCAAATAGTTTCCACCCGAGGAAGACGTATGGATTATCAGTCCAAGAGAGACGAGAGCCCGCAATCCGCAACGATTACACAGCTCTGAACTCTCGCAATCAGCTGGTTCCGTACTGTTCCTGAGGGGGTGTTCCTTGCAGGATCCTCCTACTTCCTACCTTCTCCATCCCTTTACAGCCGATCCCAGGTACCCGCATCCAAGACAACGGCCCGTTACGCTTCGATCGAACCCGAACCCACCGCGCAAACATATCTGTCGAGGTGAGCTTCGTCCTACTGAATCGAGCAGTTCCCTGTGATTCCCACCTAAGTGGAGGAAAGCCGGAACAGAACAGGCAGACAACTCTGACAACTTCGCTTAACAATTATTCATGGACAGTCCCGTGACTCCAGCAACTGGAAGCTGGGCACATCTCTGACATCAGCCACAGGCTGAGATAAGTGGAGCCGTTTCGGAGGGTGTAAGAAACGAAGAAATAGGTACATCGAGGGTTTATTACCAAATACTGTGGTATGGGGACCTTTGCCAAGCAAACTCCAAATTGAGTTACATTTATTACGAATTGCTCACAACCCCCTCGTAATTTATTTTGCTGCATGGAACACTGAATTCAAGTTCCCATTAGCGAAGTAGATGGCATCCACGCTTCGCATCGCTAGTGTAACCGCTCGGTTACGGATCCGTTGATCGAGATACGATCTAAAAAGGCTAGTTTCCCAATTCGAAACGCAGTGTCGTCGCGACGCGACGCCTCGTCGTGGACGCGTTTCCGTAGTTCGACCGCACGTGCGATTTCGTGGTGGCACGTGCGTTTCGTTCCTGATAACTCTACCGTCACATCCTACCACGTGTTCACAGGTGTGCCCAGCACAGCCCTTAATTAGAGAACCTCTCCCCGCACGGGTAGCCTCTTTGCGCGAGGAATCAATAAACTCGAACTAGGAAATCGCCGCCGAAAAGGGAATACTCGTCAAAGAGCAGACAGCCTGGAGTACCGGCTGATGTCTCTCTCACCCCTTCCCTCCCGGCGAAGTTCTTTAAACACCGCTGCTACGAAGGGACCGATGGCGTCAAGGGGTTGAACGGACGGGGGGTCGAAGCTGGAAAGGGGCAATGAGAGTCCCCCTGCGTCCAGAGAGACGAAGAAATCGGATACAGTGGAAATTAAACGATATAATAAATATCCCGCGATATTTCGAACTAACAGGCCCATCGAGCAATCCAAGCTCTCGACGGGTCCTTCCACCCTAATCGTAACGCACGATAATGGCCGTCGCCTGGAAAACAGCGAGAAGAAAAACAAAAAGCAAGGGGTCGACGTAGGGAAGCGCAAAAAGGGAGACGGAAGGGGGGCGAGGCAGAAAGCGAGAGAGACGGAAGGAGGCTGGAGGAGGATAGGGCGGCGGTGGGGGTTGGAGAAGGCAGAGTTCGGGTCTGTTTAAACACAGAGGGTGTGCAATCAGGAGTGTTTGCTGGGCCACGAGCGAGCGAGCGAGCTAGCGAGCAAGCGGATCAAAGGATAAACGCGGATGGGGTGGGTGGCCGGCTGATAGCGCGCTGATTTGATTGTTGGCCGCGGCTATTGTCCCCGAAACTGGCCTATTGTACTTGTCCCCGTGTCGGTGCAGGCTCGGTACTTGCACACAGGTACGATGCCGCGGCTGGAAGTACGGTTCTGTCTGTGACACTATCTCTTTGCCGGTCGCCATCCCGTTGCCGAGCGGGCGGGGCCCGATACCGTGGAAAACGCGCGGAAAACGACAATTATTGCGGAAATATCGCGAAAAAATTGCGCCTCTCCGCGCTAGGCAGCCTGCACACCCCCATCTCGCTCGCTTTTTTTTCTCCACCGTTTTTTTCCCTCTATTTTCGACACCGCTCCGCTGTTGTCCTACCAGGGCAGTCGCGATAGCTCCCGGTATTTTTATTGTCGCTCGGTGAACGAGTTTCGTCGCCATTTTTTCCGGGATATTCGCGTTTTTTGCACCGTTTCCTCGTTATTTGCGCGCGACAGGCCCTTCTGCGCCGCGAAAATTTCGATTCAACGCGCCATGCTCGCGGGGGTGGAAGCTGCCGTATGAAGTAGGGGAATGGTAGCGATAACTCATTGTACCGTTCGAGGACAAATTTTCGGCGTTATCCGTGCATCTGCCGCGACATTTGCATAGAATGCGCGTCGCGTGGCTTGGACGGTAGGACGTAGGAGGCGGCTCGTCGCGCTTAAATATTCCGTCACCTGTCACCCACGTGCGGAGCCGCCTCGAAAACGACGAAACCGCCCCTGCCCAAGTGTTCGTTCGGACTCGAGCGATCCGTCCATCCTCGTGGACGCCGATGCATAATTTTAGTGCCGCTCGTAATCGAGAATGTACCGTGTAATGCGCTTGTATACTTAATATTCTATTACTGTCGCCATGCGTAAGCGAGACGTCGTTTCGATAACGAGTGGAATTTCGTTTGCGACCCTGTTTATGATCCTCCCTGATGACAATGGACCTTTAGAAAAGTTAGCACAGTTAGGAGAACTGGAACTGGGCTGCTTCTGTACCCAATGCTTAGCCTTCTTCGTTGAACGGGACACTATTTGCGTCGTTCTATTGGAAAAGCTCTTACCTGGACAGAAGGCAGATGAGGCAAGAGAGCGTGGAGCATTGGTAACCCGCTCGCATCTCTCGGCTCGTGCCGGCTGCTTCCGGTTTTCCAGAACGGAGCTGCCTTCTGGGACGGAGATCCGATCTGATGTGAACTTTGTAATTCACTCAACGAGTGTCACGTCATCTTTACAGATTATCGGGGACTCCAACGCGTGTACAAAGGACTCTCTTTTTCCCTTATCGGAAAAACGATCTACGAGTATCCAGAAATGTTTCCGAAAAACTGATTGTCAGATATATAATTGTATTTAGGGCCTAATCGCAAGTAGGATTGTACAGCATATTTCGAGGTTTGGTTAATGCATTTGAATAAGCAATTGTAGAAGTATTTGTAAAAATAGCGCACTGTTTTTTTAGCGCACTAGTTCATCCTTTTGTGTTGGTATCAGTCAGGTTGTTTTTGTGCACGGTGGCCATTGTGCTCTGCGTTTAACCGAATTTACCCCGGAAAACACGCCCTCTAAATCAAGGGTTCGCTGGCTGAAAAAAAACACCCTTCGAGATATGTCCCTGGGGTGTTGTGACATATGCTTCTGCGCAGCTTAGAACGATGGGATTTTCTGCGTGGAGAGCAGCGCTCTTTCGGTTCGATGAGTTGTGGATGAAAAAGGACCGAGTCAAAGATCGAAGAACGATTCTATCATCGTGGAATAAAAAGTAAATCCTTTTAGGTACCCAGCTAGACTTTCATGAGTTAAATTCTTGATCATGCAATGAATCAATACATTTACTACATGTTTGATCAATATTGCTATATCGTTAAACTCATGCTAATTTACTAAATATGACTAAAACATATGTTGTAAATATAATGTAAAGTGATGATGTCAATTTGCAATCATTGTGTGCTGCATTGATTGCTGCAAATGTGATTCAAATATGATCCCTATTTTTCAATGCACAACTGTAGGTAAATTTTGCAGAAATATAAGGTACAGTATTGTCTCCTTATGGGCTCGGTTTGGTGTACACGATGTGCGTTTTTCGCTATCCCCACCACTTTTGTCTCACTCCTGTCCGGCGAAGGCGAGAGCGAGCGAGAGACACTGGAAGCGAGCAAGGACGGTACGAGATAGGGAGAACGTAAATTTTGTGTAAATATTAGCAGCACGTCATGACTCAAACATGATTCAAATATCACCTGAACAGAATATCCTCATCGAGTGTATAAAGATTGCTACAATATTTTCTGTTCTAATTGAATCATTACATGTCCTAAATTTAACGCCAAGGTGAGCACTCACAAAGCGCACAACATTGTTGCATTACGTGATTTGATATTCGATAAACTTTACGCAAATTTGCTGTAAATTGTCTGGCTGGGTAGAGTTAGTACTTTCAGTATCAAAAAATGGTTAAACTCTTCGATCATTTATAGATCACGATGATATTCCAGATATCAATGACTGGCAATACTTAAATTCTCAAACTAGAATTCGATTTGGAGTTTTCCCGGAAAGCAATCATATATTGTATCGATTATACGATTCGCTTTAATCACGTAATTGCGGTGGCCGCGTAAAACTAGACGACTGTTCTCGGTTCACACGGTTTGTACCTGCGTTTAATGTATCTCTTCCCGATTCTCTCACATTCATTAAATCGCACGCAGGATCTTATCTCTTATCGATAGCAACACGACTCTCGCATCCCATCGAGAGACTCGATCGTAACTCTGTAACGAGCGACGAGAACGGGGGAGCAATCGATGGTAGTCGATTAATATCGCCACCCCTGATCACGTGTCGAATCATTTTCATGGGGTTTCCACTCTTCCCTAGTTCCACATGCCTTTCACTATATTCTGTTCCGAAGTCGCTCGAACACAACTAATTCTAAACCTTCCTACTCGAACACAAAACTTTATTGCAACTTATCTTCGTTGCAGCTTCGAAAACAACAACTTCCCCCCCCGAAGAACGTAATATTTTCATTAGTCGACGCCGCGAGCAATAAACTATCCACCATGGAACATCGAGATCTCAATCTTCCAGCATCCAAAAGAAGTCCCATTACGTAAATTGACCAAGACCGTCACGAATTGATACTTTAAACCAATCCAAAGAAAGCTTCCTCGTTAAACGGTATCCTGCCACTCCAGCGTCCCTTAAAAAACCGATCCTTGTACGAACCTCCAAGATTTAACCGCTGCACGTCCTCCTTCGCCCCCCTTAGGAACCCCCGACTCGCATTGTGCGCCAATTGAGGCTCGTTTAAGCGGGGGGTGGCGGCTAAATTGATTTAAATTGGCCCGACCGCGGACCTGGTCGAAGAAACGAAGGCGACACAGTGCTCGAGGGGGGGAAAAAAAAATATTTCTCGGTATCGCCGTGTGGAATCTTTCCACGATACGGGAGCATTTATACTCCACTCTCCTTACCTGACTCGCTTCCCTCCCCCGTGGGTCACCATTATACATTTTTTCGAATGAATTTTCGGTGGTGGCCCATTAGGGCACCCGTATGCTCTCAGCTGCGAATCCACGGCATAGGCGTGCACAAGTTGTTGCACCTATACGTCCATTTATGACTTATCGCTGCCCAGGATCGACGACATTTCGACTCGAATCCTTCTCTTTTTTTATAGCGCCCTTTTATTCCCGCTTTCCGCTCGTTCGTCCCGCTGCTGGTGGTACAGGGACATTTTTTTTTTGACGCAGCCACGGCTGACGTGATCGAACGGTTTCTTGTTGACTTATTAGCCTCTGTGGAGGAAGTGTCTGATTGTTGGGGACTCGTCCACGCAGAAGGAATGCGTATTCGTCTGACGGATTCTTGGAAACGAGGTTCAATAGGTTTCTCCTAGGATTGTCAGTCTCAGTAACATGCTGTAGGTTGAAATTAATTTGTCTCAGTTTGGGGCGGCTTCGAAGGGGTGGGAACTCGTGGATGCCAGAGATGTGACCCCGAGAATAGCAAAGATGTTCGCTAGCTGTAGAAAGGGTTGCCCCGAAAAGAGCTATCGTTATTGGAACAAAAGGGCATCCGAGCATTTATCTCTCTTCATTAAAGCATCGTTGCTTCCGTCGTTTTGTCCGAACACACGCGACCATTTTTTTGGCCGGCAGTACCGAGGGGTTCGTAGCCGTTTAGGATATGATCGGGTGGATCCTGCATAAATTAAAACGCTCTCTGTCATTGAGAATGGCAGGCGTCCCGTCGAGAAGATCCTCGAGCGTCCACGCTTGGCACGCGTGGACCATATAAATTTTGCAATTTTTAAAAACTGACCCCAACACCCTGCGGTGTCCAGGACTGCTTCAACAATTACCTGCACCATTTGCAGTCGATCACGTACCGTAGAGCTTTTATTCATACTGCACGATGCAGTAAAAATATTATCATAGAATTTTCATGTCTTTCCACCGCGATAACAGTTTTAAGTATTCCACGGTCGAAATTTGCTGAAATAGATCCATTCGAATATAGACTCCCTTCCAACAGAATAGGTTCCCTGAAACTTTTTCCTGTGATTGAAACCAAGGTGGTTTTTCAATGGGATCTTGCGGTATGGGAATCAGTGTCACGTCCTAAATGTTTCGACGCATCCTTTATTTGTACTTCGTAAATCCCTGTAACTCAATACACCGGGTATCGTAAAGGGGTTATCAACAAATGTGTTCAAACATATAGGGTGTCACAGGACGCGAAAAGGGGCTAAGACCAGCCGACCAACCCCCTCTGTCAATAATCAACCCTGTAATCCTTTCAGCGCGGGGGATCCTTCTGACGCGCTTATGACCGTTGAGAATCGATTCGAGAATGACTTCTTAATTCGCGCGGCAGGATCTTGCCGCGGAATATTCGAGATTCTCCGCAGACATTCCGGGGTAGGTACCATTAACGTCGCGAATTTCATAAGGAGTCACGTTAGGGAAATTGATGCAACAGCCACCGTTCACGTATTCAAAGAAAAAACGGGACATTATCGGTAAAAATAGGGCAAAGCCACGCGATCCACGCTGGAAACACGACAATAGCCCCTAACAAGCATTCCCGTGATGGATCAGCGACGTTCATTCTCTGGAATCCACGCACGCGTCCATTCCTCGACAAAGGCCGACGTACGGATTCTGCGAAAAGGTCAAAATCCCGATTTCTGCCTCTTGACACCAGTCACGATCGATCCCGAAGTGCCCTGTTTCGCCCACGCGTCAGCCACTTCGAAACGGACCATCGGAAGCGGTAACTCTGCGAGTGGGAGCGTGTAAAAGGCACAGGCGTTTAGAGAATCGACTCGTACATCATCGGGCTCGAGGATTTTCGCGAAGTCACGGGAAACAGCCTCTCCAGGGAGCTTCCATTCAATTCTTGGCACGCGCCCGACCACGCAAACAGCCTGCTCCTCCTCTATGAATGGCCGATCACAGTCCATTAAAGTAAAATGATTATCCACCGCGCCGACAGGCCAAGAGAATTCCACGCTGAAGAGGGAGACGGCCGTTGATGCTCTGGTAATTCTATATGGGAGTCTGGTACGGGTTCTGGAGCGGCATATGGGACGGTTACCTAGACATCCTAATAAGTCTATAATGGGACTCTGTCATGGGTTAGGATTCCGCCCCGATTTTCTGTTACTGGGGTTGCTTGCGGGACGATTCTCAATGATCTAAAGGAATTTCACATTTCTCTACTCGCTGTGTACTTTTATCTTTTGGGGAGGGTGGAGTGAATGGCCCGTGTACACATACACGAAAAGGGAGAAGGAATCCCTTTAGTTTTTCCTTTTTAAGCTTCGTTTATGGTTGGGGCATTTATACCAATTTATGTTTAACGATTGTTTCGATGGCTTCGAATAGCTTTCTCATGATGGTAATGTAAAGCACTCTGCCGGGTTGTTAATGTAAGAAGCAACCGGGAAACCCTATCGTTCGTGAATTAAGAACGGAATGAAAGGGGCTTGTCAAACGGCAATCATCCCCTATTATGTAACGTCATCCCCCTTTGCGATGCGGCAGGCGTGACTCGTGTGAACTCTGCGGAAAAGATAGGAAGATAGTGAAAATCTCGACGCCGGGAAATGACGCTTTGAAGTGAGGTAAACTGATCGGTCATGTCACGGCTTATTGGCTCGTCAGATCGCCCACATCGGGCATACAATTAAGGCATTCATTTTCGTGAGCAGTCGCCACTTCTGTGCCTCCCACGTTTTCCTTCGCAAATCCAACTTCACGCTGAATCTCGCAGCTTTCCAGTTACAGCCTAGCCTTCACTTTAATGAAAGCACAACTTAATCCTTCCAACTTTCTTCAACGAACTAATGAAAAAAATTCACTACTCCATCGATTATCGTGCACAACCGCGTCCCACTGTTTTCCATTAAATAATTCTATTTTTTGTTTACGAGGTGGGGGGGTCGTTCAGAAGAAAAATGACATAGCGTTTCCACGTTATCCGCACGACGGCACGCTTTTCATTTGTCAAAAACGCTGGAGCAGGTCAGGGGGGTCCATAGATGGACGTGATAAGGGGCTTGCGGAAAAACGACTGCTCGCGGGGTGCATCAACCCCCGCGTTGCCTCTTATCACGGTATCGCCGTTTAACGATGCGCTGCGTGACGGCAGAAGGACCACCTGGCGTTCGAAACCACGTGTCGGTCCTGCTGGTCACGTGTCCACTATGGCGCATTCCCTCGGAAACTGTTCCTCGTCACTTTAGCATACTTACGCCCCCACTACTCTTCCCTATCGGGATACATGCTCGTCGGCCAATAGTGTGCTCGAGCGATCGATAAGAAATTCACAAAGAAGGAAAATTGTGAAATCACTGGGAGCTCGATGAATTTCCTGTTTCCAGTCATATTTCAACGAGACATATCTAGCAGCTGCGATTTATACGTAGGCGCGTGATTCACAGACCTCGAATCTCCACTCGGAATAATCTTTCATTAATTTTTTATTTCCCACTGAACGCAATTAACTTCAAACCAACGAAATTGATCGTGAATAATGGGGCTAGGAGCCCGCGATCGGTAAAACCTCGATGGTGGGGTGGTTAATTGCCTATGAGATTACCCGTCGTAATTGGGTATCGTAGGTGCTGGCTCACCGCAAAACGTCCAATATTCTACGCGAATGCGTCTTCTAGCGTCCAAATAAACCAATATTTTTCCCATGGATATACATAAGCGATTCGTAGGACGAGGGGGCACTTCACTGACAGCATGGGGGTACGGGTGCGCCTCGTACATGCCCCATGCTGAGCGGAGCAATACGCTACCAGTCCGAACGCGGCCCCATAAACATCCCGTGTTCGCGTTACTCGGACTTGGAGTGCACCCTCGTGTGAATACGATTCTCGAGTGTCTCGCGAATCGAATCGTTACTGCTTTAACAGACTGTTAACAGCCGACCGAAGATTGCCCCTGGAACCGTGGTTCATTGAAATTCTAATAATCCACGGAACGTTGAACCAGCCCCGAGGGATCGAGAAGCTCTCCTCTGTTTCTCGCGTTAATTTGGGAGGTTCCTAGAAATCGGTAGTTGTATAATACCGAAGGTTCGGATGTTTGGGAATGATGTAAAGTCCACCGCGAAGTTTGCGAGGAACGAATTACCTTTGAATTAATCGTATCGATGGGTTTCAAGTAACGGTGCAAGAAGGTGGAGGAAGGAGGCGCGATGATCGACTGGTTTGTACGTACACGAGGAAACATTGGCTGGTAGAAGGACGACAGTTGAAACCCTCTGTTCGAGGGACCTTCGATACGGATGCCAGTGGTACAAATGAACGGAATTAAGGGGCTTTTAGAAGCGTATACACACAGACAGGGACGGGCAGCGCACACACCAGGGGTAGATAACTCCCGGGAGAATTACGAGGGGGTGAGAGGAGACACGACGAAAGAGGAAGCGTTCGAGGGGTGCTCTTTGATTGGTGTGGGAAGATTCACCGGCAGTTAAGCTCTGTCACTGACTGCTCTTGCTGGGGAATTTCTTGGTGTAACACCTACGGCTATTGCGAGGAACATCCCGTTCGATGCTTCTTTGCTACTTCAGGATTACTTGCCGCCAGTGGTCAATAGAATTTGAACTTCACGAATGCAGGTAGAAACCTATTCCTGCTTTCTATTGTCACGCGACCTTATATGAGAAGATCGTTCAATCAGAATTCATCGGAACTTTACTACCGACATTAGAAGTGTTAGAAGAAGCGTATCGAAAAGAATATTTCAACATCCCCTTCGAGCCCGAGGAACCCACTTACCAAAAGGGAAGACAATTCCTCGACAATTCGAAAGGGAGCGTCCGGACGACGTATTAACGATTCATTGGGGGCAAAATAATCGCGGGGGTGAATCGACGCATGTTTATCTAACGGGTGTCATAAACACGTC
The DNA here is from genome assembly GCA_960531205.1 of Andrena bicolor. NCBI lineage: Eukaryota > Metazoa > Arthropoda > Insecta > Hymenoptera > Andrenidae > Andrena > Andrena bicolor. Next base: position 47,533,786 of record OY482664.1, on the reverse strand, counting down.
CCCGAGAGGCTAGGTAGCCGTTGCTCGTGGTCCCATTGTCTCCAGTGGTCGAAATGCCAAAAGCCACAAAGCGAAGTGCAAGCTGGTATTGGTGCAAGGAGCTGAATGCACGTGCACCGACACGACTGCAGTTGGGAATTGCACAAAGTCGGTCGGTTCTCGTCGAGGGAGCCAGGCTTAAGATGTTTATCTTGCGGCGTCCAGGACAAAGCGACGTTTCTGTACGCTCGTAAATGTTCCGTGGCCCTTGATGCGTGCTCGTCAGTCCACCTAAGCTCCCCACCTAGGGATGGACAGCCTCTAATTGAACCAGTTAAAAGGACTACCCTATCCGATGCCGAAGACAGGCCCGTAAAGTGGCGTGGCGGACACCCTCCTTTAATTCGTTTATTACTCTCGTTAGAAGCGCCGACGCAGGGATCGGAATTCTTTTCTGGCTTGCTCGTCGCCTCGGCTGCTTCCTCTACGCTGGTCTACACGCTTCGATTCCCTTGTCTCATCTTTACACAGCGATTATCAATCGTCGATTTACCCTGCGAGATAGATCGTTTTAAAAGACACAGCAATAGTAGAATATTCCTATCGTAACGGTAACGCGAGAAATCCGTTGGGCCAGCAGACTTTTGTAACCGCTGTTAGTCCCTCGATGGTAGAGTTATATAATAACATGTTGCATCAAGAGATAGGAATGTCGAGAGTTTCATACGCCTGACATTAACTCAAAGATGCATTGCACCGGCACAAAAAAGGCGGGCAACAGCTTTGGAATTTCGGCCGCCATATGTCGACGAATCTACCCCCCGTGAAGTGGAATGGTCCTCGTACGACCGTGAACAATTTATGCTCTCTCCTTGCTAATTTGCTTAACCGACATCACAGGAGGCTGTTTCGCGTGCCATTTTAAGCTTCTTTCGTGTCGAAATCTTCTCCTCGTCTTGCCCATTATTCCCTCCCGTCGAACACCACTTCCTGCCGGTCTCTTCTGGGCCGCACGAGTACCACAAACAATGTTGGTGAATGCTCCATCGCGAGCCTTTGTCTTGCCCTTTCCTAACGGCGTTGTCTCGAGTGCCACGAGTGCACTCGAGATTCACGGAGAACATAATCTTGCTTCTGTTTTCTTCGTCAGTGGTTGAATGGAACTTCGTGGCTCGTGGGGGCACTCCTCGTGCCGACGATGAATCGTTCCATCCCGGAATTTTAATACAACGCGTAGCCCTACGTCGCGGGGAGCGAGAAAAATTTCAAGAAAATTCTGAGTAATTGGCACGGCGGTCTGAATCACGCGACATAATAGTTCCAAAGAGATTCAATCTGGGAGAAAAGAGTGGCTCGGTGAATCATCGACTCGAATCACCTTGGTCGTCTACGAGACTTCTTCCTGCGCGTCGTCTGGGGCGTAGAATACCCGTCTCAGCGGCGTAACGAGAATAAATCGAGTTAGCCGGAGTTTCGTGTACATATTCATTTAATGCGTGGCGGGTAATAATCGAGCAGAAGGAGCCGCATTAAGAGGTGAATCATAGGTTAACAGGACTGGGGAACCGCGTTCTCTTCGCCCGCCACTCCCGCCCCCGCGTCCCGTAATAATTGCAGCCACGATCAATGGGCGCCGAGGGTGGCGGGGGATCCAGGAAGGGTAGATTTCGTGCGATTAGCCTCGCCTCGCGACGTAATTTGTGGAAGTAACGACGGTATAATTGCTGGTCCGTTTTTACCTCGCGTGAAACGTTTTCACGCCACGGAATCCGCTCCCCGTCTGCGCGAGCCATTTTCGGGAATTCAATTACGGCTCATCACGTTTCGTGCGCGACAGAACGGTCGAAGTGGACAGGATTGCTACCAGGGAGCAATAGAAGCTTTCTATATTTCATTCGAGAGAAGAAGTTGGTCTTCACGGAAGAACGCAGTGGGGTGTATTTGTGGGGGTTGGAGATGGATTATACGCGTGTAAGTAGGTAGGTGTTCCTCGGTGCAGCTCTCAGATGCAAAACTTTAAACGCGTCTTCCTTAAAATCATGTTTTCAAACCCAAACACACATAACGCAAAAATTAATGAACCGATTTACTCGAGGCTTTGCTGGCTTATTTTAGGGTTAAAAATCTAAACGCAAACGAGAGTTTTTCCTTTTTTTTATCTAGATTTTTTTTACACTCGAAAAACGATCGATTTTTTGCCAAATATCGATGCTTCAACTTTGCACAGCCACCATTTTGTGTCACAATAATATTTTCAAAATCGGGCCCAATAGCGTCTAGATAATTTAATATATTATCTAAAAAAATTGAATTTTCAATTTTGGATGATTCTGCACCGAGCTACAGTTGTCATCGCAAAGCGTCTAAAAAAGGAGGTCTCGGGCATCGCCTATAACTCACAAAAATTTCAATACTATTACCACAAAAAATACTGAAATATCTGTAACATTTATTCTTTCCAATAGACTAATGTTTAATGATAAAAGTTTATTAGTTTTTCTAGAAAAATTCTCAAAGAAACATGTTTTGACCGTTCTAGGTAGGTCTCCCTCCTTAATAGAGACTCCTCGAGGCAGTTTCTAATTTTTCGCAAAATTCATCGACAACTTTTAAGAACTGGAGCGTAGGAAGGCGGGCAGGAGTTTATAAAATTGTATGGTTTTGGTTCCAAGGGATCTCGGTGGTGTCCGACCATCAGATCTGACGCGCCAGGGCCAAATTTGATGACCATATTGCTCTGGCACGAGCCGCCCCCGCATCTGTCGCGAAATGCCATGCTAATTTATTCCGTTTTAAACGCTCGACACCCCATTCGTCGGGTTAGGAGAGAAAAAATTTAGCATGCGTACTCGTAGCTCGCTGGTTTCGCGGCGGGGTTAAGGGTGGGACCACCATCGGCCCAGGCTGCGGAAGCGCGACGACACCAGTTGCGCGATGCTATAATCGCTGCAATTACGTATGGAAATTCCTGATTCATCCGACTACTTTCGACAACGTCCCTCGCTTTTCCCGTCGACGGTCACGATTCACTGTGTAGCAACTGGTTTTCACGACCACCGCGCAATGTACCCTCGAGAGAGAGAGATTTACTTTTAACGATCCTGCATTCGAGGAACTAGCAGGGAATTAAGCGAATTAGGCACCAGAGTGTCGAAGGAGCAGCTGACAGGAATTTTATAGCACGCTACACTTCAGCGAGTGTTATACACCGTTAAACCTTCCTTCAGACAGCAAACACTCTTTCTTAAGGAATATCCGAAACTCCAAAAAATGGAACTCGAGCGCAATCGATTCATTCGATTCAAAGATTGAGGGACCAACGTGGTCGCGACCACCGTGCATGTGGATGCACTCTGGGAGGCGGGCATAATGCGCTTCGAACTGCATTATTGGCGAAGAGAAGCGAGGGCAGATTTTCGCGTGGCGCGCGCTTCATTATCGTCGCAGTTTTACGCGCAGCTCGGGACACGGTGCATCAATAGAAAGATGATCCCGAGCGCGGCCTGAAAGGGGCCTTCTCTCTTCGAGAGATCCTTTTGTGCCAAGACATGTCTGTCGCGATGCTGCGAGCCGGGGTTGGGGGTTTTGGGTTACCGTCGCCGTGTGTGGCGCCTCAGGTGTCTTCGATCCCTTTCATAGGCAAATACGCGATTCATAGCTTTCACGGCGCGCCTCGATTCTCTGTACCGTCCTCGAAAAATCGCCTCTACGAATCCCGCAACTGGCCTCGAGGCTTCATTTATTCCTACACATTCCTTTCCCCCGAATTTCATCGAGCGACTTCTAATATTGGAATTACGCGCCTTGTAGCGAAACCTTGATCGTCGTGAACTTCGAGCATCGCTATCAGCACCCATTGGAGTGTAGATATCTTTTTACTCTCCGGACACAAGGCACGTCAGACTCCACTTTCAGTTTTCCAATGACTCAATGATTGCAGTTGACGTATATACAAGGAAAAAGTGGTACGCGCCGACGGTTTTATTGACGCCGGCGGTCATGATTTATCGTCGGAGTCTTTTCTTCCGGAACCGCGGGCTCGCTTATCCGGCCAATACTGTCCCCGATTAACAAGAGGCGAGGAGGACCGGCGAAGCGCGCGCACGCGTTTCTACTTTGCACGAGCAGGTGGAGCAGCGGATAGATAATGGCTGAAATAAATACGCGATGATTATAACATACGGGCTGATTATCTCCTCTCCGGACTTTCCACATTGGCTTTTACCGCTCGCGTTTCCTGTGACTTGCACGATATATCGACGCCCGGCGTGCGTCGTCGAATTCTGCCATTAAACGATACCGTAGGCGGGGATAGGAGTGTGGCGAAAACGTGGTTGCAATTTTAGCGCGGTGTCTGGCTCATTAAAGTCTCGCCGGCTCTGCTGAAAAGCAGATTAAACGGGCAAAACGTGTCGGTAAACTTTCAGTTCCCTTATCGACGATCAAACCCCTCGAATCCTTTCGGAGCGAGAAATCCCACACATAAATGTGCAAAATGGGAATATAATAACACGATGATACTACTTGCAGGGAATATCATCTATTCGCGTCACTGCAAATGCCATTGAATTTCCCTAGAAACTACTACCATCTCCAGTCCTTTATACGCGTCTCATCTCATCGCAAGCGGAAATATTCGCAATCCAGTATCTTCGCGAATGTTTACTCTGATTCGTTCATTGAAGGCGCGTCGCTAATGGTTCGAACACCACTAACAAACAATTACCCCGATGAGTAACGACGTCACGGGGCGATTAACTCCCTCCGGTACATCCACATCGTCATGAAAGCATCATTTACAATCGCGAGCGTGCCGAGTGTCCTCCTGCTTCAATCCCCTGCGCTTCGTTAGCCCACTTCGCCTGCGTACCTGCACGCATTCGCAATATGCTCCGAAACGCGATTCGTTCTGCTTCTGCAGGATCATTCCTCGCCTCGCCGGTGGCTAGACTCTTGGTCCAGGCTTGACCATCTGCGATGGAATTAACCTGATGTCATCGAAACGATTCGATATAGCTTGGCCCCCTTTGCAATCGGAGTTGGTGGATCGATCGATTGAATTTTATCGGGGCGAATTGACTCTGTAAGTCGCCCGAGGCCGCATGGTTCCGGGTATGGGGGAGTGATTATGGTTAAATTCAGAATGACGAGCATGTTTTGAGTTACCTGACACGTGAATTATAGCGTTTTAACAATTTCTTGATGTTTCCATTCGTAGCCATGGAATAAGTGTTACTGTTGGATCAAGGATCTTCACATACAGCGACGGAAAGGGAACTATAAAATTTCGAGGCCCGAGGAACCGCGAGGTGAGATTCAAAGTTCCAAGTTCCATGGTTCCACGAAGCAGCGTTATCGGGGGATCATAGTTTCGAGTTTCCAACCCCTTAGCCATCATCTCGTGCCTCCGGTTAAATAACTTTCCCCGAATGGGACAGCTGCCTACTGACACGCCTTCGTTTCCACGCAACCGACTTACGTTCCGTTTCATTTAAACACCGGGTTCATTAAACATCGCTCAGACAATCCCATTGCAGTCCCACCTCGTTCGTGTCTAACCACTTGTTCTCCGTTCGTTTGTGACACTCACCATAGTGTTGTGACCACTGAGTCACCGATAGCATCGAGCATCTATATACGCCCAATAAGAACGGGAAAATTCCTTTGGAGGAAATCGCCGGCAAATTCGCGGATATGAAATGCAGGAGGGAAAGGAGGCGGGTTCAGGGCCGTCCTTGTGTTGAGCGGTTTTTTATTTTTGCGACGTCAGTCCGTTGGGAAGCGGAAGGGGAGAAGACAGAGAGGAGGAAAAAATCAGGCATCCGCGGCGTGTTGGAGCGTTTTCCTCTCAGCCGTGTGTCCTCGCGAGTAATCGCTTCGGAATACAAAACACGGCGCAGATAAGGGATCGACGTAGAGCGAGCGTGTCGGGGCAATAAAAATCGAGGATCGAGCGTGCGTAGCGAGTGCCAGAAACAGCGCGGCAGGGCCGTAGAAAGGGGCCGGGGCGCCGTTTTTTGCGGTTTTTTCATTTTGGCACGCGCACCACGCGCCTCACCCCCCTTCGGGTAAGCGGATACCCCACAAAGCGCTTTATTGTGCGAAACTGAATACCGACCGCTAAATACGCGTTAAAAAGGGACGAGCCTGCATACTCCGTCCCGTCTGTACGTGATTCTGCGAACGACCGGCGGTCCGACCCGACCCGGCCAACTCGATGATCTTTTAATGAAAACACTGGCCTCTCGACGTCGTCTTTTTCTTCCCTCCCTGCGACAGGGGAATGCAGATCGATTTCCGGTGCGCGGAGTCGATGGACGTGGACGAAGGGAGCCTCCGCTGGATCGGACTCGTTTCCAAACCGAGCAGGAAGGTATACGCGAGTATGTATCTCGCGAAAAAAACGGTGCCGATGCGCGACACGCGAGAAAGCCGTCGACTTCGGTGAAAGTGCAAACTTCGCCGACTGTAATAACACGGCTGTGAACGGTGGAAATCGTTAAATAAAAGATTAAGCATATGGAAATAATCAGGAATGGTTTCCTGTTCGACCGTGCGGCGACAACAGGATACACCAGACACAATTGAACCTCATTGAGCGGCTCCACGGATTCCGTGCCTCGCACACTCTTTATTGTGGCCAGCCGTTGATCGAAAATGAGGTCGGCTAATGGTGCAGAGATCGATTATTCGTTCGAGGCATCGTCTCATCCGCAACGCCACGCAACTCTCGCGAATCCCCGTGGATGGAGTTTCGCCGAGCGGGAAAACGCGAAGATATTGGAACGTAACGTGTTCGAGGTTATGCTTCGGCTACAATATCTACTCGTACGTGTAGCTACAGCTTGGGGCAGGTGCGAAACACGCGAGTACTCGCTGCCACGTACCATCTGCCGTATCTAGGCAATGAGAGCCCTGGCGAATCTTCTTTCCATCGTTTTGTCGAGTTTAGCGTTTCCCGCGTACCTACGTTGGCAGTGTTCGCTCGTGCCTCGATGCGAAGATAACGCGTCATCGCGCCACATTGATCTGTCATGTCACAAATAAAGTCCTCCACGATCGCGGACTCTGAACGCTTGGCAAGATCGAGTGCAGCCGACGTTAAATTCTCCTCGACCGATAGAATTCCCTTTCTTCGACGTCGGGAATCTTCCATCGATTCTTTTCGATCGTCAACTCCGTGCTTTTACGACGCGGTTCACCGCCATTTAATGCTGTCTCTCACCTGGTGTCCCGCTGCACCGGCGCGTGTTAGAAATAATGAAAGGAACGAACTTTTAAACCCTGCATAATCAACGCAGAAACGGGACGACCCTTTGTCAAGGTGTTCTACCATCTCTTTCCTGCTTAAACTCTACGACCGATGCGACAGAGTGCTTCAATCTCCCGTCTGTAGGTACTTTCTTTCCTCCGCGCGCTTGTCACCGCGAACTCACCGACAAAGAGAGACACTCCTACGAAACCAGCCCCGTCCCTCGCACCGTTCGTCTGAATTTTACCGTGCCGATATTTTTATCGGCTCGCGACGGTGGCAGTGACAAGGTGGGCAGGTGCTAGACCCCGTGTGGTAGTCTATTTGCGTTGTCTGCTACGGCCGCGTGTAAGTCCACGCTTATGACTCTCTCGTTCTGTGCACGTATGCACGTACACGCGCGGTGCCGTCCCGTGTGCCCGTTTGTGTATTCGAAACACGTCGACGGGGTAGCGATGCGGGCTCATTACTGGCACGAGCCAAAGCGTGCGCGAGAGCAAGCCCGATCGCCCGCCAGCCTATCGCCAACGCGACCGTCTACGAAATCATTCCCGACAGTTCACGGAGGCGTAGATGCTACGATCACGCTGTGGCCTCAATACTCACGCCCTTGTTTCACTTACCGTGGCCATTTCGGGGCGGGTCTATCATACGCCTCGCTGTTCAGCCGCCAGTGAAACGAATCATGGAAAGTCAGGCGCGCGCTTGGCAGCCCGAACGCTTCGAGGGCACTTGAGTGGAAGATTTTGGGGCAGCTTGGGCCGTTGGTTTCTAGGATTCATCGATCTAGGATCGAATTTTGCATTCGATACCGGTGCTCGGTCATAGATCTGTAGGTACACTGCGGAAGAAGCGGCGCGAGAGATGGTACAAGGGGAGTAAGTCGTTTACAAGGAGCTGAATCCTTTTTCTGCACCTTTCACCGAGAAACGTGTTCGATGAATCGATAAGCACCGCGAAGCATGTCGGTAATTGAGCGTCGCGTAAATTGCCGTGATTCATTTATTTGCCACGAATGTGTACGTCGGTCGTGAGAGTACCAGGTGGAGGTGTAATTACCAAAGACGCTAGGGAACGTGCGTACATGGTTCCTGCGGCGAAAACAGATTACCCTGTCTTCGGTACATACAATCGATATTTTATAACGAAAAGTATCCTCGTCGCGAGGATGATGACTTGCCCGCTACCTTCGTCGTAATTGGTCGACCCGGGGCGAGTAGATTTCGCGGCTTTTCCTGTCCGTGCTACTGGCAATTAAATTGCCGCAATTCAACGTCGGGTTCATTCTCTTGACCGTGGCAGAGCGTATTAATTCCCTTGCCATGAAAAAAACCTTGACAGAACCAAGCGCCCATTTCGGAGCGTTGTCCTATCACGCCCCGTCCTTGGTTGCCTGTACCCACAACCTTAATTTCTCTTCAACCGTCCCGCAATCATTCATTCGTCTCGAGGGAAAAGCTAGAGTTCGAGGAATCCCCGACTTTGAATCCTCTTTTCGGCTGACGTGACCTCGCGTGAAACACGTTCCCGTGAATTAGATGTAGGTTAGGGATCCCAAGGTCGCCGCGACTCGTTCCTCGCGATCTCCGTCGGCTCTTGCTGCTCCTTTTCCTCTGTTTGGCCTCTCCGTCTGGTCCAGCATGCTTCCCCTCTCCTGCCGGCGACGTAGCTCGTTTTGCACGGCTGCCGAGAGACCGCGTGCATGCGTACCGACGCATGCGTTCGCGCGGACACCAGTTTGAGGCGGTCGCGTGCCAGCAACCCCCTCTTCTCCATGGCGACGACCAGCGTCTGGTCGCGAATTGCACTTCCCCCGCTGCAAACATGTTACCCCTATCTTGCTTGGCGGAAAGGAGAAAGGACTTCGCAGCTGAAGAACGGCGACTTTAAAGACAACTCCTCGTGTTACTGCTGGGACTAGAATTCAAAGTCCTAGTCGAATGGTCGAGAGTCGAGAACTCACGGGTGCCTTGCTGGAAGCTAGTGGTGATCGACAGTTCGATGAACGGGAGGCAAATGGATAGAAACTTAGAAAGCAAGGGGTTGAAGTGATCGTAGGAAGATGGTCACTGTTCCGTGTCACGGGAGCGAACGTCAAGGGTTCTTTAACAATGTGGATCAAGCGAGCATTGTAATGTATATTTGCTAGGGCCTTCTGCGTAGACGAAGGCAAAAAGGTGGGAGGTTGTCGGTGCTATCTGATCAGGTAAGACCGCAGGGGGTGGACGCAACGACCTCTTGAGCGGCATCCGATCGCAACCCCTTAAAAAATAAATAATACATAATCTTCGGTTCGATCAGTGGCCGTGCCGTCGAGATCTTCAACATCTGCCTGATCGTTTGAGCGACTCGCCAGAAGGATCCTGCTGCAGTCGACGGTGGTGTCTTCAGTCTCCTCTTTGCTCGTATAATTTATTGTTATTCGATTCAACGTTTCAATTCGAACGACTGACCGTTGGTTCGATGATCATCGTACCCCGGTTTCGAGCGTCATCCGATGAAATTCCGCGGCCATCTTTCAGACGATCCCTAATGGACCTACCATTCACTCCAACTTGCTCAGAAATGGCTGTATTTGCCGGGATTTCTCCGTAAGACGCTGCATTTCCAAGATTGAATGCAATGGAAAAGGGAGTCCTGAAATCGCCTCCTCGAGGAGGTCCCGAATAATCGATCTTGGATGGACCGTTTTGTACGCACGACCACCAAAGAATTTTGCTGGGGTCAGAGGGGACATTTGGAAAGGGACAGAGCGAGGGGTGGGAGTGCAGAATGGGCCCAAGGGGAGCAACGGGGGGAGGGTGATCGCGCAACGTTGTCCGCAGTCCACGTGGGAGTCCTGCGGGGACGTCGAGAGGGTCGAACACGTTGAGATTGCGATAAATCAAACGAGCAAGGTGGAACTTCTCATGGTGCGAAGAAGAAGAAAGGAGGGTGGGACGGGAGAAAGCCGGAGAAGAAAAGGCACGCTCTGTTGTGACTACGGCTGATAATTTGTCCGCCCATTCGGGGACAGTTTGCGAGTCTCGGGAAATTCTTCTCTCCCCCGGACGACCCCTACGGCCACGTACACGCTCCTGATCCTTCTTTTCTCGCGGTAGCAGGTCCACCGGGTAATAATCGCCGCATCTGTTCCCTCCGTCACTTTTCTGCCCTTTTGGGAAGCGAGCACAGGTGCAGTCGAGCCCGAGGTGCACATCCTCGTTAAAGTGTCTTTTATAGATCTCGATCCTTCTAGCCCTTTGTGTCCTCGCTGGATTTCAGTCAGACTCGAAGGAAACTATCGAGGAATTCGATATTAGTTAGCGAAAGATGTCGTTTACACACTCCCCGAGGGTTCTTTACGCTTCTGAAAATAGACAAAAGGTGTATTTAACAGATGAGGGCCGATCGCGCAGATAACTTTTCCGTATAGTTTTAATATCCATTATCATAGCTCCGCATCAGCAAGTGACATGAAGGGGCGCACCTGAGGCACCGCTCAGATGCTTGATTATTTTGCGGTTTTCAGCGCAATTACCATCGCCAGGTGAATCCTGGACGCGATGAAAAAATCCTCGCAGTCTGCCTGAATGCGCGCGCGCGCGCCACCACGGGGAAACTATACACGCACACCCTGGCGAAGTACATTCCCGGCTAGAAAAATGTCGCAGCTGCAAAAGCCTTTGCGGGCAGCGAAAGATAGAGACTCGCTTATGTACGTTACACTGTTAAACAAGCCTGCAAACTGTAGTCACCGTACTCAGCCTCGATTATTCCAGTAATGTGCAACGCAACGGTGGCCCATTAATCGCGGAAAGTAAACGACGTGTCCCCGTCGTTCTTACGAGCATAATTAATAGGCGCTTGGTTTCGAACAGGGATGGGTCCATGTCCTTCTCGATCCAGATCCATTCGTTCCTTCCCCAACGCAGAGGAATCTCGTCTCTCGGAGTCAGCGACATTCACCGGTTCGACACGTCCGAAGGTGCAATGGCACCTGCCTTATCTGATCTCGCGTTTTCGAGGCCGATCAACGTGGGATCAGGTCCCTTTTTGTCAAGAAAGTCGCATGATGGATCACTAATATGGGTCCCGCCACGCATGGGGGTGAACGCGTGCATTGTACATCCTCTTTTCGACGCATACAGCGCGACTTCGTCCACCCTCCTCCCCCGTTTTGAAATAAAAAGTCAAAGAAGAAGTAGTCGCTCGCGGATTCCCAGGCGATTACATCTGTACGAAGAGTTAGACGCTGCCACGAACGCCGTCCCCATTGTCCGGGCTTACCCTACATCGCCCGAGGTCCATGCTCCCTTCACCTTCGTCGAGAAAGGTTCCCCTGGTCCCCCGGCTCTTGATCGAGAGAAGTCAATGGGATCGACCGAGGAGCCGGGACCAGCCGAGGAATCCACGTTTCAATGAAGACCTCAAAGTCTCGGGGGTTGCCTGGTGGGGAGCAAAAGGAAGGCAGGTAGCCCTTTTTCGGGTAGGTGGGCCAAGCACGACCGCACTCCCAAGACCGGCTACAAAACGTTTTATTTACGTGGCTCGAGGGGGCCCACCCGGGGCAGGTCTTCTCCTTCCCCTTTTCCCGCGTTCTAATTCTTTTTTCTCACACCTTCGTCTTTTTTTTCCATGGGCCTTGCACTAGTTCCTTCTTGTCCCCCCTCTTTTCCTTCCTACGGGGCAGCTTTTTCTTGGGATCGTTGCAAGGTGCGATTTTGGGACGGCTTTCGCGACAAGTGTCACTGTTCGGTTGGCCTGGTTTCTTCGTGGGGTGGTAATTTAGGTTTCCACGTGTCTGCGTTGTCAGATAATCTTTACTTACAATTAGTATACCTACTGTTTTCACTGAAATCTTGATTCTTTAAAATTCCGAAACACTCCACTTCGTGGGTTCGTGAGTTAAAGTAAATGGAAAGAAATCTTTACGATTTGCGGCTGAAAGTACATCAAGAGTTGCTACCCACCACGTCGTTCGCTTGGCCGAGAATGCTAACCATCCAACTGGGACTGTTAATTAACGGACATTGAGATCTTCCATTTCGTATTTTCCACCTTTGTGCTGGCATGTGTCCTCGTAATTGTCGATAATTGGACGGAACCGGGTTTTATGGGAGAAACATTACGAGGTGTTCGAATAACTCCACCGCGAGGACTGACTTACGACTCCTTAGGTCATGATTTCATTGCAGGTTAATTGATTTTTCTACCAATTACAACCGTCTTCTCCACTTTTACCTCTTCCCATACACGGTCCGCGTGCATCTCGCCTATGCTTGGTACGTGAAAAATAAGCAAGCATGCCGTAAAAAGCGCATGCACTTGGTGAAGGCTAACCAGCGTGTATTTAACGCGATCCTTTTGCTTTTGTTCCGTCGTTCCTGGTTCCTCCGGCTTCTTCGCGCGTGAGATCCTCGTGTTGCTCTTGCCTTTCGATATTTTAGCTTGGCAGATGGGAAGAGGTGAATGGGGAAGCGAGTGATGTACGCGTGTGGAAGCTCATTGAGCAGTCGAGGACTGTGAATTCGACTGTACGGAAGAAACGAAGTCATTCCTGCAACCGTGCTAATAAAAGATTTCTCTTCAAATCAAAAAGATCAAGCCCCCTTCTTGAAACATCATCAGAAAGCTTCGCAGATGCGTCTCCGTTGCATCGTCGATGCAACCTAATCCTCCGCGTCCTATAGTTCCCTAAAAGCAGCTTTCCAACTCCCCCGTTACAGAGGATTGCCGTGCAAGCGGCCAAAGTCCAATTCAAAGCCAACTACGCCCCTTGCTGCAGATCACGATCTCCCCGATCGGGACGCGGCTCCTCGAGTGTCCTCGAATCTTAATTGCGATCGGACATGCCGCAACACTCGGGAAACAGCCTTTTGTCAGGGCGGTCTGCCTGTGACTTTGCTGCATCGATGCTAAAGGGATTTTCATTGCTCGGCGAAAAGGGTTTGCTCGTTCTGGTGGCAGGTCGCGATCATCTGCATTATGGTGAAGGCTTCAACGTGGTTACTCGGTCCTCGCGGCGTCCTGCCCATCGCATTATGTCCAACGCGCCATCCGGCAGTGCAGGCACGGGGACAATGCGCATGTTGCATCGATATTCATGCGGACGTGTCCTTTCCCTCCCTGTGGCAGGATCGAAAGGCGCGTGCTCCTCGTCCAGGTGATGCCAGACTGGTTGTCTGCTGCTGCTCGTCCATCCGTTTTCCTTCGGTCTGCCCTCTCTGTCTCACTCTCTCTCTCTCTCTCCCCCGCTGCACGGTCTTCCTGCACGCCCACGGGAACATATGTTTACGAACAATAAGGCCCGTGCAGCGGCACGCTCTCGAAAAACCAACAAACATAAAGGATCGCGCCTCCGCGCGATTCGACAAGCTCTCGCCGGTTTGATTTTTCTATTGGGTCTCCTGCCCCGTCCAGGCGATTCGATTTCATTCCGACTCCGGGTCCGCCTGACATTGCGTCAAATGGAATAACAGATTTTAGGAATTGACGGTTCTGGTTGCCCTGACGTCAACAGGGATTTCGAGGCAGGAACACTTCGGAAGTCCTCCTAGTGTAGGCAATCTGAAACCAGTTAGATGCAACAGTTGCAAGAATATTAGCAAATTCCCACATTTCGATTGCTCCTCGAAGACTCTCCAAAGGGTCGTGGTCAGCGTCTACAAAAAGACTCCCATAGTTCCTGAAGCTTCATTATCGTAACGCGGCGAAGGGGCGACGAACGGGCCGAAAGTCTCGCCAGTTTATCAGGGACCGTTCACCTCTTATCGAGGCGCCAATGATCCTCAGGGTCAGCCGATGGCTTTTCGTTCCTCACGGTTAATCCCCTCTTAAGCCACGATAAAGACCGCCCTTAAGGATCAAGGATTCTCTCCTAAACGCTTAATTATTGCAGCCCCGAATTGTCTCCCGCTAAATAGAGCCCGATCTCTGGCCATCTTTATCACGCTCGAAACTGGCCGATAACCTTGAGCTTCACAAACATCCCCAGTCGGTGCCTCCGACTCGACTCGATCTTACTTCGCGAAGCCATTCATTCGCCGGGCTCCAAGGGGGCGGCACAGCGAAGGTGGAAAAATTATGGCAGCTGGATAATCATTTGCGCAAAGTGGTTCGCGAGGTCAAAGGTCGCTTGAGCGAAGTAGCGCGGCGAGGTACGACCGATCGAAAGGCAACGGTGTAATCACACTGGGCAGAGAGCGAAAGGCGAAGGGGAAGAATACGCGAGAAGAATCGTGCATCTCCATCGAGGACGCATCTGCTCGCCTCGGAATCGCGAAAAATTCGCGGAAAAAATCCGGCAGCTGCAAACCGCTCCGTCACGCGACACGCGCCGAACAATTTTTAGACGGGGTCTCTCCCGTTACCAAGAGGACGTTACACCTAGCCCAAGGACATTCATAAACATCCTTCTTTTCGATACTTATCTCATCTCACGCTTTCCTTCCTTTCTACTTACCGAATTTCGGTTTTTTAGCGTAGCTCCCCTCGGCGGCTGGCTTTGTTCGTGGAAAACTTCTGCATTCGTTCCTTCGGACTAGTTTAGATTTATTTTTCGTATGGTTACATGTTTAATGGGATGTCCGAAGAGGATATCCATCATTTACAAATCAGGTATTACTTTTCTAAGAAAAATGATACCTACCTGCAGTTCTAGCGGTATCGTTCTACTTTAATTCATCCAGTGTCTCGCTATCTTTAAACATTGATACGAGAAATGTTATGAAAGTCTCGTGAAAATTTCATCTATAATTAACAAGGCGTATACTACTTTGGCCGACGATCTCTGTCCTCTTGAATTCCTCCACTGTCCAGTGAACGACGTTGGCGTAATGCCATTGAAACGAACGTACGAACATGAGTGGTGAAATAAAATCGTTTGAAAAGACAGCTCGTGGATTCTGTGAACGGAGGGACGGATACTGGACGGAGTCTCCGAGTTTTCTCGAATAATTTATGAAGTGCCGGAGGTCAGTTGCAGCACCAGGAATATTACGAGAAAGTAATCGAGAGAGTGAGCTGTTAACCACGATCGAGTAAACGGCAATTTATCTCTACACAGATCAACCTCGAATACAGTATACTGCCCCTACATTGCAATTCCATCTTGATAACTCTCCTTTCACATCAGACACACAATTATTGTGACGGTATCAATTGCTCCGCCAATAATTAGACAGATTCGCGTCGTCTGTCTCTTGGAACAGTAGTACTACATATGCTTACCCTGGACCAAAATAATATGAAGCTTCTGAAACGTTATACAAGCCAACACTCCGATATCGTTGCAATGGCGTCACGACGTTTCCACGTCCTTACAAAATTTCAACGCAGTTGGCTCGCGGAACACACAACATACCGCGATGACGTGCACACAATTCAGTGACACAGACACACGTGGCCGGTAGTAAATAATTCAGAAGGTGTTTTATAAACGGGGCAGTTTATCGCGATGATCGCCGCCGGATTCGAGCAATTTGAAAACATTGCATCATACCTAAATAAATGACCTCAGCCAAGGCCTTCGTCGATTCTACAATTTCCATTACCATTCTTAAAACGCGCTGGCAAATGGCTGTAACCGTGCCACCATCTTGACGAGGTCACGGCTTTGCGCACAATGTTCGACCAGGTTCATCGTATCTAAGGGTTGCGCAGTTCGTGGCGAAAAAACAGTGATGCATCGGCCGCTGAGCGGGACGCGAGAATTGTTGGAAGCGTCCATCGATCCGTGGTTCTGCTTCGCATCGGCCAGAAATTTGTCAATGCACGCACCGACAGTGTGTTCTTCGCGAAAAGATTTCACCATACTTTAGCGCGCCTGGCGCGAAGGTAACCGCGAATCATGTTCCGATGTGATGGACAATTTAGGAGCTCCTCGAACGAACAAAGCATATTCAGCAGATTTCGACGAATCTAGTCCCGTGGATTCAGACTGTGCGATTCCTTGGTTCGATGTACGACGGCTGCGCGTGACGAGACGCGAAATCCGCGTCAAAGTTACCGCGAGATCGTGGAGATCTCTATCAGAGGCGGACGATGGCCGGGCGCAAAAAAAAAAAAAAAACGCCTGGCGAGGCGAGGCGAGAACGACGTCGACCTTCTTCGAACATGAGAAGCGTGTCGGGAAATAACAGGTTGCCGGTTTCCATTTAATTGGCAGCCGATCGGACCAGTTCGTCTGGTATAACTGACCTACACTTAAGAAACCAGGCTCGCCCGTCCCCCCTCGCCCTTTCGCCCTCTCGCCGAATCAAGATGCGTCCGAAAGCGGCGATACCGTCGCGACCAAGGCGACAGTCCCCCGCTGATTTTATTATAACAGCCACCGAATCTGCCCGGGGCGCGAGTCGACGAACTCCCCGCCGATGCTTGGCTCGCTCCTCTCCTTTTCGCTTCACCTTCCCTTTTATCCCGCCTATCGGCATCTCCTTCTATCTTATCCCGACGCAGAGATCCTTGAGAAAATATTTGACGTGCAACGAGACCTGCTCGTTGCCGGCTATCTGGAGGTCTTACTTAGGCCAGTCGGCCGGCCGGACTATTATTAAGCAGTCCTGGACTTAAAGGGAGCCGCAGAGTGGTCGTTAAGTGATTATGACCGAAAGATGAATGAAATTGCCGTGAGTTATTCGTATAACGCGTCGCGGCGTTATCGGCCGCGAGTCCCCCCGGTCGCCTTTATCGCGCTTTCATTCAACGATCGAACTTGAATGTCGTTCCGCGAATCTCCTCTCCATTTAGCTATCGGGGAATTAGTGCGACGAGCTGGCTGATCGAGTCTCGCTAACGAATACTGGCGAATGAATGTTCTTAGTGAGTCGTTGTGATAGAGACATTCTTGAAACGAATCAAGTCAACAGGCACGCCGGCTATCGAACACATCCTGGTGTAGGAAATTCGCCGTTTAAAGTGACAGACTTTCCCAAGCTCACGATTCTTGTCAAGTGCTCTTCGACACACCCCCCTCGTGGTGTGCGAACGTAGCGGTTGTTACAATAACCTCGCTCCATTCCCCCAAAAACTCTGCTCGAGTGCACTTGGCAATTTCATCGACTGATGTTCGCCGGCCGTCGAAGAATCTCGGGAAGCCTGACTCGAGCGAGTCAGATAGTCGTTTTCCACTGAGAGGGAAGTGTTTTTATCGATGCCCTCCGCACCGATACTGCAAGAAACAATGAAAAATGGTTCTCTGGAAGTCGTTTTCCACGAGCCGTTGCTTCAGTCAAAGGGAACAAAGCCAGATATTTTACCTCGCAACATTGAAAAGATCGGTTCTGTTACAAATTCACGACGAATTTCCCCACCGTTGAACGAACAACAACGCGCAACAAGGCAAGAACACCTTTTTCCTATTCGGAACCACCCATCTGCATTTCTTTACCCCGAGCCCGTACGTTATCCAACCCCCTCCTACTTCTTCGGTTGCTGCTGCAACCCCCACTGTTTGGACAAATTCGATGTTATCTGTTTCAGCTCAAGAGCACCGTGAAACTGCATTCGTACGAGGTGACGTAGGTAGATTTGATCTCAGCGCTACGTGACGCCGACTGCTACAACATTTTACAAAAGATTCACAATCGATTTGTCCATGTTTCGCGGTATTTGGCCTATTTCTCGGCGGGCCTAAACGTCGATAATACCCGACGGAATATGCATATAGAGGCTTGCCTTGGCCCGGATACCCGGATCGGAAGTCGCCACGCTATTCGTGATCTTATTCTTCCCTGACGAGCCGGAGAGCCAGACAGATCCGATTTGACTGCCGGCTCGAGATTATGCGCCGTCGCTGTCTACACACCGTGTGCAACACTTTTGACGGCTCTGACAAATCGTTGACGATGTTATGCCGGCTGAATCGAACAGGTACCTAGCTATTCTTGATATTCGACCATGCGAGGTGAACGTTTGAATACGGAATTAGGCGAGCAGCTCGATTTCCATGCGAGCGAATCGGCCTCACTCCAAGGGATTACCACGGACGCAGGATTTGCCAAACGCCTGATTATTCTCGATAGGTAAAGTAGCCGCGGGATCGAGTTACGGTTTCTTCCACCCCCGCACCGGAAACGAAGCGAATTCCCTGCTGACGTCCCCCCTTTTTAGAGAATGAAATTCACGTGGGTATTTTGTATCGACCACGGAAGAAAGCGAGGGAGAGTCGTCTTTGATTCCGCGATCGAGGAGCCCGAAGGGGATTATCGAGGATGTTTGAATAAAATCTCGGCGAAATTCACGCGTGTGAACAGGGAAGATTAGGCGGATCGGCCGAGTTTTCGTGATCTTCGGCCCCACAACCGATATTTTCAGGAGGACGCGCTCGTATACGGGCCATTTGAGGATCTCGAGGGCGCATTCTCAGGGGTGTTTCTCGAACGTACTCGTTGTACAATGTAACACTATCCCTCCCCTTTTGTACGGCCAGGCAATCTTGGAGTGTCTTTAATGCGAAACCGAGCGGCGTTCTTGTATTATTTTGTCATGAACAATCCTTTTATGATCGCTAAAGGGGCAGGGCCTTCAAGACGAGAGATTCTACTTCTGTTCGTTTGCGTGGATGAACACACGATGGGGAAACCGATTCGACTGGCTCCATAGACCGCAATGTATGCAATCATACGAACGATTATGCGAGAGGGACGGGAATTATTATATTCGATTCACATACGACGATTATCATAATCATTATCGAGTAACAGCTCGCCTGGGTCGTTACAAGCTTTAAATTACTCGCTTTTACGTATCTCGTTCAATAATTTAAATAACAAGCCCTATTCCGTAATGTGACGCCGTGTATGGCAACTCCTGCAATCAATGAATACTATTTTTTACGATATCGCACAAACAGAACATATATTTCGCATTCACAGGGAAGGGGGACAGAAATGATTGCGGAGGGGTGGTTCCAGTGACCCCTAAAATGCTTCGGCACGCGACACAAATGTCCATGGATGCTCGTTAGTATTCATTGTCCCATTGGTGTACTCGGTTTTGGAAACGTCCACGAAACGTGCGACATCCTTCAGCGAAAGAAATTTATGTCGCATCTGCTTATGCAAAATCACGGTGGCCAACTTTGTGCACCCCTAATTCTTCCGCCTGAAACAGTGGACTTTGCCAAGGTGGCACAGCAAAGTTGACTTTAAAAGTTTACACTTCTAACACTCAAAATCTACTACCATCTTCAACTTTCCCTTTGCAACCCCGAAAAGTTTCTTCCTCCAACCAAGTTTGCTGTGGATACCTACTCCAAAAATTTCGTCCCTACGGTTCCCCAACGTGGCCACGCCGACGGGCCCCGGCGAATTTCGTTACAATCGGACGTTTTGCAGCGCGGCCACTGTTTTGTGCGGCACAATGAGGCCCTGAAGTGTCTTTAGTGCACTCGGTAGCGCGGCGTTCAATGGTCGCCGCTCACAAATGCGCAGCGGGGTGTCCGGCTCTCTTGAGATTCGCTACTCGATACGAATGTCGTTCCCCGACTTGGATAATCGTTGTCGGCTGTGTACCAGAGAGAGCAACGGGCCCGGGATCAATACTTCTCCCGTCGCTCAAGAACTTAATATGTTTATTGCTGTGAGAATGTTACGTTCGGATAGGTGATAGATTTTTATCTGCCGCAGTCGAGTTGCTTTCCAACCTAACGGACGGAGGCTGGAAAGCCATTCATCGACGATCTCTTGACCTTTTCATCGTTCCTGTTTTCTGTTCTGGCTAATGGCTTTGATATTTGTCGCGAGTTATGTTGCACTCGACGTCGCTTGTTTTCAGGATCGTTGGAAAGTTTCTCGAGGAGTCTTCGTTTTGCGTGATCGGGACTTTAGTAGCGAGGATATTACAGCAGATTATTTATTCTAGGTTATTTCGTATTATTTTCTTATTCTGCTTGTTTATGACTCTGCGTAGTTTTGTAATTTTTGAAAAAGGCCGCTTCTCTTGCCGGGGAATGTTGGTAAAGGAGAACAGCGGACGTGAAGCAACGAAATTCTTCCTCGTGCCATCTGTGGACGAGAAATTCGATTATATTATTCTATATCGTGTTCGACTGATATCAAAAAGAATTTTGTGCACGCTGAAAATGTAGCATGAACTAATATTAAGCTTGTACTGTGTGTACATTGCAAACGTAGTATTATTTATAACGGGGCTTGAAAATTTCCTTGCAGTTATCCATCAAGCACCTGCATAGTCGGTCATTTAAACACCGTTTCTTAAACTTGTGACACGAATGAAGTCGCGTGGAAAGAAGATTATTGTTCCTTCAGACACTATGTCTTTTATTTCAGATAAACTATTGAAAAAATTAAAAGAAACATGAACGGAGGAAGATTTACCGACGGTAGAAGCGGAAACACTGAAGAAAAGAAAATCGATATACCCGTTGTAGATAATACAGAATCGAGGTGAATATCACACATTCAATATATTGCAATGAAAAAAGTTCTTTAAATAATCAATAGTAATATTATTCACGCTTTGGTAAAACTCAGGACACGATTAATAGCTCGTATCGAGAGTGTAACTTCGAGTGTAATCCGGCAAATATGTTCCGGTCGATTGCCCCAAATTTCATCTTCACTATCACATCATCGCACTGCCACGGACACACAAATGTCCTTAGAAGATGATCCATCTGCTTCGAATGTTGAATCACAGTCTCTGGAAGAAGCCGGAGAAATTGAGGAAGCAAATGAACCAATCGCGAAGAAAAGCAGCACCGACTTTGCCAAGAAAGGATGCAAAGACAAGTTTGCTCTGACGATGACGGTGATGGCAACGGCTCATCATCTGTTGCTCACGAACACCACTATCACCAGACGCTCCCTTTATTACGATTTGAAGAACAAGAAGACCTTGAATCTAGTCCCGGAACAGAGATACGTGGACCAAGCAGTGAACCACGTTGCAAATTTGTTAAATTGCGCGCCATGGGAGCTTAGTGAGTGCCTTTCTTGTAAAAGAATCCCAGAAAACTATATTTCCCATTATCTTCCATTAGCGCACCCACGAATTTCTCTTCATTTATCACCAATTCCCTAATTTATCAACTATAAAAGCTCGCCTCATTAGGAGAATCAATACATCGAGAATCAATTATCTAGATCTCCTACCCACGTCGAAAGGATTAGCAGCAGGCGAATTAATCCTCACGCTGATCGACAATCGAGTAATCGATTGCACGGTGCCAGGGGGTGCACTTATTCCGCACATCGCCTCGAACGTTATTTCCATTCGCACCATGGCCAGTATGGTGTTGGTTGTCGAGAAGGACTCAGTCTTTCAAAAATTGCTCGAGGACGATTGCATCCCCTTATTGAATTGCATTCTGGTCACGGGCAAAGGATATCCAGATGTGGCCACTAGAATGCTGGTGAAGCTGTTGTGCGAGAAAATGCAACTTCCAACTTACGTGATTGTGGACGCGGACCCCTTCGGCGTGGATATCATGTGTGTCTATCGGTACATCTAATAATCGAACAATATTTATTTGATATACGAAACATGGTCATATATTTTATTATTGTAAATATATAGTTTCTAGCATTTCTATCAAAATAAGTACAAATAACAGCCGGAACTTCGCCATACAAGGGATTTTTTTATGTTTCTTTTATTCAGCTTTGGTTCAGCAACGCTGTTCAAAGAGAGGGAGAGCTTGGCCTGCCCAAACGTACGCTGGCTGGGTATTCATCCCTCTGAATTGCTCGGCTTGGGAGTCAGCACCGTTCCCCTCACCGATTCCGATTTATCAAAATTGGCATCCATCGAGAGTCGGTCCTATATGAACGAAGCGTTCCTCAGGGAGCTCGGAACGATGAAAACAGGAAAGGCGGAGATAGAAAACGTGTCTTGCTTCTCGAGGAAGTTTCTAGCTGCTACCTATTTACCTTGCAAGATCAAGGGGGGTGACTATATTTAACAAGTTATTAAATAATTAATCTAAGTACAGATATTAAGGACGATTGTACATCTTACATGGGAGATTAGTTATTCTACCGGGCTGTCTGTTTTCGCTATATTTATCTGTAAAAAGATTTCAGCCCCACCTCAATACTTTATAAATAAAATGGCACTTTCTTTGAATATCGATGTACATGTCACATAATTAAAAAACAGCTTTACCTCCCCGGATCTCGACGTTTTCTCCTCCTCGTGTGTGTTCATTTTCGTTTCATAATTGTCGCAGTCGTCTTCTAGATTAATTAATTCTGGAATTTTACGAAAGGAGCCCAAACAAACGACACTACTGTCCGACGATCGTCTCGAAGGGACATTGGTCTCCTCCAAATCTGTTTTTAACGCGATATTTCGGGCGCTCTTCGACCTCGTAGCGTAAATGTGGTTGCATACCCTTGAAAGATGAATGTTTAAAAACGATCCTTGAACACCTCTGACATTTCTATAAGCCAGACTTTTACCGTTTCTCCGTGAACGACGAGATACACTTCCGTTTGCTACTTTGTGGAGATTTCAGCGATGTTTGGAAGTGTTTCTTCTTACGCGACCGTCGCAGGAACATGACTTTTAATGTATCAGAAAACGTAGTCTGCCCGAAATATTGTTAAACTTTGCTACACGTGCATTTCCAAAATTGAGTGTTATCGATGCGAATGAAACGTGAGAAATAAATGAATTCCGAGCACGATCGTTCAATCAAAGGTCTACAGTTTCAGGTTGCGAGGAAGGCGGTGTATAAGGTGGCAGGGAGAGAACAGGCGTATTCAGGTAATGTAACAGTTTATTGAAAACACTTTTGTCCGCCCGTTGTCCGGGCCGAGCCTCGCTGATATTAAAAAACGCAGAGTCTTAGTAACATGATTATCTCGTGGGTGTTACGTGGAATATAACTCGAACGATATCCGCGAAATCGGCATCCTCGATCAACTTAAATCAACCATTCGACGAATGGATAAAGGGAAATGAAGAAATTAAAACTATCTGCATTGAAATTCGTTTGAATGAATAGGCAAGAAAGGAATGCTCTTTGAATGTAGAGATTGAAATACATATTCGACTTGGAACGAAACATGTACGTCATTGAAATTGTTAGTCGGTGTTTGGCTAATTCGATGGATCGTCGACGATCACGGCCGATTTCGTGGATGTTCGGTCTCCAGGTCCGTGCGAATATCGTAAAAAACCGAGTGGAAACAATCCGCGTGCCCTCGCCTCCCACGAGAAAACTATCGAGAACGCCTCTCTCGGACGATATAATTTCGCGGCACCCGCCTGCAACGCTCGCTGGATGAGCGACTATTATATAAAAAACAATTGTCCGAGCGTGTCGGCCACACCTGCGGCGCAACAATTCGAATCAACGAGTCGCTGCGGACGAATTCTCGATTCAACGCTTCCGAGTGTATCTATATAATCCGATGTGTGCATCTCGTTACTCTGATTACCGAACTTTTCGCTTTTTTTTTCTTCGTCTTTTTCTTTTTGATCATTCGGAACGTCGTTCCGAGCTGGCTTGGTGATGCAATCGCCTCGAGGATTTTGATATATCGAGACGAGTAGGCCCCTCACGAAACTAAGTCCAAGCTTCAATGATACATGCTCGATTCAACTCCGTTGCAGCTGCATCAGCGCGATGCAGCGATTCAGAAATGGTTGCATTTGTTTAAACAGAAGCTTTGGTTAGCCAAAGTGGCTGCGTACTTTCTTGCGTCTAACGAATGGAACGTTATTGTCTGTGAGGGATGCAAGCTTCGTCAACATCCCGTCTGTATCGTAAATTTCTTTCTGCAAAATCGTAACAGTTTGTCGATCAAGCTTGAAGCACTGAGGTAACATGGCGAACATTGCGTCTCCTCTTTTACACTGAATCAACCATAAAAGAAAGCACGAAAAGCACCAGTGTGTTTGACAAGAAGAAATGCAACTTGGAAATGCAAATGAAATGCAAAAGAAATGATTGCTCAGCTTCCAGGGCAACGACTGTAGATTCAGATTTTCTGAACACCCCTTGGACTTAGTCTCCATGATGCGTTACTCGAACAATTTCTTTATCGATACCTTATCTATTAATATCTCGATATTAGGGCGTACCGGTTTAAAAACACGTGAAACACCAATGGTCTCCGCCGATAAATCCGATAAATAATCGATAATAACCGTAATCAATCTGAGTATCACAGATTATCCAAATAATTTCGAACAGACGTATCGTTATTAGCAGTACTTCTCCCCCTTAACGGATTATACAAACGCTCTTCTCAACCTTCCTCTCTCTCTCTCTCTCTCTCTCTTTCACCTCCGTTCACCACGGAATCGTTGAACATCGACGAACGATATCGCGTCGCCGTGAATGATAAACGAATCTCGTCGACGTTGTTCCCACAAAACAAACGTACATACGCGCGAATTAGTCCGAGTGTTCGCACGGGCCCGATCATCTTAAACTCGAGTTCCGCGTGAATTACATTTTAAATCTGGTTTAATCCTGCGTGTGTGTCTCTTTATCTCTGTGTGTCGCTTCGTCTCCCATCATGTATAATATATATATATATATTTTCTTTTTTTTTGTCGTTTCTTATTAATTCTCTTTAGCCTAGCGGCGATAATACGTTACCAAAAGCTTATAGATACCCTTATGCGCTGCTACCAAGGTTTCTTTTTTCTTGCGTTTAATTTCTCGTAACTCGCATGCTTCGTTTTTTTTTTGCTGCTCTTGTTTGTCTGTTGTTTTCTGCGTGCCTGCTGTTCGTGAGACCGATCTCTATATATCTACGTTAATTCGCCGCACTCTCTGCCGTTTTATTATAGTTAATAATTGATTGCGATTGCACACTCACGCTCGCACTCACTCGCTCGTCACTTGTCTCTCGTGCTCCCTCGCATTCTTTGTTTTTGTCAGTTCCCCTCGGTGTACGTCTCTCTCGCACGGTGAATGCTTGAGCGTTCCTCTCGAATTCACGCGGGAAAGGTGGGTGTCTTCGACGATACCATAAAACGAACTTTTACAGCGAAACAACAATGCGTCTGTCCTTTGCCACGTGCCGAAGGAATTGCGTTTCTCTTTGCTTGTTCATCGGACAACTTAACGAAGGAAACGGGATATTCTGATTACTCTACCGCAGATGGATCAATATAGCGGGGCGTGCACTTCGACGCCTCGTTAGGAACACGTGATGACTATTGGAATTCGGTGTTTCAACTGGCAAATGAAATTGCTAAGTCCACGGGGCAAATCCTTCGCCACGAGTCGCACCTTTGTACTCTCTACAATCGACGTCAAGCACGTAATATCGATCTACCGATCTGCCACGTCTACTCTCGTCCACGCGCAAACGATCTCCCCGACGAGGATCCTCCTCTCGATTATCATGTTACCTCGTCCCTATTCTACTCTTCCCGCTTTCCTCGTCGAGGCCCAGCGAACGCAGTCTAACGCGGACGAACCACATCGATCACTCATCTAAGATTCATTAATATTATTAGGTAATATCCTCATCTTCTCCGTTCTATTTATTATCGTTTGATTAGTTGCACTAGCCTTGATTGTCGGCATTTAAGGGCTGCTGGGCAGGCAGCGTTTATGGCGACGTGCGACTCTCCTCGTTCGAGCGCGACTCCTCTGCGATCAACCGTGAAAAGCGTCCTCCCCTCGTTTCGCGTATCATCTATCGGACTGGCGAGGTAATTGTCAACGATCCTGGTCGATCGCTTCGCCAACGACCAGACAGGCATGGCGGAGATAAAAATCGAGCCGTTCGACCCTTTCGCTGCTCAGACTTTGCAACGCTTTGCACCTATGCCGACAGAGATCAACTAACTAGTAACTTCGACTTCAAAGAGCACGGAGTCCCCAGGGATGAATAACTGACTCCACTGTTAACAGCGAAGGGGTTGACGAGCGTCTTCGAAATGAATCTCGCGAGTCCGATCGATCTCGAACGATTTCCTCCAACATCAACCTCCAATCGATCGACCGATAGAGTCCCGAGCGATCGAATCGTCTTCGACTGTCTCTGGCGGACACTGTCAGGACCCCCGAGTCGGTAGAATGTCGATCGAGGAAAGGTGATACGGCAGGTCTCGTTGCCCGCGACGAGGTCCGTTCTGTAACGAGCTAAAGTATACGGTGAATCTGAACGGTTTAGGTACCCTAAAGCCTCGCGTCGCTCGCTTATCTTACTTACTCTGGAAATTGTTTTTCGTATAATACAACTTAGCGGTATAGTACAACAAACGGTCAACGACGAACGGGAACACATGCGAACCTCGTCGAGGGAACGCGCCCTACACCAACGGGCATTCTTCCATTAGACGTGTATATAGATATAACGTATATATACAAATATTCAAGGATCGAACGGGTACGGTGGGGTGCGGGGGGTGGCTGTGGGCGGGGGAAGATTGATGGATCGGGGCGGAAAAGTTGTTTCTTGTCTGCCTTTTTACGCGCGTGACGTTATGATACATAGACTAGGCGCCAAGCTGTACAACACAAAACTTAAGACTAGGCGTTCGTTTCTAACTGTCAGTGTGTCGATACCCCTGGACGAATCATCGGATAGGCGTAGCCAGCCTTTTTCCCCCGAGATCAGGGAAGCGCCGTTAACTAGGGGGAAACTGAGGGACGCGGGCTTGCAAGTTCTGCGATTACCCAAACCGATCGAATTCGAGCCCTGTAAGGTGTCTGGTCCGAGGAGGCTGACGCTCCTCGTGGAAACGGCGACGGAGAGCTTGCAAGCTGGTCGGTAAGCTCAATACTTTCAAGCGAAACGGGGCCTAGAAATATCTTCAGCTTCTCGAGCTTCTCGCGAAACCGGAGGCGCTTGATATAAAAAACGTGAGGCGCGGGCTTGCAAGCTCGCGCTAAGCTCGATACGCTCGATCGTCACTCGCGGGCTCGTCTCGCTTCTCTATTCTGCGCGTTCAAGGGTCGCGTCGTTGCCTGACAGAGGTTTGGTATACAAAAAGTGGCGAGCTTGCAAGCTTGCGAGAAGCAGGACGTGTCGCGGATCGGGGCTCGCCTAAAGTTCCCTCGTTACCACTCGTGTTTCATCGATTATTCCGTGCGTGAGCTGCGGTCGTCTCGCTAATCGCCTCGCAGCCCTAACTAGATACGCCTCTGGATGTTAGGGGTGGGTGGGTTGTCTATCAATTTTGTCCGGGGTGCGCGTCCATAGTGCAAAGTGAACGAGTTGTTCGTAGCAAAGAGGAATCCGCAGGCTGATATACAACGTTATTAACGATATTACTTATACAAACGCTAGGTTTACCTCATCCCTCTCATCGTCGTTCTCCTTCTACGTACTTCCCTTCCACGGCCTACTTCATCGAGCGATGCATCCTCGGCCCCAAAGAGGACCAAGAACGGATCCTCCTTATCTAAGCGTCTACGTAACTTCTCTCAGGCAGCTCTCTCTCTCTCTCTCTCTCTCTCTCTTCTGTCGATTGTCCCTCCGCCTCGTAACGATCGGGCCGTTTCGTTACATAGACGACGACATGCTTCTGCGAGTCCACTCGAACCAGTCTGAGCCTGAACGGTGAGCACTTGTTGGACAGCATCCACGTCCATCCGGGATGTATGAGAAGTAGGCGAGCTAGAGACAACGAGGGAGTATTTGGCTTGAGGCACTAGGTTGCGTCCAGGGCGAGGCACTCGGCGAGGAAGTCCTCCATGGAACGATAAGCGTGCTCCAACACGCCTGATAAGGCGTGGTCTTCGTCCGCGTAACTCTGTTAACACGTTCAGTTGGTTTCACGATCTGGTTAGGGAAAACCGGAGAGCTCTGCGGTACAGAGTGCTTACCTGGTACCTAAAGATGATTCCCGCTTCGGACAGAGCCTTGGCGAAGGCGACGCCGTGCGTGTAAGGCGCTGTGAGGTCGGCTAGACCATGAAGAAGGTAGAGGCTGTGACTCGGTACCAACCTTGCTCGTTGCGTCAGGTCAGCCTCCACGTAACCCTTGTAGTTTTCGGCTGGAGCGCCAAGGACTCGCTCCGTAAACGCGGAATCTGCACCGGGAAACGCAAACTCTTACTCGAGGGAGACGATAATTTGCGGCGAAACTTCTCTTCGTCTCTGAGGATCGTTTTCATCGACTCACTGTAATAGAGCCAATCTGCGATGGGATTCACGGCGACGCCACACTTGAACACGTTCTCCTGGTTCCCCAGCACCATGGCGGTCACGTAACCCCCGTATCCCCAACCCCATACACCGACCCTCGTGACGTCGAGGTACTTGAGAGTCTTCAGCAGGTGCCTCAGCACGGTCAGCTGATCTTGAACCTCGACGCCGCCGATTCGCCTGAACAGGTCCCTCTTCCCTTGGCCTCTGGCGCCCCGTACGTCCAGCCTGACATACACCACGTCGTTGTGGCTCGACATGTACGTTCCCCAGTCGATCTTGAACCGATCGGTCACTGCCTCGCTGCCTGGGCGACCGTTCACCTCGACCAGCACTGGAAAAGCCGCGTCTCTCAGCTCCTCTCGCCACGAAGGCGGCAGTAGAAGCTGCACCTGAGCTTTCCAGCCTTGAGGCAATGGTACCTGAGGGATCTCAAGGTTAGCTCTGATTGGAAACGGTTATCCAGAGGAGTATGGCTTCAATACCTCAAAACTTCTTCGAGTGGGCAACGCCAGCTGAGAAAGCTTGTCCCCCCGTTGAATTCTCGTGTCGTAGAGCACACGAATCATTTTGTGGGTAGTCATCATGTGCACACCTGCCAGAGGAAGACCTGGCCCTTCGCAGTAGAGGACGTAGTATCCTTGTGAGTTGTTGTCGATGGCCGGACTGACGGATGAACCGAAGTGCGTACAATTGGTGTAGTAAAATCTGCCACGATTACAAATCCCTCAGTATTCTCCTGCTCATTTATCAAAGGAATTTTGACCAAGTTGTACGCAGCACTTACCTACTGCTCCACAGAACCTCTCCAAGATCACAGGTTACACATAGTGGCTCTAAGCGTCGCGGATCGTCGGCAGTGGGATCACGGACCACGTAAAGGTGTCTCTGCCCGGGTCTCCTCTCCCTGGTGCCCAGATAGTACACTTGGTGGGCCTTCGTGTCCCAAGCCAAGATTTCGCTCACCTGGCGGTGAAGAGAAAAAAAACGTTTGCAAAGATCCACTATCGTAGGGAATGTTTAGAATCAGTGTCGAGTAATTGCTTGCCTCGTAACGACCATGGGATAACACCGCTATCCTCTGCTGCGTTAGAGTCACGTGCTTGATGTGGGTGAAGTGTTCCTTGTCGCCTTCCTGCACGGCCGCCAGCAGCAAGAAGCTGTCACCGTCAGGAGCGAAAAGAGGGTGAGGCTGCGCGTCCAGCCATTGGCCTTCGGGCGCCCGCTCCGAGTGAGTTTCTTCGCATTCCCACGTAGGTATGCGACATGCGGACACCACTGACAGATTCTGCGATCTCGTCATCCAGACGACAGCGATGTGAACGGAGTCGTTGCCCACCCAGCCGGCGGATATTAGGTAGTACTCTCTGTTAGAAGAAACCAGAGAATTGGAATCCATGGTTTACAAGACTCTACGACCTCTGGATCGCCACAATCGAGGCCCACAATCTAAGTACTTGATAGTAGATCCTATAACTCAAGTGTTATGAGAGCAAGGAGACCTCAGTACCCTCTGCTGCATCTCACCCCTATCGCAGCCCCTATCCCTCACTCGTACTACCTCTACATTTACACGCTGTCTCCGCCACCCCACCCACGATCGATTAGTCGCCTAAATCTCCTCCAGACCACTTACTGTCCATCCAGAGAGGGTGGCGGCTTAAGCTTCGTCCTCGAGAGCATCGTCGAGTTTGTAGTCCCATTGCCGTTCACCGAACTGGTTACGTTGTTAAGCTCCATCACCCACAAGTCCACCTCTGGATTCGGCGAGCCTGGGGTAGGGTATCTGACAGACTTGGAGGGTGGAAAGGAGCCCCTTCTGTTCGCGGATAAAGGGCTGGAGCTGGCACCGTCGTGGCCCGGTTGCGTACCGAACCAAGGGAACTCGAGGGCAGTGACCTTAGTGTCGTTGAAGGTGGCGTAGAGAAGATGGGTGCCGTCGGAACTGGGCCAGATCGCTTCCGGCCGTGGCAGCACTTCCTCCTGGTACAACCAGTCAGGCACACCGTTGTAGATCACGCCAGGAACGCCTGTGTCCGTCAGCCGAGCGTCCTCACTCGCAGACGGCGCCATTCGCACGTAAATGTCGTTCTCCGATATCATGATGAGGCCGGTCGTGTTGCCCAACCAGGCAGCGTGCTGCAGCCGCGTTTGCTGCATCCTTCGCGACGCGTGCAGACGTAGGGGTGTGTGATGACTGAAAGTATTTTCAGGTGAACTTAAGCTTATGTGCGCAGAAACGAGGATTAAATTTCTTTCTCTGTAGGTGTACGTACTCGTTCGTGACGTCGTAGACTGTGTAGTAAGCGGTGAAGGTATTTCTGAACACCTGGAAGAATTATTCAGGATTACTACGGTAACGTCACAGACCATTCAGATAAGGTTTCAGATGAATTTATAGAGAATTCAATTTAGATGCTATTTTAATCGTAATTAACCGCCCTTATAAGATGCCGAAGAGTTCCGGATGAGTTCCGTTCACGTTCGCACTACTCACCGGCTTAACATTGTGCTTGAACAACACGTAACGCAGGTCTGCGCTGCACTGGTAGCCTTGAACGTTCAGCTGTCTCTGGAAATAAAGTCAGAAGAGATTTACGATCCCGCTTGTTTCCCGTTTTCCTCGTACGCGAGCGCGAGAATTCCGCGATCGTTAGCTGTCCCCGTAAATTCGAGCGATCCCGCAGTTTCGACGCGCTTCGAGGACCCGGGTCTTGTCGGTCTCCCAGCGATTTTCCTGACGCTCGCGGCACGCTGTGCCACGCCGAGAGCGGCAGGCATTTAAATCAACGGACGCGAGACCCACCGACGCTATATTCTCGCGATGATTCCCGTGGACACAAACAGCTCCCACGAATGATATCTATCGTGCCCTTTAATTATTCCCCGGCGACCCGGCCATTATGAGTTACGACGTTAAACTGCACCCTCCAACAGATGATGATTATCAGGCGCTGGTTCGTACTTCATTATGCATGCATTAGATTCGACTAAATTTCGATGGTGGCTCGTTGCTGGAATATTAGGCTGAATTGAAATTATCTCTATCTTCCATCCTCGTGAATTTTCACCTCGTTATTCCTCCAGTGAACGTCACTGATATACGCTCTATCTGTTAACGCTGCTCGATGTCTTCACAGAATTTCACAGAAACTCTAATTCGTGCGGGCAGAAACATTATCAATTACCCACTTCTGAACTTGCTATCACCGCGATCAGGGGATGTCGCGGGGCACGGTGCGGGCACCAGTCGATATTTGTTTCCGAAAGGACGGAGAGACGGGCGCGGCGTGTCCTGGTGGTCGCCAGATCGGATCAATGCGGTGTGTTCGTTCGTCTGCGGCCTGTCTGGCGGTCCAGGAAGAAAAAGAGACGGGGATTTTGGACTTGGTCCACTTTGTGGCGGTAGCACTTCGATTTTTCTCCTCTCGTGCTTTGCACTCTCCTCTCTTCCGCCTTGCTGCTCTCTCTCTGTCACGTGATTCCTGGCAGCTTCTCAGCAGGCCATTGTATATTTCGTGCGAGCACGGCGAAAAATAATCACAGACTTGCCCTGCACCGCATTAATCAGGATCCAGGAATCTGTAATCGGAGGATCGTGGATGCGAGGAAGCATTATTACACTTTCGTTCCACCCCTCCTGTTCGGTGGAAGGGCCGTTCGTTAACGATCCGCAAATTGCTGCCCGCTTCTTCAAAAGACCGTGAGCATCGTCGACTTTCGAATTCTTCCATGCGAGCATTACCGTACCGCGTACAATCCCGCGGCGAGACCATCAGCGTCCGCAATTCCGTTGCTCTCCGTTTCCTTGGTTCTATCGTTTTTGGGCCGCTCCGGGGCACGGATCGTTCCGTCGAGCAGAAAATGCAATACCATCGGGGCGGCGGCGGAGGAATGACCCCCTTTCCCTTGAATAAACCGGGGAATACCACGAACTTTGCCTTATATACGGGCCACTCTCTTTGTTTTATGGCGCGCCGCGGGCTAAACTCGCCTTCTTGATAGATCAGGCTCGAGGGGACGGCCGTTTGATACGGACGTTAAGGCTGTTTATTGTTTCCCCCTTTTCCCACCCGTTTCCACAAGGACGAGTCCCTATTTGCATCGCTGGAAACGCATGTCCACTCTTCGCCGACTCCTGGCATATAGATTAAAGCAAATGCTGTGTCATTTCCGTGCAACTATCTTCGAATCGATGAATTGTACGTGCAATGATTGCTCGCTTATCACATCACACGACTTACGGGCGGTTACGCAAATTCTAAACGTATTTCTCGGGAAATTAATTTGCGGTTGGCCGCGTCACGTCGCGTATAATGATGCATATTGCAATTAGCCCGGTGGATGGTAGGTTATTGAAACGAACAAATCGAAACGGTCTGTCAGTGCACGTTTAATCAATGAACTTCACCCAAATCCTGAGAGCACTAACAGGTGTAGTTAGAAGAACAGAAAATTCAGGATTCTAATTCACCTCACTTATAAATCAATTAATTTTTCACGAATAACTTCGACTTCACCTCCTGCCTCAGAAACGCAACTGAAATTGATTATCACGCTCTAGAGGTGTTGGAATGCCACTACTCCGTGCATTCGCGTTCTTCAAATCTCTATTGGTGTCACCGTACCGATTACTAGGTTCATAAAGATGCATAGAAGGATTAAAATGCAATGCAATTAGGCCAGCGAGCTATGCAGATTGACACTGAACAATCGTCGCGGGCTCTTCATTCGAAAACGCTGAAAATTGCCTAGGCATTATGTCCAGGCCAGCGCAGACACGTGTACAATCGAAAAGCAATATCCACGAGTGTGGGGTGTACAATCCTCTTCAGTTGAACAACCCTTTACAATACTTTACAATTGTATATTATTCGCACCAGGGAGCAGGTTTCATCCGCTGTTCAAACCTATTTATAAGCCTGTCGTTTGGGAAATTTCGATGCAGAAGTGAAACTTCGTAGCGCGGAGTTATATTTCTGGGGACGCAGGCTATAGTGATACGTACGAGCGTGTGATTAGAGACCAGAAGGGACACGGAGTTGTTGCTGGTGTCCAGAAGAGTGAGAGACCCGTCGTCGGCTTGGTAGACAAACTTGTCGTGGGAAATCCAGGTCGGCTGTAGCCTGTGCGGCGTCAGATCATCACGAAGGCATTCGTCTAACGTCAGGCGCCTGCCACTCCAGTACAGCAGCTCGTCCACGTACCTAAAAGTTCGTATTCAATCTATTAAACACCGCGATCCTGCAAATGTTTGTCGCTGTAACCTCGAAACTATGAAATCGCGGTTGCTAAGCCCTGCAGAGGGGAGAACGTTACAGGAAGCTAACGTCCTCGCTCCAAAGTGGATTTAAAGGCGATAAAACACTGAATTTCCCGGCTGAGTGAAGTTGAATAGCCTGAGAGGATCTCTCGGGGAAAAATGAAAGTCAACTTGTAGATTTCCTATGCAAACTAGGAGATATATCACAATCCAGGGCATCCTGTCATCGCATTTCTCTGACGGAGAACAAGAAAGACACCGCTCCACCTTTCCGCGATCATTCCGTACTCCTCCATCCAGATCGCGGATCGATTTCTCCTCCCCACCAACAGCAGAATCGACGGAGGGCCCATAAAATTCCCTCCCCCCCTTGGATCGATAAATTCGATCCACTTGGCACGATGGTCCCAGGACGGGTCACAGGCCGCCGATAAAAGGATAGGGAGATCTGCCCGATAAGGGGACGGATTAATTTCGCGAAAGCGGTCTACATAGGATAAGGCATCCCCGTGCTCCTTAACTGCATCCTTTCGTCTGCTCCGTTTCCACGGGAGCCGCTGAAAGATCCGGCACAGATAACACTGCCGGTGGAAAGGAGTAGGAAATCCTTGGGAACACTCACCCGAGGAGGTAAATGGCCGTGACGATCCCGGCGATAACGAACCCGATGACCAGCAGCGAGAAGATTATGCTCCGCCAGTTGTGGCCGCCCTCCCCGTACGTTAGATCCTGTGAATAGACCAGAGATCCTTCGGTTAACGATCGATCGATCCGTGTCCGGCTGGAAACTACGATGCAGAAGCTTGGCTGCTGGCATGCAGGTCACGGATTCTTTTCGGGGGAGGGAGACATCGACGGGGGATGGATCGTTCGTTAACACGCTCATGCTGGTAATTGGTTGTTAGTCCACTCTGATTTCAGGATCTCGCGAAACTCTCCGCCGACGGAGAATTCGCGAGATATAGGAGCTACTCTGTTAGGTTTCCAGCTGTGTAGGTGAATCTGTTACGCGATACGGTAGATCAGTGTCGGATTCGAGATAAGTGGGCGTGTAACGAGGAATAGTAGAAGTGTAGATTGCGAGGGTTCCATTGTCTGATTATCTCAACGCAGTGATAAAACACTTTATAAGTCAGACGGGAGCGTCGCGAACTAACTGACGAAGATTTCCTTATCATCCTGCGACCAAACTATCTGTAGATATATATTCCTCTCGACATCAGTTCAGTCTCTTTACCAAAGAATCTAGAGAACCTTCCACCCAACTTTGGTTCTTTCGCCAAAGAACTCTAGTGTCGCTTGGAAAACGGCGGAATCGCTCGGTCCGTCTAACCCAGACCGACTTTATTTTCACGATCGACAAAAACGCTTTGGGGTCGCCGTGTTCGATCGCGATGGTGTCAAGAATATCGGGGGAGAGGCTTTTGCCTCGGCCCTGCGGACTCGCGTCACGGCCGCGGCATGCATATTGCATTCGGGTTATGTTTGCAACGCGCGCGCACCCCTCGTCCTGCTCGCAGGACTAAGCCCGGATAACACATACCCAGGCTGTAATACGGCTCGACTGGATTTTCGGGACCTGTTAGAATCGCCACGCGAAACCGTGCACACGCATCGCGCGTGCTTGAGCGCCCAGACTTCCATACTGGTATCGATTCGCGCGCGTAAACGCGGTTAATCCGCCCGCTCTTTGATCGTTCAGGTCTATCGTCGAGGGCGATCGCAATTAAGCGGCTCGCCTTGTTCGGATGTGTGTTGGCGATTTGTTTTTGGGAGAAGCATCGACGGGGCTTTTATTATTTGGAGAAGCAGGGTGCTTAGGAATCGAGGTTGCTCCTCTTCAGCGATACACAGCTCGAGCAATCGCTCAATTGGAATTTGCGTCAGGCTCGAGATGCTCATCTTTCGAAATCCCTTCAGCCTCGGCACCCTATTCACGTCCGGAGTAAATGAATACGATCGTCAACCTATGAAATCGCTTTAAATATCCAGTTGGAAGCGTGGCACGTTCGAAACATAATCAGAACGTATTCTCGCCGCCATCTTAAGATCATCGACAATAATGTCACGTCGAAATTGACGGACGATCGACTTCCTCGCCGATTGGCTGTAGTCAGGACACGGTAATCGCTTTTCGACGACTTGTTTATCGCCCGGTGAATAATCGTCGATCTTCCTTCAGCATTCTTCTTTCCACCTTTCGCCTTCTCGTCTGGTTCTTTCTCTTCCTTATTCTCTATCCACCGCGCCGCCCCAACCCCCTTTAATGTCTCTTTCTGCGTCCGCGGAGCTGATCGATTCATCGTCTTTGAATTCCGAGCATGCAGCCGTGCACGTGCTCCCCTCGCAGGATATAATGTTTTCGATACGCGAAGACAGAGTATTCAGGACCGAGGGCCCATCAGGGTGCAACGTGACTGCGTGTACTTGTTTACTGATGCACTTACGCGCGCATGCGTGCACGGTTTCACGAATTATCTTCTGCAATTGAACGTAACGCTGATCAATGGTAATATTTCACTGTCCGCAGTATCGATACAGTGGGTTGCAAAACCCTCTTTAAGAATCCATCGGTGGTTCTAGGAAGAAAGCTTCCAGGGGGATTTAAAAGCAGTTCCTTACCCAACTGCACTTGGAATGTTAATAATAAGTGCACTCAGAGTTAAGGAACGAGTTCCATTCGTGGATTCAGCCTGTATAATTGAAGGAAGAGTTCTGTTTGCCGTGGAGACGGAGAAGATTGAATAAGACCCGAGGTTCCTTTCCATATTTCAATTTCGAGGGAAAGTGTAACGCTACGAGTCTCCAGCTCGAACGGCGATCGTGCTTTCAACGATTCTGGAAGAAATAACAGCGACGGGACCTCTTTATATTCGATAAGAAGGGAGAGGTACAGACTCCTGATCTTCTATGCAACTCTGCATTGTTCAGGATTCAGAGTATTCTTTCAATTCTTACCGTCGATTCTCCCGAAAAATAACAGACTCCGGCGATCGTGCGGCTACGGCAGCCGAAGTGAAAAATATACAGCAGTCTCGTGGTCAAAGAAGTTCCGTGAAATTGCGATACCAGGCGCGGAGCGTGCTCAGAAATTCCCGTTAGACGCTCTGCGAGCAAGCTCCGCGGAGCAGCACTTCGCGGAATAGTAAAATAGTGGTGTTACAATGCTGCTAAGATAGTATTAGCATGATACGGAACGGCGTGAGTTCAGGGGCTGGAAGAGCGGTACGAGAGGAAAATATAATATTCCCTGTACGACAGTGGCGTGGTTTGCGAGAAGAAAATTTCTCGGTAAGGTTGCCACGCGACGCGAACGTTCCCCAACAAGTTTTAGGTGTTCCTTCGCGCCGTTATGGGAGCTGGGGTGGCTGTGATGTAATAAATATATTGCTAGCGAACCGTACGCCGAGAGTTCCATCGTAAAATTCTTATGTTTTATCATGGAAGCGTCGTTACATTAAATAGTGCTATTCACCACACTCTTCTTATTCGTTCATCTTCGTCAACGTAGCCCTCACCCCTTCCCCTGTTGGAATAATTAATTAATGAGTCTGTATCGGCTCTTATCTAAAATCGTATTGCCCTCGAAACTTCTCGAATTTTCGCGAATGTTACAAGATCAGTTTCCTGAAGATTTTTGCATCTTGTCTGTGAAGAATTGTGACG
Source organism: Andrena bicolor (assembly GCA_960531205.1). NCBI lineage: Eukaryota > Metazoa > Arthropoda > Insecta > Hymenoptera > Andrenidae > Andrena > Andrena bicolor. Next base: position 47,496,559 of record OY482664.1, on the reverse strand, counting down.
TTTTCCTTTCACTAAGATTCCTCGACTTCTTGCTCGGGGAAACTATCACCGACGCCGCTGTTAGCTGATACGTTGTAAACAGAGCGACGTTGCAGGCATCATCTTAAAATACTAATTCCACCGCAGCGTGTATTTCGTGTTTTTGCTTTTGTTCTTCATCGATTCTCGATAGGCGATAGAGGAAGAGCGCGGTCTTCCGTGGGGTTTAGTATTTTCTACATGAGGCGCACACTTCTCGCCGTCGTTTCTGGTTTATATTCCCCAGCTACAATATGGCCCTTGCTAGGGAAAGAAGGGCGAGGGTGCCGTGGGAATGGAAATTGGAAGTCGGAAAATGGAATATCCGGCACCGTTGCGCCGGGATTACCCTATTGTGCCGCTTTGCAAATGCAATGACGAAAAGAGAGAGCGCGGATAAGCGAGCTCCGGTCGTGTCGATGCGTTTCGATTGATCTATCGACGAGGAGGGGGAGAATCAATCGACCGTGGAGATAATGGCCGTGCACTTTGACATTCGGGAGATACCGATCTCCGATAATGAAACGCGGAATAATTTCGCTGCAATTAGGCTCCGTCGTGGTCTTCTGTAGTAGCGAACCTTCCAATCCCCCTTTAGTTTGGTCCTTTGAACGAACGGCGGAAAAATTGCTGTTCCAGTCTGTTGTTTTGCACTTGCAGAGCTCTGCTCGAGTATGATATTCGCCTACAACACGACGACTTACACGGCAAATATTTTGAATCTTGGGTAAAGCATGGCTGATGTTAGTCCTGGCGTCACCTTGACTATTTTGCCTGTTTGACTGAGCCAGATCTTATCAATCCATCTCTATCGCTACATCAACGACCACCCTTCCTAGTTAAATGTTTAATAGACGCGTTGTAGAGGGAAGAAATCGTCGGTCTGCCCCTTTAATCCCAGAAACAGAAGCAGAGTTCCTATTAAACGTAAACATCCCATTTGAATTCAACATTGCTGCTCTCCTGGCCCCGTCCCCAACTCGATTTCCGCGCCTCTGTGCAATTTTCCAGGCACCAAGCATACAACGAAAGTAGCCCGGCCTGTTGTCGATCGACGCGGACGGGAGGCCGGCCAGCGAATTTTGCAAAATTCACCGACTTTCAAAGCCGGTGGCCGCGGGCGCGTGCATTATTTACGCTCATTGTATCTCACCGGCGCTCGTAAATAATGTAAAGCACTAATGTATCGCGGCGAGAAAGGACGAAACGAACGCGCGGAGGCACGGTGACGCTGTTATTTGCAGAGTATAGTGCCGAGGCTGCACTCGTCGCTTCACGTAACTGCGGTATTTGCATGTTTACAACGGTGCCGCGTCCCCGATGGAAATAACATATATTCAGAAGAGGTCTCGAGAGCGAAGCCGAACTTTTCGTTGCAAGCTTCTTCAGGCTTTTCCAATATTCGTCCAGCGGAAACCTGGTCAATAGTCGCCTTCGGCTACTGGCTGGTGGCCGGTTCGTTTAGCATGGTCAAGATTTCATTCTTATAAATGCGAAATACAAGTTCCAAAGTGAGTATCCTTTCAAGTCGCCGAGAAATTGTTTATACCAAAATTCGTGGCGAAAAGTAGGGCAGTTTAAAGAATGTTAACTGCTATCTTAATTACTGAGATGTGATGATAATTGAACGATGATGACTGATCTCTTTGAAATGACCAAGCAACAGAAAAGAATTATTCGAGGACGCAGATAAAAGTTTCCTCAAATAAAGAATTCAGTATCAGTAGGTATGGAGACGTAGGAACTCCGGTATTACATGCATTCTGAGAATCTGAATGTGAAATATGTGACGAATGTGAACGATCAGGTTCTCGTCAAAGCGACGACTATCTGTGGCAGTAAAACATCTCCACTGGAAAGCGATACACAGACGAGTACAGGCAGCTTGGACAGGTTGGTAATATGGGAGGCGATAAGCTGTAGCGAAGCCGTGGCAATGTTTCTTTCGGCCGGATTTCATTGATAGCTGGGGTGGAAGGGGAGCAGAAAATTTTCGCGAGATAACGTAACGTTTATTGGCTCGAGAAACGCTAGCAGGGGCGAGAATATCGGGCCGTGGCACGGGCCAGGGAATCCTGTGAGCTTTATCGGATTCCAGGACGTTCCAGAATTATAGGCGTACACGAATTCCTTCAGCCTTTAACCGGGGCGAAACTTTTTTCATCGCCGTAATATCGACGCGTGTTACTCTTCAGTCTCGATGTATCCCGCTATTTAGGGATTAAATGATGAGAAAGAAATTAATATTTCCAGGCATGGACTACGTTACCACGGCTGATTAAACAGTGCTTGTTGTTATTGGCGGAGAAACTGTGAAGAAAGCTTGGTGTAGCAACTAGCTGAAGGCTCGAGAATACTGAGGGAACACTTGGGAAAACACCGACTGCTAGTTTTAGATTTAGTAATAAGGTAAACTCCGTGTTGACGTTGGGGTACCTCCTGTAATTAAACTTTATCAGGGAATACCCCGGGGCAACACTTTTCAAGCCCTCGTTCTATCTAAACATCCAAGTATCCATAAATTATTATCAGACTCCTCTCGACTGTCCTACCATCCGCTTTCCTGCGAATCAATGTCAATTCACTTCATCGTAAATCCGGCCGGATCCGCTGCCATCGGCGATATCCAAATTCATATCGGCGTCACGTACGATGTCAGATCAGTGGGTATTAAAAATCGTTGATATTCGAGAGAGAGAGAGAGAGAGAGAGAGAGAGAGAGAGAGCGCCGGAGCTTTCAGATTGCATCGCGTCTTGTTATTGCGAGTGTCGCTTGAACCGCCGCAATATCGAGCAGACGTGGGTGGTGTGAACGGGACAAGGGTACAGTTATTGCCGAATGTTCGCGCGACCGAGAAAATTGAGCAATAGTACGAGGCGAGAATCGTCGAAGGGCCGCGCTGCGAGGCTCTGCACTTCCGCAGATGTCCGTGATCAAGTGTAGGTACGGTATTCATTTGATCGTGCATCGTGCAAAGTTACGGCACCTCGAAACCAAATTCGAACGAAAGAGATGGACGCACAGCAGAGAAGGTTAGAAAAAACATGGCGATTATTGTGGGGCAGAACGGGATCCAATGAACACGGCGGAAAATGCTTGGAAAATGTGCATGGATGGTAGTCTCGAACGGTTTACAGGGAGTCCAGATAAACATGTACAAGGAACGCTGGGCGTGAAAAGCGTGGAAATGAATTCGATGCGAAGTCGTTTGCTTATCTTCTGACAAATTGAGCGGCGTATTGGCCATCGCTGTTCCTCGTTAGCGTTAGCTTCCAGAAATAGCACGATCAGCGCGTCGTATCCCCGATCAGATGCATTTCACGCACGTAGCACTTCATTTCCACAAGACCGGACACCGGTTTCGGCACTGTGCAACGTTATATCCACGATTGCCCGTCAGTTATCGAACGAGGCCTAATCCTTCGTCACCGAGGAACGAGGCTCGACTGAGAGGAATCTTTCTGCCAGACTTTCTGGCTCATTGCCCTCCACACCTCAGTGTTCTCTTTGTCCCTCGCCCGTGCCTCTGCTAACGTGTTATAAATTATATACACACGCGCATTAGGCGGTGTATTGTAAATCGCTCATAGCACCGTGGCCCCTTTGAGCTGGGCTGATGGATGTGGAGGCAGAGTGAATAAATTCGATTCCAATTAACGCCGGCCACATACGTCTGCATAGGTTTCAGCTCACTGGCGGACCGTTTTGCCACTATGTTTTATAAATACTATTGATCTCACGTGCCGCGTTACGTCACTCCTCTGCTCGGTAAATCAATTCTGTTTTGAAAGGCGAAAAAATAGCAGGTACAGTACGTGCTCTCCTTCTTGCACGGGCGCATTGCTTTTAGCTGCTCCAATTCACTTTCCACAGTCCCGCGGCTATTGGCGACGGATCCCTAATAGGGAGAATTCGAAGCAGTTCACGGTACCTTTAGATATTGAAATTATCCCACGCTTTTAAGATTTATGTACATGTTGGATCTTTTTATTCAGGTTCCACCAGCTGAAGAAACCGAGAACCGCGGTCGAAGAAGTGGAAGAAATACGTCGATCGGCTCACCAGTGGCCCGTGGAGCCGCGTGCAGTGTCTCATTTCACGAGGAAGCTGGCCCCTCCAGCTTGGATCAGCACCTTTCACCCCGAAAGACAATGTCGGACTGACGTGCCTTCCCGCCGCCGAAAGGGACCCTCCTTCCCGTTTCTCTCTTTTTGCCACGACAGGAAGTTCAAAGGGGTGACATATGCCGATTCGCCTCTTCAGGGGTCAGGAGGGCACTCGGCGAGAAGGGTCGATAATCGAAGAGGGGAGCAAGTTCCATCGGCGGGTCTCTTACGTTACGTTGCAGCGCGAAAAATACATCCCTTCGTCGGACATGCGGCGGGCAGCGTCGTCGCCTCGCGTCGACCAAGCGACGGGAAAATAGATTCGTGGAATTTTCATCGGGGATTCGATGGTCCGTTCCGTCGGTGTCTCACCTCCCCTCCCCCCTCCCACCCCGTTCCGCCACCGATATCGAATAATTTAAACCTTGAAGCGCTTCTAAATCCATCCGGACTACCAGTAACAGGCATGTGGCCCAGCAATTTGGTTCGAAGCCGACCGTAGCATTCAGATTACCTGGCAGAATATCGCGGGATAAATGTGGAGGAATCTTAGTGAGGAGAGATATCGACCAAACAGAGGGCAGCACGGCTCCCCCGGTCTGAACAGACATTTATTACAGAAGAAAGGTGTTGAGGTCCATTTGCTGGTCAGGTGTGCTCGACTTTCGACTCTCGGACAGCTATAACGTCCGATTTCGTCGCGACTGGTTTTACGAACTTCTTCTAGTTAGTAGAACCACGATCACCGACCAATCTGGTAGGGCGGATTTCACGCGTCCGCGGAGACTGCCCATCAGCAGGGCCCACAGATAATCGTTGACAATGAAATGGTCGGCTGAGGCCGTTGTTGCTTTCGCGACGGTGGTTTACCTAGTGTGTAACGCGTTTGTCGTAGTCTCAAAGGGCCACCCACACGTATTAACCAGTCGGGACTTTCACCCCCTCTAGGCCTTTTCGCCCCTCGCAGCTGTGTCACGGTGGTCAAGTTATTCCGAGCTTGCCTGTGGAGAGACAGCTCCCCAATCTGGATTTCTCTCCCACGAATTCTCCCGTCTTCTCAACCACCTTTTCGTCGAGGTTTCGCGGTGATGGGGAAGATATCTGGTCGACTTTACTCCGCGCTCGCGTCGCTAGCCTGTGATAGACTTCTGGAATCTCTGGCGTGTGCAGATTTCACTATTAATGTCCCTAAAGATCAAAGAATTTTGAAAGCACTTCGTACGATTAAGTTGCGTGGAACATCCTCCACCGCAAGTACACATCCTCCCTTTCTCAGGATTTGTACAGGTTAACGAGGTAAAGACCGTAGACTCTCCGTAAACACGCACACGGTGAAACAATTCGCAAACATGCGGGGCAGTGCTTGCAATTTGCTCAACCACCGCACCAAGTCCTCAAGGCTATCGAGCCGAACGTCCTAGATCTTCGCAGGAATCATTCTAGTTCCCAGAATTCTCTAAATCATGCCTAACGATCTAGAGACTGCGCCATCAACCTCTCCGTCCATTAAAGCCCACCGTCAAGTATCCTCCGCGTTATTAGAATTCGGTAACAATTCTACTTGACGACGTTAAGAGGCAAGCGGTGTCTGAACGGCATCTACCGCTTCTCCGTTTGCATTTCCGCGATCGTTCGAACCCTGCTGGAAGGGTTGGCCGAAAGGCCAAGAATTCTCATTACCCCGAAACAAGCGTCGACGGGGGTGGAAGGGTGAGAGGACCCGGGTTCTTCGATCAGTGCTCGGGTGGAGGCGATTCGCGAAGGTCGCGGCGAAACGGCGTATCGCGAGATTGCATCGTTAATGGATCGCCGCCGCGATAACAGCGCTGCGCGAGTCGTTAAAGGCGTCGTTTCCTCCACGTTTCCGGTCCCACGGAGGGACTGAAAAGCTCCCGAGCTGTCAGCTGCAACCAATTAGAGCGGCAGGGCGTGTTTCCACGCTCCGACTTCTGTAGAAAAGGATTCTCCTGTCGATTCTTTTGTACGACTCGGTGCACGGCTAAATTGCGCGCCCCGAGGAACCTGGAGGAAGTAGAGCCTCGACTACGGCTCCTCGCTGATATTAAATTGATGTTGCTCGATCTTTCTATTGTAATTGAGGGTAGTTTCCCGCCGTGCTAGTAGCTTCGACCGAGGCTTTCGTCCAGTCTCTGGCTGATCCGGGTCGAAACAGTTGCAAGTACTTCGTTTAATCGAGGAACAGCTCGTCGTGATAAGATTCTTATAAGATCTGGAAGCATGATGAACTGAACTGCAAGTCTGTGCCTTTGCGATACTCGCCAGTGATTAAAAGGGAAACTGTGATTGAATTCTTAGTACGACGGGCACTCGAACCTACAGCACCGTCGTTATTCCCGAAGATTAAATTGAATTAATTTTACTCGACGAAGTCCAGCGATCAAAGTAGAAAGCCGATGAAAATCATTTGACCGTCAAGCTCTTCCGGTTATGGGTGCAGTTTACGAAAACAGGGGGATTCTGGGGGGACAGGGCAAACTGCGGTTACATTGCAGCCTCAGCTGTGACGCGAGCTTTCATGAATAAATCTGCATGCGTCTGAAAATTCGCGCGACAACCCCTCCCTCGTTCCACGGCGGCATTGTAGTCGCGAGTATGTAAATATTATCCAAACAACGCAGTCGTATTCCGACATTCGCGTGTAAATTTAGACCGACCGCGCTGAAGGCTTCAGTTTTATCGATCGGAATTCCAGCCGTCGTTCACCGTGCCTCGTCTATGGGAATTATACACGTACGCGCGATATCTAGGAGAGTGTTCGGTTATAAATAATAGCCCTTCGAGAGTTGCACACTGCCCCGGCCGCCGGTGACATTCTACCACGTCGCTGAAACTATTTCCAAACTTCTCGGTTCGCGGATGCGTCGGGAATGCCCCTTTGATGCACCCTCGATGACATTCTCGTAGTTGCTGGGTCGTGAAAAACGGAGGTGGAACTATGTCGTGGGATAAACGCGTGGGAGGTGTGAGGTGCAGCATCTTTAAGTCCAGTAGCGGAGGCTCCATGGGGCTGCAAAAGTGTTCGCACTTTGCATTCATCTGTAGAAGCGAGTGGGTGCCAATCAGCGTTTTCTAATCAATCAGGTGTGCAGCAGTCTCCAAGTGCTCAGCTGATCAATTAACGAGTGCGCTGATTGCCACTTGCTTAGCCTGTGGCTCGAGTGCAATGTAAACAGCTGGGGTGATCGGGCAAGTAGTACGAGACTGTGAGAGCCAGACTCGAGTCCTCGAACGCTACGTTTCATCCTACAAGTACGAATCTTTCTGCTCGCCAATTAAGATTGCAATCGTCGTACTGGTGTTAGTAGTACACAGGAATCTTGGTTATCCTGAATATCTTGAAACCTAATCGGAAACAGGCTGCCACCACTTAACACCCGTACTTCGAACACGAAAGCTCGAAGAGAAATCGAAAAGAACCGACGTTTTCTGCAATCATGGAAGTTCCAACACCCCGCCAAACTGATAATTATTTGCCAATTTCCCCCCACTATCTTCATCCAAAGTCTCAAGCAACTTTCCACTTCCAAGAATTTCAATCGCCTCGAAGAACCAATCAACGGAGCAAGAACTTAGGTGCAAGAATTCCCCAAGAATCCAGCGTTAAACTTACACTCCGATACCATTCGTTCTCCCATTGAAAAACTGAGGCCTCCACCTATACTACCGCTGTACTCACATTACACAGAAGAAAATCAGTTCCCACTTATTCATTCAGATTCCTCTCTCCGTTTCTTCGAGCCTCTAACGTGATTTCCACGACTCCGTACGATGCACCGGGCACCAAAGCCAACAAAGTTATTTCTCTGCCCTGGGACGGGGCGAAGTGGAAAGCGAGCCGGGGATTTTCCAACGGAAAGCTACCTGTCGCGCCACCGTTTCCACGTTATATCGGGAAAATCAGTTGGCTGTTATCAGCCGCTCTCGCAGCCTCTGCTCCCCTTAAAGGCGTCCGCTCTCCCATCTCGAGATGGCGCGGCTAGGGCTGTTCTCGGGCTGGCTGGTCCCTTCGCGACGCGCCTTTGCATAATTAACTTTCTCGAGGGCGCGTTGAAGACGCCGCCCCGCCCGCCGCTCGTAACGCGACGTTTAGACGTCGCGATATCGGTCGTTCGCGACATCTCGACATCTCGGCAGTCAAACCTCGCGCAGCTATGCGACGAGAGATGGGGAAACAAAGGGGAACGGAGGTAAGCAGCCAGTCTGCATAATGAATCCCTTCTCTCTCACTCGCTCACTCGACGATCCTCTCCTCTGATTTACTCGTCCTACTGCCGTGTAATTAGCGCGTCTTTGTTTCTGCCCCGGGACTCTCAGCCGTTCCCAAAATCCTCGGCAAGTTTTTGCCGAGTTTTCGCGGGGAGACGGCGCGGCGGAGTCTTTCGACGCTCGGCTATTTGCAAGTCTAATTAATTGACGGTTTCCAGCTAATGGCTCGAGCTGAATGTCGTTTGGAATTTATTAGCGTTTCGGTGGGAATAGTTGCTGCTATCCATCTGAAAGCTTTTCGACGCTGTTACTGGCAATTATTGCGGAATAATTAGGGGAAGTGTTGTTTGAGCGTTGGGACACGTTTAAGTTCATCCTTTTGTCTTCATCCTGGAGAAGTTCGTAGGGTTTATGGTAATTGTATGATTATACTTTCGGCAACTGAAGGTGATGGTGGGAACGTGACGAGTCTACTTGTAGTTTCAAGTGTTTACGGCTCAGTTTGCAGCGAATTCTGTAATTAGTAAAGGGACTTAATGTCCGCTATCGTCTTCAAGTCGTACCTTCATGCTCGTTTACAGGAATTGTTTCGTTAATTCAGCCGTCGCTGTTTGAAGAATTCACTTTAGCATTTTCAACACTGTGTAACGAGCTCTGCTTTCAATTCTGAGAACCCTCGTAACCGGCAAGCCGATCTTTGAAACAAACGGAGGGTAATGAAACTCGAAGAAAGGCGTGTGCATTTTCCTCTTCGCAGACGTGGACGCTTCCGCTTAAACTGTTTTTCGTCGGCAGGAAAGAATGAAAATTGGCTGACTTAATACCGGTGAATAATCTTGAGATCATCTGGAATGCTTCTGCGGTACGGCTGTGCGGTTTCGCGACGCTGCGGTTTCTTAACCTTGCGATTCTCCAATTGTTTGATCCGACTCTTGAGATCCCTATCTTTCGTTCGTGGTTCCTAGGAATTGGGTCGCAAGAGTGAGTGTATCAATTCGAAGGCTACGGTCTCGTGCGTGGTCGTCGTGTTCTGTGTTTGCGTTGAAACTGTGTCAACGTGTTCCTTTGACTGTGAGAAGTGTGATTACACACAGTGTCCACGTTTTTCGCGTGGATGTTTGCCACAATGCTGCACGCTAACACCGCTAAATTCTATGCCAATAAACGTTCTACGTCGCGGCTATCAGTTTCATTCCAGTCCAGATGCAACGTCTTCGTGTTAACATGCGTTTCGATCACATCTGTCTTTGTTATTGTGGAACAGTCTTGGGTTATCATATTCACAATCAATTGGAGACACATAAGAACATCACGAAAAGTGCAACTTCTATACTTATAGTCGAGGGATTCTTGAGGCAAAAAATGCAACGATTCTAAGGCCCGCGTTCCTTCTGAAATGCATTCGTTTGTCACAAAGAGTTCACTTCTGACCCAAAGCATCCCTCGCGCGACACACCTAACACCCCGTGTATTGTACTACAGTTACCAGGTCTCATAGCAAAGAAAGGTTCCCACTACGATCGGTGAAACTTGGAAGACAAGGGTTACAACAGAGTCATGCGTTCGAAACCTGACAAAATTCGCCACGAAACGGCGAACGAGCAATCTCGAGCGACGGTAGGAGGATGTCAGGACGGGCCGCTGGAGCGATTTACCTCTTTTACCTGAGCTGACTTTGAACGGGGATCGGCGACCTGGACGGTCTCGTCGGGAGGCAGCCGCCAGGAGTTCCTCTCGATGTTGACGCTGGCGTTCATAGCGGCCTCCTCCTCCGCGTCCCCTGTCCTTCGTCGTTCCTAGCAGCTTCGTCCTTGCGCGAGCAGTTCCCCGAGGTCCCCAGGGTAACCCCTGGGCCACTCCTGGGGCCGAGGTCCAGCACCAGCAATCCACAGTTCCTCACCTGGAACAAAGTGACACAGGATGGTGTCGATCAGCTCGTTGGTGTCCCTCGCATACATTTTAAAGAGTAACGTCCTAGATTTATTTATTTATTTATTTATTTATTATACGGAAAGCCCCATAGATGTTTTTTTTTTACGTGGAATCTTCTGATGAATAATTCAGTCTTTGAATTAGTGGGTGTAGGTGTTTAGAGATTCAGAGGGAGAGAGAATGTAATTAGATACCAAGAAAGTGAAGCTTTCGAGTATTCGAGAATTAAAAATAGTATCCAGGAGTAAAATTGGGGACACGTAAGTAGTACAATGTTCCATCGATTGGCGAGTGGGACATCGAAGAACAGTGTCGGGTGGGTAAAAAGTTCCAAGGTGCACAAAGCCCGAGGAGTAGCAGTGAACGGTGAAAATTCAATCTGACTTCCTCCAGCGGTAGGTAAGTGAAACAGGTTAATGGCGAATCGTAGCTTCGAACAAACCTTATTGTCCGGATTGCAGGTGGACTGATCGAACGGTCCACTTCTGCAGCGATTAATATCGATTTCTTATTAGAGCCCCGTCCCCGAGAGAAAAGGTTAAGGATGATTTTGATGAAATGCCATGGCAGTTTGCATGAAACGCCTCATCGGTCCTTTTCATCTTACTCTTCTCGTTCTCAGAGAACGTATCGCGTACATTATTTACTCTTAACAATCCCGGAAGACTCGTGTCGAATTTCGAAATTTTCAAGCTCAAACGAACCTTGAAGCTAATTTGATAATTTCACTGAACCCTTGATAGTGTGTTTCCCATAATCACCATTAACAATCCCGTTCAGTTTGCGGGCAGCGGGAAACCAGCCTCGAAAGGCACGAACAAAGGATAATTACGAATTCCTCGGGGAATTAAACCCGAATAAGGGGATTACAACCGCCCAGGTTGTCCGTCTTCTTCCATGAATAATTTAATTAACGTAGAAATTCCTCGCACGGGAACCCAAACAGCGGACCATTAGTTTATTTTCGATTTAAATTTCAAATCGCTAGCACGGAGGCAGGCGAGGGTATACAAAATGCAAACAAAATGCAGCATCGACCACGCGTCGTAGCCAATACCGTAAATTTCTGCTCTGTACGCTTCCACGTCGATCGTACCCTTCTCAGTAATTCAATCCCGAAGCCTGACCAAAGAAACGTACCCGATTCCTCCGAAAGGCCATGGATCAACGTACCGCCGTGGGGCCGGGAAGAGTATTTATTCAGCAAGATGCAGAGACCGCTAGGTACACTATTAAACGTGGAAGCGACTGAAACATAGATCGTGATAACGAACCACCGATCCAGTCAGCGGGAATTTATGGGACTCAAAAGGAATGCAAAGACCGCGAAACGCTAGCGGCATGGAGAACGAAAACGGCCGGGTACCGTTGCCTTTTCGCGACTCCTGGCGTCTCCTTTCTCCTCGTTCATTGCCTCCCGCGCCCGTCGAATTTAAATTCTCGCGATTGCATTTATAAAACTGCAGTCGCGGAAGAGCGATTTAACCGCCGCCGCGAATTTCGCTGGGCGCGCTTTCCTGCTCGGTCGCATCCAACGCATCCACCCGCTTCCGTATCGCTTCGTCCCGCTGAATATCCGAGTATTTCCAATTCATCCGCGATTCCGCGACATTTGAATAATTTTCCTGCCACGACTGACCTCCGTGGGAGCCTTAGCACCGGTCTCCTTCCGCCCCCTCTCTCCTCCCCCGATGGATTTTAAAATCCATCCCACTGAAACGGCGATGTCGTGTTTCAAGTTCGACAGCAGGGCGACGTCTCAAGTTCAGCGCGTCTCCGCGGTAAGGAGATTTCAAGTTTCGCTGGCTTATCATAGAGCCGCGCCTCGGTGACAAAATGTCAGCCAACGAGTTCAGGTAATCGCGTTATACGACGGCGGCGCTTTATGTAAAAGAAAGAACTTTGCAATCCGGTTGGCGCTATCCTATCGTGCTGCGCATCGCCGGATCGTAAAGTGAAATTGCACGAGGATACAGTTCACGTACGGCCGCATGCATCATTTCAGCTTCCCGCTCGGCTCGACGTGACACGACGTCGTAAAAACGCGAGATATCTCGCCGGTGGATTTCAATAGGCCGGCGTTTTATGACGCAGGCGAAATTACTGTTTGAATTCGACCGTCACCGTGGTGTAGCGGGTTCGTTTTTGCAGCTGCCTCATGTTCGCGACTTTGGGCAAATTTAACGCCTCTGTCTCTCGCGACCCTTCAACTATCCATTCAGATTTCGAGCCATATGGGCGCTATAAACTTTCGTGATCAGGATACGAATACGCGAAGGGAAAAGTGGTAAAGATAAACGCGTTGCACCTGGAACTATCTTGAATTCGTATCCACGAATAACTCCCACAGTCAAATTTCTGACCTCGTTTCCATAGACTTTAGAGTCACGCCTTTTGATCCCACGAGTTCCTCCTTTCCATTTCCACTGTATCTTAATTCAATCGACAGAATACCGTGAAACTTCGCCCAACAGATACCCCATTGTCTAAAAATTCTCGCGAGACCGTTCTAACAAGGCGGGACGTAAAATCGACGAGCGATTCGAGCTTCAACACCGTTGAACTTTTAACAACAGTATCCTCGATCGCAGCGCCGACGGCTCGTCCATTAAATCGTTCTCGAGCCATCTCACTTTCGGCATCTGGATCGCTTCATCATCTTTCCACTGTCCTCTCGCGAGGGACGCCGGGGCGAGGTTGCGTTTGCGGAGAAGTTAGATAATGAGGCAGCCGGCAGTTGGCCGAAAGCTATTGCCCGAAGGAATCGTTTAATTACATCACGGGCTTCTTTTTCTGTTCGTCAGGAAGTCGATAAAGGTGGATGAGATTGGCGCAGGGGTTGGGGATACTTTGAAGTTTTCAACGTCCGCGGAGAACAAGTCTGCCCTCCCCTTTCCTACCGCCCGCCCACTCGAAAGATGGATTAACCTTAATTAAAGTTCCGCCCTTTTTTTCCTTAACTTTGCTTCGAATACCGGCTCCCTGTCGCGGCGTCCGGGCGCTGTACCTCGGCAATCTCTGCCTTACACAACGAGCGAGTCGTGATACCATCGGGCTTTAGTCCTGAAACGTGGGGACGGGGCACGTGAAACTGGACAATTAAATCCTCTGTCCTCCCGTACACCAAGGAGCCCTAATTCCATTGGCCCGGCTACCAATCATCCAGATAATCCACATTAAAAACAATGGTATTAGTAGCAATAAGCACAGATATGATGGCGCAGTGAAGCTCTAAGGGGATGAAGCGAATTAAACGAGTCGCTGTAATTTAATAATCGCGGCAACGAATTACGTAACCAGCGCCCAGAATTATCCGCGTGTCCAACAATTAATAATAACGGAGGAAGTGGGCGAGGGAGGAACGGAGCGGGCCACCGAGGTAGGGGGTGGCGAAAGAGGACGTTGTCCTCGTGAAAGGGTTACCACGTTACCCGCGGGTCGTGACGTCAGAAGGGGGTGTGTTACGTCAGTAGTGCGGCAGACTGTGTGGACTCGGAGCTTCGGCTGGGAGAGGGTCGCGAGGGTGTGTGGAGGGGGGAGGGGGAAGCTGCGAAGGGGATGCAGGCGGTCTGAACGGCGGGGCAAGGGCTGACGCAAAATAAGGTCGGCCACCCCGGATTTCATTCATCAGTCACAGTCCACGGTGGCCCAGGCTAACTGGATTAATCCTCCGCAGTTGTCAAGCCCGTCTGAAGCGACAAAACCGAATTCGGGATGCGGATCGATGGCGGGCGCGTTGGATTTCACGTATGCGCGTAAAACCATTCGAAGAATTCACCGCCCTTTGCATTTGTAGCACGTTTCACGCGGAAATTTGATGCTTGACTGATCGCGCAGATTAGAGTTTCGATTGGAATTTCCAATTGCAGGAGATCGATAGGGTTTTCATAAGCTTTTAGATGTGATGCAGAGGGGAGAATCATGAACACTGTGCGATTATACTACAAGGCTTTGTGAGCTTTTATTTTTCATTTGTCAAATTCGAGGCTGGGTAATTTCGAAAATCAAAACGTTTGCTTTGAATTATTTCAACCACGAATGTTTTGCTGGCGCAGTTCTTCCGTCCCTTTTTGAGTGAAGGACAGAAACTGCTAATCCAAGATCTTAGCCCCGACTCGCGAATCTTGCATCCACCGTTCGTTAAACGCCCCGAGTAAAAACATTTGCACGAAGCGGGGCAAAAAGCGGGAGCTTCTTCTGGTAATCGAATTTTCACACAGCGCCAGGCATAGATCGCCTGGCTCGCCAGCAACGTTCTTTGCAGAAGCTCTGTGTCCATGTTCTTTCACTTGCCAAGCAACCGACGCCAAATTTGCTCATTACACTTTTCTTGCGATGCATCTTCCTCGGCTTTTCTCCGTTTCAGGCGAGGATCAAGTGTTTTCTATTCGATAATTGCTCGGGAGATCAGAACTGATCGAAAAAGTTGGGGGAATTCTGCCAGGAAGCTGGAATGCGTGGAGGGTATCGAGAATTCTTTGGCGCGAGTAGAACGAGTCGCGCAATGGTCAGACGGCCCTCACAACCCCTTACAACCAAAATTCAACACGCTTTTACTTTCCTCGTAGTCGTATTACAGCAATAGGGGATTCAAAATTGTTATTCCTAAGTCAACTGCGTCTGCACCTTAATTAATATTACTAAAAGAACATCCGAAAATGTGCAAACAGCCTCTGCAATGGAAAGTAACGTAAATTTTTTACTTCCCTAGAAGCAACTTACTGAAGACCCTTTCCCAACAGTTATGTAATAGTCTATCTACACAGTGCTACTTTAAAACGCTTTTGAAGACAAAGCTTCAGCGTTATATATATCTCTTTTCGCGAAACCGTTGCGAAAATGGCAGCCGCAAAATGGCCGCGTTTATGGACGAATTTAAAATTGCGAGGCGGCCCGGGAAAACGTAAAGCGCGTCAGCTCGACGAACAGGAACCGGAAATCCGCTCGTAATTATTAATAACAGCCCGTTTTGCATGAGTTCCAGCCTCCATTTTTCATTCGATCGTCCCCCGTTTAAACTAAATGCTCGTTTCGTTCGCCAACGTTATAACTGTGAAAAATATGGAAAAGTGCAACGATTGGTCGCAAGCATCGACTCACTTTCGCTATACTTTCGCGACAGGGATAGCGAATAATGATTGTAGAGATAGTCGTCAACGCGAGATGTCATGGCAGTTGCTGTAACCACGTTGGGGGAGCCCCGATATTCTCGCAGCGACGATTCGCGTTTTCGACGCGAACGATTTATAGCCAGTGGAAAGAATATCGCGTGCACGGTTGCCAGGTTCTCTGTATATTTCACGGTAATTCCGTTTCTGGCACGTTTCGGCCGATATATTCGGCCCCGCGTGCCCTCGAATACGTATTACTGCGATTCCGTGACTTCCAGCTCCGAAACGGACTCGTGTCCAGCCCCCTTGCAACCGTGCGCGTACATACGAATGCACGTATCACAGGCGTGGCAATAATGCTCCAGGGGAGTGAATTTTGCAGTAGCTCATTCTTTGATAACGCCCGTCTGAAACCGCAGGCGTCTCTTCTCCATAAATATCGTAGCAAGCATCTTCCAAAAATAATGTATCTTTGAGCACAGATCATTCGTCATCTAAAGAGCTCCCTACACGAAGGCCTCTCGTTGCTTCCACCTACGTTTCTGCTGCAGATATTCAAAGCACGAAGACCTTAGGCCTGGATTATTAAGTCTTGCTTCTAGTTTCCCTAAAAAATTATTCAAAAGTGTTGCAGAAGAGGTTGAAGTAGCTTTCAGACATAACGGTGTACGTAACGATACGAAGCCGTAAGTAACATTGTTTATTGCGTACGTTTCTCGATATCCCTCGTGCCTCGATCGCATTCCCCGCGTACATTCTCGTTCCGCGGTATCGAGGAGTTATATCGAGAACCGGAAGCGAGGTTAGCATTGCGGATATTAAAGGCGCCTGCTTCTGTGGCTTCTTCGACTGTGTACCCACGGCCACGTCGTGGGATGCGCCATAATGTTCCTCGTGAAATTCGATAATAAATGCGCGTGGAACATTTATGTTGTCCGTGGAATATACAACGTACCTCGTATTTTCGTCTGCCGTGTTCTTTTTCGAGCAGTGCCTCTCTAAACTTTCGTTTTATACCTCAGCGAACGAATTCAAAGATACTTTCAAGATACTTCGATTCCCATTTTCTTATTCCGAGAATTAAAGACAGCCTGTACTTTGCTGGATCGTTCGGCGCAGTAAAATAATATACAAACACGGTGCTTGAGACCAGCCTCGTAATTTCGAGGAGATCCATCGAGCCATTCAGTGAACGTTAGAACTACTTTATAGGCGCACAAAAGCCGATTACAGCTTTCAGTAACTCGGCATCCGCGGGCAAGGGCTGGCCTGCATAGATCTAAACGGTGTCGTTTCAGTCTACGGAAGTTTTCACGAGCATCGCAGCGAGCTCGTTTCGTCGTTTACGCGCCGGTTACTTGCCGCTGAACCAGGGGGTAGGGGGTGGGGATTCGGGCCGCGAGGCAAAGCAAACTGTTTGCGAGCAATTGTTTTCGCTTGTTACACATCCGTGTCTTTCCCATCGACGCGTTGCCACCCGTTAAATTAAAACAAACTAAATCTCGCCTCGTCAGGATCGTTCGATCTGCAATTTCGTTACTACCACCGACAAATAACGTTACTACCTTCGCGCTACTTCGCTCGCGAGAATTACAAACACTTAATGGCACGTTTCATTGGCCCGATTCGAGGATCCAAGCAGGGCCCATAAATACCTGTCGAATAGGACCAAGAGTGAACTGTCTCCATCCCCATTTCACTACTCTTCTACAGATTCGCCGTAATCAATGCCCCGTCAGAGACATCCAGTGAAAACAAACTTGTTTGTTCGCGAGCGCGGAAAGGAGATGACCAATAAAAAACGATGACGAATGCACGGTCGCGCCGCCAAGCTTGCCCTGTCCTCGCAAATCGTTCTCCAACAGCCCCATTCCACCCACAACCCCCTTTCGCCCAATACTCGGCTCCACCAACCAGCAGGACGGGATGTAACGGCGATGGTCGCGTCAGCAGTCGCAGTTTTACGAATCAAATCGAATCGAATCGACGCCATTGTCCCCGTGCCCGCGTTTAGTGCGGCATTAACTGCCCAGCTTCCGGAAACGAGCGCGCGTGTTCCGTCGGCCACCTGAACGCGCGGTCGTTTCGCCGGGAATATTCGGTGGATGGCCGCTCGTATCGACAAGCAGGCCGCTAGAATGATTGGAAAAGTTTACGTCATGCGGTCGATAGCTTCCACTGCCGAAGGGGGGCAAGGGATGGGGGCGAGTTGTACGAGTTTTCCGCTATAAAGTATGAGTTTGTAATTCGCGGTACGCGTAGGCTGGAACCGAAAGTTCCACGAATTTGTTTGCCATGGAATCTGTGTTTTATACGGTTGAGGTAAACTGGACTTCAGAGCTGATGGTTGGTGTGTTCCAGGGTTGTCCGTGATAACGATGCAGTTAGAGGGTTGATGTGATTAGGGGATGGAGGACAATATGTCCCAGGATGAGTTAGGATATTTAGATCTTCCTTCGATTCTCATTTAGTTGACACACTCAAACGGTTTCGTCTCGTGCCACCATTTCCTAGGAGCACTATAGCAACTCGAGTGGCTCTTCAGGAGGGTGTCCATCGATGACCAGACGGTCGATCATAAAGCGGCGCGAGTTTATGTCCTGTCGTAAGAACTCGCAACCTCAGAAACTTTTAGGGGTCATAATAAAACTGCGCTCCGCCTCCATAAAGTGTTACCGAAATCGAGACACTCGTCCTATCCCCGTTGAAGAAGCGCCGTTCACCCCGCGGCCAAACTTCTTCGCGGTGCCGCGTAAAAATTTTCAGTGCCCGAACCGCGGGACGGCAAAATTTTTCGGGATCGTTAGAGGTGAGTCCAGGCCGACTCCCGGCCGGAGAAAAAGTTACGATCGCCTCTGAATTATCCAAATGCGTCCTGGGTGAGAAACGTGACACTCCCTCCGGTGGTCGACTCGCGTGGAGAAGCCCCGACAGAGGAGAATCGCGTTACTGCGGGAAATACAGCCTCTGGCCGGTGTCGTGGCACTTAATTAATCCATAAAGCCTGTATTTTCATTAGCATCGTAAGACCAGCTTAATGACGTCGTTGCTGAGATTGGTTTTAATTACAAATTACCGGGTGCCATTCGATTTCCCTTTGCTTATCTCAGCTTCTTCCACCAGGAAGCGATAGGCAATAAATACACCGAGAAAAATTCTTAATAGACATTCAGACCAACGTAAAATTCCCCAAAAACCAAAGATTCGTATGCTTGGAATGTTCCCTGAGATTCGAGTGGGCTAATCAGAACCAAGCTTTCCTGGGATCAAAATTTCGCCGAGACAGTAGCCACATCTACCAGGCCTTTCTGCAATTTACTCTCTCCGAGTTCCGCCGATTTCGCCGCGAATATTACACTCGCCCACACGCTTCCACACCCCTGCCCATCTTTATTGGCGCAGGGCCGCGCAATTTATGGGGGGTGGTTTAATTAACCCCAGCCAGGCGAGCCAGACGCGAAAGCTTCTCCACAGAGAAAAAGGTGGCTGCTTATTAAAATTCCCGCGACAGGCGAGCGTACCTTGATACCGGGCAGAAATTCGCAGCAGAGGAGGGAATAATGGAACGAATTCTTTAACGAGATCGCGTGACAGGGAGGCTCTGAATGGCTGTCGGGCGGAACAACAGGTAGCTTTACGAATTAATAAACCGATTAGACTGTGCGAACCCACGGCTGGGAATCCAGGATTCACGGGGAATTAACTCGGCAGAGGGAAACGGGACACGTTGCTCGAGACGAGGATCAGATTTTGGCGAGCTGGATTTGGGGAACGCGCGGTCCGCGACAATTTGACGTATCGAATCGAATTTTGGCAATGCAACTTCAAGAGGAACTCTTGAAACACTAACTCCATTCAGAAGATCATAATCCGAGGATAGTCGCCGGATGGTTTTCTCTATTTCCATTGCCAACACTCTTCGCAGACAGTGAGAAATGACTGTTAACGCGCTGAAAGCATCGCAGGAAGGAAGAAGAAGAATGAAGTTTTGTAAATTTGCTAGCCGCAGGAAACTCTCCGTACAAAAGATCCTTGCACAAGGCGAAAGCACCCAGGGCGCATCAATGAAGCCTCCAATTTTCCCAGGTGTTCGCCGCAGAAGCTGCGAAAGCAACGAGAACCAGTAGCTACCACGTAAACGATGAGGAATACAATTGTTTGTCCTGCCCCTTTGAGCGGGGAGCTACGAAAGAGGAATATAATCCGATATCCGCGATCTTCGCTGCCAGAAGAGGTTCATCTTTGTTCTTTAAACCCGCGGAAATCCTTTCTGCGCGTAGTAAGAACCTAGCGTCCCAGTTTACAACGATCAGCATCCAGCACGCTACTGTTCCTTTTCTACCAACTAATTTCTTCTTCTCTGCCTCTGAATGAACATCGAGGCAAGAGGAAATACCTTGTGGAGCCTCGAAAAATTTGCCTCGCTGCAGCTGAGATCTGTTATCGAGTTTACAGGAAGGGACATTCGTTAGACGAGAATTCTACGGATTCCACTGCACCCCCGTCCACTTTTCTGGCAGCGGCTGTATTTCCGCTCTTCTCCGCTTTCCATCGGCACCGAATCCAGCGCTCTTTCGCACGTTCCATATTCTTGGATTAAATTTCGCCCGGTTAAGAAGTCATAATTACACGAACACGATTGAGCAACCGGATGAGTTCGTCGACGAGAAGCGTCGTTTTCCGGTCCAGCGGCGACTGTGAAGTCTTAAAAAACAGGCTAGCTTTCAAAATAAGTATTTCACGGTTCACGGGAATCGGGGAGAGGAAATGTACCGGCGTAGGAAAACCTTTTCCTCGGTGAAATGTCTTTCTACCTTTGATTCTTTGCATTTCTGCTCAAGCAATGTATGAAATTTGTGTAATTGTCCGTTCGAATTAATTCAAGCTACCCAAGAACGTAGAAACGAGTCGCGGCTCAAGAGCTTAGCCCCTGATTGTCGCAAAGTTGCGGGAATTTTGGCACAGACGGCGAAAGCCACCGCGATAACTCAGCTTCTTGCAACCATTGGGGAAAGAAGAAAGTCGTGTATCGCAGAAATCTAGCGAGATCGTCGGGGCAGAAAACTTCCCTCGACTCTGCTTTTACCTCGAAACGCAGCGTCCACGAAACCCCTTTGCTCTCGCAAAAACGGGGGACCGCAGAGGCACGTGAAAAAAAAGGGGAACTGAAGCTTGAGAACGTAGAAATCTGAGGGTCCATTGAACGCGAGATGGAGGAAGGAATTTTTTCGCTGAAAACCGCCAGCACTCGCAAGTGTACACTGGTCATCCTAAAATGGGAACTTTGTTGATCCGGGTGAATTGAACGTTTTCTATTCTTCCAACTTTTTCCATTCTACCAACTTTTTCCATTCGACTAAGACGAGGAATTATAGCGGATCTGAAAGAAACTAGGGGCGAAGGAAACGAGGGAGGCGCGAGGAATGATAGAGGAGTAAATAATGAGACGCGCCAGGGATTTCTATCCTTTTTCGAACGAATCCTTCCTGCAGGAAATTAATCATACTGGTTCGAGCCAAAGCGTTGTTCGCCTTTGTTTCAGCGCCGCGTGTAAACGCGTCCGCTTTCCCTTGGCCCTCCTATAGGCGCGTCCAGCGTGCCGTGACGCAGATAATAATTTCGTTTGCTGCTTACAACGGCCGTAAATTAACGGAACGCCGTCCGACGGAAATATTTTCTGGTCCACCTCTGGTGGCCTTCTGTGCCGCGTTCATCTTTTCGTAGACAAGATGTTTTTGTCCTGTGAATTCGAATGTTGGATAAGAAAACGTGGAATTAAAGATGTAGGGGTGAATAAAATTATAATTCTAAGAAAATTCATTGCGATGATCGGAAGAAAGTTTACAAATGGTATTTTTATATATTCCTGTAAATAATCGAAGCAACTAAGTAGAGGCATAGCTCTCTCCTCGAACTCTCGACACTGTAGCTGCAGCAGCTTGCGTGATAAATGTCGCGTGGAGTATCTAGTTGTACGATTATCCGCGTGCTGGGTTTCCGAATTATCCCTCGAACAGGCTACAGTTTCGCGCGACAGGAATTGATGAGCGCATTCTTCCATCAGTCGCCCCTAAGCCCTCGACGCAACGTCTCCGCGAGATTAATTTGTTCCCTCGAAAACAGTTTGAATAGGGGCCCGGCATGGAGACGTCCAGTGACTTGACGAATTCGTGGATAGTTTCGGGGCGATTCGCTGCCCGGAAGCCGACGTCGATCGGATCCAGCGATGGCATTGTTTGGGGCTTCGAGTTCGATGGATGAATACGGCGGGATGGAGTTTTATCGCGGCAGAGTACAATGGCGGTTATCTGAATGGCCGAGGGTAAATACGGTGTTATATTTTCTAGATATAACAACTTTCGACGGGGGAAGGCTAAATTTGAAAGTAAGCGGGATATGTCGAACCAAGCTACGGTATTCTGTTTGATAAAAAAAAAAAAGTGAATTGTGTAAAACGAGACCTCAATTTAAGAGTGTAATTTACAGTAGTAACCGAGGTGTTGCGTATTTCATTTATCTTTGAAACCAGGAGATTGGAAGCTTGCTGGTAATTAAGAAACTGATTAAAGAAATTTCTACAACCATCCTCGACCAAGCAAAAAGAGTATAGCTCATTATTAGCGAAACCTAACTTTTACTAACTCCTGCTCATAAGTTGCAGGCTAACTTTCGCACAAATTACCGACAAACTTTGTCTCGTAGATTATCTACTATATTATACTTATATTTTCAACCGAAACTCCAAAGCATCCTGATTATTCTAGATGCTGTAGGAGAAGTGCTTCTCCAAAACTGATTTCGTTCCTCGTCGTTCGTGTTCAAACGAAAGCACGCGAAGAACGAGCGATTGAATTTACGAGAAAACACGCGCACGTATGGTGTTATCAACCCATTAACCAAGTGTTACCGTAGCAGAAGGCCGGTGGATCGCGTCGTGAAATGTTTTCAAAACGATAAAATTTCGGGGCCGTTCACGCTCAGCGAAATTAATTACCGACACAGCGACAATTACGATCGCCAGCGGCGACGGGAACCGTGAATGTTTCCTGGCGATATAATGCAATTCGTGATTATCGATACCCGCCGCCCCGCTGCGCCGCGAATCCCCTCCATTTTAACGGGTCCCCGATTGTCCCGGTCCACAAAATTCTCTCGTGGATGTTTAAAAATATTTTCCGGCAACGCGGCGCGTCGTTGAACCTTTTCACTCCGTTTTCATGTAAAAGCATATTCAATGTACACACGGGGTGTCTCTCAAAGTCTCGTTGCTGTTGACAAACTTTTCTGTCCTTTTTTTTCACCGTTCCACGCGAGGCTCGACAAAAAGAGCACGGTGGCTTTCGAGGCAGTGGGAAAACTTTTATTTCGCCTGATATATTTGGCGATATTTTTAGGACGTGTGGTATGCAGCTCACGTTTTCCAAGTTTTTACCATACGCTCGAGCACGTTTCAGCGTGTCGGTTAATAAAATGAAATCGATGAAATTCGATTATACGCGACGGCGGGGTGGTGAGAATGAAGTTACCAGCCCGTTTTGCAGAAGCTTTTTAACCGTTTTCGTCGTGCACGGCGGCAACGAGGCAACTAAACAAACCTACCCCTGTTTGTCCAGCTTCTGATGTTTAACCGTTATTCTCCATTCTCAGAGATGTGCGTCGTTATTAAACTACCAGCTTGTTCATATTTTAGAAGTCAATATACAAAGCTTCATTTATTACACCGTGTTGCGAGTTGGTTTAAATTTGAATTACAAAATGCAACGAAGAAATCACCTTGAGGGTTGTACAAATTACTAGAACTCGGATTCCACATCTACAAATCATACGAATCTACTATTGCACGCGTCGAATGGTTACGCGAATGCATCGAGGGGCATACATACATTTCAGGACGCGTGCAACGTCATAAAGCCGCAAATTTCATAAATCGAAGATCACTGATATGATAGATACATTCAACACTGTGTCGCGTGTGTATTCCACACTAATAGATACTTGGAGCTCGAATGTATTCGCGCCTGAAAGCAACTACCCGCGCTCGACGCGCGCTTAGGAGGAAAAGTAGTCGAGTCCGCGAATAGTCAGACGCCCCCGTTAGTTCTTCCGTTTCTATTCGATATTAAAGAACGTCTACAGCGGATCGTAGCGCAGCGCGCAATATTTCATCAATTTCCTGCCATGTCTGGCCCACGATTCCCCAGGAATGTGCATTCCTCTAGAGGCCCAGCCCCGTGTATTTACGATGTTTGCGTTCGCTTAGACGCGAAAGCAGGATGGATGCATCCTAGACGGCATTACTTCGATTTTCGAGGGCGAAATGGCTCTCTGCCAAGAGGAGCCATCCGAGATCCATACTCCCCCGCAGCCCAGCCCCTCCTATTTCCGTCTTTTTCGGGCTATTCGACGTCCACTGGACAACGAAACAAAAAGGGGGAACAGAGAAATGAGAAAACTTTCCAGCGATCGTTGTTCTTCGGTCGTTAATTCCACCTCGATCGCGACGTCTACTTCGTTAACCTCATTATCTCGACGTTCCGTCCGTGTCCCGTACGAAGTTAGTATCTCCTCGCGATTCCCAGCTGAAATTTCTGTATCGCTTGTGAGTGGAACGAGGTCAGCGATGTCCGCTGTAATTTGAAATTTGGCAAACGATCGAAGAACCAGTCGCTGCTAGGTTCACATTGATTTCCCATTGCCGCCACTTATCATCCAACATAGCTCCTTGCTTAGAAGCCGCAAAAGTCTGACAGCTGAAGGGGCCCTGAGGTTCGCCCGTTCTCAGAATTGTTTCGCAAACACCGATCTAGGTAGCGTCCCGCGAAGTTCGAACGGCTTTCCATTTCACGGGACGTTGTCCGTTGACGCGGATCGATACGACGCGACGGATGGGAAAAAGTCGGGAGAATCGTGCGACACAGCAAACAGCCCGCGCTGAGAACAAACACCGGCTTCTTGCCGCGATGTATCGACTCTGTCTCAAAGCCACCTCGCCTCGTGGATCCTCCGAGCTGCTCCTTCCTCCCGCTTCCCGGCGAGGATCTTCCTCTATTTTCCGCGTAGCCAAGAAATCGTGGAGGAGACCTGCGAGGACCACTTCGCGTCGTCGAGCACTCCAACTTTCAACGAGCGAAAGTTCTCTCTGGCAGCGCACACGTGCTCCACTTTCCTCGGCCCCTTATATTCCGCGTATCTTATTTTTTCCCGTCCGCGGGACAATTGACTTCCGCCGGAGGAACTTTTTTTTCACGAGGGCCGTTCTCGCTTCTTTCCTCTACTCCCGGCGCGAACAAAGCGGGGATAATTATTGCGCGGCTTGGAAACGTTTAGTTTGCCTCGACCCAACGTTTTCCTCCCTCTGCGGACGTATTTTTTTCTGCACGGTAGATGAGACAGCTTGATTGTTTGATCGTTGAGAGAAATTTCTGGGTCGGTGGAAGAGCTCGGAGGCCGGGCTTCAGAATTCTAGGTTTACATCAGTTTACATGAACCATGAACTACTATTTGCAACATTTGAGTTGTTAGTATTTATCACCGTCGAGGCAAATATTCTACTACTTTCGCCCTGAAGTACCAAAAGTTCCAAAAAGCTTCTGGCTCTACACCCTTTCGCATTTTGCCCAGCTCAAAGGTCCATAATATCGCTGTGCCGTATCCCCACAAAGTCAACCGATTAAAGCGGGACCGATTGCAGAGCGCTTGGTCCGCGGGACTTTCTCAAAGCGGATTTAATGGGAAGAGTTTCTAGCTTCCTTTTCCCAAAGCATATCGATACCAGCGCGACCCGCGCGGGCTCGAGGGAAGCCGGGTTGAAGGAACTAGTAGAGGAAGGACGAGATGCAGAGATGAACGAGATACGGCGGAAACACCGCGTCGCAGACGGAAGCCAGTAATACTCCATTTCGAATTTCGATCTATCCCTTTTCGCGATACCGGAGCAGCGGGCCTGCGTTTATATCGCAGCAATGTTCCAAGAGACTTTCCCGTACCGTCGGATATCGACATGACGATATTCGAAGTTCCGTTCGAACGGAAGAAAGAAGAGGCACTCGATTTATCGAGTTACTTATGGCGCGTGGAGGGCGATGTTCAGCCGAGGATCACGTGTCCCCGTCCAATTCCAAGTAACACTCGATCAGAGATTAGAGAATCGCTGCATTATTAGCTTCGAATATTACACGGAGGAAGGAAATATTGAACACGAAATCTTTTGAATCCTGCGGAGCCGAGAGCTTTTTCTTTTGGGATCCAAGAACTCGTTTATCGGGTGCTTCGATTTCTTTAGACGAAAATTCAAATAAATGTTGCAAAACTACTTTGCGACTTGGTACATATTTCTAGGTAGCTTCGAGTAATCATAGCTTTGATTAAAAAGAAAGGTCTTCTGAGACAGATTTGTAGGACGAGGTTCTTTAAAGCGAATCTCATATTGGATATGAAACGCTTCAGAGTTTCAAATGATTCGCTCGAAGACATTCTGTCACGATTCTCCGAGGTAATTTTGCTGTATGTGTGTAGAGGAAGTCCTCGAACAGACGAGAGAACCCTTAATCGCGAGAAGTAGGACAATTAAGAAAGGAACTTGAGCGCAACCTTCCTTTATCCCGTACATTCCCGGATTTAATTTGCTCCCACGTAACTGTGACACCGTGCATCGGGGCAGAATGCGTATCAAGTGAAAGCCTACTGAAAAGTACGGCGATTGCTAATGAAAGGAATGAACCTTTAAATTTATGAGCATTGCTATATGAAGAATTTCAAACGCGAAAGGCGCACGGTGGATTTTGAAGCGAATATAAACGCCCGCTACGCGGGAATAAATCCACGGGAGATTGTGGTAGATAAATCGGGTCGAATGGCTGGGTCTAATCGATTCTAACGGCGGGGCTGTCTCGCGCGAGAGAATGGTGATGAAGGCTGGCTACCATCGTCGATGTAATTCGTCGACGGGCTTCGCTTAAAATCCTATGGGAATTTCGCCCTTGGACGCGTAGCCTGCGAACTTTATCCAGGTCCGACCCAGCACGGGCAGTTTCTACTTTCATGGCTGTCGTCCACTAGATTCAGAGTACATATTTCCCATCGATTTCGAAGTGGCAAAGTAATCCGAACTACGTCCACTCGTTCCATAAAAATATTCTTTACATCGGGAAGTTAGGGGGATTATTGTGCGACGATTGAAATAAACTCCCCCCCGACGGTGATCAAGGTTTCCCGTGCAGCGCAGTGCACATACATAAAACTGTACCTGCAGGCGGTATCCAGAACAGAACGGTGCACTGAACCGAACGGTTATCGCGTTACCTTATTTCCCGACCCATTTTCCTCGTCAATTTCTGAACGGCGCGAAACTAGGCGACAAACCGCGCCGAGTCTGAGCCAGGCGAAGGGCAATCGCGGTTTCGAGTATAATAGAGAAACTTCCAACGCCCCCGCCGAGAGCAGCGCGATTGTAACTCCGTTAATTTTTTCCCCCCAGCCCCGTCCCTCTTCCGCACCACGCCGAAATTTCAGCGAGCGAGGTAAGCCGTGCCAAGTCCCTTGGCCGCGGAACGAGCGCCTCCAGCGATGCCGGGGCTTCGAGTAAAAAGGGTTTTTCAGTTGGCAACCAATCCCCTCGTCGCCACCGCGCTGCTGATGACAGAAACAAATACTTTGCTGGATAAAACCGGGCAAAAACGACCGGCTGAAAATCTTTATTATCGCGGCCGTAGCGCGTCGAGGGTCGCCGATATTCGCGCATTCTTCCAAAGCGGCGTCCTTGGCCCTGGCACGCGAGATGATTTCGGTCGGAGGATTGTTTAAAAAGTGAGCCACCTACTATTGCAATAAGGTGTACCACCGTTTAATGCTCCCCGGCCGCAGAATGCTAAATTATCTCAAAGCACGTATATCCGAGAGACTCGTCGAGCTCCCAGGGAAATTCCCGGTGAAATGAACGCGGACTGCTGAGTCCGCGTTGCTGCGTTTTCGACGTGGCTGTATCGCTCGCCTTTTTTTCCACCGCGGCGCATTCTCCGCTAGACAGGCCGGACAAAAACAGAACGACGAGACTCCGCATGAAAGCATGTGTTCCACTCGACTTCCACCACCTTCTCCCTGTTCGCCTCTTTTGCTGCGTCTCGCCAGCCTTTTCCCTTGCCCGGGAACAGTCGATTCTTGTGCGCTGCTCGCGAGACATAAGCGGCTTCCCTGAATGCCGTTTCCACGGCCGCTCGAGCGGACAATTCCTCCTTTTTAGCCGTCCTCGGTGCACGTGGAATCGACGCGACGTCAGAAGTCTTCGGTCTCCGCAGATTTTTTTTATGAATTTCGGTAGGTGAAGGAGTGAAGGAAACAGTGGAACAAGTTCAAATTTTGTTCGTGCATGTGGTAAACAGGTAACTGGTAATAAACGTGTCTGGGAAACATTTCTAAGAGGTGTAGAACATTTTAGAGTGGAGAAAGCCCAGTCTCCCTCTATCTTAGTCAGGAAACTGTCTTGCCAACGACAGTGAAATGTTTTCGAGATAAATCCGTTCCCCCGCTAAAATGGATCAGCCCGTACATTTCATCGGACAGAATCTTCTCGTGTAACAGGAAGAAAGGCAGCGTTAGCTCTCGTTACCCCTCCGTAGAAAATCGCTGACACCTTTCGTTGACGGATGACAGGCCGCCAAGAAGGCGGAAGCCTCCTCGAAGGCCTCCTTTCACGCGGCTCGTTATTAATATCGTGGCCAGGCCGTCATTGGCTGATGCCGTGCAGCCCTTTAGTCAGCGTTTCGAGTGAATCGAGCAATTAATCACGTGCTCGACCGTGCTCGACCGTGCTCGAATCCACGCGCCAGATACTATCCCCTGTTTCCTCCTCCGCGGATGCCCTTTTGTCATCGATACGACGCTTCATTACGATGCATCGCGCACTCGAAGCCGTGGGACTCTCGATACTTCCCTTTCTGGCAGACACTTCAAATTAAGTCACAGTCCTCCGCCTATAATTTGCCACTCAATGTTGATCTTGGAACTACCGATGGAACGAAAGGATTCCCCCAATTCGAAATCTCTTTTTAACTCGAGGGATATTTGGAACGGCTGTTATCAAATTTTGCAGCGCTCCAAGCAAACAAATCTTCTCGCAGTGTCAACACGGCGTAGGGTGCGACGCATCGATCTGTTTGTGCTCGTTCGTTTCCCGCCAGTGATATGGCACTTCATTATACGAAACGCCATGCTCCGTTGAGTTTTCCAATCACGACAGACGCGGCCTCGGCAAGCAAGTTACCGGAGATTTACATGTTTCGTTGTCGCCGACTGGGGAGAGAAGTTGGTGCTTGACAAAGCCGGGACACCTGATCCGGTTTAATATCTCTGAGGAGAAACTTCGCCGCGTCTCCGGCCAAGAAAAAAAGAGAGATTCGCTGTCGCCAGGCATCCTCGTTTCACTGAGCGACAAAGCTCCCGTAGGCGTGACATTCTGATGAAAGTCCCACGGAATATCAAGGGTTCTAGCGAGCGCGAGGCGGCAAAGGTGTTGATGCAGTTTTTGCGATGAATTTCTATATCAGTAGGAAGTGATTAGTGGAGTCTTCTGAGGGAAGAGGGACTTACTAATGAATTGCAGATGTATCGTGGATTTTATTGAATTTTTTATGATCCACACAGACATTCACTCTTGTATCGTTCACTTTGTAAGTTCCTTCTCCCGAGCCCTTTCTTGGGGATTACTGGGATCTCGGATCAGACAGGTTTACTGTCGATCTTTCGACTTCGAAACGTGTCGACGTCGAGGGGAACTTTTCCCGAGAAATCTGCTTTTCAACTGGAATTCAACCCATGTTCGGTAATAAAGCGATCTGAAACTCGGTACTTTAAATCGTACAGCGGAACACTCTTACCGTGCACCGAAAATCTGTACTTCAGGGCTCCGTGCAGGTTTCGAAGTAACGGATTACTGGCAATGAAGCGAACGGCTTGGAACGAATTAAGGTCTCTAGCGGAGGAGAAGGAAGATTTTCTATCTTTGTGACGCAACAGCGTTGCATAATCCCTCCAAAGGCGATGTGGCTCATGCATAATTCTGACCTATCAGTCGATGAATCGTTAATTATGCATGCCGATGCGTTTCCAGCCCTGTTTACCTTCGTCGGAAGAGATTAAGCAGATTTCGTGGCTCGATATTGATAACTGCGATCAGATCCGCTGTCACGTGTCCTTCCGGCGGTATCGTACATCCAACGAACCGTTGTGATTTCAGAGGGATATTTGAAAATATTTCTCAGCATTCAGTGTGACATCTGTTAACATTCGGGGAATTTTCATAAACTTAACGTTTATTGTTTGCTTGGGAACGAAGGGAAACGGCGAACAGATTTCACGCATGCAATTTTGCTTGGCTCTTGTAATATCAATGTTCTACGGGAAAAGTTTCATTGTTCGCAGCAATGTCGCAGTCTCTGTTGGCCGAGACTTACCCAAAATTACAGTGAAAATCTCAGAGTATCTTGAATTTACTCTTTTATCCCCTAAGTATCTCTAATGGGATTCTACAGCTATCTTCAACTGCATTCTTCCCTTTCTCTCTCCCTCTCTCTCTCTCTCTCTCTCTCTCTCTCTCTCTCTCTCTCTCTAATGTCCATTCAGCTTTAACTCCAAAAGAGTACAATGTTTGCAGCGAGTAAACCTTTAAAAGCATCAGATTTACCATACACCATCAGACGACCGTTATTTTGGTTCGTTATTTTCTCAGAATCCAAACTCCTCTTTTCTGCTTGATCGCGTCGTTTCCCTTTCGTAATCCCAAACTGCTGCCGAAAACTTTCATTGTTTCCAGGGATGTCTGTTGACAGAGACTCCCCTAAAAATCCACCAACCGTCCAAAAGTCGAATTCCCGAACAGTGAAGCTCGAAACGGGAGGCGTATTCGAAACTGGAATACGAAGTTCCTCTTGCCATCGCGCAGCTGAAAATTCTATTATGTCCGCGGCATCGCTATCTCTACCGACGGGGGGAATCGTGTTTGCATTTTTTCTTTCCCATCAGCGAGCGAAGAGAGGATAAGCCGAGCTGGGAGGAAAAAAAATGCAGCTACTTTAGCGAAGCGCACGGTTTTTCAATTTGCCCCTCCCTTTCCTCCTCGTTCGCCTGCGATTGGCTTATGTTTTATTCTACGTGATTCTTCCATTCCAAGTAGACTGTTGACGATGATTTCAAATGTAATAAAATCTCACCTCGGCGCATGGTATCGTTTCTGGTGCCAAAGTGGTCCACCAAGTCGAACGAATTCAAATCAAGTATCCCCCGCAATTATCGCCCTAATTCACGGTGCCGAATAAAATCACTTGTCATCCAAGAAGAACGGGAGAGAAATTTCGCCACGTGTAAAGGATTTCCAGACGCTGCGCTCTGCAGCCCCCAAAAGCTCCAACTTCTTCACCGAACGAAGGTTCCCGCTTAACGGTAATCACCGGAAGCCGGCGTGGAAAAAGGTAGGCGAAGAAGCTGCAGGCGTTCCATGGAAATTTCGTTGGCTGGATTTGCCTGGAAGGGAGCCGCGACACGTTCCAGGCTGACTTAAGCGCGAGGATGTGTACAGAACGGGGCGGAATCCGTGGGTGTTGATTGTGCGCCGGGCGTTCGACAACTTTCGCCGGAAGTTCCTGGGGGATGCAACCACGTGATCGGCTGGAGTTGGACTAAATGCGAGGAATTTCAATGCGTCTCGGGGCTCCGCCCGTAACGATTTATTTACTCGCCACGTTACAAACTGCCCAGGGAGCGTTGATAAACACTTTCCTAGGGCGATCGATCTTCAATGGGTGCTATTTAACGAAACGGTGTAACCTGATCTCCGTCCAACTCCACGCTCGTTACTTCCCTCGCCGGTTTTAATCGAGTTGTCTTTGAAAAAAATTCCTACCGGGAATGTTGTTTACGGTCGTCCGAGGGACCTCCACGCGGAAATTCATGCAGATTCCCCGGCGCGCATTTCGCGTTCGAGCGTATTTGCGATACTGAATCGATTATCGAGGGGCGTGTGGGACCGCGCGGTGGTGGGGCGATTCAATTTCGACGAGAATTTTATATTCCTCGAACGATCCCCGATAATCAATGGAACGGCCCGGGATTCGGGGATTAAAACGGCGCCTTTTGTAATCAGCTGGATCGATCGGGAACGGGGGAAAAAAAAAGTCGCGAGTCTAAGCGAGTCTCGTCGCTTGCGTAATTCGCGCGGCTCTTCGAGCTGGAGATCATCCAAATGATACTCCTGTTCCGGTCGTTTTGCTATAGAAGCTTCCTCTCTCAAAATTTCAACCGCTTCACTTGCACAGACTATCCCCTAATTATTTCTGCACCCCAATTCCCTTCGGGTTTTATGAAATTTTGAGTGTTGCTACGATAGCGTGGAAAGTGTTAATGAAAACGAGTGAGGATTCTCCGGAGCTAATCTCTGTCGTCGGAGCATAGAAGATTACAGTAGGAACCTGCGTTTTCTCAGACCCCTTTTTCACTGCGACGCCGCGGAAAACAATTTCCCTTCGCTTCAAATGAATCTAAAGGTGCAGCGCAGAGTGTTAATGGAAATCAGAGCAGGATTATGTAACCACGCACTTGGGAAACACTTCTCTCTTTCCGCTATCCCTTTCTCGTTCATTCGTATTCCTATATACCACGAGCAACTGCACGCAAATGCGGTGGTGCAATCCGGAGCGAATCTTCTAGCCGCTATTTCTAATCTCCTCGCATTTTCCTCCCTTCCGTCCACCCTCCTTCCTTATGCCGCTTTTCTCCTCGATCTGCAGTTCTTTGGCTTTTGATCGGAGGTCAAACCGCGAATACTAGAAGCTGGTCCAGAATAGAACGGTAGCAGCCGACAGAAATATTGATAGCGTCGAGTTGCCAAGAATGTCACGGCTAAGCGGCTGGATCGAGCGTGTCGCGATCTGCGTGCGGACGTTTTTCCGTCCGGTTCTTTCTGAATGAAACCGGCGATTCGCGCACGTATCATCGGAGACACGTGCCTCTATGTATAGCGCGCGGATTCGCAGTCGGTCCGCTCTGACGGAGACAGATTCAGCCGCGTATATTTAGCGAAACGCTCTCTGTTTTTCGGCGTGCGAACAGGGATGGGACACGCGGAAGATTCGAACGATCGCCAGATCGAAGCGACAGCTGCGCTTGGAGGCTCGAGATACGCATATTCCTCGTTGCTTCTTACACTTTTCTCTTCATTCAGCCAACACACACCCCTAAAACTGGCCTTACCAAATAGCAGACGATGTTCGGGAGCTCTGGGAATCAAGTCTGTGCAGCTAGAGACCCATTTTACTAAACGTCGCAACCAGCATTCACGCTGCTCCAATTCTTCCTTCAAAGTACGAATATTCCTCGCCTCTTCTGCCTCTTGACTCGCAATCAGAACAACACACATCTCCGAAGCACGGGTTATCAAATATTAGCCGACATTCAGAACCTCCGGGAATCAAGATCCGTAGAATCAAGTGTCTGTCTGCCTAGGGTCCCATTCTACTTAAACGCTACAGCAACCGTCTGTATCCGTCGTCTCTTGAAGACACACTCTCGAAACTTGTCGCAGAAAACACTCCCTTGTGTTGCAAACACCCGGGACCCCTCCACGAAATTAAGAATCTAAATGCAAACATTCTTCTTGAACCCCGCGACGTTTATTAACGATCTGCAAACTTGTTTCCCTTTCCTTCACTTGCATCCTCCTTCCATCATCCAGCGAAGAGACAAACGGTGCTCGACTCAAGCTTCGCTCGTCATTCTGAATCCTCGGTGGCGCGGAGATTCCATCGATTCACGGCGGACTTTTTCCCGCATCGGCGTCACGCGGCAGCGTGTAAGAGAGATATCGTTGAGCATCTTTTTCCCCCCCTGGAGCGTTCCCCGCGACGGCCGAGTTTCCTCGGCCCGTTTTTCCACAGCTGGCCATAAATCGCGTCCACCGGTAGGATTTAATATGCCATGCGAAACGATACGTCCCCTCGAGGAAACCGGCCATAATGGCCTTTATCGGGCCACCACCTGCTGGCAGCCGAAGATAGAACGCGACACGGGCCGCGGTGATTTGCATAAATACCCGCGGAGTTCTCTTCCTTCCTACCACGGCCCTCCGAAACCCGCCAATTACCCCGCGATCCCAGTCGCTGCTGGGACTGCTCGTCCACGATTCCGTGCCCCGCGGTCATTAATCGAGCCCCGCCGTCCTGAAGGAGCCGGCGATCCCCGATTGCAGTCGATATTCTTCAGGCTGACGAACGAAGGGATGGAGAGTGCTTGGATCCATCGTGAATCGTATGGCTTGATAGC
Source organism: Andrena bicolor (assembly GCA_960531205.1). Taxonomy (NCBI): domain Eukaryota; kingdom Metazoa; phylum Arthropoda; class Insecta; order Hymenoptera; family Andrenidae; genus Andrena; species Andrena bicolor. Next base: position 47,462,858 of record OY482664.1, on the reverse strand, counting down.
GTTATAACGATGGTTTGGTCCAGCGAATCCTGGGATTTGATAAATGAGAAGCAGGATGGTGGATTCTGGGAGAAGAACTGTTATTTCACGATCGAGGCTTTTTGGTTCGTGAACTCTTCGGTTGGAGTACAGGCTTCCGAGGCTTGTAAATTTAATGGAAAAGGCAGTGAATCTCACCGGCTATCTGTTAGGAAAGAAATTTGTGCACCAGGAATCAGTCGATGTGTCCAGAAGAATCGGGAAACTTGCTGAGTTCCCGTGGACATCTCGATCCGTCGATGAAACCGCGAGGCGTCCGATCTACGACTACATTTTTCACTGTCACTGTCTTCGCGCACCTCAAGACGCCTCCGAAGGAGGAAAATGGGCGAGTAAAAGGCGAAAGTAATGGATGAGGGAGTCCGGAAATGTCCGTTGCAAGTTGAAACGACAGCAGATAATGTAACAAGAAAAATAAGCAAAGGGGCAGAGAGAAATGCAAAAGGAGGAGCAGAAATTGGAGTCAATGGAACGTCGAACTGGAGATTGCTAGGGAATGAACATGCAATGGAGGAAGAAACGCGAAGACGTTGGGTGAAGGTAGAAAACGCATCGGATGAAATAAAAGAGTGGAAAAGGGGAAGCTAAGGGACAAGAATGTGAGAGGGGCATGGGAAAAGACGATGAAAATTGTTGAAATGGAGTGGAATATAGCATAAAAAGGGGCGGTCTCACATATCTAAGCACTCCACACGGAACTGGAACTCACGTTTTTCGAAGGGAAACAATTTTGAGGGCGGAATTACTGTTTGGGTTTGTTCGGCCCCTCTTCCGATCTCGAAGCGAAGCGAACGGTTTCGTGCTCGTGACTGAATAAACACTGGTCCAGTGTCTCATCCTCCGTCTATTCCTCTTTGCCAGTGGCCCGTGCTTCCCTCTTCCTCCCCGTGTCTCTCTGTTTCCCCGGATAAACTGCGAGTGCCACGCTTGTGGTTCGTCGTTTTAGACAGAGAGACTTGGAGAGGGAAGCAGGAGGAATTACGGTGACGTTTTCGCCTAATCTTGCTCGTCTATTAATTACCGCTGCTCTTTTGTTTCTCGCTCTTTGTTGGCATCGATATTCTGCCACCCAGACAAAAGTGAAATCGTAAATATTAAGTCTGAGAACATTCAACATAGGACATGACTTGTCACAGCGAGGTGCGAGCTACATTCGCGATTAAATCTGAATATGTTCCAACTGCAACTTGGAAAAAGATGAATTTGGTGTTCTATATTTACAAAAAAACATCTGCTCTTAATTTCTTATTTTAATTGCTAAGTATTGAATTATATTGCCAATAGCTTGTCGAGGCTTTCGAAACTTTACGTTCAATCGACCTCAGTGTCCATGGTGCATCGTGAGTCGTTGAGGCCAGTATCGAATTGTTTTCAGATGCCTTTTGAAATATCGCGTGATCTTTGCTCACGGATATTCGAGTGCATCGGGACAATAAAAATAAGAGGAGAGGACAGGCGGTGCGCGCTAGAGAAGTTTGTAAAATGCTGGTGGACAAATAGCTCGGGACCGACGCTGCAATAGAAGTCCGAGAAAGTTAGTTTATAGTGCAATCGCTGGCGAATGGGTAACTGTAAGTAATACTTCCTTTTTTCCGCCGGTAAATAACCCCAGGGACGAACGTTAGTTCGGGGGGACTGCGACGTTCCACTGGCTCTGTTATAGGTTTCGCGAAATTCCAACCATTCGACTTTCCTCGGAGGAACGATAAAACGATGCCCAACATCCGTGCGTCCAGTAATTCGATGTTTCGTATTATTCATTCGGAAGAGGAATGAATGGAGTGCGTAGAATCGAAAGCTTTCTACTTAAACACCCACGTGTTTCCACCTTTTAACAGACGAGAGAAGAAACTATGAATCTCATACCTCCGCACAATCGATAATCTTCCACAGTGCAGATGCAATTCAGTTTGATCAGTTACTAAAAGCTCCGATCGCGCAGCGTTAGAAATCGGCAGGGATTAATGGAATTCCAGAGAATTAGGTATGCGGAATTCTGACCGTTGCTGCGAGAAGTTCGGATCTTCTCGATGCTGCCCGCGTGTCGTTTTGAATCTCAAGGAAACGCGTCCCAAGGTATCGCGGCCCGATTGCGAGATTCCTTGGCGAATGCCTGACGCTCGAAATCACGCGACGATGATTCTTAGATTCGCGGGGCACTAGGGATCGTGTCAGCGGCAGCGACAGAACTCTGCTAGCGTCCATGGCATTCGTGGCACGCGACACCTCCGAAATAGATACGAAGTTGGTCGCGATGCCCGCGATTTCGCTTCCTCGGAGCTTTTACTCATAAACCTATCGACACAGAGAGCACTCTTCGTTTCTCAGCGCTGCAAACTCGCCGCGTCACCGTGGAATCTACAATTCTGCTGAAACACCACACAGAAGCGGGCCATTCTACTATTCAATAGGGGGATCGTTCGATTAACTGATAAATCGTCAAAGAATTCAAGTCACATCGAAGGTTCGCCAATCCTCGATAGTATTTGACAATTCACGATGGCCCCAGAGGACCAGATATACGTGTAGGATGTGGAGAATCGAAGCGTCACGACGAAAAGAAGCTGTGGAGGGTAAACACACACCTGTTATGCGACAACGACATCCACGAGACAGCAGCAGGGCGAGGAGCAAAGGGTGTGGGAGGGTTGAAACGACGCAGGAGCGAGCTGGCCCTGACCTACGATGGAACCGGGGCAAGTCTGGTTTCCATGGGAACGAGAGCCCTCACCTGGTGGAGGATTTCGCGGTGTGTCGCATCACCGTGGTACAGGAACATCGATCTTTGACCCGGTGCAACCCTGATTGAATGGCGCGTGCCCCACCATTCACCACTTCCTCATTGCACCGCGACGAAAATAAGCTGGCGGCCGGGTCTTCTGTTTACCTCGGACGATACACCGCGATACTTTAATGGGAAAGAGGGTGAACTTCCTGGCGGGACGCTCCTTTTGCTCCTTTCGAGGGATTCTTGTGTACAGAAGTCGTGTTCGCAGCCGGTTACTTGTTTGGATAGTAACAACGCTGTTTGTTGCGTTCGATGCTAACGAATGCAAGGGAACGGTAGCTAAGGGCCTTACCAAGGGATGCCTTGAGGGGAAGCATGTGCTTTATCAAAGGAATAAAAGCTTGCATAGTAAAAGTGGGAGAATGGAGTTGAAACTTTCCGAATTTTACATGACTCGGGGATCGCAGTTGCAGGCGAAACACAAACGGTTCATTTATTTCTGATTATAGCTAGAAGTTTTAAGCGAGTGAAATCAATCACCAAGTCCAAGTTATTGTGTGCTTTTGCACTGTTGGTCGTTAATCATGAAAAGCTACAATAAGGATTCCCGCGGAGTGAAATGGACTTGAGCTCACTTGGCTTGTCCCCGTTGACGCGAAATCCTGTCTAGAATTAGTGGGAGCAGCGTCAAGTATCTGGCTTCAAGTTTCAGCTTGTATCTGAAGCTTTCCAATAACGTCCCATCCGAGGGTGAAACAGATAAGGGAGGTCGTTTATCCACCGAGTGTCCATTAAGTTTAATTCACGGTACGCGTTCGGTTGACAGCGAGCGATCAGAGGGACGATCCACGATTCAATCGGAGTCGATGGCCCCTTTAGATAGCGTATAATACGAATATATTAACTGAAAATGTATTACGAGATAGGGCTAGAGATGTTCGTTATGGGTGGCATTATTCACGTAGGAAACGCAAGACAGGACGCGCGAAAATTTCCGCAAAATTTCCAACACTTACTACGTTGATAAAGAAACAACGCAGAACAGTCACCAATCGCGTAGCTTTTACAGCACTCCATAGACAAGCATGAAAAAAAATAAGATCGAATGAATAAAACAGCGAAGCAAACTTTGCCGGCGTATCCTTCGAATAATTAGAGAAGCTTCGCGAAAGAATGGCGACGAATTTTCCGTTTACTCATTAATACCTCTCCTCCTGTCCAGGGAAACTTCTTTACTCCGCAGAAGTTACCCTACACCATGAATTATTTAGACGAGCGAGAAAACAAAGCGACGCTAATTAACTTTTGCATTAACGTCGAACGCGACGCGTTTTCTCGCGCCATTTTCCTGAACCCTACACCCCCCTTTCGGACCCAAGAATATTAATTAGATAACTGGATGCTGCGACCACGAGTTTCCCGCCCTTAACGAGACCCTAATTAGCATATTAATGCGTCGCGACGGAAGTCCAAGCGAGCCTCCAGCGGATGAACGTCCGACCAGGCCTGGGATCGCTTTAAAACGATAATGAAGAATCGAACCCTAATCCAGGTGCATTATGCCGGCCGATAATTATGTGATCGTGATCATCAGGGTGGCTGTTTTAAAGCCATTAAACCGTTGAAAGTGTTGGCAATCTCGTTAAACGGAGAACAATTCGATTAGCTGTTGCGAAACGGAAGCTCAAGGGCGTTGGGGTTACTTCTAAATATCGTGTTTCATCGCGTGGAGTAGCAACAAATCACGTTTCCTTCTCAAATCAATGTTTCTCGCTCGTTGACTCCCTCGTCTACCATTATCATAGAAACTTTTTTATTCCTTAGCGTTGCATCTAGATTACAAAAGAAGTATTTCGAATGTTTCATCATAGACGGGTGTTTAACCTGAAGGGTGGCTTGCACTTGGAGCGGGCGTTGCCATTTGAAGTTTTAATTTGAATCCTGGCTCGGCTCGTTACCATTCATCCCCACCCCCAAATAAGGATAAACAGGAGAAAGACTCCGCCAATGAGGCGATTCTCTAAAGTCCTCTGGAAATATTTACCCAGACCCTGCAAATAAATGGGATAGTCGAGTTCCAAGGCAAACAGAACAGTCAGGCTCCAAAATAAACGAGCCAGTTAGATTCGACGGGTGAGTAGAACGCTGCCGGGGATGGCGGCTCAGAAATCTTGACGCAACGCCACCCTTGATCCGCGGTCTTTGCAAGTCAGATTCGACCTCCCCCTCTGACCATTCCCTGGATCCCCCTGTGCCCTTTCACGGATCGATGGAAAGGGCCGTCGATTCACGCACTGCTACATTTCGCGTTCTACTTTCTCCCTTTCTTGCTGATTACACCGAGGAACTTGGCTGCTCGGATTGCTGCTCGTAAAGGCAGTGCCTCGGAGGCAACTGCGGTGGAATTAATTTCGCACATCGATCCATGCACGATTGAACACACTCACCTGTTCGCGTGCTTCCCTTCTCGACGCGATCACATTTTCATCTTCCATCCTTTCATTCGAACTTCATCTTCGTCCATCTGCACCTTCTGCTGCTGACTTTTCAAATTTCTCTGGTCTTGACAAGGAAAGATCCTTAACCCCGAAATTCAACAAATTCTGAGACTTTGGGAATACGTAGGGGAATTCCTCCTGATTACAACGCAATTTTTGTTTACTGCTCAAATTCACTCTGTGGGGGTAAAAGTGACCCCCTTAATTCTAGGTATTTTCCGATTTTGTGTTATAATTCGCGAACTGTAAGAACTGTAAGTTACCAAATGCTAGCCCCAATTAAAACAAGTAACTTTTGTGTTGAAACTTTTTTCCTAACTCTTACAGATTGCGAGTTACAAAATAAAATCGGAAAATAGCCGAATTTTCAAGGGGTAATTTCTGCCTCTTAAAATGAATTTGGTCAACTAACAAAAATTGCGTTATAATCAGGAGGAAATCCCCTACGTATTCACAAAGTTTTACATTTTTTTGAATCTCCGTGTTCTGGATCTGCCCTTGTGAGTCTGTCTTCTTCTAGTCTGACTAGAGCAGACAACCTTCTACTCGATTTTGATGCTCGTTCTTCCAGTTTCCACTTAAAAGATCGTACTACCGAAGCACGTCAACATTCCAATCTCCGAAGCCTGAAGAACAACGATGACACTCTGTTCCTCCTAGACGGAGAGCAAGAAGCTTTTAATCGCGAACCGGGGCCATTTTGTAGGGTATCGGGCGATATTTGGCGTTTACCTTGGCGCAGATAAAGGAACAGTAATTTCAGTCTAGTTACGAGATACGTATCGCGCGCACAAACCTCCCCTTTCCATCGTTTACAGCCCCCTTTTATCTCGGAGACCCTCGGACGATATCAGGAATCTCTTCGAATTCCGAGTGGACCTTTCCGTGGAAGTAATACTGATCTTAGCCGCTCATCAGGGTTCGATCTTCCAGAAAGAATGTCGTAAAGCGGACCCTCGTTTCCCCCCGAGCCTCTATCGATATCGGGACTTACGGCTGGAGGGTCGGGCGAGTCTGCGATTTGCCGATAACACCTCGGCAAACAGCCACCTGGTTGTACCACACTTCTCACGTTACCAGCACGACATTGTAAAACGTAACAACATTGCTGGACGAACGATCAAATATACATTTGCTTGGCGAGCGTCTTTATTCCGCTGTTTCACCGGAGCCATTTCAGCTCGATTATTCAAGGATTCCTCGTTACACTGGCTCGAGTGTCGCCTGTACTGTCGGCTTCCCTATTCAACGGTGTTACGCAACCGAGACTTTAAACGAGTCGTTAAGTGACAATCGAGTGGCTGCGGAGCACTTGAATGTGTAATAAAACACGGTTTTGCATATTTCGCGCTTTGGAATTGGCAGCTTCTCGCGCTGGGACCGGGGTGGCAATCGATCCTCCACCGAGGTCGACCCTCGAATTCTCGGTCTTTGCCGACTGGCAGCGCAGTATCCTTTAAATTCTATTTACTTCTGCCCCGTCAGTCTCCGTGCTCCGTGCGACAAAAAATTTCGTCCCTCGGTTGAAAAACATTTCAGACATCCTCGAAAGCCGTTCACGATACTCCCCGAGTGCTGGCATCGAAGATTCCTCTAATAAATAGCGTTAAGAAGAGTATCAAGCTGAATTAACCATCAGATAGCACGTTCGCCAGCGAGCTTCAAGTCGCCTCCAATTACGGAGCATCCTCTGGGGTGAGGTTTCCCATTCACGATGGCCAATTCATCACCTTAATGGCTCGTTGGGCTGTTACGCACCACCCCTTGGCAATTTTATTTACCAAGGAAATTGTATACCTACTCTTGCGATCTCCCTTCGCAACTACAACAAGCAACCTCCAGCCGGTTTTCACACATGGAAGAAGAAGCTCCGTTATGATCCCAGCCATTCAACGCTCACGGATGAATTTAACTACTAGGATCCCCCATTTTACGAGGCGTGATGCCCTTAGCCGCGATACGTCCAGCCGGACAGCGGCCTCAAGTCGAGCTTTCAAGGCCATAACACTGAGTACAGTAACGACCGTTCTTCGACCGCGTAATTCGCCATGGGTCAGCAGGGTGGGAACGAAGGCAACGAGAAGTCGTTTCGCAATACGGCCCGGGTAATCCAGGCGGTCATTAAGCGGGTAATATCGTCCGCGGCGTGGCGCGCGCGCGAAATCCGCCTTCGTTTCGACTCTCTTTCTAGCTTTATTAGAGGAACGAACAACGGGACCTGCTGAATTCGCAGCTCGTTCGCCTGGATCGCCGAGGATCCACAGTTTCTCTGTGCGATTCCCGGCGATCGTTTCGAGAAGATCGACCGAGGAGCCGAGCGGCGGACGAGAACACCTTAAGCCGCGCCCACGCTCTTGAAACTGATTCCTGATGAAAGGTGTTATAGAGTTGAGGAAAGATTGAGGTTACAGAGAGTATGAAATTAAGATCTTCCAGGAATCCTGTCTCGAAGATTCATTCACCAGGCACGAGCAAAATTATGTAGATGCCAGTTGCGCACCAGTGGACCCGAGGAGTGGTTTAAGTGGCAAACGCACGCGATGCAGTTTGGAAATTAGCGTTAATGTTCGTGGGAGAGGGAAGGGGGCGAGCGTTAACAACGAGAAGAATTGTGGCCGCTCCCGAGGGTGGTAATAGTGGAAGATGAATTGGCCGAAGTTGCGAATGAAAGGCGGCAGGGAATCCGAAATGAGAGAGCTTGCGCCTGAATGCAGAATGTATGTAAATCGGGAGGTGCGATGATAAAAATTCGCGAGTAGAAACGCCAAGTTTCTGTAGTCAGCATTATGAATCTCAACGACGAGGTTTGGGGCGCTGGCGTGCCCGAAGGAGACCCGCTTTTAATTCCGACAAGGGCCCTTCCAAACCTTGGAACTTCCGTCGTTTGCATATTTTTTAACAAACTCCCCGAATAATACTCGAATATCGCTGTAAGAGGCCACCACGTGTGCGATTTCTGCAGCTCCCTCGATATCACATCGAAGTTTAAACTATCCATCCCCAGAAGATTCGAGTAATTATAAAGCACGCTAGGCGATATCAGAATCCAAGATTACAATTCCAACGAACGCCCACCGAAGCTACCGGCCGCTGTTGATTAATCCAATTCACCTGTGGCAATTTTCGAGCCCTCCTCGAAGATTCATGAGCTCTCCAAGAAACTGAAATTTCAACGAATACCATCGGTACTCGCTGCTAACAAACCACGCGACGCAATATCCATAAATTAGCATGGCTGTCCGGGACCGGTTTCTCGCAGGGTTTCACCTTCCATCGAGCTGATCCCAGGCCTTCCGCATTCCCAAAGAGCCGGAAGAAGAGAGAGAGAGAGAGGCGGAGAGCCTCTCGGCATTCGAAACGAAGTATGAGGAACTGTGAAAGAAAGAGTGGCTTTTAGCCCAGGGGAAAGGGTGGACACAGGGGATTGAATGGTGGGACGCGGTCGGTTCACGTTTAGCCAAGAGAGGCTGTGCAATTGAATATTCCACGGTGGTGGATTGGGGATACGGGGACCGAGCTTGCACTTCGATTGGGCCGAGTTCTCGCTCTCTGGGTTCGATCCTCCTGATCTGCATATCGAGATTTCCGTCTTGACGCTCGAGGGTTGGTGCTCTTTCACCCTCGTGCGGGAACTTTGCGTGGTCCATCGGTGGGAAACTCTGCGCAACTCAGAACCGCATGTGAGAATAGTATTTCTATATGAATATCTATACGTTCAATCTTTGCTTGAACAGTTCCATTTTCGTTGCGCGTAGATCTTCTGGACCAGTGGATTACCATGGTACATACGTTCATCTCCTCCCGTCCACTAAACCCATGATTTACGATCCGCGAAATCCAAGCAATATCGCTGATAATGTTAATAATATCGCCTCCCATAAACACTTCCCCTAAGCCCGCCCACTTTACGGAGCTACACGATATTGCCAATATCTTTCTCCTAAACAGTCGTCCGAGAGTTATCGTTTCTGGAGACGAGCCGGTGAGCACCAGACACGTACGTGATAAGCGAGAGCCTCGTGCCCTTCAAACGCCTGGCCAAGCACTGTAGACAGCTTTACGAGTGAGCCGACGGTCAAATGATTCCTCTAATGGCCGTCCAGTTTCACCTCGTCACCGTAAAAACGTGGCAGAGACAGCCAGAGAAGAATGCGCACGCGATGGTGCCACCCGAAGGGGCGTTTTTCTCGCGCGGAAACACGTTGCACGCGTGAAAATCTGCGGAGCGAGAGGGGCGGGAGGGGTAGCAACACGGAAAAGCGCATTTTCACTCCCTCCACCGTCGCGATACACCGTGGCCGTTTGAAATCACGAACCCCCGTCACGTCGTTGGAAATGGTTGCCGCGGTTCCGGTCCCGTGCCTATCGGAAACTCGTCCCTCTCTTGAATTTCCTAGCGATCGTTCTTTACGTATGTATGCACGGGGCGCGCTATATATTTTTATATCCTGCCGGAACTTAAACGCGTAGAATATCTTCTCTCGACGCTCCGCTTCTATAACCCCTTGATACCAGAGCACGCGGAATCCCGCGATTTCTATTTGCCATACGGAGCGGTATTCTACGTTATTACGAACATTGCGGAATGCACAACATCCCCGTCGAACGAGCCGATCGCTTCTCCTCGTATTTTTCCCGAATTCATTTCCACGGCATGAAAATTTCAAGGGATCCGCCCGAGGAGCACTCTGTACAGGAACCTGCACGTCCCCAGAGGGACTTCTATCCTTCGCGTCTACGTGCCGAGGCGTCAGCCGCTCGTCAATTTGTCCCTGACTCTCCTGGAAGGATGTCCTTGAGCCCTGTGGAGGTCGAGCTGGGAAACTGAGATAGGGAAACGGCTCTCACGTGTTACGAGCTTCTTAGCTGGCACGAGGGGGCGCGCGCTCCCTCCTAAGCCATCGGATGAACACGATAGTAATTCGATTGAAATTCCCCCGAACACGTGGTCACTTAATGACTTCTGTTATAAGAAATATAAGCAGCCTTCGAAAGGTGTCAATCTTAATCGGCTTCTTCCTTCGGCGATAACAGATTTATATTCCCAGATTTCTCCAACCCTCAAGCACCAACGATTCTAGCAGTCGGAAAGAGATGTTCGGAATCGTTTAATTTCTTCACGGAACGACTCGATCTCCTTTCGTTATGCTTATTAGTCTTCTAGATTACGTCGAGAGCCAATTAAAAATATTTCCACCATCTTTCAGTCCTAAGGGAGACAGTCACGTTCAACGTGGCTACGATGTCGCGTGAAATCGATTCGAATCGATTGGATCACGATTTCGATCTGGGCTGTACTGGTCTCGGAGCGTTTCCGCGGCAGAATATGAGCGTAGAGCGAGAAAAGAGGCATTATCGTGACGGGGGTGGCCTGGGGGCGGTGAAATTGGCCCCGTGTCCCCTTCCGGTTTCAAGCATTCCACGTAATTACGAGCAACGTGGTCCCTTTGACGGCCCCAGTTCACTGGCCATTCATCCTCCATGCTTTTCAATTCGCGTCACGAGCCCACTCATTTTCTCTCGTCCGATGCTCGCTCGCTTTGGACCTGCCCCTCTCCGATGGTTATTTCGAACACGCCGCTGTACAGGAAGCGATTCGTTCAGCGAGAAACTGATGCACCGGGCTGCGTCGGAATGCACACTGGAGGGTGACTATTTCGTATCCCAGCTTCGCAAGCCAGGAGATCGAGTCAGATGATGCATCGTCGCTGTTTCACTTTTAATTGGGAAGTGGATGCCATCCGTAGCTTGAAAAGAACGGTAGAACCGGGGACACTAAAATTTTCCAACGTGACAAGCCAGTATGAGAGATCCACTATCTTCCTGGAGAGTTATATGTACAAATTAACCTGCTCCATGTAACAAAACTTTCAACATCCTTCTCCATATTCTCCTACGCATCTCCAACTGAATCAGAATTTCAAGACAGCAAGCCCCCAATTACACCTTGTCGCATTTGTCCCGCCACCTTCCCTTTCTCCACATTATCTTTTCACTCGCCTCGCGCTTACATCCTGAAAACACCGCCGCATCCACGAATCCTCGATTCGTGGACTTACGTACGCGCAGGTAAATCGACAAAACAGAGCCCGAGAAACGCTTTCAACCGGAAATCCGGCGATAAGGCCGGCTCCAGAGACAACGCTGCTATTCTTTACCTTGCACCCCGTCCCAGCCTTGGGAAACGACGAATTCTCTCCACGAGTTGCATCTTCTGTTGCAACGGCTTCCATGGAACATCGACGACACGTGCCGCCGCGGAAATATATTCGGTCTGCCGCGAAATATGAAAGGCCACGGCGTAGCCATAAATTCCACCGCAGGGAACGTGTCGTCAAAGGTTGAAACGGTGCTTTAGGGGATACGATCATCGATGACCAGCCCTTCGAGGATTCTACCGGCTGTTTTATGTATCCCGGAAATCCTTCCAAGTCCTGCGAACGTATCGCCGTTCCCTGATCCCTGTACGTAGAGAAATTGGAGACTGTTCTTCTTCCTTATCGATTCCTGAAACTCTTTCGGCTTCGGGTATTGCACTCGCGCTCGGTGCGCGTCGATCGATGAAGAAATGGAAGATTCTTGGGGAAATCTTGGGGAAATTGGTCGTGGAGGATAGCACGTACAGCTATTATGGCAAAATGCGGTCGATACATCTTTCACAAAATCTCGTCGACTCCATCGTTTTAGTTACAGCGCGTAAAAAAAAACACTTTGCTGTATGAAATTCGGCGAGCTGCGGGTATCAGCATTTGCGATCGATCGTTTATTAACGAAGCGCAAGGTGGCCCGGCGCGAGGCTCGTCGAATCCTGGGTACACGGCATTCAATATTACCCAACATATTTGGAGAGAGGATGTGGCAGGCCGAGCTTTCGGCAAACAATCCTCGATCGATTCACCGACAGGCCTCATCTCCGGCACAGGCGTCCGCGTTAAATCCACAGCCAATTGGAGTTCTTGCTCGTTCGAATTAACCAGCATCCCGGCGCCCGGGAAAGTATCATTCACTTCGAGCAAGCCACTAGAAAATCACTCCACGCGCTGCGATCAGCTTCCGTTCCAACCGCGATACGCTCAAAGAATTTCAAGAACGAAATCGCTGGTGGTTAGGGAAAATCGAATCTGCTGCTGTTGAGTAGCTTCCAGGAGCCAAAACACTTCTACGTTAACTTCTACGATTCTCCTTAGACTCCTGCCCTCGAAACTTCTTTCCCCAGTCACTAGGGGGGAAGGATATCATGGTCCTGCTGGAAAGTGGACTTTTCGTTCACGACTCCTACGTCGAGAAAGCCAGGAACCAGATGTAATCTGCGATGGAGAATGTGAGAACCCAAAGTCTACAGTTCCGTCGAAATCTTTAACTGTTGAAAGCCGAGTTCGAATTTAAGCTCGATAACAAATTGTCCCGAAGTACTTGCTTCTCTCGGATTACGCTCCCTAAAATTCAAGGGTCAAGGGAAAAGGGAATACATTATCTTCGTGTCCCTGGGCATAAGTTCGGTCAAGGGTAATGTAGGAAAACACGGAAAGTGATACGTAAGCTCGTGTCCAGTTGGACTCGCGCGCGAACGAGTCGCAGTAACTGGCGCGTCTGTATTCTTAGCAGCTCGCTGGCTCGTACGTGTGCGTTAATGCAGAAACGTTGCCGCATTTCCAGCGATGCCCCGGTTCCACCCCCGCGGCTAATGCGGCAGCGAGCACCAGCCAAGACGAGACGTGTCAACCCAAGGGAATTTAGTATACCAATTCCGACCGCCGCGTTCCTGCGTCTTCCGCGTTACCCGGCGTCGTAACGACGCGTGTGCTCGCGTTATTCCCTTCGCGCTTAGTCACGATTCGCTGGTGGACACGCTCTTTACGTATCCCTACATCTACGGAAACACCTTCACGATACGATTCGATCGGAAATTTGTTGCGCGAGCAGAGATATCTATCTGAACCAGTGCAAGCGAGCGTTGCATCGATAAAACCGTTGCCAATCGATCCGGAATGATCGAATCTATCCATCGCGGCCTCCGATCTATCCGATAATACATATAATAGAATTGTTGCTTGAGTGCAGAAGCGACGACCGATCGGACACGAGCTGGAATCGCCGAGCGATTCGGCAATTGTCGCTGATAAGAGTTTCATGGGTGTTTGTATAGTACAGGAAGAAGGGAAAGATTCACACTGTGAGGTATTAGTTTGAACGATCCAACACGCGTTCTGTGGAATCTGGATACCCGTATGGGGGATCGTGGACTGCCTTGATCGTCTCGTCTGACCGCACGCTAACCTATTCTACTCGCCTCGACACGCAACAGTCCCAGTCTACTTGGCTGACACAGCACCGAGCTATTCCCTTGTCCATCTAGGCACCGTCCAAATCCCTTTGCTTGCCCGCGTACTCCCTCATTCTCCTTGGCTGATTGCACGCCAACGGATTCTACTTGCCTGACCAACTACGGGCTCGTTCTCCTTGCCTGATTGCGTGACGCTGCATTCTCCTTGCCCTACGGACCCATTCTCCTCATTTTTATAACGTAGAGTTGGTTCTACCTCGTACTTTGAAGTTTTCGTTGTGCCGAATGTGATTACACTGTAAGTAACAGGTTCAATTTATAGCGAAATTCATTTTCTTTGAATTTAAGCTTCGCTGCTACTTCTGATAGTAAATTTTCTGTACTCCTTTCGCGCTACCTCCCTGAAACGTACTGTCATCACTGATATTCCCATCAGCACACAGCTGTCTCAGCTGCGCTCTACGTGGCTGCATCTGAAATCCATAAGAAGTACGTTTGTTTGCTCTACGCTGTTAAGTTTAATCGAACGTAGGAGGCAGAGCTAAGTAAACGTGGCTACGACGTGTCGAGATGCGCCGTGTCATTTTCCATGTCTCTGTGCTAGTTGCGTGTTTAGTTTAGCAGCGCATCTACTCGCGTCGCGAGTGAGCCGTGGGAAATCGGATTTCCTACAGGGAGACTAACTTTGACGGCTTGTTATTGAGAACGAAGAAACGGATGTGCATGTTCTTGCAGAGTAATGATGCAGACCTTCTCGGCGACGTAACAGACGTCGCTAAATGAACTTTTCAGCATTACGTTCCACATCTATAACTCCGAAATTCATGTACCGTCGCTGCAAGTGCAGTACTATTTCCAAGTAGTTTCTTCCCAGGCAACGTCTTCATTTCCCAATCTGAACATTTCGATCACGAGCTTTGTTGGGGCAACGGTTAATTATACATCGCGTGGAAAAGAAGGCCAGCAGCTGCGAACTCGGTAATTAGGGTAAATCTCTCCCTAGAGTCTCTAATGCTTCGCTAGAAACGTATCGCGATAAAGTCCAATTTGCTGGGAATTATAGGACATTTCAAAGAGCAACGATCCTCTAGCGTCGTGTGGGAATCGTCAAAGAGGAAGTTCGTGGTAGGGATTTGGCGTTTTGCGAGACGAAGTAGAGGAGCTGTACCACCGCTCTGAATAACTCAGGGTTACTCTAAAAAAGAGATAGCAAACTAAAGAGATAACTATCGTTCTTTGCACGGTTGAAGCTGTCAGCCGACCCTACGACGAAGAGCAATCACGCTATTGTACCGTTGCTAGATTTATTCTCAGGTCGTGTAGAGTGTACGTAGTAGCCTTGGGGTGGGATTCAGAAGTGGCTTCTCCAGAGAGATAAGTTTGGTTTAGAGCTTCCCTGAGTCTCGACTCTGCACCTCTAGATAATTTCGACGGAGTCCGCTTAGATTTCTACGAAACTTCGTATTACGTAATTGGCAGAAGTGGGTACCAACGACATCGGGGAAGAAGCAGTAGTGGAGGAATGAGGAATAGAGTAGACTACAAGAGGAATAGTAGAAAACTGAGAGAACATAGATATGCCTATATACTTCTCGAAATCACCTAAGCGTCTCATTATTCATCGCCGTAAACCCGCCGTTACACCGCATTTTACAAATATTAGGCTTGCAAGCAAATCCTCCGACACTGATCACCGCTGAACCCTAGGCCGTCACTGACAAATAGCCCAGCCCTGTAAACACCGCCGCCAACCCTCCGGGCAGCAGTCGATGTGACAAATTCACGAGGATGCGAGCACTAGAATCACGAGTGACACCGAAATACTTGGATGTGGGCTTAGCTGGGACCGCGACCAACGGACGTGACTCCAAATTGCGGGGCGTTCTTACTCGGCTGCGGGGCACGCTCGTCCATCAGCGGATGAAGGGGTCTAATGGCCGCTGGACCCTGTCGTAATCGTCCCTTCCCGTTAGCACGAGGCCGGCGTCGCCTGGGGCGTGTTTTCCCAGGCCAAGTTCCCGCAGAGAGCCTGGACACCGTTTATATCGTGTCGCGGTCCACGCGTTAGTGTCTCCAGAGTGTTGACTCGGTCGAGAGGCGGGCCACGGGGCGAAGGCTGTGACGTTAGAGTCCTCAGGCTTGGGCGGAGGTCTTTAATCGAGCAACGCCGTCGAAATAACCTCTTCTCTCTAATTAAGCCTCCAGTCGTTCGTGGTTATTTGATGCGTTCACTCGAGCCCGTGGATAGCTGAGCCACAGTAATTATAATTATAGCCGGTAATAGGAATTTCCGGGGGGGGGTTGAGGGCTGGAATGAACAGTGTTCCCCTTTTTCTTTCGAAGAATTTTATAGCTTAAAGTAGGAGACTACTGTTTCATTTCAGAAGACTTCAAAGGTTTATGAGCCTCTCGACTACATCGGGAATAATTGTTACTTATTCCACAAAGATTACACGAGCAGTTGTCGATAAATTTATTACGAAACGAGCTGCGTATTATTAGACGAGTTCGCCCGGGGTGCAAGAGACAGCAGAAGAGCTCGTGCTCGAAACTGTCGTTGTTAACGAGCCCCAGTTCGTACGTAGGAATTTCAAGGTAAACCACCCCTCCCTCTAATTAACCTTCTCACTCCACAGTACACTCGGCTTCGAGACGCACTGCCCCTCGAACATCCAGCGGAGTTTCAGCGGCGGTAACGTTGAAATTCCTTTGGACGGGGGAAAAAAATTCACCCACCGCGCCGAGCTCTTATTCAAATTGAGTGGGGAGTCGAAATTAAACCGCCCTCTCCCCTGTAATTAACCCTTTCGCCTCGCCAAGGAGAAAGAAAGTTCCCTCGGAAACGAGGCGAGGGGAGGGTCGATACATATGTATTAAGAGGCGTCCGCGCGTGCCAGTCAATCCCTGGGAAGAAAGGAGCCCGACCCTTCGCCCTCGGGGAAAAGGAAAAGGGGGAGCGTCCTGTTTTCAGAACACCTCCGCGAACGCCGCGGAGGCTGCATTCGAAACTAGGACCGTAAACTCGCGGAATTAACGCCTCCGCGAGGGGGCTTGGCCAACTTTTCCAACCGTTCGCCACTCGCGCGGAACGCAGTCGTCCCTTTTTCTCCGCGGAGGAGGCGCGATTGTGCCGGCTTAATTCGCGGGCGTAAAAAGCGCGACCGGCTAGGGGTGAATTTTATTTTGCCGCAGGTGTCCCCGAGCACCCTACCGACGGGGAATTATTTCCCATTCTTCGGCGCAATTTAGGACTTTATATTCAGCCAGTGGCTCGCCCCGTCATTCTCACAGTGCGCTGTTAACGGACTTGGTTTATTAAGGGTAGTTGCGCTCGGGCAGAATGAACTGTTCGTTAGCGCAGCGAATTAGGCGCTCCCTTCTTTCCCTCCAATCCTGTCCCGCTATCGTCTAAAGAACTTTTTATCCGTACGTGGAAACGGTTGCGTATAAACCGGAGAGCGGTCTGTGGAGCCGGCATTTCCGAGCGCTACGTCAATCAGCTAATTTTTTCCAGCAGCTCGATTGCTGTGCTTTCGATCGTGGCAGCTCTCGACGTGAATTGCAACTCCGATCCCTCGGATGCAGGTAAACGTACACCGCCGAGTATCACTCGAGCTGCCGGTGCTTTGGCTGCTTGCCTGGCGGAAAAATCATCCCTCCTATGCAACGGGGATCACAGCACACGGCCGAGGTCGAGCCAATCTCGTGTGGGAGCCGCACGTGCGCTAATCCAAGCCGAAGACGTCATCTGGCTTGCCAAAGAACCTCCACGGAGCTGTGTTTGCATTGGCGGCGGTATACAGTCGTGCTGGAATATATTGGCCTGGCACGAATAATTGAATCTGGCGGGGAACTTCTCGTGACGGTATTCTGGATATTTAGTTTGAGTCCTCTAAGAGATGGGGGTGGGTTTCTCGTGCTGTCATCGAATACGCTGCCCTGGAGGTGCAAGGGACTATATCGTATCGAATATTTACCTCCTGCGTGGTAGTTGTCGGGATCAATTGCATGCTGCTCAGTGGAGGGGTGGGAAAAATTGTTGTAATTTATTTGGAACACAAATAGCGTTTGCATTCTGTGCTCTCCGTATTGTTCTATAAATAGAGGAAAGCTGGATTAAGGAAAATGAGGGTGCATGCATATTCCACGTGGCATAGGAATGTGTGTGGTCGGGCAAACATCCTGAGGCTAGTGGTCAGACGTGTACAATAGGAGTGGGAACATGAGATAAGTGGAATAAGACTGTGCTTGGTTGGACAAGTAGATCAAGAGCTTTAGGGTTCAACGAAGCGGAAGACCGTGTATGTTTAAATAAGAAAGAACAGTTATGTGGTCGGAGAAGCGAAGAGTGTAGTAAGAGGATAGACGAGTAAACGAAGCTCGAGAAGGATCAGCTAAGAAGAGGAGGTCTGCCACTAGTGAGGCGAACACAGTAGAGGCACTGCTCTCCCGACAAATAGAATAAGTCCACCTATAATTAATTAAACGAGTTTATTATATTTTAAATTAAATTAAATAGGTACGCAACAGATATTTTCCTTTTCTTCGCAAGCAGCATAAATTCACGCGAACATTCGCCTTCTTTCTATCACTATTTCCCAGTCGATATCAAAGGCCACGTAACACAAGGTCTTTGAGAGAGTTTAGCAAAGGAACGCCGGGAAAATGTATGTGCATTCCTATCGCGTGTTTTCCCGTGTGTGTCAACGGAGGGCGTGAAGAAAGTTGTCCAAGCGCTCAGATAGGGGGAAGGGGTAGATCCAAGGGTGTTTTCAGGGGCGTTCCGAGCGTTTAACGCGGTCGGCGACGGAAACTTTCTGATTGAGGGAATACACTGAATTACGGATGAAACGTTAATGTCGTGTATTAATTAGAGCGATCTTCCACTTGAACGTCGCACGTGAGCTGGTTCGAGCAATACGCGATCTCTTACGATCGCGGACAAAGATCGTGAGATTTGTGAGGCGCGCCCTAATCAAAAGCATTGAGTAGTGTGTAACTGCCTCGAGTGCAGTGAGGGGGTTCAACGAATCGAATATCGAAAGAAGAGAATAAATCAGAAGGTTGGCGCCGACTGATTGGTAGGGGCATATGAAACGAAAACAAAACCGTTTCAACTCGACCTTTGATTTAAACTCTGAACGAAACCCGGGAAAACTCAATTATACCATAGCCCAGGACGGACTATTGTCCCTGGATACACTCGTATCCCCCGTTCCTTGGTCGAGCGCGTATATTTGTCAGCGTTAATTGCTGTATTCATACGCAGCTACGAACACGGGGGACACACGAGAAACGGATATAACTCGCGAATTCTGGCTCGATGTTACCGTCTAAATCGCGGGGATCGGATAATTTGCTTCACAATGGACAGTCGGTCGTTCCGGTCGTACGAAACTCAATCCACCAAAGGACCTGCACGCCCATTCAAGTGTGGGAGTGATATCTGAGCTAGCTACCGATTGGATAACTGCCCCCCTTACTTCCTGAAATATATAATACATAGAGAGTGGGCCACAGGAACACTAGAATTGTCAACCTTATCCCTAATTAAAGTGTCACGTTCCTAAACCAAGATGCTTCAAAGTCAGTAATGTAGGTCTGTGTCAGTGAACATGGCTAAACGTTTCTAATGAGATATTTTCAGGTGAATTGGGCCGATCCAAAGGGCATGTTTGAACGTGCCTGCCAATAAGGGGAAAGGATGCGCCCCAGGGATGTCACAGCGAAACCGGAGACAGTAATTCCCAAGGGAATTCGGAGCATTTCTTGGGCTGCCTCGAGTGTAAGTAAATTACAGGCTTACAATTAGTGCTCGGCAGAATTCGAGGTCGTAGAAGGGAGGGGTGGGAACGGTGACGAGGTCTAGCTGGGCGTTGTCGACACCCCGAGGCACGTGTTGCCCCCGAAATTAATGACTACGTGCCTTATCTTTAGCCGTCCGCGTTCCTTCGTCGCGCGACAACGGAGCGGTGCTCCAAGCGATGGGACTCGCTTTTGGGACTGACGTTGGCGACAAACTCGTTGAAAGCGTAAGCTGCCTCCGTTCCGACCGATTATCATTCGTATCGTCGACAAGTATGATAAATTCACCAAATACGTGCGGTTCCAAAAAGTTTCATGTGAGAAAAGAATATCTCGGCCCACCAAATCCTCTGATACCGGAGATTTGATTAAGCATTCGGTACGAATAAGATTGAGGGTCTCGGAAACCAGCTCCCGTCGTTTCGATACGTTTGAAGGGGCAGGGGCAGCAGTTATTAAAACGTGACCGTCTCTGCCGTGCCTTGGACCTGGCTGCTAGGCGGAATTGACGAGGCAGCTGCGATGGAAATTAATTTAAAGCCCTCAAGGTCCTTCCGACATTCTAACCCTCCATCGTTTCGACATGACCGACCATCAACCCCCTGATTTTCTCGCTCGAGTTTCCTGCGCTTGGGACCAGCAACGCGTAAAATTGGCTGGCTTCTTGCACGGGGGATTCTCGAGAAAAATTAGAGCTCATTAAGACTGAGGGGTCGAATATATCTTAGGAGAAATCTGATACACTGCTGGGTAATTGCCTAAGGTCGTATAAGTACAGTTGTAGAGGTAGTGAATTATGGCTAACGGAGGAAGTAATTTCGATTTTATTTTAATCTTGGAACTTCTGTGGGATGCATAGTGTTTTGCTGTAGTTCCGGAAGATATTAGTACACAGAAAGACGAAAACTGAGAGGAGAATCTTCAGAGGAAATATTCGTGTCTAGATGATTCTCGATGGTGGAGACGCGGGGGTGTGGAAGAATAATTATAGTTTTATTGCCGTGAGCTCGAGATTAGAGGAAAACAAGTGTCCCAGAAGGATATTTAATAACCGTATTCAGTCGCCCGGGTAATTCAAACATTATTTAAATCAGGAACGTTATTGGGAATTAGTCTTGAAAGCACGAGGGAGGTTTCTCATGGGAAAGAATGCGTGGAGGTCCCTTCTTGCACGCAAAAAAGCTAGAAACAGATGAGATTTCCTTTCATTCCCTTCTTCAATTTTAATATAAATTAAATTCCTTCTACACCCCTGCGCGCAGTATTATTTTGTGTTTATATAATCACCTTTCATTTTCCATTAAAATGGGAGTCAGTGTAAATAAAATTCAATAATTGCACAATTAAATCTGGAACTTTATCAACGAACTATTATAGAATAAAATAAAAAATTGTATTAATGTTCGTGAATATCTTGCTACGCATCGAGCTCCAAAACAAGTATCCAAATAAAATCATCAATTAAATCCTGCATCACAACACGTTGAAACGCGGTACGCTTGTAAATACTTATCAATTGTAACGGTCGTCAAATTTTCACGGAATATACTTCGCAGCAGTGCTAAATAAACGATGTAAATATTTGGAGAGAAATGGGCGATAATTTCTCCCACTTGGCATACGCGAAGTGGAACTTTGGCAAGGGATTAGGCCCAATAAATCGCGAATAAGAGAACAAAGACGGAAATGCTGGTGCAGCCAAGGAGAGCATAGACGTGTAATGGGATTTGTGGTTCCTTTGGTCAGCCCGTAGCCACATGCCGACCGACACACAGAGACAAGGGCGAATCTCCCTGAACCGCAGCAATGTACGGTCTTTCATTTCTCCTGGCAATAGATGCGTGTAATTACTTTGGGAATAGTAATTCCCGCTTCAAACATTACGCGAACGATCCAAATGCGCACTCCCTTTTGAACGAGAAATCATTTCCGCCAGCCTTTTAACTCGATTAGTGACGAGAGAGCAGAGATTAGAAGACTCCGGCGTTAACGAGGACAGCTCGAGGCCTCGCAGTAGAACAGGAGCGTTATTGGTCAGACGCCGAGGTTTCCATTCGGACTTTCCGGTTTCAAACTAATGTACGACGAGAGAAGGTACAGAGGGAAAAAATACTTCCCGTTTCACAGTACTTCTGTTCCAAATGAGCTCTGTTTATGGCTGTATCGACCACGTTTGACACGATACTGGTGTATTCCACTCAAAGCTGTGCCAGCAGCTCTTAAGAGGACTTGGAGAAAACTAGCCAAGTGCCCCGCTTACTGGCTGTTGACTGAGCTTCCAACAACATCTTGACAGCGGCAGAAGTGCGCCACGGTTATAGAATCAACATCCAATCGATAGGACCTAAAGATTGCTTCGCAGATTGCCGACGTTCCTCGAGGGAAATTGTTTCCAACGCACCCGTTCCATCCTGCATTCATCGAAGCGATGAATACCAATTCCTCGTCGATTTTCGGTCACAGTTTTCCGCAGCGCGGCTGATGAGTCTTCTAAATAATCTTCCTGTAGCGTATCCACGCGTCGTGTCAGTCGATGATTACTCCAACGAGATCTCGATTGCGATTCAATTTCTGTTTGAAGCTCGCCCACTGGCGTTTGTCGTTCGGATTACTCGACCCAGCGGCGCGAATTACTTTGTTCGCGTTTTGAAATCACCGTGGCACTTAATAACGGTCCATTAAAATTGCCATTCGAAACTGTGAATTCATTTGTTATCGCAGCTGACTGACGCCCCTTTGCTCTCGGATGAATTCAGTTAATAAATACATCGCTTTATTCAGTCGAGTTTCATTATCCACTCTGCCTTTATTGCTGAGCTAGGAGTATGATTGCAGCTCGTTTTCGTCGATCCCTCGTTAGCTTACAATGAGAATATAATTACACTTCGCCTATCGAGTTACTCAGACAGGCTATACAATTCCTCCGAGAGAAAGCGATCGAGAGCCTTCTAAACTTCAGACGAACGATGCTCGAAGTGTATAAGAAAATCTCGATTTATAAGAAATTCTCGATTTTGCATAAATGTAGTCGAACAAGAATAGAAACTTCACCAGACTTTCTGTTGACGTTAAATTCACTTTAAATGGCGAATTTGAATTCAATCAGGTGGAATTCAAGAAGTCGACGTGGGGCGAACTAAACGCGAGCTATTCTTTGCGCCGAGTTTGGCGAAAGTAATGGCCGATTAATCGAGCGTGAGAATATTCCGCCAGTATCGAGGTCGAACCGGCAAAACACGCCCATTATCGAATGCTGTATGACGAGCGTAGTTTTTCTCTCTGCTCGAACGACTATGTTTATAGGAGAAAAATTGCGATACATCCTGTTTGCGGAGGAGAAAAGAGATTCGAGCGTCAGAGGGTGAGTCTCGCGATACTATCGGCGAATTTATCGACTGCTCAAAGTCCTGGATACTCAGCATTCGTGCTTTTTAATCTCTTTATGACCTGAAAAAGATTTGATACACCTAGGGTTGAAATTGAATTTATACGAAAACTGCGTTAAAATACGATGGAGGTGTACTTTGACACTGAAATATAATATTTGAGAAAGGACAGACCTTCGCCGGCTACCTTTTCGAAAATTCCCACAGCCCTCGGTAAAGTGACGGAAATCGTGATGCATGGTAAGTTTAAAGTATCACCAGCTTTGAACTATTTAAGAGGGCTTAATTATATCGCCGTACGATTCCGTGCAATTAAAATTTCTATCGGGTACCAGCTGTAACGGGCAACTGGTGGCCGTTTGTAAGCCCGGATACAATTTAATCCTTCGACAAACGAGTGGATGTATCGCGGTGTTTCATTGTGTCGCATGCGACGGCCAACAAATTGCGCAGAAAGATATAGGATAGCGCGCTTCCACCCGAATCCGCACATCTTCAATTTCCAACGCGTCTCCCTTCGACCGTGGAACAATGGAGCGGTCGAGTTCAATCGCTTCCCCTGACAATTTGTCCGCGGAACGTCAGTTTCCCCATCGCCTACAATATATTCCCGCCTACTTCCCCCAAGTATTCCCCCAAGAAACTCGAATATTCCAAATTCTCGACAAGCCTCCCGAAACCTAGAAATCTGAGAAGAGGCGAAGAAACCCGAATATCCGTTCCACTCAAAACGAGATCTAGACACCTTCAGAGATTCCCTTTCTTCAAATCGCTAAGCCCACCAAGAAACTAGGTCTTCGGAGAGCAATTATTTCGAGGGATGCAGAATCCAGAGGCCCCCAGCATTCACCTCGCTAAATTGTAGGAAGTTCGACGCCGTGTTATCTGGAAAAGTGTCGACGCCCTGGCTGCGACAAAAGAAAAGGAAACTTTCTTGGAACTCGGCGTGGGGGGATGCTCGCGTCGCTGGGCGATCACGAGCGGCGAAATCGATGAACGACGAGCCAGAACGGAAGTCAATCGCGGCGGACGCCGGGCGACGCCAACTTGATAATCGAATTCCAATTTAATCTTTCGCCTGTGGCGGTCGAGTCGGCGCGCGTCCTCCAATAAACTAGCAGATAGTGCCCCTTTTCGGGCTCGTCGGCCGCGGCCGATTTTAATCGTCCGCTGGAACGTATATCTCGGGTGAACCTCAAACGTTTGAGCGCGGTTATTAAAATTGGTCAGACGCGCGTGGTCGGCCAGCGGGCACCGCCTCGCTTCTGTCCCTCGATCGACGCGACATTAACCGCATAGAGCAACTGGATCCATCTACCGAGCTTGAAATTGAACAGAGATGCCCGGAGAAAGCGTTGCGTTGCGACGTTTTATTTGTAGCGCGAAGCTCGTTACGCGGCAGGCAGGGACGTCGGTCTAACTCGTAATTGACAGGGCGTTGTTCTTGCCACGCTGGTCCTTGTCGACAGACTCAACTTCCTCTACGTTGCGCAATCTTAGAGGATTGCTGGTGATGGTACAGGTTTTCATGGGACTCTTGACTTATTGGGTTTCCGAAGTCGGATGTCAAATTAATTGCTACAGGCCGGATGTTACCTTGCGAGAGGGATTCAAGCTCAGAAAATGTTAATTTAGTGTGTTTACGAAGAGTATTGTAGGATTCATAGGTAGGTGTAATTAAGGGATTCGGTAGAATTGTATTTACAACTGGCGTACTTATCGCTGTAAAAATTTCAGTGGTATGTTCGCGTTATAGTCAGACGCCCTGGCGATACCATTATTTCGTTACGCGGTGGGACGTTGAAATGGCGATGAAAACGTCCTGACACCGGCAGGACTTGTCCCCCCGTGGATAGGAAGCGGCATTCCGTGGGAGATTTCGACTGTGCACACGCTGAAATTCAACGACAAGCGGAACACTGACAAATTGTGCGAGGTATTTGACGCGCAGACATTGAACCATGAATTTTGAGCGTCGGACAGGGGAAGCTGCAGTTGATTGCGGTTTAGAGATTCATTCCCCTATTTAGCTCCTCTTGTCGCTGCGGGAGTTCCTATCTTTTACAAGAAAATCGAGAGTTGAGGGGATGCACGTTGCACAGTGGAAAAAGTTGCAAAAACCCAGTCGTTTCGTCGGCGTTTCTTTGCAGCAAAACGGCGCCAGAATCGACTGCCTGTTCCTGGGGATTATTAACCAGCAAAAACTGCACGCCGGGCATTGTCAGCAATAACGCAGAACGTCGCCGCGTCAATTTGCAGTAAATCATCTCTAATTAAACGACATAGCGACGTTGGTAATTAACAGAGCTGGCCGTGAATACCCGTTAACGCTGACTTTGGCAAAGCTCCTCTTCGCACCTCATGTCCCTTGGCTCTTTCGACATGGAAACTGCCGAGCTGGTAAAAGTAGTAAGAAACCACTAACATGAATCTCAGTCTATTTGACTAAAGAAAAGTGATTAACAGATTCGCGGGTCATTCGACCATAATGAAATGCCTTAATGAACATTATCCCAACGAACCCCTGTTAAATGCAGAAGAAACTGTGAAATTCAAGAAGATCCTCAATACAAAGTGCTCCTCCACTTCTTTCTCCTCTCTTCGAGCCCTTCCAGCGTCGTTAACGTCTCGAATTACGATTCAAGCAAGAGTAAGGAACACTACGACGAAACTGGCTTTTCTAAAGACACCTCGACTTCTGCTAATGCATCCTGCACCACCGAAAAATGAACCAAAACATACAAAACTATCATCTCAAGCCACACGTACTATTCACCTTCGATTTCATCGAAACTTCTCGCGGGTTTGAAGCAAAAAAGCACTAGAATTGAAGCTCCAAAGTGCACCGCCGGGGCGTTCCAAACTGTCGGAGGATGGAAGCAGTACGCGCCCTTAAATTCTCCATGGCATAATTAATCTGGAACTCAATCAAAGTTCCGAATAAGAGGTTAGCCTGGGGTAAGAAGGTGATCGATTATCGAAATAACGCGATTCACGGTGGTCCCTCGACGCGTAAGGAAACCCCTTCCAGTCCTCCTGAAGCGTATTTCACGCACGGGTTCGGGGCGAGACAAGGGTGGCGGGGGAGGATTTTGGTCTGGGCGGGTACCGACGCGGAGGAAAAGTTCGAGTTGGACCAGTAGTGGGATCGATAGTTCTGTCATAAGCCAGCACGAGCAACAAAACCGCACGCGTCAGCCTCAGACGGTTGCGGTTCGTGATAACGATTCAATTTTTCCCGGGCGAGAATCTTAGCCGCCCCTATTATTCCAACGGGGGGGTCGTTCCCCTCCATCCCTTCCTTCTAACCTCGGAGATCGTCTCAAAAAAATTTATAACCTCCCGCGGCCCAATTTCGCTGGGTGTGGCCCATAGAAACGATCTCTGCGATGCTTTCTTCGATAATTCAGTGTTCCTTCCTCTCCCTCAAGCAACTTGGCACTGCGGTACCGAATGATTCAACTCGAAGGTGAATTTTCATTTGGTAGAAAAGAATGATGCATTATCGGCAATACTCGACGTGTCAAAACATCCTGCTACATTCTTTCGCGGAATCCAATTAGTGCTCCTATAAACTACCCGCTCCTGCTCCCCGCCTTCGAGTGGTCCCAGTTTCAGCTTGCAGTTTGCAAAAACACACAGCAATCTGTTACGTCACGCGCTGCAACTTTGCATAATAAAGATTCCGAGGCAGCCCACGTCGGGAGGAACGACCCCGGGAACGGGATGTAAAGAGAATTGGACGTACGGTTATCATTCTGTCGCTGCGCATCGCTCCGCGGGGTGTACTTGGAGATCGGACGTGAGATACATAAACGTCTTCCAGCCCTTCCGCCGGGGTGTTACATTCAGGCCACCGTCATTAACGCGACGCAATACGGTGTAGCATTAATTTACGTATCGCGGTAACGATCCCGCGGCCCGAAAATCAACGCGGAATACATTACCGCCGCGGTGACTCGCGATCAAAATTACACGGGCGAGCGCGCCGGTCGTACGCAATACCTATTGACTTTCGCGGTAACAATGCGACGTTCGATAAAATCTATCGCGATCGACGTTTTGCATTAACGCCGCGCCGCTTTAGCCGCGAAACGAAGATGAGGGGGCTTGGCACGAGGCGTTTTATTCACGATTATTTGTGCGGCAAACCGATCCAGCCGCAGGTAAATGTACAGGGTACTTCGGGGAGGATGTTGAAGAGAATACCATTCAGCCTGTGCCATATAAATTAAAATGCACAATTATTAGAAGACGTAATATTCCATAAGTCCCTAATTTTAATAAAATTGAAGCCAACGCTATAGAATCAAATAGAGGTGCTTCTATATGATGAACTTTTAATCAGCACAATTTTCATTTATTTTAGACGAAACTGTGTACTTTGATATTCTTCGACCTCTCCGCCTCTTTTAGAGTAAAAATACAACCCCTCAGATGTTCGAATTCCAACACCCACGCAGGAGTCACGTTGACTGCATTCTGCCCCCTGCCCTATCGTCCCTCGAATAGGTTCACTGACGTTCACATAAGCTGCATGTTTCCAGCATAAAGTTAATGAAATCCGCGTGCACAATGCCATCTGATAATTCCATGTCAACGAAGCCAGATTTGCCGCGGAACGGCCATCAGCAAATTGAAAAGAACAAAGGAGTTGGGCCAGATTTTCCATCAAGCTCCATTGCCCTCCAGAAATTGCCGCGCAGAGCAGCGACAATGAAAGGGAGAGGCTCTCTTTCGAGGCGAGAGATAACGCGGCCAGGGAACAGCACCGTAAAGCTGAGAGCAGCCGCGCGATTGCGAAGCATGCATGGGGCAATTTGCAAAACGGCCCAGCTCCGGTTCCGTTCGCTTTCCCCAAACGGGCGAAAATGAATTCCTCGTTCACCAGGATCGTTCCCATCCCGTGCCATTTTTTTTCCACCGCTTTCCAACAAAAGGGAAGCGCGTCGATCCTCGATGGAACGACGCGCACGCTCGCGTCCAGCTTCTGGAACAATGCCGCTAGATAATAAGATAACGAGCGCGCCAGGGAAGATGCGACGGAGACGCGAGAGCGAAGAAAGCTTACCAGGGAACGAGCAAAGGACCAGTCGGTCTGTCCTCTCCATGGAATTCCAGGCCGTGATAAGAAACTTGCGCGGTTGCTTTTCCTGCGCAGCCGAGATTTCACGGCTGGCGTTGCACCGCCGGAAATTTCATTATTTCGAGCGGACGTGGTCAACTTTTGATGAGGACAGTTTGTCGAAGACATCCAGTGAACGGACAGCTTTCATTTCTCTGGCTTTCGATGCTCTTCAGTCTGCTTAGCGTCTTCTGCCAGCATCGCGGATGCTTCGTGTTGGGGGAGGCTTGATGACGGTGGGTTGTGACGAACTTTCAGGGGTGAATAGCAATGGAGTGGCTTTGGCTATTCTGTTGGACTTCCGGCTTACTATTCTCATCGTAAATTGTAGCTATACGTCTTCCATCTCTGCTACTATGTCTGTAATCGATGGTACTTTGCTGGTCTTCGGTAAGAGCTAGTAGTAAGACGCGACGACTGGGCAGACGCGATAGGAATTGATGGGATCTTAACTAATGGAATAAAGAATAGGTATATGGGAATATAGTAAACAATGAAAATGTCAAAATTCGCACGTAAAGTTTATACATGGGAGTAGGAATCGTCGTGAACGAGCATTCTGACGCATTCTGACGCATTCTGATGCAGATAGGAAGCATCGAGCTCGTTCTCACGCTAATACGAAAGCGATTCCGATCATTATCGGCAATTTTTGCCCGACGCGAGGGGCCGTTAGCTCGATAACGGTGTTCCACCACCGTTTCCAGCCTAGCCGCCCATTATTGGGGGAGGTTTAACAATCCGTGGGAGTAGAATGCACACGTCCGTGCGTGGTGAAATCGAAAATTGAAGCCGCGAGATTAACACGGTAGTCCGTTCTCGCGATGGACCGGACATTTTCGGCCTCAATTGATCTCTTAATTCACTGGAGAACAAAGTTCTCCCATTTACCCGCGTGCAGGAATAGTCACGGGGATTGAAATAAAGTTACGCGCGGCCTCGTTAAAACCTAAAGGGAAAAAAATACAACATTTTCGCGCAGATTAGTGGGCGGACCGCTAATGAAATTTCTGGCTTATGGCCCCGTTGAATTTTTCCTCCCATTAAAAAAGCATTCTCGAGAAGCACGGACTCCCGTGCGATAGCTTAATTACGGGGCGCCTTTTTTAATCGACCGAAACGGGGAGTTGAAATTTTTCGCGAATTCTAAGCGGCCAGTTGCGGTTCTAACGTGGAATTTTGCACAGCGCTCGGCGTAATTGGAGAACCACCCATTGAAACGAGTCTATCTGGTGGTGGGATAGTTGAAAAGTTCCAGGAGAGCTTCTTCCCCATCCTTGATATTTATTATACCGAATACTCCATAAACCCCCATTGATACTAGCGTTTCTGCGAGCAATTTCTCACCTTTTTACGGGGGTCCTGAGATCACAGAGATAGGGGCATTCACGATCAACCGCGAATACTGTTATTACCGTCATTCTTCTTCCTCAGAGCGCCTTTCTCGCAGGAAATGGCTACAGTTCCGCGAACTGTTCACGAAGAGAAACAACCAACGTAATTCCGGAAGCGCGGAATTTAATGCAACGGACGACAACGATGAATGTACTCTTCCCTTTTTTCTTTTTAACAGATCTCTTCCTCGAGAAATTACGTGCTCCCTTTCGCCAGATGATTCTGTTAAATTCAACAATTCGACGTGCCGGAATACGGATAGGTACGATGTGCACACGGCGGAGAGCAGAATTTAAATTCATATTCTACTTCGAATCGTGAGAATTTTGGGGCGCCGCGTGTAGGTATTATTTCGAAAGACAATGCCCTGCAGTTTGTCAGTTTGCTTCGGCGATGTGACTAGAGAAACTGTTCCCAGGAAAAATATTCGAGGCTCCGCGATGCCACCAACAAGAGTATTATCTCGAGGGCTCTCGACGATGCACCGTGTAACAGGTTCTCGATCACACTCTCATTATAACAGGCTAAAAAATGATGGAGGATAATGGATAACAGGGCTGCCTTCTAATTCAACTTGATGCCTCGCCTGAGCCGAGCTGGAGATATTATTCAATTAGTCGCGCGAGTGTGTCGATTACGCGAGCTTCATAATAATTCTCCACCCTCTTATGAGTGACGGAAATAAGGGTGGAAGTAACGAGCTTCGTCGAGATCGACGATTCAAATGGAAGGGTAATGAAATCGCCGCGGGACGTGAGAACAGGAGGTTTAAGTCCAGCTAATTAAATGAAAATGTACATGGGATTAATTTGAATCCATGTTTTTTCCAATCCCTTTTCAGCAGCCCTGCTCGGACCGAGGTCAATGTTGTTTTTCGTCGCTTTGCTCGTGCCGAATTGCTGCTGTGGAAATTCGGATCGATTCCGGGGAAGCGGAATTCTGTTTTGACGCTCACCTAAGTACGAATCGTCCGTGGTTCGATTTAGGAACTGCGTCGTCGATTCCCGTGCCCCAATTCGCGCTCAAGCCCGCTTCGTTTGCGAACGAAATTATGTTCGCCGATAATTCGAGGCGACGCGACGCGTCGTTTCCGGGCTCGTCGATGCGCGATAACGCGACTGGCATCATTAGTCCGTTATTCGCTAGAAATACTCGCGAAAACCATAATCACGCGACGGTCTAAATGACGTTTGAAACGTTTAAAGTCTAGTGAACGGCCCCCCGGTGGATCTTGAATGCTTGGACAGCGATGTGGAGTATCTTGAGCAGTTGCAACGTTTGCATAACCTACACCGCAAATTGCAATTTGACGCGTCAGGGACGACGAACCGAAACAACCGTCCCTCGACTCTGCACCGTCCAATCACCGTTCCACAACGACCTGTCGCCCTTTGAAGTCGAAGATAATTTGCGAAATTGAATGGTAATTGCGCGGACGGGCGATACAGGAGAGCAAACGAGGTATCACTTGCATCCAATCGCTGTGAATGACTGACGACCTGACAAATAACGATCGAATCACGCTTCTAAACTTCACGCTGCTCCTGAGTCCAGGTCCACGTGATCTGCCACGGAGTAATCGCTGGAAATGGAGTCTTTAAGGTGTCGTTGCAACGAGATCAACTTTACGATGCGTTTGACAGAGTATAATTAAGCTGGGGAAAGTTTGAACGGGGAAGAGGATTTTGAAGACGCCACTGAGCTACCTGGAGACAAACTTTCAAGCGTAATTCGTGGCACGATTGACACTGGCACGCAGACAAAATCCTCCACAAACTCATCGACACTCGAACACATTCTCCAGCGGAATTTCCATCTTTTATTCAAAGAATTCATAGAAGATAGGCAAGAGGAATGGCCGACATTCTCGACGTACGTGTTTGCGAGCGTGCACAGCGATAAGTCACGCTCGAATTTGCAATAGCAGCCACGCCATAGCGTCTGCGCCATAACATCCCCCCTGAGGTACGCAAATTTTGGCAGCCACGAGGCCGTAAACCCGTCTTACACTTCCTGAGGACGATAACGACCGTCGGAGACGTAAAATTCGAACGAAGGGTCCTGACACGTCGACACGGATTCGGTGGCTCGACTGTCGTGAGCCGCGCGAGATTCCAGGTAGAAACAAATAAATAAATTGGAATTGCGCGATCGCCCGAGACAAGCCACCGATATTCCGGGATTTATGAGACCAGGAAATTTCCAATTCGATCTCGAACGTGCCGGGGAATTTCGGCAATTCCTCACACACCTATACACCGCGAAGCTCGCGAGGGTGCTCGAGGAACATCCGACGAAAGGGTCTCCGATATCGAATTCCCTATCGTGCGCGCCTGCAAAAATTTTTACCTCGGCCGAATTTTTCGGTGCTCGCCGCGCGAACTTCACGGGCGAAAGCATTCTACGATTTCGAATCGACGAAGACCATCAAACTCGATGGAATTCATGGAAAAGTGCATTGTAACAGTCCCCTAAGATACCAAGGGACGTTTCAGGAAAGTCGAAAGTACAAAAACCTCCCCGGCAAGTTGTAAATCGTACTGTGTCTAGGCAGAAAGTCTCGAGACACTCTCGAACGACGCCTCTCCGGGAGGAATGTAATGCCGCGATCCGCGCACTTCCGCTGTTCGACGCGCGATCACGACAACGGAAACAGCGCGTCCCGCTTCTATAAATACGCCTCTGTTTGCGTCGGGCTCGTAAAAACGAATGGGAGTCGCGTTTAAAAATAAACGCGCGAGGCTGTCGCGCGAAAGCAGCGATTTTCGAGACATTGTTCGGCGAGTAGGTCGACAGGAAGCGTTTCCTCGAGACCCGCGGGTCCCTCTTTGCCTTCGAATCGCTCGCGAGATCGATGCAAGTGTCGCTCGACCTAGCTACCACTTCCTTTCAAAGCCGCTCGATTCTTTGCTCCGTTGTAATTGCCAGTTCTGCGATTGCCAATTAGAAATATAATATCGCGGTAGGTTGCTGAAGCAGGGGCGGCGCAACTGCGTGTCCGGTGTGTTGTAAATGTACCTGCGTTGTTGCTCGTCAGTTGCGTGACAAACGACTGTGAATGTGAACGTCACAGCAAGCATGGAACATGCCTCTGTTTTGAATGCATTGCTGGTGACGCATGGCCTGCGGAAATTACTGACTTGTACTACTGATTCTTAACTACAGCAGTATAGCCGCTTGTGTCCTTCGCGTTTCTTTGTGTAAGAAACGTAAATATGTATCGCGATGTTTTGTATTGAAAATCTCACGATTACTTCTGAGAACTGCCCTAGAATCTTTGGTGTCAATGTATCGACGAAGGGACCGAGAGCTGCAGATCGTGTAACTACAAGAAATACCCAGGAATCTGGATTTACGTCGACGTCCAGTAATAAACTAATTCCCCGGATACTGAGGTCCTCCAGAAAGCCCCAAACCACGGGTTTCAGTCGTAAATCGACTCGGACAACCGTGAATCACAGTAATCCACGAGCCTGCAGAAGATACCGGCCCACGATTTATCGGGTTTTCTTCGACACACGTTCGCGAGAAATTCTTGCCCCGATATTCGCCGTAGATTCGAAGACGCTCGCGTTTGCTAATTTCCGCGATTGCACGGCGAGAAAATGGAGGTAGGGGGGGGGGGATGCATTACCAGGCGACGATTTGATGTCTGAACGTGCAAGAGAGACTAGTCGATGCAAGGTAGAAATGCGACGGGGACAGGCGCCGTTTGTTTGCCGAATGCATTCAGAGTTATCTCATTGAAGCTTGGTTGGTGCGCGTTTCGCTTTTTCCTGCTTCTGGAACAGGTGCTCTCCGGCGCTATTGTGACACAGGCTGGCCAACATTGCGGGAAGCCTCGTCGAGCGTCGCGAACGTCAACAGAAGCGGAGGTTCGATGATGTCGCGGTCGAGCATCGACCCTTCACCCACGAAAAACAATGTCGACCACCATGGGACCACTCATCAATTATTGTTACAGCTTTGTTTGCGTGTAGAACAGAACGGAAACGAATGGCCGTTGCTCAAGCTTCGCCATGTGATCATCGAACGAGAGCCAGAAGTTCTCTCGACTTCTCTACATCTCGATTTTCATGAAAAACGTCACGTAGAATCTTGATAGAACTTTATACCACTGATCTTACCCGAACACAGCCTCGAACAGCGACTTTCGCGAGAATCGACTGCACCTCGGTCATCCTCCAAAAACATCATCCCGAAGGTGCACGAACCAAGTACAGTCCCTTAAACACACGATCTACGTTCGCAGATATTCTCAGTCCCTTTACGTTCCCTAATACAGCACACGAGCACCCTTCGTTTAACGGTTCTATCCGAAGCGAGCTCGCAGCTTGTTTCGAACCACGTCAATGGAGCCGTTGGACAAGAAGGTCCTCAAAGCCTAAACGAGCGTATGCACTTGCAGAGCTTTCAGCTGCTTTCAACTGCAAAACTCTCGCATGCATCCGGTTTCCCTGAGACACCTTCTAACTCCAAAGACTCTGGAAAACTGCCAGCGAGCTTTTAACCGCACGGACGAGTGTCCTGGGCGACGGGGCCTAACCGCGGCTTCTGCCTTTGCAAAAGCTTCGGCTTCGGTTGTTCCGTGAGACGACGCTGAGAAAAAAATCGCCACCAGAGCTCGAAAGTATCCCTTACCTCAGACGAGGCGACGAGAACGCAGTACACCGGAAGGACGGGGATGCCGGACGATCCTGGCTACCTCGAGGGAAGCTCGCCCGGGCGGCATGGCTCCCGCCTCTTCGCCCTGTGATCCACCCGGCTGCTGCCCGGCGGGGTGTCCTGTTCCTGCTGTTCGTTCCTTTCGCGCTGCTCGCTCGCTGGCCACCGGCAGGACAGCACCGGTCGGGAAGCTGCGGTCCGAGGGTGTCACGATCCAAGTCAAGTGTCACGACGCGTAGGCGAGAAGGCCGCAGGAGGAGGTCCTCGACGGTAGGACCTTCACCGAGCGTCACGACGCGTCACGGCGACACTCATATCCTGGTTCCTCGCGGTCTACTTTGCCACACTGTCTCTCTTTCCCTTCCACTTCCTCTTTCTCTATCTCTCTGTGGCTGTGCGGCGTGGCAGGAGAAGGGACGAGCCGTCGTCGGTCGAAGCCCACAGACACGAAGGGAACGTTCGCGGGAGGTTGATCGACGTGACGCGAGGAAGCGTGTGACACGATCGAAAGTAAAAATGACGATCTCCGTGGATAATCGGCGACGACTGTCGAGCAGGGCCAGAGGAAAAAGGGAACACAGAAAGCTAGGCACAGGACACGTTGGCCCGGCCACTGCGCCGGCACTGAGGCTACGCCGCAGCCTCGCTTTCCTGCTACTCCCTCCTCTATCCCTTTCTTTCTCTCTCTCCCTCTCACGCTCTCTCTCACTCTCGCCCACCGCCTCGCCGGCCCTCCTTCTTCCTCTTCACGGCACTCCAGTTCTATCTCTCTCTCTAACCACCCCCTCTGTTGCACCCCTGGCTCTGTCCTCCGTCTCTTTCTCCCCCCGGCGCGGATCCCTTCGCCGACGCAGTTTCCGTCCCTGTTCCGTCGTCTCCCTTGCTTTCTCGATGCTTCTTTCTTGATCAGGATAGGTGTCCGTGTTTTCGAACACGCGTCCCTCCACCCCTCGGCGGGCTATTCCTTCATGGTCCACCCTGTTCCTCTCTCGCTCTCCTGCTGGTGTCGCTGCTCCCTTCTCGACACCCAGGGTGCTCCTGCTCCTGTTCGAGCACTTGTTTTCGTTCACCAAGTTCCTCGTCTATCTTAGAGCAGACCCTTTTTGGCTTGTGCACTTCTCTTTCCATCCACGAACAACCCTGTACCAGTTTCTCCTGATCTTATCTAACCGCCCTTCCCCTTCGTCCTCTGCATGTTCTCGTTCAGGTGGTCTCCGTGTCCTTTTTCACATTTGTGGCTCCGTTTCGTCTATCTCTTTATATTCTTTCAGATTCCTTCTCCCTCCCCTCTTTCTTTTCCTTTTTCTGGTTCGAATTTCATCTCTGTTTCAACCACCCCCTCGCCCCCACTTCGCCTCCCGCCTCGCGTGCATTTTTCTCAGGCGAAGTTCGCGTCTGCGAGAAGATTCAGGTCTCTCGACGTCTCAGCGCGTTGCTCCGTTTCTGCAGGATCCATCTTCTGTCCCGCTTGGTACTTCGCCCCACGATGTCTCGTCTCCTGTCCCTTCTAAACTTTTCCCAACCCTCGACACCCCCGCGATCCTTCGTCCCCTTCGTTCTGTTATTGCTTGCTCTGCGAATCTTTTCCGCTAGTTTCCTCGCTTAGTTCCTCCTCCATCGAACTCCACTTTTGTCTTCCGTTACTGCGCGTGGACCGTTGCTTCTCTTTAATATTATTTTCCTTTACGTTACTCGATTGCACTGGATTCGACGTTCTATTCTTCCCCCGACCCATTGTTTCCATTGAGGTAATTTCCTATCCATCATTCCGCTACCCATTTTCCGTACATTTCTGCCTCCCCGTTTCCACCCCCCCCCCTCCCCTTTTCCGCCTAACGGAATGAGCCAGGGCATTTGTTACCCGTCATTTTTCAACAATTTCGCCGATCCATCACCTTTACATCCACGTGCGCGCGTTGCCCTTTAATACTGTCCCATACGTTTGGTGCGCAGCTAACCTACCCTTAAGCGGTACCTATCCATTCAACATCTTACTCCTTTCGCTCTCTCTAACCCTTTTATCTCCATTTCCTTCCCTTTCAATCTTCTATTCACATTCGCCTTCACACTTCCTATTTAGCCCCGAAATATCTGCCTCTCTTTTATACCCCTCCATTCATCCCCTTTGTATTCCCCACCTTTTCATACTTTTCCCCGCGCTCCTCTTTTTTTCGTTAATTTATTTTCACCGTGCTCGCGGCGCGCAGTTCCACGCCATCGCGAATCCCACAGTTCCCCAGCGTTCTCGCCGCAAAATTCAGCCCCGCGACGATACCACGGCACTCTTCCGCCCCATCGCTACGAGCCCCTCGCAAACCCACTACCCTGGCCGCCTCACCGATGAAATAAACACGCGCCACAGAATTCCCCCGGTGTGTCTCGCGAAATCTCGAAATATTTAAGTTCGCCCGCGTTCCCGGGGCATTCTGCAGGCCGCGCGCCTTCGCGAATTCCACGTTCCCGTTCGATATCGCAAAAATTGCACAGGAAAATCGGTTCACGTGCGCTCAGGCTAACGGAGTAATGAGGGAGAGCGAAATTGTCTCCGCGCAAACTTGGCATTTCTGGCACGCAGTGTTCCTGCACGCGTGGAGAATTCGCGAAAAAACAACCGCCATCTAGTTTTTCCTAGATTTAGCGTTTCTTTCAGCTTCAACCACTCTTTCCCTCCATCGCGTTTTTCTGCGTCATTCGATCGAACAACAACCGCTCGAATTTTCTTCCAGCCCTCCATTAAATTCACGCTAGATTTAACGGGGAGAGGTTGAATAATACGTTTACAAGTACTCGAAGCCTATAAAAGATCAATTCTGACGCGCAACTCAATTTTTCCTCGAACAGAAGAGATCGATCTGCTTTCCTGCGTCTGTGTCGATGGAAGTAATCGATAAATCCAGAGAGGGAAACGTGG
Source organism: Andrena bicolor (assembly GCA_960531205.1). Classification (NCBI taxonomy): domain Eukaryota; kingdom Metazoa; phylum Arthropoda; class Insecta; order Hymenoptera; family Andrenidae; genus Andrena; species Andrena bicolor. The sequence continues at coordinate 47,426,022 of OY482664.1, read as the reverse complement.
AAAAGATGAAGTCGGTCGACCTTCGATGCAGACCGATATCGTCGGGCGGAAAAATCTTGATTTGCCGCGCGGTCTTATTGTTATGCTAATAATATTCCGCTGTCGGGCGAGGCACGGTCGACGCGATAAAGATTTCGCGGCTCGAGCCGCGGAATTCCTGACAATCGCGTTACAGATGATAATAAAGATAGACCATAGACGAAAATAGGGATTCCCTTTCCGCGGATGCCGGCTGTTCGAATCGATGTACCGCAGTCACGTAAATCGAACTTTAACCCCCGTCGCAGGATTTATGGAGATCCGATATCGATTTCCATGAATTTTTTGGGTGCAAGTGCTCTTCGATCCTCTGGCACCGCATTCTTCTTCCATTTTTTATGGATAGAAAGGTAGTAATTCTTTTCACGGAGAGAGCAAAGGAATATTTACCGCGAGGAATTCAAATATTTCTTCAGTTGCCACTGCAACCCAGCGGTAACTTGAGTTCCCTTCTGTCTAACGTTACTTTGGAATGACCACATTGCGAAGGCAACAGCTCTGGCCACGGATAGATAAACGAAGGTAGAAGGCCTGAACTTAGACATACGTAAACGAAGATAACAGCCCACGCAATATTCTACAACGCATATGAGAAGACATTTAGTATTCTCGCGACACCGAAACTTTGCGGTGGACCGCGTCTTTAACGCGTGCACGATTTGGTCCTTTGTACGTTACATCCGCGCGACGTGCTTGCACGTAAATGCTGAAACTTCTAGCTAAACGAAACTCGGGTCCGCTGATCCGCAAGGTACGGGCATGCAGTCCCTGAGGCTTCAGCAAGGGTGTGCAGTGAGTTTAAGAAGGGGAGTGAGAAGAGATCTGGTGATTAGCATTTGATTGCCAAGTCGTGACAAGGAGAATGCTTTTTTAGAAATCTCGTCGCACGATCCGAGGCCCCTCACGATCGCGGAGGACCTTCGGCCCCCTTCTCGCGCAAGGCCTCCAACTTCCTGGACGATTAATCTCACCTGGCGCCCTTGACCCTGCGGCTGGAAAGGTCGCCGGTGTCAAGGATGCGCATGCAACGTCTCCTACTCGTGTGTGCTTGGAAATCGATGCCGTGGAGCAAGGTTAGACCGCGACTTTCCATTTTGCGTGACCAACAAGGGGTGAAAACGGCCTGGCGTGGCTCGACTTAACGAGTACCGCCGCCGGAAGTGTCCGTGATTCGATTCGTGAGAGTGAAACGTGTCCTCCGCGTCCTATGCACGCTGATGGAAGTCGTGGCACAGAGATTTACGATCGGTTCGCGAGCTCGAGCTTCGTTCTACGCCCATTGTTCCATTGATGGAAGCGGTTGGACAGGAGGGGGGTGCTTTTTTTAAATGGAAGCAGAGGCGTTGTGTGATGGTATTCCTTGTATTTCTTTACATAGTAACAGTAATAGTAGCGTCCGTGAATGCAGGGCTCTGCAATTTGGTTATTAACAAGACACCAGGATTTGTGTTTCCTCTGCTAGAGTTCCTATCATCCCCGTCAAACTATGTAAGCTTCCCCACGTTTCCCATATCCCTCGCTAAATACCTCCCCCAGAATATTCAATTACCCCTAATCTCTGTACATTAATCACGCCAATGCTGCCTCCATTTCAATCGCAGTATTCAGATCCCCGAATTTTCGACCAGAACAGCTCGCCCCTGCATGCACCCCCGTCCATCGACTACTGTTTTTCAAGCCATGGAAATCGAACGGTGGCTTCAAACGAACGTGTCGAGTTTCCACAGTGGCGATCGAGGCTTCGTTTCGCCACGGGATTAAGTTTCAGCAGGGAACAGTATCGTGGCAATTCGAAACGCGACGCATCCCCTGGAATTTTATCCCCGTCGACGAGCGTTCGGTGATAAAATGATAAAACGCTCGGTTCCACCCCTTTTCTTTCGGGTTTAGCAATTCTGCCACGGTCTACGACGAGAGGGACTATGTGGAAGGGGATGCGTGAAGGAGTGATGTGTTTAGTCCCTGACAGTGGTGCCCAGACACAAACTTCATCGATCTGACCTGTCCATTTATTACGTTTGTGGCTGTTTTTAAAATTCGATGGCGCAAAAATTTTCAACGATGTTCCAAGCAATTCTTTGGAATTCGTCTATTTTAAATCTGAATTTGATGGGGTTAAGTCTGAATTGAAATCTGAGGTGAATTAGGGTTTCGTTAGATCTAGATGGAGATTGAATAATTGAGCTTCTTGGAAAAAGTTTCTGGCGAGCAAAAATGTGTGACGATCTGAAGAATCTAGAGAACCACTGGCCAAGGGAGAGATTAGGGGCCTTGAAAAAGAGTGTAAATATCCTGTGGGAAGGAAATTTGAATATATTCCTCGAGAATAAGAAAAAAGAAACATCTATGCAGGAAATCTCACCCTCCTCTTCCCCCAACAATATTATCTCGGATCCCGACCCTTCCCTCAGCAAAATAAAACTTTTTCCTTCGACAACCTGATAGAAAAGTCCTCCACGTCCATTTATCATCCCCAAGAACAAAACCACGCGAAACTTTAGCCAAGCGCGAAACATCTGCCTCGATATTCCTTCGTTCTACTGATTTTTTATAGAATTTCCTCGATTTCCGGATCATTTTCCCAAGTTCCCTCGTTGCAGAATGAAGGTAGCGAGGGTAAATGGAGCGTTCGGCCCGAGAACAACGCCGGGAACGTAATTTCATTCGGTTCGTTCGCGAATCTATGGGATTCCAGGGGAAAAAAGGGGCACCAGGGCAGAAATTAACGAGAACAATGGAACGGTTCGCCCCCATTTGCGAAATCGGCCCTGTCCGCGCTCCCTGTAAAATGTATACTTTACAATCGGGCTGCCGGAATGCCCGGGAGCTTCGCTAGCCATTTTTCAATTAATCTATCGGCCGTTGTCGCGCTGCCTTTTCCACTGTTCGTTAAACGCCACCGTTAATTCTCGGGGAAAACTTGCGCGCGCGTATCTCACGGGGATTTTCCGGCAGTTTTGTACCGGAAACCGTGTACAATTTTCCTGTACCCAACGCTTCGGGATATCCCCGAATCAATTCAAGAGCTATCGTGCACTCCAGACTGTCAAACACTATGATTGTTCATCCACGAATTTTTCTAATTGTTTTTCCAACTCCCTCTAGTACCCTTCACGTTTCAAGTGCCAGACTCTCCTTCTCTGTTATGAACACTTTTCCATTTCAAAGTACCTACTGTTTTCTGTTATAACATAAACGTTTCCTGATGAAGGAAACGTTTATGTCCCCCGTTCTTCCTCGAGGAAAATGCACGTTCGTCGAATTTGCATGGTGGAATAAATCGAACGCGACTCCTTCAGATAAAATGTTTCCATTTTGCTGGGAATCGCGGCGCGATTCTTCGGGGAAACTCTCGTTCAGCGGCCAGATCGATCTCTGCCCCGGACGAATCTGGCCAGGAAACCTGGGGGTCAACCACGAGGAACCGTTCTGTGAAACTCTTTCTCGCAACTTCGTTCCGAACTTCGCCCCCCCGGAAGTATGAAGTTTAAGAATTGACGGATATTTCGCCGGCATTTTGTGGTGAACCAATAAGGTTGAAATTTTCCTGAAAAATCACAAGAAGTACTTCACAATTTGCCATTTTTCTTCAATTACTTTAGTGTGTCCCATTTTATATTAAAATCTCCATGGCTATTGTATAAACCATGAAATATTCACTCGTTCCACTTCACCACTGCCCTATAAAGCAAAGAAAAGAGTATCGTAGCCTCACCTATACCCTTCGAGGCCCCAACAAGGGAACGAGGAGAGGTATTCAAATGAGGTCCATTAAAAAGCCAGCGGGCTAAACGAGCCCAACTTAGCAAACTGAATTATTCCTTCACCTAATCCGTCCGTAGGAGCCACTTTGCCCTTGGAAGTGATCGATCCTCCTCTGCAAACACCGGCCGTTCGTCGTGATAATGATTTCCGGCGATTGCCAAATCCCTAAATGTCTTCTGTTCGATCGCCGCGTCTCTGAATGGCTGCGATCCGCGTGAAAAGGATTGATTCTGTTTAAAGGAGGAGGGCATCCGATAATTACGAATAATTTTCGAATTGGAGGTCACAAATCACCGCCTTTCAGAGCCGCCCTTTCCAGCCAATTTTACGTCAGTCGAATTGGAAAAAGCTCGGCCCTCGAAACCAAAGGGAAAGGAAGGAAAAGAGGACGAAAAAGTTGGGGACGATTTCCCAGTGAACGGGAGGAAAGTTGCTGGAAGGTGGAAAAGCGCGCCGTGTCCCGTCGAATCGGGCGTTAATTATCGGCGAAGCGAAAATAAATTAACGCCGTGGCCTCCGGTTTGTCGCTGCGTTAGCAATAAAGGGCCCCGACAACGCTCTGCCCGAAATTAATTACCGTGAAACTACCATAATTCCTGGCTATCCGGTTACAGCGAATCCCCGCGGCTCTCGTGCCTTTCCCTGTCAGGGAAATAGGAAGGAAAAACTCGAAACTGCCCTTTGTTACACTCCTGCTGGCCACCGCTATTTTTTCCCTCGCAACGTTCAATTCCGAGTATTTTCAGCTCTGTATGGAATTGAGCGCGAAAACACGGAATGTTTGGGAAGTATATTATTGCTGGACGAACCCTGGACAAACACGTGTTAGCATCGAAAGGTTGCAGGTGAAACGTAAAAATGGAAATATGACGAGAAATGCGAATGATGCTTGAACACTGTGATTCCTCTTTCAGAACTGAATTCAACGTATTCAGTTGAATATGGATATACTGTTTCTTTATATTTTCGCAGAAAGTTGGCTAGAATGGGAGAGGAAGATTTTGGGAAATGAAGTTTACGAATTAGTTGACTTTGATCTGCTTGAGTTGCTTGCAGCGCAGGGGACGCGAAAATTATGCGAAAGTTAGCGCCGAACCAGCGTCGAAGGGGTTCAATTGTGTTACCGAATTTTTGTTTAATCTCCTGAGTGGCTCCACCCAGTAGTTTTCAATCTCCAGGAACTTTCGCGGCAGCGAAACTTTCTTACCCTTTGGTAGTCGAGTTCCGGAGCTCTTTCATCACTCTGTGATCAGACACCAGTCGCGATGATTGCTTCGGGAGCTACCTCCTAAACGTTTGACACCAGCCAATCCCCTAAAGCGACATCCATTAACCGATAAAATCAAAGAATTAAGTAGATCCGCCTTCACCTAATAATTTTCCATGAATTCGAGTCGCGCTTGGATCTGTGTCTTCTGTCGCAGCTGAGCGCTGCTCAATTCCACCCTTAAATTAAGCGGTCGCGAGGGTAGTGCCGATCCACTGATACCGGAGGAAGAATACAACTGGGTTGTAGGATCGCGTGACGAACCGGAAATCCGTCTTGCAGGCAGAAAACAGAAGGGAGGAGGGAAGCTAGGTGCCAAGGAGAATTCAAGCTGTTCACGTGACGCACATTATCGCGGCTGGCGTGATACGAGGCCATCAATTTGCGCCGATTTCCCTGTCCTGGAATACGGATAGCAAACCTTGAACTATAAAGCACGGTGCTGGAACATCCGCGCAACCCCCGAAGCCGCGTATTCTTCTTTAGCTGAGCTCTTCGAGAGTTTCCTGCGAACAGACTCGATGGTAGATCCAGAGGCGACTAAAGAGCCAAAGAACCATTCAAACTTCCATCACTCCTCTGTTCTCCACCCTCCTTTATCGAGAAAGACTTGAGAATTTGACGATCGGCACAATATCTTCCTGCGTTTCGCGGAGAGATGAAAGTGATCTTCGTCCGCAGACACGTGTCTACACCATGCACGTATCCGTAAATTATTCAAGCATTCGGAGTATCCGTGTACTCCCGACAGGTATCGAAGGATATTAGCAGACCTCGATGAATATTTCAAGACGCCTGAAAGCTTCCAAAGACATCCACGGGACTCCCGCGACATCGCTCAGCTGGTGAAAGTTGGAAAACATCTGCTCCCGTCCGAATACCAAAAAGTATCCACAAATCTGCTGAACCAATTAGGGGCGCCGCTCACGAATCAACATCTCCCGCGATCGGACATCCCCCCCGTGAAACTTAATCTCCTAATGCTTCGGCTTCCCCCGCACGATCTTCCAGGCGCTTATCCACGCGTTTCTATGCATTATCAAGCAAGGATCTGGCCTCCGGTTGCCCGTGATCAATGCCAAGCGGCTAAGTATCGAGTGTTTTACTTGCTGCCCCCCCGCTATCCACTCGACAGGAAATTGAGAAAACGACCGCGCGTAGGGGATGTAAAAACGAAGTGGAAGCAGAGACTCACGGGGCGGCTGGTTGGAGGGTGGAAAAGGAGGGCAGCGGAGAAGGCGCGGAGACAGAAGGAGAGAAGGTAAGAATGGAAAGGCACGAGTTAACGGAGGCTGCAAGGACTAGACAAAAGGGACGGAGTCTATTTCCCGCGCGGAGAGCGTTCCGGTGCGAGCCGGGACGGCGGGGCGTGCGGCCCATTGTCAGCCCCTCTGTCGCGGGGTTGGTAACAATGGCCCTCTCTGTCACCGTTGCTTTTCATTGCGCGTAAACGCTATCGGTGACGGCGAGCGCCGATCTTCGTGCGCCACGAGATGAGGCTGAGAGAAAAGAGATACCCGGATACCGCCTCTGCCTTCCTGCCCGTCCCTGACTCTGGGGATGACAAATCGATGGTTGTTTCGTTGATCGCCCGAGATTTACATGCGACAGCATCCCAACGGCTGGAAAAGTGGGCTGCGCCGGTGAGACGGATTCTTCAATTCACGCGCTCACGCCTGTGCTCGATCTTCGGGAACGGGGATTGAAATGAGGGAGGATATATTCGTTTTCCAGTCCTGAGGTCTTTGAGGAATTATAAACTCGCCATCCAGATCGTGTCTTTAGTATAAATTTAATGCTATAGAAGCACTGTGCACTTAATTCCGCAGGAGCTTTGCTACCTGTTCATGCTCAGACGTACTCGAGTTGTTTTAAGTGCCTCGAGACACTAGGAAACGGTTCAGTGCTTTGAGAAATTGCGATTTCGAGGGAGTCTCAGTACCGCTGCAGAACGGTTCCTCGTTCCGATTAACTCGATGTCTTTATCGCGGAATAACATCAACCGCCCACGCGAGGGTATCCGTTACCCTGTGAACTGGGCTAGGGCCTCGGTTATCCCCTCTGTATGCATAGCCTGACGGTTTAAACGCCGCTTTAATAACCGAGGAACGTCGCGAAGGACGAGTTGGCACGCGAACCTCAGCGTTCCGCTTGAATTACAACGTGGAATTGTTCTCGTGAGCGAATCGAGGCCGGCTCAAAAATTGTTTGTCGGGTGTCCAAGACGAATGGACAATTCGGGGGCGACCGGAAACGGTAAGACGGCTGCGAATTGGAACCAGATCACGCTCAAGTACAGATTAACGACGCGAAGGCTAACTACGCTTGGTGAACAGGTTTGGCTGAGATTTACACGATGCAGCACGAAGTTTCTAGTAGTCTGATAATTGATTCGTAATAATATTTAACAAATCTCGATTCTGACTAAACCGAGAATTGCAGTACTGGGTAACCAGTAATTCGTTACCAATTTCGTGAAACCCTTCCTATGGCAAGTCGAAGGTTCCCACCACCATTATAGCCGCGAGGGAAATGAGGAACGTGATGGAATTCGCTATTCGATGGGCCAACTTTTCGGAGCGTAACACGCGTCCTTCGGCCAGCGATTTTTTCTTGCCAGTCGGCTGGCGAATCAGTATTCCAGGTCACTGAGCTCGAAGGGGGGGATGGACGTTTACCAACCCCACCCCGTCACAGAGAAAGAGTCGTTGCAACGCGATGGTGGACTGATACCAGCTGGCTGATTAAATTTCACAAAAGTCCCCTTTGACTGGAAGAACGGCCGCTCGAGTTGCCGTGGCTCACGCAGGCCCGACCGTGCGGAAGGATAACCAACTTCGTTTCCGTCCTTCTGAATCTGTTTCACGGTCCAGAAGAGGAAAGACGTGGTGGACAGGGCGCGTGGTTCGGGGGTAGTGATGGGTTTCAGACACGACGTGTCACATCGCCGAATCGCTTACAATGTCACTCAAATTTCTGAGTTTTTCAAGCTCACCATCTTGGAATACATATTTTGAATAACTGCAAAGTATCGAAGAAGTTTCGGAACGTTGAATGCTAGGAAGGTCTTGAATGTATCGAAGAGAAACACTTTCCGAGGCAGAGGTTCGAATGCCCATTGCTAGTTGGAGATAAAATGATGTAAGAGAGTAGGGAAGATCGAAAATGGCAAGGGGTTGGTGTTGGAGAGGCAAGAGAAGTTACACGAAAGAAGTGGTCGAAGAAGAAGAAAGTGAGAAATTGGATGGAACGAACACGGGGGAGAGGGGAGTAAGCAAAAGAAGATCCAAGGTGGTGGGATAAAAACGAAAAGAGAGAATTTGGGGGAAGGAAATGAAATATGGAGGAAAGTGCGGTGGTTTAAGAAAGATTTAGCACCCAAATAAGATTGAGGAAAAAAGAAATGAGCGTGGGAGGCCAGAAACAAAAAACAAAAATGAAAAGACAAAAGGAAATATCGTGGTCTGGAGTAGATATAAAATAATTTAATAGGATTAAAAAAGGGAGAGGCACAGATACAGATAAATTCGAAGGTCTAGTATCTCTGAAAAAGAAACAAAAAAAGACAGGATAAGAAAGAAAAGCAAAGAAAGAAGGATAGTGCAAAGGGGCTGTAACTATCGAAAGAAAAGAAACGAAGAAGAACCATCTGTGTAATGTAAAAGGGGGTGGAAGAAAAGATAGTGGTAGAATCAGCACGAAAGAAATTGGAGATGGGAAAGAGTATTTTAGGTCAGCGAGTCGAGAAGCGCGTGGTTCCTGAAATTCGTACGTGCAAACAACAAATCCCGCGGAACAACTCGTGCAAAACGTCGATTAATTCGACGAGAGCCGAATCGATTCGGTAACCAAAGGAGTGGGATCGTTTACCTTCCATTTTTACTTCCTCATCGATGGAAACGGCACGTCTGATACTACGCCCTTTCTGTCGCATCATTCTGTCGTTTATGACCGTTTTTGTCCGATTTTTCATACGATTTTGCATTCCCTCGATTAATTCCTCCGAAACGGATGTACCATGACCACCCCACTGTTTGACTTCGATCCAGTTTTCCCGCTAAAAATGGAATCGTCAAACGCCAAATGCTTCTGAATTCGTAAATATTCGTCGAACATAATGAAATAGAGCTTGCAAAGTTAGCTAGGTGAAATTAGAACACGGGTATATATTTGGCACTTTCTTCTCAAGAATGACAAAGATCGGAGGTACAGTTATCGTGTCAGATACCAACCACGCTTCCACAACTGCATTCTCCATTCATCGAACGATTTCAATGAAAAGAAACGATGCAGAGATCGCTGCGAACGCATCAGTTTCTTCCATCCCCAGCGCGATCCATTTGTCACTCGCTCGACTGCCGCAGAATACATCGAGCACCCTTTACGTATCGATTCAACCGTGACGTCTCTGCTTTTGCAAACGTTTGCGTTAACTGCACGCCAATGGTCAACACGTACAGATGATCTCGCGTCTGACGAATTAGGATTCAGAGTGAGGCAGCAATTCCTGGGGCATTCGCCTGCATTCAAACTTCTTTCCTAAATCTAATTCCTCTTCTTAATATCACTTCTGCGAGGCAAACAAAATCCCTTCTCGTCATCTTCGCAGAACAATCTCCAAGGATGCATGAAAAATCGAGTAATTTTAAACAGCCCCGTAGTTCGAAGGCACAAGAAAGTATCCTAGTGTCACAGAGTGGTTCGTTTCTACAAGTAACGCCCACGAAGTTAGATGTATGGGTCGAGGAGATAGCCGACCTCCCGACAGTTTCTCGATTCGCGATTCCAGAAGTGGTTCGGGTCAGTGGGCACGGGAGTAGCCCAGGCAATTGCTCCAAAATCGGTCCATGGTGTGGTAAAGGTGAGGAGAGACCCCAGTTAGCCCGTGGGCCTCGTCCGTGTAGCTCTGCTGCTCGAACATGATGTCCTTGTCCACCAGAGCCTTGTTCAGGACCATGGCTTGCTGATCGTGCACGTTGTCGTCCGCAGTCCCGTGTATCAGCATGAACTTTTTGCCACGTATCCCTTCCACCCTTCTGGTCACGTCCGTGTGGTTGTAGCCCTCCAGATTGTCCTCGGGGGTGGGCAGCCCCATTATACGCTCCGTGTAGATAGTATCTGCGATTGATCACGGATAAATATTGGTACAGGTACCCTTTGCTCGGTGAACTCTCACGCGCTATGACTCGCTCTGGGTCTGAATCTACACAGCCTCCGACAAACACGCGATCCCAAATCTTGTGGAAAATTTAAGAATTGAGGAATCAATTGTTTGTCCCTCGATTTATCTGGCACCCCAAAGTTGAAGTTATTTTTTCGACTACTGCTGCACAGATTGCACTGACCCAAACGTCACGCGTCAGGTGAAACACGTGCTACCAGCGAGCATTGCGCAATAATAAATTACCGTGGCTAGCGCATATTTTAATGCGTTACGCGCGTTATGCAGAATTACCGTAATAAATCCAGGAGGTCACAGGTGCCACCGATATGCCGCACTTGAAAACCGAATCCTTGTCAGTGGCCAGCACCATGGCCGTGGCGAAGCCGCCGTAGCTCCAACCCCATATCGCGGTTCTGTTCGCGTCGATCCAAGGATACGTCTTCTGCAGCACCCTGGTCGATAAGAAATCACGTCAGGAATCTCGAGAAGTGCGACAGACATATCAGCTAGCAAGTCATATGCCAAACAGAAACAATAGGAAAAGCCAAGGTGCTCCCTACCGAGTAACAGTTATCTGATCTTCGATTTCCACGGTGCCGATGCGTCGATATATCTCGAAGAGCATCTTGCTGCCCTTAAAGGCAGACCCACGCCCGTCGATGTGTCCATAAATGACGCTCCTGTTGGTGGCCATGTAGGACTCGAACCCGTGCGTGTTGGACTCGGTGATCCTGACGGTGTTCGGGCCAGAGTATCTGGGAAACCGTTGAGAAACGAGGTGAAACTAAAGCATCGAAGAAGAATCGATCGAGGATCTTTCTATCCTCGAGCCGCATGGACACGGTGGAGCGGGGACTCTAATTTTAAATGGAGATCGCGATTCTCTTTGCCTGCAGATCAATCACGCCGAACGTCAGCCTAATGGCACTGTGGCCGCCACTAAGCGTCTGCTCGCCTCTAGAATGCTGGCAGTTTGAATACGAGTTTCAGGATTAAGGAGGAGGATGTTGATCAGTCTTCTTGCGCAGTTTCAGTGGGGCTAGCATACTTGCAGACCAAAGGAATTTTTACTTAAGTCGCCGGGGGATAAAGAATCGAACGAGAGTCTTTGGAACGTGAGCGATGAACGGGAACATATTTCACATGGCTAAAAGGGCGCCTTTCTTCGGTCATTCTTGTAGAAAATGGTCTGCTGTACATCTTTCTGATTTAAATTGGAAATCACGAGCACAGCCGATTGTGCAGCGGGAGACGTGAAAGATTGTTGCACCGAAGCGAGCGATTCACTATTGTCAACGATGTCCGTTGCAAAATCGTGGATGTAGATACACTTACACGTTGATCAGCAGTGGGTACGATTTCTTCTCATCGAAATCGTGTGGAAGGTATAATCTGACTCTGCTGTTGTACCCGTTCGCTTTGACGTATAAATTCTTGACAAGTGGCTGCGCACGGCTGGCCAGTTTTCGTCTCAGGGATAGATTCTCCTCCCACGTGTAGAGCTGCTTGTGATCGGCGTCGAAGATCGAGATAGTCGTTGGATCTGGCCCCGAACAGGCCAACACGTAGTACGAGCTGTCGGGGGAGAAGTACGCGTAGGAGTAGGTGCAGGTGTTCCCTGAAAAAGAAGCGACATTCCAGCGAGACTCCTACATTCCCCTATTCACTTTCTTCTTAAGCTACTTTGACATTTTTGAACGTCCTTCTGGACGCATTTTCCGTCTGACAGCGAAGTCACAAATATCGACGATCGTCTTACAAAAAAAAATCGTGCTACCGTGAGCTCTTATCGTCGTTTTTTCTGTTCTAAAAATGTCCATGCACCTTTAAACGTCAACTGTTTTATCGAGTGCACGCGCGTTACGGTCTCTTTTATATTTCCACGACTTCATAGACGCGTGCGTAACTTTATCGTCCGCGGACTATCGTGACTTCGGTACGATTGTGTTGCACGAAAACGAGTTGAGCAAGAGTCGATGTTTTTTGCTACTCGGAAATATTAGTGAATCTCTCATAGAATCAGGAAACTGAACTACGGAGGACGCCTGCAACTCCTTCTTCCCTAAATCTAATCGCCTAAAGATAGTCGATGCCCCTAATAACACAAGAAGCTCTCAAAATATTGTACACTCCCTCGATCAAGTGATCGCCTAATTATCTTAAGTTAGTCCTAATCCTACCCCGGCTCCTAATCCCGCTGAGCAGCCTGGAACAAGGCCACCCTGGATCGCCTGATCCCTCCAAAATCCACGTCAACGTCCCTCAAGCTCGGATCACTCGAAGGAATCGAACGCAAACGCTCCCCCTCCTTCTTCCCCCCAAAAATTCACCTTCAGGAGTAAGAACCTTGCAGGAGATGCACTCTGGCTTGGTGTTGCCGTCCAATGACACCGAATACAAGTTCCTCTGCGAAGGCTCGTCGACCTCGGTTGCCGAATAGTACAGCCTTTGCCTCTTGTGATCAACAGCCGCGATAGAGATAACTTCAGACGCGCCAGGCGTCAGATCCATCTCCTTAACCAATTTCCCACGGATGTACTCGAATCTGGTCGCATGAAGGAATCGTCCAGCCTTCGTCCCGGAGTCCTGCAGCCTCAGAATGATGACGTATTGATCATGAAACACCGGGGGAGAGATGCGCAGCCAGCCTTCCGCCTCTTCTTGGTAGAAGACGTTGTAGGCCCTGCCCTCCGTGTCGTACATCACCATCTGGGCCATGTTCTGCATGCGATTCGTCCAGGTGGCCATCAGGGAGTCGTTCCACCAGCTGACGGTGTACAGGATGTTGTCCCTGTCGAGGATCGAGCTTCTTCAGTGAAACAGACTGGACAGAGTGCCCGGAAGTTCTGCTGACGATGAAGTTTAGGTTTGTGGACTGCTTTTTGCCACTTGGGTCACGATTTAGCAGTGCAATTTTAGGTAAAACATAGAGGGGGGATTGGTTTGATGAAGAGTTGGCTGAATTTTGATAGCGGAGTTTGCACTGCAATGTAAATGGCTTTAATAAATTTTGACTGTGAACGCTACCCATTCCTCGAAAACGAAGAGAAAGGTTCGCGAATATAGGTTACAGTCGTACTAGCCGCTGCAAAGCGTTATACAAATGCTAGAACTTCTGTGACCAGGCTGCCTATCATAGACGCTTGTCGATCATTGCTGAAGATAATGTATCTAACAAAGGAAATGAGTGTCAACGATGGACTGGTTGCTTAAAATCATGTTAATGCGACGTGACAACTCTATGGCGTAGACTCAAGCTTCGAATATACTTACGAGCCTATGATGTCAGCTGGTGATGGGAGATTGACCAATTTGGAGGACGGGTTAGACAAATCAACGAGGCTTAGAGACACGATTGGATTGCGAGTGCCTGCCTGCAAAAGTAATGGCAATCGCTGTAAAAGCGTGCTTACACGAAAATAAAGAGTAACATCGAATAAATAGGGGAAATTAATTGGTCTGCCAACCCCTAGGCAACAATTGATAATATAAGAGCCTCCCTTTTCTCCGGTATGAAATAAATAAAGATTACTTTCGGAGAAACAGGGGTCTAACATCGAATCCAATTAGCCGTTCTCGTACATGTCGATACAGCGAGGAAGAAAGTAGCCGTGGAGGAAAAAAACGGGGAGTTAAACGCGAGTTAACCCTTTCCATCCCCCTTTAAAGCTGGCGAGGCGGCAGCAAGGTCACCGCCCTTCCTAATCCACTCCATTCTTCGACGACTATCTTTGTCGCCGGACAAATTGAGTAAAGGGAGGAAGCGATTATCCAATTTCACCAATTTTTACACGCGAGACTTTCCTTTCACCCGCTCAGGCTCCAGAAATCGTTGATCGTTGCAAGGGGGTGTGAATTGAATTCACGAAGAACGACGCGAAGGAGACTTTGAATCGCGTTTACCTCGCTCGAGTTAAAGATCACATTGAAGAGGGGAGGAATTTTGAAAAATGTGAGAGGTAAAATATTCGACAGCAGTTTGGGCGTTCCGTTAAGCTCACCTTCGGGTACTTGATCTTCACCTCCGAGGGATATTGATTCTCCAAGCTGCCCGGTGTCCCATAATACAGAATCGAGATATCTTTCACTGAGGTGTCGTTGAAGGTGGCGAAAGCAAGATGTCTTCCATCGGGGGAGAACCATAGGGCTATGGCCGAGGCTAGAACTTCCTCTGCGAAACGATTGTCTGGATTATTCCTGCGATTAATCGCGAATAGTGACCGCGATATAAGCTGCGGTAGTAGTTACGTCCCCCTGTCACTCTGACTGTGACGTTTCCCGAGGGCAGAAACTGAAAGTCTCTCTTAATAATTCTGTGCAGTATATTCTACAATATTTTGAATTTCCTATTTCCCTGTAATAAGGCAACACGTTCTCCACGCTTTCCTTTTACCTTCATAAACCCAGTCGGGTACTCCATTATAAACGGCGTCAGGCACGCCGGTGCGCGTTAATCTTCGAACAGAACTCTCGCCATCGGTGAAATCCTCGTAATAAATATCGTTCTCCAATACGTAGACCAGAGCGTTTTTGCTGGGCGACCACATTGCCAATGGCAAACGCGTGCCATTTGCAATCTTCGTGTACGTTCTGCGCAAACGAAACGACCATACATGATTGGGAAGACTAAGAAGGGATTCAATGGAGAATTCGATTTGCAATGGGTTTTGATATCTTCTAGAGATACTCCATCGAAGTTATCATGCAAGTCTTTAAACAATTCATTTTTCTTTAATTCTATCGTTACCGCTACAAAAGCGTCGCGTTGTTTCGTGATTCAACTTATCGGGGAATCGTTAAAGTTATCGGAACGAATCTGTCGTGAAAAGTGGAACACTCACTTGCGTTTGGTGTCGTAAACGACGAACCTTTGGTGCATCGAGTACCTGAAGCCCTGGAAAATCGATAGGAATCTCTTCTTTACGACGTACCATTATCTTTTCTTACATAGATTTTTATCGAGAAGTTAGCGACAGCAATACTGCTTTGTCTAATCTTATATCCGTATCCAATTTGGATTTATTTACGCTTGCACCTCAATGCGCGATAACGAGTTTAATAAAGCACCGAATAATTCAAAGGATTAAAACTTACATGCGTGTAATCGTGACCAATCAGAATGTGCGAGCTGTCGTAAGAGAAGCTCAGTGTAGGCTTGTCGTAAAGATTCTGAAAATTGATAAAGGACAGTTATCGCCTCACTCAGCGTTCGTAAGCTAATCTTATTATCGTCGATATAATTCGTTGACTCTGGAAATCTAGACGAATTACATGTCGCGGCAGATAATTCAATGGAAAGTTTCACAAGCTCGACTACAATTGTCGGTAGATAAGTTTTACGACATCAAACGATCGATACAATATCAAAATATTGCAGGAGAAAGTTCTAAATCAATATTCGATTAATCTACGGTATCGATACTATTGTTTCCTTATCCCGTTATCGGACACCGCACATCCCGTCAAAATAAATCTTCGATTGCCCACGTGCACCGATAACGTGGCATTAATTTATCAACAGCAACGATTGAGGATCAAGTTTCTAAACCGTAGCTCGAACCAGCGAGTAGGAATCAATCCCAATTTATAAAAGTTTGGTCAGCAAGCTCCAACATTTTCAGTAATTACCAGTTTCTTCAATTTCCAGTCCCCCAACAACTTTGTAATTTCTGTCTAGTTAATGCTACACACATCCCAGGTTTTCCAAAGTCGACTCGCGAGAGCTGATGGCTACGCTTTCCTTTCCCAGCTTTTAAGAAGGCCTGGAACTTCTTGAACAACGTTAGTGCCTCTGAATTTTCCACATTCCCGAATTCGAAACTTCCCCAATTCCTTTCCCCTCCGACAAATTCGACAAATTCGACCGTCTTGAACCACCGAAAGCAGGGATATCGTTGCATCTAAGCTTTAATATGCCTCACCGTGATCGACGAAAGCATGATGATCTCGCTGATCCCCGACGTCACATTGAATGCACGAATGTCACCGGAGTAGTTATCGGTATAAAGGATGTCCTGGTCCGTTCTCCAGGTACCATTGAAGCCGTTCGCCCGGAAACTTTGGTCGTAAGTCTCTTCTAGATTGAATGGTACGCTCTCGCCGTCTTGATCATCCTCGTCGACGGGATCGTAACGGGGGACGTCTTTGTCGATCACCCGCGGTACTGCGCGTGGGGCAGAGAAAAATTCGAATCCCGTGAAAGCGATCGCACTAGGAAAAGGGGAGACAAATTGGAGGGGAAAGATGCTCGGGAATGGGAACGTGATGCGGAGTAGAAATGGGGCAACCCAGAGGCTCCAGAAGGGAGAACGAAAGGGTATCAGCGCGAAAGTAAGATAGATTAATCGAAGCTCTACGAGAAATTGATTTTTGACACGAGATTGTGTGAT
Organism: Andrena bicolor; assembly: GCA_960531205.1. Taxonomy (NCBI): domain Eukaryota; kingdom Metazoa; phylum Arthropoda; class Insecta; order Hymenoptera; family Andrenidae; genus Andrena; species Andrena bicolor. The sequence goes on along the minus strand of OY482664.1, from coordinate 47,409,398 downwards.
TGCAAGTCAAATTGTACTCATGTTTCTAAATTATACGGCTGGCTAATCACGTTAATAAAGTTGCGAGGACAAATGGGCGTCGAAATCTTAAAAAGGGACACTGAGGAAAAAAGTGTGGGCACGTTGCAATAAATTCCAGTTAGCTCGCGTCACTCGGACATTAATGGGCAACAAATTCTCCGAATTTCTTTCCCGTTCGAGAAGCACTACAGAAATTCACGTGTTAAGGGCATTTAATTAATCTCGAATGTCACTGATTTACATGAAACGTCGATTCGAAAATATAAACGAGATCTGAAAATCCGTTTCGAGATAAATAACGGTCCGACTAGAAAACAAGGCGGAACACTTGGAAATTCATTATCTTTTTCATCACGCGTCTCTCGATGAACGAACCGTGGTCAATAAAGACAATAACTACGTCGAGTTGATCGATGAACGAACGCGAAGTTGCGATGGACCTTATCTCCGCGCAAATAACGCAAATCGTCGAGCAGCATTAGCCAGCCAGTTCGTCGATCTCGAGGCAGCCCGACCGTTCCTTGGACATCCGTTCCCTAAGCGGCTTAAGAGGCTCGCGATTATCTGCAGGAAGACAGAGGGACACTTACTGTATTTTCCAGCGACAAGAACGGCCATGGATCCCTGCAGCGCCAGCAGCAGGAACACCTGAAAAAGATTTCGTTGCTGGTGAAACGTGAGTGTAAAAAAAACCTCCCCGTGTCTGGAATTTCACCCCCAGCACGCCGCCTGTCCACGAGGTCTTCGGGAGCCAGACAGGGTGGAAAGGGGGCGCGAAAGACACGCGAAAGGGGAAGGAACACGTGCCGCGCATAAAAGTTATACCGAAGCAGGCGCGCGTAACCATAATTCCGCGAGAGAGCGGGGAAGTCGGCGAGAGCCGCGGAATCATCCTCCTGAAATTACGCCCCCGGCCGTGCTTAAGCTCGCGGCGTAGCTTGGGAAATCGTCGCGCGGCCTGGCGAAAACTTTCTGGTGCGCTTTTAATGGGTCTGGTGCCAAGTCGCCGGAAGCCGAGGAGATCAGAGGCCGACGACTCGCCAGCCGCTTCTTCGGCTAGTGATTTAGAAACTGCCCGGCCCTGTACAAGCGACTGGGGGGAGTTTATGAATGAGAAATGCTGCGAGGGTTGACGGGGGCGGACGAGGCGCGGAAAAGTTTCGCCACGGGAGGAAAGTTGGGCTTCTGGGGCGCGCGGCTTCGTCGTTTCGGTTTAAATCGTTTAAATGGCTCCGCGACGAGTCATGAGGACGATGGATCATTGTGGAAACGGGCTTGTCAGCAGAAGTGTCCCGTAAATGATACGCGCCAGTGGAATTCCCGCTTCGAGTTAAAAGTCCCACGCTCAGCTGCGCGTCAATTCCGTGTTTTCAGTGCCGAAGGACGAGGCTGCACCGAAACTGTGAGTTTCTTGTCTGCTACTGACCAACGATTACTGGCAGACAGAGGACAGCGAGTGGGAACTGTTTTAAGGGGCACGGAAGTCGAGCAATTTGTCAAGGAGTTCCACTCGATCAACAAAGGCCAGCTGGCGAAGGATGACGGTCGGTTTCGAATTATTAACTTATCCGATTTAGTTGGTCCATTTTTGGCTCGCCGAGAAACGACGATAAATACGTTCAGCCTGATGGTAATTAAAGCCAGCGGCTGGGAAATATTACTTTAAACGATTTTGCGCTTGAAAGAGAAAGGCGATCCTCCCCGCCTCAAGGAGCTCCTCTTAATGAACGTGGACCAATCGGTGGATGATAAAAATTGCTCGAAAATTATAGACTCGCTCGGATGAATAATATTCCTCCCGCTTCCTTAACGAGTCAATTTTCCAAGGACTTCCACTCGCTTAACGAAACCGTTCTCGTCGATCCACGAATTATGGAAACTTCGTTACACAGTTAATTAAGCAAACCAACAATCGCGTTAAAAGTCTCAGCGACTCGGAAAACGCGGTTCCCTCTCCGCGAAACTGTAAACAGAACTGCAATTTCCATCGGCAATTACACTTGGTGTCTGAAACGAAAGATTCCCTAAAGCCTCCGGGAAATGAATTTCGATACAATCGGGAGCAGCTTAGAATCATTTTACAAGGATTCTCCAGCAACATTTCAGTTCCAAAGTACAATGAACCGCGAGCGTGGGCGTTGAGAGTTAATTTTCCACCGTTCCGCCTCGATTTCCCAAGCACACCGGAAAGATATTTCTGAAAAACCTCTAGAAACTTCGTTTGGCAGAGTCATTAGCGGCCCGGGGAGAAGAAGAAGAACGGAGAAACTATTCCCCCGTCGTCGAACAATTACTAACCCACCCTTCTCGATTTACCGCCACTTTTTCCCTCCGCCGCGTCGTATCTTAACCTTTCTCCAGTCTGGCCTCTTCTTCGCGAGTTTCCCCGGTGGACGGGGACGAGTGCATCGTCGGCGATAAATCCGGACGAAAGCCCCGGCCCGTCCAAACTTTTCCATTGACGAAACGAGGAAGGGCTCCGAGAAAAGTTATCGGGATCGATACGTCAAAGCAGGACCCACAGACCGAAGGGAACCACGCCGAGGAAGCGAGCCGGTCCCCAGGAAAGCCGAGAATCGAGAATCGAGACGTATCTACGATTATCTTCGTCGTATTTCATTTTTAACGTCTGTTGTTTTCTTTCCTCGACGCGCGCGAGCGCAGTAAATGCGTTCGCGCGGCGGATTTCCAACACTCGCGATGGATTGTCGCGAGTGTGTCGATCGATTGGTGAAATGGCTTGAATTCTGAGTTACCACAGTCGCCCGGGTGCTTGGACGGATTTAGGTGTTCCTAATAAAGGAAGATTCACCTTCGATCTCCGCAGAAGACAGTGACACAGGTTTCTTGGAGCGAATTCGGGAAGCTAACTTCATCCTAGCACCTGTAACTGCTGTGCTCGATCCTGGAGCCTCTCTGACCCCGATACGAGCAATAAAACTACGTACACATTGAATGCAGTAATCCTTCCCGAGGAAACTTGTAAGTCACTGTGCGAGGAGACAGCGAACCGTTGAACTCCCCGCTTTTTCACCCCCGATTCTACTTCCTGCCTCGAGAGATCGGGCTCAGAATACAACGTAACCCCCGAGGAAAAATCACTCGATCGAACCACACCCCTTAACTTCCCGCGAACTGATCCACCGACGACCAAGATCGAAGGTAATTTATTTGCGTTGGATGGTGAGTGAGAGGGTGTGTACAACCTACCCCTTTCGACGACATGGCGAACACGTGGCAGCAATATTCGGTGAAGGATCGCGCGTCGAGGTTGTTCAGCGATGATCGAGGGATCGCCGCGGCTGGATGGATCTCACGGGTGCGCCGACCACAGACTGATCCATCGCGTACTTTCCTGACGTGCTGGAAGTGGCAGGTGCTCCCACCTCCTTCGATAAACACGGGGCATACCCGGTGTATCACGCCGCTGCTTTCCTTCCGTCTCACTTTACCAATTCCGTTTATGTCGTACTATGACCGATCCACTGATAAGCTCAGCCTCCTTCGTTCACGGTGGCCCTGACCGCGGCGATCAGAGAAATTTCGCGCAGTCGATACGTCGTTATGTTCGGCTAAAAATGAAGAGAAGATAATGTTGGACTCGGGTCTGCTGTTCTCGTCGAAGATTATACTTTTTGGTTGTGTGGGTATTGTTTACGTAGCTTGGACTCGATTTAATGGCCGAAGTAATGTGTGTCACCAGCTGGAAGCTATTGTAGTATTCTGCAGGCGAAGGACGTCGAAGGCTACAGCCTGTTTCGTTAGCTAATCAAATTCACGCTCATTGCCAATGTTCATTTTCTCTTTTCAGACGTTTCTTCCGAGATATTCAAGCGTACGAGTGATTCCCTGTAGAGGCTCAGCGTTTCTATCGCGCCAATGGACTTTGTATCTTTACTAATCACTCTGTTTCCCAATATTGATATGATGATTTTGTTCCCGTCACTGCCTTATCTCCCTTTATCGTTAGCATGCATTCCGTAATTCGAAACTTCGGTTACAAAAGAACAGAGGGCTTCCCCCGTGGAATTCCCGGCTTCGACACGGAGCACGTGTTCGACCAGAGAAGTGAGGTTGCAAATCCTAGAGAAAGTGCCAAATACGGTGTGAAATAATGTTTCGAGGCTCGCGGAAACGCCGGAGCGAGGGACTCAGGATACAGTGGAGCGCCGGTGGCGGTGAAAATAAAATTCGGGGAAAATCGAAATGGATTAACGTCGAGTGGAATCCCTTCGGGCGACGATACCGTTCATCTGGACGTTTCACATTCTTTCCCCGTCGTCGGCTGTCACTAATAATCCTGATTCACGAGGCCCCGCTGTCAATAACTTCGTAAGCTTTCGAAATTCGCCGCTGTAAATCGCGGTTATCGAACGACAGCGTTTCATCGGCTGCGACGCGTTGTATCAAGGGCGGCGGTGATTTGATTACGGTGCCAACGACGGACGAATCGGTCCAGGAAAGGATGAAATTACTGCGCCCGGACGTGGCGCTGAAAATTTAACCGTTAATCGATGCCACTCTGCTTAAGAGGACGCGCGCTGCGGTCGCTGTTAATAATTCCGTTGTTAAAAGGGGTGCTGCTTCACGAAATCTCCCGGGAAACGGGTTAAACGAACGTGGACTGCCAATTCGCTGGATGTGCGACGCGTGAGAGGTACAGTGTCTTACTCGTGATCACCAGCAACTCGTTACGAACTCATCGGAGTTCCGCGAGTCCTCCGAGCTCTCTGGCCTTCAATCTTCGTCGCGAGTGAACTCGGACGAAATGGCACAATCACCTGCGACACCTTTGTGCACTCGTCGGATACAATCGATCCAGAGTACTCGCGCACTTCCCCCTGGCTAGCAGTTTAGAGACAATAACGTGAGCTCGTCACGTTCCTTCGAACAGTCGTCACCAACCAGCCCGTATCACTTCTCTGGTATCCCTCTTCAAATTTGCACTCCGCCACCTACCGCGCCAATCGAAAGAAACCGTCGCTCTGCCGCTGTTAAAAGGGAGCGGGAGCTTGATCGGGGTAGACCCAGCTCGACGACTTTTCAAGCTGCCTGGAAACGCGAGTCCCCTTGAAAAACGAAACGCTGCTAGTGAATGCTGCTGGGGCTCCAGTTACCCCCGCGGCCGTCCTGTAAATCTTGGGATCAGCTTTTTGTAATATCATGTTCGCGGACGGGGAGGAAGTTTAGCTCTAATTTCGCTGCTATTTGCGCGCATCAATTCACGCTAATGAAACGGGAAGAGGGGGAGCCTAATCTGCGAGCTGCCGCGAGCCTCTTATTACCTTAATCCGAGTATGAGCTTCGCGCATAGGTAACCACCTGTACCGCGAGACGCGGTCTAGAATGAATAATGAAAAAGTGGGCCCCGCACTGAAATCACTTCGCGTCCGCAGCCCTTAGGGCGCCGTTGCATGCCCACTGAAACTTGGACAAGGGAAATATAGATCCCGTTGAATATTCAGCCGCAGTTCCGCATACTATGCAGCAATTAGCAGAAGCTGCTTGTGCAACAGATATGGCACGTATTAAGACACAGACACAGGATGGGAGATAAAGTATATCGGCGCGTAGGTGGACCCGAGGATGCAGCCGTGACGCGAGTGATAAGTCGCCGGGTCAATGCCGTGTCAGGCAACCTTCATTGAGCAAAGCGGAGCCGCAAACTGGTGAGTTTGCAGGCCTCGCTGCATCTTTCATCTGGCGCGACACGTGACGCGACACGGAAGCGGGCCCGAATCGAGTCGTTTATGATGCCAGCCTCGACCAGCCTCTGACCAATCAGCTAATCCCCCACTGCATACTCACAGTTCCGGTATTTCGAGCGCGGGTGCGATAAAGGGGTGGAATAGATTCGCGAACGAGTGGACGAATGCCACGGAGAGATAGGTTTCTTCGGTGTTTAGTTTGTTCCTTGAGGGAGGAATTTCAGATTGGGGTGTGAAAGTTATGCTTTAGGAGTGGGAAGTGAGAAATGGTCAAGTTGAAGTTGGAAGCCAAGAGTCGAGGGCTGAAAGGTGGAAATTGAAAGTTGGAATTGGAAGCTGGCAATCTGAAACTATCGACTTTTGCAACGGTGAACTTATCGGAGAAGGTTTTACCAGTCGTATTATCAAATTTCTGCGCGTAGCAGTCATTGAAAAATAACACTTCGACCCTGCGTAACGTTTTCTGCTAATGTATGTTATGTTTTTTGAAAGAGTCGAGTGTTTAAACAGAGTTTGCATAGAATTACCGCGACGCAATATAGTTTTATGGTAGCCAGTGGAGATAAAGCTTTACAACGCTGACCGCGGGACCGGCGTAAATCTAGGAAAGTATGCAGGGACGTTTATGATAAGAATACGTGTCTGCGATAACATTCAGATTACGTGTAGAGCAACAACGCTGGCTGGTTAAAACGCAGAGGACAGTGATATTTTGGAGATAACGTCACAGGTGCAGTTGCATACTAAACAGACTCGATAACACTTCCTTTTTCAAATCGGCAGTGCCACCTCTCGTCGATAACAACGGATATGATACCGTTATCGAGCCAAGCTACGAAACGCCTGTTAGTATGCAACTGTCGGACCTCCGGCATTATACTTCAGAGAGTTCCGCTAGATGGCAGCAGCGGAAAATTCACCAGAAAACGTAGAAAGTTACCAGCGATCGTATCCGCGATTTATACGAAATTTGAAAAGTCTTCATCGCCAAGTTTATTTACCAACAAATAATAAAACCATTTATCAATTCATTTATTTAAATGACAAAAACAGAAATCGTTAATTCCGAATTTTATTCGACCAGTAGTTCATCGAACTCCACGAGATGGCCATAGTCTTACGATGGCCAAGACACAGACGAGGTATAGGATAGACCTATCAACCAATGCATTTTTCTGTCACCGGTTTGGGGGGTCCTAGCACAGACCAGGTATAGAATAGACCTTTCACTCTTTTGTCTTCGGTGTCACCGTTCTGAAGTACCGATATTCTGAAACAACCACTGGTTTTCGAGCGCCCTCTCGGATTTTTGAGCGGTGGGTGCGGCAAACATAATGTATTTCTAGCATTGACACAGGTAAAGCTGCCGGTATCACCGAGAAAAGTATAGAAGCTGTGTTATACAGGGTGTCCCACTAACTCGGTTTCCCTTAAATATCTATTATTTCAAGTAATAAGCGAAAATATTATTTATAGAAGTTGTCTCGTTGTAAGAAACACAAAACACGGTGAAACTAGTTTATTTACAGGGATAGATTGGATGTGAGGCCAATTTTATTTTTTCAAATGGACTGTCAAATTTTTTATCGTCAAATTCAATAGAATAGCGAATTCTGAGTATGAAAGTACTAAAGTGCATTAATCCTAAAACTTATTGTTTCTGAGATATTCAAAATTGTCCATCCTATTACTTTGATTATGAAACATATTCGAAGCTATGCTCAGTTCATTTCGGATAGCCAGCCGTTGAATGCGGAAATAATACAGTAAAACAATAAATACGAACGTGAAAGAGCGTTTTTTTACTCTTGAAAATATAAACATGCTATGTGAGGCGTGTGTAATAAACCAATTGAACGATTACAGTAATGCCTCGTTAGAATCACGACGATCGGGGCTGGCAGCGTGATACTAACGCGATGCGGATACTATTTCGTGCCGACGACAACTTCGCGTCGTCTCGCATATATCGGATTCTCTCACTCTCGACTGAAGGATGCCATGAAATGGTGGGGATAGTGAGCGTGATTATAACGCATGGTAAAAACGTGACACTAACGACGAATTACTGTATATAACATTGTTAGGATTAGGTTTAGGTTTAGGTTTAGGTTTAGGTTTCGGTTTAGGTTTAGGTTTAGGTTTAGGTTTAGGTTTAGGTTTAGGTTTAGGTTTAGGTTTAATTTTTAATATTAACCTAAACCTAAACCTAAACCTAAACCTAAACCGAAACCTAAACCGAAACCTAAACCTAAACCTAAACCTAAACCTAACAATGTTATACAATATACAGTAATGCGACGATCGGGGCTGGCAGCGTGATACTAACGCGATGCGGATACTATTTCGTGCCGACGACAACTTCGCGTCGTCTCTTTTGTTCTGTCTCGCATATATCGGATTCTCTCACTCTCGACTGAAGGATGCCATGAAATGGTGGGGATAGTGAGCGTGATTATAACGCATGGTAAAAACGTGACACTAACGACGAATTACTGTATATAACATTGTTAGGATTAGGTTTAGGTTTAGGTTTAGGTTTAGGTTTAGGTTTAGGTTTAGGTTTAGGTTTCGGTTTAGGTTTAGGTTTAGGTTTAGGTTTAGGTTTAGGTTTAGGTTTAGGTTTAATTTTTAATATTAACCTAAACCTAAACCTAAACCTAAACCTAAACCTAAACCTAAACCTAAACCTAAACCTAACAATGTTATACAATATACAGTAATGCGACGATCGGGGCTGGCAGCGTGATACTAACGCGATGCGGATACTATTTCGTGCCGACGACAACTTCGCGTCGTCTCTTTTGTTCTGTCTCGCATATATCGGATTCTCTCACTCTCGACTGAAGGATGCCATGAAATGGTGGGGATAGTGAGCGTGATTATAACGCATGGTAAAAACGTGACACTAACGACGAATTACTGTATATAACATTGTTAGGATTAGGTTTAGGTTTAGGTTTAGGTTTAGGTTTAGGTTTAGGTTTCGGTTTAGGTTTAGGTTTAGGTTTAGGTTTAGGTTTAGGTTTAGGTTTAGGTTTCGGTTTAGGTTTAGGTTTAGGTTTAGGTTTAGGTTTAGGTTTAGGTTTAGGTTTAATTTTTAATATTAACCTAAACCTAAACCTAAACCTAAACCTAAACCTAAACCTAACAATGTTATACAATATACAGTAATGCGACGATCGGGGCTGGCAGCGTGATACTAACGCGATGCGGATACTATTTCGTGCCGACGACAACTTCGCGTCGTCTCTTTTGTTCTGTCTCGCATATATCGGATTCTCTCACTCTCGACTGAAGGATGCCATGAAATGGTGGGGATAGTGAGCGTGATTATAACGCATGGTAAAAACGTGACACTAACGACGAATTACTGTATATAACATTGTTAGGATTAGGTTTAGGTTTAGGTTTAGGTTTAGGTTTAGGTTTAGGTTTAGGTTTAGGTTTCGGTTTAGGTTTAGGTTTAGGTTTAGGTTTAGGTTTAGGTTTAGGTTTAGGTTTAATTTTTAATATTAACCTAAACCTAAACCTAAACCTAAACCTAAACCTAAACCTAAACCTAAACCTAAACCTAACAATGTTATACAATATACAGTAATGCGACGATCGGGGCTGGCAGCGTGATACTAACGCGATGCGGATACTATTTCGTGCCGACGACAACTTCGCGTCGTCTCTTTTGTTCTGTCTCGCATATATCGGATTCTCTCACTCTCGACTGAAGGATGCCATGAAATGGTGGGGATAGTGAGCGTGATTATAACGCATGGTAAAAACGTGACACTAACGACGAATTACTGTATATAACATTGTTAGGATTAGGTTTAGGTTTAGGTTTAGGTTTAGGTTTAGGTTTAGGTTTCGGTTTAGGTTTAGGTTTAGGTTTAGGTTTAGGTTTAGGTTTAGGTTTAGGTTTCGGTTTAGGTTTAGGTTTAGGTTTAGGTTTAGGTTTAGGTTTAGGTTTAGGTTTAATTTTTAATATTAACCTAAACCTAAACCTAAACCTAAACCTAAACCTAAACCTAACAATGTTATACAATATACAGTAATGCGACGATCGGGGCTGGCAGCGTGATACTAACGCGATGCGGATACTATTTCGTGCCGACGACAACTTCGCGTCGTCTCTTTTGTTCTGTCTCGCATATATCGGATTCTCTCACTCTCGACTGAAGGATGCCATGAAATGGTGGGGATAGTGAGCGTGATTATAACGCATGGTAAAAACGTGACACTAACGACGAATTACTGTATATAACATTGTTAGGATTAGGTTTAGGTTTAGGTTTAGGTTTAGGTTTAGGTTTAGGTTTCGGTTTAGGTTTAGGTTTAGGTTTAGGTTTAGGTTTAGGTTTAGGTTTCGGTTTAGGTTTAGGTTTAGGTTTAGGTTTAGGTTTAGGTTTAGGTTTAGGTTTAATTTTTAATATTAACCTAAACCTAAACCTAAACCTAAACCTAAACCTAAACCTAAACCTAAACCTAAACCTAAACCTAACAATGTTATACAATATACAGTAATGCGACGATCGGGGCTGGCAGCGTGATACTAACGCGATGCGGATACTATTTCGTGCCGACGACAACTTCGCGTCGTCTCTTTTGTTCTGTCTCGCATATATCGGATTCTCTCACTCTCGACTGAAGGATGCCATGAAATGGTGGGGATAGTGAGCGTGATTATAACACATGGTAAAAACGTGACACTAACGACGAATTACTGTATATAACATTGTTAGGATTAGGTTTAGGTTTAGGTTTAGGTTTAGGTTTAGGTTTCGGTTTAGGTTTAGGTTTAGGTTTAGGTTTAGGTTTAGGTTTAGGTTTCGGTTTAGGTTTAGGTTTAGGTTTAGGTTTAGGTTTAGGTTTAGGTTTAGGTTTAATTTTTAATATTAACCTAAACCTAAACCTAAACCTAAACCTAAACCTAAACCTAACAATGTTATACAATATACAGTAATGCGACGATCGGGGCTGGCAGCGTGATACTAACGCGATGCGGATACTATTTCGTGCCGACGACAACTTCGCGTCGTCTCTTTTGTTCTGTCTCGCATATATCGGATTCTCTCACTCTCGACTGAAGGATGCCATGAAATGGTGGGGATAGTGAGCGTGATTATAACGCATGGTAAAAACGTGACACTAACGACGAATTACTGTATATAACATTGTTAGGATTAGGTTTAGGTTTAGGTTTAGGTTTAGGTTTAGGTTTAGGTTTCGGTTTAGGTTTAGGTTTAGGTTTAGGTTTAGGTTTAGGTTTAGGTTTCGGTTTAGGTTTAGGTTTAGGTTTAGGTTTAGGTTTAGGTTTAGGTTTAGGTTTAATTTTTAATATTAACCTAAACCTAAACCTAAACCTAAACCTAAACCTAAACCTAAACCTAAACCTAAACCTAAACCTAACAATGTTATACAATATACAGTAATGCGACGATCGGGGCTGGCAGCGTGATACTAACGCGATGCGGATACTATTTCGTGCCGACGACAACTTCGCGTCGTCTCTTTTGTTCTGTCTCGCATATATCGGATTCTCTCACTCTCGACTGAAGGATGCCATGAAATGGTGGGGATAGTGAGCGTGATTATAACGCATGGTAAAAACGTGACACTAACGACGAATTACTGTATATAACATTGTTAGGATTAGGTTTAGGTTTAGGTTTAGGTTTAGGTTTAGGTTTAGGTTTCGGTTTAGGTTTAGGTTTAGGTTTAGGTTTAGGTTTAGGTTTAGGTTTCGGTTTAGGTTTAGGTTTAGGTTTAGGTTTAGGTTTAGGTTTAGGTTTAGGTTTAATTTTTAATATTAACCTAAACCTAAACCTAAACCTAAACCTAAACCTAAACATAAACCTAACAATGTTATACAATATACAGTAATGCGACGATCGGGGCTGGCAGCGTGATACTAACGCGATGCGGATACTATTTCGTGCCGACGACAACTTCGCGTCGTCTCTTTTGTTCTGTCTCGCATATATCGGATTCTCTCACTCTCGACTGAAGGATGCCATGAAATGGTGGGGATAGTGAGCGTGATTATAACGCATGGTAAAAACGTGACACTAACGACGAATTACTGTATATAACATTGTTAGGATTAGGTTTAGGTTTAGGTTTAGGTTTAGGTTTAGGTTTAGGTTTAGGTTTCGGTTTAGGTTTAGGTTTAGGTTTAGGTTTAGGTTTAGGTTTAGGTTTCGGTTTAGGTTTAGGTTTAGGTTTAGGTTTAGGTTTAGGTTTAGGTTTAGGTTTAATTTTTAATATTAACCTAAACCTAAACCTAAACCTAAACCTAAACCTAAACCTAAACCTAACAATGTTATACAATATACAGTAATGCGACGATCGGGGCTGGCAGCGTGATACTAACGCGATGCGGATACTATTTCGTGCCGACGACAACTTCGCGTCGTCTCTTTTGTTCTGTCTCGCATATATCGGATTCTCTCACTCTCGACTGAAGGATGCCATGAAATGGTGGGGATAGTGAGCGTGATTATAACGCATGGTAAAAACGTGACACTAACGACGAATTACTGTATATAACATTGTTAGGATTAGGTTTAGGTTTAGGTTTAGGTTTAGGTTTAGGTTTAGGTTTAGGTTTAGGTTTCGGTTTAGGTTTAGGTTTAGGTTTAGGTTTAGGTTTAGGTTTAGGTTTAGGTTTAATTTTTAATATTAACCTAAACCTAAACCTAAACCTAAACCTAAACCTAAACCTAAACCTAAACCTAACAATGTTATACAATATACAGTAATGCGACGATCGGGGCTGGCAGCGTGATACTAACGCGATGCGGATACTATTTCGTGCCGACGACAACTTCGCGTCGTCTCTTTTGTTCTGTCTCGCATATATCGGATTCTCTCACTCTCGACTGAAGGATGCCATGAAATGGTGGGGATAGTGAGCGTGATTATAACGCATGGTAAAAACGTGACACTAACGACGAATTACTGTATATAACATTGTTAGGATTAGGTTTAGGTTTAGGTTTAGGTTTAGGTTTAGGTTTAGGTTTCGGTTTAGGTTTAGGTTTAGGTTTAGGTTTAGGTTTAGGTTTAGGTTTAGGTTTCGGTTTAGGTTTAGGTTTAGGTTTAGGTTTAGGTTTAGGTTTAGGTTTAGGTTTAATTTTTAATATTAACCTAAACCTAAACCTAAACCTAAACCTAAACCTAAACCTAACAATGTTATACAATATACAGTAATGCGACGATCGGGGCTGGCAGCGTGATACTAACGCGATGCGGATACTATTTCGTGCCGACGACAACTTCGCGTCGTCTCTTTTGTTCTGTCTCGCATATATCGGATTCTCTCACTCTCGACTGAAGGATGCCATGAAATGGTGGGGATAGTGAGCGTGATTATAACGCATGGTAAAAACGTGACACTAACGACGAATTACTGTATATAACATTGTTAGGATTAGGTTTAGGTTTAGGTTTAGGTTTAGGTTTAGGTTTAGGTTTCGGTTTAGGTTTAGGTTTAGGTTTAGGTTTAGGTTTAGGTTTAGGTTTCGGTTTAGGTTTAGGTTTAGGTTTAGGTTTAGGTTTAGGTTTAGGTTTAGGTTTAATTTTTAATATTAACCTAAACCTAAACCTAAACCTAAACCTAAACCTAAACCTAAACCTAAACCTAAACCTAAACCTAAACCTAACAATGTTATACAATATACAGTAATGCGACGATCGGGGCTGGCAGCGTGATACTAACGCGATGCGGATACTATTTCGTGCCGACGACAACTTCGCGTCGTCTCTTTTGTTCTGTCTCGCATATATCGGATTCTCTCACTCTCGACTGAAGGATGCCATGAAATGGTGGGGATAGTGAGCGTGATTATAACACATGGTAAAAACGTGACACTAACGACGAATTACTGTATATAACATTGTTAGGATTAGGTTTAGGTTTAGGTTTAGGTTTAGGTTTAGGTTTAGGTTTCGGTTTAGGTTTAGGTTTAGGTTTAGGTTTAGGTTTAGGTTTAGGTTTAGGTTTCGGTTTAGGTTTAGGTTTAGGTTTAGGTTTAGGTTTAGGTTTAGGTTTAGGTTTAATTTTTAATATTAACCTAAACCTAAACCTAAACCTAAACCTAAACCTAAACCTAACAATGTTATACAATATACAGTAATGCGACGATCGGGGCTGGCAGCGTGATACTAACGCGATGCGGATACTATTTCGTGCCGACGACAACTTCGCGTCGTCTCTTTTGTTCTGTCTCGCATATATCGGATTCTCTCACTCTCGACTGAAGGATGCCATGAAATGGTGGGGATAGTGAGCGTGATTATAACGCATGGTAAAAACGTGACACTAACGACGAATTACTGTATATAACATTGTTAGGATTAGGTTTAGGTTTAGGTTTAGGTTTAGGTTTAGGTTTAGGTTTCGGTTTAGGTTTAGGTTTAGGTTTAGGTTTAGGTTTAGGTTTAGGTTTCGGTTTAGGTTTAGGTTTAGGTTTAGGTTTAGGTTTAGGTTTAGGTTTAGGTTTAATTTTTAATATTAACCTAAACCTAAACCTAAACCTAAACCTAAACCTAAACCTAAACCTAAACCTAAACCTAAACCTAACAATGTTATACAATATACAGTAATGCGACGATCGGGGCTGGCAGCGTGATACTAACGCGATGCGGATACTATTTCGTGCCGACGACAACTTCGCGTCGTCTCTTTTGTTCTGTCTCGCATATATCGGATTCTCTCACTCTCGACTGAAGGATGCCATGAAATGGTGGGGATAGTGAGCGTGATTATAACGCATGGTAAAAACGTGACACTAACGACGAATTACTGTATATAACATTGTTAGGATTAGGTTTAGGTTTAGGTTTAGGTTTAGGTTTAGGTTTAGGTTTCGGTTTAGGTTTAGGTTTAGGTTTAGGTTTAGGTTTAGGTTTAGGTTTCGGTTTAGGTTTAGGTTTAGGTTTAGGTTTAGGTTTAGGTTTAGGTTTAGGTTTAATTTTTAATATTAACCTAAACCTAAACCTAAACCTAAACCTAAACCTAAACCTAAACCTAACAATGTTATACAATATACAGTAATGCGACGATCGGGGCTGGCAGCGTGATACTAACGCGATGCGGATACTATTTCGTGCCGACGACAACTTCGCGTCGTCTCTTTTGTTCTGTCTCGCATATATCGGATTCTCTCACTCTCGACTGAAGGATGCCATGAAATGGTGGGGATAGTGAGCGTGATTATAACGCATGGTAAAAACGTGACACTAACGACGAATTACTGTATATAACATTGTTAGGATTAGGTTTAGGTTTAGGTTTAGGTTTAGGTTTAGGTTTAGGTTTCGGTTTAGGTTTAGGTTTAGGTTTAGGTTTAGGTTTAGGTTTAGGTTTCGGTTTAGGTTTAGGTTTAGGTTTAGGTTTAGGTTTAGGTTTAGGTTTAGGTTTAATTTTTAATATTAACCTAAACCTAAACCTAAACCTAAACCTAAACCTAACAATGTTATACAATATACAGTAATGCGACGATCGGGGCTGGCAGCGTGATACTAACGCGATGCGGATACTATTTCGTGCCGACGACAACTTCGCGTCGTCTCTTTTGTTCTGTCTCGCATATATCGGATTCTCTCACTCTCGACTGAAGGATGCCATGAAATGGTGGGGATAGTGAGCGTGATTATAACGCATGGTAAAAACGTGACACTAACGACGAATTACTGTATATAACATTGTTAGGATTAGGTTTAGGTTTAGGTTTAGGTTTAGGTTTAGGTTTAGGTTTCGGTTTAGGTTTAGGTTTAGGTTTAGGTTTAGGTTTAGGTTTAGGTTTAGGTTCTCGGTGTCCCCCTATCCCCGTGAAGGGGAGCGGGGGACTGGATCGGCCTTGGCCGATCTGGGTTGAGCACCGACCGAGCGCGTCTCCAGGTGGCGGATAGGAGGATGGCCGGGGTGTGGAGCTGCCCTTCGCCTGCCCGGGATGGTTCACTTCGCGGTGGCCAGGCCGGGACGGGGGAGGGGTGGCGATGCGCCTCGGTTAGCAGGAGCTATAAGCTGACCCTGGGGCCTAAAAACCTCAAGTGGAAGGCGAAGGCCCTGCCGCGGACCAGCTCCTTTGGGGGGGATGGCGGCCCCCCATTGTAATAGCCCGGCCACAGCGGGGTGCGGAGTGTATGGTGGGGGTGTGTTTGCGGGTATGTGTGTCTGTGTGTGTGAGTGGATGTTGGGGTGTGTGCTGTGGCCGTTAGGGGGGAAAGAGGAACCTTGAAAGGTGTAAGGTGTGGACAGTAGCCCTGGGTCAGGTCTGGGCGGCGTTAGAAGATCCGCACCAGGGTCGTCTGCCTTGAGAGTGGTGGGGGTCGATGGAAGAGCGGCGATGTCTTCCTTCGGGCGCCACGTATGGAACTCGTTCTGTGAATGGCGGCCGCTGGGGGATGCTGCCCTCCTGGCGAAGGGTCGACCACAGACGGATGGTGGAGCCTGCAAAGAAGAAAGAGAGACAACCACAAAGGACCATGTCGAAGACCGGGCGAACTACGTACCTGACGCAGTGGTGCTTGTGGATTGGGCCTGCCTCATCCTTGGAGGTACCTGGGAAAGAAGAGAGAAGGCTATGAGATCTGCGTGTTCTGGCGCGTACAGCCCCGGGTGGTTCCCTTCCGGAGCACCGCTATTGCGGTGAAACGGATGGGGCCCTCCTGCGGGGTGCAACAAGAACGGGAGAAAGGGGAAAGAGGCGTAAGGAAGCGGAGAAAGGGGGGAAACCATGGACCAGAAGAACGGGTCCATTTGGGGTAGCTCTGGATACTCGCCCCAGAGTATGGAGGACCTTGCGGCGTTTCAAGGTCCGTCCTGGATGGCAACCAGGAGTGTTTTGGCCGCGGGGGCCGCAACAACTGGGCCCGTGTTGGGAGAAAATCCGCTGGGCGGTAGGGCCGTCGCCCTTAAGACACTCTCCTCCTATGACCATGTCAGAAATTGGCCGAGCCTCGGATGTAACCTCGGCGATTCCTGAAGTAATAGCGGGACCCACGTGCGATGTTGGTAGCACGGCGGGAGTGAATGCGACCAACGACACCGTGCTGAAGCAGCGGGCCGGTGCCACCGGGGAAGCCTTCCCGGAAGAAGCGACAGCTGTTGACCAAGGCAAGCGACCAAAGGAATACGAGAACGATAATGAACGGATCGATTGGAGGGGCGGGTGTGAGGCATGGCTTCAGAGAGCCAAACCGGCGAGGGACCCTGGGTCGTGCCTCATCCCGGAGACCCCCTCACCTAAGGAGAGAACGACGAGGAGGGGGGGACAAATCCCCTCCGAGCTCGAGAACCTCCCCCGGTATGGGACCCCCGGAGACCCACCCACGGGCGTCTTCAAGGGGAAGGGTCTAATGAGGACCCCCCCATCCGGGACCCCGTCCTGCAGTGGGGCCCAGGAGTCGGCCCCCGAGAAGCAGGGGGAGGATGGGATGAAGAAGAAGAAGGAGGATGAGCAGACCAACCCGGCGGAAGTGGCAGCCAAGCTGCCGACACAGAAAGAGCCGGAACTGGTGGGGCCCATCGGTAGATGCCGGGTGGAGGAGCCCGGCAAACAGAGGTCCAGCTCGGCCTCAAGAGTCGACGAAGCTGGGAGAGCGACGGGAGCTAATCCGTGGGAGCGGGTCGGAGTGGCAGCCAAAGCTGCAGACCTCGTGGTCCCACCCGCGAATGGAGCGAAGGTCGCGGTGAAAACGACCCAGATCGGGGGCGGCATACCGGAGGGGGTCTCCGGCTACCGCCTAGCCGAAGTGGCCACCCTGCTGAGGGGCGTTGTAGGGGATTGTGTCAAGGCCACCAGAGAATTCAGCGAGAGGAAGGCATCTTCGAAGGTGGCCTCGGTCAAGTGGGTTCTTGAATTCCTGGGGAAGGTCACTAAGAGATGCGAGAAGGCGGCAACTGTGGTCGCAGAGGTGGCGACAGCCGGGGAGATCTCCAGGTGGAAGGAGGTCCCCAAGAAGCTGACGAGGGAGCGGGGAGTCCAATGCTCCCCCCAGATCGGTATGGAAGGGGGTGGGGGCCCATCCAGTTCCACGCCCCTCAGCACGGTTGCCCAGAGGCCCCCCGAGGCTGGCCCCAGTGGGGCGATGCAGCAGCATCGGCAGCAGGAAAAAAAGAAGGCCAAGAGGCTTAGGACCTCCCCGTCACCCCAACAGGAAGCCAGTAAGAAGAGGGCTCTGTTGGAGGTCGGCGAGGGAGGGAACAACCTGGTCGAACTGGTGGAACTGGATCACCCGGCGATTCCGTTGGCGCAGGATCCCCTGGTGGAGAAGGCCAGGGTGGGAGCAGCTCCTCCGGAGGGGAACATACCCCTTGCTCCCCTCGATGATGGGGGGAAACAGCCGGGGAGTGCGAACGAGGGTCCCATGGTCCTCATAAAGACGAAGGGACAGATTAGGAGGGAACGCAGGGAAGCGAGGAGGAAAGACCTCCTAGCCCAAAAGCTCGCCGCTGGCCCACCAGCGGGGCGGCAGTGGGTACTCGGGGAGGGGCTGTCCCCCCAACAGTGGCCGATGCTGCAGCCGACCCTGACGGGCATGCAGTCCCAGCTGTGGCCGCAGTGGCCCCCTCCTCCCCAGGGACCCGACCGGGTCCAACGACTGCAGTGGCCCCCCCTGCAGGGACAGCAACAGCCGTTGCAACGGCTGCAATCGCAGCAGCAACAACAGCAACAGCAGCTGCAACAGCAGCAACAACAGCAAGTGCAGCAGCTGCAACAGCTACAGCAACAGCAACTGCAGCAGCAACAGCAACAGCGGCTTCAACTGGGGCAGTTCCACAATCAGCCGCGGCATGCTCAGGGGGGATGGGTGGGGACCCCCGGTAAACCCAAGGGGGGAAACTCTAGGGGCGGACAGGAGGGAATGAAGATCCCCCTCCCGAAGCCACCACCCCGTACGAGAAAGAGGCCAGAGGCGGTCCTCGTAAGGGTCCCCCCTTCGGGGACGTACCTGGACACGTACAAACTCCTTCTGTCAAAGGGGAGGGAGACCCTGACGGGTGTGAAGGGAGTGAAGAAATCCCATCAGGGCCACATCCTCCTCGAAATGGAGAAGGGCACCAAAGCGGAGACCCTGGCCCAGAATATTAGGGGAAAGATCGGGGCGGGGTTGGTCTGCACCCCGCTGCAGAATAAGGTGTCCATGGAAATCAGGGACCTGGACCCGACGGTCGAGGGCCCTGAAATATTACAGGACTTGGGGGGGGCCCTCAAGGTGGCCCCGGAACTGCTCAGGCTGAGGTCACTGAGACTTGGCCCGAGGGGCACGCAGACAGCGGTGGTGGAGGCAGCCCTGAACGACCTGAGCAACCTCCGCGAGGGCGGGGTTCGTTTCAGGTCCGGCCTTACGTGGGCAAGGGCCAGGGTCCTCCCGCGTATCACAAGGTGTTTCAGGTGCCATATGTCTGGGCACATGGCCAGGGACTGTCCCACCGTGGGGGAGGGGGAGGAGCTGTGTAGGAGGTGCGGGGCGACCGATCACCTGATCGCCCGGTGCTCCAACCCCCCCAGGTGTGGCGTGTGCCTAAAAGAGGGGCGTACGGGACCAGGAACTGCACACGTCACAGCATCCCTGGCCTGCCCGTCCAATAGACCCCCCAATGGAGCTACACCCAGGACGGAGCCGAAGGGACGCGGGGGTACTAGCGCGGTGAATGGCCCTTAAGGTGGCCCAGATAAACCTGAACAGGTGTCGCCTAGCCCAGGACATCATGGAACACGTGATGTCCCAGCTCTCGGCAGATGTGGTGATCATCTCCGAGCCGTATCGACAGCTGAACTATTGGTTCAACGATGCGGCCGGAGATGTCTCCATTTGGGTAACAGGCTTCGGCGGCCACTTCCCAACGATGGCCCGCCCCGTGGTGGCAAACGGGGTGGTCGCGGTCAGTTGGGAGGGTAAAGTGCTGTTGAGCTGTTACCGCACACCCAAAGCCACACTGGCGGAGTTTGGGGACTACCTGGATACCATCGAGGGTATCATCACGGAAATGAGGTCCTCGGGCATGGGCGTACTCCTGGCGGGCGATTTTAACGCGAGATCCCCGGCCTGGGGAGGGGGCCGATTGGACAGAAAGGGGACGGCGACCCTGGATCTGCTGGGGAGACAGGGCCTGGTCCCAATAAAGGTCCCAGAAAGGTACAAATTTACTTTTGAAAGGAACGGTAGGAGATCGTTTATCGATATCCTGTCCGCGGACCGTGTAACAGCCAAAGGTGTGAAGAGCGAGGTCCTTAGCCAGGACTCGTACTCGGACCATAGGTATGTCCTTCATACCATCAGAAGGACAAGGTCAGCGATCAGGACGGTCACCTGGCAGGCATACTCCACCAAGGACATGGACCCTGCCGAGGTGGCCGGGCACTTTGGGCTGTTACACGGTCGGCAGGAAGGGGACGGTCGAGGGGAACCAGGCCCAAGGGGGGAACCGAGGGCGGAGCGTTTCCAGAGGACCCTTGAGGAGGCCACCAGGGACATGCTCGCAAAAAAGTCCCTCCCCCGTGGGACCAGAAAACCAAACGGGTGGTGGTGTAAGGAGGTTGCAGAGGCGCGGGCTGCCTCCTTTAAAGCAAGGAGAAGGGCGCAGAGGCGGAGAAAAAGGGGCGGCCCGGAGGCGGAGGAGGCACGGAGGGCCTACTCCGTGGCCCGGAGAGGGGTTCAGGTGGCGATCTGGAGGGCGAAGGAGGCCCAATGGCAGGGCCTATGTGCCCAGGTCGACCTGGACCCCTGGGGGAAGCCGTACAAAGCCGTCATGTCAAAACTCGGTGGGCGTCCACCGAGGATGAACATGACCCCGGCCCAAGTCGGGAGGGTATTGGACCATCTCTTTGTTACGGCACCCCCCCCTCCCCTCCCCCCCTCCGTTGTCGCCCCCGCCCAGCCGTCTATAATCCCGGCCCTAGTGGCACGTGGCCGAGCAGCCGGTGGGAGGAGCCTAAGGGGGGGATATGATGACAGCGGGGATCTAATGGCACCTGAGGAGATCCCAGAGGTGGACATCGATATGGTGCAAGAGGCCATATCCCGCCTGAAGCCGAAGAAGGCCCCAGGCCTGGACGCGGTACCATCGGAGGTGGTGGCCGCGGTATCGAGGGCGTTCCACCTGGACCTGAGGGAGGCGATCGAGGACACATTGAGGAGAGGGACTATCCCTCCGGCCTGGAAGAGGGCGAGGGTGGTGTTGATACCCAAGCCCGGCAAACAACCCACCGAGCCCAATGCCTATCGCCCGATCAGCGTGCTCCCAGCACTTAGCAAAGTGTGGGAGTACGCTGTGAAGGAGCTGATGGAGAGGCACATTGGCCGGGACCCCTTCTCCCCGACCCAGTTCGGTTTTAGGAGGGGGGTAGGAACTGTGGAGGCTGCTCGAGAGGTCATGGCGTTCGCGGAGGGCTGTGTGGCCACCACCAAGCGGAGACTATGCGTGATGGTGTTGATCGATGTGCGGAACGCGTTCAACGCCATCCGCTGGGACACCATCATGCGGGAACTCGTCAGGAGGCGTGTGCACCCAGCGGTCAGGAGGGTCCTCAGGGACTATTTCTCTGACCGCTGTGTTACAGTGCACACGCAGCATGACGAGGTCACGACCGGAGTCTACGCGGGGGTCCCTCAGGGCTCGGTCCTGGGCCCTTTCCTTTGGAACCTCGTCTATGACGGGGTCCTGAAGACCGTGGGTCCCGGGCGTTTCGTCAAGGCCATCGCTTACGCCGACGACCTGGCAGTTATGTTTTCAGCTAGGGACGTAACCCAGGTCGAGGCTATGATGGCCGAAACGCTCGGGAGGGTTAGGGCCTGGTTCGAGGCCTCTGGCCTGGAGATGGCCTCGGATAAAACCGAGGTCATCGTCCTGGCGGGCCTTCGCGAGGACAAAGGGAGGGAATTCCCGGTGATGGGATCGATGGTGGCGGCCACAGAGTCCGCCAAGTATCTCGGGGTCACCCTGGACTGCCGTCGGAGGTTCAGGACGCACCTAGACGGGGCGGTCATACGGGCCGACAAAGTGGTGGGTGCCCTGTCAGCGCTCCTCCCAAACGTTAGGGGTCCCTCGGTTGCCTCGAGGCGACTCTACTATAACGTTTGGGAGTCGGTGCTGACGTATGCCGCCCCGGTGTGGTCGTCAGCCCTGCGGGTGGGCGTGAACCTCACCTCCCTCCGCAGGGCGCAGAGGTCAGCCCTGATAAGGACGACTACGTCGTATAGGACGGTGTCCCGTCAGGCGCTCTGCGTCCTCGCTGGAAGGATGCCCCTTGAATTGAAGGTGGCGATGTGGAGGGAGGTTTATGACCTAAGGGCGGCGGACAGGGCGAACCCGAAACTAAGGGACGACCTTAATGCGATGAGGGTGAGAGCAGCCGACCACAGGAGAAGGGCCCTGGTGACGGCCCTCGCGAAGTGGCAGGAGACCTGGGAGGAGATGGGCCCGGAGTATTGGACCAGGCGGCTGGTGCCCGTGGCGAGTACCTTTGCGGTGGGAGCTGGGTTCGCACGTCAGCTGGACTACTGGCTGACCCAGCTCCTCACCGGACACGGGTCTTTCGGGACCTTCAGGAAGAGGATAGGGAAGGCAATAAGTGGGGTATGTGAGGAATGCGGGGCGGCGAACGACGATGCCGAGCACGTCCTCGTGGTGTGCCCGGCATTCGAGGAAGAACGGCGGGCTTTGGCCGTGGCCCTGGGGGCCCCGATAGACCCCAATACAGTGGTCCGCCTCGCTATGGGGGCGGATGATAAGTGGGCGCACCTCCGTGCCTTCGCGTCCACAGTCATGGGCGCGAAGGCCCGGAGGGAAGCGTCAAAAGAAAAAGCCCTGAGGGATGCCCGGGCAGCAGCCGCCAGACTGGAGGCCCAAAGGAGGGCGCAGGAGAGAAGGAGAAGGGCCCAAAAAAGGAAGAGGAATGGGGCGGCCCAAGGAGGCAGACCCCCCCCCCAGCAAAAGGGTTAGGAGGACGGTCCCCTCCCCTCCATAAGGTGGGTCTATGGGATAAGTGGGTGTTTATCGCGTATTTATTCCGACGTTGTACTGTGGTGGCGCGTATTTATTCCGTCTATGTTATAAATGTTGTGTGTTTGTCGTTGTGACACGTACCTATTTATTTTGTGGTGTCAACCGCGTATTTATTTCGTCAATAGTAAATAAGTATCGTGGTTGTGCACATGTGAATGTATGTACATAGTATTTATTTTATTTATAAGTAATTTGTACATAAGAGGCGGGGCCTACACCGTAGGGACACTGTGGTGTAAGTAATGCACCGAGGTTCCCACCACAGTGAGTAGGCAAGATAAGGCGGCCATGAGAGAGGGGGTTTTTAGTGGGTATCCCACCATTAGGGTGGGGAGTCCCACATAACCCCGGTATCCGTACCGGGGTATGCATAAAGCATTTTCCCCCTCTATAAAAAAAAAAAAAAAAAAAAAAAAGGTTTAGGTTTAGGTTTCGGTTTAGGTTTAGGTTTAGGTTTAGGTTTAGGTTTAGGTTTAGGTTTAGGTTTAATTTTTAATATTAACCTAAACCTAAACCTAAACCTAAACCTAAACCTAAACCTAAACCTAAACCTAAACCTAAACCTTTTTTTTTTTTTTTTTTTTTTTTTTTTTTTTTTTTTTTTAGAGGGGGAAAATGCTTTATGCATACCCCGGTACGAATACCGGGGTTATGTGGGACTCGCCACCCTAATGGTGGGATACCCACTAAAAACCCCCTCTCTAAGTCCGCCTCACACGTGTCTACCCCGCTGTGTTGGGAACTTCAAGGCATTACTACCACCACAGCGTCCGTAACGGTGTAGGCCACGCCTCCTATGTACAATTTAAATAAATACTTACTTACCTAAATAAATAAATAAATAAGTAACAAACAAATATGTACACATTCACGCACCCAGACGTACACAGCATTCATACCCACACAAGTCGGAATAAATACGCGATACATCCATTCACACAAACAAAAAACGGGATAAATACGCGCCGCCCACCTTACGTCTACGGAATAAATAAAATAAATACACCGTGCCGACCCGCCTTTATTGGAGGTGAGGAGGACCCAGCCTCCTCACCCTTTTACTAGGAGGGGGTCTAACCCCTTGGCC
The DNA here is from genome assembly GCA_960531205.1 of Andrena bicolor. Taxonomy (NCBI): domain Eukaryota; kingdom Metazoa; phylum Arthropoda; class Insecta; order Hymenoptera; family Andrenidae; genus Andrena; species Andrena bicolor. The sequence continues at coordinate 47,385,568 of OY482664.1, read as the reverse complement.
CGCCCCCCCCCTCTTTCTCTTCAGGGCCCGTCTTCTTCTTTCCGAGGCCCTCCTTAGGGCCGCTTCTTTGGCCGCCGCCGCCCGGGCGGCCCTCGCGGCTTTTTCCGCCAGGGCCTCTCTCCGGGCCTTCGCACCCATGACAGTGGATGCGAAGGTCCGGAGCTGCTCCCATTTATTGTCCGCCCCCATCGCGAGGCGGACCACTGTACTGGGGTCCAACGGGGCCCCCAGGGCCTCGGCCAATGCCCGGCGTTCTTCCTCGAACACCGGGCATGCCGTGAGGACGTGCTCGGCGTCATCCCACGCCGCCCCGCACTCCTCGCACGCCCCAGTAGGGGCCTTCCCTATTCTCTTCCTGAAGGCCCCGAAGGACCCATGTCCGGTCAGGAGCTGGGTTAACCAGTAATCTGGCTGCCGCGCCAGCCCAGCTCCCGCCGCGAACGTCCGGACGTCCGGCACCAGCCTCCACGTCCAATACGTGAGGCCCATTCCGTCCCAGGCCTCCTGCCACTTACCCATGGCGGCGACCAGGGCAGTGCGCCTGCTCAGCGCCTGCTTGGCCCTCAACTCTTTTGGGTCCCGCATTAGGGCCGGGTTCGCCCTATCCCGCGCCCTCTCGTCGTGTACTTCCCTCCACATGGCCACCTTAATTTCCAGCGGCAACCTCCCCGCGAGGACACAGAGTGCCTGCCGCGACACCGTCCGATAGGCCGCCGATGTCCTGATGAGGGCAGATCGCTGGGCCCGTCGGATGGAGGTGAGGTTTACTCCCACCTTCAAGGCCGACGCCCATGCCGGGGCGGCATACGTCAGCACTGACTCCCAAACGTTATAGTATAGCCGCCTCGAAGCGATCGAGGGACCCCTAACGTTTGGGAGCAGCGCCGACAGGGCTCCGACAACCTTGTCCGCCCTGATGACCGCCCCGTCGAGGTGCGTCTTAAACCTCCGACGGCAGTCCAGCGTGACCCCCAGGTACTTGGCCGACTGTGCAGCCGCCACCACCGATCCCATCACCGGGAATTCCCTACCCTTGTCCGCGCGGAGTCCCGCCAGGACGATGACCTCGGTTTTATCCGATGCCATCTCCAGGCCAGTGGACTCGAACCAGGCCCTAACCCTCCCGAGCGTTTCGGCCATCATCGCCTCGACCTGGGTCACGTCCCTAGCTGAGAACATGACAGCCAGGTCGTCGGCATAAGCGATGGCCTTGACAAAACGCCCGGGGCCAATGGTCTTAAGAACCCCGTCGTATACGAGGTTCCACAGGAAAGGGCCTAGGACCGAGCCTTGAGGTACCCCCGCGCAGACTCGGGTCGTGACCTCGTCGTGCTGCGTGTGCACCGTGATATAGCGGTCGGAGAAATAGTCTCGAAGGACTCTCCTGACCGCTGGTTGCACGCGCCTCACGACGAGTTCCCGCATGATGGACTCCCAGCGGATGGCGTTGAAAGCGTTACGCACGTCAATCAACACCATCACGCAGAGCCTCGGTTTGGAGGTAGCCACACAGCCTTCGGCAAACGCCATGACTTCCCTGGCGGCCTCCACTGTCCCGACCCCTCTCCTAAAACCGAACTGGTTCGGGGAGAAGGGGTCCCGGCCGATCTGCCTCTCAATCAACTCTTTCATAGCGTACTCCCAGACTTTACTCAGTGCTGGGAGCACGCTGATCGGACGGTACGCACCAGGCTCCGAGGGCTGCTTGCCAGGCTTCGGGGCAAGCACCACCCGAGCCCTTTTCCACGCCGCAGGGATGGATCCCCTCCTTAGGGTGTCGAGGAACGCTTCCGCGAGCTCCTGCCGAAACGCCCTCGACACCGCTATCGCGACCTCAGCAGGGACCGCATCCAGGCCCGGGGCTTTGTTGGGCTTGAGGCGGGATATGGCCTCCTCGACCATTTCCACGTCCACCTCAGGGGCCGTCAGCAAAGCCCTCAGGGCCCCGTCCTCCGGAGCATCCCCACGGCGTGAGGGTAGGGGGAGGGGGGGGGGAGGTACCGTAACAAAGAGGCCGTCCAAAACTCTCCCGACCTGGGCCGGGGTCATCACCATTTTCGGTGGTCGCCCACCGAGTTTGGCCATAACCGCCTTGTACGGCCTCCCCCAGGGGTCCAGGTCGACCTGGGCACACATGCCCATCCATTGGGCCTCCTTTGCCCTCCAAATGGCGACCTGCACCCCTCTCCGAGCCACGGAGTAGGCCACACGCGCCTCCTCCGCCTCTGGGCCGCCCCTCCTCCTCCGCTTCTTCAACCTGCGCCTCGCCTTCAGGGAGGCTGCCCGCGCCACGGCCACCTCGTCGCACCACCACCCATTGGGCTTGCGGGTCCCTCGGGGGAAAGACTTCCTGGGCAACACTTGCCTACAGGTCGCCTCGAGGGTTCTTTGCAGCCTGTCCGCCCTCGGCTCCCCCGGAGGGCCAGGCCCACCTTCGTCACCGACATCCCGCCGCCCGTGCAACAGCCCGAAGTGCGCCACCACCTCGGCAGCATCCATCTCCCTCGTGGAGTATGGCTGCCAAGGGGCCACCCCGACCATAGATCTTGTCCTCCTGATGGTATGGAGGACGTATCTATGGTCGGAGAACGAGTCCTAACCTAAACCTAAACCTAACAATGTTATACAATATACAGTAATGCGACGATCGGGGCTGGCAGCGTGATACTAACGCGATGCGGATACTATTTCGTGCCGACGACAACTTCGCGTCGTCTCTTTTGTTCTGTCTCGCATATATCGGATTCTCTCACTCTCGACTGAAGGATGCCATGAAATGGTGGGGATAGTGAGCGTGATTATAACGCATGGTAAAAACGTGACACTAACGACGAATTACTGTATTCGGCGCAACATTTAAACAATAGTATGTACACCACAAGTGCCTTTCTTTCACTTTAGTTCCCCCGTTACTTCAAAGTGAATCTGCTAATGTTAAAACATGAAAACATTGAAGTAATAGAGTTAACGGGATGGGCCACGTGAAGGCGTGAAAAGTCTTTACCATCCCTAAGTATTTTCAGTGTTCACTAAAATGCAAAGCGCGCGTCTAAATAGAAAGTGAACAATCGTACAGAAATAGAACTGTAGATACTCATTGTGGTTCTGAAAAATGGAACATTGACAGTCGACATTGTTTTCAAACCTCATTACAATAATCTGGGGTGCGAGTGGTAGACCGATCATAAAAGCGGAGTGCGCGGCTCGCTTACCTGGGCCGGGAAATTCCGCACAACTCTTGGCGACGTTAATTTGAACGAGACCATCCAAAAATTCTCGAAGCTCGGGCAACACTGCTGTCCAGCAGTCGCTGGCAACTCGCCGAACACCGGTGAATTTTATGGTTTTTGACACTCGAAGGGGTTGGAATACCGTTAAGAAGGGAGAAATGCCCAGGATTTTCAAATTTCCTGTGCTTTTAAATCTGTATTGATACTGGCTCGCATCATCTCTCCTTGTATTTAAAACGGGGGTGGAACCAATTATTTTCGTAATCCACGTTAGAAAACGAGTAACTTTTGTTGAAAACATTTTTTCTTAAAACCATTCCAAACTATTTTTTCGATGTCTACATCAGGCCTTCCCAAATAGGGGAAATGTTCTCCCGAAACGCATGTTTCGGTTCTCCTTCCAACACTCCTTCTCTCAGAGGAGACAGTAACGCCGCTTCGAAGCAGAGAGAGAGAGAGAGGACAGTAGGAATCGTCCCACCTTAGCTGAAGGCGCAGCGTTGGAGGGAGAACCGAAACATGTGTTTCGGGAGAACATTTCCCCTACTTGGATAGAGCTGTTCAAGTACCCAGAAAAAGCAAGCCGAGCCTGACTCGGCTTGAAAAACCGAACCGAGCCGGGTACCGGAAAGAACTGAGCGGCTCGTATAGAACCAAGTACTTGAATTTTTCCAAACGGCCCGAAAGAAATCGGGCAGCTTGAAAAGCAAGCGAGCGGGCCGTAAGAAGCCGGGTGGCTTGGAATGAAACGAGCGGTCCGAATGAAGGTCGAGCAGACCGCTCGTTTCATTCCAAGCCACCCGGCTTCTTACGGCCCACTCGCTTGCTTTTCAAGCTGCCCGATTTCTTTCGGGCCGTTTGGAAAAATTCAAGTACTTGGTTCTATCCGAGCCGCTCGGTTCTTTCGGGTACCTGGCTCGGCTTGGAAACCGAGTCTCGGATTGGTTCGGATTTCAAGCTACCCGAATATTCAAGTACTCGTACAGCTCTATACTTGGGAAGGCCTGGTCTAGATGTTAGACAGCAGGCAAAAGGTCGGAAGCTAAAATGGTTCCAAAAGGAGAAGCGAAAATGACATTTAGTATCTTGACCTGCAGGAGTATCGTTTACACCACTTGGGTTTTCCCCAACCACTTACCTGATGACCGTCTATACCAGGGGTGTCGAACTAGCGGCTCGCGGGCCGCAGTGGCTCCTTCTCCTCTTCGCCTGCTCCGTAGAGCCGTAGGAGAACGGCCCCCTCCACACCTACTTCTGCTGAATTTCTCCTCCGGGTGCCGCACTCTCTCCCTGCCGTGTGTCGTGCAACGCCTGGAGAAAAATAAGTGGGGGAACCGGCTGACCGGGGGCCTGACTCGTGCGGCTCTCGAAGTGGGGAAGTTCGACACCCCTGGTCTATACAGATTATTGTTGCCGCGACGCGACCCCCTCAGGCTGAGGCCCTCAACCATTGTTTGCGCGCTGCCTGACACCTCACTCTTGCCACAATCACACACCCCAAAAATCAGTCACACCGAAATCACGTCACACGTCACTCTTTCTAACAGTACTCGCTCCCACAGAAGACTCCTATCTACTCATTTTCCACATTCATTGCACAGTGTGTAGAAAATTTATTGGTCGTTGCTCTTGGGGGATGAATCTACACCTCTGGTTCGGTGGACATTTGTAAAAAAAATTGTCCGCGAAATTGTTTATAACATTGAAAATTAATGTTAAATTTTTTGGTAAACATCTCGAAACTCCTCACCGATTTCAATGACCTTCACATATGTTGTCAAAGTCATCATTCTGAACAACATTTCCCTTTAAACTTTTTGGCGGTCGGCTTTGGATTACGAAATATTCGCAAAAAACTTTACTTAACACTAGAATTAAAAAGTTTAAAGAGAAATGTCATTGAGAATGACGACATTGAAAACATATGTGAAGGTCATTGAAATCGGTGAATAGGTAGCTTTTCGACAAATTTACCAATTTTTTTTACATCAACGTACTCTGCACGTTGAAAAGGGATAATGTTTGAAAGAAGCCATATGAAGGAAAGCAACCCTTTGGTCAGGAAAAATTGTTAAAGACTTCGGAACGATTTGATTGTGTAGAGTTACGCGTATATGTAGGCATGGGTCCACCACTACTCTGCTGCTTGATACGAGACACATATCATAAGATTACCATAATTGATTAATCATTTTTTAATTAGTTATTATAGGAAGGGTTCAAAATGATAAAGGAAAGTGTATATCTGTATACAGAGTACATATCCCGGGCATACGGTTGAAAACAATTGAAAAAGTTGAAAAGTTATATAAACCCATGTCCGCAAATAATTTATTAGGGAATTATAAGATAGCAGAGATTCGTTACGTCGTGAGCGAAGTTGTACAATGCTTCTCCGTTGTATAAGTCTGTAGAGTTGCTGATTAATAAAGAAATTAAGAAATTTATTTGCCTTTTAAAAATGCTGTATTAATTTGACATCGGGACACCCTGTATGTAAATTCTTACCGCTATTATAACTTCCATTCCTACCGCTTATAGCGCTGCACTCTTATTTCATGCTTAGCCGTTAAGGTTGGATGCGGCACGGAAATGGTAATGGGGCTCTTGAGCCCCAAAATCGAGTGACACGGAAGACAATAGAGTGAAAGGTCTATTCTATACCTGGTCTGTGGTCCTAGGACCCCCTTACCATTTTAGTGTCGCATGCAACGTTACCGGTAAAGTCTGGAAACAGATTGTAACGCTACGCATGGTAGGAATTAAAATTCAACACGTGTAAAACGTCATTTGAAACCCGCGAGTTACAAATGATTCTGTTAGAGTAACAATTTAAAGATCGTTTTATAAACGTATTCCGTGCAACAACAGAGAAAGAAGGATCACAACAAAACAAGAACACATACGCCTTTTAACCTTGATATCCTATTCAAGTTCATTAAACGCAAAACAAATTATTTTAACATAAGAATTTATATAAACAACAGCATTATTTGTGGAAGACATGCTTTCATGATGTAACATGGAATACCTGAATGTCAAGAAATTGTCAGTTGGTATATTTCAATAAGGTGCTGAAGCAAAGAGGATTTTAAAAATTGTCAGAAACGCATCAGTTCCAGTATCTCGCTGAAATATTCCAACTTGCACTTATTCTTCTATCATAACGACTTCTTCTATCCAACTTGCACTTATTCTTCTATCATAAAGTTACATATTTTATTCTTATATTCTATCACAGTATCGTAAGTTAGAGAAATTGTTATATCCGACTAAGTAGAGTATTTGACAATCGCAGCCATTGGCTCGGTTCTCACTTCTCACCGATTACCAGATCTCACCACGAGGAGGTTGCTGCGCTTGGAGACCCGTAGAGAGATAGATGGAATCAAAGTCCCATCGATCTCCCTGTACATGAAAATCTTAGCCTATTAACCCAAACAAATGGATGGAAAGAAAGTTCCATCCTACGAAAGTGCAACAAAGCTTGGCAATTTTACATGGGGCCTTAAATACTTAATGCTATAATAATTTAGCCTAGGTTTCCTTACGTGTCTTCTGTCACTATCACTTTTCACTATCACTTTTCTCAATCACTTTTCACTAGTTTCTTTCAAAAGATTTTACTTTAAAGTCTATAGGGTTCATATGTGTGTACACGCTGCGAGGTATAGTATAGAGGTAGCTCTAATTTGAAAAAAGAGCAGCAAATTAAAAAATTTACAAAATTTATAACTAATTGTGAAAAAAAATGATGAAATCATATAAACCTATTAAACAAACAGAGGATCAAAGCTAAAAAATCGTTTAAAAAGTACGCAAAAAAAGAATACAAGAATATGAACCGCGCTCATGATGAAGACCATTATGAAATATGGCACTTACAAAATTTATAACTAATTATGAAAAAAGTAATGAAATCCCCCCGCCCCCCATAAACTTGACTCATGTCTAAAAGAAGCTAATTCCCTATAATTCACGAAAAACATTAAAAACGGAATTGGCGGGCGTTGTATAAGAAAAAAACTATAAAGTCGACTTAAAACAAAATGTTTCATATTCTCCGCATCTCTCTTACAGCGTATTCGGACGGTCGCAATGGTGCGCATTGGGTGCGAATTTTCGCCAATGGGAAGCGAAAAAGTTCGCATTCAGTGGGCACTAGTGCAGATTGCCGAATGTGCTATTAATCTATTACCGACTTCGATTCGTTTAAATCAGTCTCTACCAAGTTTTTATTATTTTCCATCATAAAACGATTTTCATACGACATTTTTAATAGAAGATGTCTCTCTTATAAAAGTTTTTGTGTCAACTACAGACATCGCCCGCAAATTCCTTGAAAATCTGAGCACTGAATTGATTTCTGGCCAATAAAGGAATGTCAAGTATAAAAAGTGACAGAGGAATCAGTGTTCGAACGGAGAACGAGAATACAATTGGAATTAGCAAAGTTGATTTCACAATCTTTGCGTGAGAACGTTTTTAATGTTTGTCGCGGATTAAAGGTACAATTGGAATTAGCAAAGATGATTTCACAATCTTTGCGTGTGAACTTTTTCGTGAATTAAACGGAATTAGCTTCTTTCATACATGAGTCATGTTTATGGGGGGGATTTCAATTATATCACATTCCTTAGGTACTCTCGGAATGGACTCGGTGAGTCATGCATTTTGTAAGATGCATATCCTACCAAACTACACTGCGCGCAATTAGGTAGGATGCTTACCCTTCCAAAATGCACGCACAAAGATTACTACCCAGATATACAAGATACTTGTGTCTATTATCGCATGCAAGTACAGAATATGACTCACCGGTCGGCGAATATGGTCCATCCTGTCATCCTGTCATCCTGTCATCCTCGCTGGCTCCCAGCTAGCGTGTACCTAGGCTCTCGCTAGGGCCTATGCTGCAGGTCCTCTCTAAGGCCCATGCTTCGGGCCCTCTCTAGGGCCTATGGCAGGCCCTCTCTAGGGCCCCTTTTGGGCCCTCTTTAGAGCCCACGCGCTAGGCCCTCTCTAGGGCCCGTGTCTTGGGCCTTCTCCAGGGCCCACGAGCTAGGCCCTGTCTAAGCTGAAAATTGAAGCTAAGCGAAAATTTGACTCTACTTCCGCGATAAAAAAGCAAGTAGAGCACCGGTGCTCTGGACGAGGTTTGTATGCGTAAAAAATTGGATCTACTTTCGCGAAGAAAATTCAACTGGAGCTGCGGTGCTCTGAACAAATCTTAGATACGCAAAAATTTGACTCCAAATTCGCGGTAATAAGAGCCGCGGGGTCATCAAAATATGTAGATGGACGCGAAAAAACCGGGGACTTTACAATCGCATTACGCGCGACCACAAAGGATCTTGCTCGACCGCAAGATTGCTAGGAAGTCTGGTTCCACATGGAACCTTTTCAAATTTTCCGCGGTGACTCTACTCGACTCGAGCGAATCCATTATTTTACGAATTATTAATGGGAATTGTAAAAATCGCGAGCAACATTTGTATTGATTTAATTTTCTGGCCCTCTCCAGGGCCCATGAGCTAGGCCTTCTCTAGGGCCTAGAATCTCATTGGCAAGTCTAAGCTGAAAATTGAAGCTAAGCGAAAATTTGACTCTACTTTCGCGATAAAAAAGCAATTAGAGCACCGGTGCTCTGGACGAGGTTTGTATGCGCAAAAAATTGGATCTACTTTCGCGAAGAAAATTCAACTGGAGCTGCGGTGCTCTGAACAAATCTTAGATACGCAAAAATTTGACTCCAAATTCGCGGTAATGCTACTCTAAATAAGAGCCGCGGGGCTCATAAAAATATGTAGATGGACGCGAAGAAAGCGGGGACTCTACAATCGCATTACGCGCGACCACAAAGGATCTTGCTAGACTGCAAGATTGCTAGGAAGTCTGGTTCCACTAGGGACTTTCTCAAATTTTTCGCGGTGACTCTACTCGACTCGATCAATTAGATTATGTTACGAATTATTAATCGGAATTGGAAAAATCGCGAGCAACTGTTGTATTGATTTAATTTTCTGATTTTAAAACAGACACATGCATATCACTATATCTACTATACTACTTCTACTAGTACCTTGTATGGTCAGCTCATTGAATTCTGCTCTTTCCAACACATGCGCAGGGGTTAGGGACCCATTTCATATAATTAGCATTCGTTTTAAGAACATTTCTGCAATATTTCGTAAATATGGTTTAGAAAAGAGCCACGTCATGAGGCTACTGCCTAGACGCCCTAGACCATATTCGCGAAATATTGCATAAGTGTTCTCGAAACGAATACCGACCATGTGAAATGGGCCCCTGCATGTCGCGCATTTGTGTTGGAACGGCCAGAATCTAAAGAGCTGGCTACGCTACGTTTTCTACAGAAACCATTATGTTCTATTGCATGCAGCCACATTCAAAGAGTTATAAAGTGACTCACCGTTCGCTGTCATCAAGAGTATACTGCATCTCTGCAAACTCGTAACCCCTGACCGGCAACCCTGAGACCAGCAGCCCTCTGACCAGCACCCCTCAGCTCAGCACCCCTTTAGCCCTCAGCCCAGCAGCTCCAGTTGGACTCGTGCATGACTCTACTTTCGCGGTGAAAAGGCTATTAGAGCACCGGAGCTCTCGACTAATTTTACTTGCGCAAAAACACTGACTCTACGATCGCATTACGAGCGATCACAAAAACTATTACTGAAACAGACAATTTGTATTTAAACAAGTTCCAAAAAATTTGCTTTAATTTCCAGGCAGCCGCATGGAGCGCCACGCAATTCGGACATTCAGAAAAATTTCGAGCAGCCACATTGGGCGCTTAATGATTTTAAAGATTGATAGAAAAAAGGAGTGCCCCTTTGGGCGCCTAATACTTTTCAATTGTAATGAGAAAAGAAAACGGCAGCCACTATGGGCGCCTAGTAACAAGACGGAAGAAAAGCAGCCTCTTTGGGCGCATATTAATTCCGAATTGTAAGGTGAAAACAGCAGCCTCGTCAGGCGCTAATGGCATGCAATGCCAAAAAAATGTTCCAATTTTACTCTACAATGTTAGTAAAGCTTAACCCAGATCTAATTCCACCCTGAGGCCGCCAACGAAATTCTGAGTAAATCTCCTTAGAGTAGTATTACCGCGAATTTGGAGTCAAATTTTTACGTATCTACGGTGCAGGGTGAAACTAATCTTAAGAGAAAGCAAAAGCAAATACAAAAGGTGTCACTCTCGACAAGCAAGCGCACCTCTACCCTTAAGGGGTTAGGACACAGTAACGGGCCAAAGAAGCAGACGATTTTTAGACGACGATAATAAGAAAAGTAAACGATCGATTAATATAAGGTTTTGTGTTATAGTTCACTATATTATGAACTATAAGAAAAGCTTATAATGTTTACAAAATAGCATTTGTATGCCGTGCAATGTCTCCATTTAAACTGTCCGTTTTTTTTTCGGATGGCCAACTGGTGGGCCGGATACCAGGAAATCGGATGAACTGAATCAAAAACCCCAAAAATGTCATAAACTATAATATATTTCCTAGGCATTGACGATCCAACATTTCTAGAAGAGTGCATTTGACACTCTTATATTTAAAAAGAACGAGGCGGAACACAGAAGCTTATCGTTCGCAGTACGCGAGTGCATTTTTGAATAGATGTCCAGACCGAACCAAGCTCACCAAATAAATTGGTTTGGCTCGATCTGGACGCTTAAACTAGATCGTAGGCTTTAGCTTGATTCCGTTTCGCAAGTCGCAATGCTTGGGAAACGTTACCAAGGAGCCGAGCACACCAGCGTGGAGGTACCTACGAAAGTGACCCATTTCTACGAAATATTTCTGGTCCACATTCGACCAATGCTTTGTGCATTTTTGAAAATTTCGAAAAATCTTACGACTAAAGTTCTTAAACTAAAACTTATTGCTAGGCTGGTTTAAATATTTTAAGGAGTGAGAAAAATAGCACAGTGACCAAGTAGTACCAATAGCATCTGTCACTCTAAGTTATTTATATTTATATGAGAAAGAGCTTCAAGTTATACATTTGAAAATCCTTAAGAAATGAATGCTTTCCATTCTCGTTTTATTAAGAGAATCTAATGACTCGAATGTAATTAAACTTGAGAAGTGTGACTCGTATTCAAAGCATCAAGCTTTGATTATAAAATTCAAGAAAGATAATTTGGAATATTTAAAACGCGATATTAGAATTTTGACGTCGAATTTGAAATTTATTTATTGATTTCGTCTGTATTAAACATTTGGAAGCACGCGCGTTAATGTTACTGTTCACGAGAACTAAATACGTATTCGTGATCACTGTGCTCGCTCCAGCAATCATTCGTTCAATTGCATGCAGAAAAATTGAGAAAATTAAAATGTACCACTCACCCATTATAGAACACAGTCTCACTGCTATCCATGCAGACAGGAAGCTTCTTCAGCAGCTTCAGAGACCAAGCTCAGTAGTACCGAATAGAATGTATCACACACAAAAATGTCACTTTAATTTCACGATCAAAAAGCAATTTGAGCACCGGTGCTGAGTCTTAACTAGTTCAAGATGCGTAAAAATACTGACTCCACACTCGCGTTGACAATACTAAAACGCACAGCCATCTCATGTTTTTAAATACGAAGCACTGCAAATTTTTAAATGTACCGAAGCAGTGGGTCAAGAAGTCTCCTAATACTGAGTGAAATGCAGTAGAATCTTGTTAAGCGACCTCCCACATGGTCCAGTAATCGATGAAATTAATTTAGGAATCGATATATCACGAAATAATATCCTCGCACGTTCACTGCGGTCCGATCACTCTCGCGTGTAAAGTTGAACTGGCAGGTGTTATCGTTCGGCGATGACGCGCGACTTTGGCAGAGGTCGGTGTCGTTCTCGTTTGTTGTTTCGGCGCAGAAACGTGGTCAATGTTTGGTAGTAATTTAGGGATAAAGTATAAGCCCGATTGGTTTAATTCTTTCTGTGTTTTATAGGTATACGTTTATAGATTATAAAACATGTATGAGAATTGGCAAATTTTTAAAAATGTGGCGTTCGTGGGCAGTGGCGTAGAACATGTTTTCTGGCGCCGCCCAAAACGGTGGGCATGATTCAGTCCCTACGAGTGGTCCGAAACAAAAATCACCGATTTTTTAACAATTTTGGGGATCATAGTTATCGGGTGACGTCGCCATTTTTCGAAAAAAAATTGCGAAAATGGTTATACTTTGAAGAAAAGGATCGTGATTTTCGCTATAAAAGTCGTACGTTTTTGCTTGTTATTAAAAAATAGTTGAATTTAATTGAAAAATCTCAACGTCACCCGATAACGAATCTTATGTAGAATATGTGTGGAAACAATGAAGTTAATCGGATGAACGGTGAGGCAATTATCATGCCCACCGTCTTGGAAAATGATGCTTTGAGAAAAACCCACATTTTTATAAATTTTCCAATTCTCATGTCTGAGGTATATAACCATAAGTATATAGACATATACCTATAAAACACAAAAGGAATTAAACCAATCGGATTAATATTTTATCCCTGAATCATTCGCAAACAGTGACCACGATTTAGAGCTAAGAAACGTATATAACCCCTTAAAAAAGTAACTCGATTTGCAGTTGCATCATGCAACATTCTGCGTGGCTTTCAAGAATTAGATTTTACTGTAAATTTCAATATCGGCAGTAAACTAATACTCGGGGCAAATAGAATCCAATTATTATTACTTTACTAGAATGATTAAACAGTGCATTAGTAACTTGCGGGAATATCAGTAGCAGCGTGAATTTTTAATACTTTTCGGCGTACGATACGTGAAAGAGTTCTACTGCATGCAAAGTACTAATAAATAATGTCATCTTGTAATTTATAGCTTACACAGGATTTGAAGAAATACCATTTTTGCGCACCATAATGTCTTGATCCGCGAAATGGATTTTCGCAGAAAAATCCGCGTGAGTCGTTGACTGGCCGAGTCAAAGAATAAGTATAGCGTAGAAAAATCCTGCCTTCAAACAAGTTACACGTATACAAGCACGCACACACTTTTAAGCATTTCAACACATTTCAGAGTAGTTGGCAAGTTGGACGCTGTTCGTGAGCAGATGTCACTACATTAAGTCCTCAAAATATGGGTCGGTAACACAGTTTCGGTGGCGACACGAACATCCATAAGGTGATAGGTCTATCCTATACCTCGTCTGTGGCCAAGAGCACACTTTGTTTGATCGATACGAAATTTAAACCCCAGCTACGACTTCACGAATTACACAGACTAGAAGCCTGAAATGCATAGCTTCTTTTAATATCTAAGCTAGAGGAAACCAAAGAGGAGGATTTACTTAAAAGTGCCTTCCATTCTACCCTCTGACCATCGTCAATCTACCATTAACCAACAAAAAAAATTATTCTACTTGGTCCAACGAGCCACAAATGCGACTAAAGACTACCTCCTTCCTCGATGATTCCCTACAACCACAGAACTACAACTTGACACCTCGATTCGCATTAGAATCGCCAGAAGGTGAAGAAAAGTTGATGTTCTTAGCGCTCCAGTTCTACGACCGCAATACTTGTGCCCTTTGGCGGACGTGTATCCTATCGATCGATCAGGAACCCACACGGCACACGTTGCCACGAGTCGTGAAATCGCCTGGGCAGAGAGAGGGAGGAAGAGAGAGAAGGGTGCAAAAACCCACCCCCCACGCTGCCAAGCTATAAGTACCGTACACGAACCGAGCGCGGGCTTATAGGTCCCGTTGCGGTCTTCCTCGTTCGTTCTTCTCGTCGCCGCGATCACGGCCCACCTTCGTTGATCTATGAATAGATCCTGAGATCCTAGCCATTGCCATTTTCATCCTCCGCCAACGAATAGACCGATTGACGGCCGCGACAACACGTGGAGCATTCGAGAGGTAGCATGACAAGGTCGCCGATCGATCGAGGATCCAGGCGACCGGAAGCACGATACCGCGAGTGGATCACTCGGGGCTGGGATCCGTGCTGAGCCCGATGTCGATCGGTATCACCTGACACTCGTCGCCTCCACCCGCAACCATGAAGACCAGCGCGTCGATGATGGACTTCGAAGACATCTGCGGATGCTCCAGGCTCCCCTCGATCATCCCTCGGAAGGAGCTACCGCATCTCAAGTCCACTTCCGGTGAGTGAGGAGACCGTAGACACGATAGATCGTTTGACTTTGGTTTACCTGGCTTTCATTGGGGCAGAGCGGGGTGGGTTTTATTGACTATCCGCCAACAGCTTTGTATATTTTTCTTCGCCTCTTATTGCGCTTCCCGAAACTTCCGCTTCGAGGTTGACGGACCTGGTTTCCATACGTTCGATGACCTTTGTCTGGGTTTCCTTGCGCGAGTTCTTGGATGGTGCAATGCTTAAATTGATTTATTTTTTTTTTTACTCAAGTTCTCGTAGATCTCCGTGAACCACTGAAAGCTTCTACTCTCTAATCAATTCCAATGAAGTTTGCCTCCGTTGATTTCCGTAGATTCCATTTGATTGCAAATTCTGAACGAAGCTTTCAGTAGATTACATCTGCTGTGTGATCGTTGACCATTCCTTTCGGCTTCGGTGCGAATAGGTCCGATGACGTTTATCAAAGAAACTTCTAAAATTCTGTCCTTCTCCTACTGCAAACTTCCCGTTTGGAAGTTCTGTTTACTGGCCTCTGAAGATTCTTGCCCCTCTGCCACGGTGTGACAGTGATCCTGTTAAATTTAACGTGATTTCCGGCGAAGCACCTTAAATGCTGGCCTACGTGCCAGTTTTCAAGTCGCGGTAAAGGCACGTGTCATAACAAGAGACGTGGAATAGGATCGCAATGCTCCTACAATTTCGATTGATAATTTTTAAACTGGGCCTTCCCAGAGTCATGGAAAAGTTGCGAGAAACGAACGATCGATGCTAACGAACACGTGCTCTCGAAAGAGAAACTTGGTCGATCGATAAGGGGGTAGTAAAAAGTGCTGTGTATCATGCGACCTTGAACGAAAGTTACTAATAACTTCTCGATCACACGGAGCCCTTTAAAATAAGCATGAACTCTGAATATTGATGGAGATTCTTGGCCTCCTGGTTCTACAGAATCCCAGTTCTTTTTCTGGCTATCACTGATGACCTGCCTAGCTTTTGCTCACAAATTCTCAGATCCCTCGTTCCTCTGAACATTCTTCTAAAATCTAAGCCGTTTGCCTTTTACGTTTATTTCCTTTCAGCTAAATATTTTTCTCTTCAGCCTTCTGGACTGTTGTGTTTAAATCTCTTCCAGGAAATTGACCGCTTCATCAAACGCTTTATCTTTTTTCCGCAAGGATACTCTAAACTTCTTCGTCTCGGATGTTTGAAATGTAGCGTATACATTTGATTTTTCACTCTCCTTGAAAGATTTCTACGGCAGATCTAGCGAAGCTGGACGTCTGACGTCTGACACGAGAAAGACCCGTCATTTCGCTAGTCTTGTCTTCATCTACTATCTTCCCCCGTTCTCCAGCTCCTCTTATTGTTAGTGGAGCAGCTGGTTCTCGTCCGAGTTTTACGAGTTTCTCGATAAGATGCAGCGTCGGGTGTTCGAAAAGGCGAGGTCGTTGAAGGAGAAGTGGTTTTAAAATCGATTTAACGTCCTACGATCGTGTATATTTCAAATACGGCGTAAGGTAAACGTCCATAAAATTATCTCGGTGTTCTTCGTCGCAGTCCTCTAACGAACGGCTGCTGTGAACAAGAGACAAACCATCGCGCGCTAGGTTCTTAATTAACACTGAAAAGTATCTCCAAAAACCAAATTGAAGCTTAACAGTAAAGTAACAGGGGTACCCAAAATCAATATTCCTCTTTTAATAACATTTCTATTTCCACTAACTTCTAGAGCCCTACTTATCCGTAGGGAAGATTGAAAGCAAAGCTGATACGAGTCAAACAAACGTTCCATTTTCGAAATGAACATTCCAGCGATGCCTCGTTCCTCCTTTTCTTCCATTCTCCTTCGCCATGGAACAGCTGGTTCCTTTCTGGACCCTTCATCGGAGGCCTCCAGTTCTCGCGGGCAGTTTTCAGCCGGTGGTGCTTATGTTTCCTCGTGCTCTTCTCCCCCTCCCTCTCTGTCCCGTCTGAAAAAATAAGAATAGCTCTCCTCTCCCTTTGATCTCATGTTCACCGATGAATCCTCTCAGGAACGCCAGTTCCGATGGTTCTTCGGCGTCGACGACACGCGTTCCGGCGAAATCCTCCAACAATCTCGCCTTATTCTTCTCGTCCATTACTCCAGTGCATCCGTGGATCAGTATTCTTCGATCTGAAGGGGTGAAGAAAGGGGAGGAAGAATCATAGGGTACCAGATTACAGCAAGGTTTCTAGAACCTGCTAACTCTCCAAATACGTAACTCACGAATGACACTTCCCGATCGAATTGAACCGCAATTGACGAAAGAATACCAAGATACTTCACAGTCGTGACGTAACGAACAAGTGTTACGTCAATCATCGCTACTCCAAAAATAAGCCACAGGAGACTAATAGCTATGAAAACATCCACGCCTCGGAGGACTACAATCCCATCACTTAACGAAACTCTTGTTAGCGATAACACAGGAGGCAAGTGACACTTCAGCTTAAGGATAAGAAATTATGTCCACGGCTTCTCGACTCGAGCATGAAGGAGAATCTGAAACCAGTCCCAGAAGTCAAAGATCCCTGAAGAAATGAGGCCATTGATCCAGTGTCTTAAGTGTCTTTCACGACAAAAGGAAGAACACTTTCACCGTGGGTCGCGATGCCCTTAAAAAGTGACACGGATTTCCTCGTCGACGAGGGGAAGAGCGCACCGTGGCCGCTGCCTTAGCTCGCTGTTGTCCCGTCACCTCCACAGGGTGTCGCTTTCAGTCCCCTGGCTGAACCAGGGGCCCACGGGCCCAGCAGCAGGTGTAAGACAGTCCGTTTCCATTCACCGCGACGTGGTGTCGTGGAACAGGTCCGTAGCACGCTCCTTTGACACCAGGCCTGAAAGGAAATCCTGTTAACCTGCTGTTCATCCTGGCACAGTAAACACCAGCGCAACTTCTGAACCCTAAACAGCCTGCTGAATCGTCGACCAGTGATTCGAGGGATTCGTTACAAAGAAATCTTGACTGTGAAAATGGACACTGTTGGCCACTTTGAGGCACTGTGATTCTGGTGTAGGGAAACTCAACGAAGATACAGTTAGATGACAGTTGGACGGAGATTCGTGGTTGATCATGGTGTTTGTGACGTGTCAGTGTCGGAGATGGGAATAGAGTTCGATGAGTGAAAATGTGATTTTTGTTGATCGAGGTACTCGATACAAGGATCTCGTGGCAAGGTGATTCGCGAAGGAAGCTGTCTGAGAACGTTGTAGAGTAATATAGGGGGACAAGATGGTTTTCTTTGGGAGAAAAGAAAAACTGGAGGATCGCCGACTGTTGGCCAGCATCGACGCCGTGAACGGGACCAAGCTGTATCACATTGAGAATGGTAAAGTGACGCGAAGCCGTGATTCGGAGTATTTCTGATCGAATTCGACCTTAATTGAAACCGAGACGGTGTACAAAGGATCGTGCCGCTTACTAGACGGACTCGTTCGAGCATCGCCAGAGAGTCCAAGGAATTCTCTCGCGAAATCGCCGTTCCGTAAAATTAAGAAAATAATATTTAGTTGTTCGCGAACGAATTCGAATTCCACCCTCTGTCTAAATATTATTCCGACGCGTTTACGTCCTCGTATTTCACGCCGATCCGTCAGCGATATCCGCTGATCAAAACTCACGCTCGCAATTTATTCGCGTGCTCTCCTATTCCCTGCACAGAAACAACAAAGAGAGGAGAAGAATTCGATTGGGTGCTTGATTTTCGAGGCGAAAGGAAACGGAGAACGACGAAGGATCTCCTTCTTTAATTAATAAAGCATAAGATCTCTGCAGTTAGACACATTCGCATATAGACTTTTACCTTGACGATAAACGAGTGAGAAATGGGTCGGGGCGTTCTGAAGAAACGACACTGCATATTAGTGTAGTGCTCGATGCAGCTGTATGCGCCAGGCCTCGTTGCATCGATGCCTTCCTAACGCATTTATCATGCAAACGTTCCGCCGACGACATCGCTTATCGTCGTGCGTTCAAGTAGCTATTTATCGAAGCCACTCGAACCTCGAGAGCACTCTGTCTTTTAAAATTAAATGCCACCGATCATTTTAGCAATATACTCCGTAATAAACCCTGTCTTGGGGATTAGAAGGATTGCTAGCAGAGCTGTGGCAGGAAATTGGAGCAAGATAAGGGGATTTATAAAAAATTTATGTTAGATCAGGGGGAACACTTTGTTAAAATTGTGCTACTTAACGTAGTCAAAGAAGATTGAGTAGTTGAAAGCCTGACGAAATGTACGTGGCTCTAATTACCTATGTGACTGGCAAACGCTTCTAAGAAGCCATCGTTAGCACTGTGGTAATTCGTTCGTCCTTGAGCTTGCTCCACATTACTATTTAGCATAATTATTTAGAATCATTATCCCATCAGCGATAACGAGATAAAATAATTTCATTAAAAAACTGCTACCTCATACGAGTCTACATGCTCGAGTACATCGCTGCTTCGCGGCGACGAAAGCTTATCGACCCTGGTACTATTCGATTTTTCCACCGAAAGGTCCTCGTGCTCCGGCTTAGCCACCTGTAGCTACCCCGAATATTGATCCAGCCGAGGGATGGCCACACCCGTCATCCTCCCCGCCGGTTCCTTCCCACTTTTACACCCTCGCCGGCTGAGCCGGCAGTGTCGTTGCCCTTCGCGGTGGTGAAAAGTCCTGGCAGTGTTATGGAAAAGTGCCTGGTCACTGTTCCAGGCGCCTTCATGCACGTACGCGACAACCTGGAGGAGCTGGGCAAGGTGGCCGAAGACACGGACCTGCTCTTCCTCAAGGGCCTCCTGGACAGCCCTGTGGTGACGTCTCTGGTGAAGGTGAGCCAACATTTGCTGCTTCCTCCGATCTTACATCATCATTTTCCACAGTCACGCCTGACGCGAAGGGCGAGCGATATTAAGTAACGTCGAAGCGATTGCGACATCGCGGGCAATTTTAGTTGGAAGATTTAGTGGAGGAAGCTTTGATAAATAGGATTTCCAGTGGAATACATCTTGTTTTATTTAACATTTTATTAGCTGCACGTGGTGGGGCACACTTGGAATTTTTCTGCTGTGTATTGGTTCTTGGAGATATGTACAGTTTTGACAGTGGTACGGGTGAGATGAAATTGAATTTTTCGGCTTGGGAGGAATGGGAATACTTATTCGTGAATTTATGGGCACGTAAGAGGATTGGGTGCAGTGGGGATGGTTGTTGGAGGAATACACGAGGGTACTTCGAATTTTTAAGGGAATTCGTGGTGAATAATTTTGCAAATTTTATGGAGCAGGCTTTCCACGTTAATTTACCAAACAGTGCCAAAAATTAAGTACCTGATGAACTCTCTCGGAGTTTACTCGTGTCATCTTTGTGTACACACAGCGAAAACCTTCGTAATTTTTATTATCCTATATCATAACTCTTCTACTGTAATTCACTTTATACTTCAACTCCAGCTGAGCATTACATTTCTCGCATACACCAAAATCGTAATTACCCCGTTACGATTTTCTTGGGACTACGAAATCTACTAATAGGCAACTCGATTAATTACAAATACGATTCACGAGGGTATTGTTTTTGGCAGAAGCGTGTAAACAAAGCATGACTCGTGGATCATGCGCAAGCTTGCTCGTGCCACGTGTTTACTACGACCACTCGATTTTACGAGAAAGGAAGGGAGGCTCTCATTTACGATGACCCCCGCTTCTATTGGATGAAATTTCCGCCATCCGAGTGGATCCATCACCGTAAAATGAAAAATCACCTCCGCCACGTGTGATCCTTAACCACCTGGCGAAAATTCTTCGAGTCAATGAACTCGTGTTTCCTTTCTAGATAATAGTCTGATATTAGTTTGCAAGTTATTTTTAAACAATAGCAATTTGTACAATGTTTTTTTGTGCAATTGATGTTTTTTTTTTTGAAAATTAGTTTGTTTGAGGTGATTTAATTTATTTGACTTTGCTCTATCCTTCCAGTTACGTAACTATTTCATAGGCTCCATAATTTTGGGGGAATTATTATAGAAAATCTACTCGATTTACTTGTTAGACTTTCTATAAATGTTGACTTTAATTTAAGTTAACTTAGTCGAGTTTAATTCCATTCGCAGCTTGTAAGGCTCTCTGCTGGTTTCCTCGAGTTTATTAATTGATATTTAGGACTAACAATTTTTCATTTCACTGCTATCGATGATCTAATCATTCGCTCGAGCCATGTATACAACTTCCTCTGACCTAAATACGCTTCGTTACCCCCTGCATTGCTTATTCCCACTTCCGGAGTAGAATACTAGGGTTTCTGTAGGTAGAAACTCATTCACCTCTGCCCCTGGACTTTTAATTACAATTTCATTAAATTCAATTTGCTTTAATCTCGTATACGGGCTAGGAAGCATTCACTTCCTTCCCTGCAGTATTAATCACTCATATTTCTATCTAGTTTCCTTATACTTCCATCACCCGTCAAAACAATTATTCAATCAAATTACATCGCATCACTATCACAGACCTCCGTTCAATTTTTATCAACCACTTCCCCCAAATTCTACCCCACATCGAACCTCTACCCATCCCCAAGTTCGAATTAAATTTCACTTCATTTTCGGTCCCTGAAACCCAATTTCTTTAATGCTTCTACCCGGATTTTCCTCGAAGAATCAACAAAACCATTGTTTTCTTTAGAACACGAAAGGTTTCGCAGGAATTAATCGGGGGAGCGATTTCCACGGAACCGTGGCCTTTCCCGAAAGAGTCCCGTGGCGAAGGAATCCAAGGCGCACGCGTAGGAACAAGAAAACTGTTTATCACGTGCCGCGCCGAAATTTTCGGAACACGGTCTGCACACGCCTGCGCCTGTCCGTGTGTTATTTCTTTTTACGCGGTGCTTGCATCACGGCCCCCGTGAGCCGCATTATTTCGGTCGCGACACACATTTCGGAAACGCGAACAACGCCTCGCCGGCCTTCGGTGCGAAAATATTAGCGTCGATTGTCTGGGACCCACGGTTCCTTCTTCGTGACGCAACGCTCACGTCACCTTTTTCGCTTGATCATACATTGCGTAACCTATTGTAGAGGAAACAAACGTCGAGGGGATACTTGTGGGCGCTTCGAGGATACCATCTCATCGAAAGCTTCTCGTGAATTCAGCTTTTATAATTTTTTCATATCACGTGTGCCTGACTAATTCAAATTTACCATCCCAAGTTCAGAGAACTGGAGGTTTTTCTTAAAACTCATATCTTCCAAAACTGTTGAAACACCTGAGATCAAAGAGAAGCTTCTTCTCGGTTATCTATTGAACTCGAATCTGCCCTTAGAAGCCTGAAACTCCAGAAATTTTATAGGCTTGGAGGATCCCCGGTCGAATGGTCAGAAACCCTTGGAATTATCTTGTCCTGATCGGTTGCACGCCGTGGTGGTTTCCTGCTAGACCTTAGGGCCCGTTCACACGTTCGCCCCTCCACCTGCCCTGCCCACATTCCACCCTGTTCTTCGGGTTTGCAGGTAGAAGGCCCATCTGGTGTCGAAAAGTCGTTAAGAAGCCGGTGTGTGTTTCCGGTTTAAAGCGACCATGGAAATCGATGACAGCCGCGGCACGGTTCCAAGGGTTTCGCCGAAACACAGTGAAAACAGCCGTGAAAAGCGGTCAACATTGTGACCGAAAAATAGGGTGACCGGGTGCAGAACGGGGGTGTGGTCCAAGGATGAGAATCTACATTTCCTAGGAATCTTTATTTTCCTGACGTCTTCCATTAATGAATTTTGGATGCGTAACAATGGTATTTCTAGAATTCGCTGCAATGAATCTCGAGGTTCCTATTAATAAAAGAATACCTATGCACTGTTAAAGAAAACCACCAAAAGTAGCTATAAAAGATTGTAGAACTGGAAGCATTGACTCACTCAATTCTATGTCAACTATGTTTGGGGAGTGCCTTAATAGTAGCACGTCATTCGTTTGGATTAATTGGGTAAGAGGTCGTTAGAGCAACACGAAAATTCAAATTAATACCTAGGTACATTCACTGTATGAGAGGATGAATATGAAGAGAATAGCACAGTGAAATCTCGTCTATGATTTGGGTTAATTAAGTGAAAGGTTAGCAGGACAGAGCAAAGTCTTCCCTTTGGACCTCTACGACGTTGATACAAACTGAAGAAGACCTTTCCCAAAAAAGAAGCCCCAAACTCCCAGACGCAGACAGCAAACCACCTACTCCAAGACCCCTTCGCGGCTCTACAGTCTACACACATCCACTAACGTCCTCCTTAAAAGAAGAAGACAAAGACAAATGGCATCCCCTGGAAGCCCCACGAGGTAGCCTCCCAAGTCACAGGAAACCGGCACGAAGAGTCCTCGAGAGGAATGGCGCTTCCTGCGCAAGAAGAAAGGAAGGGACACGCGACACTGGGTCGCATTGTGCCAGGCCAAGTCGGTGGCAGGAAGTCGAGGAGGCAAGCGGGCCAAGATCGTGAATAATCCGGGGCCTGCTGATTGACAAATCGTTGCCGCGACTTCTCTGATATCCGTCTAAGTGGCTCTGACCTCGGGGAACCCGGTCAATTGACCGGGGTCAGAGTTGGCGGCGTCTCCTCGAGCCAGAGTCATCGCTCGTCGCGCGCTGGCAGAAATCGCGAGGCCGTGTCGCGTTCGTTGCGTGCGCCCGTGTATATGCACGGCACCGATGTAATTCCAACCGGCTTTGTAATCGCGCGGCAAGGGAACAGGGGTTTGGCAGCGCGTGTGCGGCATCCACGCGCGTGTAAGTGGCAGTGGTGTAACCAGCGGGTTTGCACGCCACACGCCCTGGTGCTGTGAAATTTTCGAGGAACTTTGGCCATTTTCTGGCAGCATTTAAACAGTTCTACTGAAAAGAAATGTGTTGCGATTTTTATTACAGTTCGCACTGGCTGCGGCTACTTTCGAGGGTGATACTTCTATTCGAATGAAGATTTAGATTCGTGATGAAGATTTAGTTGGATGGAGTGAAGAGAGAATTAAGGAGAATTTCTGAATGATTTCTTGGTAGACATAGCTCGGTAGGAAGTGACCCGTCTCCTTTCTTATGGAAATGAAACTTTTCAGGGGTTTTCACGAATTGTCCACTGACCCAGGGTTCACTAGCCCGGTATCGACGACAGTTGTTTTTAACGTTGGAGCCATACGATCCCGTTGTATCGCGTAACGGATTAGTGTGTATCTCGAGAAGGGTCTACCTGAGTGGCAAGATCGACAAACGGATCGGTGTCGATGACTGCAGGCATTTTTTGCCATCGTTACTATATAAATTGCGTAATTCTTCTGGATCAACGACAAGCATTTCCATCGTTCCAGACCCAACAAGTCCAACCGGAGCAATTTAAATGATCCGAAGAATTCCCCAAGTTTTGGTCACACGGTCAAATAATTGATGCCTCGAATAGTCATCAAAATCATTCCCAAGGCTACAGAACTGAAAGTCTTCCATTCGCGAATGGCGTGTACCTATACCTACACATTCGTACAGGAATGGCGTACGCAATCGGAATGGTTAAATACTAGAAGAAACACCTATCCCCTCTTCATCAGATACCTAAGATAGTTAAAATTCCTTGCAACAAGGCACGTTCGCGTTTACACGCGGACATACTGTGTAGATTGTGTTCTTTTCTTCCATTGCAGGGACTGGTAGAAAGGTGTCGAAGATTTTAACGACAATAGAGTGCAGATGGTAGAGTAAAACCGATGAATCGATTGTCGATAATTATCTAAATCAGTAGAGCCTTCCCAAACACCTATACCCTTCTTTACAAACTCACTTCCATCACGTATCCAAGAATCTACTTTATAAAGTGTGATTCCCCAGAAGAATCATTAATACCAGAGCAAAAAGTGCCTACTTTTGGTCCACTCAGTCAAGTACCATCATATCACGGTTCATACACTCCGTGTTACATCTACTCCAGCCCTCGACTTACCTTTGTTCCATCCCTTCACTCTAGGGGAAAGAACCCAATTACTGACACCTGACCAATTACTGTCACCTTAAGCTATTTTACTTAAAATAACAAATAAATAAACGTTGTAAAGTCATACACCAATAGAATGATGTAATTCAACCTATAATCTATGCTATAAATTATATTCTATAGTTTATTTATTCGTTATTTTAAGTAAAATAGCTTAAGGTGTGAGTAATTGGGTCCTTTACCCTACTCGAACCTCGTACACTCCATTTTCAAGCCCATTTTCACTGCCAATTTTAAGTATCCCGCGTTCGCGATCTCGGCAAATTGTTGCACGGCGCCGTGCGTCAAGTTTGCGGAAAATTTCGAGTGAAATCGATGACCCCTGCCTCGCGCATTCCCGCCGCGAGTAGACGGCCCTGCGCGCAACGTAGCGGAGTGTTGCATGCCATACTCGAAGAAGGGCCCCCACCTGTTCCAGGCAGACAGCCTGAACGAGCGGCTCGTTCGAGGTGGGGGCGAAAGAAACGTCAGTAGGCGCGGCAGTTTTCTGACGCCGCTTACCTAAGCAGCAGCACGCCGTGGCCGCGTCCCAGAAAGCCCTTCGTCAGCTCCCATCGGACCTGCCGTTTGCCCCTACGTTCCCGCCCGTCACAGTGCACGTCGACGGCCCTGTCCTGATCGATACGACCAGCCCTGGCCAGGCCACCGATCGCACAAGCCAGCCGCAGTCGTTCCAGACCGGCCAACTGGTTCTCCAAAAAGGAGCGTCCTACCTGGTAGACGGGCGACCTCTGCCGCAGCGTTTCTCCTCAGCCCCAAGTAAGTCAGGAACCGCGATCCGGTCCTCGATTCCAGCCAACAACCCCTTCTCCCCCACCATCCAACACCTCTTTTTACACTCTCAAAGAACCTGCCACGAGTCCCTCGGTCGAAAAGTCTCTGGACGCTAGGCCTCGAGGCCCGTGTCCACCTGGGACGCTGTTGCTGCTACGTCGACACGTGTGACCGAAGGAAAGCCGCGGATTTCGTCGATCGTCAGTCTCTTCGGCGTTTGGATCCTCGTGGACCATCGATATTATTGAAGTCTGAGGGGATTCTTGAGGACTCAGAGAGGTACACTTCGATTTCCAATGGACTCTCCTGAAGGGGGACACTCGTGATGGGAATGGTTGCATCGTTTTCGTAACATCGGAGGAGGGGAGTTGTAAGATGGTCGTTCCAAGTTGAAATTGTCCTTGTGGCCTGTCGGGGAAAGGGTTCGCCTCTGCTGGTGCGTCGATCGAAGTTTAAACGTGTTGGATTGTAACGTTAGGATCTGGATACGTGTCTACGAGGTGGTCGTTTTGAAAACATGTGGAGTTCTTAGTAAGTGGAGTAACGAGGCTGTTAGGTAGCGGATAGTGAAGTCTCGATGGAAAATCACGACGCGTCACGAATTTATTGATTTTCATCGCACGACGTGGGTGGACGAGGGACGTGTAGACTTCGAGTGCTAGCGATGATGGAACGTGTCGTTATTGACAGACGTAACGAGCGAACGACCGTTGATATTTTTTCCCCCGTCGATTGTAACAATCTTCGCGTGTTTCGTGAGCGTTTCCAGGGACGTCACAGAAGAGCGGAGGAATTCATTACAGGCTGCAACGTTCGTTGAACACCAGCTGGTCTGGCGTTGTTTCCATGACAAATGTGGTGTAATTAGTGCGTATGATAATGAACGTCTTGCGACATAGAGGGAAATACCTGGTGCTCGCTTGTGCATGCCATGGTCGAAGGAATCTCCTAGCTGTCCTACTATTAAAACATCTCGATTCCGATTGTATAGACAAGGAAATCTCATTATCTGCTGCAGATTAGCCTTACGTAACTCAGTAGCAAACTAAGCTCCCCTCCAGCACTTACTAATTCAACAGTAGTCTTCTGTTCTCCAATGTATAACTTTACCAGCAAGCGTTCGAAATTTCGCAGCATGCACATAAACCAGAGATGGGCAGAAATTTTATTCAAATAAAATTTCAAATAACGAATAAAACTTACAAAATATTTTTGTCCCAAAAGACCCAAGTTTTGAGAAAGGATCATCTATTTCCTCTACTTTATCACTGAGCAGAAGACTGCAGAAGCTCCAAAGTGTCCCACATTTGTGGCAGCTACTAGAAGGCAGCTCGAACCTCTCGAGAATTTTCACGCACGCACTCAATCTCCATAAATCATCCCGTGTTTTCTCAAACTTCCAAGCAAAACATCGCTCGAGCATGTTCTTTGATGTCGCAAGTCCGTCGGTGATTTATATCGTCGTTGAAACGTCGACGAATCGCGCGGACGGTGCTGCGACGATCGAGGGGCCCAGGGATTCTGCGTTCGTTGATCCTCCCGATCCATCCTGTCGGCGATCGATGATTTCGACGCGCACATCGTGCCGAGATTCATAATCAATGGCGCAGGGGAACGGCGAATCGTGGAAATAGCTCGTGCATCTGCGATGCACATGGATCGAGGCGAATGATTCAAGGATGATTCATCGCAGTCGCGGGCAACAGCGACTTGGCTTTGTGGAATAATTTCCATGGTGCACAAACAGGTTGGAATTTAGTGAAACGCAGAAGAGAACTTCAATGGACTTCTCTCAAAGTTGATTAATTTGGATGCAGTTTCAGTTCGGGTAACTTCAAATTTAATCTAGGAAATCTATTCTCTGAATTCAGGGATTTTTGATCTCGTTAAATGTATTGGGTTTTTCGAAGGAACGAGAGGTTTCAATTTTCTAATTATAAGATTCTGGTGTAATTTTCTCAGCTTTAAATTGGTATTCTTAATTTATGCGAATCTGTACTTAACGAGCAGCGGTAGATTTTCTTGAACGCTGTTTTCTAAAGTGTATGGAAGTTTGTTGGCTGTGTTACGTTCTCCATGGGTGCGTTCAGGTATCGAGCATTATCAAAGGTGGCTCTGAAACGCTGAGAACGACCCACTTTCGTAATCACTCGTTCATTGTTGTATTGGCTGGTCTTAACGTGGGGTACACTAGCCTTACGTGGTCGACACTAATCCAATCAAACCTCGTTGACGGCGGGTCATCGTTGCACAATGATTCGGCACGCGCCTGTGACAAATTGACGAAAAATTTCGCACCATATCTGCTTCAATAAAAGAAGAAGCATTATGCTAGAATACACCCAATTTTTAATTTTAAAACGGTAACGGATTCGCTAAAAATCCATAAAAATTCGCCTCCAATTCATACGGTAACAATTCGACCGTGTGGCATGCGAGAAAACCGTTGATCAGATCATGCCAGAAGCCTCGGTTTCTCTTCTGCCACACGAAGACGACAAAGAGCAGCTAAGGCTCCTTCGTACGGTGAATTTAACGCGGAAACCCGTTTCGACTTTCACAACTGGCAACGGCTAAGCCGCTCGCTGTTTGTAGGTTTGACCATGCGCTACTACGTAGCACGAAAAATAGCTCCAGCCAGGCCATATAAGTGGATAAAAAACTGGATTTTGAACAATCTACAGGCCCTGATCCGTGGTCATTTAGCTTCAAAATTCCAAAAGAGTGAAATATCACGGTTGTAGATAACTGCCCAAGGACCAAGCCTGCAATAAAATTCTCAGAACCCAGACTCCCCATTACATAGGATCATAACTCTGAAAACCCCAAATCAGTGATCCCGAACCGTTGCCACGAAAACCAGTTTCGAACGATTCCTCTGACCACGAAGATTCGTTGCTGTTTCAGGTCCAGGAGCGTCTAGAGGACCCTCCGCTCCACGTGGAACCGGTATGCTCCTCTGTCTGTGACATCGTCGACGAGGTCTGCTACGCGTTTCGCTCCTCCAGGGACGAGAACGCGCGCGATTTGGTGCGACTGCTGAGGAGCTCGCACCTGAAAGCCCTTTTGGAGACGCACGACGCGGTCGTCGCACGAAAAGAGGCACCCTCAAAGCCAGAGCCACCGCTACCAATCATGCCCACCAACGAGAGGACAGAGGCTGTGAGGATGGTCGGCCTTAGAAGACAATCCGACGAACCTCTGGTAAGACTTCGTCAGAAATTCGTTTTCTATCGAACTCAGGAACTTTGAAAGTTCGGAGCTTAGGTGGAAGCTTCCGGTCGATTGGAGGTCTAAGTGTTGGAGTACAAGTAAAATGGTCTTCAAAGTGAAATCTGCAGCGGAAGTTTGGGTGTTTAAGGAGGAAATTGACGTGGAGAGTGGTTCCCCGAAATTTTGGAAGCTTGCTTATCCAAGTTAGACTAAATTAGATTCTTGAATACTGCTATGACGGAGGTGCGTCAAATTTTAAGTTATGAGGTGAACCGGAGTTCCCTTCCGCTCCGTTTTATTTCGCTGAGAATCGTCAAGTTTGTTTCCTTCCCCTGATTAGAGATGTCTGACGATTACGAGACACTAACTATCTGCATCCTTGAAAATTAGCCTCTTGGAATAATTCGCTGTGACGCTTGGTTAGATGTTTACGTTTCTGTTCCCCATCACTTGCTCGGTTGGCAGCCGGTAAATGAAGGAAAGCGGCATAGTAGGAAGCACGTAGACACAGTGATCAACAAAGGAAATAACTATTCGCGCGGACTTTCTCGGCAGCGGGTCTACTTTTAGACGTTTACCATTCCGTCACGTGAGAGAATTCCCATTCTGAATCCCGGATTCGCCGCGCGAAGAAACGACGGAAATGCCACTTGCAGTTCATAAATAATTCGGAACGTTTATTATCGCCGCGTACGCGATACCCACGCCACGTGCTTTCGAGATCATTTCCCGTCTCCGGAAAACTGTCTGGCATGTCTCTGCTGGACCAGAGACACAGACAAGTGAGGCAAGCGAGACGGTCCCATAAAAACACTGTCTCCTGCTTGGCATTTCATCGTTCAGAACAGTGTTTTAGACTCTAACGAATTTATAAAAAATTTGTAAGAAACGAAAATAGAATACCTTTCGAGCGAAGATGAAACTTCCTCCGCTCTCAGGGATGCGTAGTTCAGACACGCATCGCAACAAGGACCATTTATTGTTCCCCAGATGCGTTAATGACGGCCATGGTTTCGTGTGCACTTAGCAGAAACACCTCGTTCGCGTTTATTTACGCTCCTCTGCTTTTGCACACAGGGCCTGACGGTGCAGGTGGATGAATCTGGCAACTTGATCATTGCCAGGATCCTCGGAGGCAGCACGGCAGCCCGGCAAGGACTCTTGAGGGCAGGCGAGGTGATCCTCGAGGTGAACGGGAAGGATGTTCGTAGCCCTGAGGAGCTTCAGGAAGCCATCCAGGACGCGAAGGAGAACCTCACGTTGAAACTGGCACCTGGGATAGCCGGTGACGGCGGTCGTCCTGTAAAATCCACGGTGAGTGATCAGTGATCAGAGAATTCTGTCCTTCTGCATAGATAACGTAGGATTTTTGCAATTATAACCACTCCTTGGTATGTACTAAGTAGTTTGCAAATGCATGAGGATATATGACGCATTGAAAGCAAAAACGGACTAACCCACATTTTTTGCGAAATTGATTTTGTAGTCCTAACCCATATAAAATAGAACAAGTTATTTTTTTCAATGTGGGTTAGTCCGTTTTTGCTCTCAATGCCACGTATTTAAAAGTCTTTCAGCTGGACTCAGACGTTGTAAATCATGGCTTACAGCCTTCAAATTTTTATAGTCAAACATAATGCTGCCCATTGAGGACGGATGGCTATGGTTGCAAGCAATCTCTCAACGCGAGCTTTTAACGCTAGTAGATTTAGACTACGCGATTTTACAGCTTCGCTGATAAAATTTGTCCGACGCTGCGTAGTATTTAAGCGGAGTTCTAAATATAACGTCAGTGCTAAAAAAAAACAAGTTGGAGTAGCACTTTCCGTCTTGTGTACGCTCGTGTGTTTCGCCGTGTAAATAAATAGGTAACGTGAATCGGGGGTGGAAACGGTATTCGAATCGCGCGGGAACACTTGTTAATAGATGTGCTTTCTACGAACAAGAGATGAATAGGAAGGTATAAAAATGGACGGGAAAGTATGTTGCCAGATATATATATACCGAAGCCTATATATAAAGAGGCTTGAATGGAGATGCAGGGAATATTTTACACAGGCACGAATAAAATAGAAAATAAGCATGAAAAGAAACTAAAAACTTCAACGCATCTTACACAGTATAGAAGGAAAGTATAATTCAAAACTCTAAACATATATTCCATTGCAGTGTTACATGAGGGCCCTCTTCGACTACGACCCATCAGACGACACCCTGCTACCATGCCGAGAGATAGGACTTCCGTTCCAGAAGGGCGACGTTCTGCAGATCGTCGACCAAGCGGATCCAAACTGGTGGCAGGCTCGTCGAATCGAAGGCGAAGGTCTCAGTCCGCCTGGTCTGGTGCCGTCCTTGGAACTCGAAGAACGGAGAAAAGCGTTCGTTCCGCCGGAGGCAGACTTCGTCCACAAGATAAGCATCTGTGGCACCAGAATCTCCAAGAAGAAGAAGAGGAAGATGTACCAGTCGAAGTCGAACGGCGAGTTCGACGGCGCAGAGTTGCTCTTGTACGAAGAAGTAGCTAGAATGCCACCCTTCAGGCGCAAGACCTTGGCTCTGGTTGGTCCAAGGGGCGTTGGTCGTCGAACGCTGAAGAACAGGCTCATAAACAGCGATCCTGAGCGATTCGGGACCATCGTTCCCTGTAAGCGTTGCAAATCCTTGCTTATTGAGATATTGTAGGATCACGGAAAAAGGGAAGTCGCCTCAACGGGACTCGAACCCGCGATCCTCGTGCTCGTTGCGCGCTGGCCAGCCGCCTTAGCCACCTCGGCTACCGCCGACTCCCCCGTTTTTTGTCATTCCGTGTCCTCCTCTTATGTTATGGGGGTTCCTGATCCCACAATATTGTAGGATGAAATGATAGAGTGTAAGATGCTGGATGATGTGCCACTGAATTTTAAAATCACTAAACTGTACTTCTCTCGTTCAGACACGTCAAGACCGCCCAGAGTCCTCGAAGAAGACGGCAAAAGCTACTGGTTCACCGATCGGGAGGGGATGGAAACTGATATCAGGGAGCACCGATACCTCGAATACGGAGAACACGGCGGGCACTTGTACGGAACCAAATTGGACTCCGTGCGCGAGCTGATCAGAGCAGGGAAGATGTGCGTTTTGGACTGCAGCCCAGCTGCGCTGAAGATCCTCCACAATAGCACGGAGTTCATGCCGTACGTAATCTTCATAGCAGCGCCGGGAATGGAGCAATTGAAATGCTTGTACGACCTGGGGAGATCGACTGGGGCGAGCAGTCGGAATTTAACGGTAACTACGACAACTTTGTCCCCTCCTCTTCAGTACAACGATTATCTGTTTCCATTTCTTTGTTTTCGTCATATGAGTAACGCTGTCGAGAATGCAACCACTGTCTACGAGTGAAACTTCCCCCATCAAACATTTGGTATTGAAATTTCAACCGGCGATGCCCATTCTTCAAATCGGAATTAATGAATTATATCGAACGAAGCCGATACTATTAAATCACCCGCGAATAAAAGCCACTGCCAAGCGCGCTTAATAAAAAGTGCCCTCGATTCGAGGAATCCCCTGAAAACCAGTTGAACAAAGAAAGAAACGTCTTCTATTTGAAGAAACGACACCGGCGGTTAAAAAGTTATGCAAACAAACAGCAAGCTAGCCAAAACACATCGAGACTCGGCCATTACGAATGTTTCAAGTGACTTATCGCTGCACACGCGAATACGAAAATATATTCTTTCCCGCTGTTCGCGGTGATATTTCCGTTCGATAGAGGTCCGTTTCCGTGAAAGTTACATTCGCGTGGGACGATCGGGATTCGCCGACGAGAATTCCTGGTAGTGGCGTATCAGAAGCTGCTGCCGTAGTTCGAAGGAAAATCTAGGGGGGAAAACCGGCTCCATTTACGACAGAATTTGTATAAAGTAGAGTACGTATACCGTGGCGAGCGCTGCGCTAAAAGCAAACACTGCCATTAAAGCATTTTACGACGCAGCCTTTTCGTAACCCTGCCTGCCAGACTGTCTGCCATCGTTCATGTAAAAGCGTGCAATTTAGTTACTGCAAATGTATCGCATGCACTTTCGCTCGACTGAGACGATCCATCGATTGATTTGGTGTCTCACGGCAATTTCGTGACCTGCGTGTACGCAACGAGCTCATATCGAAATCGTGCTCCCTGTTTTTGGTCTGCGTTACTCGAACGTCCCTCTACCCACTCTACCCCAGTTGACGTAGCGTTCTTTATTTAATCTTTCGTATGTATTTGATGTTGGCTTCGCTAGTTTGACCGCCAGAGTTCCATCAGGTACAGCTCGAGGAGAGCCAGGACGCTGGAGTCCCTTGCTTCGTTGTACGAGGTTTGTATCGCATGAATTTTTAGCGTCTTTGGTTTCCGTTGTAGAGCAATTATTTGTAGATGTGTAGCTAGTCGCTGGCAGTCTACTGTTATTCCCAGATTAATGTGCAGAGCATCGCTATAATCGGGACGAAATTAAGTAGCTTCCCAGCAGTGGCGGACTTAAGAGAAAAGGCCCAAGTGGCAAACGTTCTGAGGGGCCCATTTTTTCGGGAAAATGAAGAGGTAGTTTACTAAAAACGGGCTAAGTATAGTAGTTTGAAAAAAATGTTTTTTGGAGATGGGGCCTTGGGGGGCCTTCTGAGCAGAGGCCCAGGTGGCAACAACTCATCAGCCGCCCTGTTAAATCCGCCACTGCTTCCCAGGCCACCTGTCTATTCCTACGCTCACACCACTCCAGTTCACAATTTTCAGGCGCGCACAGTCCCTCAGTGGCCCTGGCCAGTTAATTAATCTCGTCCCGACGATATGTACAGTACAAACACCAAATACCAGCACAAACGGTCCCAAAGTTAACAAACTCTTCCTAAAACACTTGTTCAATCATCAAACACTCGCTGCACGCGTGATGAAACACGCATCGCCATGAAACGCACATGAAGCCTCGCCTCACCACGAAACATATATGTTAAATGAAATTTGTCCATGGCTAATAGGAGGACGATCTGAAGTCCACGTTGGAGGAATCCGCGGCCCTGCAACGCGCCTACGAGAAGTACATCGACCTGGTGATCGTGAACGAGGACTTTGACAATACTTTCAGACAAGTGATAGCCGCGTTGGACGCCTTGGCCACCGAGCACCAATGGGTCCCAGTGAACTGGATCTACTAACCATGATTCCGATCAGCCCGGGAAGGAAGTGGTCTCAGACCGGAGGCTCGTTGCTTCCGAGCGGGAAACGAGCTCGCGAATCGTTACTACCCGCGGAGCACGCGGATAGGGTAAAGGACCCAATTACTGACACCTAACCAATTACTGTCACCTTAAGCTATTTTACTTAAAATAACGAATAAGTTACCTATAGTATATAATTTATAGCATAGATTATAGGTTGAACTACATAATTCTTTTTGTGTATGACTTTACAACGTTTATTTATTTATTATTTTAAGTAAAATAGCTTAAGTTGACAGTAATTGGTCAGGTGTCAGTAATTGGGTCCTTTACCCTAGTGACCTTCGTAGCCGCGGGTCTACTTGTTCAAATCGAGCGTCGAGCGTGTCGTTATTGCGATTGCATTTACGGACATCCCGCTGTCGTGCAATATTGCAGTTTTATGGTCGTACTATGTGTATACAGAGTCTAGTGTGTTGTATATTGTGTCGGTCGAATGTATAGGTACTTTAATTTAATGATACACTCGGCTCGATGGACGAGGTCCCAAGGGAGTAGAGGGAGTTAACGTTTCTAACGATAAGAGGATAACCTCGGGACACGGTCCGAACCATTGGTTCCCAATTTTCTTCTGTTTCCACAAGATATTTTGGCTACGAAGGTCGATGAGGCTGTCTGAGCGACGATTTCATGTTTCATTGCCGCATCTAGCAAGTACAATCATAGCATTTACGTTACTGTATTTTAGGTTTACCAAACGACCCGTTCCCCCCGTCAAAATCAGCTAGCTTTTTGTAGTTTATAGCACGGAAGAATCTTGCTGAGGCCAGAATGCAATACACGACGAAATCAAAACGAGAGAGGGAGAAGTAGTCGAAGGGAATTACATTAAAGGAGAATTGAGCGAGCCGATCGGATTTCTTTCTCGCAATTAAACAGATATATAATTCTTTTATACATTCCCCCGCGCCGTTCAAGGCGAAAACCAACCCGTGAGCCCTCGAGCGGGTCGATTAAAGTAAGCATTAGACCGCCGTCCAATTGATTTTAGGATACGCCTAGGTTTTAATTTCCCCCTCGAACCAGGAGCTGGCATACATGTTCGTACGTTTATTTACAGTAAGGGATACTTTCGTTATTTTATAGACATGTATATCTATCGTGCATTATTATCGTACTTCATGGGTCCTGTTTGTACCGCTCGTGCACGCTGAACGTATTCCTGGCATAGAGTGCCTTAATAGCGCAGCCCTTCAAACGAAAGCCTGCGGCGAAGACCTACTATGTCGAGAGGCGAGATTTTTTCTCTTATACTCGAGAGTTTTACGTAAGAAACCACGCGACTCTAATTGACACGGATTTTTCTAATGCTAAACCACGTCTCGCACGCGGAAACTACGGCTGTTACGCTGTACGGGCGTATTACCCGAAATTTCCGACCCTGCCACACGTGATACACGGAAGAATAAAGTTTATCGAGCGTTCGTTGCGAATTTGTATTAAGAAAACCCCCTTGCCACTCCCACTGTCCTTCAATGCCGCATTACTTGCGGTCAATTTCATTAATATAATCGAATTTTTCCTGCCCCGAAAGTCATCCAGCCTATCCGACTCTATTTGCAACTGGAGCAACAAATTTATTCATTCCCCAGATAAATACAAGCCTGAAAGTAAAAATTTAAAAGAACTAGGTCATTACATTCGTTTGTACGACTCCTAAAGTTGTACAAGCTTATCTACAAACTGCTTATCACTTGCTACGATACCTAAGGAACCTAAATATTAATATTTACATAACAAATATGGAGCGCAACTGTAAAAACGATTTTAAATATAAAGAGAGCAAGTGGTTGTTCCGCGGGTTCTAAGGAATAATTAGGAAGTCACAAAGACTAACGATCGTGTATTTCAACTTATTAAGAAAAGTTCAGGAACAATGTCTTCTCAACCCTAAAACGATTTTTCTAGAACAAAAAATGTATCGCAGTCTTGAAAAATACGCAATTAAATAGATAAAGCACAGGCTTTCAGAGGACGCGAGTTTAAATAAACCAGATGCACCAGCTCGACGCACGTGATTGGTCGCGCGATGCACACGATGCACCGGGGACGGCCAATGGCGTTCCGACGTCTGCCACATTTCCGGCTCTGTCGCGTTGTCACGTACCAGTTGCGGGAAAAGTCAGCACGCCGAGTGCAGTTCGAGCACAGTTTTCTCCCGCGTCGACGAGTTTATTTTAATTAAACATGCAGATATTGCGGCAACTGGACGTGCACCCGAAGGTGCGCGAAGAAGCGGACATACTCGTGCGAACATTCAGTGGTGCTGTCGGTAAAGTGTTCGACTTGTGTCAGAATTTACGCGAATACCGTCTGTCAATTCTACCGTTACACGTTCACGATCAATTCACTTGCAAATACATTGGCTTTCGGGTTTGTGACGATACTAGAACAGCCTCGAATAATTTCTCGCGACGTTTTCCATCGTTGCTTTGAAGATACCGCGACTCGACGATCACAGGCGGCTAACCCCACTCTTTGGGATTTTTTAAAGAAACTGGGATCTTTCGTTGATTTCCAGTCGCCGGGAATTATCGTCACTATTATCGCTTTCTGCGCTATCGTTTCAGCCTTCGCGCAACACATTCACTTAAATCGTCGACTATTCCACTGCCTGTTGTTTACATTTGATCGGCCGTAAATAATGTTTATAACCTGCCTACATTCATGGTGTATGCTTGTGTGATTTCAGTGACGATCATCAGCACCATTATCATGGGCATATTGTTTCTGTCCGAAGTGAATTATTACCTCACGCCAACTTTAAGCGAAGAACTGTTTGTAGATACCTCGAGGGGTTCTAAATTGAGAATCAATCTGGACGTTATAGTTCCAACGATATCTTGCGATCGTAAGTGTGTGTCTCGCGAGAGGTATTTATTCCTGAGAAATGTATTAAACCCAGCGGGTTTCAGTTTTGTCGATAGACGCGATGGATACAACCGGGGAACAACATTTACAAATAGAGCATAATATATTTAAGACGCGATTGGATTTACACGGTAAAGCCATAGAAGATCCGCAGAGGACAGGTACGTAACATTAGGAGGGTCGCTGAGAAACTACTGTTCGATGTAACACAAGATCTTTTATTTCATTGTAGACATTACTGACACAAAAGCACTTAGCAAAACTACAGAAGAGGTAACTAAATTATCTATCGTTCGTGTACGCGAATTTAAGCGCTCCTAGCTTGGGAAGTTGTATTAAGTAAACCGCAATTTCTTATAGACGGTGGAAAGTACTACCGAAGAGACATGTGGGGATTGTTACGGAGCTGCTAGCGACACGCACAAGTACAAAATAAAATTACAGACATTTATGAAATGCATTACGAATGGATTCTATACATTTAATGGAATTAACATTGTAGATGTTGTAACACTTGCGAAGAAGTGAGAGAAGCCTACAGGCAGAAAAATTGGGCAGCTCCTGCTCCAGGATCGATAAAGCAGTGCCAAAATGACAAGTCGGTGGAGAGGATGAAAACTGCTTTTACGCAAGGATGTCAGATCCATGGTTATATGGAGGTGAACAGAGTGGGTGGAAGTTTCCACATAGCGCCTGGCGATAGTTTCTCCGTTAAACATGTACATGGTGAGTTTCTGAAAATTCTTGACACGCACGCACGCGCACTACATAGTAGTATTATCGTTTATTTAACGTTCACAGTGCACGATCTTCAACCTTATACATCAACTCAGTTCAATATGACGCACAAGATTCGCCATCTAAGCTTCGGCCTGAATATTCCAGGAAAAACAAACCCTATGGATGATACCACTGTCGTCGCAATGGAAGGTATGTCCTTGCTCCTTAGAAATATTTTATTAAGAAATCAACAAAGTACTCTTACATTATAATCCTTTGTATCCTAAATTGTGAACGTAACAGTCTCAGAGTACTAGCATCTTATGCCAGTCCCTATGGCCATAAAGGTGCCAAACGTTCCACCGCCTTGAAGCATCACTTTCCCAACGTTGTTTATCAGTTCCCTTCCTCTTACTCCGTATCTAACGACAAACCCGTTCCATTAGCATTCAAATATAAAACGTCCGTGGGAATTCACTTATCCTATACATACGAATATATACCTAAGTGCAGAGAATCCGCCGAACAAAGCGCCAGATGCCATGCCGACACAAAATCCAATCATAAAGCCCATTTTCATTCTGTCCCAACATGAAGGCGATTGTTGATACGCTCCTCCTGGTACGACTGGCATTTTAATCTACGAATACATTAAAGATAAAGATACATTTTATTTTAACCTATTCGATATGTCGCGATCAAGATCTGTTATCTCGTTACAGAAATGCAAAAGTTAATTTGAGCTTCGATCTATCGTTGAACGTGAGATTTGTAGAACACATTCTAGCCGCGAAAGAAGAATTGATTTTCCTGTATTTTCGTAGCCGGACGCACGGCAAACGTGTATTTCACACGAGAATGAGTTCGTTATCATTCGCGGGTGGTATCACTCACATTTCAAGCGTCCGCAGTAAAATCTCGAATCGTTTCTCCGTCTTGCTGTAGTTCGCTTTATATTACAATTTTTGAATCCCCTACGCGATTCCTTCAACACATTGCACCAGCCAAGTACCGTAAAGAAGGCGCCATGTTGGATTTCTCTTGATGTGTATGCAGAAAGCCGACTGGTGTCGTTGCTTCCGTTCCCCGCGATGTCGCTCCAGTCCGCGGGCTATTCAAGCTTTCAACGTTCTCCGGACTTAATCGAAAGTCGTATCACTTTCAATTTTGACGCGGCCGACCGTCAAGATTCTCTTCTCGCTGCGTGGTTGCGGTGACACGTGCCAGTTTCAATTGAACTTCTATCCGAACGGTGTTCCGTTGTTTTCGCTATTTTCCAGAGGCGATGATGTTTCATCATTACATTAAAATCGTGCCGACGACCTACGTGCGGGCCGACGGCTCGACTTTACTGACGAATCAATTCTCCGTGACGCGGCACGCCAGACAGGTGTCACCTTTCAGCGGGGAGTCAGGGATGCCGGGGATATTCTTCAGCTACGAGCTAAGCCCGCTGATGGTAAAGTATACGGAGAAAGCGAAATCGTTCGGCCATTTCGCGACGAACACGTGCGCGATCATCGGCGGTGTGTTCACGGTCGCCGGCTTGATCGATTCGCTGTTATACCACTCGCTCAGGGCAATACAGAAGAAGATCGAGCTAGGAAAGTACAATTAAAAATCTAGGTGAATCGATAGATACGAAAAGTATTATACGGCGCCGAGAGCTTCTTATTCCGCGGGGTGCGATCGATCGAGCTGTGCACCGATGCTGTAAAGTAGGCTCGAACGTTTGTCCGGTAACTGGGCTGACGTAATTACATAGAAACTGTACACTTGCGAAGCAAGCCCCCGTTTTTTTTATACTGACCCCGATGATGCTATCACGATGGATTGAACATTTTCTGTAAGATATACATAAAATTGTACATACAGATCTATTAATCGTGTGTAAGAAACTCTAACAGTTAAGAGAAAAGTATATGAACAATAAAGATTGTACTGCAACAGGAAGGAGGAAGGTACTAACACAGATACTGGTTGTACTGTTATTATATTTACATTAATTACTCCTACAATATTACAGTGTTTTTAGAAACATATTGTATGTGTCGATCGATGCTTTCGCCACGTTCATACAAAATTGAAGGTCGGTGCCAGATACTAGAGCCAATGGCGACACATACAATGGTTTCAAAGGATCGTACTGGTCTCTCTTCAGGTTTACTAGAAACTCATGCCTTTCTTGCAGCCTTTTCCTTCTACAAAGTAAAATCTGGGGCTGCATGCATATAACTGCGTGTGGTAAGTTCATTTGATTATGAGCGTAATCGAAACTATTCACTACTCTGCTCCTAGCTGAAATCGGAATAAAAGATATTTTTGTATAAATGAATCGCGCAAATATTTCGTAATTATTTGAGATTCGTTCCTTCGATATTTACCACACATCCACAAACGGGGTACTTTCATTAGAAGGAGCTGCATTTCCGTAGAATCAAACCCCATTTCCTCTTTCACGGCGAAACTGTTTTCTCTTACATGAGTCATATCGTACGTTATAAGCCTGGGACATTTTACAGCCAAGCACCTCACCTGGTAACCATTCAGCTTGAACACCTGTTGGAAATGACCCAGTCTACCATCTATTTCTTGTGTTTTAAAGGAGAGCCAAATAGGATTCTTGGTCACTATCTCTTTTATTAATTCAGGGGTAAACTGGTGGGCTCTTAAGTACCGTATCCTCGTGTGAAGATCGTCCATGTCCTCTTTAAAGATTTTAGGATTTTTCGTGATAAAATGACCAAGGTTCTCCGGCTCTACGCCGCAATCGTGCAGAAATCTTATATAGGGTTTTATGTCTTTATCGAAATCGAGGCTTAGGTACATCTCTACTAAATCTCTATCTTTCTCTAATTTATACAACTTCACTCCCAGCTTCACTAACTGCTGAATCGTATAAGAGTCATTCGCGAATTTTGCAAAATTGAAAGTTGGTGTCGTGTAACTCCCAATATGAGAAAGATCTTCGTTGCAGGGATCCAGTGGCCCTGGCAGCTTTTCATTTATGTCTTCCAGAGCGTCATTGATCGTGTCCACATCGTTTGTTAACAGTGTCATACCATACGCGTCTTTGAGTTTGTTTATCATTTTCGTTAAATCTTTATTCTCATTCTTTGTAACGGTATTTATAGAAACGTCGCTCGTTAACCTATCAACATAACCTGCACTCTTAGCTGCGACATTTCCCGGTGAATTGCAATCCTTGAAATTCTCATTCGGCGTTTTACTTTTCGGAATATCGGGTGCAGAACCAGCGGAGGCCTTGGAGCCTTCCGAGACATTTCGGAAGATAAAATTTGTGGTTCCGCCGGTCCTTCGACGCACTAATTTTAATAGCGTGCACGATCGAGGAAGCCCCATGTTTCATACCAAAATATTATTAACGATACAACGGAATACTATCGAATCCTGTAGAACACCACGAATTTCTTTTTAAAATGATAATCCAACAGCGAGCATTCACGGATACGCATGTTGTATACAATGCATACACGCGACGCGGCTTATCTCTCGTCGAACATTTCGATATATCGATCGCAGTTTTAAAGTAGGGAGTGGCGCAGAGTCGTCCGTTACTAAAAATTTGTTAGGGAAACTTAAAGTAGGCAGTTTTAAGAAGAAATATTTTATTACTTAAATTGATTAGTCACGCATTAAATATTACGACGGCAAGAAAATGTTCTTTGATTTACACAAATATACAACTCAAGGACGCTGACTGAATGCAATATACGTGCAATACCCCTTGATTAACACCGCGTTGGTTTTTGTTGAAATAGTGTATACTCATTCACACATACATACGTGTATATATATATATAACTTGAACCATTATTACCTAATTATGCCGTTCTTTTTTCATAATCTTTTTTAAAGAAGCAATACGTGTTATGGTAGTAAGTACACTGATAATGTATTAAGAACACTTCGATTCGTAACGAATGATTCAACGTTAAAATAAAAGCAAATAACTGTCGGAATGTACCTTAATATAAGATAATATCCTTTCATATATCACATAGTTTTTTTTCATAATTCTCGAATTGCGTGCCGGTTTCCGTTTGAGTGGCCAATGAATTGTGGAACAAGTTAAACCTCTCGAAATTTCGCATTTGCATTCTAATTGTACACGCACGACGCAAGATTGGAAGTACAACCTATCGACAGTTTCAACTAGTCAACTTCAATATGAATTACAGCAGCGGCTATGTCGGCAGTACCTTTTTGAAAAAGAAACGCTACCTCTGTCGAATAACATTCGCTGAATTTTGCAATGCCATAGTGTACCATTCCGTTCATGGTAAAAATAAGCTATCACCCATTCGTGCTAATGTACAATTTCGTTTGTTTTTCTTTTTTTTTTATGCTTTTTACACTTATCGTCGCCTGACTAGAAACATTACTCCTGCTTTTCCCTCGCTGTGGTGCCATTCGTGCTCGTGGATTCATCTTCCACTTGCCGATTCCTTGCTTGCTGCCTCAACTGGGCTCTTTTCAGGCTGGTCATTAACTGACTGGACTGATAAAGCCAACTAGCCTAAAAGCATGAAGATAAGAAGTGTATATTTGGCATAAGCACAGTTATTTTTTATATTTGTGTAATTAATGTCATATGTGTCTACGAAGGTTTATCATAGACCTGGTCGAGTCGTTTATCTACTTACAATCATTATCATACAATTCATCAAGATAGGCACAGAAAATACTATAGATATGAAAAGTCCATTAGAGTCAAAATACTGTTGTCTTGAAAAGAGCCTGCGAAAAGTTTATAAATATGTAGATTTCTGTCTCAGCAAGTTCGCAAGTTCGCAAGTTCTATGGTACTCACATCCAATTAGATGCAGCAACTTCGTTAATGCTTTCGGAGAAATATACCAAGAGTACTAAAAAGCAGACATTAAAATGTATTACCAGTGAATGAATATCGACCGCTTAGCTCGCAAAGCAAATGCACTTACGTAGAGCGAGAAATAACATAATCTGAAAATTGGCATGGTTCCTTGTCATTAGTGCAGTCATTGTAACCGCGACGTGGAAAGTCAATAATAGAGCGAGCCATGGATCTCTCCATTCGATCTGCAACGATTTGTAATTAAATCTACATGATCTAAGCGTCTGTGCCTTCGATACACTAGCCACAATGATATTATATAATGAAATAAAAATACTTGTGTAGTGGCAAGAACGCAACTATAACACCGAGAGTTTATTTAACAGAAAACACTCGACGCATACTTAAGAATACATTTCCATAATCGTACATAATTCATACATTGAACCCTCTGCAATGAATTACAAATAATTTCTTCAAGGGTACAGGCTTTCGCGTTCGAAATAATTGCCGAATCACATTGAACGGACCGAAAGTTCTCGATCGATTTCTAGGAGGGATTTTGGGGCATTCAAAATGAACCGTGGAAACGCGGCATTGGCGTAGAATGAATCGATGATGCGTCGAACGAAAATAGAACGGGAGTCAAAACATTTAATCGTCGATTTTTATTAGATGTTTCTCGTAGACGGCTGTTGTTGCAAGTCAATCAACATAAATCGTATCACGGGACAGACAGAGATATCTGATAAAGTGCAATCGACCCGCGAGTCAACGGAGATTGACATGTGCGCCAAGTGCCGCAGCATTGACACTTTTTCGCCGGTTGCACCGAAAACGAGAGTCTCGGTGAGGCCCGAAAAGTTAGAGAGGAACGCTGTCTATCCCCATAGTTTGAGCCCGCCGAGGGGAGAAATCGAAAGGTGACGATGGTTGAGGAGCGACATGGTGAATTTGTCGAGCGTAAAGTAAACGAGGAAAGAACTCACGCTCTGCAGGAACGGCAGAAGACCGTCGATCGGAGACTTCGGTTGGTCCTCCGACATCGTGCCTAGCTGACGAAACTTGTGGGCCTGTTCGAGGAAAAATTGCACATCCACGAAAGAAAGTCGGGTGGCAGCTTTTAATCGACGCAAACGCCAACGAATGGAACGGTCGGCACCAGTCGGCACCGCAGAAAACGCTGATATGCGCCGTGCGTACGCGGCGACACACGGGAAAAACAAAGATCGTGGGAGACAGCGGGTCCTTCCTTCTCTTTTAATCGCTCTCGCCGTCTTTCTCGTAAGACGCACACGACAACTTTATGGAACTCACGCCGGACTACATGCTCCGAACACACAGACAATCCGTCATTTGCGGGTATATCTATAGACTTTGTCGCCAGGTGGCTGCGAACAGTAGTCGATTCTCGCAAGTCCATTACCCCCGTGACATAATTTTTCCGAATAACGAAGACCTTTTGCATTTAGAATTACAGAAAGATCCACTAATATAGTCAAAACAAAGTACCAATTCCCTCTTTCCCTTCTTTGCGCCCCATACCTTTAATGCTATTTAAATCGCTATTGCGTTAAGCTGGTGGCGCCATCTGCGCAGACATTGTTAGTACGTAGAACTAACGTCCTCAGTCTGTTCGGTTCCGATATCGCGGTATCATTTGCCGAAAGTGCACGCGA
The DNA here is from genome assembly GCA_960531205.1 of Andrena bicolor. Taxonomy (NCBI): domain Eukaryota; kingdom Metazoa; phylum Arthropoda; class Insecta; order Hymenoptera; family Andrenidae; genus Andrena; species Andrena bicolor. The sequence continues at coordinate 47,341,840 of OY482664.1, read as the reverse complement.
TAAAAACGATAGTACGAAAATAAATCATAACTGGTGCGATTGTAGTCTCGAAATGATAGTGATTACGAGTTTCTACAGTGTCCTGCATTCATCGGAAATTGCGAGCTTCTTCGATACTGGATGGATATAAAATGGATCCAGCGGGCGGCAATGAACTCGTCCCACTGGCTTCAAATGCTAAATCGAGGGTTTGACATTATACGCTGCTTTTCTGCGTTTCATCATGAAGAAGATAGGTCTGTAATCTTAGATACTTGTGATATGATCTATGGATTGTATTAGACTCGACCTATAAAGTGGCGAAAAGAAGCATCTCTTATTTGACAGATTTTCGCGGCTATATGTCTGACCACAAGTTGCGCGGTGTAGATGCGCGTAAATCGCGACGCAGAAATTCGAATCTAACCTTCTAACGCTTCTAACAATCCGCTGCACCATCGGAATCTCGTTGAAGAATTATTTCTAGATAAAATATCAGTACACATCATCGCGATAATACACTGACAGATCAAATGTCATTCGGCACGTGAATGACTGCATTTTAACGTGCGTGCGTCTGCATTGTGCATAATGTGCTCAAGCACGTGGCGAAATCTGTCGGAGGGGAGGAAGCTTCTCGATCTTGCCGCGCACGATTGTTGGAGTATTCTGTGTATGTATTTATAAATGACAACCAACGTTCATCGACAATGAGAAAGTTGTAAAATTATGCTCGTGGCTCGTATTTGGTCTTTCATCATTTTACGTTAACATTACGAGGTCGTGCCTTTATCCGTGGACTTGAAAAGTGTCACGGACGATTACCACGCCGGACAATAGAATGAACTTACGAGTTTCGTGGTTTGTCGGAAGGTGTCAATCAATGGGAAGATTATTCGTTTGTTTTTCTTTTTTGCGAATAGAGGGCGAAAGGAATAACAAGCACATTATTATTATTATTATTATTTATTTTACGGGGAAATCCCATGGTTTTCAAAACAAGACACATACAAATAACAGAGTCGGAACAATCAAATGATGTAGCCGATAAAATAGATAACTAGGTTAACTAAACTAAACATAACCGCAAAACATAGCATCAAGTGTCTCCGTGAGAATTGGTAATAATCTATATACATAGATATAAGAGATTGTATGTGTATATCTTTTTTAATTCCAAAATTTCTTTGTGAAATGGTTGCCTTGCAGAAGTGCTTAATATTTCGTGATGACGTTTTCTAGAAATCACTTTCCTCCATTCAATAGGAAAATGTATCGTCTGCATTTATTTCAATTTAAAGGGCAAACTTTGTGTAATACTTCCAAGTCCCTGGTTATATCACCGAAATATTTGCTTCGATGGCCAGTTCGTGGACCTTGAAACGCAATTGCAAATACATTTTTTCGCTACATAAGCACATCAGTAAACTGTTTATCAAAAGATTCGCAAAGTAACATCACGGAGTCAGAGATGTTATTATATTGGACTTTAATCTTTCTCTTATCTCTTTGAAAGCGAGTGACGAATAGATTCACAAATAAAAGGAAATGATCGCGGAAGTTATTTTTTAACAAAGCGCGATACCGTTTTGCATGACACATTTTTCAGTCACAAAAGAATAGTAAAACTGTAAGCGATCGATTGGAACTCGAAATATCATTTTTATTGATAAGTCACTTTAGATGTTATTTGTTGTGCAACGATGAAATCGTTAATCAAATTGCGCAAAACAAAGTCGAATTGATATGCATTGAATTAAACAGATTACAATTTGTTATATAATATTATTATTGTCATATGTTATCTTCATTCGATAACGATTTTTGACTGGTTATCGAATCCCAAAGAATCCCCAGACAATTTCCTTCTCCTGCTCTTCAGGTAAAACAATAAAATCTTTACCATCAACAAATTTTAATTTCCAGAAATCCTTCGTTTAATTACTCGCGTTTCGCAATTGCGCTAATCTCGCGAATTAAATAATAAGATTGTTCGCCGTTCGAACCAATCGTTAAAAATAACATAAACGAAGCATCGATGACGAATCATTAAAACGATGAACAGTAATCTAATCTGATAAAATGAAATTTAACTTGCACTGTTGTACCCGCAGAGCGTCAACCCTTGCCTCAAGATAAAAATCACTTCTTTTAATTTACACACTACTATCTCCTGTATCGTTATTAAGAAATCGATTCTTGAACCACCATACCCATCGTAAATCATGAATGGCTCTCCCTAACACTGGAAAACTCCTCAAACCACCGAGACTAAGCGTACCCAAATTACTCCGTGTCATCCTGTTCCAATCGTCTTCCGTCCCAGGTAGCAATTCACTGCCGTAATTGTTACTCTGCCTGCGCGAACCACGGACGAAGAAAAACCGATATCCACGAACGCGTAGTCTCGTGGCAAGATACAAGGAAACGCGAAATGATCGACAACGTGAATGTTCACGGTGCGATTTAACCCCCAGTTGCTTTACGTAATCCGGTATCGATAAAATTGCGTGGAAATGGCGCGTTTCAATTTCTGCCGTCCCTTATCGACCGCAAAACGAAGAGTAAAAGTGAGAGAGAAACACGTGCATCGAAGGCATTCTATCTTGAAGGAAAGTTTCCACTTGGACTCTCAGCTTGGACGTATATTCTCAGAGCTGTCGAATCCATCTTCTGATATTTACGCTTACCTTGCAGGGTGGATCGGCGAGATCGCCGCGTCGTCGTGGCTCGAAAGAAGCACCATCGCCGCTCGCGTTATCCCGTGTTTGTCCACGGGCACTTGCTGCGTGGATGGATGCTTATCAATCGGCGGGTAGCCTGGTGGCCGAGCAAACCGCTTCTATGTTGTTCTTTATCAGGTGACGCGGCAGTGTTGTGTCTCATCTTTGGGTGTACACTAGCGTCTCGAAATCGGTGGTTGGAGCAGCCACGGGATCGGTCCGCCATGCCGATTGGACTTTGAGCGGTCAAAGATTGGATCGAGATGGTGGACAAGAGGAGGCCTCCTTCTCCTCGTGCGAGATATATCGGGTCACAGATATATCGTGGTCGTCCTGCTGCGAGGACCGTTTCTTCGGCTGCCGCGCACTGAATCGGTATTCGATCGTAACCCTAAACCGGAACGATGGCATTCGAGCTTGAACTTCAACCGCCGAGTCCGGAAGCGAAGGCCGTGGCTCTCAAGGAGCTCAGGGAGACAGAGGAGAACGTCAAGCAAGGGATCATCGAGCTGAAGAAATACTTGGAGGGTGAGTTTCTATTAATGTTTAGATTGCCTGTGAGTCGACGTTGAAGATTGATTTCGATCGAGTCCATCAGATTCTTGTCTCCAATTTCCTTCTTCGTCGTGACGAAATTAATTGGCAGTGCACAGCTCAGAAGAATCTGTAGATAGATGAACTGCCAATGATTGACAATACTTTTCTGCCATATTTGGGGTGTTTTAAGCTGAATTTTGTATTTTCCTTCTTTATTTTTTATGAAATTAGAAGCTTCTTGATAGTAATCTCTGTTTTTAAAAATATTTACTTTAGAATTTTATATTTTCCTCCTTTATTTTTTATGAAATTAGAAGCTTTTTGATAGTAATCTCTGTTTTTAAAAATATTTACTGCAGTGTAGTTCAAGCCTAGTAAAATTGCAATATCCGAAACGGTTCTAATTCTTTCTAATGTATCATATTTCTAACACCTAGCTTTTATACAGATTGTTATCGCGCGTTTTCTATACTAAATTAATTGACGATAAATCCTTGAGAGCAGTGTTAATCTATCTCGAGCTTTATCGTTCGCAAGCAAGCGAACAATTGGATCATTACGCCAGTTTGCACACCTGCGGAGACACGCGTGTTTGACAGTATTTAGAAGCGCTTCAGAGACTTGTTAGTCGCACGAATGAAATTAGTTTTACGATTTACGTATTCCTATTTTCGTGTTCCCAGCTGCTCTTTCCTGGTACATTTCCGTTTCTAATCGCACTCGCGTAGAATTCGCATCTTCGCATAATTTCTCGCTGTTTGAATAGCAATACTTCTAACAAAGGCGACCGTTCGTTCGTGAAGTCATCGTTCATCAAAGACGCGGCGTCTATAAACATTCCATCGACTCGCGTAATTCAAACGTGAAAAGGCACGTTTCGCGTCTTAATTTCAATCACAATCACAAAAAGGAGCAGAAGTATGGATATAGAAGAGTGACAAATGAACCTGACGAGTTTGTACGCACGGTCCAAGTTCACTTACAGGCAACGAGGAAGGAGTAACCCGAGAGCGACATTTTTCTCGCGAATGCCTCTTCGAAGATTAACCAAAAATCCTAGTAAAACTGTATTTAATCGAGGTAGTTTAAATCGTATGAAATAAATGAAATCTGAATTGAGATCTGGATGAATGTAAAACGAACGATGTTTATATTTGAATACCATCGAAGCATTGACACTATCTCGACCAGCTCCGAGTGCATCAGAATCTAAACTTAGGGTCACGCTCGTTTCTTTGATAACGCGTTATCACGCCGGCCGGGCTCGGCCTTCCCCTCTCCTCTCAGCTTCCCTGGTGTCACGGTTTTTCGAATCTCTGGATCAGAAATAATTCCCGTGGGCGTAAACAAGCCGCGCTGGCGCGTCCGAAACGATCGAGAATCGATGATACGCCGATTGATCCCGAATCTGGGGCCGATAACGGACACGGACCTTGACCCTCGATGGCACAAAGAGAACCTGAGATCCGTACACTCGAGATAACATTCTCATTGCACTGGCTAAGAAACACTGATAATGCCGATACCGTCCCGTGAGCGACGGCAAAGGAAGACACCTATAGTACATTGTTCCTCGGTTTACCTTCCACCGAGAAGATTTGTGTTCTTTATCCGAGAAATCCTGTCGATTCTTATCGAGGGAGGGAAGCTCCGCGAAAAATACGAGATAGTTGGTTACTGGTAGTAGAATCCGGAACACGGTGGTCCTCCGCGAAAAGATAATTTGCAAGACTGAGGGAAGGAAGTGGGAGATGACTTTGAGACTTCATTCAATTGACTTCGTATATCCAGGAAGCTCTTCTGTGAGTTTATTTAGAATACAGTTTGTGCGAAGCACGCTAGAAATGAATCCACGCCCTGTGTGGAGGCGTCGAATGTATTGAATAATTCTCTCAACTTTGGTTTCGTTGGAGAATGCTCGATTGTCGACGAAGAATCAGCGATACACTGTCCTAAGTAGTTAAATATTTATAAAGATACAATGTTCCAATTGCGTAATTTACGAATGAAAGGCACACTGTGCGTTGGCATAACTCTTGTGGCCGATATCTCCTATTTTAAGGCAACATTCCTCGATCACCGGTAGCCGTTGATGCAATTATGTCGTTCTGGCTGTTGGGTTTTCAGCTATGCAATAGTTGTACTTGATTAATGCTCTGGGGAGAGTAGAGAGAGAGAGAGAGAGAGAGAGAGAGTAAGAGTTAAGAGAGTCAGGTGTATTGGTCACGAGGACCAGGTCTCTAGATTAGTTTTCTAAAAGGAGATAATAGCCTTCGAGATCTTTACTGATTTTACAATTGCACGACTCTCATTAATGTTTTCTTGGATGAGTTCAGCCAACAGTAGACGAGCCTTGCGTTGCATCTCGATTCCCACTCCTCTTTCGGTTTCCCTCAGTTCCGTGTTACGATCCAAGGCTTGGTTGTATAAAGCTTCCATGGGTAACTTTGATGGGCAAATAGAGATCGTTGCAATTTCCTTAACGAGGATGTCTGAGGTGATTTCCGACGGAAGAAGCCTTCTTAGCTACCACGCGAGGACAGCTCGATCCTACGCGGCTGTTGTGGTTCTCGAAACGAGCGTTCTTGATCGTCCTGTAGCTTCTCGGAATTAATCATTATCATTGTTAATTACTTTCGTCTTCGGCGACATTGAATTTCAAGCTTTGGCGTATTCGATATACAGCTGATAGGCATTCGCAACTATTAATATGTAATCAGGGTAAGAACAATTGGAAAGTACTATCAGGTCATATACCTACAATATACATATAATGTTTTAGCAATTAATGCAGTTAAATGCACATTAGGTGGCATGTGGTTGCCTTTAACACTGCAGCTCACAATGGCAAACGTTTGCCCAAAGCATGATTAATCTTATGTGCGCTGGAGAAATATTAGTCGGTCCCTGTTTCATTTCATTCGCACACAAGATAAGGGATGGAGGTTTGCCGAGGGAAAGCTGCTAAATAAATGTATCATTGTAGATTGTCAGGTGGTATGAATGCACGTAGGCAAATAATTGTTCGTTCGCAAAGTAAATATGTGCCCCGTGGCTTTAATGCGGTCTTAATTACTTAAAGCGATCACTTATTCGCGGCTTGGCATTGACGTTGCGAATTCATGTATGCCGTTTATGCAGCGACTATAGGTCACTGTCTTGAAAGGTTGAGTTACGATTTCCTATGACCGCGTTCCTCAATTGTTTTTCTGCCCTCTTATTTGCAGAGGACAAGACCATCTATTTCAAGACAGACGACGAAGTCCTCATAATCTTCCTGCGGCCATGCAAATTCTACGCGAAAAGCGCGTACGAGCTGATGAAGAGGGTGGCCGATTTCAAGAGCAAGAACGCGTCCCTGTTCGAGAATCTGATGCCGATCGACGAGAAGGTGGCCTTCCTCGAGCACAACGTCGTCAACGTCTTCAAGGGCAGGGACCACAAGGGTCGCAGGGTGCTGGTGGTCAACTCCGGGAAGACTTGGGACCCCTCGAAAGTCAGCGCCGATCAGATCCTTCGGCTATTCTACTTGATCCACGACGCTGCCATGCTGGAACCAGAAACCCAGGTAAGCTGATCAGGGCGACTTAAAATATACAGGGCGTTTCATAAATATCATTAAATATAGAAGAAAACGGTAATTGGTTTCTTAAATCGATTCGATTTTGATGCTGTGACGTCTGTTCATTGGTGTCCGTAACTACTTGCACGGCCACGTGTCTCACGAAAGTGTGTTCCGAGGGGAATAGAACATGTTCGTCAGACGAACTCTCCTTTGCGATTTGTTGGAAAATCGTGCGCAGTCGCGGTTACCTTGTTATGTAAATTATTGTAAACTAGTGCTGTCGTCGACGAGGCTAGATTTCCACGGGATATTACGCGGCTAATTCGTGATGCTTCATATTAGGTATTCGTCGAGCTTTAATTCGTCAGCGTTTAGGGTAAATGTATTCGTACTTGACAGTGTACCAATAGTTGACACTTTTAATTTCAGTCACGAATAATAAGCGAGTAATGAAAAAAAAGTTTTTGACTAATACGCTGTTTGAAAAAGTATTAGTAAAAAATATTTTTTCAATAGAAAGCTTATTATTCGTGACTCAAAATAAAAGTGTCAACTATTGGTACACTGTCAACTGCAAGTACAGTCACTCTAATTCGGAACGTTTAAATCGAGCAGAGGGTAATAAAACGGTTTATTTCCGCAGATTTATGGAACTGTGGTAATCATGGACTTTGATGGGCTGTCCATGAAGCAAGTGATGGGTCTCACGCCATCATTCAGCATGAAGCTCCTGAACTTCATCCAGGACGCCATGCCTCTGCGTCTCAAAGAGGTCTGTAAATTGCCTACAAATACCTTCGAGCTCCTTTTTTGGCAACGTTTCCCGTGCATTTTCGTTGAGCAAAAAACTTTAGAAGGCTAAAAGTATATTTGCAACACGGAGGACTCCTATCCTATCTCGCCTGGCGCTTTAGTGTGCGAATGGAACGGTAATTAGTGCAGTACACGAGCGTTTCTGTATATTTCAGGTCCACATCGTGAAGCAGCCGTTCCTGTTCAACATGGTCTGGCAGATGTTCAAGCCCTTCGTCAGGGAGAAGCTGAAGAAACGTATGTTCTTCCACGGGAGCAAAATGGCTACCCTCCATACTCATATTCCACCAAGTCACTTGCCGAAGACCTATGGGGGCGATCTTCCCGACTTCGATTACACCAGCGCTGACTGGTATCCCGCTCTGATCAAGGTCGATGACAAAATCAAAGGTGAGCTGAATTCTTTCATTCTCCCCGCTAGAAGGTTTGCTTAACACGCAGACACCTTGAAAGTGCGGGAGACTTCTGATTGCAAGGAATACGTATCTCGTTCAAGCAGTAAAATCATCTCCTTTTGGGGGCCACGCTTTTCTCTTCTTTTTCCAGAATGGAACACTTACGGATATCGCAAGAACGAATAGACTGAGAGCAGAGTGGTAGAACAAGATACTCGAATTGCCCTGATGATCATCCCCCATCGGGATGGCGCTCGGTTGTACAGATAAAAAGTACTTGGAACGCTCCACGGGGGGTTGTCGTTGTATATTTCTTACAGAGTTTATAATTAAATGTATACTTTTGTACAAAAGATAATTGTTACTGTAAAACTATAAAAGATTTTCCCAAAAGAACCAGTACTGCGAAAATATCCCCGTTTTCAGGCGACAGGGGAACTGCCCTCTTCTGCTTCTATTTTCTATACATTTCCTGGGAGATATTTGTATCCTATTCTACGCTTCATTAATACACGCTCTTCTTCACGTGAAATCTACGCGTTTCTGGCTGTCACAATCAGAGGATGACGACTTTGTCTTCGTTATTGTAATGCTCTCGAGGAAAGGGGAAGAGGAAATTGGAAACGCAAAGGGTAAGGGGATTCTAATTGAGGTGACTTTTTTAATTAAGGGGTAATTTCTGAAAACACATGTACTTTCAGGATTTTTTTGGAAAAGATTGAAGAATTTTAAGTAAACAGGTGGGTATTCGGAAGTATATGTTTTAAAGTTCTTGTAATATTTTTTTGCAATGCGGTATGCAAATAGGTAAATGAAGGAATTATGTGCGATCTCCCGGCAGCGTTGTTTTATTTAACCACTTTACGATGTCCACTGTAGCTTTGGCCTGGTTCATCAGAAATAAAAAATTCTACCGAATTTAGTCAGTATATTACATTATCTAGTCCCCGATCATTTTTTGATTTTTACACATGAAAAATAATAAAAGATGTGATTCTGTAGCGAAAATCGATATTTTTACTAAGAACAATCGGTATTTTATAGCAAATTAATTTTTCGAGATAATGAACGATCGGGCACTAGATAATTCAATATACCTACTAACTAAATTTGGTCGAATTTTTTATTTCAAATGGACCACGTCGAAGTTACACTGGTCACTGCAAGGTGCTTAAAAAACGCTGCCGATAGATCGCCTGTAATTTCTTTATTCATTTATATATCGCATTGAAAAAAATACTACAAGAACCTTAAAACATATACTTTCGAATAAGCAAACGTTTATTTAAAAAAGTCTTCAAGTTTTTCCCCCAAAAATCCCGAAAATACACGTGTTGTCAGACCTCACCGATAGGCATGACCCCTTAATACCGGGAGATCAAGTTGAACTCATTGATCCTTCTACAGTTCCTCAACCCGGATGAATTATGCATAGATAGTTTCGGTTGGCTAGCGTATGTACAAATATCTACAACATCGCGAAGTGTGCCAATTCCATGACGACCGTTTATGAGCGATTTAGCAACGCGTTGATGGTTTCTCGTCTATCTTTCACCACCGAGTGTGCTAACAATTTGACAACAATGACCTTATGACACGGAGAGTTTTCCAGACCGTCGTTGCAACCATATTTAATCCTTGTTCCTGTTATTGTTTACTGTTAGAGTGTTGACCTGGTAGATCATCGGTTGCATGTTTAAGCATTTATTATATCCTACAATTTCTTGAATGCGAAATTCAAACTTTTTCATAGTGTCAGTGCTCCGCGTATAAGAACTGAATGACTTTTCAAAGAAAACAGTAGAATTGAATATTTGGAAAAGGTAGTTGACCCTGATGTGAGTATCTGATATGACACAAGCGAGGTGTTTTCAAATCGTCCAACTTTCACGCTTTGAAACTTATTCTTGTGCTTTCCCTACGCGCCGTCGGCTTTGTTTTACAATTGTAATCCCCGTCGTAGTTAAACATGCATTTATTCGGGATGGAAAATGCGTGGCAATGCAATTTCCGTGAATTATGTGATAAGTGCAACGTTATGCAAACGAAACGTTGATTTTGGATTAGTAGATGAAGAAATCGGAGTCGTATATGGAAAGCTAATATGGAAATAATGACTGCACACCTGCACTGCGTTAACATTGGCCCCGTATTTTGACAGTTCTAATTATTATTATTTTATGTACGTACGCGCATATCTCCTCAGCATGTTATGTCAATATATATAAAACTAAAAAGTTAAAAATAAACAAATTTAAAAGAAAATTAAAATCGTCTTCAAAAAAATAAAACTCCACTAAAAAGTAAAAAATAATTTTTTCCTTTATTTAATCTACGACTCTCATATATTTTAAGTCGATGCCTCATCATTTGCACTGTCTAAATCTGGCGGCGGCTTAAAAAATATGAGAGCGTAGATTTAATAAGGGAAACAATTATTCTTTACTTTTCAGTGCAATTTTATTTGTTTGAAGTCGGTTTTTTCTTAATAAATAGGCGTATGTCTCCTGTACTAAATTAGGTCATTTATTCCTGCTCGATATTGTGTGTTAATGAAGCATAAATTATGCATTTTTTACACGGAAAACAAATGAACTATGAGGTCGGATGAGAATGTAGGAAATACGTGGAAGGTTGAACTATATTCCATGCAAACCGGTGAAAATTAAACGCTCGGAAGTAACTAAGATTTACGTAACGCCCCAGCGCTTTCAAATTTGACCCAACACGGCGCAATTCGAGACAACCCGGTTTGGAGTACAGGATGAAAGCAGGGCATAATAAACGCTCGTAAAGAGTAAGCAAGTGTAGAGGAATTCATAACGTTGCGTCACGGTCGGCTGCTCTTGAACTCAATCAAATTGAAAAGCAAAGCAAACCAGTGGGAAGGGACATGATGAAATTGCGAACGTTCTGATTGAATTAGGGCTTATTAACATACATACCTATATCACAAGAAGAAGAATATTCAATTCAGCCAATATGATCAACTGTCGTGTGAATCGTCGATAAAGTTCTCCTAATCAAGAGTAAATACAACAAAAATGTCCCTGAAAAATGGAAACTTTTCCTTTTCACCCCCTTCAATCTAAATTCTATCAGCAAAAGAAAAATAGCGTATTGCTCGTGAAAATGCTCTCGACATACTCTTCTCCTCCTCCCGGACGCGAAACAAAAAGGGAAAGAAAATGAATGAGAAAAATCACAAAACCGTGGCTGTTGCAATATCTGTAGTGAAATGCGAAAATGTAAAACATTATTGTAACCAGCATGTCAATTTCCGGCTGTAACGTCCGACATTTGACACCTAGGATAGATATTAAAATTTCATTACAGGCAATGGTGACAAAGGGTGACCCCTGTCCTTCCCACTGTCACGAACCGCGACCGCGGGTGGGAGAAGAGCCGCTGACGATTTCCAACTTACAACTTCGGCCCGAAGCAGTCCTCACTGTGCCCTCGACCGCGCTGGTTCCACCTTCGCGTGCTACCTGTTTCCACCGCCACCGATCGCGCCTTTCTTCGTCCTTCTCTCTCCTCCGTTTCTTCATGTGCCTGGCAGTCGACGACCTTCCGTTCCCAGAGCACCGAGAGTTTCCTCACTCGAGACCGTGAGATGACACTGGAGGCACTGTGACCCAAACCCCACTGGAGAAAACACATTTCCCAAGTAATTCTGATCGCAGGTAGATTCTTTAGAAGCGTCTCGCTAATCCTAAAGAAGACTCGAGGCCCCGTTTTAAGTGGCTTCCAGAAGAAACAGGCTCCACGATTCTGCTTGGTTTGCACAGGTATTTCATTGAACGTACGAACTGTAGCTCGTTATTTGGTTCTACTGGTGGAGGTTGATTTTTCACGATTAGAGATCATGGTTGACGACGAGGAGATTTGAGGAACTGTGGATTTAGATTACAGGTAGAGTCGACACGGTGTGCTGGGATTTAAATACAGTTTAGTGAAAATGGAATCGTATATCTTGGATTTTTAAAATAGCTGGCATTCTTTTTGGTAAAAGCTCGGTGGAAAAATTGAGCAGGACTTCTTATTGAATGTGTAATGTAGTGGGTGAGAGTAACTTGTAGATATGTGAAATTGTAATGACGTAAGAACCTCAAATGGGAATTGAAATGGAGTAAACGAACTTTCTCCTTCATTCGAGCCCTCCAGTGAGTAAACTTTTGACCTGAAACTTCTGAAAGCATCAAACTACGCGGGCTTGTTATTTCGATTAATTAACAGTCAGCAGTCTTCATACCTCCCGAAACAATGCGATACACTATTAACAACGATTGAACAGAAATTCTAGCGATATTTGTTCAAATCGAGTCTTTGCAAATAATCATAGAATGACCTCATTATCTTATCAGGCAGGGAAATGTAGATTAGGATGGCCATGCACAAAACATAAACAGACATAGCAGAGAATGCACTTTGTACGATTCAATGACACGGTTGATAGAACAGTCAGAAACGCGTCTAGCGATTTTTCCATCTAACAAGGAACAGACACGTGTAGCATTGTTTAAAAAATTGCCCATCCTCTGTCAACCGTGGGAAACATTAATGTGTACATATATAGAAAGCTGAGTGACATAAGAAATTTTTGCCAGGCGACGTGAAATGATTCCACTTGCTCTATTGCCGGACTCTAAACTTCCACTTTCACTTTTCTGTCGTTTAAAGTTTCGATTGTAGAAAGCGATCATCCCGAATCGTCCCAGCACACCGACCGAAATTAAACTTCCCAGAAACTATACGAATTCACCTGCAAAACACGCGTCACAGTACACAGTCCGAAATATTAACACGGTCGAGAATCACGAGAACTAAATAGGCGCCGATGCCCAAGATTACGCACATTAAACAAAACTCGTGTAAACAGTGAAACCAATGTAAAGCCACGTTACAGAGAAACCCTGACGTCACAGCTTGTCGAATGTCCCGCTAATTGTAATGAGCTCTCATAGTGTACACTTCATCACACATTGCACACTGTACCCTTCGACATCACTCTGTACTCACAATCAGGCGGACACTTTCCACGAACACCTCCGAACTCCCGCAAACAAGAACAACGAAGCAGTCGGTCCGCTTGTTGCTTCGGACTAATCGATCGGAGGAAGACAGAAAGAAGGGATCGAAGAAGAAATCTGACGCGAATATAACATAGAGTCATATCGCGTCGACGTGGAAAAACAGAGAATCGCGATGAATCGTCGGTATGACACAGGATACCAAACACGTTCCGGCGACAATCGCGCGCTCACCCGTCAGACATGCTCCGTGGCCGTGAATCTGCGTGAAACGGAGATTCATCGTGGTGTAAACTGTACTGTGATATGGAAATACTGTAGCCGAGCACAACACTATACGCCAAAGAACAGCACACTGAAACACAGAGGCCAGAACAGCTGGGACAGTTGAGGAGAACTCGTCAGTTATCTTCAAGCAACCTCGAGTCCCATCTCTATATACTGTCTAATATAATTACTAAATCTCCACCAAGGATGAATCGTTACTCAGAGCACAAATCTGACAAGGCTTACGGATGCTAAAATGAATACATTGTGCGTTTGCCTGCCGATCGCCGATGACCGATGATCTGTTAACGGGGAAAGTGTCCGAGTCATACGTGCAGAGATGGGTAAAAATATTACTCTTAAGAAACTAGCTCCTTTCTACGCACGGGACCTTCATCTTCAATCTCAAGGCTTTTCATCCTTACGTATATCCTCCTCCGAACTCTATACACCGTTCCTTGAACCTTCAGAAACCTATTCCCTCCGAATTACCTTCCGAACTTACTTGTTTCCTCGTGAACGTACTGTCCGCAGAGTTTATCGCATTCTGATATTTCTCACAAATTCATCTGCATTCGTCTATTCGCTGGTTCACTTCGTGCCGAGCAGCTTCCAATGTGTTTGTCGAATCGTCGATCCCCTAATAGTCTATTTACTAACTAACATTCTGTCTTCTCTATTAATCGCTATTCTAGTACGGCCGTAAGGTGATAAGCGAGCTTGAGACGAGAGAAGGCGGTGCGAAAATATATTAACGAAAGACAACAACAGTGTCGGTCGTCGGCGTGTCATCGGTTAAGTACCTGGTCCCAGGAACTTCACCATGTTTGTCCGACAGATAGAGGTGTTTGGTAGCAAACGTAGGGGCAGCCTTGTCAAGGGTTCCTCCGACATGGAGAGGCAAGGGGAGCAGATTACAGGGGGAACGATCACGAAGCTGAGGGAGGTGCCGCAGTTGAAGGTGGGCAACTTCCTGTTGACGGCGGAATTCGACGATGGGGGCGAGTATTACAGGGAGAAAGCCAGGAGGGAGCTGAGGGAGACGGACGAGATTGTTCAGCAGAGCTTGCAGGGCATTAGGGACCTACTCAGAGGTAACTATCTCTCGAAAATCGCCCACCTTACCATACCGGGCACTGTCAAATGGCAATTGAGTCTGGTCAACGAGATTTAAATTGACATCCAAAGGTTTCGAGGAAGTAGAGAGAATGATGAGTGCAATTACGGATTGAGGGAAAGGAGAGGTACCTAGTGGTTAGTAAGAAAAAGTAGTAGCGGGGATCTCAGAGTGAAAGGAAAAGGTAATTGTTAGGTGAAGATGGTAATGGAAGCCTTAGGAGTGCATGAGAAAGGATTTTGCTTAGGGTTGACGCGATTGGATCGGTTAGTGAATAGCTAGATCTGATAAATCAATATGGAAGGTGGTTAATGAATTAATCCGAATGTCCGTCGGTAACTTTTACTGTAATTTAAATGACATCATTTGGGAATGAGAAATAGTTGAATGAGGAAAGATAGTAGGAAGTTCATTAAAATTCATTTTGTAGAACTCTGGAAAGCCTGAGGCGTGAATAAATTTACGATTCCAGTGGTTCCGCGGTCAATTATTTTCGTACACTATATAGAAAACTATTCTGAATGTTAATCGCGATAGCTTTTGTTCACGAATCAACATTCGATAATATGAAATTTTCTTTGTTTCACGCTAACCTACTCGAATTTGGTTAAAATTTGGATCACGCGAAGAAAATTCAATCTTGCTTAGATCGACTAGCGATAATCCATTATCAAATGGAATTGACAGGATCGTGATCGCGTTTGTAATCGATAGCTCGATAAACACTGCAAGAAATATTTATCTAATGTTCGACGGAACAAAGTACTCTTATCGGACGGATTAAAGAAGGAGTGATTAATTAAATCAATAATGAATGTTTGATAACCGTATCAAAATTGAGGAACTACTTAGGAAATGGTCAGGTTAACAATACAAATTGTGATCGCTATTTTTTAAAGAAAACAGCTCAACAAGACGCCACAGTGTACGTGAATTCGCGTTTAATGCTAGAAACCGGTCAGGTGAAAACGAAAGTTGTACTTGCTCGTCGAGTCTCACCCGTCCATCAAACAAACCGTACGAAAGATGAGAGCGATATTCACAGGATGCAGATCAAGAAATGCTTTCTACTAAAGAATTCTCTAAATCCAGTAGCAGATACCGAAACTGTCCTCGCGAACCCAATTCTTTCGTGCCTACTTACAACTGACAGCCCACAATAATTCACAGCTGTTGCGTAAATATTTCCGTCGAATGTCCAATCGTTTTGATGGACGTTCATCCATGTATAAACGAATAATATCAGCCGAGTAACAGCACGTTTCGAACTTCCTCTTTTCCATTCCCAGACGAGCCTGACCTGCACCTACCAGACGACGACGAGTTCTACCAGAAATTCCTTCGCCCGTGCAAGTGGTATCCTAAAAGCTCCGTAGAACTGGTAAAGTCAATTCTTACGTCCACTTAAAATTCGAGGCTAGCTCAGTGGGTAGAATGATCAAGCCTTAAATGTGCCTCGAGGATCCTCATCTTCACGCTTGCCTTTTCCCGTTCTGCAGATGAAGAGGTTCTACCAGTACCGATTGACCCATCCACGTTACTCCGAGAATTTGCTACCGAGCAACGAGAAGAAGGTCCTGACCTCGGAGATTCTGATACCGTTGCCAGAGAGGACGGATCAGGGTTGCAGGATACTCGTGATCAACGCCGGCAAGAAATGGAACACGAAGATCGTCTCCATCGACGAAATATTCCGAGCGGTTATGCTGTCGTTGGACGCGGCCATGTCGGAGCCGAAGACTCAAGTTCGTAGATAAAAAGTCTGCGTGTTCGATGACTGTGATTGACTGTGATTTTGTATTTCTTATAACAAAGGGTTTATCCCGTTGAAATATATATACTGATTATTATTATTATTATCATGAAGAGCGTCAGAAGGTGGAACAAATACTCCAATGTCGCGTTCTCTGTTTCAGATCGCCGGCGTTCACGTGCTACTAAACATGGAGGGCTTGACGTTGACCCAAGTCACGCATTTCACCCCCAGCTTCGCGGCGTCGGTGGCAGACTGGGTGCAAAGATGCGTGCCCTGCCGTCTGAAGGGTATCCACATAGTTAACCAGCCCTTCATATTCAACATGGTGTTCGCTCTGTTCAAACCTTTCCTTCTGGTGGGCATTAAACACTCTCATTTACATTTCTCTCCTTGCGATCGATTATAAGGTGGGCTGCTGTGTCGCCCGGGGCGATATTACGATGAAAACACCTGCCGCGATCGTTGTGGATGAGTAATAGTTCTATCTAGTGAAATGTTGACCTTGAAGAGTTGACCACACTTGGACTCTTCTTCCCTCTACACTGCTGAGAGGATTAAGAACACTGTTAACTTTCCTCGCCTCGTGTTTCTCAGCCTCGACGAAAGAGAGGCTACAACATTAGGGGAAAGGTGGGATAGTTGATCACAGTTTTTCTTTTTTATTAAAATAATAATAATGGTTTGCTTTGTGTGTATTTAATTATTTGAGTTGTGATATAAACTGATGTGATCATGTATCCCCGCTGATCAACTATCGTATCTTTCCCCTACTAGTTTACATTGACAAACAGTAAAACGAGTCAATAATATACGGGGGAATCTAGAGAATAATGTAATCCCATGGGATAAGTAGCTTTCACAGAGTTCCAACGCTAAGGAAATAATTCGCGTCTCCGCACCGTCCGCCATTTAACCACGAGGCAAGGTGAAAGCAGTGACCTGAATACGATAATTGCTGCTTCTAATTACCGCGTACAACGCATTGATTACGCGAACTAGAACAATAATCTCCAC
The DNA here is from genome assembly GCA_960531205.1 of Andrena bicolor. Lineage (NCBI taxonomy): Eukaryota > Metazoa > Arthropoda > Insecta > Hymenoptera > Andrenidae > Andrena > Andrena bicolor. The sequence goes on along the minus strand of OY482664.1, from coordinate 47,324,641 downwards.
TGCGGCGAATATTTCTTTCTACTGAAAAGACAAGTCGAACGCGGAGCACTGAAACCACATGTTTCAGGAGAAAACGCGCAAGAGGATTCACTTCCACGGCACAGACCGGAAGTCATTGATCTCCCACCTGGGCACGAAGTGCCTGCCCACGGAATTTGGTGGAGAACTCGTAATGCCAAACGTCCCGATCGGTAATGGTATTTGCGATTATTTCTGCTGGTTCGAGAAGGAGTTCGAAGGTAATCCACCATTTACCTTAATTTGTTACTAAACATTTGAAGCTACTATCCAATATCGATTAGGGCAGCGTTCGTTTAACTTTCGTCCGTCCTGGATGATTTCCTTCCGTACTCCGCCTAAACCTCGCGCTCTGCGTAATTACGTGCAACCGTGTCGCGTTGCAACGCGCTATTAAGCTGCCTAGATTTCCGTTGCGCAATCCCATCGTGTATAATTTTCCCCGGTGACGGTCGCCCGAGAAAACGCTGATCATTGGGCTCGCGAAACTTTGTCGGTGAATTATATCACGGGGGATCTAATTAACGTGGTAAGGAAATTCACGCGCGACGAACGAGATCGAAGTTCGAGGCTTGCTCAAGGTCTGGCGAACATCGTCTCCTATTCTTTCACATGATCGAATATATATCGGCGTTGTCATTCTCTTCGCGATTAGTTTGATCGTTTCCGCACTTAGGATATAACTTCAATGAGAAATGCTTAGCTGTTGCTTTTAATTAAGGGGAAGTTCCGGTCTAGAGCCCCAAAAAATAGGTGATATTTAGGAATTAATTAAAGGAAAACTATTATATATAATTTAATGGGACTTTCTGCATTGTATTAAGGATGTCTGAAATTATAGAAATATATTTTTTGTTTTATAATTAATCATTGCAGACGGCCCTAGGCAGCTGTTAAAGTCAAGGCGTCAAAAAATTGATCCAAATCGGTGGGCGCTGTATCTCCAAAAGTTATTATCCGATTCGACTGAAATCTTTTTTATTTTGAAGATTATTCTTCTATGTAGGGGGGGGGGGGGCTAGAAAAATTACAAAAATGACGTTTTTTTTAGAAAATAACGACACTTCAAGTTTGAAATCACTCTTCCCTGTACTTTCCGTCCTTTCAACGCCTTTGAAAATTATAAATTTTCAATTTTTTGTAATTTGTTCTAGCCCCCCCCCCTAGCCAGATGTATATTCTTCAAAATAAAAAAGGTTTCAGTCGAATCGGATAATAACTTTTTGAGATGCAGGTCCCACCGATTTTGAGAACTCTGTTTCGGGAAAAACGCGTTTAAAGTTTTACGCGAGCGCCGAGTGGGCCGGTTGTGACCCATGCATTTGTCGCTATTCAAATGCCTATAACTTCGGGAATTTTACGAATTTCAACAAATCCTTTTAAACACGTATTCCTAAAAGGTTGAACATTCGAAAAATTGAATAAAAAAAAATCGATTTTTAGACAGGAACCTCCCTTAATATGTGATTCTACTGGTTCTGTTTCGACTGCATATTTTTCAGCTTCTAGCAAACACGGATACACGAAGAGCGCGAAGCGATAAGGAACTTGGGTGCATCTACTCGTTATCAACTTCTAGTACGCGTCGAGGTATCGCGGTACCGCGATTTTCTTCGCGATCGTTTCCGAAATCTGGGAACGAGGGAAATGGGTGCTATGGGAGATGGAGCAGCGGTGATTCGAGCATCGGCACCCAGCATAGAATTCGAAACATTAAATAAGTTATTTTAGCATCGTTACGATTAACTGTCGCGTTGTAAGATTTTTCTTTTGAGAAGCAGTTTTGTGGACTTCCGTTTCGCAGCTACAGTAGACATGTGAAACGAAGGAATTGTATATCGGTAACCCGAGTAATTGTTGATAATCGCAGTTACGAAGGATATAATGTCTACAGACGCATCGAAGTGACAACGAAAAGAGAATATAACTATTTCTGTTATCGGCAATGAGGATATTTTTATTACTAGTGATAACTTGCGTGGAATAAAGGAACGGCTTGCAACGAAGGTTTCGACAAGCATCGTTATTGAATTCGACGGAAATGTTTAATCGTGAAGTTCAAGCATACAAAAATATTTAACAATTGCACGGTAGAAAATATAACATAGGCCTATCGATTTAATAATTTAGATCGTCGAAGGCCTGTAGTTTTTGCTGTTGCAAAATTTCCAGCGCAGAAGCTTCAGTGGAAGAGTTTACAGGCAACGCGAGCAACGAGCAATTAGTTATTTTATCGGCTAATTTTATATTCTAGTTGATCGCCCATTACTCGCACCTTTCAGCGCCAAGCACATATTTTACAAATACTTTCATGCAATGGCTAAGAAGAACTGAAGCTTCTGGAAGAAGGGAACAACGTACGCCACCAGTCCCTTTCCTTATTTAAACAAAAATCTACTTAATTGCTAGATAACTTATTCAAAAACGCTTATGAGCCCTCACAGAACAAAGAGGGCTCCATTTGATTCACAGAATTCAGAAGCTGTGTCCAAACTCTTGGCTAACGGATTATTATACATACAAATGTCGTACTATTAATTGAATAATCTACGTCCCTGCTCTTTACAATGCGATTTATCTTATTTCGGGTAAAATTAGAAATACAACTACGCCTTCTAATCTACAGTGCGAATAAATTCCTAACGCTAGATAAATATCTTTTCTCTTCTCGTAATAATATAATATCAAAGCGCAGCAACGCTGCATCTGTTCTGCGGTTGCTGTTCCATACAGAAATGCAATTATCGGGGGAGGGAAATATATTATCTCTAAATAAGTAGACTGGTTCGGTCACCGAATTTCGATTCGACAGATCGACCACAACAACCCACAGCCGACCTATTTGCTCGAGAATCGTTGCAATTCCCGATTTTCGACCGCAACTATATGAACAATCGTTCTTCTTCGTCCATCCTCGAAGGGACGTTGCAGCCTACCTAACTCTAGTTTTTGTTGTAACCGTAAGAGTTGATCGCTGAAAACAGGAAAAGGAAATCATTAAAAAACAGTGGTATCCCGATGGAATCGGAGAACTCCTTCGATATCCTCGACTTGTTCAATAAAACCCTTCTATATCTGATATTAACTCTGACCCAACGATTATATAATTCGATAATGAAGAAAGTAACTACCGAGGTTAAATCTGTGATAATGCTTTATTTGCCTCCCGTCGAAGAAGTTTAACAACATGATACAGAGATGATCAAAGAGATTTGCGTTTATTAGAAAAGTATATGATCTCCAATGGCTGTTTACGTATTCTCTTTGCGTACCGTCGTATTCTTTGTCGCACAGTAACAACAATTCCAACCACTGCGGCCCTGTCACTCGTGGAATCTGCAGGGTCCCTCCGTAACACTCTGGCAAGCACTTTGGCGAGATGTACTGGTGCAACGATTTGCGATCCGTTCCGTGGAAGATAATCTGAAAACAAATTATTCGCCATGTGTATTTAAAGCGTTACACCACTGATGAGGCATTGAAATCAAGAATTCTGATTAGAAGATCGATACAAGGTTCTAAGGAACGATTGAACTCACTCTGCTCTTCAGCTTCTCCCTAAGGAACGGTTTGAACAGAGCAAACACCATGTTGAAGATGTACGGCTGGTTGATGATGTGAATGTTTTTGATCCTGAGAGGCATCGCGTCCTGCAGCCAGTCGACGATCCTCTTCGCGAACGGGGGATTGAATTGCCACGTCTGCTGAAGACTCAGCCCGTCCATGTCGAAGATCACGATAGCGCCAGCGATCTGCGTGGTGGGCTCCAACATGGCTGCCTCCAGGTAGATCACGCATCCCTTGAACACCTCGTCCAGGTTGCACTTGTTGTGCTTCCATTTCTTGCCCAGCTCGATGATCACCACCCTTCGCCCGTGCTGGTCCCGATTAGGCAGCACCGTCAGAATGTTCTGCTCGAATATGTTCTTCTCGTGGCTGGGCTTCAACCCGTTGTAGACGTTCGCGTGTTTCACCTTGAAGCTGTAATAGCTCTTCACGAGCTTCAGAGACGACTCTGGGTAATACTTGCACGGCCTGAGGAACCTGATCAACCAGGCTTCATTGTCTATTGGCACCTTCAGGTCTTTCTGACCTGTGGACGTTGAAGAATAATTTAAATTGTCGATTCTTCTACCTTCGGGCTTTGCTTTCTAATATTAGGATACTCTAGGTGTACAAATTGTACGTTTTTTTATAGTTTTTACCTTTCAGTAACTCCTTAAGTTGAGCCATGGACTCCTTCTGCAATTCAGGGCTCTCGCGGAGTTCCTTCTTCGCGACTTCCTGCAGTTCTGCGCTTGGCGGGCCCAGCTCGAACTCGAGGGTGAAGTCCCCGAGCTTCAGCGAGGGTAGTTGCTCCCAGTCGGTCAACATTGTTGCTGCAAATGGGAAACATGCGACATTTAGCAGTACTCTTGACGGAAACAAGAAGATTCCGTTCCATAGTTTGGAATTAGACGAGTTCAAGGCTTCTAAGGGAAGCCTCTCGATTGGTTGCGTATCGCTTTACCGTGTGTCAACCACGACATTACTCGTAACTCGAGGATCAATGAATATGTAAATTGCTACGACAGGAAACAAACAAGCCACCAGAATCTGTCATTTCCAATCACGCCACCAGCAATGGGCGTAAACACAAACACTAATGGAGTTTGTGGAGTGACGAACGAACGCGTCAATGAAATCCTAGACGGCTGTACATGTGTGAACTCAATGAAATTTGAAACCTAAATTTTCACGTCAACAGTCTCGTGCAACACGCAGCAGCATCATTCCACGCGCACATTATTGTACTCTACAAATCATCTACCTTTAAAACTACCATCTAACTACAGAGAAAAGATGACACAGGATTAATCTACTATGTCGGACACTAACTTCCCAGCTCCATGGTGAAAATCCTTTAATTTTCCTGCCCGTTCAGCTCGCCTCTTCTTCCGAGACGGAATACCAATCGAACTTGGAACGAAAGGAAACGAAGAGGACCCTGCAATTTCCTTTCCTCGATAGAACAGCTGACCACACTTTCTCCAGACCATCCGCACTGCTAACTAACTGCTGAATACACGATTCGCAAACTTTTTAATTAACGCATCGCTGAGTAATCCGTCGATAGCGAGCTAGAAAACACGATCTCGTCATGACTGTGACTCACTAGTTCGTTGAATGTGGTCTGCATAGTGCAAAGTTACACTGACACTTCCAGGAACTTATTAGTTATTCCGGCGAGCTTCGTTCAACATATTCGTGGTAGTGTCGTCTCTGAGAAACTTGTTCGCGATTGTTTTTATTTCGCCTCTCTCGGCTTAGTCAATCGTCGATCACGGAAACACTGTTTATGTACATCGATTCCTTGACAGTTCAGTCGCGAAGCAAAGAATATTCACAGCTGTAGCAAGCGGTATGTTTAATCAATTTTCGAAAGCTACTTTCGTATGGTAATTCTTCTTGCACGCACACGTTCTTGCTGTTTCGCGTTTCGCTGCTTCGAGCGAAATATTCGCTTTCCAAGCTTATAGTTAATTTTTTTATTCAATTCATGATTTTCAATTCTAAAGTTGTCTGTCGCACTACGAATTTCGACGGAACGTCTGCCAAAGCCCGGGAAATTACAACGCGACGCCACCAGTTCGAAAGTCGACTAGGAAGTACGTTATCAGTCGCAGGCGTTTTATCAGTCCCCAGAGCACGCTGAACGCAGTATACCGCTGTAACCCTTGCAGTTTGATAAACAATGATACTGTGTACTGCCGTTACCCCTCGATCGCAACTGCATCGATTAGGGCGATAAGAACTCAAAAAGGGGATAGAATCAATTGCATGAATTTAATTATTTTGCTTTACCACATCTGAACTGTGCGTTGTGGCAACTTGAGAGTCATGTTTTCGCGTGACGGGGAAATAATCTCGCTCGTCGGTCCTTGCGGAAAAGAAATAGAAAAAAAAAGAGAAAACGTGTGGCAGAAATATATTCAGAACCTGTTTCGTCTCGGCCAGGCTTGCAAACGAATTTTTTCGCCCAAAACAACGACTTCGCGAATTTCAACGCGTCAATTCACCACAGAAGCGCGAATTGCAACCAGCCACTACATTCGCATGAAAGAATCTGGCGCGAAAGTAGAAAAACGTTAACCAGCAGTTCGTTTCTCTCGAGAAGAGAATCCCACCCGACACTTTTACACTCGAGAATCGCACTGTCAATGCAATTGGAAGCAAAACTGAGGTCAGAATCTTCGACAAATTTGTTCGTCAACGTAGCTGCAGATTTCCGGAGTCATCTTCTTTTAAGACAAGCCTCCTTCGTCACAAATATCACAGTCCGTGTGACGTCTAGCTTTTCTTCATCAACTAAAACGGTCTTCGCCGTTCGATATCTCTCTAATCGTGGTTGAAACCGCGATTAAGTTCACTTCTGACGACTGTCCGCCCCTTTGCTAGCCGGGTCGATCATTCCACCATCCGCGTGTGCTCGCGAAAATCCTCCGTTCGTGATAATGCTGCCCGAGTCTGGCTCGTGACTCAAGAACACCGATCTCTTTGCTGCGAAACGGTTCTCGAACGGCGCATCTTCCCTCCTTCTTATCCCCACGACCATGCGAACGCGATTAGATTCGCAATTGCGATTTCTAATGACGTGGTAGCAGCTGGAGCGTGCAAGGTGCATTCCTCCACACCAACCTGCAGACTTCGAGTCGTTTCTTCCATGCTTCTTGGCTAAGCGTATACATATTCGCCTGTGCAAAGGGGACACCTTCTTCATACTTACTTGCAATAAACAGGCTCTGTTCAAAGTCTTTTCGCTAATCGTGCATTCTTTCTCTTTCAGGAGAGCGAAGGAGGATGGAGACAAAGGTATGACGCCTACAGGAAGATATTCTTTGCCTTGGACGTGTTAATATTGTCCCCCCCAACGATCGCAAACATTTGTCCCATAAAAATGACTAAGGTGTGTCGACGCGGCGATTTATAAGCGTCAGGGACTGCTAATGGAGGAAAGAAAAGTCGTTCGGCTCACTTTCCATTCAGCGCACGCTCCTCGGATAACGTAATTCACGATCGAGTCGCATGCATCGGTTACGTCGCGTAATCGGAAATGCATTATTCCTGATGGAGATTCTTACGATTCGTTCGTCGCCACTCTTTAAACGCTCCACACTGTAATATTCTGCGCGCGACTCTTCTGAACTTTAACGCTCCATGGGGGCAGTTTGCTTTAACGATTATCACTTCGATATTCTCGCACGGAAATCGTGTAGGTTGTTATCGCTTTAGTGGGAAAACTGACGTTTTGACGTCAGTGTATCACAGGTTCCACTGAAATCGCTGTGGCGATTTAATATTCGACGTGGTCCACGAGTGGCGAACAGAAATTTTAATAGAGTCCTCAATATTTGGAGATATAAATTTTATTAAGGAACTATTGGGACCTACGTCGAGCTGCTTCGAAATCAATGAAAGCTTTAGCAATTTCGTAGATATTTGGTTCGTCCTCTTTAATATCGCTCTTTATTGACACTAAACATCCACGCTTCTTCTCGATCACAACACACGAGCTTCATGCAACTATAAATATTCCTTCTGGCTATTCAGAACGTTTACACAGTACAACCACTCGATACACATTATCGCTCTCGCTTATACTGCGCTCTTTCTTCTACTTGCAAAAAGCAAATGCCACAAAGACACTGTGCTCTTTGATGTGCTCTTTAATGATTCGAAGGAAAACAAAGAAGAAAAGGGTACCGCGTGGGTTGGGGAAAGATTTTAATGCCCGTGCCGTTTGTGCTGCACGTTTCGATTAAATAGATTGCGAAAAGGGGAGCAAATCGTTGCCAGCTAAAGATTTACGTAAGTAGCGTGGAACAAAGTCGCTTTCCGTGTCAGACGCAGACCGGAAATGAGGTAAATCCATCGTGACACGCAATTTTCGAGCGTATTTTAGTATGACGGACTGAAACGCCGCTTCTGGCGTCCACGTAACAACCGAGAGAATGATACGGGAATAATGGGAAACAATAACACGGCGGGAGAATCGTTTTATAACGTCTCGCCGAGCGATTCAATTAAACCGTTTCGAGATCGCGTACACCGGAGCACGTGAGCGTTGTTTTCCATTCTCTCCGTCGGTTCGATTAGAGAAAGGCTTCGGAACATGACAAATATTCGCGATCCGGATAGTTAATCGATTGGATCACACAGATCCGTCGCGACGGTAAGGTTTGCAGAAAGAAAGGCCGACCTCGAATAAGTCGAAGGAAAGAGGGAAATCAATGAGGTAATCCAAACGGCAATTAGCAAATGACAAACGAGATGAAAAGCACCGTGCTAACTGTGCCAATTATGTAAACCATTCCTTCGTGTTTGATCGACACTTGACTATATACCCGCGATGTTTAATAACGACACACAGTCGATCCTCGTTTCAGGTGTCACGTATCGCGGATCGCCATGTGCCTGGATCGGCCAATTTCTGCACACTTGTGCAAACAAACGGCGACGAAGAATGAAATACTCTGGGAAAAATTGTTCAGATGTTTGCAAACTCTCTCATCGAACTCGCTTATGATTTCAAGGTTGATAGTAACATTGGCAAATAACTCCTTCCTGAATGTTAATCACAATCGTAAGTCACAGTAATGAAACTGAGCTCGGGATTAGTATTTCATCGGTGGAAAAGTAGCATATGGGTTAAGAGGTCGTTACAAAGCCATCCTTGTGTAGCAATTTCAAGGAACGAACGCGAGCCTTCTAATGATTTGTAGAATTGTATTTCCACGCGTGACGGTGCTCGAATGTTTGATTAACCGGTGGGTGATACGAATCTCAGGAAAACTACAAGTCGAATCGGCAAACGAATTAACCGACTGTTAACGTCACGGCTGGCCATAAACGGACCTCGCACTTGTCGCGGTTCTGTCTCCGATTCTGCGTGTTCAAATACCTAAACGACTTCGCTTTAAATGAATGATTACGAAATTGAAGGTTGCCAGAGGTCGAATTCTTTCGCAATCCGCGACCTCGAGGTGCAGGGGACTCCGAAAAGGAGATGCCTAGGCTCGAGGTGAACCTGTCCCAGGATCAGGGTCACCGGTGTCCTCTTTCTCGGATACAAAAGGCACCTGGTCGATTTCGAAAGCGCGCGTGATGAACATAGAAACGAGATCCAACGAACAGATGCGTGAATACTGATTCTGGGGTCAGAGGAAGGGTCACTGACCTAGGTCAATATCGCTTGTGGTCGATATTCGGTAAAACAGTTTGGTCAGTGGGACTTTCGGGGGAGCTTAGAAGCTCGTAGTTTGTAATTGGAAGTCGTAGAGATCATTGAAACCGAGGACCTGGATTTTAGTGGCTTAAATGAATGAGAGTGTTACGATTTCTCTAATGGACCAAGGTAGACGCGATCAAGTTCGGAACAGAGGGTGCACTGAGACTGCAGTTGTAAAAGTAAACGCGGGCGGGAGTTGAGTTCGCAAGTAGGAAGTAATCAAAGTGGGAGTTCGACGGAGGCAGACGTAGAATCTGAAATTCTGCTGTTACAGGGGTAATCGGTAAATGGAGAAGTAGGTAGCTTGCAGTCGAAACGAAAGCACGATCGTCCGAGTTCAAGAGAACATTGGGGCAAAGATTTCGGATGCTTCGAAGTTGCTCCGGCCGAAGTCATTAACTCTCCCCGTTTTTCTACCCCGAGGAAAACAAGCTTAGTTGGAAGTTTAGCAGTTTAACTTGGGTAAGGGCGCGTAGATTCCTTGTTTCTCCTCATGAATTCTCATAATTCCGGAAAGTTCAATTTCGCACCACTGCTTCCCACTTTAATTGCAATTTATGGCGGGGCCGCGCAGGCTATTCCCCGACTCACATTCAGGCCCTGCAAAATCTTATCGGGCAATTCTACTCGGGCGCATCGACCCACCGTTACAATTGGCATTCGACCAGCAAGTTCTTGCTCGGAAAAAGGGTGCAACGGGCTAAGCCAGATACTTTCACGACCAACCGGGGTTCCACGTGCTATTTAAACATTGAAATAGAAGCTGAACGCGTGCCAATGCGAATCCTGCATTTTACGATCGCCGTTCGACGGCGTTTGCGTAATTTCACGTCGCAACAGGCGGCCGTTCTTCAATTGTTCGCGGGGGTAGACGATTACAGTGACAGTTGCGAGGGCGGTTTCGAAACGGTAGCAAACTTTTGCAGATAGTTTCACTTGGATCATTCCAGGTATTAATTTACTTCTGTACATGCTACCCACTTCATTTACCCTTTCATTTATATCTATCAACGTCACTCGACGTCCTCTCGTTAATCACTCAACTCATGCAAACTATCTCTTAGCAAGTACCAAGCGCCTTCCATTGCAAGCTGATGAATATCAGACGATTCCTCAACATATCCTTATGAAACGCAGAATTATGTATTCCGTGCTCATCATTCAGTGGCATCAGCCTCGACAGAATCGATAAGCGAATCCCTCGAGCAGTACAGTAACGATGCCCCTAAATCTAAACGATTCCTTTTCACGAAACAAGCAACCACCATTCTTTCGTTTCGGGCGGAAGCCAGTTGCGACGGAGACTCCGTTATGCAATCGTGAAGAATTTTCCATATCAGAGAATGCCTGCCGCCCGTTTCGCAACGGGAACAATCCGAGTGAACGTTCCCATCGTCGATAATATAATTCCATTCCCTCTGTTTGCTGGGCTCGAGCAACGATCGCCGAGGAACACGTCCCCGCCGGTTTCCATCGTTTTCTCGGCCCGTGCATCGATCGTTGGCTCCGCAAACAACTGGAAGTCGACCAAACGACGGTCAACCCCCTTCTTCCTTCCGCGAGGAACTCGCTGGCGAAACAGACGGTTCCATCGACCCCTGACTTTTTCGCGTGGTCGTTTTCTCGCGAAACAGGGGCTGGGAATTAGGGGTAGCTAGGTGCAAGATGGGGTTGGAAGGGGGGATCAGGGTTGAAGAGGTCAGAGGCGGGAGGAGCGAGGAGCAGAGGGGAGTTAAGACCCTCTAAACGGGGGAATGGATAATTAGGAGCGATGAATTAGGTTATTAGGTAATTAGGTGGTTAGCGAGAATCGATAACGAGCGTTCTAAGTGATTAGAGCCGGTATCCGTTGGGTTTCGAGTAATTAAATGCATCAAGGTGGGTCTCCAGGGGACGCCAGGCTACTTTGGCCGAGTGTTACCGCGAGAAGCAGATCACTGCCACTTGATAGAAATGATAATTCCGGTGGAACTACTCTGGCATAGAGTCGCCGGTACTGTTCCGGCAGAAATTATTAGTGGAATTCAAGCTATTGTCCACATTGTTGGATCGCATAAAGAAGGAGATCCGTTTCTAGGCGCCCGTTCTTCTCCTCGCGCTGATTACGCCCCGCGTTCATTGAAAAAAGGTGCCAGCAATTTTAGAAATGACCCGGGTACCTAGCTCGGCCTGCAAAATGGAAAGGGGAACAGCGTACAGACGGGAAAATAGAGGTAGAAGAGGGGTAGGGGCTTACAATGGGCGAGAAGAAAGGCAAAAAGGAAGACTGAAAGGGACGGGGGCGTAGAAGGGGTGAGAGCAAGAGAGAAAGGGCGAACAAAAGGAACAGAGGGAAGCTTCGTTTCGAAGTTTCAACTATGGAGAACGCAGAACTGGTTCGTTACGTTAGCTTTGATTGGGCTTCGCGATAAGGAGAGGACCTGGTACGCGAGGCGGCAACGAAGAAAGTGGCGGGAAATGTTTATCAGATGATTTAGAAGGAATTATGTACTCGGAGAAAGGGAGATTGTTTTGTAATGCTGATTTCGATCCAGGGTTCAATGGCTGCATTCGAAAAAGAAGTAAGCTCGACGATCAATTCAAAGTTCACGTATTCATGGTACGTAGGGGTTTTACTGGGAATCGACCTCTCTTGAAATCTATTGCTCTTGCATTAATCAAAATTCATTGCTTTCCGATAAATCATTAATTGGCGGCCTTGCGCCAGCCAGTAGCCGCCTTCTATTGAAAACAATTTCACGGCGCCGTCGCACGTGACTCATAATCGACTTTCCTTTGCAACAGTGGCACCGACATATTTTAGAATCTACATTCTACGCGAACAATGGCTCGAGCCTCTGTTTACCATTCGAAATTGCTTCGTCGCAGCGAAAGTATGGAAGAACACAAGGTTATGGATCATGGACGAAGTCGAACGCTTCTGCCTACGGGGGGCCAATATTTTTATCCACACAACCATCGGGTAGGGTACACAAACCAGTAAATGACCGAATTGTTGAATGAGAAGCCCAGTAAATGACCGAATTGTTGAATGAGAAGCCCAGTAAATGACGGAATTGTTGAATGAGAAGCCCAGTAAATGACCGAATTGTTGAATGAGAAGCCCCGTAAATGACCGAATTGTTGAATGAGAAGCCCAGTAAATGACCGAATTGTTGAATGAGAAGCCCAGTAAATGACCGCATACTTTTATTAAGAATTCTACTTATTAATGTTTGTTTAATACGCAAAACTAAAAATATGGGATATTAAAAGTGCAACTACACGCTATTTATAAACAAATAGTAATTTTTAAATTTATAATTGACATTTCTTTCCCCAATGGTCATTCACTGGTATGCGATCAATTACTGGTTGGTTTACTCTATAGAAGCTTCTGTACTCTACAATTCAGTAGAATTTTTTACCTCGAGCAATACTGCCAAATATATTTCGCTGACTAAGCTACTTGTTTCCAGCAACGAGTTATCAGAAAATCTTTCAAACAGCAACGAATTCGTGGAAACTACGAGGAAACTTCTTACAGGACATATTTAACAGATTACGTTAGACTTCAGACTTTCACGACCTCGTCAACCAAATCACTGCTCCAATCAAGTTCCCCGTGCGAAGCGACGGGACCAACGGCCCTAAACTCCGCAGGAATTTATCGTTCGTTCGCAGCAGTCGATATTGTGTCATTTCTACGTAACCGTGCAGGCATTGCCCACGTATCAAGCGTGCCATGGCCGCTGAAATAGCTGGCACGCTCGCAAGACACCTCGCGGGAAATGGACACGTGCGATGAACACAAAGAGGAGCGACAAGCTACGTCCGATGTCGATCGAACGATATGGAGGAACTGGGATGGAATTCGAAAAGTTGCGAGCAGAATTGCCGCAGAAAGCATTCTCCTCGCAGGGTTCTCTGAAACGCTGTCACGTGGAATAGTTGTGATCCGGACGTCTCTGCTGACCGGCCTCCTCCAATGACCACGTTTGGCTCGAAATGGACGGCGAAGTGAACGGTGGCGGAGTGTTGTGAAACGTGAGCAACGATTTCGTCATTAGGGCCGGTAATACTGTCGCATAGGCGGTGTTTAAATTGCTACCGATTGCACACTTGGTTACTCGAGATAAGACGAAAACACCTGACGCCGAAGACATTTCTTAATCGAGGAGTGCGATGTCCCGCGTGGAGTGTCGGAGGGATCGTATCTTCGGGAGAGAAGATCTATATTTGCTAGCCTGGAACACGCGTTGAATCTCATTTATCGCCGGAACGGCTCGACATGCGTCACGCCGCGAAATTATAATTTCAAATCGCCAATTTCAATTTCCAATCAACTTAACAGAAAAAGTCCCTCCCCCCGACAACTGAGAGATATCATTTGCATACCGCACGAGTTCCTTATCTGCGCAACTTTTTTTTCTAGAGCAAAAACGATATCCTGCGTCTGACCGTGACGTCTCTATTCCCCTTGTCGCGGAAATGGAAAGTAATACTCGGGGTCCACCTCGGTGTTACTGACAAAGGAGAAGAAGACAATTTCTGTGTTTGCAAGAACAATTCGCGAGCCGCCCGAGGCCTTGGGGACAGGTGTATCCGCGGCTGTCCTAATGAAAATACAAACTCCGAGGCCAGGGGAGTTGGAGTGGTACTTGGAAACTGGGAAAAACCGATTTCCTTTGTTGACCTGTCTGCGATCTTCTTCTCCTCTAACGAGGAGTATCGTTACGAAGCGTTTAAAAGTGATCACGCGAAAAATTTGATATCAAGGGCCTTCATCTACATTTCGCGTCTACAGTGAAAGTTACAAACCCCCGCGCTTGGAATTCAATACAATTCAAAAGACAACCCCGCGCTTGGAATTCAATTCAATTAAGGGGGAACACCACTGTGACTGCCGGAAAAGTAAGCCGTTTTTAAGAATTTTTTTCAGGAATATTTTACAATTTTGATAGGAAATTTTTATTACCTACCTTTAGTACGTATAATGTATTAAGAAACTATACGAAGAATATAAATAGAAAAACATCCATCAATTTTAATATATTAATTAATCCTCTATACCCGCACACGCGCTGGTCGTCAGCGGGTCCGCAATCAAATTTCCCTTTTTTTTATAAACAGTATGAGTGTAGTTGCCGTCGCACGCACCGATTTCATAAACAAATTATTTTCGTAAAACTGACGCGCTTTAGAAGAAAAATTCGCGAATAAGATGGACAGTTTTTTGAGCGGGTTTCAAAAAATTTGTTTTCAATCAAAAAATCCGTACGTCCAACGGAAATCACACTCATATAGTTTACAAAAAAAAATTAAATTTGATTTCGGACCTGCTGTACCATCCATAGTTACACATTCGACCAGCGCGCGTGGAAGTCTAGATAATTAATTAATCTATTAATATTTATGCATGTTTTTCTGTTCATTTATTTTTTTTATAGTCTCTTAAATCACTGCACTAAAGGTAGGTGATAAAAATTTTATATGAAAACTGTAAATTATTCCTGAAAAAAATTCTTAAAAATGGTTTACTTTTCTGGCGACCGTCCTCAAAAAGACATCCATTCCCTCGCACTTGGAATTGAATTCAGTTCAAAAGACATTCATTCCCTCGCACTCGAAATTAAAGTAGCCTCTACTCACGTGCTATCAACGCCATAGAAACATCCAACAAATCACCCCGTCGTCTTCCCTCTTCCCTTCAAACGTTTTCTTATCAAAGACGAAAGAAGGAGCAGCCGTGCGGTAATTTCTTGCGATCAGTCATCGATCGACTGTAACACGCGGCGCAGGAACCGACGAATCCTCGAAACTTGGCACTGACGGACGAGGACGCGAAAGGGAACGGGGAATCCTCGGGCCCGGTGGCCAAATAGTCGCCGAGGAGGGGACACGCCGGCAGGAACGAGTCGAGCGGGACCGACGACCAGCGTTCTATCGAAAAACGGACGAAAATGCGACGGCCCCGGGCCCAGTGGGCCGCTCTTATACGCGCGACAGGTTCACCTTCAGGGTCGAAAAGGCAAAACTCGGCGGTTTCCCATAGAGGCGCGCGCGCTCGCGCTGGCTAACGCGTGGCGACGATTCACCTCGTATGCTGACCAGGCGACGGATCTCCTTTCGAAACACGATCAGGTGGATGAATTCCTTTTGTCGAGAGGCTGCCTCGATCGACCGGGCCAAGTGGAAACGGGAGAAGGAACCATTCTGCTCGGCACTGTCTGAAATTGGCTGGCTCGACGTCGGAGGGGAAGCGGGGTTAAACGATAGAGCAGGAGTTCTGGAGGTGTTTTCGAGATATGTGGAGGTTTTAAAAAATTTCTGACACGTACAGAGGAAATTGGAGAGTAGCGTGCTGGCTTGTTGGAGTGGGGTGTACAGCGGGAAATTGGGAAATCGAGGCTGGAAAGATTGGGCCTGGTGGATAGAGCAGGAAGTTGGAGTACGAGGTATTAGGTCGTTCGTGGAGTAAGTAGAGTGGGCAAATGGAGTATCGTGCCTTGAATTACTTGTACAACGAGCGGGACGAGGAAAATATGGTGTTGTGAGTAATTCATGGGGCAAATGGAGGGAGGAATTGAAACAAGATGGTTTAAATTATTCATCCGCACGGCGTAAGCTGGGAACTGGGGTGTGATGTCGAGCTGGTCGTCCGGAAAATAGAGAAATCTCGCGATTCCCTGTCAAGGGGTTACGGAGATCTTTCGAAAAGCATCTGGCGACTAATGAGCGGGTCGCGAACTTTTAATTAGAACGATTCGTTTTCTGCTCCGCGGAGCGCGGGATTGCGATCGTTATTCGTCCCCGACACGGTCGGTACAATCGATCGGAGGTATAACGAGGCGATAACAGTGACGATCGCAGACCTGGCGCTGAAGTACAAGCTCGGCTCGAAGTGACTTGCGATTATCATTCCGCAAAGGTGTCTTCACAACTGCCCGACAGAAAGAGTCTCTAGATTCACTCAATATCCGTGTTTCGAGAGCAAGCTCCTGATTCGTGGAAACGTCACTTCTTCGTTAGCGAGAAAATAAGAAAGCTTGCATTGCAAGGGGGAACCAGTTTCTAAAGTCTTCCTGGAAAGTATCAAGGTTTCTCAGCGGTGTTACGAAAATGTCACGGGTAACGTCGATGGAACGATAAAGAGAATTAAAAAGAAGCCTGGTGTGTTGCTACGTGTAACTCGTCAGTGTTGCACAGAGTCTTAAAATCGATCGTACCGATGAACAGGTAAAGAAGTTACAGCATTGACTGAAGATCATTCTGCTTTTCAAGACAATCTCTGACGTTCGCTTCACTGTTCCGAATCGATGACAAAGATGATCCCCCGAACTGTCTCCGCGAACGTGCCAACACAATGCAAAACGGCCACTCGTTCACCAAGCTGCCGCGAGAATCTCGTTACCAAACTCGCGTCATTTCTCATCACTGCGACGACAAACGTCACCTGGATCAAACGCACCCAGTGACCTAGTCCCGAAAGCAGAGTCGCTAAACGCTTCGCGGGAACCGCTCGGAGCGAAAGTCCCTTCGGTCGTTGATCGAATCAGCACTGTGATGCCTTCACCGGTTCCTCTCCCAGAGGAGGCGAGAACGGGCCGGACGAAATATCCCTAGGCCTGCTTCCGTTTTCGGCGCGTTTCGGCAGCGTCCAGCGACTTTCCCCCCGCCCGCTCGAACCCCACAGGAAACTGGGCAACAATCCACTCACCGGTTACGTTCGCCTGTTCGGACGGCACAGTCGTCGTTCTCTGCGATCGTGCGGCTTCTGACCGCGCGCGTGATCGAGCGTGGGACGCGCGTCAGGCGAAAACAAAATGCCGCGTGATAATGGATGATGCACAAATCGCGGCCCTCCCTTCTATATAAACGCGTCGGGGACCCCGGTCGCTTGCTTGAGCTCTGACCTTCCCTACCCGATACGATTCTGGTCTGCTCCCCCTTCCCTCTCGTTCGCTGCACCGATGGCCATCGGTGCTCGCCGCGAGGCAGCGCCGATAAGCGGAGCGGAACGATTCGATCGATCGGATCAGACGAATGATTTCTGTCGGTCAGGGGATTAATGGGACGACGCGGCCTGTTTATCTGTGATCCACCCTGTCGAAGGGGGTTGGACGGAGGATGTTTGTTTACCGAAGGGTGCGGCGGCGATCGGGTTATGGGTGTTTATAAATAAATCGACGGTGAACTTGGCGACAGACCACGATGCCGTGTGTCTGTATGTGTGTGTGTGTGGTGGAGCATTGGGGTGGGTCAGGGTGCGTGATCGATCGTCGAGGATTTTCATTCCGGAGGGTGGAATAAATGGTGGCGGTTTGGCCGAACGATTTTCGGCATGTTGATTGATCTGTGGACAGTAACGGGTTTTTTAAGGTATATTGAAATGGCGGAGTGTGGTGGTGGAAATTGGGTGTTAGGACGGTGTGATGGATAGAGCAGGCTTAGCTGATTCATTAGGCTAAGCCTCATTAAGTTGTTAGCCTCCGTGTGTGTATTGCAGGGGCGCTGTGTTTGAAAGGGAGGATTGTAGGTTTAAAAAATTATAAGCATTGGCCTTCTGCTAAATACGGGAATACGAGAACGTAAGTACTTTCCCCGGATGTATTCGGAAGTTGATTTCGCACCTCGAAGGCTATACCAGGTATTAAAAAATAATAAATAATGATACAGAAATTACCAAAAAGACAAAAACTGGCGGAGGACACCAACTCCATCGTCCTTTGGACTACTAACCCGAGGACACTCTGTTCGATTGTAAATGACGTCTGTGTAAACCGCTCGCTCGCCCTCGGCGCGTGCAAAGTCCAATTTCTCGTGTTTGTGCATCGCGAACACGTCTCCTGGATCGCTGGAATTTTATCAGCGTTCTTATTAAACGACTGGTACACCGTTTTGTATAATTCCTGCCGCGGGTAACCGGTAAACATGTCCAATGAATTCTGAGAAGATATACAAAGTGCATTAATGAGACCTGCAGGAGGACTAGAAAAAACTATGCCGTGAAGTCGCTACCGACATAATGATCGGGTAATCATCTACGATACCTGTGTAATAATATTATCTAACAGATGTTAATGATGACGTGTTGACGCGTTGCTGGTACTGTAATAAAGATGCCGCGAAGTTGGATCTCTGAGTTCTCACAGAATCGGTTGCATAGGATTTCAATAATTCTTTGGACTATCCACGAAATAGACTTTTCGAAGTTCGGAAAACTCTGTCACTCGAAATCATCGACGTTTTTCGGTGAAGGAAACTTGAGGCGACCACGTATGCAGTCAGGCAGGTATCTCTGAAGCATTTGTATTCATTAGCCGTGCTATAGAGGAAAGGGAAGATGAACGTGTTTTCATCCGCGGCTTAGTAGTTTTCCAGTTGCTACCAAGGCTGATGGAAATGCGTGTTTGTCGAGAAAAAACATCGCGAAAAAAAAACGTCGTCTGATACAGTTCTTGTAGAAAAATCGTGATCCTGAGCTGAAATATAGCCTGTACTCATCGCGAATTCATCGACAGGCTGTCGATCACGGAAATGATTATCGTTTGCAAATGACGAGGAACTTATCTTGATAATTGGCATGCTTTATCGTGATTATAAATCGAAACAGTGACTCTCAGAGAGAACTCTAGCATGTTAAGAAAGACACAAGTACTGTATATCCACTTTTACCGTTTTCGAGAAAAGCATGATTAAACATGCAATGGTACATACATAGGATTCAAGGACATACGACGAAGAAAAATATTATTTTTGATAAATCTATGGAGTAGATGATAAATTTGATTTTTATACAACATAAAGAAACAGTCAAGAACTATATTTTGCATATAAAAACTCCAATTTCACAAAAAGCCACCGGTGTATTTGAATCTGGAAATATCATATTTATTTGATGGGGCTCGATGAATCCTGCAGATTTACTTTCCCTGCGAATTTTGATCGTGCCGCGCCACCCCGAATTTTCATTCGAAATTCATCGGAACTCGTTGCCACGGGAGAACACTTTGAGAGTTTTACGAGTACCCTTCTAACGATGGCCCACGTGTTTCCGCTGGTCCCATCGCCACGATTGGCGGATCCAAGATTTTATCTCGTTTTGGAGAAATGGAAACGCTGAACCGTGGGTAGAAGGCCATGAATAATGAATGACCCCCTTTTTCCAAAATCCTCCGGTCTCCTTGCAGCGGGTCTCGAAGGTCGTTACGTAAACGTTGAAAAGAGGGGAGAAAGAAGAAAAGGACTGCTCTTGGATAAGTGCCATTATTAGACGATTTACCTCGTACTTTGCTCAGAATTCACTGCACCAATAATATCATTTTTCCAGTCAACCCTAAATAGCCGCTGTTCGCGTCTAGGAAGTCTGGTACATGAAAACTCAGCCAGCTTCGTTATCTTCTTAACTACCGGATATATGATTTCTCCGTATCGAATACTTCCTTCTTTCTTATCCCGTGTCTCTTAAAAAAATTTCTCGATCGATAATTCCCAATACTTTCCTCGGCCTGTCCGCACTATCCCCCAGCAATTAACTTACAACTTACTAACTGCTCCTTCCGAAGGTGAAAAGAAGAATCAATGCAGCAAAAATGGAGAAAAGTTTCATTTACCAGAAAAGATAATTCCATCGCAAGAAAGAAAGTTGATAGTCCCGGAGACGCATCTTACAGTCATCCAAGATGTTATCGATCGAAAGCATCGAGGCGGACGATCCACCGATCACCGCTTACCGAATCGAAGAAAGGGGAACTCTTACTTCCTATGTGCTCACGCTGCTCACGGTTACCCCAGAGTCCACGAGCGCGCGCGCGCGCCAACGCCTGCAGCACGATTCCGGCTTCGGATAAATTTCGTGATTTCCCTTTCGAAGGCGTGTATAGAAAACCAGTGCCGTTACACGACGATGACTCTTACCTGTACCCAATACTAACTTAAATAACCGCATGCAACTTAAACGATCGGTATTCACTGATCCTTTCATTCCCTGAACACTGACCGCTTGCTCGACTGCTCTCCTCCTCCTGCCTTTCGCCTTCACTGTTATGCATATGTGCATTCCAGCTTTGTTTTCTTATATAATAAAGTCTGGAAAATTTTATGGTAATTTTCTGAAGCGTAGGCTGCTCCATAGAACTCCGCATTCAGCAGACAAATTACAACGAAGTGGTCAAGATAAGCTCGAAACTGGAACTGAAGAATGTGACTCGATGGATCACTGCCCACAGGAATTGGTGCTCCAGACCAGTGCTCTCCGCTTTCTACAAGCCTTTAAACCACTAAAGCTGAGCACGTCACGTTAATTGAAACGTCAATTAAGCAATCGAGGGCCTGCTGGTCCAGTTCACGGGTTCGTTAGAAGTTGTCTGAGGTTCAGGAAGCGACGTGTGGACGCAGTGACTCAGGCTGGCAGGCCAGGCGCCTCCAGGAAGCAATGTCTGAGGCGACGAGCTTACAGTTTAGATCGGCGATTGTGCTGACTGCTGAGACAGCCGTGCAACTTTCTCGCTCGCAGATTTACGAACACGGAAGAAGTCTGGAACCGGCTTCGGTTCTGCCTGCGGTCGCAGTGCACGCAGGATCGTGACGGAGCTTGGATCGCGACACGTGCTTGATAAAGCAGCCAACTCTAAACCAGTCGAAACCCCAGGGTGAGTATACAACCGAGATGTACCTCGATTCCGCCGCTATGCCACATAATCTTGACTGTTTCGAGGCTGACTGCATAGAATCGACTTCAGAGTCGTCGAAGGATTCGTTGAAGGGGAGTGCCCAAGGACCTCGAGTGGTCTTCAGCTCTTGGACAAGTTCCTTTCAGCAAATTCACACAGATCATTAGAAGTCGCGTCTACGCTTTGCTGGCTCGATTGTTTGATAGATTTTGAGGTCGGAAGGCTCCTTAGAGAGGGTTGTTTAACGATCTGAAGAGGTCTCGAGTCTCTGCAGCTCTTCCGGGTAAATTGAAGCTTATCGTCGATCGATAAATCTTGCTGAATCGTAAGCTTTTTGCGACAGCATGCAACTGCAATCGAATCTCGCAAGATTTGTAATTAATATTTTCCCGTGCATATTGCTTAACGAAATGAGCTTCCTCGCGTTGCACGATCCGTTTTTGCGGGACACTACTCGAGCAGTTGACACAGCGGTAGGTGATAAATATTTTTTTGCCATTTCGCACGCGAAACTGGGCACAGGCACTCGTGATATATTCCTACGACGTAACAGTGTAAAAAGTAAGTGAAAATATTTTACTATTGCTTATACGCGTTGCATGCGATAAGGATCGCTTTTTAAGTTGTGCAAGAAGCAGAGGGCAGTTATACTTTATAAACTCTGCGCGTACTTGAAACGCGAGCAATTAACGTTCCTTCCTTTGGAAAATATGTTCGAGTGACAAGGTTTGCAAATGTTTAACGTCTGCTTGACTTCATAAAGTACATTCATTACTTAATGCCTGTCGAGTAACTCCAATTGGCTTCGTTTTGCATTCAGCGCAGCACATTGTTCTTTGCAAATCGCAACACCGTTCAAATGTAAAAGATACCATTGTGACAGAGTACAATTGAATTCTTAAATGAAAGGGAACGCAGCTGGAGAGGAACGAACGGAGAGGAGTCTCTTGCAAAATCGGGAGTCTGCGACGTGCGAGGGATAACTGGAACGCGTTAAATGATACTCCGTCGAATCGCTGAGTGATTAGTGGTTGCGCGGAAAGCGATATTGAGCGAAGGGAAAAAAGTGTCTGCGTTGCGGCAACATCTGCGACAACAGAGAAAGTAGTAATGAGACGCTCTTATGCGGTTCGCTGCATTGCATCGGCAAACGTAACAACGGACTATTGAACATATTACGTCTCGGTATCTAATATACGCAACGTGCATTGCTCGCGGAATGCGCGGCAGAACAAAAATTACGAAATTTCGAGTTCTAAATCGGTAACTGTGGAATGTACGAGGCTAAAACTGGTCTTAAGAAATCCAAGAATATCGCAACAACCGTGGAACTGAAAGTACTCCCCAAATACGTATGTACTGTGATGAAACATACAGGAACTCCAAAATATAATTTAGAAGGAGTAGAATGTGAAAATAAAGTAGCTCTTTATATATAACTGAAATATACACAGAAACTGGGCTTGAAAACTGTTATAACATTTATTTCGGTTCTCCAAACGGTTCTGAAGAACCTGTATTCTGAATAACTGTTACGAAGAACCGAAATTTCCAACTATATTATCTGATTCGGTTACGGTTCCTATTTCGTTCCTCATATCGGTACCACAATCGTTGTATTTTCGGTTTTATATCGGTTCCGAAACGGTTCTAGTATCAATTCTTGTATCGACTTTTCCCTAATTGATATCATTAATAATGTATTACAGCTACAGATTATCTACTGTATATTGAAATTTCGGGTTTTTAAACAGTTATTTGGAATAAAGGTTCTCCATATAGGTTCTCCATTCTCCTTATATAACAATACTAAACAGTTATTTTCGGAATCGTTTCAAGCCCTGCACAGAAATAAAGGTGCCTCCAGGTCACCGCCACACGTGTGGCAGGAATTACGGCAATCACAGTGCACTACTTCGAAATTTGCCAATCACGGTGGCGTCAACGTAACCAGGTTATTCGATAATTACGGATATCAGCCACGGAAACTCAGTTTAAGAGCCAGTTAAGAATGTTTAGCCGGACACACGGCGAGATTCTCGCCTTTACTTTCTCTTTCTTCGTCCGCGTTGCATCGTATGCACCGACTGCACCCACGACAGGAGCCGCGTACGATGCAGCCGTTAGTGAAAGCATCGAGCCGTGGATGCAACAGGATGACCATGACACATATCGCAACTCGATGATATCTTTGGTAACGCGCTCGGTGCAACTTGCGCCGAGCCGATGCAGTTTCTGCGTTTCGTTCGCGATCGAACGTCCCTGCATCGCATTAACGTTGCATGCTTCGGAAAATATTCCCTCGCAAGGCTACCGAGGCGTACCAGCGCTCTGCACTTTGCAGTTGCTCGAAAACACAGAGAGGACAGAATCAAATACGTTAAATGCACTTTAGTGCATTCTGCGTTTCGCTCGAATGCTCCAGAAGGTTTTCTCCCGTGGATCGGATTCCTCGATCGTCCGAAGGAATATCTGAGATCTAGTAGAAGCAGATTATTTAGAATTGAGATGTTCCTGGGGAACCTGACCAGTGCTCTGTAGAAATTTAACCACGCAATTCTACTTTCATATTTCGTTCCCGACCGAATCTTATTTCACCTCCTCTTCTTACCTTCGCATGAATATCACAAAGAAGTTCCATGAAATTGCAGGGAATATCTCTTGAACGTTCTGTCCGACAGATTGAAACGTCTCGAGTTGCTCGGCAGGTGAATTCAGAGGATCGTGGGTACGCTCTGTTCTGCATTCTGCACGGCTTTCTATGTGCACACGACAAAACGTCATTGAAATGATCTTGGCGGGTGTATAAGCGGCTTCGTTTGCTCGACCTTGGGAATATTTCTCAGCCATCGGTTAATTCATGCATTTATGCAGTCGTTGGTGTTTACGTTCGGACAATAAAACTCTCGCCAACAACCTATGTTCTATGGGTCAGTCTATGAGGCCTTTTCACTTTCCTTTCAGCGGTTTCTTCTGATATCTAATGCGGAATCGCCGGTGAAATTCGCGGGACCATGGAACACGTGAACGTGCTCTTCGTCGCGACTTAGATAGCCAATTAAATCTATCTAATCAGCTGGAATTAAGATAAAATGCGATTCAATGCATTCCTGGCTTCGCTCAACTGTTACTTTCCGCCTCGTTAATCGCCGGCAACATTTTAACGTGTCCCCGGTCCGACTTCTCCGCGGAAATCATTTAAACCCGGCAAAATTGGTCGCATTGATAGCTGCGGGAAATCTCACGGGATTCGACGTTCTCCTCTGATGAACTTGGGTGCCTTGAACTTTAGAACAGTGTTCGTTATACGCGGCTCATTTGAATAACTATGCCTCTCTTGTTGGGCGGAGTATTGCTGCAATTCTTGCGAGCCCTGTTGCAGGATGTTTGTACAGATCTTTAAACAGACAGTTTTTTTTTCTGCTGTGATTGGCGTGCCGCTTTGCTATTCTCACGCTTCGAAACGGCTTCGTCGTTGATTCTCACTTAGTCACTTTCGATTGACGCTCTGTCTTCGTTTTTTGTGCGGCTTGAATAATTTTTAGGTGAATAATAATAGGCGCTCCAGGTCACGAGACGCTATACATATATTCATTCGTTTAATTCGAAGCTTTTAATTTTTTTCAAGCCGAGAGGTGAAAAAAAGTGGTGAATTTAAATGGATTTCTTCGGTGGCTTCTTTGTTCGGGGGAACCTTCGACATAAGGTGAATAATAATTCTCTTTTTATGCTGCTATTAATACTGATTTTAGAGGCCCGTGTCATCCATAATGGAGTCTATATTTTACACCTATTAGTCAGCTGCTTAAAGTTCACTGCTTAAAGATTTATTAAGTGATGTATATACAATCGTCGCTTAGTAACCGAAACGCGAATTAAAATCGCGATCGTGGAGTCGAAAATCGTTGTAGCGATAGTTTCCTCTAAGGCTACCATTCTCAAAGGCGAGGTAGCAGGTAAGAGGGAAATCGTGCTGCATTTCACGTCGATGCAACGAGCCAGGGCCCCGTGGCTGCAGCCAGTTGCATCACTGACCTGCATCGCTGCGCGAGCGATTCCGCGCTCACCGTGTAACCCGCGATTCCCTCGGAATTATTACAACGTTTCTATCATCGATACCACGTAGTCCCGCCAAATCACGCGGCACCGCAATCTGTCAACCCAAATCCATCGAAACGCGTCCCTCTCGTTCAGATCGTGCACGATCTCGTCGAAAATACCGCGAAAATTCGAGCCGGGCTGCAGAAACGGAGGAAGGACTGCCCTCGAGGGACTTTGCCCGCGATTCTCGTGATCGCCGCCCGACTTCTGTGATCGAAATCTTGGAGGATTTAGCCAGTGACGGTGGAAGAGAAGGAGAGGCGGCTGAAACTGCGGCGCTCGTAAATCGGCGGCCTTGCGGATTATATTTTTCAGAGAGAAAGTCGCGTTGCAGTGTCCTCGAGCTGCGTGAATGGCAATCAGCGGAAAGTTTGTCTGGCCGAAGCGTTCGTCGAGCGAAGAAAATAGCGCGGGCATACCGGAAGGGATCACCGGACACGCATCGCGTCGAACCACGTTGTCCCCCGCGGACAGAAGTGTCATCGATAACGAACAGCCGGGAAAAAATACGAGTTCCCTGCGAGCTACGCCCGACCACGGCGCACAATCAAGCCTCTCGACAAATACAGAAGTGTTTTTGAGCCGGTTAACTCGTCCCGAGCGATTTGCTTGCCAGCCGTGAACAGACAGGCCTGTCTAGCCTTCCTTCGGATTTTCTTGCTTGCGTCGCTCGACGCTAAGCACGAGTGAGTTCGAAGCTGTTCTCTGAAGCGTGGAAGGGATTTCGGAGATTCCGTAGGAGCTGGAAATGTTCTGTGTGAAGTTTCTCGGGAGTTTGAACGGGTAGAGGAGTTTCTCAAAGCATCGCAGCTGAAATTGCAACAGTTCCTCAGAGTTAACAGTAAAATTTCCACGAATTTCGGGTGTAGATCCCGAACCGTATCTGTACCCAAGCAACCTGTTGACATCGAAATCGCTTGTACAAGAAGCTTCTAGAAAGATCCCCAACGTATTCTCTGAACAAAGGCGAAAGTAGGCGCAGAGTCACGAACTCGCAGTTTCCATCGAGCTCTGTCCGACAGAGCGAGCCTGTTAGAATCAAGTAACAGCGCGAGACCCTTGGAAGCTAGCAGATAGTCCCCAGGGCGGGTCCCCGAAAACTGGAGGCAACGAAAACAAAAGCCGGACCGGTTGGCAGGCTTCCTACGACGTGCCATCTAGCGCAGTCACGATAGCGCGTCAGCAGACGGTCGAGATCGCGTTCGACCTTATTGGTTATTTGCCGACTCGATACTTAGTCGCCGGATGACGCTACGCCGCGAGTCCTTGTGCCGATCCTCCTAGGTATAGTCAATCGCGAATGAACATTGGGCGCGTCATGCCGCAGGAGAACGAGAAAACGTTGATCGTGAACGGCGGGGTGGACGTTGCGACCTTGAAGAAGGAGCAGCAACCCGCGCCCAGGAAGATCTTCGGCGGGGAGGATCTGCTGGAGGACAAGCTCGATGCGCGGGACCACCGGCGGCAGGATCTGAACGGGATGCCGGAGCTGAACGGCGACGAGACGGAGGTGAGGGATGAAGAGGTCACCTTGGACCTTGGCGAACCATCCGCCGAAGTGATGGACTACGCCAGGAGGGAGCTGGGGGAGACCGACGAGGTCAAGTGCCAGACGATTCAGGAGCTGCGGGACATGATTTACGGTAATTGGGGGATTTCTTAGCTGTTAGTGGCGCTCAGGGGTGCATCCTTAAGCGGGCTTCTGTTTCATAGAGAGGGGGGAGTGCCTGCCGCACAGGATGGACGACGATTTCCTCGTCAGGTTCCTCAGGGTGAGGAACTTCAACGTGAACCGTGCCCATCGGCTGGTAAGTTGATCGCTTCACGGACCGAATGGCCGAGGAGCTTATTAGCGCGGCTTAACGTACTAAGTTGATCGGAAATTTGCCATTCGATAATGATTATACAATACCGCGAGAGGCGAGGTAGGTAATTTACAATCCGGCGACAGCGCGACGTGATTCGACGAACGGGTACGCTTGCTATAGTTGCACAATCATGCCAAGGCGACCCGAACCGGTAGACAGATAGGTATCTGGCCTGGTAGAAAATGTAGTCTTTAGAAAAATTGTAACTGTGTCTTTCACTCGTCCTCATTATAAATATAGTAAGGCAATTTGCATCTGTTCGCGTGGAATAGAGAAAGTTTCCCACAATTGTTCTAATCAGTATATCTTCCACGTTGAATCGTGGCCATTGTCGCCACTCGGGCATAATTAAACTACTATTATCGGTGATCTATGTACATACGTAGTTAGCTTTCTAACAGTTATTAGCAAAGATTATGGAAAGTTCTATCGGCATCGCTTTTCGAAATCCCGACATCTTCGATCTCCTTTAATTGCTTAATGTAGTTAATTAGTAATGGATCGTAAGTGTGATATCACGCGATATAGGATCGAAGGGAAGGATTCGAGCAGAAGAAGAAAGTGGAAAATAACGAATCTGTTTTGAGATTTTCAACTGCAAACGGTGCGCATTACTCGATGGGGAACGCGAAACGAATTCGCCATATAACGGTGGAGTTGTTGCAATTTCGCGTGTCGCGGGCACCTCCACCTCTCCCTCGTCCACCTTAACACTATACGTATAGTGGATCGTTAACAGAGTTGATTGCGTTCCGGTCGCCAGCGTGCTTTAATATTTACCTCAATCCGCGCGACTTTTTCCCAGTCCGCGTCCTTTCGCCTCGTTAAAACGGCCCGCGAAACGCTTGAATAATTGCTCGAATGTTCTCGACCCTCCGGCAACTCGAAAAGGACGCCTTTGTAGCTCGGCCCCCGCCATTTCTCTCTTTGCAGAGACGTTAATTATTTGTCAGAGGCGGATATTTGCTCGATGATTACGAAACCCCTTCCCCGATTGCATTTTCTTCGCTAATTTTTAACGAGATCCGCGTCCACTCTGCTTCTATACAACTCCAAGCTCGAGGATGTTGGATAATTCTCTGGGAAATAGGAAAGTAAATGCACGATTTTGTCGATACTCCGGGGAAAGTTCGGTACGGTAACCTGGAATCAAATCTCCCAAGCAACGGGACCAAAAATCAGCCCCTTCCTCTCAAGGGATCTTTCGATAGATAGTGAATTACTACAACTTCAAAGAGGAACACCCGGAGATCCATCAGGACGTGAATCCTCTGGAGATGAAGCATATCGGCGAGGACGACGTGATGACAGTGCCATCGTACAGGACTAATTGTGGCCGGAGGATGATGATCTATCGTTTGGGGAACTGGGATCCGAGGAAGTATCCCGTGGAGGAGATCTTCAAAGCAACGGTCATCGTCCTGGAGCTGGGGGTCCTGGAACCCAGGGCACAGATCCTCGGAGGGGTAGCCATATTTGACCTGCAGGGCATCACGATGTCGCACGCGTGGACTATCACCCCGCAGGTACTAGTTTCTATGTTTCATTTTATTCTTCGATATTTATCGAATCAACAACTGAGAACGTTCTCAGTATCTAATTAAACGAAGCTCCGGGCCCGCGGGCTACTAATTTATCTTAGAGAGATATCTTGGCCAGCGTTATCGATCTCCATTCAGCGTTCTTGAAACTTAAACCATTTATAATGCCCTTGAAACTAATAGCCGCCCCTTTTATCTGACGACCTCCTGTTACATTTATTCATCCCCCGCGAATCCAGCGGAGTGGCTGCGCGGACCTAATGGTGTCCTTGAAACTTCAACGATCTGCAAAGTTCCCGGCACCGATTTTCTTCCGTGCCTCCGCTTCGGAGTTTCTCCATCACTCTCGATTCCTCGTCGCATCGTCACCTCGAAGATGGGAAAGTTTAATGACGCTGAAGCTCCCGACGAACTTTCAGATGCAAGATACTTGCCACCGCAGATGATATTAGCTTCTACTCCGTTGGCGGCGCTAACAGAGATCTCGAAATCGAAGCTGCAAATGAAGGCGTCGACGACCTCGAACACTGGTGACTTCAAATTGGCAGCTTCAAGCCAACGGCTCTCAATCGTCGTCACTAATTTATTGCGCAAGTTGGAGTCTGTTGTCGCTGACTTCTTCCACTTGAAGCTTGTCCTCACTGAGCCCTACGGCTTCAGAATATTCCTCATGGCATTCCTTAACCGATAACTTGCAGCGTTACTGTCATTTCGTTTCAGTTGAACGTCGTCTCTACAAGGTCTTAAAACTCGAGAGTGTCTAAAAGCGTTTTCCTTACTCCAGAATCTAATTTCTTTTTTTTTCTAATTTCTTTTACTTCTGCATTCCTCGATTTAATATTCAAGAATTCTCCACTAGACAAACGGCGATGCCTCTCTACACGTAAAAACAATAAATTAAGAAAACCACCTGCCTCGGTGTGGACGAGTCGTAAATAACCAGATTCCATCCAGTTCGTCATGCTTCCCTTTAGGATCACAGGTTATACCCAAGTCTCTTAAACCTGTTATACACGGAAAATTCCTCAAACTGTTCGAATCCAGCATCAGGATCTTTTTTGTTGCATCATGATTTACCGATGACGTAAATAGTAGTAATCCGCGTTGAGCCAGATTAAGAATACACGAGTCTTAACGAGCAACTCCTGAAAACTGTCTCCACCTCACGGCTCCTTTTTAGCCTGTCTTTTTATCATCCGTCCAGGTGGCGAATATGGTGATAGCGCTGATGGTGACGGCCTTCCCCATGAAGACCACCGCCATACACATTCTGCACCAGTCCTGGGTATTCGACGTGATGTTCGCGGTGTTCAAACCGCTGTTGGACGTCAGGATGCAGAACAAGATCTTCTTCCACGGCAGCAACATGGACAGCCTCCACCAGCACATAGCCCCGTCCCATTTGCCGAAGAAATACGGCGGGACGCGTGAGGAATTGCCTTACTACAGGTGGATGGACACTCTCAGCAAAGACCTTCGAATCGTTAAAGAGATGATGCAGGTCGGTTACATAATCAACCCTGACGTGATGAAGCAAATGGGCCTACCGATCGAGAAGTGAGTCGAAGGAACCCACGGGATCCGTGTTTTCAGAGAAGCTTTTGGTAAACACCCTCGATCGATACTACATGGTAATTCGTATAATTCATAGATGCGTTAGAGACGCGTGCACGATTTTGTATTCGGCATTTTGGAATTGCATCGTTGTTACTTTGGGCACGTGTTTCTCGTTAAGTAGCTTATGTTGTTTTAGACACAGCGGTTGCATTGCTTTGTGTAAGTACACTGTTTTTTTATATGGATTTGTTCACACGGTCATTCTATACACCTCTCCCCAATGTTGTATGTCTATTTCAAGGCTCACGCGGCCTCTATTATTCACGCAGAATATCAATTAAACGTTGGAAAAGGAAGGCTCTCCGTGTTATTTTTCTTTTTGTTTGAGTGAATTGACCGAATGTAGAAGCGGGTCTCGAGGATCGATTCTATCGGAGAAGAGGACCGAGCGATCCTCAGAAGCATGAAATAGGTTCGTCCGTATCTGTGAGTGCCGCTGATAAACCAGCGAGCAGAGTTTTCCAGGCACGGCGGAATAAGGGCTATCAATCTTCCCTTCGAAAGCGTGGTAACTTGCATCGCTGAGCAATGGGTTCACGTCACAATGTCGACCGTCTATTAATAAATGATTTAAAGCAATAACGAGCGAGATCTGATCCTTGTTAAGAGAATGACTCGGGCTAACGCGGGATTATAGACGGTCCTCGAGTAAATAAGACGGATCTGTAATCGTCTGACGCAAATACTCGACTAATTAGAATCGACGAACGATTATTCTGTTTCTTTGCCATCGACATTAATCATAGGTTGGCTCGTAACACCGTGGACTAACGACAGTCTTCTCAGCCCACTAACGTAAATAACAGACGAACGTGATGAGTCTACATGTACGATAAAAAGAACCATACTATGCACTATCATTCTTTTCTCTCCCACTCTCTCTCTTCCCCCGATATTCTCTTTCCAGCAGTATGGAACTGTGACTCCAAGAAGAAAATACTCAGCCTCGTGTCAATTAGGCCTTGAAGCAAACACCACGGAAAAACCACAGATACGTATCAGCCCCTACTGTTAGGCGACCCTCTGTGCTAACTCCCAATTATCACAAAGCAAAACACGTTCCCCAAACTGACCGTGATCAAAAGATTTCCTTAACCGCAGTCGTGTCACTCTATTAATTCGAATAATGCAGGCCCTTCCAGTGCCACTACAAAACGTAATTAAAAATCAGGGTTCCAAGTGTGAAAGTTTGACTGGTGGCCACTGTTAAGCCAACAAGAGCGGGTAAGGGTGAATGGAGGATGCGAGGCACGATCGCGTGATGCGAGGAAAAAAAGAAAGGAGATGAAGAAAAACAGGAATCGAAGGAAGGGTGACCGACATCGAGGCAATTGACGGAAAAACGTCGAAGGGTGCAGCTGGGTCGGTAGGTACGCGTAGGTAGGGCGAAGGGGGTGGCGCAGGTAGGGCCTGGCGTTGGACGCGCTGGGCTTTTGTGGTGGTTGATATCGACCCGCGCGGAGGGTCGGAGCTGTCGGGGGTCGTATGGCGCACGCCTGGACGGGAACGAGGACGAGGAGGTGAACGGTGGCGGCCGAGGAGAGGAGAGACGGACACGGGCGAGAGTGCGGCTCCTTGCGAGGAGTGAGGAGAGAACACCGGCAGTAGTAACCCGGCCAGTACCCCGCGCGCGGGTGCAGCTGCATCCCGAAAACTCGTGTGTGTGTGTGGGAGTGCGTGAGAGTGGCAGCCGCGGCGTGTGTGTCCTCTGCTCGAGCACCGTGCCACGACACGCGAGCAGGGCGGAGTAGAAGAGGGTGGACCGTCGTGTTGGGCGTACGCGCGTGAACGCGGTGTCTGCGAGCCTGCCACCTCCAAGGACCAGGGGCGAGACGGCCAGGGGACCAGGCCTGCAGGTGAGGCGACCGCGACCGCGACCGCGAGGCGGCGTGACGAGGGAACCGCGACGACGTAGCGGCCCGCCGGAGGAGATGTCATCCGAACGGCTGCTTCTGTGCTGCTCGACCGAGTTTCCGCGGGTGTGAGGGTTGCGCCCGGTCGAAATGTCAAGAGTGTGATAGAGGAAGGACAGGGAACGGAGCGCCATGTCACGGAGACACCAGGCCTCGAACGAGGATTCCTACCTGAGCGCGGGTAGGCCGTCGAACCTGCTGCGCACCAGCTTCAACAGCGCCAAGCTAGAGTCCCTGTACCGCGCTTCCTCCCTTCAGCAGAGACGTGGCGGCCTGGAATGCTTCCTGCTGTCGGCCCTCCTCTATGGCGCCCACACGATCGCCTCGCCGGGCCTGGAGCTGCTCGCCCGCGGCCTCACCGCCGTGTTCCTGGGCCTGAACCTCGGGCTCCTCGCCTGGG
Source organism: Andrena bicolor (assembly GCA_960531205.1). NCBI lineage: Eukaryota > Metazoa > Arthropoda > Insecta > Hymenoptera > Andrenidae > Andrena > Andrena bicolor. The sequence continues at coordinate 47,292,261 of OY482664.1, read as the reverse complement.
CCGAACACAACCCCCGAGCCAAGGACGCGCTCTGGTCGGTGATACCGCACGTGGCCTGGAAGCTCTATACCGCACAGCTACTCGCTCAGCTGTTCCTCAAGTCCAACGACGTCACGCCTAGGGACGGACTAGGCTGGCTGTTGCTCTTGCTCTACCTGCTGTTCGCCACCCTGCCGCTACGGCTATCCCTCTGCGCCCTACTCTCCTTCGGCACCGCGCTCGCCTATATCGTCACCGTGGTCGGCCTGTCCAAGGCACCAGCACAGATACCCATCGACGTTCTGGTAGGTTTTTGCCGTCCGTGTCGTCTGTGCCGCCTCTATTGGCGCTGGAACAGATGCAGGGGTGTCTCAGGGACAAGCTCGTCGATCGCCCGGACATCCTCGCGGTATATACCCTTCGTTAGATGCGCTCTTCACCGCCAATTATCACGGTGCACCGCGGGCCCCAGGCTGTCTGCCAAAACTAGGTGTGCCCCGGCTCTTATTGTTCTAGAGCGCCAGCGTCCAATAACTATGCTGAATGCGTCCCTGGGCTGTTGACTCCCGACACTCAAGTGCGCTACTGCACTCGCTCCCTGCTGCTTTTATGACATCGCTATATCTGTTCCAGCGACTATGGATTGGTGTCGGGAATGGGGATGGTCTGGGTTGGCGGTGGGTTTTACGAAGTCAACTGAAGATTTTCGTATTCAGCTTTCGGTAGCTGTTCATTGTTCTCTGTGGATTCGTATCGAAGGTGGGGAGAGATTATTCGGCGGATTTTGGGAAGACGGGGTAGAAATTCTGGGATTGATTTTACTTGGTGGAGTACGAAAGAATCGATCGTGTACGCAAGGGTACGAAGGAGTGGATGAAAATTCATATATTTCAGTTCGCAAGAAATATTATCTGCTATTGGAGTTAAGACGTCTCAAGCCCCCAACGATTCAACCCCACTCGAGCAATCGATTAGCCATTGAACGAGTGTCTATGTTATCTCTATTGTCAGGCTTTTTAATTGATGTCTGCTTTCAAGCCTGCCCTCTATCCTCACAATTACTATCCCTAAATAGTATCAAATATTAACAATTCCGTCTCCTTTGAGACTTTCTAGAGCACTTTTGCTAACTGAAGATACCTTTGGAGTCATCCATAATCCAAATTTCAAGTTAACTCAAATTTTAAGTTCACTACTCCAGTCAATAGATATTATTAGACGCAGTCTCAAACCTTTCCCTTGCTTGCGAACGATATTTACGACGCAACTCCCTAAGGTACTCGATATTTCGTATCATTTAAGCCCGATAACGAGTAATTCAGAGGAGTGGAATCAGCAATTTAGCCTGTGATTTGAAGTGATTACGAGGTTCGACAATTGTTGCAGCCTATAAGTCCGTAGAACTATTGTAATTCGTTGGCGATACACTCTCGACCATAGACCTTACGTGTCTCTCGATCGATTGATACACAATACGCGGCGCCGTTCCTCCAACTATCCATTCTAATAAAATAACACATAATAACAATTATGCAACAAGTTAACCCTAAGTCCGATTAACTTTTTCATTACGCAATTCCTCGAGCAATTTCTGGAAAATCATTCTCGCGATTGCGTGGCGTCGCCCGTATTCTGCCTCCAATCTCCCCAGGAAGGAAATTAATTTTTGTGTAATTAAAATTGAAGAAGCCCGACTCGCCAGCGGCCCCCTTCAATCCCAGCCTTCGTGCTCATCTTTCTCTTCGACGTGAATCCCTGCTTGTTCTTCCATCGCAGCCTCGTTCTCTCGATCATCCCAACTCCCCATCGGGGGGTGGTTAATTAGCAGTTTTTGTCGATACAGGAGCTCGCCCAGTTGCTGATTAAAGACGACGAGGTCCCGTGGGCGAAAGGCGACTCGAGGAAGGGGCGGACGAGCAAGAAAAGTTCGTAATTAAGCGGGGAAGTTGGCGAGACGTGGCGGATCGGGGTCGTGGAAGAAAACGGCTGAATTCAGGGGGATATCAGGACAGCCGTTTCGACGGCGAAAATCCCGATTAATCGACTTCTGATCGGGGATGGCCGGTAATGAGCAATCTGTCGCGACTATTAGCATCGCAAATTCGTGTCGGGGCTGAAATGCAACGGCAGGAAGCTCCGACGATTGCACGGCGGAAAGCAGGTGAAATTGAAAACTTTCGCCGGAGCTTCTTGCGCCGATGTTGCTTCCACGAGATTAGACTCGCCTCGATCGATCGTTCGCCGAGTTCCGACAAGATTTATGGGGTATAAACGGGTTGTTTCCTGGCGAATTCGACGGGTCTGCTGGCAGTAAAGGAACTTCGAATTTTAATAATGGTCGAGGGGGTAATTTCTCGCTAATTTTCTGTCGCGAAGCACCGCCATTAAGAGCGTTTCCTCTCCGGGGAATTTCCACGGATCCCCCCAGCATCGTTCCACGGTCTGGTGTTGGAAAATTGCTCTCCGGCACCGGGCACCGAAACAGAGACGCGTCTCTGCACTTCGAGCGTCGGTGAAAGTTTTAAGCATCGCGTTTCCCGTGTAAAAAAAAAAAATGACGAAGCTTCCATGCATTGTGCTCGTTCGTTTAGAAGTTAAAATTGGACGTTCTGGCCGGGAGTAATGAAACCTAATGACCGTCTTCCTGTTAAAAATTGGAGAAACCTATACACTGCGCGGTGGAAGTAGGGCGTTCCGCTGACGGATTCGTCAGAATGTCTAAACGAATTGTAATTGCGTAATACGAGGTATTATATGCATTACGAATACTATTGGAATCTGAAATATTTTGAAAACCTTGATGGGTCTCGAGAATTTTAATTAGTTTTCTCTTCCTTATTCGCCGAACAAAGGCTCGTCAAGTCTTTCAACATCCACGAAGACTTCCCAAAATTTCTAAACTTCGTATAACATTCAAACCTTTCGGCAATCTACAACCACACATCCACCCACTCGAACTTTAATCAATTTACGAAGTTGCTTATTGGCAACCGGTTGCAACAAATATCATCGACTTTCGTTCGCTATTCCTAGCATCGCGGAAGCCGTGGCCGAAAATACACCGTGGACTGTGACGGGGCAGGTGTTCCGTTGCAAATCTCCCTAGACAAGGACGATCGCGAAAGCGAAAGTTGGAGGCGTGCACGTGGTTCTATCGTTAGTGACACTCGAGTAGAGTTCGGTCAATGGTAGTTTAAAATAGAGAGAGGCAGAGAGAGAGAGAGAGAGAGAGAGAGAGAGAGAGAGAGAGAGAGAGAGAGCGAGGGATAGAAAGAGAGATGCGCAATGACGCGACATGCCGCCTTTTCCCATGCACGACGCCCGATCGGTTTTCAATGGCAGGAACGTTTCTTTGAAACGCCATTCAGTTGACGAACACAGCTACGTCGGTTCGAACGGTAATTCCAATGATCGCCGGCTGTTTAATGAACCCTCCAAGGGGTTTCCCCGGAGCCTGGCAACCCTTTCACTCACGGGCATGTGCCAGGAGAGCGACGCGTGCAGCTTCTCGCACCGAGTGCAATGTCGTTCATGAATAGAAATTTACAGCGTGTCAAGTTGAAGATCAGGTACCAGACGGGAATCCCCTGTCCTTTCAGGAAATAATGATCAGATGTATTTGAATAGACAGCACTATATTCGTAACCGCTACGCGCGGCCAAAGGTATTCTTCTTCTCTGATACCCTTCCTGCAGAGAGTTCAATCAGAATTAGTCCATTATTTCTGCGTGACAAACGATCCCAGCGGACACGCTCGAATGGTGAATGGCGCGCTATCGAGCGTGGTGGATCAAACATAGGACGTCGGACGGTTTCCCGTGAAATACGTGAAATTAAAACCAGGGAGGCGTGGAGGCGTCTGTTCCCAGCGGTGCAGGAACTAGTCGTTTCACGGATGACGCGGCACCGCGCTCCCTCCCCCAGATGAGTGGGGCAATTCAATTTCGCCCAACAAATTCGAACGTCATCCAGGAATACGGAAGCGAGCGGATTGAAAGCCTTCCGAGCGGGCTACTAGACCGTTCGGATCGAACCGACGTGCACGCCTGGCTTGTGGGACAAAAGTGGCTTATCGATCGGCTTTCTTGGAAATTTAGCGACGCTTTCGTCGTACCCCCCGGACTTCGTGCTTGGAACGTTGCGGCGAGGACGTCGATGCGGCGTATCGATAATAATATTTGACAGGCTGATGTTTTCTGCGGATTATGATTAGGATTTCTATGCACTGGTGTGCTTGGATATGTTGGTGTATTTTGGTGTATTCGCGTTGGAGTGGTTAGGTACTGAGATGTTGGGGAATTTTAGGTCATTAAAGTATTGGAGAATGAAACTCTTCCGTTTCAGTTGATTCATTTATTTTCCAAATACGATCCGGAATATTTACTGTGTAAAATCCTGAACGGAGCTTTCCCCTCAGGTCCTGACAGTGACACTCTCCACCGGCGCAATGCTGCTAGGCGCTTCCAGCTATTCCTTAACGGAATTCCAGCAACGCCGAGCTTTCCTCGAGACCAGACAGAGCCTGGAGGTTCAACTGGTGATCGAGGAGCAAAGCGCCGAGCAGGAGAGGCTGCTCCTCAGCGTCCTACCCGAGCACGTAGCGGTGAAGATGCGACAGGACCTAGGCGCCTCGTTGGACACGCAGTTCAAGAAGATCTATATGTCGAGGCACGAGAATGTGTCGATCCTCTATGCGGACATCGTGGGTTTCACCGCCATCTCCTCCACCTACAGCGCCAGCGAGCTCGTGAAGATCCTGAACGAGTTGTTCGCACGGTTCGATCAGCTCAGCGAGAGGTACGTCGCGATTAGTTCCTTGGGAACAGCTAACAAAAAGGTTTCATAGTAGAGCGGTGTATCTTGCTATCGATTTGTGACGGAGGAGAAATCACGGTGCAATTGTAATTCCAAGGGATCGCCCAATAAACGTTCGGAAGACAAACGGATTAATCGACGGGGAAGGTATTGGCGGCGCGAAAGAATTCGTTCAGTTTACAATCCACTCGACTGACCCGGATAGAAACGGCGCCGCGACCCCTCCCTTCCCGCGGCTAATGAAAATCCTGAAATTGCCAGCCGCGAAATTGACTTTATCGGTGAATTCCGCCGAGTCCTTCTCTCCGTCCCGTCGCGTCAGATCCTCGGAGACTCGCGAGTCCTTCGCGGGGCGTCTCCTGGCAATCAATACGTCCCGGGGACGAACTGGTATCGTTACTGCGCTTCCACGAAGCGATATGATTATTTTCCATGCTCGAAGCTTAGACTATATCATTAAACATCTTACGTTCGGATCGTCAGATCGCCGATGAATGTCGATAGTTTGATTTCTCTGAGCTCTAAAGACTTTCTTATTGGCTGACGTCGAATTCAGCCTGGCTCTGCTCCACTTCGGGGGAAGAAAAATTGGAATTTGTTTGGCAGAAATAACGTAAAAGACTGTGAAGGACTGTTGAGGAACTGGGGCGAGAAATGGGAATGCTTTTGACCTTAGGAGTCCTGAATTTAAAAAAAATATGTCACCGCTGGAGATCGACTTTATTTATCTTCTCTCTAAGCAGATATATATAAACATCGAGCAGACAAAATAAGAAGAATGGGAAGAAATGTATCAGACGCAGATTCACTCGCCGTGTAACGCCAGCGCCAGTAGTATAGCTCAACGTATCTTCCACTTGAAACACTTCTCGACATGTACACTTCTTTCCACTCGCTAAGCACCGACTCGAAACGAAGCAAGGAACTAAGTCCCCTTCCTTCCCCTTCCTGAAATTAAAATCTCGCCACTCAACCCCATTTCCACGTCACTATTTCGATCTCGAGTTGCCAGTGGTACAGTCAATATACCACGCCCTCGTTGACTTATTCCACTTAAGAGGCTCATCAACGCGCGGGTGTATCTTTCTTATCAGCAGACCGCTACTTTAATCCAGTATTTCACTTCGACATTCCGCCTGAACTGTCCAGTCTCTCGCTAACCGTCGAACCACGAATTTTCAGGTACGAGCAGCTGCGAATCAAAATCCTCGGCGATTGTTACTACTGCATAAGCGGGGCTCCTGTCGAGAGGCCGGACCACGCTGTTCTGTGTGTCTACATGGGCCTGTCCATGGTGGACGCCATTAAGTACGTCCAGCAGACAACGAACAGCCCTGTTGACATGAGGGTGGGTATACACACTGGGGCGGTTCTCGCTGGTGTCCTCGGACAGAGGCAGTGGCAGTTCGATGTTTACAGCAAGGACGTCGAGCTGGCGAACAAGATGGAGAGCAGTGGAAGGGCAGGGTGAGATATTTTTATTAATTCATTAATTCCAGGCAGGATTATTGAACGCACTTTCTCCTCGTGGTAAGGGGTGATGCAAAGGAAGCAGCTACGAACGATAGAAAAGAAATCTTCGAATACTACATCGCTAAAATTTCACGACACGCTGAAAGCTATCGATACGGCGGCATATCAAAGGCGTCCTTAACGCTCGCGGTCACATAATGAGCGCACTCCCCGTGTATATCTTTGACATTAATTAGCCGGAGAAACGCCTGGGGAGCAATTTTGAAAGCCCCCGGTCGCGCTTTAATTTCAGCCAGCCGTATTAAAGGGTGAAATGTCTGAATCGCCCTGGCGAAACCTACCCCTCGGCGCCTTCGCTTTAACAGCCTACTGACACAATTGTTTCGCCCAGTTTGTGCTACACTGACGTTCCAAGTACTCGCCTACGACGAGAAATTCGTGCAAGACACTCTCGCGGTGAAAGATAATCGTAAAACGGAGGAAGTACCTACGTAATCATAGATCTCCAAGGGAACTTTCCAGTTACCTTCTACTTCTGCTTCTCGAATTGCTTCGTCAAGTGTCCCTTGCCTTCCCCTCTCGCATTTTGTTGCGTCCCAAATTGGTAGCCGTCTGAATGGGAGTAACAGGAGACGCTTTGAAACCCCAAACGGGTAAATCAATTCCCCCCCGAGCCGTTTGCGCCATCCGAGCGGTGGAACGAAAGGCGAGCGCCCGAATAACAGGCCGTTGAAATACTTGAAGGAGGGTGCACATCTCGAACGTGACTCTGAGCTTCCTGAACGGGGAGTTCGAGGTCGAGCCGGCCCGCGGCGAGGACAGGGAGGAGGCGCTGCAGAAGGCGGGCATCGTCACTTACTTCATCGTCAGGGCGCTGAAGCCGTTCAAGCCGGCTGTCACCAAGAGTCTGGCGTCTCTGACGGACCAGGAGACCTCGAGGATGACGATGGAGAGCGCGAGGGATATACGGAACAAGGAGGACTCGGAGGAGTTCAGGCAGAGGCTGAGGAAGGAGCTCGACAGCAAAGGTGGCAATCAGCGGCAATCTCTTTGATTCATAGAACGTAGAGCACCAGTAGCTTCATCTCATATCACGATACACCTTCATAGACTTCTAGCTGTCTCAAGTTCTACGGTTCAAGCAACTTCTTGACTAATTTAACAACGAATCGTGTGAACAGGTGGAGGGGCAGATCTAAAGGGCCACGCGCATTGGTTGACGCTGAGGTTCAAGGACACAAAAGTGGAGTCCGCGTTTCACCACGCCGAGGAAGCTTTTTCACCATTGTCCCTGATCGGTGGGCCGTTGGTAATGGTCTGCGCCGCCCCAGTTTGGAGGTTTCAACCATGGGGTCCGTTCACATGGGGTGGCTTAGGGGTGGTCGTGCTATTTGCCGTGGTGCTGGCGGGTGCCACTTGTTTGGGCAGCGCTATAAAGGCTATGTGGCTGAGGAGAGCTCTCGCTTTGATGATGACCTTCTCCCTGGGTGACTTTTTGCTTCTCGATATGGTACGTTCATCCACTGTGTTATTTCACAGATTTCCACACATTCTACTTAGCTTGTCACTTATTCCTGAGTCAATGCCATAGAAGTCTTGTGCGTCTGTATATTTGGAATCGAGAACCGCACCCCTGTAGAGACACTCGAGAGCTAATTGCATCGAAAGTTGAGACGTTCGATTCGATGATAGTACGGTTTCAAGTCTCAACGAAGATTACAAGTCTCCGATGAATTGGTTGGTTTCAGTCCCCTAAAGAATTAACTGTTCAACACTTCACAGAGCAACTGCGTGGTCATTGAGGAACAGATTCCGGCGTTTAACGCCACGGTCACCCTGTCGACGAAATGCCCCTATCCTTCTTATTACTCGTACATCGGCGTCCTCACCCTGGTGGCGATCTCGATGCCGACCTACATATGCTACCTCGGCAAGGCGTACCTGATGTACAGCATCGCCGGCATACAGTGTTTCATCAACATCTGGCTGCTGGGCTCCAAGCTGGACTGGGAGGACCACGCCTCCTCACCGCTCGAACCAGGCCAGTTCCCATCGAAGTACTGCCTGTCGGCCACCTTGCTCATCGTGGCCACGTCGTTGGTCATCGTGGCTCGATACGTGAGTAACTAAACTCCGTTCTCACCGAACCCGATTCCATGTCACAGCGGTTCCTGTGTTTCTCGCTGGAGCTTTTATCGAAAGCTTCCCGAGCAAATACATCAGAATCGGAGGATGCGCTCTCGAGCACTCGAGCGTCGATTATACATCCCGCAAAAACCCTCCAACCCCGTCCGTCAATATTATTTCCCGCCGGGCACAGTGACGGTGGCTCGCGATCCGCGCTTCCACGGATGAAATCGCGGCAGAAGTGTCCCGTTATAGCAAACGAATCCCGCGAAATTGCTTTGCCAACTACCAGCTCCCTTTTGTTCTCCTCGATCGACCCCATCAATCAGAGTCGATTTAATCAGTGGAAAAACGAGCTTCTTCTGACACGGGCGAGCTCGGTGGAGTGGTTAAGGATTGGAAAGGGGGCGGGAGGGGGTTGGGTGCTCGATTCGGGTGGCTCGAGGTTGGTGGAATCGATTTACAGGCGGAGAAGTCCAGAAGGATGCTGTACCTTCGTGGTCGCGAGGTAGTGGCACAGAGGGAGAGGGCTGCTGACATGACGTGCAGAAATGGCGTGCTGATATACAACATCCTGCCGCCCCACGTGGCCGCCTACTTCCTGTCCAGGGCGAGACATCACGACGACCTGTACAGCCAGAGCTACGCGGAGGTTGGCGTGCTGTTCGCCAGCATGCCGAACTTCGCCGATTTCTACAGCGAGGAGAGCATCAACAACCAGGGCCTCGAGTGTCTCAGGTTTCTGAACGAAGTCATATCCGACTTCGACGCGGTGAGTCAGTCTCCATTCGCAACCCCCGGAAGCTCGCGGTCGCGGGGTTAAAAGAGCACTATGGAGATTCGTCCCTGCCGTTCTGTCCGACAGATCCTCGATCAGCACAAGTTCAAGGATATCATCAAGATAAAGACGATAGGCTCGACGTACATGGCCGCGTCAGGGATAACAGAGTCCGAGGAGCCTGAGGACGCACCGCGATGGGGGCATCTCTGCACCCTGGTCGAATTCGCACTGGAGCTGAAGAAAGCCTTGTCGAGCATCAACGAGCAGAGCTTCAACCACTTCGTCCTGAAGATGGGCATCAATCACGGCCCGGTGACCGCTGGGGTCATCGGGGCCAGGAAGCCACATTACGATATCTGGGGCAACACCGTGAACGTGGCGTCCAGGATGGAGAGCACCGGGAGAGTCGGTTGTATCCAGGTACAATCTCGTGCGACACTTACCCTGTTGTAAATTCTTATATCATTTCAATCTCGAATTAACCGTATTCCTCGGAGGAATCGTCATTCTTTTCAATGACACTTGCACCCTGAAACTGACAGTCATCTGCCGATTTGATCTCCACATTCGACGAACGTTGCAATCGTAGGTCACCGACGAGACAAGGAGGATCCTGGAGCCGTTCGGCTTCGGTTTTGAGCAACGCGGCCTGGTGTTCGTCAAGGGCAAGGGTCAGCTGCTCACCCACTACCTGGTGTCCAAGGATGGCGTGTCCTTGAACCTGGACAGCGACCTACCGGTCGAACCCACTCATCCGATCATCTACCAGTAGGCTACTACTCGAAGGCTCTAAAACTGCAACGCAAACACTTCCTCGTTCACGAAGACAGGTTTCTCTCCCCCTTGAACCCTCCGCGGGGTGGTTCGAGCCGAAGGGACATGGAAATCGTCGGCGAGCATCGGCGGGCGTGAGGCACGCGTCGATCTCCCGAGATATGGGAAAATGTAACGGGAGAAACGAATTGTAGGAGATTCTAAGTGTGTTCTTGTACTACGAGCAGATGACGGATCTGCGAGGCTAGAAAATGTTGTATACGAATGAAACGGAGATTGAGCGGGGGACGAAGGATGTTTTTCAAGATAAAAATGATCGAGAACAGAGCTGGGCAGTTTCGATCGATTTTACCGCGTAGGGTCGTAGAAGATTTCCTTTTCAAGCAGTGGTTATCCTTCTTTATAGATTTTTTATTCACACAAAGCTGAAGACACTTGGCTAACTTGGAAAGTATTGAAACTGTGTTCAATGAGAATTTTTAAACGACGCCCAGCTCTGGCGAGAAAGTGAACTGTCGCCGTTGCCACAGATGAATGATCACTTACCGCTGTTGCGACCGCAGTCTACTGCTAATATCGATCGTATTAGCACGGAGGATGTTCATCGAAGACGAAGAACAGGGTACAAATTGAAGAAATAAGTAGGTTTAGGGAGCTTGCGCGAAGATTCAACGGGGGCCCTCGATTCGAGAGGCGATCCTCTAGGGAACGATGTTTTTCGTCGCTCAATTAGTCGTGGTCTTCGAATTGACCGTTGTAAATTGTTTTAACTAAGATTAGGCCTTCAAAAGAGTCCTATTTTACGTAGACCAGTGTAGCCGCGAGGTAAGAAGACTCGTCGGCAGTAGTTTGTCTCAAAGGAATCCATTAAATGGTGGGGAAAAATTGAATCTGAAACTAGCGAACCTTGATGCATCAATTTAATATTATCGTCGAGCTGTAAACGCCGATCAATCTATCGTTGCGAAGATTTTATACTAAATTATAGTTTTCACTGATGTAGTAGGCGCAATCTTCAATTTGCAGGTGGCTGTTAAAATTACAATCCAAGAATTCATTCGAATCGTGCATATCTAGGATAAGCATGGTTCCGCGGATAAAACGGAGAGTTAATATTGTTCAGAGAATGGAGAAACGCGTCTATAGTCGGGGCGAAATCAATTGGACAGCTGGGATCACTGATGGGCTACCCCCACTCTTACCGTTCCCCGCCCTCTCGCGTAAATTCGAAGGCACGTGTCCCCTGCAAGGGTGGGGGAAGTGTTCCGCGTGGCCCGTCGATTTCGCCCGGACTATAATCGATCGTCTGCCATTCTCGTCGCTCTAGAGTCGATACGTAACTTAAGAAAGTGTCTAGGTCGTAATCGTTGTGGTAGATCGCTGATCTTGACTCTATTTTTCTAGATCCCGCGACGTGCACGTTCGATGTTAATTAACAGCAGGCGCCGGCGGTCAATTAGTGGTGAGGCTATATTTCCTTCTAACGTGGCTCGCGGAGATCTCGAGCTTCTTCTCGGTCATTCGATTATCGTCAACTGTGTGCTTTCCTACGATCTCGATCGAATTCTTGCAACGCGATATTACGGGATTGCCATTGAATCCGCGAACGTAATAATACTCAAAGCTTGCTGGGTTCTCAAGTCCTAACTGAGTTTAATAAAGGTGACCCTTTCTTCTTCGGACGAGATTGTTGTAAAAATTCGATCTCGAATGTAATTACCTACAATAGTTGAGTCACACGGAGCAGGGCTAATCGTCATATAATTGGCGGTTCGGTGTGCATACGGTACTGTCGATGGAAACTTAACCGAGTACTCCCCAAACGAGAACGAATGTATGGAATTGCGTACCGTTAGTCTGATAGAAACTCGACGAATTTCGTCACTCTGGAACTTCGTATGATTCTGGAACGGAGGAGCAGTTTCGGCAAGACGAAAGCTGATAACGTGGGGAGGAAGACATCGAAACGCGACGTGGAATCACTTCCATGTACTCTTTTTTTTTTTTTTTTTTTTCTTAATGTGCGTTTGCTGGAGAATTGAGAGACCGAGACGGGGAGAACGCGTGCAATCGAGGGAGAGGAGTGCGAAAAGTGGTGAAAAGCGAAATCTCATGATCTAGGTGCGTGCTTAGGAAATGCCGTTGAAAGTGCGAGCGCCGTTTCGACGTTAACTCCTTTAAATAGAATCTGTCCCTTTGTGTTTTACACGCGAGGAAAGATGGGAAGCTCCAGCTGAGTCGTTTTGTATCCAAATATTCTAAATTAGAGCGAATTGCAGCAGCCCGTTACAAGCGACATCGAGTTGAAGGGGCGCTTGCACGGTCAACAGCGCGATTCAAGGAAGATTCGTCGGTAAAAGAATCTCTATAGTTTCTAATTCAATTATATTTTTCTGCGAACAGAGTCGTCGATTTATATTAGAATGCGACGGAGATTTCTTAGGCGTTTAGATTCGATTTACTTCTGAATATACAAGGTATTTCATAAAGCTCCCGGCATTACTCGCTCGCGAATGATTCCTCTGATAAAGGCGAAGAAATTTTGAGGAGTAACGGTCCCTCGAGTAACTCGAGGACCGAGGGGCTTTCCGGTGGATGTTGCTCTTTAGAGTCATCTTGTACTTGCTCTGGAGATTCGTTTCGGTGTATCAAGGGCTTTGTGAAACATCCTGGGTCGTTAGTAGGATGATGTTCGTTCATACAATCGACGTAATCGAAGACTATAGAACTCGATCCACGATCACCGATATAATAATTTATTTTTCTACAGTTTGAGTCGCCGAGTTGATCGCAGACCAAAGATGACTCGAGTTCGTACAACGCACACGATTATGATGGGAGGGAACGAGGGGGCAGTTGTTAATCCTTTCGTCGAGAAACTCTTCGAACGCGGAGCAGTCTGAATTAGTCCTGCACGGTTCACGGGAAAGTCGAGCACACAGACTTATATTTAAGTACAAAATCGTGGACGCGGTAGAGAGTTCTTAATCGCGCCCTGTTTTTTAACGGGCGACTCGTTTAAACGAAGGATATCTACTTCATAGTTGACTCTATCTGGTAGTCTTTTCTCCAACGATACGTTGCCCATATTTCATATAACCTACGTGCAGCGCGAAAGGATTAAAGGGAGGGACAGGGACGGAGGTGGTGTGACCGGAGAAAGCACGGCCTAAGCGCGATTAAAAGCGGGCAGACTGGATAGATGTAGCGATAGAGGAGGACGGAGGATCGAATCGAACTCTTTCGAAGGAAAGCTGGCAGAAAACTTTTCCACTTTGCTCACTTACGAAAATACTCGTTCGAATAGTCTCTTGTAAGTTTCACTGCGACGCCAGTGAAGCATTCTCGTATTGGGGCAGTGAAAATGCCCCTTCCCATATACAAATTAAGTTCCCCAACAAGTTTGATACTCTAGTCAACCCCCCCCCTTTCCTTTCTAGACAATCGAAGGTCTTTCCTTCGTCAGGGCTTCAGAGTCGCACAAGAGAAACGGGGAGAAAAGAAATCAGCACGCGATACTTAACCCTCAAACCTTCTCCCAATGGACACGATCGACGCGCTACACGCGTCTCCGCGTTCCCGAAAGACGGAAACGAAGGGAGGGCATGCGAATGGGTGGCGCAATCGCGCGAATACTCGCGTCGGATCAGGCGGGGATCTTGTAAAGTAGCAATAAAAGGAAATTCGTGTACATACATACGTTGCGTATAACAGAAGACGTCGGGTCGATTTGTGCGGGCCAGGGGCAGAGAGGGACGAGAATTTGTCTGTCTTTTTAGCGTCATCGTAGACGAGAAGCCAGGGGAGAGCGACCCAGCCGAATGTGTGTGTGTATAGTCGTGTAAGGAGAATTATATCATTGTAGATATATCCTAGTACCTTAGATGTGAGACTACGAAGAGGGAACAGTTGTTGTAAACTTTCAAAGTATACTTCTTCAGACACAGAGGGATGGAGACACAGAGCGGGACTCATGGGAGTCGGGTGGAATCACGCGACTGTAAAATAAAAGGCTCCTTTGCCGATGTAAAGGAATGTTTCTTGCATCGCCAGCCCTCCTCCCTTTTCAATTTTTAGATCCAACGTACGAAGGGATGCTCTTCTTTTTTTTTATGGTTCACTTTTGTATTTTTAAGGAACATGATTTCAGGCGAAGGAGAAGAAGAGGAAATTTGAGCTGGCTTCGGAGTAAAGGCCCTTGATCGATCAGTGGTTCGAGTCAGCGTGCTCGTTCGTAAGTAGAATGCGTAAGGCCGGGAAGTATAGTCAGACAAGCTGACGTGGACTTGGGAACTTCCACTTTGGGTTGATTGAACGGTTGGACAATTCTAAACTTCAATAAGTGAAACTTCAATGAGTGATAACACTGTATAGATAGCCATTTCACTTGCACTATTTTTCTTTCGTGCAATTACAATTGTTGTGTGATTGCATGCCGAGGGTGGAAATAATTTGACGAGACGAGAAGAACTTTATTCATGAAATTTATTTCGAACGTGGTCGAAAGTTTCTTATTACAATACCAAGCGATCGATCCAGGAAAACTTTCAGACGACTCAACATTTTGTCTACTCTGTTTGTAGACAATAGAATAGTTCACTGTAGAAATTAGAGCGAGTGGACAGAATTAATTACAGCATTTATATTGATTTTACGTTCTTCTCCCGTGGCAGCGTAAACCACGACCTCTTCCACGCAATTACATCTAAGTTTCCATCTTTCTAATGGAAACTTTCCTGCCATTCTTTATTGGAAAACATTTTCATTTCACACGGAAGTCAGCCCGATTTAGTCGATGTAAAAAAAATTCTTTCGCCATTCTTCGAACCGTCGCGACTCGTATGTATGTATTCTTCGCGTTTACATTAAAAAATTATTAGAGTGCGGCGTTTTTAACAATACATAGCACGACGCAAAAGAAACAGAGGACGCACCTGTCTATAATACTTGTATATAGATATATTTACAATGTATGTATAATACGTGTGCATACATGTACGTTTCACGTTTATCTTGCTCGATAAAAATACCAACGTTACGCAAAGCTAAGAAGAACATCCCTCGAACGCTTCTCCCTTCGTGAAACTCGGAGCTCGGAAGGCAATGGATGAGGAAACAAAGTACATATCTTCGATCAATAAATCGGTAACTTAGAATTCAATGTAAAGTAATACGTGAATGAATAAGAAAGATGAAACGAAACAGGTGAAAGGTGTAGCAAAATATTTATTTATAAATAAAGATCTCGAAGGAAAATTACTTTTCGGAGCCTCCTAATTTCACTCGGAGTCTTCCAATTTCAGTTCGAGTACCATTAGCAGCGGAGAGCGCGCTTAATGTTGCATTTACCGTAAGACGGGAAGAAGACCTCATGATTTCATCAGCGACGCTTGCTCGTTAATTATCGAGTATCCACCGCTCGTCGCCGACTTTAATTCGCAGCGAGGATTCTGCTCGCGATTCCCTTAAAATTATCCTCTACATATCGGAGCGATTGTCATCGGGATAGAATTGTGTAAAGCACTTGAATAGTCACGGATTTTACCTAATTACACGCGCTGGCAAACTCAACGCGCCCTTTCACACGGACGAGGTCTCGAAACTCGCAGCCTTTCAATATTATATTTTGATTGAACGAACGCCTTACTTAGTAAAGATGCTTCTAGCTTCGATAACAACCGAAATGAATAAATAGCAACGGCACAGTATCGAAGGGAATTGTTTTCGTGCCAAAATTCATTGCACAGTGCATTTTAGGTAAATGTTTATTATTCAAAAGAGAGAAAACTTTGGATGAACGAAAATTCTACACACATCTATAATTTAACTTGCTACGTGGAATTCTCGATAGCTTTCTGTCCCGTTTGCCGCCTCGTCCGCGTGAACACGCAGCAGCGACGATAAATTTCGAATCATCGATCGCTGCCCACTGTTTCACCCAGTAAAAATACTCGTCTGTAGTGGTGAACCTTCAGCACCGTATCAAAAGTCCACGACTCCGCCGCGAAGCTGCTCCAGCCGCTGCATTCACATACGTGCTCCGTGCCGCCTAAACGACCCGCTTTCAACTTTATTGTAAACCTTCAAGCTCGTTCGTTATACCCTATTTTGAACTACATGTTACTTTCGTGCACCCGAGTCCTTTGCATGCGCGCTGAGCTTTTTTTAGTCGCAGGAGGTTTCGTCGTCATCGTCATTAGACGAAATTGCCCTTTGTGACACGCGCACGGGTGTAGCTTCGTAGTCAAACACGTTGGTGCTACTTTTTGCTCGCCGTCGAGGTCACGGTAGATAGTCTGTTCAGTCGGCGATGATCACGACTTCTGAATACACAATTACTTGGTAATTCACCCCTGTGAAACTTTTCAAATCGACGCAGCGTCGAACTGGAACTCGCAGTGGAACTTTCGCTTCACCCAAAATGAGATTTATATGCAAGTACCCTTTTCATACATTCTTATATGCAAGTGCGCATTTTGGAGGAAAGAAACTGAAACGTCACAATCACTACTTTAAAACCACCAGTCAACGTGCCCCAAGAAAGAGGAAAACACAGACACACCACCAGCGTGGGTAAAACTTAAGGTAAAGAAGAAACCGCCGTTGAAGGATTTCCCATAATAGGGGTTCCACGGCAAACACCCGCAAACATTCAACGCGCTCGATTTTAATCACTTGGATTCACTTCACTGGCTGTCTTTCCGAAAATCGTTCGAGCTGACAGTGCGACGTTGCCGCAAACCTCGTGAAACTTCCTCAAACTCCGTGAAACCTCCCCGAACTTGCACTTCGCGGTAACGGGGCGATCGCGATCGTCGAACCGGCGAGTCAGTCGCCGAAGGAATCGCTGGCACCCGATCGATCGAAGTCCTGCGAGGTGGCAGGCTGCCGATCGGGCACCAGCAGCCACCCTCACGTCCTCACGAACTTGTACACCACCCCGAAGACCAGCACGCTGACGAGGACCAGCACCAGAGCGGTCACCACCTTGGCGAACGCGTTCAGCCCGCTCTCTGTGTGCTGCTGCGGCCTCCTGGTGGGGATGCTCTGCTTCGAGGCCAAGCCCCGGGCTAGAGCCGGAAATGCGAGGCTCTGGGTGAAGGTCAGCTTGTGCAGGGACTCTGACAGCGAGTACGGCCCTACGGAGCCACGGGCCGCTGCCCTCAGGAGAGCGTATTCCAGATCCAGAGCGTCGAACATGCTGTACCTGTTGATTTCAAGAATACACACTCGGTGATGCGGTAGAATACGACGCGTCGCGGTTTCAGTGGAAATCTCTGGGAACAGGATTTCATATAAACCTACTTGGATAGTCCATACGTCAAAACTAGACCCCATTAACTATCAAAATAGTTTATTTGTAACCGTTCACTGTTAGACTGCATTCTGTGATTTTTAGCAAAACACGATCTTTCATTTGAGGTTTCTTCAATTTAAAATAAATACAGAAACTAGCTATCTTCAAAAATATGGTTGAATAATTGTTAATAATAGTGTATAATTATTAATATTTTCAAGCATTTTTGCCATGGCTCTTTCAATATTTCTACTTCTACCATCACTTAATAATAAGAATTCCACTCCTTGAACCGTCAGGTACCTACATGAACAATTCCCAAGGTTTCCCTAGCTAAATATTCTCCCGGCCTTCCTTCACCTATCATTTCGAAGACACGGTCATTCCATGCAGCATGAAATATTATCGAGTGAAAATGAAAGCAAGTTTTGTGCTGCGATCGATTCAGTGCTCTAGGTGAAGGTTCCACCCTTGGAAGCCGTAGGCGCGAGAAGGGCGCGGTCGAATCGGGACGAATTATGCCCACGTGTCGAGGGAAATGGGCTCGAAAAGGGTGAATTACACGGATACCCGTGACGATTAATATCTCAGATGCATAATGAACGGGAGCGGTAGCGCCACGTGCTTCGGGGTGGCTGGTCGACTTATTTGCATAGTGCCAGGGTCGCGCCTTGACACGAGCCAAGATCGACGTCAGAACGCATCAGTCGCAGGGATTATTTCCAGCGCGGATATCCCGGATCGAGAACAGAGAGAGAGACGTTCGGGGAGACTTTCTCACCCTTGTCCACGGGGGTTGTGACAGTTCTTGAAGACCGCTGTCGAGTTTCTGGAGGTGTCAACCCCTCGGAGGATGAACGAGTCATTTATCGAGCCTTCAATTTCCCAGCATTATAGGAAAATTATTTTCGAGGGTGATAGAGAAAATTTTGGGGTGTCTTGTTTGGTGGAAGTGTTCGTGACAGTTTTTGTTCCTGAAAGGATCGTTTTCTTGGGATCGAAACCTAACGATGGGATGAATTTTTAACAGCAGTTCTCTCAGATGTATTATTATTCCTTGAACGAACACAAATACAAAATTAGAATTGATTTAGTTGTATGCCGGTGCGAGTGGGGGTATACTGAAAGGAAACTTGTTCCATGCACGGATAAGATCGCGGGACTGTGTGAATTAAGGTCGCCAGTCATATCTTTTCGAACGATCCGCTGTCGTATCGCGGAACATTGATAGGGTCGGCGGAGTAATTTTATTTAAATCGCGTCATGCTTGTAAAGCCGCGCGCGTTCGTTATTACTCTAAACCGGTTGCCTGACCTATGGTTAATCTAATGATCTTTTATCGCCCGCTGTATTTATAGAGATATGTCAATTTAGAGCAAATACATAAGGTACGCTTGGTAGGAACAATATTACTGCCTCTGGTTACTCCTAATTCTCAGACGATACATAATAATTACTGAATCCTCGAGCCACAGTTCTCATGTAAAAGAGTTCCAGCAAACACCGGTTGGTGAATATTAGATACATGATCGACTTCCCACATATTTAATTTGAGATTCTATTACCTGCTGCTGCGTCTTCTATCCTGCGAGTGCATCGAAGCGATTGCCGAACTCGGCATCGAACGCAGGCTGCTGGTAGTGGAGCTCGAAGGGCTCGGCGGAAGTGGAGGTTCCTCGTCGATGGACGTCCTGTCGGGGGTTGGCGGAGTCTTAGACCCGGAAATGTGGTGATTGTGATGCAAATGATGCAGCTGCAGTCGAGCGTGGTCCGGATGCAGTAAACTGGCGCGACGGGATTGCTGGGGCGTCACTGCGGGGCTAGTGCTCGCCACACCGCATGGCGACGGTGATGCCTTTGCAAAAATTGTTCGCGTGAAATCGTCACTCTGAGTGTAGTCACTTAACTGCAGTTCATGTACAGAAGAACAGCTTGGAATACAGTGGCTGTTGCTATCGAACTTGAGTAACCGAATTTTACTGGATGGTAACTATCATTACCGAATTCCACGAATTTTCTCCAATTCTTTTGGTACATTTATGTCGAAAATTAAATTGGCGCTGAGAGGAACAGCACAGTAGCGTCACAAAATTGTTAATTTGATGGGTATCCGCGGTGTCATTGTTGTAGGCTTAAGGGCTTTAATGCCGTCTCTTATGTACAAGTGGAATTTAATTCCGTTAATAAACAATTATTATTATTATTATTATTAGCTCCCACGATTAAAAAAGCATCGCTTCCTCAAGTCGAATACGATATTCGGGATGATTTTGATCAGCGTTTGTTGGAAATTTTACCTGGATGGAGTCGATGCCACTGTCGCTGACGTTCTCCTGGACATCGGGGAATACGAACGCCTGGGCCTGTCCGTCTGCCTCGCCCCTCGGCGAATCGCTCGGCCATACCTGGAGCAGAGGAAGCCCACCGCGCGGTTCCGTGCAAACTTCCGCCGTGACGACGGTGCTCTGTTCACCTGTACCGAGGCACAGTCGGCCCAGCTCTCTCAGTGGCTTCTGTTAAATAATATTCTAAATTCAGTTTAAACGATAATCCTCTTAAAATAATTACGGAAAGATAGACTACCTTCCTGAACTCTCGTTAAACTTTGGAAAGATATTAATAGTAAAATTCTGGAAATTTTCTCTTGGAACAGTAGCCATCCCGAACAGAGAATTAAGATAACATCTTAAATAACAGAATGCACACGGCCTTTGTATTTGCCACAAGCGTGTTGCACGCTGAATAATACTCTTCCCCGGTATTATGTCACTCACATGCCCGCAACCAGCGCGATACACGTTCTATTTGCGTCACGTGAGCCTGTCACCAGTCCAAATTGATTTGACCAACGAAATTACCTACGGAAATTTCGCCACGGCCAGCTAATGATTTACGTGCTTTGTGTTAATGGTATAATTATAATTTCATTTGAATCTAGCTTTTCAAACAATACTTTGCCCTTTCTCAATCATTTTTTTCATACGAGGGGTCGTGCTTATACTTTTACCACTGACACTCGCTCCACTTTTCTTACCTACTTGCACCGCGTTCCTGTACACTGAATTTCGATAAACATCGAATTATTCGGGCGGTGATAACGATAGGAACTCTCTGAAAGAGTAGGTATACCTCGTGTCGTATTAGTGTTACACCAAGGTTTCACAAGTTTCAATGGTTTAGTGTGGCAATAATTATACAGAGATACTGTGACATTGAATTGTTAGTCTCGCTAAGTCTTCCTGTGTTCCTATATTGTTGATCGCCAAGGCCTTAGGAAATACGGCAATCGTTCCAAAATCTTATTAAGTACCTACCAGCGGATACTGAAGCCGATAAATATCGAAATAAAGCGGAATTCGGTAACGAATGCCAGGAATTTCGTTCCACGCGATCCCTGCGTGAATTCCAGCCATATCTGTCCCACCCTCTGACGCCACGCCAAAGATCGCCAGCGTTTGATACATCCATCAACCTCTACCCCCGTCGAAAAGCCCCGTGCATGGTGAAACTTTTTTTTTTCATCGTGCATACGTCAGCGACTCATCGAGGAAGAATACACGCCGGATTTATCAGTCTTTTCCAACACTTCGGTCCTCCAGTTAACGGCGAGAGGTGAAGGCTACAGCTTTTCAAACGCCATGAATGATTAATGCCAAGGACACGTCACACGGAATTTTTACCTTGCGATTAAGGGCCGCGGAGCACGATTCGCCCCACGAAGAAATCCCATTAACAGTCAAGATAATGGGATTGAAGGAAACTTAACAATAAGAAACGTTGCCTCGCGGGGGAAACACTGCACCATCAATAACCTCCGCCAGAACTTTTGGATTTCCTTGCAGGAACTTTGAGAGTCTTCGACCTCGAGCACCCCGTCCCTTCCACCCCGTCTTCCTAAGGTACTGCATCATTGGATTCTCATTAAAGCCTGTTTACGTTGCAACGGCGAAGGCCACCACGCGACGATGCGTGCTCCCTTTGTGACGTAGGATGGACGCACGGGATGATTTACAGCGGTAGTTTACCGGTAACATTTATCGCGACTTGATGGAAGTGCAAAGTTCAGTGGTTCACGCGTGACACGTAGAAGAATTCAAATACCCGTTCGCTGCCACCCCTTGCTCGGGCTTCCATCGCGGAGAACGAAGGTTGTGGGGATGAATAGGAGAACGGTAAGAATTAAAAGTTAATGCAAGCGTTCGGCATTTTCTTTTTCAATGGAAACCCCTGATAGATTGAAATGTTATTCGAGGTAACTTTCCACTCTGTGCAGATGAGATACGACACGAGGCAGAGCTTCAATGTCGTTTCGCGATCGGGGTCGAGCGAATGGTTTTTCGGAGCTGCGAGCCTACAAAAAGTTCACTCCAGAGGGAAAACTGTGAGAAAAAAGTCGAGGGTTGGAAGCGAATCGATACCGAATGACGAGGAAGTATCGCAACCATTCCTCTAACCTTTTGAGCCCATAATTTCGACAAACTATCGGCGCTTTTTGCCACGGCGAACACGCCCTCGATATTCAAAGTGGATTACGAAATTATTGGATATCTATAACGAGAACTGAATTCCAAATATCACAGGAATGGGGCAGAATCTTTGACAGAAGAAAAATTAAAGGGATATTCTTCGAGCTTAATTTTCCAAATGATATAGGGCCAGCTTTATTATCGAATAACAGATTAGATCAATATTTAATGGTAGATTATAATTGCGGTCTGGAAAAGGGGTTGCTTTGGCAAAGCTTTGGTCGCAGTCGTTGATTTGCCAGCAGTATCGAATTTCTTCAGTCGTCAATGTATCTCGCTTTATCGATCACGTATCTTTGACATTTTCACCCCAAGCTGGGAATATACTGAAGTTACTCCCGTCGGTCGCCCTAATCCACTCAAGGAGGCTCGATTCATAAAAGTCGGAGATAGAGAGATGACATTTAATAGACGGCTAATGTATATTTATCGGCACACTTTTATCTCTCCGGGAGATTTTTTTCGCAAGCACATAATTAGTCTGACCTCGCATGAAAAAGAACCGCCGTTGGTGAGACAGGCGATGCGAACACAGATCGATAAAGCGCAACCAGGAAGCTCCCCTAATGAAGCTGGATGATTCTTTGCAGGTTCTCCATACCCCGGAACCGAGAGGGGGCATTCATCATTTTGAAAAAAAAATGAATGCAACCGTTCTATACTCGAGGAAATGGGTCAATCCGGGAACCTTCCGTCGCAAAAACACAGTGCGAACTTCATGTTCGATCAAAGACGACGGAATCAGCGAGGAAGAAAGAGTACTTACTGATCTTATTGTGTTGTAATGGTGCGAACTGGTCGGGACACTTGTGTGGCCGTTTTTCAGGGGTCTGTGGCGAGCGAGCCGACACAGTTCGAGTGAAACTGGAATTTGGACTTTGGCGAGGGGCCAAATCTTTGGGCGAGGAGAATAATGGAAAGGGACCAAGGGGACAACTATCAATCACTGTCGTTGGACAAGGAAATTTGCATTTCCTTTCTTGCCGAAACCTTTCAGCTTTTTTTGCAAGGTAACACGGTGCTTTGTGGTTACGTGTATTGTGATGGCTGAGGTAATTGGGGGAAATTCTGTCTTCGGAGGTGTACTTGATTGTTTTTCTATGCTGGTGCATGAATATTTGTTTCTTGAGAAGCTGCTGTACCATTTAGATAAGAAACTCTCCACTCGTCCTCGATACATCATCCGTTACCAATTTCTCGATTCCCCTTTCATGTACCTTCAATTTCCTTCGATAGACATTGCTCGACAGAATTGATACAATTGATCACTTCTGGATAGCAACAATGGCCCCATTGTCACACGCATAATAGCTATTCATTCGCGTCCCAGGCAAGGGAACGAATATCTAGGAAGATTTATTGAACGATGGACGCAAAATAACTCACGCACCGCAGAATGTGATGTGTAAATGTTTCGAGTACGATCGTTTCGATAAGTAATAGAAACGTAAAGTATAATATTTCATTAGAAATTATGTGCTGCACGTGTTGCGTTCCCTTAAAAGTAACTTGCCATAATTTCTTGGTGTGAAACCGGATGCCGAGCAGTGAATTAAAACGATGCACTCCCCCAACGATGCATTAAAAATTTCACGAGATCGCTGCTAAATTAAAACTTCAGAAATTAATTAATCGCGCGCCGGTCGCTGGCGAAGAATATTAAAAAGTTCGTCGGAGGCTGGTGAGAAATATCTTGGAGCTCGACGCGTTATCGGGTGGTCTAATAAATTACAATTTTATCGGGGACGAAGTTTTGTGCATCAAATGTGAAAAGTTACAACGATTTTCATCCACCGCGATTTGGTACACGCGCTAGTTTACTTTTTATATATCCAGCGCGTGAAGCGAAATCTGATAAGCCAGGATCTAAAAATAAGACACGAATAATCGAGATGATTAATAGCCACAGATATCATCTACTCTTGAAAGTAGCCATATATATTTTCTAGTAACCAGAAAATTAATTCTGACAACCACCCATAGTTGTCTCCCTCAGAAGTGATTAAAATTAACTTCGAACCACCCCATTCACATCAGAGTTGCCAGTAACATTACCCAAAATTTCCCCCAATTACCGTACTTCACGTCAGACTAACGCGCACTTTGCAACATCATTGTCAATTCAGAATTTCCTAAAATTACTAGAACGGTGCTCACGTTTCCCAGCAAATGAGTTTCCGCAGCCATTTCGAACAAAGTGGCTCGAGGAATCCAATGAAAATTTCATGCGCCAAGTAAGCAGGTGTCGAAGAGGGTTGGGGCGAGTACATAATCGTAGCCAATGATTTGCAAAGCGTGTCGAGCAGACAGAGAACGATGTTCGTGACCGTGACTGGAAAGAACTTGGCTGGTTTTGGCCTTGACACGATACGGTCGATGAAGGTGAAGAAAAGGGTGGTTGGTTTTCCTTGTGCGACGCCTTCGCACGCGTAAACAGAAGCACCCCGCTGGTGGATGCTCCCTTGGATTCACTTTTAACCGAGCATCACGGAATATCATCTCTGGAGGCGTTATCTCGCGAGTGTCTTCCCTTCCTTCAAGAAGTCTGACCACAAGCTGAAGAAAAATGACACGTGGAGGGTGCGTAGATGACTTGACGGTGTCAAGAGTCAGTGTATTCATTCAGAGTAGCGACGGAAGAAGGGAAAGTTCACGATTGACGAGGGTAACGGAAAAGTTCGAGATCGTCGGGGCGAGACTAATTGAAATCCGTGACTTTCGAGATGCTGGGGTAAAAAATGCCAAAGGGGGATGCGCTAGCTTCTCGGTTTCTCGTGGGAAGGGTAACTCTGTGACGTGTTGAAAGGGAAAGCGGTGTCGAGGAATTTACTCTCAGCCCGATCCTACGCAATCTTTTTTTTCTCCTACTCCCTCTAACAGGTGAATTTTCACCCTTTCTTTGATCCACGTGCACGCACTCGGGTGTGAGAATATAGTTGGTTCAAAGAGACTCTGAAATAAGTTTAATCAGGGAACGAGGGAAGAAAAAGGGACAAGACATTCGAGGGCAGTGATTCTAAAAAAATCTTCACTTTGCGTTTTTATTAAAACCGCAGGCTAGAAGATTGCAGCGATCAATTGTAAAGTATCGAGGAATTAGTCGAGCGAAGGGCGAATCGTTGTGTGTAAGTAAAGCGGAATTGTAACACCGCTGGATATCCCGAAATAGTGAAGGAAAACACACCCGTTCACAGAATTAATTAAAAATGTCATTTAAGCGACGCCCTGAATGCTTTGAAAAGGAATGCACGCCACCGCCTCACGCTATTTCCCTCGTCGACCAGTAAAACCGACAAAAAAAGGGATCTCATTACGTCCCGACAAACCAGCGTCCTTTTCATCTGAGATACATGGCAAGGTAAAGCACCAGGAGCTCCTGAAAACCAAAAGAAACGATCGAGGTCGTCTTCATTGTCAAAGGTAAATCCTCCGTTTACCACTCTATTTCTACACAGCACTCCGTTGTTTATCGAGCCCACGATGGTATCTGTGTGAACGACACCCCTTGTGAAATCCACCCTTCTGATCCTCGTTATCACGTCGTAATCAGAAACGAAATGTGTCCCTTTAGAAGGAAAGAGAAAAAGTAAAGCAAAGGTTTCTACCATAGAACAGTTTGACCTACTGAAAGACTGTTTCAAAGAAGCCAACTCCATTAAGAAGAAAATAGGCTCTTCCCTATAATACTATCTATCAAAAATACAATATAATCTTCCACGTTACTCTGGCAAACCTCACAAAGACCTCAAGAAGATCTCAAGTCAAAGCCCCACAAACTTCGTTTCAACTACCCGAAACATCTACCAACTATCATCCACAATCTACCCCCAAAACCACCGTAGTCCACCACAATAGACGCAGCCACCATTGAAATACCTTGAAACGCCAGCCTCCGCCTGCAGCCTCCCACAAACCGTACTCGAAAGAACGCTATCACCGCAGAGAACCACCCCCAGGAAGGGTTGACCCGTTGAGCTAATCGCGGCACGACCAGGTCGCGCGGAAACAGGGCACACCGGAAGCTCGATTGGAGGGGAATCGAACGACCCACCTGCATGCTTCCGGGCTCATGGCCAAGGGTTGCGGCACGATGGTACGCGTCGTGCCAGGTGTCGTTGTGCAGGATACGCGTGTCTCCTCCTCGTGCAGCGTCTTCAGGGGTTCGAACTGCGACTGGTGCCGCTCGCCGACCGACAACCGAGACAGAAGCGTGCTCAGGGGTTGGAGGGGGTTGCCTCGGTCCGGTAGCTCGCCGAGGGTGGGGATGGGCGGCAGTGTTTCCACGTGAGGGGGTGCGGGAGAAGTCCACCACCGCGACCGTTCTGGCGAAAGCTTGATTTACCCCTCGTGCCCCACGGCGAGACTGATCGTTACCTGGGGGGTTGACTCCAGGTTTATCGTTAGATGGACTGTTGGTAGATTGGTGGAGAAGTGGGCGCCCTTTCTAGACATTCGAGGATCGCATTTGGGGGTGGCTGATATGTTTCTAGAGGCTTGGCTCGATAGGGTTACTCGAGGGGAAATTGATAGGTGGATTTCTGGTATTAATCGTTGGGGTTGCTTGGATTGTTTCGAAGGGTGCTTGCGTTTCTGTGGGAGATTGGAGGCTTGGAGGTATTTCGAGCTGAGTTTTATTATGTTATTGATGGAAAATCGATCGTTGGCTTGTTTCTTTGTGGTAATATGAAAGGGGAGGGGACGTTTAATATCTCAATAATCTGTAGAACAGCGATCGACCCATTCGTAGCAATTCGTGTATCCGATACAACGCATCTCAGATTTCACCGCGTGGTCTCTAATCGAGAGCAAAATTCACCGAAATTACTTAACTACCGTCACAGACAATGGCCGGGACGCTCGGCTGGAGAGAACGATTTGCTCGTCGTAGACGGAACCACGAGTGAAATGGGGAAACGATTTGTCGGGAAGCGTATGAGGTTGGAGGAAAGAGTGTTCGAAGTACTTACGGATTGGAGGAGCAGGAAGGCGAGGGACGAAGTGATAGTCGAGGTTCTCGAGTAGTTGGATTCGTTCTCCCGATAACGAGGGGATTTCTCAGCCACGTGGAGGGTTAAATAAAGACAAATTCAGAGGGACAAGTAGATTTCCTTCTAATCAAAGAATTCCCAAACCGATAAGAAAACGTCTCTCGAGCCTGAAATCTAATTTAACCACCACTGAGCCTTCAACAATCTCTACTAATCAATCAGTACACCAAGGCTACAAGAATTACGATTTAAATCCCAACCCCATGGACGTATCCAAGGACAGAGTAACGAATTGTCAAATACCCATTAATGAAGAAGGAGGCTCAGAAGTGCGTGGCTCAGGGAACACGGGGTAAAATCGAGAGCTTGCGTGCGCGAAGAGGGTGGCAAACGATAGAGGGATGAGAGAAAGTGACGAGGATCGAGCGGAGGTGTCGAAGGAGGACGGAACGAGACGCAGGACGCCGGGACGCCGTTAGAAGAAGCTTGGGAAGAGAAAAGGGAGGGCGAGGACGCGACGCCGGCGCGAGAGAAACCCCGTAGGTCAAGGTCGTCGCAGGTGGCGTCGAGGCCCGTGGTACGGCCCTGAAGCCTCGTGCAGGACGATCTTCGCCTCTCGCGAGATCGATATAACCAGCCCCCCCGGTGAAGCTGCAGGCCAAACGGGCTGCTCCTCCTGCTGCCTGGCTCGCCCTGCAACGTGCAAACTGATAAGGGTCGCTGGGGCTGCCGTGAATCGATCAACGGCTGATTCGCTAACCCATTTATGCGTGGAGATCCCGTGCTGCATCTACATCAGCGAAATTTTCACGGACCGCACAGGTAACTGGGAGAAATTTCCTGCTTTAAGATCATCGACGGAGGGTTGCGTTTTGAGGTAGGATAATAGAAACAGGATAGAGATTATTATAGTTCCTTGTATTTTAACTCCACCATTTTCAGGTATTGCATTATTGTCGATATTTTTCGTTTCGACCAATACGGCTCAGCGGCTCTGATTCGGCTCTAAATTCGGTTCGCTAATTAATTAACGATTCCCGGTACGAGTATGCTTCTAATAATTCGGCGCCAATAAGTCATGGACGACTGCGTATTTCACGCAGCAGGGAGCACTGTTCGTTAATACCGGGGCAATCTATTTTTTCATTAAACTCCGCGCTTGAGTTTAATGAAATTTTATTCGTTTACCAGAAAGTCAACGTAAAATTTAACCGCGCAAAGTGGAACTTTGCCACAGTGAAGTAATTAACCAAATTGTTTACTGAATTAGCAGTGGGATTCGTCGACATTTTTCCCTAAGCGTATTTAAATCGTTAAAAATTGACGTCCTTCTTTCCGTGCCAAGGAAGACAGCACCGAAGGTGGAATCCTTAATATGACTGTGCCTTATGCACCTCTTGCAGCCTCGTGACGCGTGCCTCGCATACACAGGCTATAAATATTCTTTCTTTATTCCGCGGGAAATTTTTCCATCGGGAGAGACGAGTCGCACCTTGCTCGCAGTTTTTCACGGGATTTCCTTCGGGGAATAATATCCCAGCGACTGGCAGGACAGATTGCATCTCCGTATCGGTCCACGTATCACGGATTTCAGTAAGGGGATGGAAATATGGAGGGTGCTCGATATTCTTGCTCGACAATTTTCTCCCATTCATGTCCGTTGCGTGATTTCCTTCTATCAGCCATTTTCGAGCCCTGGAGGATCGTAAATCTTCGACATTTCCACGATTATATACCAAAATGTTAGGAGTCGCTCGATCGTAGCAAATGTACTTTTTTACACACCCTTGGAAGTTGAAATCGAAAGGGGAGTGATAACTGTGTTATCGGGAAAGTGCTAGGGTTAAGAATTCGCCTAGGGAACGTTTCCAGGGACCACTCGACAGAGAAAGTTACGCCTCAGTCGCGGGCCGCTGTAATTCCCTGGGCGCCAGGATCAAAGGAGGCAGAACGAGGAGCTGCGATCCAGGATAACAGGCTTCCAATTACGCGATCGAGGTATCGCGAAGCTCCAGGGATCGATCCACCTGGGGCAAATTGAATTTCACCCGTGGACAACCGCAGGATACTCTAAGAGCCGAAGAATTTTCAAACAGGCTTCAATGTGGAAAGGAAAACAACCCCTAAAAGTGTACGCTTTAAAAATTGCTCAATCGACTTTACTTTCTGTTGGGAAGTCCCTGCGATTGACTTTTAACGAAGCAGGAATGTTCTTCGAGGAAAAGAGAAATTAGTGAAAAGTGGGAGGAGAATCGTCGTTGAAACCGGAAGGCTTCACTCCATTAACGTTCAAACTTTCCTCAGGAGCGTATTTTTCTAGTAAATTGGGGTGAGAAAAATGATGATGTCCCCTGAAAAGTCATCTCTCACAAAAGGATACTTCGACTGTGGAGGACAGTTCAACAATGGAGAAACATTATTCTCCACGAGCAAAGGATTCGGTTTGAAATCTCCATTGTCTTGTTTAATTCCCTTCAAAGGCGTTTTTCCAACGGCACGGTGTGTTATGCAAAAGGGGGAAGCTGCGTGTAGCTTCCACTGCATTGTTCCGCAGTGTTATCGACTGGCGCGTCTCGATTCTCGAATTTCAACCCGCGGTGCGTTCTCGTCAAATTAATTTCCCCTAAAATTCCAGCTTTCTTCCTTTGATCTCGCGTCACCAATGCCGGAACAATATTTTCCTTGACGCTCGCTGTTGCGGGGGACGCGAGATACGAGGCGCGGATTAAAATCCAGTTTTCTCTCTGTGGTATCCTCTGTTCTCCTCGAGCTCGAACGAAATCCACCTCGCAATATCGCCGTGACAGTGGTTGGGGGGGTAGGAAAAAATTTGCCGAGACGGAGAATCGCGTGTAAAGATTAAAATTTCATCCAGCGCGACTGGAATTAGTTCTCGCGATGCAGCATACTCGCGATGCTTTTTCAACGTCCACCCCTTTCGTCCACGTGTTTTATTTCTCTCACAGGTGCATTCGTGGATACTCCAAAGCCCTCGGAAAACAAAACCTTAACTTATGATTGGCTCACAAGTTGCTCCAGAATCGAAAACAATTCAGCCTACACAAATTCTTTCACGAATACTTTTTCAGTGTCTTTTAACGAGATACTAAACTGCTACTAACGGTAAGAAGTGGAATTCAATACCATAATCGAGTAAGTTTTTCTTCCTTCTGCTCCTATATATCTTCAGTCCCAAATAAATACGCTGCAGCAAAGTTCTCTGTCGCACAGATAGTCTCCACCCCCGTTATTTCAGCTGCTAAGTAGAACTAATTAATTCCAGGCCATTGTAGGCTCGTTTGCCGCTATGGGCGATAATGACGCCATCGGAGATACGCATTGAATGCTAGGGGCTGGTTCACGGGGTGGGTCGACTCGGCCAAGGACACCCAGTGGGGTCAAGTCCTCGGGATGCAACAGATAGCCTTCTGTGCACCGCCTGAGTCGTGCTGTGGTTTCCTCGAGCGGGTGAACGAGGGAAAGAAGCTGCTTCGATTTCCTGCTCGAATTACTGCGGCAGTATCACCTGGATTCCCTCGCTGCAGAGGGTTGCAAGGGGGCTGGATTACCAAAAGTGCATTAACGGGAGGGACAATTTATTCCCATTGTTTTCTGCAGTGGGAAACAATGGGAAGCACTATTCCCTAACGCCTAAACCTTCTATACGAGTACCACTACTCTTTGAAGTTATTTCTGCATTACCCAATTCCAGGTAATTGAAGGGGAATTAACAAGGCCGCTGAACGACTGTATCCTAATAATGAAACGATTTAACAAAGAAGATTGAAAATAAGGAACTACAGTGACAATACCCCGCGTCAAAGGAATCTGCTCAAGAAGATCCAACCTCCCCGATTTCACTCGGATGTACCGACCAAGTTTTCGACCTGCTCGATCGTTAAATCCGTCTGGATCGTGGATCATTGATCACGATACGCAGGATCGGGTGAGCCACGACAGATGGAGCTCGATGTACGCCGCGAAAGGCTCAGCGTGGAATCCGCTCGCTTTGGCCGCGGGCAGAGAAAGCTCGGTGCTAGCCTCGAAGGCATGAGCTGATGCCAGCCGCGGCTGCCTCTTCTTCTTCTCCTCCTTTTCCTTTCACCGCCGTGGCATATGTCACGCCGTAGCCGTGCGCGATTTCCAATGGAATCGTGCCCCGTCCCCTGATAACGATCGAGACGGTTTCACGCGGCGGCCTCAAAGATCATCGAGGAAATTTGCGACGCTCTCCGCGGACGAAAGTCTCTTTGCCCGCCTCTCGATCGACCCTCATTGTCCTCCCTGCGAATGTTTCTCCGGGAAGAGTTCCTTGGTAGAAACTTGTATGCTAATGCGTTGATATGTTAATCATCTCGCGGGACGTCTTCTTCGTAGGTGGTGTCTTAACTTCTTTCTAAGAAATCGCGGGAACTCGGATGCAAGAGATCAAGGTTCCGTGTTTGGAGACTATAATTCATAAAATTTATTTTCTAGATAAAATTCGAGATACCTTTCGTTACCAAAGAACGATACTCATCGAGTCCTTATCTGTTAAATCGATGCCGGATCGATCGCGGCACCGCCATTTGTCGACGGTTTAACGGTGCTCCCCGCGACTGCAGTCACGCGTGCAATTTTCGACGGAGTCACGAACGAAGAAACGATCATTAGCATTCCAAGCGATCATTCCTTTAAATAGACGGTAGTCGAAGGATAACGGACCACGTTCCTTTCTTCCGTTTTCTTCCTTGCCGTTCGCGCGAGCTATTCTCGTCGCTCGTTGAAAAAAATAAGAAATTTATGGCCCGTACTCGATCGAAGGACGAGCGACGACGGTGACGGACGGCTGTTCTTTACGTTGTATAACTTAATTGTTTGTTGAACGCCGGTCTCGTGAGCTTGCACGAGAGGAACGGCGATTATGTAATTTACTATGATAATATAATCGAGAGGATTCGTTTCCAAGCGTGCTCTTCACTTTCTGCGATCGTCACTGATGACATTAATATCGATGTGAAGTATCTTAAGTGGCCGCGCGTTTAATAATGCAAAGTAGCGTGTAGCAACGATGATGGAGAAGAAAGTTTGCATAAGTAGATATCTTTCGTCTGTGCCATATGAAAAATCAGTGGTAATTTCCGTAGTGGTATCGTTACAGCCGTTTTTCGGCAGGTAGGCGATCATTGCTTCCTCGAAGAGATCCATAGATCTCGCAGAGATGTAATTACTCGAGCGGGAAGTGCGAGTTACACTTCCCATTTAGGTGCATCGATCATTCGCGTGCTCCAAAGTAGCCATTGTAATCAAAGGGTCTTCACGATCCATAGATCGAAGATCCTCGATCTTGAGAGTCTCGGAGCGTATTTAGAAAGTGATCGACAATAACTCATCGTGTACCACGAATCATCCTCAATTATATCTGCCCCTCGTCGTGTTTCAGGAAATTGAGCGATTCCGTCATCCACTCTATTTTTCTTCAACGAAACAGTAGCTTGTAATTACCATCGGGGGTCTCGCATGTGCCGCGAGATTCGCATGATCGAACAGCAGACTCGTGGAACACGTGCATACACTTTCCCCCGGTGAAGATTCCCCGATTGGAGTTCCCCAGCCTTGTAAAGGGCAAATTCCTCGGGCTGGGTTTACAGATACTATCGAGGAGAATTGGTGCACGCTGTTGCACAATACAACACCCCTCCCTATCGATACGACGCACGACTTGCTAATCGAGTAATTGGGATCTGTTAATCCGCAACGGTGTGCCACAGGGTATCGCCACCTTCGGTAACCAGACAATAACACCGAATCATTAGCCTCCCACGTTCGATCCCGCAGCCACGTCAGCCTTCATTCAACACCGCCATCAAGGATCACAGGCCTGCACCAGGCGTGAATCGTTCTCCTCTAAAATCGCGGAAAGATTGAACGATCAATCAGCGGGACGCGCCGCGAACGAACCAATAACCGCGGGCACGCGATCGAACCTCCGCGGATCGTAGCGCGCGGCTTTCCTAAAGGGTAAATTCCTTCGGCGGGCTCCTCCACAATGACTTCTGCAGCGGAGTCGTCGATCCGCCCGGCAACCTGTTGGCAGAAATGGCCGAAAGATTCGCAGGCCTCGTGGCATTTACATCTCGATTCCGAGAGACAGACGGTGTCGCAACGCGCGCGCGTGCAGACTTCCTACGATGATGCTCGTCACTCGCTCCAAAATGCCAGGCGTGCCCTTCCCCTGCGCTGACATTTCGGGGAGAAACGAAAGAACCCGTGGCATCGAATTTACCGACTGGCACGTGCTTGACCAGTGTAACAGAAAATTCGAACGGGGACGGGGACCGAGTTCGCTCGAACTCCAGGCACGAGCTGGTGATTCGTTCAGAAACTTTGTCACCACTCTTGGGCAAAATGTCGCAGAATTTTGCTACCGGGCAGTTTATCGATTCTAGGTGCCGAGTCGGGGAAGCAGTTTTGAAATTGAAGGATTGATTGGATATTGAAAGTCTGGTGAGTGATGGAAGGCCCGAACTGCATCCAAGTTGCAGTGGAATTGGTTAATTTACGGGAGCAATCAATATTTTGCTTGGGACACAGTGGGGGACTGTTACTGGACTTCAAGGACCTTTATTTTAGTACGAACGATATTGTGGTATGTGTAATCAGCATCCAGCTTTCAATCCCAAGGTCGAGTGTCTGAAGAGTCTCCGGCGTTCTTGGTAACTCGGAGCAGGAACGAACTTAAGTACTTGTAGTTCGTAATCCATTGCAGCGGCATTAAATTATAGATGCAATTCCATCTATAGCCTTCAGAATAGATACTCTGTTGCATTAATAGAACAGTCTATGGCTCAATGAAGTTGGTTTCGCTTTCGATGCAATGGCAACTGCAACCGTGTTTCCGAACCGTCGGAAAACTCTGTATTTTCTCTATTACGTAAAAAAAAAGTTGCATTGCGAAAAAACACGCGAATTACATGACCCTGTTTCTTCACGGAAACCGATTCCCCTCGGAAGAGTACCTCCTTGACTCCAGCCGCGATCAATGAACCAGATCCAGCTCCCATTTCCTCCGCCCTTGTACACCCAACTTGTTCCTTACCTCGAGGTATCAATTTATCCACATTTTACGACTTTTCATATCGAGCGAGCCACTTTTAATGGAGGTTTAATCCTCGATGAAAGTGGTGTATCGCGAGCGTACGTTTTATGGCGATATCTGCCGCGACTCGTAAACGTTGCGCCGATGCCACATCTGCTTTTACTGCGAACGATGTCGGGGGCGTGCAAAGGTACCGTTTGCGAACCGAAATTATTACAGTTCTGGCGGGAAACGTGGCTGTAAATTCGAGGGTGATGGGTAACTTTCGACTCGTAAAATTTAGAAGAAAGTTGGTGTTGTGAATAATTCGCTGGATCAGCTGGCGCTCTGAGGACTCCCGCCGGTTGTAAATCAGCCGGTCCAAGGTGCAAACGGTAGCTTTATTAGTCCGTGAAACTGGACTCAGTTACTTCCTAATCGCACACTCGATCAGACGTTTAGTGTGACATACGCGATTCGGTCGATGCATGTATCAGACTTTATGGTATATCACCAAAAGTGGCAGTCACATATTCGCGAGGGATACGTTGCATCACTGTTCAGGCTAATTAACGAGTGTCAGGTTCCAAATGGAACGATAAGAAGCCGAATGTTAACATTTCCGCGTTATCTTCTATGAAGTAACCCAGAGTAAGTGTTGACAGTAAGTGTCGTAGAGAAATGTTCTAAGAACCATCTGATATGTACACTATTTCCCAGCGCACATCAGTGGACCCCGGGACGAGGGACTCATCTCCTGCACCCTGCATCCGAACATCACTGAGACCCACAAAACTCGAGAATCCAAGCGAAGAGTCCCACGTCGATTATCCAAGCGTGACTCTCCCTTGAAAGGACCGCTCCTACGCCATTGCAAACCGACTGTAGCAGCGAAGCAGCGGCTCTTGGATCACCATAGACCCCGGCGTACAGGCATCGGGCCGTCGAAAGACAGGGAAGGGGAGGGCCCGACGGGGCCCGCAGTGGTGGTGGAAATATAAAGCCCGACGAGTGGCGGGCCTCAGTCAGTCCGTGAGCGGTACCTACACCTTCAAGGTCCGCGTCCTTGAAGCAACATTCGTCCCCAGATCTCAACCTAGCGAAGCCAAGGATCCCGTGGACGGCGCCCGCGAGCGCTGATCGCCGATAATCTCGTCCCCCGTAACCGGAAGTGGTGGCAGCGAACTCTCTCGTGATCTCCCCGTAGAGGCTCCCTACTCGCGTCAGGACTCACTCCCCCCTCCCCTCCCCTTCGTCTTTTCGCCTCTCGTTCAGTTCTCGACACGAGTGACCTGGGGAGAAGCGTGGATACGACGGTGATCTCGTGAAACGGAACCTCCATCAACGGGAGCAGGAAGCGGCGTGTTCCTTCCGTCAGAGGAGGATGAGGTCCTCGCTGGTGCTGCTGTTTCTGGCGGCGATCGTCCTCGCCGGTGAGTAATACCACTTTTCTCCGCCCTGCCACCGATTAATCACTCCGGGCCCTGGGGCGTCGTATCTGTAGAGAGCACTCGGAGAGGTAGGGTCGGTGGAATTTAGGGGATGACATGGGGTGGCCTACGATCCTGGAGGTCGGAGCTCAGGGTGGCTTACGGTGGAATATGGCGGT
Source organism: Andrena bicolor (assembly GCA_960531205.1). Classification (NCBI taxonomy): domain Eukaryota; kingdom Metazoa; phylum Arthropoda; class Insecta; order Hymenoptera; family Andrenidae; genus Andrena; species Andrena bicolor. The sequence goes on along the minus strand of OY482664.1, from coordinate 47,256,835 downwards.
GACAGGGAACATGGTAGCAGAGTTTCTGATCCGTGCGGTGATTTCCAATATGGGATTGATGTTTGACCTCTGCTGGCTGCCGTGGAGGGTCGCGAAAGGTCGCACCGGGTCCTTCTAATCATTCTTTATGCAGAAATGATGGCTTTTGTCGGAGATTTTTAACGTGTCGGTCACCTGAGCATCTACATCGTCAGCAGATGCTACGAACGCTCCATTAGAACGCATCGTTACGCGTTACTAACCTCGTCCCCTTCGAAATTTACCCAACCATCGCAGTATCGCTAAAAGAATTCATCTAACGATCCCCATCATCGGTTACTCAAATCACTCTCGAATCAGCTGGATTATTCAGTAAACACTGTTCTGTTGCACACACCCGTCACTGAATCACCGCGTGAAATTGCAAATTAAAGCAACGAGAGGAGAAAAAAAGCGGGTTAAGAGCGAGTGGAGTGCACGTGAGGCCCAAAATGGCGAGTGTAGCCAGCGAACCAAGTTGCTTTTCCCCTCCCGAGGTGTGCATCCGCGGTTTTTCTCGTCCAGATAGAGGAGCAAGTTTTTCAGGAGAAAATCGGCCGAGAATATACGATTCTGGCGGTCGCCAGAGACGACAGGTTGCATAAGAGATTAGAGCGTGAAAGCCCCTTGGTCTGGTTGGTCCCGGATGAGTGACGTCACTGCCGTGCCCTGAAAAACAACGGGGGGGGGGGGGCACAACTTTCCCCATTTGTCGCGGCGCTGAGCGGAGCGGACGCGAGCCTGGGGGACCAGCGGGATCGAGAAACCATAGAAATTGTCCTCGACAGTCGTGGTCCACTTTGAAATGAGGACCGCCCGGTCCTCCAATTTTGAAATTCCCTGTAGAGCATCGTTACTTTCTAAATTAATCAGGCCCCCGGTTTCTGTTGGCTTAGGCCAAGCGAAATTAAGCCGGACAGTCGATCGGAGACCATTTTTATACGGACCACCACTTTTGGAACTGCCTGTAGAATGCTCAATTTTCAAGGAGATCTGGAGGACTTTGCATCTGAAATTTGCAGATGGTTAAATGTCTCTTGCTCGCAGCCTCGCGAGTTGACATCCCTCTTTCAAGGATTCTTCGAGAATTTCACTTTCCTTTTCTGGAGATGTAGTGGTTTCTTGTGGCTTGACTTCTTTCCAACTGGACACCCCAGTTTTGTACCTCTACTGTGAAAAATTACGCTATTTGCTTGAGTTCTGTTTGAACCTTGAAATCTGAAAGGCTTTATGATTCTTCGGTAGCTTATTCACTTCAATTTTCTCTTTCCTCTTTTGAAGATTTCTAGATTTGGAGCTTGAATTGTACCCAATTTACCCACGAACACCATTTGTCCCCCGTTGAGAGTATCCCAAGCGTTCCTCTCTCTGGTGTGACCAATCTCCCACTACTCCAGTCCGTCCAATTTAGCTGCCTTCCACTTAGCCTTGCCGATGCTATCCTATTCTACTTAAGAAGCTCCCGATTTCGCTTTCTACCTCGAGCCGTCTCTCTCGCCACGAAACGTTCCTGAAATTTCCACTCGCGAACTTCCCACTCTGCGAAGCCAATCGCAACGACCTTCTGCACGGAACTTCTTCGACAGGATCTGACTTTCTCTTCAAAAGGCAGTCACGATTGCTCGGGGAACTCGACTGGGCGTCTTCCCTCGCAAATGCAATCCTCTGCTCGCCGTTCTAAAATGCGAAGCGGACAGGGAAGCGTCTCTGTCGGGTGTAAAGCGTGGGCTAATGCAAAATGCTGGCCGCTAATAAAACAATGTCGTTCGAAAGCAACGGGACAGCTTTCTCCGTTCCCTGCTTTGATACCTATATAAAATTAAACGCGAGCTCCAAACTGCAACGAGAAGAAAGCAACACGTGTTTCTCCGAGCGCGTAAAAAATATGCCGCTTGCCTTCGCTTTCTCGACGAAAGCGTTTTCTTCGATCCGTAAATGAGTTTAATTTAATCGAAACGGTAACTCGCTGGAGGACCATCTGGCGCGTGCCGTCAATTCGCGGTGCGTTCGTCCGTATCATTACCAAGAAACGACCAATCCCCCCCTCTGGCCTCTGATTCTGCAAACGCCAGGAGGCAATTGCTCGAGTGAAAAACATATTGTTCAATGATAAGTTACGTAGGGAAAGTAAATATTGGGCAAATCGCGCGAGGCTCGTTCGCAATCTCTTACGCAAGCAATAATATTGGTTTTCACTTCCGTCTCGAGTAAATATAAAGTAATTAAATGGAGGTGATAAATGAACGCCGAGAATTTCAATCGATATCGAGGCTTCTTTTTGCCAGAGAAAGGGAAGAACGAAACGTAGTGGGGTACACGATTAACGCGGTTGTAATTAATGGTTGGCTTTCGAGCGACACTATTTGGCGGCTCTATAGATCGAAGAATAAATCTTTTCGAGCAGAAGCTGCGTTGACAGTAATTTCTCAACTGTGATATCCTCGCGATTATGCAACGAGTGTAAATCTAGAAACTTCATCGACGAAGTCCAAGTAAATTGAAGAAATATTTGTAACGTTTAAGGGAATCGATGGGTACAAATCATGGGACACGTTGATTCTGATCGAAATTTAATATTTATTTAATACACATTCGTAATACAATCTGTTGATGCACACTTGCACCACATATCTATTAGTTGTATAAATATCTCAGTTCCTCCATGCCCCATGACTGAAATTTTCCCAGTCCCCTTGTCTCTCTCTCTGAAGCCCCCCAGCTTCCTCTCACCTATCCCCATTCAGATCTGGGTTAGGTGAGCCACGAAACACTCTAATTGCAGAGGGCTCCGAGCGTGTGAAGCGGCAAGAGGATGCCAAGAAGGAGGAGAGCTTCGAGAGCGAGATCTGCAAGGACAAGGATGCAGGCGAGTGGTTCAGATTGGTGGCCGGGGAGGGTGACAATTGCCGCGACGTGATCCAATGCACCAGCTCGGGTCTCCAAGCGATCAGGTGTCCCGCTGGCTTGTACTTCGACATCGACAAACAGACCTGCGACTGGAAAGACTCCGTGAACAACTGCAAGCTGAAGAATAAGGAGAGGAAGGCGAAGCCTCTGTTGTACACCGAGGAGCCTCTCTGCCAGGACGGCTTCCTCGCTTGCGGCGACGGATCTTGCATAGAGAGAGGCCTGTTCTGCAACGGAGAGAAGGACTGCGGCGATGGATCCGATGAGAACATTTGCGGTGAGTCGAAGATTAATATTTTCACGGGACCCGATACCCTGGCGAGGCTGGGAAAATTCGGCAAGCCGCGGTGCCGAGTGAAAGGAACGTTCTCGCGATCTGACTTTTGCAATTCATCGCGCTCAGTGGCAAAGAAATTTCAACATTCAGTTAATTGCTCCGCGAAGCGAACGTGAGACGTCAAAGGAGCAAATTGTTCCCTGAAAATTGCAGACATGGACAACGATCCGAACAGAGCGCCGCCCTGCGACCCCGCCGTCTGCGTCCTTCCCGACTGCTTCTGTTCCGAGGATGGCACAACCATCCCCGGCGATCTGCCGTCCAAGGACGTGCCGCAGATGATCACGATTACCTTCGATGACGCCATCAACAACAACAACATCGGCCTCTACAAGGAGATCTTCAACGGGAAACGCAAGAACCCGAACGGTTGCGACATCAAGGCCAGCTTCTTCGTCTCCCACAAGTACACCAATTACTCGGCTGTCCAGGAAATGCACAGGAAGGGGCACGAGATCGCCGTTCACTCTATCTCGTAAGGAAATAGGATAGCAATCAGAGAAATCTCCCTCTCAATTAATACCCCTCCCCCCTGTTTCACATTAAATCTCGATTTTGTGAAACGAGCGACACTAGGGTTAGGCTTAACGAAGAGGTAACACCTGTTTCCAGGCACAACGACGACGAACGATTCTGGTCGGACGCCACCGTGGACGACTGGGCGAAGGAGATGGCTGGCATGAGGATCATCGCTGAGAAATACGCCAACTTGACAGACAACAGCGTGGTCGGCGTGAGGGCTCCGTACTTGCGCGTAGGTGGAAACAATCAGTTCACCATGATGGAGGAGCAAGCCTTCCTTTACGACTCCACCATCACCGCGGCCTTGAACAACCCGCCGCTGTGGCCTTACACGATGTACTTCAGGATGCCCCATCGCTGCCACGGAAACCTGCAGCACTGTCCCACGAGGTAATCACGATGTTGATAGACGTATACGCATAAATCATGTTGACGTAGCGTTAGAATGAATTGCGAGGCTTCTAGCGTTCATGAATCACTGCAGGACATTAATATTAATGGCATCCCGCGACTGACCTAACACTGCAAAGATTGCGTTGCATCGCCAACGCGCTTTCACTGACAATCTCAAGTAGAATCGACCTTAATCAAGCAGCTACCACCCTGAAAACCAATTAACAGATCGTAGCAGCTTGATTAGCCTCCCCCTAACCCGCCACGCGAATCTGTTCCCCCAGGTCGCACGCTGTCTGGGAGATGGTGATGAACGAGCTTGACCGTCGCGAGGATCCACAGAACGACGAGTACCTGCCTGGGTGCGCCATGGTGGACTCGTGCAGCAACATCCTGACCGGCGACCAGTTCTACAACTTCCTCAACCACAACTTCGACCGGCATTACGACCAGAACCGCGCCCCCCTGGGTCTCTACTTCCACGCCGCCTGGCTGAAGAACAACCCCGAGTTCCTGGACGCGTTCCTCTTCTGGATCGACGAGATCCTCGCCAACCACAACGACGTCTACTTCGTCACGATGACCCAGGTGATCCAGTGGATCCAGAACCCCCGCACTGTCACAGAGTCGAAGAACTTCGAGCCCTGGAGGGAGAAGTGCGTGGTGGACGGTGCTCAAGCCTGCTGGGTGCCCCACACATGCAAGCTCACCTCGAAGGAGGTACCCGGGGAGACCATCAACCTTCAGACCTGCGTCCGTTGTCCGAATAATTACCCATGGGTGAACGACCCGACCGGTGACGGCTTCTTCTAGACACCGCACCGTCTCTCGTTCCTCCTTCTCGTCTAAGTCAAGAACCCCTGACTCTCCTCTTGCCCCATGTCGTTCGAAGCGTTTCGACCGTAATCTTCCTCCAGCTCCCCCCAAAGGGTGTCATCGCCCGTCCACCCTTCCTCCCTGCTCGTCCCCCCATTGGTCGACCACTCTTGACGAGTCTCACGATGGACGCGGGGTCGTCGGCCATGTTTTCGATCGGGAGACGCCAGACGGGGGAGTCCATCTGGATGGTACAGGGTAGTTGCTGAAAAATGGCCGCTCCAGGCGTCACAAGGTAGCTTTCGATACTAAGGGTGATACTAGTAGGTGTCGACGAGGAAGATGGGCCATCCCCCCGATCGGTTCCCCGGTCGAAAACCGTCCGTCGCGTCACCAGCGATCTGTGATAAATTTCGAGCGCCTCGAGATTCAGCGACCAGGACGACGAACACTACGACAACGACGAGACAGCCGCGCGAACACCATCCCAAGCCCCGCGACGATCGAACCGAGATTCTCCCCTCGGCTTGAAGCACGACGGAGAGAATGACGGCTTGTCCCTCGAAGGGCGCGCGAGTCCACGACTCGACAGCGTGATAACGAAATGCGCGCGACCCTATCTGTCCCCGAATAATTCCTGCCACCCGAGAGGACACGACGGATCAGCTGGACAGGCCGGTGCCACGAGCATCGATCATCCCCCAGCGACCGTCGAAACTCCCTACTCGATGGCGGGCACCCTTATTTTTTTAAGGGTCAGCCAAACTTTATACATATAAATATATAAATATATTAAATATTATGTATGTACATTTTTTAAAGCTAAGTGATACTATCCGTTTACCGTTCTCGATGGAACCTTTAATAAAAGAGAAACTTTCGAACCGCGGCGTTCTTTCTTCCCACTCGTCGGGCCACGTGGTCGCTCACAACGCGGAGGAAAGTGGAACAGGTTCGAAGTGTTAGAAGTCGATTGTCAAGTTCAGAGACCGTCGTTCCGTGCCTAACCCACGGGTCGATAACCCTTTTGCTATAAGATCCTCGTGTTAACCAGAGGATGCTGCCCCGCAATTTGTCGCGGCTAATATTCAACGAGGAAGTGGTGTCCGCAGCATATTCAGGTACTGGGCCCTGGGTCGGATTTAAGGTAAGAATAGCAAGAGCATCGCAGTGAAATCGGATCCTTGGGACGCGAGGAGGTGTTAAGATCAAGGCCATGCTGACTCGAGCGGATTTTTCAGGGCGGTTGCGAAATCCGCTGGTCGGTTTTCGTCCCTGGATATTAGAACGGCGTCGCGTGTACGTGGCCAGCATCGCGGAGAGGTGAGAGGCTGAAGAATATGGCCGAGAAAACGTCGACTGCATTCCTCGGCTTCGTTTCTGTCCCGCTGCTACTGCGAAATTTTCTGCTCGCGTTCGCGCGAATGAACAAGTGGCTATCTCGCCCGGGAATATTGCATCTGCTCGCCGTGGATGTCGTATCTGTGATAGTAGCACTGATAAAACTCACACGGTGTAGATAAGTATAGATATCGCCGGTACGAAGCGTGAATGTAGCGTTTATCGTAGACGCGGTCTCTACTTAATTGGTAACAGGTGAAATAGAAATATTCTTTTTCGGAATAACTTCGTCTTAGACGGATGTATGCTGAACCTCGCCTATTTATCACATCATTTTTTTGTTGTTGTAAGTGTGGTAAATAAAGACGAATTATTATTATTATTATTATTTGAGAATGTTGAGCGAGAGGCAAGGCTCCTCGATGGCGTGGTATTTGAAAAAAGGGTCTGACAGTGAAATATAGAAACTTGCCGAAGCGTTGCGCAGCTGTAGTACCTACTTTTGACAAATGATCGTTCGTGTCGATTTGACATGCGAGGTATTTTGACATATTACGCCTATTGGCGAAGCATTTTTACGAAGGGACAGTATATTCGAAAGGGCACGGCCGTCTGCAATCTTCGCAAACTATTTTCTCAGAAGAAAATATTTTCAAGAAAAAATTCTCAAATCAATTTCCCTTTCGCGAAGAAGATCGAAGGTGCAAAGATTCCAGGATTACCGAGGAATCTACCACTGCCAAGCAGAATCGCCGTCAATCGTGAAAGCAACACGCCGCTTAATAGCACAGTAGCGAGCCAGCTCGTTGAGGAACAATGAAATCGCAATGGTAATCGATTAACCCGTCCTCCCCGGTCGGCTGCGATAAATCATTGTCGATGCTAGGCAGCGGCGCTCAGGCAGAAATTACGAGTCCGACGTTTTACATACCGGTGTTCCGTTATTTTCCGCGAGGCGTGGAGGCAGAGAAAGAAAGGACGCGCGATGGATGGAAAAGCCATGGTTACCTCTGCGAAATACCAACAGGATCGGTGACTCGAGGCGACTATTGCATTCCGATGGCCAGCCTTCCTTTCGTCGCCATCCGTGCGTCGTTTCCATTCCGCGACGATCCCAGCCTCTGTCTCGCGACCGAGGGAATCACTTCTCGGTGGAAACGTGCGTGAAAGTACATTATATTCCATGAAGGAAGGTGAGAATAATCTGGAAGAAAATTAGCATCGATTTTCCACGTTCGCAGGCTTCGAAATCGTCACTAGCAGTTTGGTATTGGACATCAGAGATAGATTGTTCTTTTGCCAGGTATTCGCGTTGCTCGCCAACGATCGCAACGTTGCTATGTAAAGAATTTTGCCAATTAATTGCCAACGCATCCCGCGAATCGTTTGCACCCACGTACTGCGGTGGCAATCAGCAAATGTCGCAATTAAATTCCGGTATCTCGGTCGCATAAATCTTTGGTAAATGCGGTGTGCTCGTAGCGCGGACGTATTGTATTATTGGCATCGGTCTTCTATTTGTTCGACGTTAAACCACATCAAAGTACGTCGTTACGTCCTCTCATTACTATTTTCTCCTTAATACCTACTATATTTCTACTCTCAGAGAAACTTCATATTAAATTAACTCCCCTTCTTCTTCAAGAAACGAATCCAACTACTTTCTTTCGGAACAATGCTCCGCAACTGCAAACTTTGAGTTTCATTCAAATGAAGTTTCACTGTTTAATGTGGATTACAGAACACATCCCTCCCACTCAGGCTTTCCATTTCACGGGTGTCTTTCTTCATAGTACTCCATCAACAGCGAATCCGTTGATGCAATCGTCTCCTCCTCGATTGGAGACAAACTAATCCTCTTTTCCTCGAGGAATGCACGTGAATCGAGACGCTTGAGATCCATAATGCTGCGCTCGGAATCACCAGGCCGCCGCCGGTAGCGGCCTGAAAATCTCGCGTAAGCGAAAGTAGAGAAAGCTGCGTATCTCGGCGCCGGGGCAAGGCCGTCCATGGCTGACTGAGACTACTTCGACAGGATGCCAGTCGGATCATGCAGGAATCTCGTTAGCTTGTATTACATGAGTGTATGGGACAGAAGTCGTTCAAAGTTTCGCTAGAATATGGAAGCTGAAGAAACCGAGCGTCAAGGGGACAGGTGCGTGGACACACCTCTCATCAAAAGTAGGATACTAAGAAGTAGGAAATATGAGGAATGGATTTTAGGAAAATAAGAAATCTGCAGTGTGATAAATTAATTTTACTCAAGACAGAGATGTTACATATCGGAAACTAGATCGTGGAAAATTGGAAAAGTGAAAAATCGAAGTCCCTACTCCAAGTCTGAAAACCTCCTAATATGTATAAAGAATTTGAATTTAGAGCAGCAGACACCAATCAAAATCAACACCGCCTCCATCCTAAGTCGACGCATCAATTTCGACCTGATTTCTCCGTCGATCCCGTATCGATAGCTTATCTGATCGACACACGAGGCATTCCCAGACACAATGACAGTGTCAGTGTCAGCCTGATCCTGTAACGTGGCGTTTCACGTTATTAATCTCTTGGCTGTTTATCATTAGATCTCTGGTGGTCATCTTTAACGAGGTAGCGTCGAACTTGGACCCTTCGTTGAGGAACTATCCTCTTCAGGCATCTATATGGAACGTTTCATGTTCTCGACGCGGTGGCTGTCGATTTTGAAAGCCAATGGCAACGATATCTATGTTAGCGCGGAATTCTATGTCACGAACTTTTGACTGCCGCCGGGCGCGCCTTCGAAGGAATGGAAGCCAGTGAAATTGATTCCTATTAGGTCAGTGGGCGATGGAGGCAGAACACTGTTCGCCTGGAATTATTTGCCTCCCTTTTCGCGAGTCCGCGTCGCGTAACTAAATTGCGCCGTGTTAATTGAAATTCTCCTTCCACCGAGAGCAATCGATCACGAGTGATTGGATTTTCTTGGCAGCCGCGGTTTCACTTGTCGCTACTAATTGGCGCACGCTTTTAAACGCCAGATATAGGAAAGTGTCTCACCAGGTTCAGGCGCCTTAGTCCTCTGCAGGTGTATGGAACTTGTGCCTGAGGTATCTGGTCGTTGAATTTCATCCTTATTTCCCTGATGAGAGGATTCGATATCGTGGAAGGTGTAATTCATTTTATTAAATGCGTAGGTAATTTTATTAAACGTGTAGTTAATTTTATTAAATATGCTGAGGTATAATTCCTTGTACATCGTGTTGCTCCATCTCCATTAAGAGTCGAACACAATGAAAATTAATATCCGAGAATTATTTCTTGAACGAATTTAGTATTCGACAGACAGGAATGAAGGAAATTTGTTTGTTTTCGAAAATAAAAAAGGAATTCCTTCGAGCCGGAGTCGAACCAGCGACCTATGGATTTCTTTGTCGAATATACCTCTACAGTCCACCGCTCTACCAACTGAGCTATCGAAGGATGGTGATGGAACTTGCTTAAATATCGATTACTTGCTTCCCTCTCCAATTCCAGTTATACTATTGATTCAGTTAATAAAATTGTTACCCCGCTGACCGACTAAAGTAATTAAACGCCATACAATTGATTATACACCGTAGAGCGAAAATATTGAAAGTAAAGGTAAAAATTGAACTACCTACTGGCTATTAGCAAGATAAATGAATACAAAAGTGAATAAATAAACTAAATGAACAAAAATAATAATAAAATAATAATAAAAAGTAAAAAAAAATAATAAGAAAAATCATAACTTGACCATCTCTTCTTTCTGCAGCGAGAGATGGTCTTCTCGTTAGCTTAGAGAGGAAGAGTTAATATGGCCAAATACATTGTCTGCATTGTCCCCCAATATCTCTACTATCTTATTATCCCAAACATTAGACGATAATAAACTTGGAAGTATATTTTAAATCCGATTCGGTACACCACTGTTTGACAAAAGAGGTTAAATGTAACCTCAAGTTACCTTTTATAGCCTATAAATCCAGCAAAACACAAAAGATACTCATTCACCTATTTGGCTTCTAGAGAAGTAATTGGTCTGCACTTTAACGCGTTTTTACGTATAGAGTCTGAAATATAGAATCTCGACCAACTCTCCGGCTCGATCGCGTCTCCCGGATTTAGCCTAGTTACATTAGCTCCAAAAACATAGGGAAAAATAGCTATACAATCAGGGAGTAGGGGACAACTTGTTCGACGCAGCGAATACTTGTAGTTATTAGTCAGTGTTAGTTGAAACTATGCTTGATACAATATGGTTACAATAAGGATAGTAGGTAGGGCGATCGTTATCACTTCCGTACGTGATATTTTCTAGGTGAAAAATTATCGTGACCGGGAGGCCGGTAAATAACCCTTGAACCATTCTTGGCTGCAGGACATATCTTAAGAATAAACTTCGGGACGAAGGAATAGGCGGAGGATATGAGGGTATTTAAAGAGGAGGAGGTGTAGAAAAAAGAGAATAAAAAAAAAGAAAAATGGTATGTAGAGTGGATCGTGAATAATCTTCTATATACAGGATATCGCGTGGGTCCCTAACAAGTGCTAAACGGCCTCGGATCATGGCTCCCTCGTCCGTAGGAGGTTTCTTCAGCGAATCCACCGCTCTACCAACTGAGCTATCGAAGGGGTGCGATTTCCACCCCCTCAGGATTCCAATGACGTGGAATTAGTAAAAGTATTTAAACCCGAATATTTCTGTAAAAATACTCCTTCGAGCCGGATTTGAACCAGCGACCTATGGATAGCTATCTCTTTCTGGATCACAACAACTACAGTCCACCGCTCTACCAACTGAGCTATCGAAGGCCAGTGATAGCAACTGAATCCCCGGCAGTCATAACTCAATTCACTTGCTACTGAAGCGTCAAAGAGAAAGGAGGCTCTCTCATCACGTTCGGCAAAGAAAAATTCCTTTCGAGCCGGATTTGAACCGACGACCTATGAACGTCTCTCGCGAGACTTGGGAGTGAACTTTCTGGATGTTTTTGTGGTATGTCTGCGCGAAAGATAGTCCATTCCCATTCTCCTCGGCCTCTTTCATTATTTCTGGTTCAGCTTCAGGAAATAGTCGATTTCCAATAGCATCGTTCACCAAACAGGCATCTTAAATCTATTCAGCTTCGTTACACACGTGGGAACGGGGCTTTACGTGTTGTCATTCATACTACCAACGCGTTCAGCAGCCATGATCACTTCTGCGACAGCACTGACCCTATTAACTATCTGTTCCCAACGCCACATTGACAAAACCTTCCTTACTCCATTTCACTAACGGAACCACTCGCCTTAAGCCGCGTTCCCACGTGTACAATTCGCGATGCAGTCATAGTCGGAACGTATCCCTTCTTCCCTCACCCTTCCTCCACCATTAATCTCATCCCCAAGAGGAATCCACTATACCATATCCAGTATCCCACACCTCAGTGCCTTCACGCAATCTAGAACCCGCGGCGGCGGAAAATCGCGCGATTCCCACGAACAAAGTGTCGAATCTCTCAGCGACGGTTGCGCGGAACCCACGAATTATGTCGTCGGTCAGTGCGAAGGGTCGGGGGAAATGGGATCGAAATTTATTGGTCTGCTAACGCTGTTTCTTCGACGCGTTCCGGTGCTCCACGCGCTAATGTAACTGCAGCGACGTAACGCATAATAATAAACCACGTACACCGCTACCAGCGTTACAGTAGCGTCACGGATGGCCGAGCAAAAATTCTCTTCTCACTCTGACTGCCCAGAACTGTTCCGCGGTTTCAACGGAGAACGAATCGCTCGAAACAGTGGCGATCGATACCACCGAGGGAAAACTCAGTCAATGGAACACGATTATGCAGATCGATGTTTTCCCGCGTTGAAAATCTCGCATTAGTGGATCACGCAACAGGGCAGACGCTCAATCATGCGTGCCCCCTTCGTTGACAACCATTGGAGTATCATAGAGTCTATAATTCACAGTCTCACATGTTCTTTGGACATTTATAGGATTGACACTTTAAAAATGTTTATTTAAATTAGCATCCTGTGACTTGAACTGCGTGCCATTTCAGGAGCTTGGTATTCGCAAAGCAGGTTACCGTAGTACTTGCTTACGACTCCTTAAAGTTCCATAATAGTTAATCAAAGAATTAGACAACGATTAATTAGATATTGAAAGATATAATCTGCTTATAACCCTCATTTTGCTCAAGCAGATATAGAACACCGCTCGATTGTTTCTCAATGCCCAAGGCCCCAAGCGCATCGAGCGATAATTCGATCACGAACGATCGACACGCCGCGGACCGCGTTTTTTTCTCCGCGAAATCGGTAAAAGTTACCCCCGTCAAGGTTTCGCGGCGCGTGAGGTAAACGAGTCCGGCCGACTGAATAAAAGACCGATTCGTCCTTCGTCGATCATCGGAATCGAAAGTCGACGACCCCGAGGATTCATCGTCCGTAAAACCGGAGCAAGTCCGTGTCGATCGCCGCTGAAACGCTCGTTGACCCAATTTTCGCCGTGTCGTTCTCCGAGCAGACAGCTCGAATTCGCGTTGCATTGTCCCCGAGGCATGCACCACACCTCTCTCAGACGCCCACGCGCATTCCTACGGTGTCTGTCTTCGGATGGAAGTTCTCCTACGTAGTTGGCCAATGTCCGCGTAGAACTGGCTGCTCGTGGATCCCCGGACACGTTTCCGGTCTGGCCGCGATCGCCCTTAGGCAAGGGCGGCCTCGAGGATCGCGTGATCGATCGAATAAGGTCTCGTCCTCGAAATACCTCCACTGTCAGGATCACGGGGGAAAGAGGGACAAGACACGGCTACCGTATTAAGCCGTTCGATCTAACAGACACTTCCAGTCCGCGTTACAACGTCCCGTGGAATGAGGAAGGTGAAAGGAATTTGAGATTGTCGTGGGAAGTGCTGCAATTACATTTCCAAGATGGAATACTTAAGTACCGTGTGCCCCGCGATAGATGAAAGCTGTGGCAGCCACGAGGGAAATGCGGAGAAAATTGCGAGAGGTTGAATAACCAAGTGGGATGCCAATAACTTTCATTATTGAAACTCTAATCAGCTGGCTCGTCGGAGTAACGATATTTCGCCGAACCCTCCGCGGAGGCTCCGTTACGCAATAGATTTTTTCGCAAAGGTCAAAGCTAAAAATAATTCTGATTTCGGTACCAAGTGGAGCCCTGCTCGGGAGGGAACAAAAGAAAGGGAAATGATTTCGCCTCGGCGGCTCGGCTCGGCGAGACGTTAAAATTTAAATCGTCCAGAGCCACCGGTGTCTTCCACTGTCACTTTCAACTTTCAACTCCTCGCAATCACCGTCCTTCCCCTGGCGGGCCTCTCTTTTTCCCGTTTCTTCGCCTCCTCTCGTCGAAGCCAGGCATCGAAGGTGTAACGGCATGCCCACCTGAAGTTGCGACACCTCCGCTTATTATCCGCCGATGAATCTTACGATCCACCGATTCCCCGCCGCGAGAGATGTGTAATTTTCTAATTCCTGTAAATTGGATAACCGTCGGATGATTAATTGCGCAATCCCCCGCCGAACGGGAATGGCCTGTCGCCGTGAAAGTCGACGAACGGAAGCGCCTTGCCGTGGATCGATCCAACGCATTCGAAGTCTTGCTCGTCGTACACCGGCTTCTGAAACAACGACAACCTCCAGACGGTCGATTAAAATAATGAAAAAGGAGGAGCCATAAATACCCACGAAATTATCTCGTCTACAGAGTCGGCGCACGCCTCTCAGATTTATTATCGCTTTCACCCGCGTATGCGAAATATAACCTCGCTGATAATGGCGAAAAAGGAGCAGGGAGGCGGCGCGGTAGGGTCAAAAAATTATCGCGCGCAGATACATAATTACGACAGATTAATTGTGCGACATTACGGCCGCGCGAGCGACGCTTTCACTGGAAAACAAACTGGTTTCGCCTGTTTCCTGTCTGAATCGTCAATTTCTCAAATTCGGATCATGAGTACCTACCGTCTAAGGAATCGACTTTTCCTAAATCTGCATCCCTTTAACCCTTTAACTCTGGACGCATCATGTACATATGATACACTTCCGCTATGAGGGAATTTTCCCTTTTAAAGTGGAACGAATTCGCTGTTTGCACGAGATTAGTACATGTTTAGGGTAGTTTTATGTGTTGAAGAAAGATGGACAAACCTAAACCCTGTATTCTAGGTGCCGCACAGTGGTCCCAAATCCCGACATTAATTTTAAAACAAAATAATAACGCTCGTTACATAGCAACTCGCAAAATAAATTCCCAAAGCGATTTACTAGCGAACTCAATAGTGAAAGTTCCTTATATAGAAACTTAATTTTTGGACTTTTGGCTAGCTTTTTGGGATTTGGAAGCACTGTGTGCCGGTGCTAAAGGTTTAACCCATTAACTGCCAAATTTGTTTTTTGAAATTTTTGGCCGGATAAGTTATATATATGCACAAAAACTTGTGTAACAGTATAATTATATTCAAATTATGTGTTGGTTTGAAAAATCCCCAAATGGGGATCGTGGCAGGTAATGGGTCAATATCCCTCGATTTCTTCGGTATAGAAGCGATAATCGAACAATCGCATGGAACAGCCGTATAACGAAACACGTTGCAAAATTCTTGTTGTCCAATCGCGCGGGGTCATCCTCGTGTTTTTCGCGCGCGAGCGGATCTCCCGCGGATAATCCCGCGACGGCGGTCGTCTTCGTGCCACCTCGTCCGTGGATTACGTGACGTTTGACAGCGAAAGTTAACCGTGGCTGGCCCCAGGGTGCCGTGTAACACGAGAACTCTTGTACCTCGACCTCTCCCGAGGATGAACCATCCGGAATATTAAAACGTCCACCGTTGCACGCTTATCCTCTCTCCGTCTCCATTCTTCCAGCGCAGCGATGCGCAACGTCCCTGGCGATTTAATGAGCGGACCTCGAATCATTACCTCGAATAACATCCTAAAAAGCAAGCTTGCAGAGCGAGCAGCTTGGATATAATAAATGGATAACACAAATGATCGATGGAAGCTGAGTAAGAATCGCGGGCTCGAGGGGGGTTCCAGTTCTCCTCGAAACTCTGTCAGCGAAGGTTGCGCCAAACAGAGAACGAAGATCGATGCAAATTTTTACCTTTGTAGGTATACGCTCGCAATTATCATCTCGGAACGAGAAAAAAAAACGACTCTCGCGGTTCATTTGCAATTCAAACATTGCGCTGGCTCTTCCGAAACTCTCGCTTACGTTTCTTCTTTAAGGAAGCGATTAAAATACGGCTCGCTGAGCAGGCAAGTTCATCTTGACCTAATACGACGACACATATTGTTCTGGAGCGATTGCAAGGCTCCACTCTCGTAGAATGTACGAAAAGATCTTAAGGTATCGTACTCCCGGTTACCTCGGTCGTGTTTCTTCTTAAAACGTCACTCGGCTCGCGTTTCGTAACGCGCTGGACGCGGAAACGAGTGGGAACGTTCTAAGGACCACTCGGAACGGTTTTTTAGCCGCGGTGCCGTTTTTCAGGGGCAAGGTCGACTTTCCTCGGGCACGAAACTCGCGATCGGTCGGCAGGTAAAGTAAACGCGGTCGCTCCGAGAGGAATGGGCGTGTTCCTCTGCAGCGATCTCCCCTGATTCCTTTTCACGGATCGGGGCACGGGGACGAGCCGAGTGAAAGTGACAAGAACAAGGTCGCCGCGCGTTACAAAATCGTGAATCTCTCGAAAACAGCTTCGATACCTGGCCGTGCTCGATTCCTGGCGCCGCGGTTCGATAGGCGGCGCGTTGCGCAAGGTTGGTGGCACGGAAATTACTAATACGATGAAAAATTAATGAGACCGATGTGCGCAAGTGCGCGTACAATGTGGAATTTTCTAGTCTAGACGTTAACAAATCATTATAATCGCAAGGGGGCTCGAGTGACACGAAGACGATACTCCAATCCGGAGGGTGCCATTAAATTTCACGCGGATGTCCGCGTCGCATCCCTCGGCGCTTCCTCGGGAAAGCGTGGAGAGCCAATGTGTATTCAGTCCGGCGGGTTCATTAACATTTTACCGATGACTTAGATAGCTCGGTCGCACTCTGATTGTGCGGCCAGGAAAATTGCATACACTGCAGGAATTTGCAAGAATTATCATTTATTATTCGGCGCTACGCAGTTTCACACTACTCTACTAAAATTTCACAACGTCACGGAGAAGGGGAATTTTAATTAAGTAGCACCGCGTAATGGCACTCTAATGTATCGATTTTCTAGATTGAATACGTCACCGTGGGAATTTCAGTCATTCTGGAGTATGCAGAAATTGAATCTAGGACAAGTATCGGGTCATGATTTTAATTAAAGAGAAATGTTGTACCGCGGGGTGGATGGAATTGAATAAACTACAACCTGGGGTAAAAGAATTAAAGGTGGAGGAGCAGGTGTGGAGTATCCTTCGATGATATATGAACCGGGATAATAAACAGGGCTTAAGTAATCGATTTGTTAATCTGGCTCAGGTAGTCGAGCAGAAATATCGATGTCGGAAGAACGAAGCTTACAAAGGGATGCTCGTGGTAGGGGTGCAAACAAAGCTGCGAGCCTGAGACTTTCGGGTTTGATATCGGCGGGGTCGTCAGTCGAACGCGAACCATCGTTGTAAATACATGTCCGCCCATTTTTATAGTTTTCTGATTTTGCGGCTTAATTGCTTCATGCGTCATTTGTTTAAATAAATTCTCACGCTCAAACTCTCGAGGCAAACATTTAACTAACTCGCATCGTTTAAATGATCAATAATTGATGAAAATAAACACTTAGTGCTTTGTCCACCATTTAAGTCGAGTTTTGTAAACCTAGTTATATAATGTGTATGGCTAATTCATTCACTGTTCAGACTCTGTAATCTACATCTGTCTTGTTTTCTAAACCATGGGGTCTCCCCGTATAACTAATAATAATAATAATAATCAATATTACCTGTATTCTTTTAATATTGATCATCCATTCGGTAGAGTTCGACTTTCTTCGATCGCCACGTAATCAGCCAAACAATACTCCATCTGTTCGCGTGCAAGAATTTCTATTTGCGCTAACAATTCGCCACGTCAACGGGGGAGGTGAAATCTGCCTACCGGAAGTACAGTGTCGAAAAATGGCGAAAGCGAGAACCACTACGTCCGCGAAACAAACGTTTTCGTGTGATTACAGATTCCCTCGCGTCATTCAAGTGTAATTGTACACTTGTGTATGTGCGTGTGTTTCGAGTGGATAATAAACTGCTGTCGGGGAAAGGTGCAGAATCAAAGTGGCTTCCGGGACGTCTTCGATTACGGCGACGATTTAAGAAATACGAGCGACTTGCGAAGACGGAACGGCGTTGTTTCTTCGTGGAAGAGGTAAGCGTGATTTCCAATTTTGTATGATAACTTCTAAGCGGTCAGAATTCGTGGTACGACAAAATTTATGTAGCAAGATTTTTCGAGGGATCGTATTCTCGTGCGACATTTGAATTTGAAGTTGAGTAAGGGAGCTATGGCTTACTAAGAAGTCAATTTCATCATCAACTTCCTAGATTTAAATTTAATATATAATTGCAATAGGTATTTGGATGGGCAATAGCTTAAAATTCTTTTAAAAAACGGTCTGAGCCACAGCCGTATTGAATACATTGTTCTTTCTACATAACAAGTGCACGTCTCTGTTTCGAACACAAAATTCTCGTGCCACCACGATTCGTCACGCATAATAGCATGTTTATTTATCACGTGTCCACAAAATTCAACGTTCGATTTAGAAAGGTGGCCGTAAAAATCGGGTCGGCGACGAGACTTTCTTCGAGAGCCGTTGAACATCGAACTCGCATGTCTCTTTTCGATCGTCGCCTCTCAACTATCACTCGCTTCGTTTTCCTTCATCGATTTCCAAAACTGTAGAACTATCCTCTCGGGATGACTCTTCTCAATCCTTCCGAATCTCTTTGCTCTTCGAGGATCGAAGTTTTTTAATCATTGGATAGGCACCCTGCATTAGGGAAACGAAATTTCGACGTTTTCAATTAGGAAACACGAAAGTTACGATTGCTTTTAGTCTCTCAGTAAGATGAGGAAGTTCGAGATCAAATTTTCGCGACGAAGTAAACGACGGAGGCTTGTAAAACGACGCTGAAGCATTTGCCGCGTGATAAATCAATTGGAATGAGTGTCGCGTCGGCAAATATTGCCAGCAAACAGGAACAGATCGTGCCGGGACTGGTAAAGTTCGCCGGTTTTCAGCGGCGACCGTGACTTTAAAAAGTACTTTTCCTTTGTCCCGCCGTGTGACTCGTCGCATAGCGATCGACCGCGCATGCGTGCCTCGAATTCAACGAAACTATCCACGCTGACAGGACGAAAATAAAGTGGTTCGGGGAACTTTGCCCCTGCCGGAAGACATCACGGTTATTATACAAGAAACCGGCGCCACACTCGTGTCACGTCGCACTTTATCACGCCATTCAATCGATTCCCGGAATTTTTAAAAAAATATCCAACGTTTCCTTTCATAAACTCATCTGAGACTTTGATACTTAATATATTTCCAAAGAATCCGCGTCAGACACTTTGAATAATACGCGCAAAAAGGACGAGAAGGACCACGCGCGCGTGCAAAGAAAATGAAAGAAGGAACAAGCTTCTCGTTTTGTCGGTGTTTCATAGCTCGAGGGTGGAAAAGTGCGAACGAGGGTCGAGTTACAGCGGTAGGTATATAAAAGGGTGAGATAGGTATCCAAAAAAAAAAGGAATAAGCTACGGACGTGTGACTAGCGAAAATGTATATACTTGTGAAGAAGCGTGACGAAGGAAATTGCTGGCATGGCGAAGAAGAAGGAAGGGGACCAGCGATAAGTGGCGCCACAGGCACAACTTTTTTTATCGATACTCGATGAATCGAGAGTGAATAAATGGGAATTAGAGCGAGGAGAAATTCTAGAATTATTCGACGAATTTCTGTTAAAAGATACGTGATTAAAAACGCTAGAACGTTTCCTAATCGTGATAGAAAGCTGTTCCATGGATCGTCCGAGGTAAATGTCAGAACCACGATCACCGTCAATTTCGTTCCCGAAACTTCATAAATTTCACAATGGATAGCCATAATAAACATCAGGGAAGGGATAATAAATGTATATCTATTTTCCTTATCGTCGCCACGGGACAGCTTTCTCCGATTAAAAAGAAGAAGTGGCGGCGAAATATACAGCCAGACGTTTTCATTTTTACGGGTCGTTTTTCTTTTGTTCCTTCAACCGAAGCTGGAGGTCGCGCACGACTCATGACAAACACGGGCCGGATTCGAGGAAAGCTCGGGCCGCATTTTCTCGCCATCGATGGCGAATCGATATCAAGCTGGCCGTGGCGTCTATTACGAGGAACAACGGAAGGCTGTTTCTGCAAGGTGAGCCACCTTCTTTCTCGCATTCGAGCTGGTAGATCGCCTGCGTTTACGCACAATTTCTCTTCAGACTCCCTTTTTGGAGAACCTGTGGATTTTCTTCAGCGACACCATGGGTCTTCGAGTCTCTTTCCGTCGCTGAATTGCTGACAAATCCATTTAGCTGACGCCCTCCAAGAAACATCTTCCAGTTTCCAGTGGAGGAATCAACTATTTCATATAATTACTGAGACCATACTTTTCCAAGATCGAATCCAAAGTATCGTGAAATATATTAACTCGCCTAAAGTCGAAGCGGGGCTGAAAGATCAATGAAAGTTTGAATTCCCGATGAAGGTGACGCCACGCTCAGCCTCGAGGAGGGAATTTTTAAAGTTTTTCGACGTTTTCTTCTGGGGCCTCGATGAATGGGTCCGCTCGACAAGGTGAACCACCTTTTCCCTCAGCATCGTCGTATCCCCCTGTGGTGAATGAAAGTGAAATGCCTTTGTGGATCACAAGTTGGTCCTACGCGAGGATCGCGATTAAACGTCGTAACGTCGTGAAGCGACGATTCACTCTGCCCGGGCATAACTTTCCATTCTTCTTTTCCCTCTCGCGGATTTCTTGGATGGCCCGACGTGGGTCGCCGCTACAAGGCAAACCACCTTTCCTCTTCCCAACGGGGATGAGCACATTCTATAATTCACGTTTAGCTGGAACCGGGGTAATTAAACCCGTACCTGCTTGCCGACCAGGATTCGTCGTTATGCATGCAGAATGATCCCGGCGTTCTCAGACTCGACCTTTCTTTGTCGTTATTCCTTTTTCTATCGTTTTCGAGGAATACTCCATTATCGAGACCTTTCTGTTGTTTGCTTTATCCTATCTTTTGTGAATTCTCCTCTCTCCTCTCGGATGTGTGGATAGTAGCACAGATTAATGGATAGATTATTCATTACCTACGATATTTGTAATTCAGTAACTAAACTTTAACTTCATTTTTACGTCTGTTGCACGGAATGATTCCTTCCCCTTTTCTGTTTTCTCTGTCTGTCTTTCTTTCTCAAAGGGTTGTTTAACCCGTCTATTGTAATTAAATTAAAAACTAAAAAAAAATTGCACGGTGATTCAGGGTTCTACGTTTCACTTAACGCCTTTATCAGATCAAGCTTCCATTAAGTCAACGAGCTTGAAATCCAGTCACGAAAGTGGAGTACACTTCCAAACGGAAGCATTGTAAATGCACCATGGGACCTCTTTATCGATGTTAATGATGACGACGTGACGCCGTGCTGTCCCACATCAAATTTCGGGCTTCCAGTAGAGAAGCATCCACCAGAAGGTGGAGCGATGGGCGATGACCCGTCCATGGTCAAGGTGAAAATCACGTCGTCGATGGTGTGCGTCGATCATACGAAAGAGTCTTCTCCCGGCGCGTGATTGGAATCGAGACTGGTCCGTTCCTTTGATCTACGATCGACCATCTAACCCACTTAAACGAGAACAGTAACACCGCGCACCATGCTGTTAGAGTAGGTATCTTATTAGAAGTCAAATATCTTTTATATCTGACTTTGTCTCTATTCATTAATGGTTTCCTTTGCGCTTACTTCTCTGCTTTCGTCTTTTAATTATATTTCTTTTGTACTTCCTAATTATTTGTACTAGGTTTGTGTGACTGTGATTTTGTATTTCTTATAACAAAGGGTTTATCCCGTTGAAATATATATACTTATTATTATTATTAAAGTTAATCCAGTGAATCATCCCGTGATCGTTCGGACAATAATATTAGTAAGCAGCCTTAGCTCGAAGCTGGTGCGAGAGGAATGTTCCGCGATCCTAGATCCGTGGTTGAGACACGTTTGCTCGTGTATAATAATCGAGTAGGTAGGAGTGACATTCTAGCGTCGATTTTCGATTCGTCACGACGTCGGCAGTGACATTACAGTTATCAACGCGATATTCATACACCAGTCAATGGGATAATGGGGAGTCGGTTGGAACACGAGGGGTCGTCGCGTTATGCGCCATAAAAGGCACTCTCGGGTGTAATCGAAAAGGCTGATCGAAAGGTGGACGGCAGCTCGGGGCGTGCCAGAAAAACGGAGGACTACGCTGCATTCCCGATGCATCTAAGTAGGCGCGTATAATTATGCGCATCTCGTATTTCGAAACGCCTTCTCTTCTCTCTTTGGCGGTGCACGCTGCACCAGCCAGCTCCCCCGACAGCCACGAGCTCACTTTCCCATCCTCGAACGGACCACCGACGCTTTTCGACGAGGAAAGCCTTCGAAATTAGTCGAGGAATCGCTCCTAATCGCTCAGTTTCATTCTCATTACACGGCGAAAGGGAAATCTGTGCACGTAATTTCTGTGATAGGTAGCACAGTTTCTGTCTAGTTTTTGTAATTGTTTTGGAGGAGAAGATAGTGTTGAATGTCAGAGTTCCAATGATTGAATACTGTTTGAGGAGGTCTGGAGGTGTTTGGAAGCGAAGTTTCTGGGTCGATCGTAGCTGAAAATGAATACTAGTGTAAAGTAGTAGGCCTTCTTCGATTTCAATGTTCCAACGTGAGTTACTAAACGTGAAACGCAGCCGAATTGTACTCTGGATGCTCGAGCGCCTCCATAAATATTCACGAGGCCTTCTACATATAAATCAAAAATCGATGCGCTTTCTACTCGAGCGAGAAACATGGCCGTTTTCAGGGGAATAGAGAGCGTTCGCAGCGGCAATAGCTTCTATCGGAGAAAGTTCAACCATTTCCGAAATAAAAATCGATCTCCACCTTCACTCCTCCTTCTTCCTCGTTTCGATCTTCGTAGACAAATATTTAAAACCTGACGAGTGACGGAAAATCGTTGACATGATGTAAGAAATTCGAAGGATCGGTAGATCCATAGAATAATTCTAGATCCGCGGCTTCTTCCAACGTCGATCAGGATCGACAGCTCTGAATCCAGCCTCGCCATCGATCTTCATTAGAGATCCATCGAACGATAACTCTGCGACCGAGCAAGTTGGGACCTTTCGAGCCTCGATCGACCGGCGATCCGTAGATTTATCGGCGCTCGTGGCAAATCGGAGGCAGCTACGCGCTCCTTGAACAGCGACGATCCTCGAGGAGGCGCGGATGGTTCAAGGAGAGGTCGCGATTGTAGAAAGCATGAAGGAAGAAGAAAAGATCAGGAGAAAAAGGTCTGTGGGTCACTGTGCTATTCGCAATTACGTAACCCTGTAACCTTCAGCGCTCGATCCGCGCGCGCGAAACGTATTTTCAGGGTTTTATTGAAGAAGCGGTGCCTGATTTCGTCGGCGGAGAAATAGAGGCGAGCGGTGGTAGAAGCGATCGAAACGGAGGGATCAAGGTTCCAAGCGGAGGCTCTCCCCGCCGAGCGGATGACTTTTCTGGCGCCTCGATAGGTCAACGGAGAAAGACGGAGGAAAAAAGGAAGAGGACAGACGGCACTGTTGCACGCATAGGCTGGTGAACTACGAAGACTGGTTTCCCGCGGCTCCCCTTATTTATCCTACGGTGAACGTGTGCCCCCGTTGGCATCCCAACCTGTGCATCCCGTCAAGGACTCGAGTCAGCACGCGTTTAGAAATGCCATTGGATCCTCCTGGGTCAGAACGTTGGGGAACGTTTACCGTTGGCAACCGCGGAGGCGCAGCTCGCCTCGAGGAACCTCCAAGTTCCAACGATCGATGGAAGGGACGCGTCTGTCCTCTAGCATGCAATGAGAAGAAAAGAACAATCCTTTTACCGGCTAAGGGTTTCGTGTTCAGAAATACCATCGTACCTCTCTGACTGACGATATTAATGGAGGTCCAACGTTAGAAGCCGCGGACTGGTCGTTTCTCTAGAATTCAGATAATGCCTTGAATAAAATATTTTAAATTATTTAAAACCAACTTCAAACAAATAAAAATGCGCTAAAAAGTTAAAAGTAATTTTGTTCCTTATTTAATCTACGACTCTCCATTTTTTATGTCGGCGCCTCATCATTTCACTATGTAAATCTGGCGCCGACTTAAAAAAATTGAGCCATAGATTAAATATGGAACATTTTTTTTCTTTTTAGCATATTTTTACTGTTCTGAAAGCGGTTTTAATTTTTTATTAAACTTTTTTAATATTTTACTTTTTAGTTACATAATACTTTAAGTTATATAACTACATTTATTTTAATAATGAAGTTGGTTAGTGAAACAGATTTCTTATTTTTGGTGTAACTTCGAAACTACTTAACCGATTTCGATAATTCTTTCTCCATGACCTAAGGTGATTGAGGCTTAACTAAACGCAATAAGTTTCGCGAAAATCGGTCCAGTAGTTACGGAGAAATTCGCGGGCAAACATAATACAGACTAACATACATAACATACACATCGAAAGTAGAACCTCTTTCTTTTTGAAGTCGGTTAAAAATCACAGACTACCGAGCGTTGAGTTGTAAATCTGTAAAATTTAGAATCAAAATTCTGTCACTTCTACAGTTCCATTCTAACGCTTCGCGATAGTATCAGTTCTACATTTGCAGGGACTCGCTAAATGAAATTTACAATCTTCGATACACCTCCATTGTGCAATTTAGGACAATATATATCAACGTAGCTGACCCTGGCGAATCGGTCGTTTAGAGCGCTTAAAGGAAAAATCAAGGCTCGAGTCCTCGCCCATTCGTTTTGCTTTTAATCCTGGTTAGGCGGCGATATTGGATTTTTATCGAGTGATTGGTTGCATAGAAGTTGCCATGGGATCTGCGTCGGTTGTATGTTACAACGTGGCAGTGATATTGGATCCTTCCAGCGCGCCGTGTTAAAGCCGGTTCAATGTTAAAGTAGAACCTGCACTGGCTGTTGCGAGGCGCGTGATAAATGGTCGCCATTCTCGATCAGTTTTGTAAATCCATACGAATGGTGCACACATTTTATAGGTCTCAATTGTTGCGACTCTCCGCGACACCCGTGTTCTTATTGAGCCTCGAGGACTTTGGAAAACGACGCAGGACGAGAAAGGTCGCAAATATTTTGATCATTACTACTGAAATAGGTGGCTCATTGGATTTCCACGAAGGGGAAGTCTATCTACATAACTTTTTCGCACGCCAAAGGTATAAGACACTCGTAGTAAGCGATTTCTTGCAATTTTCTTTACTCAACTTTGTCCGTATTGCTACAATCTCCTTCTATAGAATTTCCAGCCGGCGTTGCAATATCTTCCGCTAACGTTGCGAGGGTATAAGAGCAATACGCGTCCGAACAGAGGAAACTCGCGTTACAGAGAGCCGTAAGATAAAGTGAACTAATTTTCCCTGTTGCTATCATTAATAAACTGAAGAAACGTTGCGTACCTCGTTGCGCGCGCTCGACGCGAACACGTGTTTCGTGATTAACGACCAGGAAACAACGATTTCCTTATTTAATCCGTGGTTACGAAGTTTCGTGGGATTGATAGAAACTTAGAAACCCGGCTGTCCGAGAAATCAGGTTGTACCTCCGTATGGATCGCGAAATCATGAATCATTGAGTCTTTGTGGCCGTGCGAATATGCACGCAAACGTCTTCTACATGGCGCGTGGAATTCACCAGAGACGTCGATTGCTTCTCATTACTCTTTCTCCTTAACGCGCGCTCCCAGCACTTCCTGCATATTTTCCTTAATTTTATACACGTGATAGGTCTAGCCGAATAGATTTACATAATTCAGCATCGATTTATATTAATAGTCGCACTGCGAAAGAAGTAGAGTAACATTTCTCTTAATCATCTCTCTATTATCCCTTCTAGACTCTTCTCGCAACTACTTGCTTGCTCCTTTTTCACTCGGAACCCTACAGTCACTTAACTCTTATTATTCCAGCAATTATTATCTCGAGTTTCGTCATTATCATTTGCAGTACATTCCGAGCAATCCATAAAGTATTTGGCTGGAGCTGAATTCTTCTTCCTCGTCGATTCTTCAACCGTTTCGTCAGCTTCCTTTCCCTCTCACTATGTTCGAGTAATTCGAGCCTCGTTCTAACGAAGAGGCATTAGCCAAGGAACGATTCAGTGTTCCAGCTTAGAGAGAAGAAAAATGTACAAACGAGCAATCTATGCAGTTTGTCAGGATCACCTTCGTTTTCCCAATCCTCGTGTTCGAGACCCGTGGTCTTTTTGCGCCACGCGAACACGATACTGTTATTAAGTATTATCTGCAACAAGTCCCCTTTATCGCAGGATTTATTGATGCTCCCGGGTAACGTGTCGGGCAACCCCTCTAGATCCTCGTCAGAAAAGCTGGCGGTTATTTGTCGCTCGTGGAAGGAGAGTGTCGAGATAAAAGTGAAACACGGGACAGCTCGGTTTCGACTCGAAGGGAACGGCGTACACTCGATCGATCTCGAAGCCCCCCCGAGACGGTTCGCTCTACGCAAATCTCTGCTTTCGCAACAGATTTGTTATTGGGAACGAGCGTGCCGCGAATCCTTGCCAGGCGGTTTCCCGATTTCGCAGAAACCGTCCAGCGTCATCGACGGGAATCGAACGCGACGAAATTCGATTGCACATCGTGGAATTCCAAATTCTAGCCTCTCATAGAAAGTTACAATGTTCTTTCCCCCGTAGAAATAGTCATTCGCTGTTTTCTTGGAGTCTATTAAAGATGACAAGCAAATTTTTGTTCCCTATGCCAGTACAACAAACGAAGTGATTAAGTAGTACTTAAACTTTATCTAAAGGCTGGTTCAGACAAGTCGAATAGCAAATAATTTAGTAATTTTTCGTGTGTGGACACTAAAATTTAGTCGAGTAGCTTAGTGAAACAATGGTAAATTACTAAATTACTCGCTACTCGACTAAATTACTGGACGTGTCTGTTCCAGCCTTAAGGGCCCTCCTTTCCTTCCTGCAGTAGTCAAAGCAAACGTTGAAGATTGGTAGCTATCTTCCACAAACCCCCGACGATTCCTCCTGTTTCTATTCATAAACTCGAATCAATACGAACGTCATTATCTCCCTCTGAGATTGCAGCGTGCAGCCCGCCGGCATCTAATGCAATGCTACGTCTGGCAAAGTTATTTCGCCGGGAACGACGCCGATAACCTTTTACCGCGTAAACCGCAAATTTATTGGCCACAGGGAGCATCCCTGCCAGGCTCGGGAATAAACGCATTGCGCAAATGAATAACGCTGAAAGGTAAAAAAGGGGGATAAAGAAAAGGTATGCTATTCTGCGGGTAGATTTAAAAAAAAATAAACGCTTCGATAATTTATACGCTTTTGGTCGCTGAGAACGGGAGAAACGCGAGGGAAGAAGAGAATTTTCTGACTTCGATAGTTGAATGCTACAAGCTTGGGGATGTGGGTATTTTATCGACTCTGCAGATGTGTAAGTGGTGTTTCGTTTTGTCACCATTGCAACTCACTGGTTATCGGTCCTGTTTGGATCCAAAGGAGACTCATGGAACAGAAACTTCACGTTTTCTTTCCAATGGTGGTTGCTTAATTAGCGCGCCGCCTTCTTTTCGCGAATGCACGGGCATAACCGAGGGGCTCTTCAAAGACCGTAACTAATTACCAGCGACGGGCCCTTTATCCTTGGAACAACGCATCGCGAGAACCAGCGCAACAAGTTTCGTAACCGGAGCCATGAAAAGCCGGAGACTTTCGACGGGGTTTAGAAAAGCGAGTCGCAGCGAAACCGTGGTCGAATCGCCATCGTGTTAGATCGTTGCTGCCTGAACGCTCGATCGTGGAAAAATGACGGTGTCTTCTTAGTCAGAGTGACCCAGACCACCTGGATCACTTTGCTCTTTGTTAGACGAAGAATCGTGGATTCTTTATCCCGCCGATTAAAGTTTTTACGAAGCAGTTTCCGTGGAAAGTTACGCGAGGTCGTCGTCGATGCTGAATTTTTTATCATCTTCACGAGTACCAGCGTTGTTTCGCGATATTTTCACGAAAACGGTTAAAGGATACGTGAAGCGCGTTTCTACTTCGTGGCGGAGTGAGCGAACTCGCAAAGAAAACCTTGAATATTCCGAAGGTCGATCGCATCGCATTTTGCGCTGGAAAAGTAGACAATTTTCACTTGAAATTTTCTTCGCCGCGACAAGATTCCTTTTCTGAGAAATTCCCCTCGAACCAAGTGCCATTCACATTTTCTTCAAGCTTCAAATCTCGCTCCACAATGGTCCCCACTAGAAACGAAACATGTATACAATTCACAGCGAAAAATACTGTAACAATTTCCCTTCGTTCGTCAGCCATAACACTCCAATCCCCAAACACTCGTCTCCTTCGTCATCATCATCAGTTCTCTCGGTCCATCAAAACAAGAACCATCATAACAGAAGCGTCCATGAAATCGTTACGAGAAAACCAAGCATCGAAGAAAGTGGGACGAGAATCTCGATTCGGGGCACAGAATTTTTCCCAATTATTTCCAATGATCCAGTAAACGTTTCTTACGCTTCGATCCCAACGGGAGTTATTGTGGGATCGAGTCCACTTTGATGGATGGCTGGTTTCTGGGTGGAGGAGCAGGGAAGAGCGATGAGAAACCTGGTCCATTTGATGGTCCCCTCTTGTTGGAAGGTAGACGGAAGGATCGGACCTTCTGGGTGGCCGTTTTGCGACGTGGAAAAGGTGGCAGCACCATCCAGATGGGTGAAAGTCCTTCGACGATGTGGAAGGAGTGGTGGTGCACATATAGAGGGGCGAGAGGGCGCGGCTTGTCCAGACACTCTTTGTCCCGACGACGACGATGACGGCGACGACGACGATCACGATGTCGCCGAGGTTCCTGTTCCTCCTTGGATCCCTATTACTGCTTGCCGGTGAGTACATGATTATCTCTTCCGCGTCTCCATTCAGCCGAAGCAACTCTCTCACTTTTCAATCCTTCGTTAAAACTCGTCTGGCTACGGTAAAGATCGCTTTGAAAGTTTTCACCCCGAACGATTGTCTCCGAGGAATCTAAGTTTCGAGATTGTAGATTGCTGTGCGGAGTTGTTTCTTTTTTGTAGCTTGTGGAAAATTGATGCTCGAGTGAAAGTCGCTTTTGAAGATTGAAAGTCTTTCGCGGTAAAGTTGGCCTCTCCTTCGAAGGAAACATCTGACCATCCAGGTTTCGATTCTCCATGTGTTCACCGGCGGTGAAAGTTGTTTTCGATGTTTAAGAATTCCTTGGCAGGCGAACGGTATTCCACGATATACTCGGAGTGCTTGGAGAACAAGTGTCGCGGGAAGATCCTGTTCCTTTGTACGATTTCTTTCATACCACACTTTCCATTCGTTACTTTCTGTGGTCTCTTAGACAGCCTGCAAATATTCTGACCTTCTCCAAACTGTTCACAAAAATCCCCACAGAGTATCTTTAAATAATGTGTCGCATAGGAATCACAGAGAATGTAGAAAAATTCCGTGGCATTTTTATAACATGTGAAGAAAAGCGAGACACGATCAAGAGGTGCCTGCGAGCTATGATAATTCTGGTGATTTCGACGCCTGGTGAAGGAACGCGTCGAACCACTTGCTACGTCATTAGCCGCGCTACTGTGACCGTTTTAAGGCATTATTGCAAAGAATTCGATATTAATCATTAATAAATTACATGCCCCTCAACATTTATACAGAACTGCTAATCCTGAAACAAAAGAAAAGCACTTCACCTTCTCTATCAAAAGTTACTCTCGTATAATTCAATCTAAAAATCCCTTTACTTGAATTACCCTTCACCCTCTACAAGGAATATTCTATAACAGTAAAAAGTACACCACAAATACGTGAAAAGAACCACGGGGAATAAGTTTCACCAAAGTATCTTCCTCCACGAGACAAGATTCGTCAAGTGTCTGAGAAAACGTGAAAGTTTTACGAATGGCGAGTTGCCTGATCGTCCGGAAGCGACGATCACGATCACAGATCACGATCCAACGAGCGTTCGGAGGAACGACGAGGCACGTTCGACGTCTCCTACGAGCAGAACAGTCGGCTCGACGAAAACGCGAGGTGGAGGAAGGAGGTGGTGGAGGTACAAGCAGAACCCACTTTGGAGAACCGCTGTTGCTTCCCTCCCCACCCACGTCTAGTTGCCCTGACATTTCCAAGACTTTCTACTTCTACGGGGGTTCAGCGACCCCGGCGTGTTCGGTCTACGATCTCCCAGGATCGTGGCTCCCAGCGATCGCGACATTTTCCGCGATTAATCGAAACGACGTTCGCCAGACGAGTCTGCCCTTTTTATTCAAATGTCAGGAATGCTGCTCCCCCGATGTGTCGCTTGATTTCTTTTCCGCGACCCGTTCCAGGGAGATGGGAGGAGAAGTGCGGGCACCGTGTCGAGGCGTACGTCCATTAACTGTTGGAGGTTTGATCTTAATGGGGATGATTAGGGAGAGGATCCTTAGGGAACTATTATTGGAATGCTATCTCTCTTTATTGGAACTTTTAGAAAGGAAAAGAGGCAGCCGCGAGCCATAATTTTTCTTTTTTATGTGGGACTTGTAGACTCCCCGTTTCTTTTGGAGTAGCAACGAAGAGAAGAGACTTAATGTAGCGGAGAAAGGATGGAAAGAGGTTTGCGGGGCCGCGTTAGAGATCGTTCTCGTGAATTGAGAGTCGTTTATGTAATCGATGATAGAAAGTACGTAACTGTCAGTAGTGGAAGCAGAAAGGTGGGGCAAGACGTCTCTCCACTTTCCAGCATCACTTTCCTCCCTCATATTAAATAAGAATACTACGAATTCGTCGCTCCCCAGATATTAACCTCGTTTATCGATTATCAGGAACGCAGGTCAGTGCCCAAGATGACGATGACGGAGACGGCCCCAACGCGAACGCTGAAGAATTGTGCCAAGACAGACCCGGAGACGAGTACTTCCGGTTGAGCGTCGACGGAGACTGTCGCGACGTCGTAAGGTAAAATACGAATCATTGTTTTCTACCTCCATCAACTTGTCATTCAACCGGTCAACTAAACCTTGCTCGTGCGGCGTCGTAACTAATTATAATTAAATTCAAATTTTCAAAGAAGATGATAAACCTCGCGCAGTGATTGCTAGTTCGTAAGTCACAGCCGACATGAATAAAAGCCAAGAGCGTCGTCGTTCGCTACAAAACTATCCTCGAATAAACTCTCTCTTCTGATCGATCCGCGGATCAAAAACGTCACGACCAGCTTCGATCCGTTGCTCCATGCAGCGATCGATTCCGTAACGCGGTAAAAGTAACCCCCGAAGGACACGCTCGCCGAGCGAGGCACGGTTTCTCGTCACGAGCTTAACGGTAACGCCGTGATTTACGCGGAGGAAGGATCCAAGCACGCGCGAGGGCGTCGTCGAGGTCTGAAAAGCAAATTCCCCCTGTTCCTAGACGATCGAATTCCGCGTTCGAAGGTTCAAGGCGAGCCTGGTACTTGGATACAGGACTCGCCTTCTAATTAATGACGACAGGCTGAATGTCCTGACTCACTCGGACCGAGGTATTCCGCCGCCAAGGACGCGTGGGCAAAAATATCCTCGACACAGGAACGCATCGTCGTCCTGCCTTTGCATTTCAGCACGCCTAACAGGATAATTTCTCCTGCGCTATAAAACTTTATCAAAACCTTCTTCCGAAATTCTTCTTCGTGTCAAGAAGAAGAAGATCGAAAGTGCCTAGATCCAAATTCACGAAATACATTCCCCCGTCCAAGAATCGGACGAAACCGCGAAATATTATCCGAAAGGAGACAATACCGAGAACATTAACTACAGATGCGACAAAGCGACCGAGATCGGAGTCACCAGGTTGGCCTCCGTACGATGTCCGACAGGTTTGGCCTTCGACATCGAGAGGCAGACGTGCGACTGGAAGACGAACGTGAAGAACTGCGACCAGATCGAGAGTAAGCAACGATTTACGATTCTTCTATTAAAGAACGCCCCGTTTTCTTTCTGTTCGGTTCGGACAGGTGTACGAAATCTGGCTTGAAGCAAATCACGTGCCCCAGCGGACTGGCCTTTGACTTGGACAAACAGACCTGCGACTGGAAGGGCAAAGTCACCAACTGTGACAAGCTCGAGAGTAAGTCGATGTATCGACCAGGTTGAACCGGGCCCAGCTGTCTCCGTCTCTGGTGCGCACTTCCATTTCAACATGCGTTTATTGCCTCTCCTTCGGAGGGATGCCTCCGGAGTAGACGTTCTGGGAAAACATTTTCTGTTCAATGGCGGGCTTCGAAGATTCATTCTTGAATCTCGAGGCTTCTACCGTCAAGGACCCAGTTCCTGATCACTTAAGATGCAAAGGGAGCAGTTTCTGATCAACCTAAAACATTTTACTATGAGCTATCAAATGTTTGTGTATAAATTTAAAAATACTTCATAATTATTTAATAATTGTTTGGAATAAATTTGTATCGTGATAAACTTATTATTTGGTATTTACATATTAAACTGATCAGAAATTGGGTACTGATCAGGAACTGGGTCCTTGACGGTATATGGATTGATTTTCGTTAAATTCAATTTCGAAGCAAGTTATCGCAGAACGTGTTGGAATAAACTTATGTTCATGGGACAAAGCGCCTGTGCCCGAGCATTTTCCTTCATCTTCGTGTGAAAGGTGGCGGAGAACGTTCCAGGAGACACGGAGAGGCCCGGTTCCTTCGTAGACTCGCAACGTAGCACGCACCGTTCGTAAAGTAGTACTAACGCACTATTATCCTCGTGTGCTTTCGAGATCCACTCGTGATTCTTCTCGTCTCCGTTGGAAACATACAAATTCGCACTCTGAAACAAGGCATCCTTCATGCTACCTCCCCGACAGTTCTTTACCAAACACCAAGTGAATTCTCGGCCCCGGCGAGAGCATTGATAAATTCCTTTGCCAGTAGAACAGTCGAGTTTCCTGTACTTTCTAAATCCACCGCGGGGGCCAATATTTCTGACTTTGCAATATCCCTTTTTTTTTCCTCGCCTCGTTACGGTGCCGCGGCGTTACGCGAGCGCTCGCGCTAAAAGCGTTCTCCTTGCGCCGAGAATATTGCGCTGTTACACGCACACGTACGCGAGTGACTTTCGAGACGCCTTGTAATCTCCAGTCCGGCCACTTTCGATTCGCCGTGGCGGTAAGACTGGTTTCGATTTTGAGCGAAAGTGCAGCAACGGAGACGAGAAGCCGCTCTCGCGAATCACACTTCTAACCCAGTTCCGAGGCTCCCGCTCGGGGCCTTCTTCCTCACGGCTCAACCCGATCCCCTGGCGGCTCACCCCTTGCTCGACTAACAGTCCCTGGAATATGCGCGCGCTTTCCATATTGCAAGAACTTCGATCGCCTGTCGAAAAATCGCCAAAGACCTTTCCGCTTGACGGGATTCATTGCGCACTTGTACATAGAACTGCACACACACACGCATACATACGTAACTCTTTCTCCGCGCGAGATCGCTCCAGGTACGAGGTAGCACGTTCTCGATCGCTGATCTCACCTTTTTTCTTCTTCTTCTTCTTCTTCTTCTCTCACTTTCCGTTTCTATCTCTCTTTCCCACCTCGCATTTTCTCTCGCTCTTCTTGTCTCTCTCTTTCACCCGCCGTCTCTCTGTCTGCGTCTCTGCATCCAGATCGGTCTCGCTTCGACGGGTCTGGCCTCCTTACGAGAGCTCCTCGTTATTTAGTCGGCTCGCTCGCTTTTATCGCTCGAACACCCGCGACCGATCATTAAATTCACTATCGTCTTGTCCCCGTTCCGCGCGGACGCGATACTTTTCTGGTCTATTTCCAACCGTGCCGCGGATCTACACGCGGCTTTCCCATCATTCCCACGAACATTTGCACAGAACTAGTCGCGTTCTCTTTAATTCTCTCTGCTATCGATGGTCCCCACCCCCCGGTCTCGCCTTTATCTCGCCGCTGTGGAATCAACCGCTCCGATCGTGGGACAAAGGTGCCGCGGGTAGAGTCTCGGAATCGCGGAATTCTCGCGCAATCTTTTCGCGTCCCATCGCTTCGATCTTCTTCTCGCATTCGTTTCATTCGTCTCTCGACCGAGCCTCGTCGAGGCTCCTACCTTTTATCTCTCTGCTCTCTTGTCTTCGCCTTTTTTTTATCTCGCAACGTCCACCACTATTGTGTCTATTCTGTCATTTAAAAAAAAAAAACAGCTGAGTGTGTTTCACGAGATCACTTGCGTGCGAATCGCTGCGAGCCAACGAAGCGAAACACTCGACCTGAAACGTCGATTCGTCGATCCTCGACGCTCGCTCCCCCTCCGTCGAATTCCGAGGCGTTAATGATCTTGAAGGTTTCCCGGGCGAAGTGCCCGATCGGCTTGGCGCATGGGCCTCGCCGGGAAAACTTTCAAGGCTTCTTTTGCTCCCATCACGTTGGTCTCTTTGCATCTTCCCGCTGCAAGGTGTCGATTATGCGGAGGCACGTAGATTCCTTAAGATAAAAGGAACAAGCAAAAGAAACGAGGATGAGGAAAAGTTGTACGGATAAATGTGTCTCGAAGGATGCAGGCAGTGGCGTAGGAACGTAGGGAAGGAAGGATATCGAAAACCCCTGGAAACGTCGACGCGTTCGCGACTGATATCGCATAAATTACCCTATCGGGTTTGACAATCGTCGCAGAAACCATAACAGCTCGGGCGGCATTCGTTGCCACTTGAATCGGAATTGGAACAGATCGAACAGTCGCGAAGGCGTCGAGCAAACTTCCCACGCATGTGTATAAAGTTTGCGTGTAAATATTAGATTACACAGGCAACCGATTGAAATGGTAACTCGTCCCAGAAAATGTAATTAGTTTGATACTTAATACTTGAGTTGGCCAGGTACTGCAGCTTTGGACTTGGGTGATATTAATTCAGCACGGTAACCAACCTTAACCCTTTGAGAACCGTGATAGAATTGTTTTCCTAATCTTTTCAATCGTTACAACGAAATTTCTGCCTCAAAGGGTTAACCGTAGAACTTCGTATCGAATATTATACGAGGCGAGTCTCGCAATCGGGGCAAGTATTCTCCCGTGGAATTGAAAATACAGAAGGGTAGTAAAGGAAACAGTTGAGCACAAAAAAAAAATAAGCAACCCCTGTGATCTGACGCTTTTCTCAAACGCAACGATGGGCCTGCAAAATGCATTTACAATACCCACATACACTGCAATTACGACTCCACTAAACTGCCTATACAAAGTGGACGTGTAAGTGCACTGCCTCGCAGGTGCGTCGTTGCACTCGAGAAAACACCCACCGGTATTAGGAGACATTGAAACTTCTCCCACCAACGAATCATTGGATTTTCCTTTCCAAGTCTCGCGTGACTCGCCCCGTATCGATCCAAGGTAGATCGCGGTTCCTGCGCCGCTGTGCGTGTATCGATCTCCCTCCTCTCTCTCTCTCTGTACATACGATTTGGGCGAAGTAAAAGGTAGATTTCGGGCCTTGATCGCACCCCCCCTCACCCCTTTATCGCTGCGAGACGCCGATCAGATCGTATGGTAGCGGATATTTGTCGTGAGGCCGGCGGGTAACCGGCCCCCGGTTAACGAGGATTACGTTTGCAGAGCCCCGTAAGGTCTTGCCCATCCTGAGGACCGACGAACCGGTCTGCCCCGAGGGGAAACTGTCGTGTGGTAACGGCGAGTGCGTCGACAAGGAGCTCTTCTGCAACGGTAAACCGGACTGCAAGGACGAATCCGACGAGAACGCCTGCAGTAAGTACTCTGCCGCGATTAGCCCGTGCACTTGCCTCGCGTCGCTCGCGTATTACTTTCACTATCATCTAGCGCGAGCGGGATAGCCGCGTTACGTAACCGAGCGGAGCGGTGGCAAGTTGATTCTCCATCGGGGAAATGGATGGAATGCGTACGCAGCGTCTCGCTCCACTGCGGCAATGCGCACAGTTTCAATTTCATGCGCAGCTATAAATTATTCAATTGATTTTTAAGGCTATTTGAATATCGTTAACTTCGTAGTACGACGTTTTAGAAAGCTGTTAAATATTGAGCCCAAGGAGAGGATTGAGTCCCCCAAGAAAAGCTCAGAGATCACGAGCTAATTGTACGCTCTTTCCCATTTGCCAGCCGTGGAAACCGATCCCAACCGCGCGCCGGATTGCGACCCAACCCAGTGCGTCTTACCGGACTGTTACTGCTCAGCCGATGGCACCAGGATCCCCGGTAACATCGAACCCTCGCAGGTGCCTCAGATGATCACGATCACCTTCAACGGGGCGATGAACGTGGACAACATCGATCTATACGAGGACATCTTCAACGGGCAAAGGCAGAATCCCAATGGCTGCCAGATCAGGGGTACCTTCTTCGTCTCGCACAAGTACACCAACTACTCCGCGGTCCAGGACCTCCACCGGAAAGGTCACGAGATCTCTGTGTTCTCTCTCACGCACAAGGACGACCCGCAATACTGGACCCAAGGTACCTACGACGACTGGCTGGCCGAGATGGCCGGGGCCAGGCTGATCATCGAGCGGTTCGCGAACATCACCGACGGCTCCATCATCGGTATGAGGGCCCCATATCTCCGCGTCGGCGGGAACAAGCAGTTCGAGATGATGGCTGACCAGTTCTTCGTCTACGACGCGTCCATCACCGCGTCGCTGGGCCGCGTGCCCATCTGGCCTTACACCCTCTACTTTAGAATGCCGCACAAGTGCAACGGGAACGGCGGCAATTGTCCGTCCAGGTCCCACCCGGTCTGGGAGATGGTGATGAACGAACTGGACAGGAGGGACGATCCAACTTTCGACGAGTCCCTGCCCGGTTGCCACATGGTCGACTCGTGCTCGAACATCCAGTCGGGCGAACAGTTCGCCAGGCTGCTCAGGCACAACTTCAACAGGCACTTCAACAGCAACAGGGCGCCCCTCGGCCTGCACTTCCACGCTTCATGGCTGAAGAGCAAGAAAGAGTACAGGGAGGAGCTGATCAAGTTCATCGAGGAGATGCTCGCCAGGAGCGACGTGTACTTTGTCACCATGGTGCAGGTGAGTGCTTTGATTCTACTCAGGGGAGATTGCTGGGTGCGGGGACGCAGGCGATTAGCTCTACGCAGTGGCAGATTTAAAGGAAAAGGCTCGGGTGGCGAACGTTCTTGGACACCCTGTATATAGGGGAGACCGGGGCTACAAGTTCCGAGGGGTAAGTTGTTCCGACAGTTCTATCTTCAAAATGAAAAAGAGCGTTGTACTTTAAATTATTTTTTCCGTGTAAGTTGATCACGCCACTCTGTGGAAAAAATAATTTAAAGTACAACGCTCTTTTTCATTTTGAAGATAGAACTGTCGGAACAACTTACCCCTCGGAACTTGTAGCCCCGGTCTCCCCTATAACAGAGTTATGAATAAATTTGGAAGGAAAAACATATAGTGTTTGAATAAAATTATAATTCTTTTTTGGAAAATGGGGCCTTCTGCTCCCCAACAGCTCATTACCGTCCGTTAAATTCGCCACTGATTCCAAGGTTTGTATGATTAATCATCCGGTTAATCGTTAGATTATTCAAGATTTTGGTTTCGAAGAAACGGATCGGAGGACCGAGGGATTTTAGAAAATATCGCTTTTCTCTTTTAGCGATTGGAACATTTCGTGCTGTATATACGACGAAAGTAGTTTTCAATTTGCTCGGGAAGAGAGAGCGATTTCGCATCGGTGAAACCGTTATTAAGAACGGCTCAGCTTATTCCAATTTATCTCTCGTTTCCAATCCTGCCGCATCACGACGTTTCTCGTTCGTGATCCATCAAGCCTCGGACGCGGTTTTATTTCGCTTCTCCTTCGAATTATTCTCCGCTTTCAATCTAGCCGCGCTATAGCAACTATGTCTCTCTTTCTCCCCCCGTGACAATTCCAATGTGTCCGTAAGCTCTCTCGATCGGCTCGTAATCCATCATGAATATTCTCGTCTCGGTTTTACTTCTGCGCCAGTGTCCCCGTTCGATTATCAAGGACAGTATCTGTGTATCGAGTAATCGTAATTGTTTAAGACTAAACATGAACGGTATAAATTGAAAATATTATAGAATCCTTATAATCGATTAACATTCAATTTCTCTATGGAAACAAGTCGACTTCTCGATGAATTTTCTGTGATCATTTCTCAGTTTTCAATGATTCCTCTTAACTTTCTCCCTCGATAATTTCCCCTAAATTTTCTAAATACTTTTGGTTGAAACTCTATTAGCCACGCGGAATTAAGTGAGACGCACGTAGAAATCTCATCGCACCGACTCAGAGATTCAATACATACATATAAGCATCGAAAGTCCTAGCCAGGCCGTTTCGAGTCACGGCTGACCAATCGCGCGCCTATTCTACTTGCAGGTGATCAAGTGGATGCAGACGCCCACTGAATTGTCAGCCCTGAGGGACTTCCAGGACTGGAAGGAAACCTGCGACGAGAAGGGACAGCCGTACTGCTCCCTGCCAAACGCCTGCCCCTTGACCACCAGGGAGCTTCCTGGAGAAACCCTTCGCCTCTTCACCTGCATGGAGTGTCCCAATTACTATCCGTGGTTGCTCGATCCAACTGGCGACGGTTTCACCGCGAACAGGAAGTGAGCGAGCCGCGAGTAGCGTCGCTCGATCGAGAGGCGCGTTACCTTCGAGGAAAAGCGAGGACAAGATCGTTCACGGATCGAGGACCATTTTCTTGGAGAACACGCGCGAAGGACGTTTCGCGAATCGAGCCAGCGATGTCTCCCGTTGCTGCACTCGAATCCTGACGCGCAACTTCGATTTTACAGCGGGGAGTCCTTCGAAATCGATAGTAAAAGTCGCAGAATCGCCACGTGAAAATTGAGTACTATGGACGCCTCCGAACGCCGTTTTGCGAAAGGAACCTTTTGTGGATTCAGGCAAATATTATAAAAATCCATTCGTGATCTCCAGGAAAAGTGAAAGCGTAGGGTAAAAAGCGATTCTCTGTCGCGCGATTCTGATGTTGGATGATTTGCTGTCAGGATTCCTTGGGCAAAACGCTCGCGAAATGCTTTCTGTCGATCCTCGAACGAAAAGGAGTCTCTCCTCGCGAGACGGGAGCGAGTCCTTCGCGAGGACACTCGACTTGTACATAACCACCGTATCCTTGCCCCTCCCCCATGATCCTTCTCCCTCTATTTTCTCCGCCGTGTGTATCCTGTCGAAGGATCGTATCGCTGCGTGAAACGTCGTTTACAGAACGCTTTACGGATTCCTCCGTGGCGCCGTTTCTCCGCTGGTTAAAACGTTAGTGGTTTAAGAGAAGCGTGAGAGTTTTAAATAATTTCTAGACTCCTTTAAACTATTTCTCAATAAAAGTTTTACGAAAGAAGAACACAAGAACATTTCACTGCGATTCCTTGTCAACCTTATCCTGTTCTTATACTTCAGGGAAACTTGCATTATAGAAATGTTAGCGCTCTCTAGCGTACTTTTTACGTGGAAAATTGAACAAGTAGGTAAAGAATAGGGTTGAAATTCATTCGCATTTCGGTTCGCCCTTTATTTTCTTCCTTTGCTTTCACAAATTAAAATACATTTTTGAATCTTGTTCCCTTTCTTTCAATGTTCGACTCTTCTCCTTTCCACCGTACTATCCCATTTTTTGTCACCAAGTAAATTGGGTTATTTTATGTTTGTAGTTTTACAAGGTTGTAGTAAATTAAAAAGAGGAAAGTTTCAAAATTATTTGTTTATTTGTTACTTATATACACAAAACTAAAATATCGAAATGGTAAATTCTACATGGATGTAACGTTGGTCCTGCGGGGCGAAATCGACGAGGACAGGATTATTTCACTTCGTGCGGATGACACGTTCCTCGCAGCCTTGAAAGTCATCGACAGGCGCCAGCGCTATGATCGTGAAATGTCATTTCCGAACCTTCTCCCGTCCTGCATCGTGGTTTGGCGGCTTGTTTCGATTTCAGGCGACATTCCTGTTCGACCACGAGTCCTGACTCAGTAGGGGAGAAGCGAGCATTCCAGGCACTTTCATCGAGACGGCTGCTAACAGGGACGCGTCGTCTCGACGCCTTTACATCTGATCAGAAACTGTTTTTTATGATACAATACGCAGCTCTATCTTTTCACAAACTTTTCCCAAGTGAGATTATTACAATATAATACGCCACAACTTGTTTAGATTAAATGATTAATTAACTGGCATTGACTAATGATATTGATCGTATTGTAATACTTATACATGAAATAATGAATGGTTAATGATTGATTTTATTATTTGGATTTACATGTATTATCGAAATTCAAATTATGAATAAAGTATACAGAAATATATCGCATATCCTTGATTCTCTACATATCCCGCCCACGCAATATTCGATACTCCCCAGACATTTTCCTCGTTGTACAGATTTCCCAACCGTTTCTCACACCTCATGCATACATCCGCTAAGCACATTTCATAGATTTTCCAGACGTTAAGCACGCATATAAGCAGTTTTTTTCCAGGGGAGGGGGCAATTTCAGGATGATGGTAAAGAAAAATATACCTCTCTTGCTTTTTTTAACCCATTTTATAGTGGCAATTTAATTAAAAATTTAAAACCGAAATTTGAAAATATTCCTTTTTTAGTATAAACTTAATAAAGATCAGTTTTAAAAAATAAGCGATTTTCTCTCAAAAGGCAGGGGTGTAACTGCCCCTTTTGAATCATGAAGTTGCAGAACATTGTAAATACATACTTTGCCTTCTGTTGTCCGTACAACAAAGTCACACTCCTTAAAGAAGCTTCTCTTGAAGCTGTAAGAAAGTCGCCGGCCGTAAAAAAGCTTCTTTTGCAGGTGCAGCAGCGAAAATCTGCCTCCTTTGCAGGTGCAGTATTTAAAAAACGCATGTTTCGAAACCGATTGCACGATTCTTGCACCTGCAAGAGAGGCAGAATTTCGCGCTGCACCTTGCAAAAACAGAAGGAGGGGGGTGCAAAGGGGCAGCTGCCCCCCCCCCCCACCCTCCATAGCTTTTGAGAAAAAAATCGCTTATTTTTTTAACTGATCTTTATTAAGCTTTCTACTAAAAACTTTGCACTATAAAATGGGTTAAAAAAGCAAGAAGGGTATATGTTTCTTTACCGTTATCCCAATGTTGCCCCCCCCTCCCTCCCTGAAAAAAAGTCTGCGGACACCCCTGCCCATAAATTTATGTTTACCTCACAAAATTCGAAATTCTACATAGCCCACAAGACAAGTGCTAATCAGAAGAGGAAACGCTTTCTGTAGAATCCTGTGTTTCCTCCAACAATTACTACAATTGCTGTGGAAACGGATTGGAGTAAATTATGAACAATAAAGTAGACTTTTCATTCCTTTTAAGATGTCTTTTTATTACATTAACAAAATGTACAGATTCATGACCGCATACACAACCCGATGTACAAGTTTGATTCGTGGACTTAATGATAGACTATTCCTGATGAATTCTTGTTCTATGGCAATCTCTTTTCCTCTGGAAAATTACGATCTTCCGCCAGACGCATTAAAGTAAATAAGAACCACCCGTGTAATGGATGTGCTAAACTATACGTTATACACACCAATTCACCTTAATTTGTCTTTTAATATAAAACGAAATGAGCACGTGCTTCAAGTTGTCGTGTTACGTAACGCTAATTGATAAAAAAAATAACACAATGGAATAAAAAAACCACCGTAAATACATATAACGCTAAAGAATATACATAAAGTGATATGCTCCGTTTCTACATTCTGCTGTACACATAAATATTATACAGAAATGGTAAATTAAATAAATGCAGTAGAGGTCCGGGAAATTATCTCAAATTTTCTGTACAAAAGGAAACAGTGTAAATTGGCCTCTATGTGCGAACAATGTTTTGCGAGCCAAGGATAATCACTGAAAAATCCTCTATTTACAATAACATCTGCCAAATAGTTTTCCTAGTGCAATGTAGTTTATCACAGTAATGCTTTATTTAGTTCAACACTGTCTAAATAAAGAGAACCCGAAGTATCTGTTAACGTACGAGAGCCAATGTTCACCGTTCGCGAACAAACAAATTGCAGACAATCGTGTGTATTGCCACCGAAATCGTGCACATGTATTTTGAAATGAATATCGCCAAGAGTTGTAGTAAACTACCGTCTTCCCGTTCGCTACAAATAGCGTTTGTCATCAAGAAAAGGCATTCGACAGAACTTCGATGTTCGATCTGACCTTACAGAATCCTAGAGAAAGTAGTACCGCTCCTCTTGACGCTGTCGAAAATGTATTCCTTGGGTCAAATCCCGAGGTAACTGCAGAAGATAAACGCGCCACAGATGCTCAGGATAATCAGTATAATAACGAGCCAGAATGGCAGTGTATCTGTAATTGAAAAACAAGCGATGGTTCAAAAATATTCAGGGACCATTGTACATTGAAACAGTCATTTAATTTTTGAATAAAGATCTACTTACGCCTAAACGGTATGCTGTGTATGCAAATCTTGTTATCCACAGAGATGCTAACAACTGCAGTTTCAGTGTTACTCGTTATCGCAGGGCCGTCCAGTTTGGTTGGTAAGAACTCCAGGCCAGTCACGAACATACTGTGCGCACCAGGTACGTGTAAAGCTCTCCTCAAACTGAACGCGACATATATGTCGACGCTGCCAGAGAACATCGTCCCAACAGCCACAAACTTCCCATCGTCCGACACTGCCAATGCGGACAGAGTTTCCTTATAAGGAACTGATTTCAGGATACTTCCGGAATCGATGTCCCACATTTGCAGGAAGCTAGGATTCTTTCCAACCACCGAGTTCGAGAGAATGACCAGCTGCACCTTTGATTTATCATCTTCTAACTTTCGAAACCGGCACCGCTTGTACATGTACTTCAATCCAGTCGGAGGTGTCCACGTTAGTTCCTTCTCCTTAGCGCCGTTGTTCACGTTCCACAGGAAAGCTTTACCATCCTTCGCGATGCTTGCAAGCAGCTTACCATCCGCGCTAAAGTCTATGTCATCGATTTCTTTCGTATGAGTGTCTAGATCGTACAGTTTGTGCAACTGCGGGAACTTCCATAGTCTTATGTGACCATCCGTCCCACCAGTGGCCATAAATTTCCCATTTAAACTTATTCTAACGATCCTCTGAAGGGGCTCCACTTCACTGTGGAAAGAAGTTTACCATTAATAATCGCAGAAGAAGAAACATTGAAAATAAGAAGCTACGAATGCAGTTTGAAACAATAATCACCTAAAGTCTGTTTGTACGCTATCAGCTGGTTTCACGATCAATTGCAACTTCTTGTTTCTAATATTCGAATTGTCGTCCTTGATTTCCTCTATCCGTTCCCGCGGCGCGACACTTTCTTGCCCCTTCTCCGTGGGTTTCCTATGCTTCAAGCCATCCTTAGAACCGTCGCTGGGCCCTTTAATAATCTCTCCGTTCTCCACCGTCACCACTTTACTATTAACGTTGTAAAGCTGACAGTGGCTCTCCTGGCCAGCTACGATCCACGTGCGCTTGTCATCGGAATACGTGGTGCAATTCATGACGACGCTGGGGCCTGTTTCATGTCTGGTCACCTCCTCCGCGATGAACTGTGATCCGTTGTGGGACAATTCGAATATTTCCTGCAACCCAGAGTCGTTCCGTTCGAGCGATTACAAATGTGACTCTAATATTCGATAGTTATTCCTGAGAAATACTCACAAATCCGTTGGCGACTCCTGTCTTCGAGGAGCCTCCACCACCACCAACAAGGATATGCCTGCTGGTCAGCATCTGCAGCGTGTACAGGGGAAAATTCACCCTGGCCAGAAGGCCACAATTAGCTCTCCTGGAAGGCATGCTGGCTGGTAGAATTGTCTGCTGCAAGACTCGTTACTATCGTATAGACAGCTGGTCTATTGATAGCCAACGACTGTGACTAGCTAGAAAATTCGACTCCCATCATATTTCCCCTATCACGTCTAAGCAGATTCAACAGTGACACAAGGCTTTCGCGAAACAGACGACAAAACAACAATGAACACGTATTCAGTCCTCCGGCCTGTTTTGCAAACCCGCCACGAGATGACTCCAATGGCGTTTTCCGGGTGGAACGCCCTTGCGGCAAACCTTAATTTATGCAATAGTAGAAATACATTCTCATTTATTGGTTTGCTTCGGTGCCGAGTAGCTGTAGCACAGACCAGGTATAGAATAGACCTTTCACTCTTTTGTCTTCGGTGTCACCGTTCTGAAGTACCGATATTCTGAAACAACCACTGGTTTTCGAGCGCCCTCTCGGATTTTTGAGCGGTGGGTGCGGCAAACATAATGTATTTCTAGCATTGACACAGGTAAAGCTGCCGGTATCACCGAGAAAAGTATAGAAGCTGTGTTATACAGGGTGTCCCACTAACTCGGTTTCCCTTAAATATCTAT
Source organism: Andrena bicolor (assembly GCA_960531205.1). Lineage (NCBI taxonomy): Eukaryota > Metazoa > Arthropoda > Insecta > Hymenoptera > Andrenidae > Andrena > Andrena bicolor. The sequence continues at coordinate 47,212,742 of OY482664.1, read as the reverse complement.
TATTTCAAGTAATAAGCGAAAATATTATTTATAGAAGTTGTCTCGTTGTAAGAAACACAAAACACGGTGAAACTAGTTTATTTACAGGGATAGATTGGATGTGAGGCCAATTTTATTTTTTCAAATGGACTGTCAAATTTTTTATCGTCAAATTCAATAGAATAGCGAATTCTGAGTATGAAAGTACTAAAGTGCATTAATCCTAAAACGTATTGTTTCTGAGATATTCAAAATTGTCCATCCTATTACTTTGATTATGAAACATATTCGAAGCTATGCTCAGTTCATTTCGGATAGCCAGCCGTTGAATGCGGAAATAATACAGTAAAACAATAAATACGAACGTGAAAGAGCGTTTTTTTACTCTTGAAAATATAAACATGCTATGTGAGGCGTGTGTAATAAACCAATTGAACGATTACAGTAATGCCTCGTTAGAATCACGACGATCGGGGCTGGCAGCGTGATACTAACGCGATGCGGATACTATTTCGTGCCGACGACAACTTCGCGTCGTCTCGCATATATCGGATTCTCTCACTCTCGACTGAAGGATGCCATGAAATGGTGGGGATAGTGAGCGTGATTATAACGCATGGTAAAAACGTGACACTAACGACGAATTACTGTATATAACATTGTTAGGATTAGGTTTAGGTTTAGGTTTAGGTTTCGGTTTAGGTTTAGGTTTAGGTTTAGGTTTAGGTTTAGGTTTAGGTTTAGGTTTAATTTTTAATATTAACCTAAACCTAAACCTAAACCTAAACCTAAACCGAAACCTAAACCGAAACCTAAACCTAAACCTAAACCTAAACCTAACAATGTTATACAATATACAGTAATGCGACGATCGGGGCTGGCAGCGTGATACTAACGCGATGCGGATACTATTTCGTGCCGACGACAACTTCGCGTCGTCTCTTTTGTTCTGTCTCGCATATATCGGATTCTCTCACTCTCGACTGAAGGATGCCATGAAATGGTGGGGATAGTGAGCGTGATTATAACGCATGGTAAAAACGTGACACTAACGACGAATTACTGTATATAACATTGTTAGGATTAGGTTTAGGTTTAGGTTTAGGTTTAGGTTTAGGTTTAGGTTTCGGTTTAGGTTTAGGTTTAGGTTTAGGTTTAGGTTTAGGTTTAGGTTTAGGTTTAGGTTTAGGTTTCGGTTTAGGTTTAGGTTTAGGTTTAGGTTTAGGTTTAATTTTTAATATTAACCTAAACCTAAACCTAAACCTAAACCTAAACCTAAACCTAAACCTAAACCTAAACCTAAACCTAAACCTAACAATGTTATACAATATACAGTAATGCGACGATCGGGGCTGGCAGCGTGATACTAACGCGATGCGGATACTATTTCGTGCCGACGACAACTTCGCGTCGTCTCTTTTGTTCTGTCTCGCATATATCGGATTCTCTCACTCTCGACTGAAGGATGCCATGAAATGGTGGGGATAGTGAGCGTGATTATAACGCATGGTAAAAACGTGACACTAACGACGAATTACTGTATATAACATTGTTAGGATTAGGTTTAGGTTTAGGTTTAGGTTTAGGTTTCGGTTTAGGTTTAGGTTTAGGTTTAGGTTTAGGTTTAGGTTTAGGTTTCGGTTTAGGTTTAGGTTTAGGTTTAGGTTTAGGTTTAGGTTTAGGTTTAGGTTTAATTTTTAATATTAACCTAAACCTAAACCTAAACCTAAACCTAAACCTAAACCTAAACCTAACAATGTTATACAATATACAGTAATGCGACGATCGGGGCTGGCAGCGTGATACTAACGCGATGCGGATACTATTTCGTGCCGACGACAACTTCGCGTCGTCTCTTTTGTTCTGTCTCGCATATATCGGATTCTCTCACTCTCGACTGAAGGATGCCATGAAATGGTGGGGATAGTGAGCGTGATTATAACGCATGGTAAAAACGTGACACTAACGACGAATTACTGTATATAACATTGTTAGGATTAGGTTTAGGTTTAGGTTTAGGTTTAGGTTTAGGTTTAGGTTTCGGTTTAGGTTTAGGTTTAGGTTTAGGTTTAGGTTTAGGTTTAGGTTTCGGTTTAGGTTTAGGTTTAGGTTTAGGTTTAGGTTTAGGTTTAGGTTTAGGTTTAATTTTTAATATTAACCTAAACCTAAACCTAAACCTAAACCTAAACCTAAACCTAAACCTAAACCTAAACCTAAACCTAACAATGTTATACAATATACAGTAATGCGACGATCGGGGCTGGCAGCGTGATACTAACGCGATGCGGATACTATTTCGTGCCGACGACAACTTCGCGTCGTCTCTTTTGTTCTGTCTCGCATATATCGGCGATATATATCGCATATATATCTCTCACTCTCGACTGAAGGATGCCATGAAATGGTGGGGATAGTGAGCGTGATTATAACGCATGGTAAAAACGTGACACTAACGACGAATTACTGTATATAACATTGTTAGGATTAGGTTTAGGTTTAGGTTTAGGTTTAGGTTTAGGTTTAGGTTTAGGTTTAGGTTTCGGTTTAGGTTTAGGTTTAGGTTTAGGTTTAGGTTTAGGTTTAGGTTTAGGTTTAGGTTTAATTTTTAATATTAACCTAAACCTAAACCTAAACCTAAACCTAAACCTAAACCTAAACCTAACAATGTTATACAATATACAGTAATGCGACGATCGGGGCTGGCAGCGTGATACTAACGCGATGCGGATACTATTTCGTGCCGACGACAACTTCGCGTCGTCTCTTTTGTTCTGTCTCGCATATATCGGATTCTCTCACTCTCGACTGAAGGATGCCATGAAATGGTGGGGATAGTGAGCGTGATTATAACGCATGGTAAAAACGTGACACTAACGACGAATTACTGTATATAACATTGTTAGGATTAGGTTTAGGTTTAGGTTTAGGTTTAGGTTTAGGTTTAGGTTTCGGTTTAGGTTTAGGTTTAGGTTTAGGTTTAGGTTTAGGTTTAGGTTTAGGTTCCCCCTCCAGGGTCGACCGCCTTGAGCGTGGTGAGGGGGCTCTGGGAAAGCGGCTATGTTCCCCTCCGGGCGTTACGTGTGGTACTGTTCCACGCCTAGCGGCCGGTGGGGGATGCTGCCTTCCTGGCTAAGGGTTGACCATGATGATCCTGGACCCGATGGCAGGACCTGAAAGGAGAATGGGGTTTTCCTGGCACAAAGGATCCGAGTCCAAGAACTGCTTTCGGTACTTACCTGATGGTGAGCTTCTCCTTACACTGTGCCGAGTCTGCCCACGGGTAACCTGAAAAGGAGAATAGGATTATCATCGTGAAATTGGTTAACTCCCCTCGGGTGGTTCCCTCCCTCTCCATCGCTACTGCGGTGGGGCGGGTGGGGCCCTCCGGAGGGGATTGTGCATTAGAATATAGGGCAAGGGGACTGCCGTCGGGGACAGGACAGGACCGGGTAGCTGTTCGGGGTCCCTCCGGTATTGTACCGGTTGAAGCTGCGGCCAATCCAGCAGGGCCAGAGTTGGGGGAAATCCGCTGGGCGGTGGGGTCGTCGCCCTCTAAGACATCAATGGAATAATGTCACAATTTAGCCTGGCCTCGGATACAAATCAGGCGATTGACGGTATTAGGCCATCCTCCCATTCTCGCCCCGTCGGCAGCGAAGTGGGAGTACGATCAAGTAAGCCCGATGACACCGTGCTGAAGCAGCGGGCCGGTGCCACCGGGGCAAATGCCCCGGAAAAAGCCACAGCTGTTTTACCTGCTGTTTTACCTGGCGATGAATCTTTGGTTAACGACGATGGAATAGAATGGATAGAGACGAGGAATTACAAGAGCGAGGAGGGCCTGAAGCCCAAACTAAAGAGGGATGGTTCGAGGCCCACTGTGGGAGACCTATTTAAAGAGACCTTGACCCGAGGAGGGGGTGGGATGCCGAGGCTGGAGAGAGATGATAGCTTAGGTAGGGAGCCGGAATTGATCCCCGAGACACCATCTCCCAAGGGAAGGGGATTTCAGAAGGGCTGGTCCCTGGCGAGGTCCCCTGTCGAATCGATTGAGGTACCCCCCGAGGGTGCTTTTACAGGTAAATCCTTGGCGAGGACACCCCAGAAGGGGAAATCTACGACTCAGGTGGAGGAGACGAAGGGGAGTGAGACGGAAATAGGCCGTATGAGCAAGGATGCGGAGATAGGGGGACAAGTAGGCAGTAGTGGAAACCTCCCGGAGGCATCAGGAAGGGAAGCCAGACCCAAGCAGAGGAACCTAATGATCGTCCTCGGTGGGTCGGAGGAGGACAAGATGGCGGCCAGGATCAGGTCGAGTTCGGTCTCTCGGGTTGAGGAGGCCCTGAGCGGACGAAGGAGCGGAAGAGGCCCCTCGTGGAGGGAGACGGAGTCCCCATCCGACCCCCAGGTCAGAGCTACGGAGAGGGCAGGGCTAAATCCAGGGGACGACACCATGATGAATAGGACAGGTGGTCTCCTAGCAGGGGTGGCCACCCAGCTAAATAAAATAGCGGAGACATGTCTGTCGGTGAGGGAGGATCTGGTCAACAGGAAGGCATCGTCAAAGGTCGCCTCAGTAAAGTGGGTGCTGACCTTCGTGAACAAGATGGCCCGGGGCTGTGAAAGGGCGGCGGCCTTGGTGGCCGAGGCGGCAGCGGTGCAAGCAATCTCGAGTTGGAAGGAGGGAAGGCCAGGGCCTGCTGATCAGTGTGGGGAGAAAGGGACCGAAAATCTCCAACTCTTGGTACCGGGGCCAACTAAGGAGCCAGGGAAGCCCAAAATCACCTCCAGGGACATGGGGACCCAGTACGATCCGTCGTTGTACAGTGACCCGACCTCCCCCACCACCCAGGAGAAGTTGGTACAGGAGAACGTTTGCATGAGGGAGTCCCCGAAGAAGCAGGGGAACCCTAAAAGGCTCCGGACATCTCCGCTGGAGGATAGAGAAGGAGCCCAATATAACAAGAAGAGGGCGCTTGCGGAGGCAGTGGGAGGAGCTCACGCCATAGCGCCGTGTGACCCTTTGGGTATGGGGGGCGGTGCGTCGAGGGGTTTACTGGAGGGGGGGAGCTGGGGCCTAGAGGCTCCTCTGGGGTCAGCGGATAAGGACCCACAAGCTCAGCCAAGGGGGGCAGTGTGGCAACCGGTGTTATCCAAAGGACAGGTGAAGAAGGCTAAGAGGGCCTTTTCTGGGCAGAAGAAGAGGGAGGTGCTGGCCCAATCGTCCCCAATGGGGGTCCCACAGCAAGAGGTGCTGCAGCCGCTGCAGCAGCAGGTCCGAAATCTGCCGCCGGCGCAGTGGCCCCTGCTGCGACAGATATGGCACACGCAGTATCAGCAGCAGCAGCTGCAACATCAGCAGCAACAGCAACAGTTGCAACAAGGGATGCGCCCACAGCAGAGAATGACGATGCACCAGGAGCACCAGCAGCAACAGCACCAGAAACAAGAGGGGCAGCAACAGCAGTGGACCCGGCAGAAGCAGCAGACCCCAAGCCAACCGTCTCGACAACAAACAGGGGAGGCTGGCGGAACGCCAATTCAAGGAGGTGAGGTGATGCCAAAGAGGAAGAAGGATAGGCCCGTGGCCAGGAAAAGACCGGAGGCCATCCTGGTGAAGGTGGTCCACCCTCAAACATATATTGAGGTGTACAGGGTACTGATGACCAGGGGCAAGGAGGCTCTGATGGAGGTCAATGCCGTGAAAAGAACTAGATTAGGGCATATCCTCATCGAGGTGGGTAAGGAGATGAAGGCCCCGTCCATTGCGGCGGATCTCCAGAGGCTGGTGGGCCCAGACCTTACAATTCTGGCCCTCCAAGATAAAACAGCACTGGAGGTTAGGGACATCTGCCCGCTGGCGGATGCTGCTGCCATCAGTGAGAAGCTGGCCAGTACGCTGAAAATTGAACCCTCGTTGGTCATAGTTAAAACCCTTAGACAGGGCCCGGGGGGCACACAATCAGCGGTAATAGAAGTCCCAGCGAACTCATTGGGACAAGGCATGGACAAACTTAAGTTTAGAACCGGCCTTACTATGGCACGAGCTAGGACCCTGTTGAAAACCACCAGGTGCTACAAGTGCCACAACCTGGGGCACCTGGCCAGGGAGTGTAAGGAGAAGATTGCTGGTAAGGAGAGGTGCAGGAAGTGTGGAGAACCTGGACATAACATTGCCAGTTGTGTTAACGCACCTAGGTGTATTATATGCGTGGAGAGAGGATTAGCGGGTAGCAAAGTTGCTCACGTGACTGCATCCCTAGCGTGTCCGTCAGGCAGGGGAGTCCAGGCATCGGGGGGCCGTAGAACTGGTATCCAATAATGCCCCAGGGACCCCGAGCAAGATTAAGTACAAGAGAGAGAACGCCACGGCCATTCAAGAGTCTCCAGATAAACCTGAACAGGTGCAGGTTAGCGCAAGACCTCCTAATCCAGAACGCCTGGGACATGGGGGTTGACGTGGTCATTATCTCGGAACCATATAGACAACTCCCAGAATGGGATAACGACGCCACGGGAGATGCCTCGGTATGGGTAACAGGTTTTAATGGCAGATTCGCCTCCCTCGTGAAAGGGTTGAGGGCAGGTGGTATAGTGGCGGTTGAGGTAGAGAGGACCATCATAATCAGCTGTTACTGCTCCCCAAGCCGAAAAGTGGATTTCCCGGGCTATCTGGACGACCTGGAAGGCATTATAAAGGAAGCCTGGTCCCCGGGCAAAGGGTTAATGATGGCGGGCGACCTCAACGCTAAGACGGTAGCGTGGGGAGGGGGTAAGACGGACAAGAGGGGCCACTTATGTCTGGGTCTCCTTGGAAGACAGGGTTTGGTTCCTATAAAGCCCAAGGGGAAATACTCCTTTTCTCGCAACGGAGGTCGTTCTATGATTGACGTGCTGGCGGTTGACAGGAGAACCGCGGGTAGACATAGAAGGAGCACTATTCTCCCCCACCCCACCGAGTCGGACCACAAATATGTCCTGCACACTTTCTCCGGAGATAGGCCCCGTCCATCCGGGCCCCTGTGGATTCCCTACGACGTTGAGTCGTTGGATCCGGAGAGGGTGTGCGAGGAGTATGGAATAAGAGCTGGGATGTCCGACGGTAACCAGGCGGGGCCCTTGGAATCTTCCGCCCAAAAGATGCAAAGGGTTCTGGAAGAAGTGACGGAGAGGGTTTTAGTTAAGAAGAAGGTCCCGCGGGGGACCAAGAAACCCAATCCATGGTGGAATCCCGAGATCGCCATAGCCAGAAAGGGCATGCACGCGACCAGAAGGGTTCTTCAGCGCAAGAGGAAGAAGAGAAAAAACCCGTTGGAGATCTCCGAGGCTATGAAGGCGTACTCCAAGGCGAAAAGGCACCTTCAAATAACTATATGGAGGGCGAAGGAGGGTGGCTGGTCGGAGCTGATCGACACGGTCGATTCGGACCCCTGGGGCAAGCCTTTTAAAATAGTCATGGCCAAGGTGAAAGGTAGGGCTCCGAGGAAGCTCCTCTCCGTGGATAAGGCTAGTGAAGTAGCGTTGAAACTGTTCGTGACGTCACCGGAGGAACGTAGACAGAAGTGTTCTGGTACCCTACAGCGCTGGGTCCTGACTCGTGACAGAAAAATCAGGGACAACGTCACCATGGACCTGGTGCGGGAAGCGGTGAGTAAGATCAAACCCAGGAAGGCTCCCGGTCTGGATATGGTCCCGGCGGAGGTCGTGGCGATCGTCGGCGGTAGGTTCCAGGAGGATCTTGGGGATCTAATACTGGATACTCTTAACAGAGGGGGGATCCCGGCGGCCTGGAAAACGGCAAGAGTGTTGCTCCTTCCTAAGCCTGGCAAGGATTTGATGGACCCAGGGGCATATAGGCCCATTAGTATTCTCCCGACCTTGAGCAAGGTCTGGGAATACGCGATAAAAGCCCTCTTAGAATTGGAGCTGGGTTTAGACCCGTTCCATCAAAACCAGTTTGGGTTTAGAAGGGGTTTGGGCACGGTGGATGCCTCGCTGCAGGTCGCAAAATTCGCGGAGAGATGTAAGGAGAGGAATAGGATGTGCGCCTTGATCGCGATTGATGTTAGAAATGCTTTCAACACAATCAGTTGGGCGGTGATTCTAGGAGAATTGGAAAAGAGAGGCATTTCTAACACGCTCCTCAGCGTTATGGAGGATTACCTGAAGGAGAGGAGAATCGTGATTCACGCCGCGGATGGAACGGTAGAGATGGGTGTCACTGCAGGCGTGCCGCAGGGTTCGGTGCTCGGGCCCTTCCTCTGGAACCTGGTTTACGACGGTATCCTAGAGAAACTAAACAGGTATAAAAACATAGAGGCGATCGCATACGCAGATGACCTGGCCGTCTTATTTTCGGCCAGGAACCTGGTGCAGCTTGAGTCCCTTATGCAGGGGGCCATGGAGGTTGTAATCGGATGGTTTAATGAAACCGGGTTGGAAATGGCCAGAGAGAAAACGGAGGTCATTTACCTGAGGGGTAATAGATCAGGGAGAGCGGAGAGCGTTCGGATCCTGGGTCAGTCCTTCGAGATTAAAAAGGAGGTTAGCTATCTAGGAGTGACCCTCGATAACCACCGCAATTTTAGGCCCCACCTAAATAGGGTGACGGAGAAGGCGGAACGGGTGGTGGGGGCCCTTGGTGCGCTCCTACCAAATACTAGAGGCCCTTCCCAGCAATCGAGAATGCTCTTTTACTCCGTTTGGGAGTCGATAGTCTTATACGCATGCCCTGTATGGGAGCCGACCCTAGCGGTGGCGACGAGAAAGGGAATTGTTAGGCGGGCCCAGAGAACTGCGCTTATAAGAACCACAACGGCCTACAGGACAGTGTCACACCAGGCCCTATGCGTCCTTGCAGGCAAGATGCCTATTGATTTGAAGGCGGGTATGTGGAGGGAAGTTTTCCTGAAAAAGGACGAGGACAAGCGGGACCTTACGTATAAGGGAGAGACGAAGGTCCTGAAAATTAGGGAGTTGGCCCATAAGAGGACTGCGCTTAAGAACGCCACTGAGAAATGGCAGAGGGAATGGGAGGCCTCTAGTCAGACTAGTTGGACGAGGAGGATCGTGGAGTCTGTGGAGACATTCTCCAAGAAAGGGCCGGCATTTTTTAGCATGGATTACCACAGCATGCAGCTCCTCACAGGGCATGGGGTATTTCAGGCGTATAGAAAGAGGATCGCCAGAACGGACAGCGATAAATGCCTGGATTGCCTGGGTGAGATAGTCGATGACGCAGAACACGTCATAATGGCATGCCCCACCTATGTCACTGAGAGGAGGGCCCTGGAGGTGGCGATTGGAGTGGCCTTGAACCCGGAAACACTGGTGAAGTGCATTACGAAGTCCGAGCACACCTGGGCTGCGTTTAAGAAGTTCTCTGGGGAAGTAATGAAGGACAGGGAACGGAAGGAGAGACTCCTTGAGAAGGTCGCGAGGGAGGAACGCCTACGCATTAGGAAGGAACAGATGGCCAAGAAAAGAGCTGATAGAGTTAGATTGGCCAAGAAAAGGAAAAGAAAGAAGAGCGTAGTAGACGCGGAAGAAGAATTGAGGGAACGCAGAAGAAGGCGTAGAGAGGCGCCGAGGCCTGCGGTGTCGTCCACGTGATAAAGGACAACCAGGCAAACGGGCTTATTTGTATATACATATTTAGTTAAGTACTGTGTAATTTTAATGTAGATATTTATTTATTTATTTCGTATTTATTTATTTATTTATCTGCATGTGCACGTCTGGAGGTATTTATTTATTTTTTGGAGGCGTGAATTGGTTCCCGGCAAAAAACTGCTAGGGTACATAATGGAGGAGCTCTTGGGTATTAAAGGAGCTAGAGGAGGGACATCGCCAAAAGGCAGGGTTGAGGAAAGTAGTCGAGCCTAGTACTCCTCAATCTAGGATGAAACAGGAAGGAGGGTGTTAGAGGGGGGTTTTTAGCGGGTAGTCCAACGTAGGAGAGTCCCGCATAACCCCGGCAGAATCGCCGGGGTATGCGTAAATGCATTTTCCCCCCTCTCTAAAAAAAAAAAAAAAAAAAAAAAAAAAAAAAAAAAAAAAAAGGTTTAGGTTTAGGTTTAATTTTTAATATTAACCTAAACCTAAACCTAAACCTAAACCTAAACCTAAACCTAAACCTAACAATGTTATACAATATACAGTAATGCGACGATCGGGGCTGGCAGCGTGATACTAACGCGATGCGGATACTATTTCGTGCCGACGACAACTTCGCGTCGTCTCTTTTGTTCTGTCTCGCATATATCGGATTCTCTCACTCTCGACTGAAGGATGCCATGAAATGGTGGGGATAGTGAGCGTGATTATAACGCATGGTAAAAACGTGACACTAACGACGAATTACTGTATATAACATTGTTAGGATTAGGTTTAGGTTTAGGTTTAGGTTTAGGTTTAGGTTTAGGTTTCGGTTTAGGTTTAGGTTTAGGTTTAGGTTTAGGTTTAGGTTTAGGTTTCGGTTTAGGTTTAGGTTTAGGTTTAGGTTTAGGTTTAGGTTTAGGTTTAGGTTTAATTTTTAATATTAACCTAAACCTAAACCTAAACCTAAACCTAAACCTAAACCTAAACCTAACAATGTTATACAATATACAGTAATGCGACGATCGGGGCTGGCAGCGTGATACTAACGCGATGCGGATACTATTTCGTGCCGACGACAACTTCGCGTCGTCTCTTTTGTTCTGTCTCGCATATATCGGATTCTCTCACTCTCGACTGAAGGATGCCATGAAATGGTGGGGATAGTGAGCGTGATTATAACGCATGGTAAAAACGTGACACTAACGACGAATTACTGTATATAACATTGTTAGGATTAGGTTTAGGTTTAGGTTTAGGTTTAGGTTTAGGTTTCGGTTTAGGTTTAGGTTTAGGTTTAGGTTTAGGTTTAGGTTTAGGTTTAGGTTTAATTTTTAATATTAACCTAAACCTAAACCTAAACCTAAACCTAAACCTAAACCTAAACCTAAACCTAAACCTAACAATGTTATACAATATACAGTAATGCGACGATCGGGGCTGGCAGCGTGATACTAACGCGATGCGGATACTATTTCGTGCCGACGACAACTTCGCGTCGTCTCTTTTGTTCTGTCTCGCATATATCGGATTCTCTCACTCTCGACTGAAGGATGCCATGAAATGGTGGGGATAGTGAGCGTGATTATAACGCATGGTAAAAACGTGACACTAACGACGAATTACTGTATATAACATTGTTAGGATTAGGTTTAGGTTTCGGTTTAGGTTTAGGTTTAGGTTTAGGTTTAGGTTTAGGTTTAGGTTTAGGTTTAGGTTTAATTTTTAATATTAACCTAAACCTAAACCTAAACCTAAACCTAAACCTAAACCTAAACCTAAACCTAAACCTAACAATGTTATACAATATACAGTAATGCGACGATCGGGGCTGGCAGCGTGATACTAACGCGATGCGGATACTATTTCGTGCCGACGACAACTTCGCGTCGTCTCTTTTGTTCTGTCTCGCATATATCGGATTCTCTCACTCTCGACTGAAGGATGCCATGAAATGGTGGGGATAGTGAGCGTGATTATAACGCATGGTAAAAACGTGACACTAACGACGAATTACTGTATATAACATTGTTAGGATTAGGTTTAGGTTTAGGTTTAGGTTTAGGTTTAGGTTTAGGTTTCGGTTTAGGTTTAGGTTTAGGTTTAGGTTTAGGTTTAGGTTTAGGTTTCGGTTTAGGTTTAGGTTTAGGTTTAGGTTTAGGTTTAGGTTTAGGTTTAGGTTCTCGGAATCCCCCTATCTCCGTAAAGGGGAGCGGGGGACTGGATCGGCCTTGGTCGATCTGGGCTGAGCACCAACCGAGCGCGTCCCCAGGTGGCGGATAGGGGAACGGCCGGGGGGTGTGGCGGCCTCCCCGCCCGCCCGGGGTGGCCTTCCTTACGGTGGTCAGACCGGGACGGGGGGGGGGCGGCGACGCCCTCGGCTAGCAGGGGCTATAAGCCGACCCGGGGCCTAAAAACCCTACGTGGAAGGCGAAGGCCCTGCCGCGGACCAGCTCCCTTGGGGGGGATGGCGTCCCACCATTGTAATAGCCCGGCCACAGCGTGGTGTGTAGTGTAGTGGGTAAGGGGCGTGAGTGTGGGTGTGAGTGTGTTTGAGTGGTGGGTGTATGTCTGTGGGTGGTGGATGTGCGAGAGAGTGAGTGCGTGGGTGCTGTGGCCGTTTAGGGGGAGGGCTATAGCCCTGGGTCAGGACCTAGCGGCGTCAGGGGGTCCCTCCGACTAGGGGGTCGGCAGTGCCGCGGGCGGCCATAACACCAGGGCCGTCGTGTGGGTGAAATCCGCTGGGCGGTGGGGTCGTCGCCCCTAAGACAACTTATGGTAAAATGACAACAACTAGCCTGGCCTCGGATGTCACACAGGCGGTTGGAGGCATTAGGCCATCCCCCCTCTCTCGCCCCGTCGGCAGCGAGGAGGGAGTAAGAAGTCAGACCGACGACACCGAGCTGATGCGGCGGGCCGGTGCCACCGGGGCGATAGCCCCGGAAAATGCAACAGCCGCGGACTTTGGCGAGATTAAGGACAACGATTGGACCAACAGGGGGGTGGGAACGAGCAAGGGAGGCCCGGGACCACCACCCGGATCGAAGGAGGGGGAGGAGAGGACGTTGGAGGATATCCTCTACGGGATTCTCCCCCAGGACGAAGCGGAGGCGGTCCTCCGACCGAGGAACGAGGACCTGGGACCGTTCCTGATCCCCGAGACACCATCTCCGGTGAGTAAGGGGACTAGTAGAGCGGGACAATTGGGGTGGGGGGGGGGTAGGGATACTCCCCAGATCAAGGGTGCCGGGGGGGGACTGGCTGACATATTCAGGGGGAAGGCGCTGGCCAGGACACCCCCCTCGAAGGAGAGCGCGGACCCCCCGGGGAACGAAACGGGGGAGCTCGCGGGGCCCAGCGGAACGGGGACCCCGAGCGAGCTGGCGGGTCCCTCCACCAAAAAGGCTGCCGAGAAGAAAGAGGGCAGGTCTTGCTCGGCCTCGAGGGTGGAGGGATCCGCGCTGAAGGGGTGGGTGCTAGGCCCCAGCGAAACGCGGAAGGGGGAGCCGGGGAACCCCTCAAAGCTCGGGGGAGCCCCCCTGCTGCAACAACAGAGCGGTGCAGCAAGGGGGCCCGATACACAGGGGGAGGGTGAGGCGACCCCTGGGGAGGGAGCGCACCGCCTGGCGGAGGTGGCGAACCTGCTGGGGGCCGTCATCCGCGACTGCGCGAAGGCGACCGCCGAGTTTAGCGACCGTAAGGCGTCGTCGAAGGTCGTCTCGGCGAATAAAGTTGTCGACCTGATCACGAAGGTGGTCAGGAGATGCGAGAGGGCGGCAACCGCAGTCGCGGACGTTATCGCGGACGGCGAGACTGGGAGGGGGACGGAGGCTCCGCCTCCCCCCGCGACACCGGCGAGGCCCGCGAGGGACGCGGGGACGCAGTACTCCCCCCCGCCAGGCGTAGGCGGCAAGGGGAAGTTCCCTCACCCCCAGGTCACCCCACTTAAGGGGAAGCCCGGGGGGAAGGGAGGAGAAGACACAGCGAGGGGGAAGGACGGAGGCCAGGGAGGATCCAAGAGGGCCAGGGACTCCCCTGCATCCCCGCAGGAGGGGAGCAAGAAGAGGGCCTGCGAAGAGGTGGGGACCCCAGTGGGGTCTACGGATCCGGGGCGGCCAGCCACGCCGCCGGGGCAAGCTGACCCGGCCCAGACCCCCCGCGGGTCCGACGGGCCACCGGCATCGAGGCCTGGCGCTGGCGCTGGAGCCGGGGCGGCGGCGAAGAAGACGCCGAGGACAAAGGGGCAGGCGAGGAGGGATCGCAAGGAGCAGAGGAGGAAGGACCTCCTGGCCCAGAGACCCGCCGCTGGACCCCAGGTGCCCACCCAGGGGGAACCGGGAAAGGGATCGCCCCCACCGCAATGGCCACTACTGCAGCCTACCACGCAGGACGTGCAGCTGCAGTGGTGGTCAAAGTGGCCCACGTTAGGGCAGGCGCACGGCGTACCTGGGGATCCCAAGGACCCTCAGATCCAACAGCTGCAGGCGCTCGGGGCCTGGCAGCAGCAGCTGCAACAACAACAGCAGCTGCAGCAACAGCAGCAGTGGCGGGTCCAGCCACCCAGGCGGCAGAAGGGACCCCAGGGCCCACAGGGGGGGCGGGAAGGGGCGTCCGGGACGCCGAACCCCAAGAATCCCCCGAAAGTACAGGGGCAGGCGGGTCGGAAGATCCCCCCGAAGCCCCCGCCTCCGGTGAGGAAACGACCGGAGGCGGTGCTGGTGAAGGTCCCCCCCACGGCAACATACTTGGACACGTACAAGTTGTTGCTGTCCAAGGGGAGGGAGACCCTCGATGGGGTTAGGGGGGTGAAAAAGACCCAGCAGGGCCACATCCTCCTCGAGGTGGAGAAGGGGGCCAGCGTCGAAGCCTTGACGCGGTCCATTAAGGAGAAAATTGGGGCGGGGTTGGAGTGTACCCCGCTCCAAAACAGGGTGTCCCTGGAGGTTAGGGACCTGGACCCCTCGGTCGAGGGACCGGAGGTTCTACGAGACCTAGGGGTCGCCCTTAAGGTGGACCCGGGGGACCTCCGGCTCAAGGTGCTGAGGCTGGGCCCCAGGGGCACCCAAGCGGCCGTGGTCGAGGTTCCGTTGAACCTCCTTAAGAACCTCGGGGAGGGAGGGGCCCGCTTCAGGTCGGGCCTGTCCTGGGCGAAGGCCAGGGTCCTGCCGAAGAGCACGAGGTGCTACAGGTGCCACCTTATCGGCCATATGGCCAGGGACTGCGGGGCGGTCAGGGAGGGGTGCGAGCTCTGCAGAAGGTGCGGAGCCTCGGACCACCTGATCGCGAAATGCCCCAACCCTCCTAGGTGCGCCGTGTGCCTGAAGGAGGGGCGGAAGGGCCCAGGTACGGCGCACGTGACGGCGTCGCTGGCGTGCCCGTACAACAGGCCGCACAGAGGAGTCGCGCCCAGGACGGAGCACAAGGGTCGAGGGGGAACCAGCGCCGGGAATGGCCCTTAAGGTTGCCCAGATCAACCTGAACAGGTGCCGCCTAGCCCAGGACCTCATGGAGCATATGATGTCTCAGCTCTCGGTGGATGTGGTGATCATCTCCGAGCCGTATCGCCAGTTGAACTACTGGTTCAACGATGCGGCCGGAGATGCCTCCATTTGGGTGACAGGGTTCAACGGCCACTTCCCAACGATGGCGCGCCCCGTGGTGGCAGACGGGGTGGCTGCAGTCAGTTGGGAGGGTAAAGTGCTGTTGAGCTGCTACTGTTCACCCAAAACTAACCTGGAGGGGTTCGGATCATTTCTGAACACCATCGAGGGCATCATCGCTGAGATGAGGTCCCCGGGCATGGGTGTGCTCCTGTCAGGTGACTGGAACGCAAGGTCCCCGGCCTGGGGGGGTGCCCGGCTGGACAGGAAGGGGACGGCGATCCTCGACCTGCTGGCCGGGCTTGGCCTGGTCCCGGTAAAGATCCCGGAGAGGTACAGGTTCACCTTCGAGAGGAACGGCAGGAGGTCATTCATCGACATCCTGTCCGCGGACCGTGCGACAGCCAGAGGAACCAAGAGCGAGGTCCTCGGACAGGACTCGTTCTCCGACCATAGATACGTCCTCCATACCATCAGGAGGACAAGATCTATGGTCGGGGTGGCCCCTTGGCAGCCATACTCCACGAGGGAGATGGATGCTGCCGAGGTGGTGGCGCACTTCGGGCTGTTGCACGGGCGGCGGGATGTCGGTGACGAAGGTGGGCCTGGCCCTCCGGGGGAGCCGAGGGCGGACAGGCTGCAAAGAACCCTCGAGGCGACCTGTAGGCAAGTGTTGCCCAGGAAGTCTTTCCCCCGAGGGACCCGCAAGCCCAATGGGTGGTGGTGCGACGAGGTGGCCGTGGCGCGGGCAGCCTCCCTGAAGGCGAGGCGCAGGTTGAAGAAGCGGAGGAGGAGGGGCGGCCCAGAGGCGGAGGAGGCGCGTGTGGCCTACTCCGTGGCTCGGAGAGGGGTGCAGGTCGCCATTTGGAGGGCAAAGGAGGCCCAATGGATGGGCATGTGTGCCCAGGTCGACCTGGACCCCTGGGGGAGGCCGTACAAGGCGGTTATGGCCAAACTCGGTGGGCGACCACCGAAAATGGTGATGACCCCGGCCCAGGTCGGGAGAGTTTTGGACGGCCTCTTTGTTACGGTACCTCCCCCCCCCCCTCCCCCTCCCCTCACGCCGTGGGGATGCTCCGGAGGACGGGGCCCTGAGGGCTTTGCTGACGGCCCCTGAGGTGGACGTGGAAATGGTCGAGGAGGCCATATCCCGCCTCAAGCCCAACAAAGCCCCGGGCCTGGATGCGGTCCCTGCTGAGGTCGCGATAGCGGTGTCGAGGGCGTTTCGGCAGGAGCTCGCGGAAGCGTTCCTCGACACCCTAAGGAGGGGATCCATCCCTGCGGCGTGGAAAAGGGCTCGGGTGGTGCTTGCCCCGAAGCCTGGCAAGCAGCCCTCGGAGCCTGGTGCGTACCGTCCGATCAGCGTGCTCCCAGCACTGAGTAAAGTCTGGGAGTACGCTATGAAAGAGTTGATTGAGAGGCAGATCGGCCGGGACCCCTTCTCCCCGAACCAGTTCGGTTTTAGGAGAGGGGTCGGGACAGTGGAGGCCGCCAGGGAAGTCATGGCGTTTGCCGAAGGCTGTGTGGCTACCTCCAAACCGAGGCTCTGCGTGATGGTGTTGATTGACGTGCGTAACGCTTTCAACGCCATCCGCTGGGAGTCCATCATGCGGGAACTCGTCGTGAGGCGCGTGCAACCAGCGGTCAGGAGAGTCCTTCGAGACTATTTCTCCGACCGCTATATCACGGTGCACACGCAGCACGACGAGGTCACGACCCGAGTCTGCGCGGGGGTACCTCAAGGCTCGGTCCTAGGCCCTTTCCTGTGGAACCTCGTATACGACGGGGTTCTTAAGACCATTGGTCCCGGGCGTTTTGTCAAGGCCATCGCTTATGCCGACGACCTGGCTGTCATGTTCTCAGCTAGGGACGTGACCCAGGTCGAGGCGATGATGGCCGAAACGCTCGGGAGGGTTAGGGCCTGGTTCGAGTCCACTGGCCTGGAGATGGCATCGGATAAAACCGAGGTCATCGTCCTGGCGGGACTCCGCGCGGACAAGGGTAGGGAATTCCCGGTGATGGGATCGGTGGTGGCGGCTGCACAGTCGGCCAAGTACCTGGGGGTCACGCTGGACTGCCGTCGGAGGTTTAAGACGCACCTCGACGGGGCGGTCATCAGGGCGGACAAGGTTGTCGGAGCCCTGTCGGCGCTGCTCCCAAACGTTAGGGGTCCCTCGATCGCTTCGAGGCGGCTATACTATAACGTTTGGGAGTCAGTGCTGACGTATGCCGCCCCGGCATGGGCGTCGGCCTTGAAGGTGGGAGTAAACCTCACCTCCATCCGACGGGCCCAGCGATCTGCCCTCATCAGGACATCGGCGGCCTATCGGACGGTGTCGCGGCAGGCACTCTGTGTCCTCGCGGGGAGGTTGCCGCTGGAAATTAAGGTGGCCATGTGGAGGGAAGTACACGACGAGAGGGCGCGGGATAGGGCGAACCCGGCCCTAATGCGGGACCCAAAAGAGTTGAGGGCCAAGCAGGCGCTGAGCAGGCGCACTGCCCTGGTCGCCGCCATGGGTAAGTGGCAGGAGGCCTGGGACGGAATGGGCCTCACGTATTGGACGTGGAGGCTGGTGCCGGACGTCCGGACGTTCGCGGCGGGAGCTGGGCTGGCGCGGCAGCCAGATTACTGGTTAACCCAGCTCCTGACCGGACATGGGTCCTTCGGGGCCTTCAGGAAGAGAATAGGGAAGGCCCCTACTGGGGCGTGCGAGGAGTGCGGGGCGGCATGGGATGACGCCGAGCACGTCCTCACGGCATGCCCGGTGTTCGAGGAAGAACGCCGGGCATTGGCCGAGGCCCTGGGGGCCCCGTTGGACCCCAGTACAGTGGTCCGCCTCGCGATGGGGGCGGACAATAAATGGGAGCAGCTCCGGACCTTCGCATCCACTGTCATGGGTGCGAAGGCCCGGAGAGAGGCCCTGGCGGAAAAAGCCGCGAGGGCCGCCCGGGCGGCGGCGGCCAAAGAAGCGGCCCTAAGGAGGGCCTCGGAAAGAAGAAGACGGGCCCTGAAGAGAAAGAGGGGGGGGGCGGGCCAAGGGGTTAGACCCCCTCCTAGTAAAAGGGTGAGGAGGCTGGGTCCTCCTCACCTCCAATAAAGGCGGGTCGGCACGGTGTATTTATTTTATTTATTCCGTAGACGTAAGGTGGGCGGCGCGTATTTATCCCGTTTTTTGTTTGTGTGAATGGATGTATCGCGTATTTATTCCGACTTGTGTGGGTATGAATGCTGTGTGCGTCTGGGTGCGTGAATGTGTACATATTTGTTTGTTACTTATTTATTTATTTATTTAGGTAAGTAAGTATTTATTTAAATTGTACATAGGAGGCGTGGCCTACACCGTTACGGACGCTGTGGTGGTAGTAATGCCTTGAAGTTCCCACCACAGCGGGGTAGACACGTGTGAGGCGGACTTAGAGAGGGGGTTTTTAGTGGGTATCCCACCATTAGGGTGGCGAGTCCCACATAACCCCGGTATTCGTACCGGGGTATGCATAAAGCATTTTCCCCCTCTTAAAAAAAAAAAAAAAAAAAAAAAAAAAAGGTTTAGGTTTAGGTTTAATTTTTAATATTAACCTAAACCTAAACCTAAACCTAAACCTAAACCTAAACCTAAACCTAAACCTAAACCTAACAATGTTATACAATATACAGTAATGCGACGATCGGGGCTGGCAGCGTGATACTAACGCGATGCGGATACTATTTCGTGCCGACGACAACTTCGCGTCGTCTCTTTTGTTCTGTCTCGCATATATCGGATTCTCTCACTCTCGACTGAAGGATGCCATGAAATGGTGGGGATAGTGAGCGTGATTATAACGCATGGTAAAAACGTGACACTAACGACGAATTACTGTATATAACATTGTTAGGATTAGGTTTAGGTTTAGGTTTAGGTTTAGGTTTAGGTTTAGGTTTCGGTTTAGGTTTAGGTTTAGGTTTAGGTTTAGGTTTAGGTTTAGGTTTAGGTTTAATTTTTAATATTAACCTAAACCTAAACCTAAACCTAAACCTAAACCTAAACCTAAACCTAAACCTAAACCTAACAATGTTATACAATATACAGTAATGCGACGATCGGGGCTGGCAGCGTGATACTAACGCGATGCGGATACTATTTCGTGCCGACGACAACTTCGCGTCGTCTCTTTTGTTCTGTCTCGCATATATCGGATTCTCTCACTCTCGACTGAAGGATGCCATGAAATGGTGGGGATAGTGAGCGTGATTATAACGCATGGTAAAAACGTGACACTAACGACGAATTACTGTATATAACATTGTTAGGATTAGGTTTAGGTTTAGGTTTAGGTTTAGGTTTAGGTTTAGGTTTCGGTTTAGGTTTAGGTTTAGGTTTAGGTTTAGGTTTAGGTTTAGGTTTAGGTTTCGGTTTAGGTTTAGGTTTAGGTTTAGGTTTAGGTTTAGGTTTAGGTTTAGGTTTAATTTTTAATATTAACCTAAACCTAAACCTAAACCTAAACCTAAACCTAAACCTAAACCTAAACCTAAACCTAACAATGTTATACAATATACAGTAATGCGACGATCGGGGCTGGCAGCGTGATACTAACGCGATGCGGATACTATTTCGTGCCGACGACAACTTCGCGTCGTCTCTTTTGTTCTGTCTCGCATATATCGGATTCTCTCACTCTCGACTGAAGGATGCCATGAAATGGTGGGGATAGTGAGCGTGATTATAACGCATGGTAAAAACGTGACACTAACGACGAATTACTGTATTCGGCGCAACATTTAAACAATAGTATGTACACCACAAGTGCCTTTCTTTCACTTTAGTTCCCCCGTTACTTCAAAGTGAATCTGCTAATGTTAAAACATGAAAACATTGAAGTAATAGAGTTAACGGGATGGGCCACGTGAAGGCGTGAAAAGTCTTTACCATCCCTAAGTATTTTCAGTGTTCACTAAAATGCAAAGCGCGCGTCTAAATAGAAAGTGAACAATCGTACAGAAATAGAACTGTAGATACTCATTGTGGTTCTGAAAAATGGAACATTGACAGTCGACATTGTTTTCAAACCTCATTACAATAATCTGGGGTGCGAGTGGTAGACCGATCATAAAAGCGGAGTGCGCGGCTCGCTTACCTGGGCCGGGAAATTCCGCACAACTCTTGGCGACGTTAATTTGAACGAGACCATCCAAAAATTCTCGAAGCTCGGGCAACACTGCTGTCCAGCAGTCGCTGGCAACTCGCCGAACACCGGTGAATTTTATGGTTTTTGACACTCGAAGGGGTTGGAATACCGTTAAGAAGGGAGAAATGCCCAGGATTTTCAAATTTCCTGTGCTTTTAAATCTGTATTGATACTGGCTCGCATCATCTCTCCTTGTATTTAAAACGGGGGTGGAACCAATTATTTTCGTAATCCACGTTAGAAAACGAGTAACTTTTGTTGAAAACATTTTTTCTTAAAACCATTCCAAACTATTTTTTCGATGTCTACATCAGGCCTTCCCAAATAGGGGAAATGTTCTCCCGAAACGCATGTTTCGGTTCTCCTTCCAACACTCCTTCTCTCAGAGGAGACAGTAACGCCGCTTCGAAGCAGAGAGAGAGAGAGAGGA
The DNA here is from genome assembly GCA_960531205.1 of Andrena bicolor. NCBI lineage: Eukaryota > Metazoa > Arthropoda > Insecta > Hymenoptera > Andrenidae > Andrena > Andrena bicolor. Next base: position 47,191,970 of record OY482664.1, on the reverse strand, counting down.
CAGTAGGAATCGTCCCACCTTAGCTGAAGGCGCAGCGTTGGAGGGAGAACCGAAACATGTGTTTCGGGAGAACATTTCCCCTACTTGGATAGAGCTGTTCAAGTACCCAGAAAAAGCAAGCCGAGCCTGACTCGGCTTGAAAAACCGAACCGAGCCGGGTACCGGAAAGAACTGAGCGGCTCGTATAGAACCAAGTACTTGAATTTTTCCAAACGGCCCGAAAGAAATCGGGCAGCTTGAAAAGCAAGCGAGCGGGCCGTAAGAAGCCGGGTGGCTTGGAATGAAACGAGCGGTCCGAATGAAGGTCGAGCAGACCGCTCGTTTCATTCCAAGCCACCCGGCTTCTTACGGCCCACTCGCTTGCTTTTCAAGCTGCCCGATTTCTTTCGGGCCGTTTGGAAAAATTCAAGTACTTGGTTCTATCCGAGCCGCTCGGTTCTTTCGGGTACCTGGCTCGGCTTGGAAACCGAGTCTCGGATTGGTTCGGATTTCAAGCTACCCGAATATTCAAGTACTCGTACAGCTCTATACTTGGGAAGGCCTGGTCTAGATGTTAGACAGCAGGCAAAAGGTCGGAAGCTAAAATGGTTCCAAAAGGAGAAGCGAAAATGACATTTAGTATCTTGACCTGCAGGAGTATCGTTTACACCACTTGGGTTTTCCCCAACCACTTACCTGATGACCGTCTATACCAGGGGTGTCGAACTAGCGGCTCGCGGGCCGCAGTGGCTCCTTCTCCTCTTCGCCTGCTCCGTAGAGCCGTAGGAGAACGGCCCCCTCCACACCTACTTCTGCTGAATTTCTCCTCCGGGTGCCGCACTCTCTCCCTGCCGTGTGTCGTGCAACGCCTGGAGAAAAATAAGTGGGGGAACCGGCTGACCGGGGGCCTGACTCGTGCGGCTCTCGAAGTGGGGAAGTTCGACACCCCTGGTCTATACAGATTATTGTTGCCGCGACGCGACCCCCTCAGGCTGAGGCCCTCAACCATTGTTTGCGCGCTGCCTGACACCTCACTCTTGCCACAATCACACACCCCAAAAATCAGTCACACCGAAATCACGTCACACGTCACTCTTTCTAACAGTACTCGCTCCCACAGAAGACTCCTATCTACTCATTTTCCACATTCATTGCACAGTGTGTAGAAAATTTATTGGTCGTTGCTCTTGGGGGATGAATCTACACCTCTGGTTCGGTGGACATTTGTAAAAAAAATTGTCCGCGAAATTGTTTATAACATTGAAAATTAATGTTAAATTTTTTGGTAAACATCTCGAAACTCCTCACCGATTTCAATGACCTTCACATATGTTGTCAAAGTCATCATTCTGAACAACATTTCCCTTTAAACTTTTTGGCGGTCGGCTTTGGATTACGAAATATTCGCAAAAAACTTTACTTAACACTAGAATTAAAAAGTTTAAAGAGAAATGTCATTGAGAATGACGACATTGAAAACATATGTGAAGGTCATTGAAATCGGTGAATAGGTAGCTTTTCGACAAATTTACCAATTTTTTTTACATCAACGTACTCTGCACGTTGAAAAGGGATAATGTTTGAAAGAAGCCATATGAAGGAAAGCAACCCTTTGGTCAGGAAAAATTGTTAAAGACTTCGGAACGATTTGATTGTGTAGAGTTACGCGTATATGTAGGCATGGGTCCACCACTACTCTGCTGCTTGATACGAGACACATATCATAAGATTACCATAATTGATTAATCATTTTTTAATTAGTTATTATAGGAAGGGTTCAAAATGATAAAGGAAAGTGTATATCTGTATACAGAGTACATATCCCGGGCATACGGTTGAAAACAATTGAAAAAGTTGAAAAGTTATATAAACCCATGTCCGCAAATAATTTATTAGGGAATTATAAGATAGCAGAGATTCGTTACGTCGTGAGCGAAGTTGTACAATGCTTCTCCGTTGTATAAGTCTGTAGAGTTGCTGATTAATAAAGAAATTAAGAAATTTATTTGCCTTTTAAAAATGCTGTATTAATTTGACATCGGGACACCCTGTATGTAAATTCTTACCGCTATTATAACTTCCATTCCTACCGCTTATAGCGCTGCACTCTTATTTCATGCTTAGCCGTTAAGGTTGGATGCGGCACGGAAATGGTAATGGGGCTCTTGAGCCCCAAAATCGAGTGACACGGAAGACAATAGAGTGAAAGGTCTATTCTATACCTGGTCTGTGGCTGTAGCTGTTCTGTAGGCGCTACAATTTATTAGCAACGATAATTAGCATTAAAATTGTCTGTTTGTAATATTTAAAGACTTAAAAGAGGTTTAAATATTTAGTAGAGAAATGAAATCTTCAATTTGTATTTAAACTTAAAGTTGGCGGGGTAAAATAGAGTGCACAGTCCACGGAAATTTGACTCGCCGCCATCTATCGGAAGTGACCATGTGGTGCCCTCTGCGTTTAGGAGCGGTGGCTTTTGGAATCTCATATAAAACATCCTTCCAAATCGATAACGTCAGTGAATTCGTAATCGCTGTGAACATACCTACTTATCTAGTTTGTGTCTGTAGTTTCTATATTATCAGCCGAAGGCTCATTGTAGTTTTTCTACTGATCGACTATCGGTCTTTCACTTCGTATTTATTTCTATATAGATGTCACTAATAAGAGCGTAGTGTCTACAATAAATAAACAAAACTACATTTAACAAACACCGCAGTACCTGAAACACACGACACGTATACGAAATTTTATAGCATATGTCCCAAGCTTCCAGTATTCCATTAAACTATTTGACGTGCAACATTATGTTTAAAATCTTTAAGTTTAGCCTATAGACGATTTAGAAATGACGCACGTTACTCCTTAGTTTTCGAATTATTCAAATCTGTACAGAATGTTAGACACTACTTAAATAGGATGGTTTCGTATAAGAAGTATTTAATCCAAGCTGCTGCAGCTTTATTATGCGTATTTGTATTCTGTGAATATCTGTTATATTATCTTGTGCTAATTCAGGTATGTTATATTAATACAGCATGCAGTGATAATTATATGCCACTGGAACCCTTTTTACACCTTTCGTTCCTTAATGCATCAGTGCTCATGGCCCACCTTGGATTCACGTAAAGCCGATTTAAAGATTCCTCAACCAAAAACAGAAGAAACTCCTGTACATGCAATGTTTATAGCCGATACCCATTTGCTGGGCTCCAGACATGGACATTGGTTTGATAAATTAAAAAGGTTTTGCCATAGTTCAGAGCTTTATAGTTCTCCGATTAAAGTCTATTATTCCTACTGTGTCTAAGAATTTTATATCTGTTTAATGCTAAGTTCTTTCCACTGAAATTAACCTTTCCTCTATTTAGGGAATGGCAGATGTATAGAGCATTTCAAACTACAGTTACACTTCATAAGCCAGACATAATTTTTATATTAGGTGCGTAACGACATATGCTTCAAGCATAGGAAAATGATTAATAATAGCAATACCTTATAACTACTGCGATAGGTGATTTATTCGACGAAGGACAATGGTGTAGTTCTGCAGAGTTCGATCAGTATGTACAAAGATTTCATTCTATATTCTCTGTACCTGAAAACACTCATCTGTACATTGTTGCTGGAAATCATGATATTGGATTCCACTATGGTAGTATAAAATCTTCTCTTAAAATTACTCAGTGTTCCTAATAAAAAAATAATATTTCCCCAGCCATTACTCCGTATTTGAATCAGCGATTTGTAAACGGTTTAAAAGCGCCGAGCGTGAAAAGAGTTAGTATAAAAGGAAATCACTTTGTTTTACTCAATAGCATGGCTTTAGAAGGAGACGGATGTTTCTTATGCCATTCTACTGAAATTGCGTTAAATAAGATTGCAGGTAAATGGAATTTTTGGGGAGAGAATGAAGTTATAATCTCTATAATTTCAATTCGAAAATGACAGAATAAAATTTCTGTTTAGCACATTTAAAATGCGCGAAAGATACGGGAAGTCGTTGTGGCAGAGATAATAATATCTCCAGATACAGCAGACCGATCATTTTGCAAGTTAGTAAATAACTCCTTTGAAGAGGTCGAGCTGATTGTACATATAACGTGTCGATTACGATTGTAGCATTATCCAATGTATCGCGAGTCCGATGAGATCTGCAACGAGCTCGATCAAGCGCCGAATGAGGTAAAAGATATTAAATTTCGAGAACGATGGGAATGTTTATCAAAGGAGGCATCTGAACAAGTATATGAAATAATTTATACATCGCACAATCATCACTGACGATCGAAATTATAAATATTTGTAACATAATTAACTTACAGCTTCTAGACATATTGAATCCAAGACTAATCGTTAATGGCCATACTCATCATGGTTGCAGAAGAATACATAGAGAGAGCATATTTGAGTTTACAATACCGTCGTTCAGTTGGCGCAATAAAGATAATCCTTCGCTCTTACTTGTAAGTTTGTCAACTTAAAAGAATTATTCCACTCGATCTCGTAATTCCATTATTAATTTAGTACTTAAAATAATACTGACATTTCAGGGTGTTTTCACTCCTAATAATTATTCTGTATCAAAATGTTACATGCCCGTGGAATCTACAGAGATTAAGATTTATATCATCAGCGTAGTGTTTATCTTTGTGTACTTGATTATAAAATGTAAGCTACAACAAAATCGACATTACTTACTAAAATTTCACTGAAAACGTATTTCTTTCCACCTGTATCGACGATGATGTGTCAATGACCTTAAATTCATCGAGACGAACGATTATAAAAATAAACAGGCATACGGAAATATGAGATTATTCAAAGATCTGTATACGTATCTTTAAATGTATAAGTTACATATTATTTACACTATTTATAGTATAAAATATTCGTGTTACTTAATAACAAAGTCAAATTAAATGTTACTTGTTGATGCCGTCAAAATTTTGAAGATCTCTTTAGTATACTCGCACAGTTCAGCTTTCCCTGTACCGTTCTAACGATAAAGAAGTAATGTGCATAGAAAAAAATACGAGAATATTGAAAACCGTGAATGCATTGACATAAATTATCGTTGTGGCATGTATAAAAGTTGCTTATGTATTATACAGTATACTCACTGTTGATGGATTGATGTGAATATTGAAAAGCCAACAAAATATGTATTACGATACACGCATTTACTAAACATACCTGTGTAATTGAATATGCAGATATTTATAAACGTGCCAAAAATAATTTACGCATAACTGACAAGTATTCCATACCACAGAATACTAAGGAATGAAGTTTACACTCTCATTCGTACAAATATAAGTAAATACATATGTATTATATTATTAATCTTACATCATAACGCATTCAACACATGTATGTGTATCAACAATCGTTTGCAAACGCAACGCGCAGAGTGTTCTTGTTTTATTGCAATAAAACAGACGATATATAAACTAATTTTATGAGTTATAGTACTTTGCATTGACTATCACTAACATTACATTTATCAATAATTTTAAACACTTATTTATACGCTTGAAACAGTAATATTAATATAGTCAATGCAATTCTTTCGTACGCATATGTATGTATCAATCTATACATGCATACATATACATTCTCAGTATATATATATATATATACTTTTCCTACTGAACTATTTGAGTAGCACTCTGTTTCGTGAATTTATTTCTTATAAGTACTTGAATGATAATGAAGTATACTTCCAAATGTAATGAGAACAGGCGGAAGTAGAAATCACGCGTTAATTAAGCATTGAACGATTAAATTATAGAATATTTCGGATAGAATAATTCGGAACGATCTTCCGCAGACGTACTACTCATTTGTAACGAAAGCTAGATCAACGTATAGAAACTGTAAGCAAACTATTGTACTGTTTTGGTTTTATACATTTAATTTAAAATTAATTAAATATCCTTTGTAAATCTGAAAATTTGCCGTCCCCCATCATCACTGGCTCCCGTCAATGATAATTTATGACTAGTCTATTTTTACCGCGGCGTATATTTTTCGAATAAACGCGTATGCCGCGAAGAAGCCTATTGTACCTGTTAACAGCCAGAACGTTAGAACCATTAACGCTGTGTAACCGAAATACAAGAGCGTCGGAACCAGCTCTGTTATCACCAGCTTCGTCATAAAGTAGAAGACCGAGTAGGCTAAAACATATACAGCTGATCCTCCGCTGACGATAAAGCTTCTCCACCACCATCTATAATCCTGGCGACGCGTAAAGAACGAAACGAATACGTTAATATTACAGAAATAAATCGCGTGTGCGAGCTTTTTTAGTACTCACCTCTCCGCATAACTGGAAATAGACCATAACTATGGATATCTGAGAGCAGGAAATGACGAGGATACAGAAAACGAGAAAGAGAAATCCGAAGAGGTAGTAGAACTGATTTTCCCATAATGCGGTCAAAATGAAAAATAATTCTATGAATACAGCGCCGAAAGGGAGAATTCCAGCCATCAGTGTACTATAAAAATATTAACCGTGCATGTTTATGTTTTCGTGTTTCGTTATGTCCCTTACTCGCTAAACAAGTCGTGCGAATTTCATAAAACTTACCATAGTATTGGATTCATGTACCACAATTGGTCAGGAACTTGTCTAGGGATTTGATTCGTCCTAACAGGATGCGTGAAAGGCTGTTTACGGTATCCAAAGAAATACCCAAGGTAGACAAGAGGAAGCGATATACCAAACCACAGGCACAATAACGCTAACATTGTTGTGAATGGTACTGCACCGGAACTATGCTTTCCCCATATAAAGAAATTTAAAAAGAAGCAAACACCAAACACTATTCCAGGATAGAGCGTCGCTGTCTGAAATCATGTATAACGGTATGATACAATTCCAACTCGATCTTTAAACGGTAAATAAATGTCTTCGTTTTTACTTTCTCTTTCTTACCAATAGTGCTGTTCTCCTCCACTTTCGACCACGCATTGTTTTATAAAGACGCGCAGAGAAATATCCAGCGATTAAACCAGAAAATACGTATAATAATATCGCGGATGTTCCAAGGGCTCCCCTGCTGGCGGGAGAAAGCATACCCAGCATAGCAAAGACTGAAACACGTACGATTAAATAGTATAATAGTACGAAGAACGGTACAGATCCTTTGTATCAGAAAACACGATCTTACATATTGTTATCAAAGCCATAAAAAATATCTGAATGCCACTGCCTATTACAGCGGCGAACAATCGAGGATTTGGTGGAGGTCGAAACACGTCCCCGTGGACTAGCTTCCAGCCAGTTTCCTCAATCGTCTCATCCAAGCTCGCTAAACTGTCGCTTTCTCCAGCATTATAACGCGCAATGTCCCTTCTGAGAGTTCTAACCATAATCATTGTTAAAATTCCTGTATAATTTTATTAAAGAATATTATCGGTATAATTTATACTGAGAGAAACTGAAAAGCAAGAGGTACGGTATACTTACCAGAAAGGAAAAGGACTACGATAAGAGAATTAATGATCGAAAACCAATGAATCTCAACGTCGCTCATTCCTAGGTATATGTCCCATCTGCTGGCCCAACTTACGTCAGATTGCCTCCATTCCACGGAATATAGGAACAAAAGCTTGGTTCCTTTAGGATTGACGAATTGAGGATTTGCGTGTGTAGGCAATATACAAGTATTTCCATCGAACTTCAGTTGACTCACATCAACCGATCGAGCTTCTACTTCGAACCCAACCACTCTAAACTCGTTTCTGCGAATCGAAAGCATGAATTATACTCCAATATATCGACATACAGGTACGGCGACACGATTAATACTAACTCTCCATATTTGTGATAACTTAATTTTAGTTTAAGGTAATTATTGATGTAAAACTGATCGTTCATTATGCCACCTAAACGGTATCCATGATACACAATTATATTGTTTGTATCCTTATGGATCTTCTTTGTCGCTGCTGGTAGATTATCGATTAACCTGAAGGAAAGAAACGTAGCTCGTTACGATTTGAATGTACGAAGCGGATTGAAGTTTTAAATTATCTTACAAGTGCACGGTATAATCGTGTTGAATGCGCTCTATAACACGCTGCGACTCCTCTTCGTTCCACGTCATACCAGTGTTCGGTACGTGACATAGCAGTCTGCAGGTTATATTCTCTGCCATCAATACTTCATACGGCGTATTTACAATTCTGCGCGATTGAAAATCGTATTAATTTCTTCGTGACGAAACGCAGCGATTAACGAACCTTACCTGTCGCCGCGCAGCACTTCTCCTAAATTCTCAGATTTGTAAATAAGAGTCCCATTTTTCGGTCTGCAAAAGGGAATGGAGTAATACTCGTAAGGTAGCTGTGTGTGAGTGCTGGTCATTTTAACTGCTTTGACATCAATCTTCTGCCCCCTTTTAAACTCCACGGGAGCAACGCCAGGCACGTAAAAGCCATTCGTTTCGATTAATAAGGATATTATTATTAGCACAGCGCTACTTCTTAATCTTCCCTGTTGACAAAAGATGAATAATACATAACAGATGTTCTGCTGTCCAATCAATCGACACTTTTAACAGTGCTCGGCATATTAACGATTTATTTATATTTAAACATACATGAAAACTTATAAACAGTGGATTACAAGTGCAAGCTATGCACATAATGATTATATAAAATATAAACAAGCTCTATTAGTTTAAACCGATTATTGCAGATAGGAATTGCGGCATTGCAAATACGATTGTCCCAACAACGATAAGCGGTGTCATTACGTTCTGTCAACAAGTAATAAAATTGTACTTTGCGAGTACACCCGTCACGAACTTAAGAAAATATTAGAACGGGTAAGAAACGCCACGTCAGTTCACTAAGAATTTTAATACTGTAAAATATCATTTCGAACACTTTTCAAGACCGAATAATACGTAATGATACCTACCATTCTATGATATTATTTTCGTCAAAGGCGCGCCACGCCGTATCTCTTATTTTATTCTCGATTACTACCACTCACGGAGTTCCCACTCCGTTCACGTCAAAAATGAAATTTACTTCAGCGCGAAATTTGCGCCGAAACACTTATCAGGATGGTAACATCGAAGATAATTCCTTATTAAGTTCCCTAGGGGAGGCATTTCTAGTAACACTTACACATAGATATTATTGCACGCTTTAACACACATGCATATCCAAACTATTAATTCAATTTCATGGAACAAGGACAAGATCGCAATCCTTTTTAATATTCTAATATATTTACACGTATTGTATTTATAATTGCGTACAGAAGCAGAAATAAAGAAATACAAAAGCACGTTTTTCACATGCTAAAAATTTCGTCTATCCTCCTTGTATGAAGAGGATATCGTGCGCTCTAAATTATTAATATTTGAAAAGTAATTTGCGCTTCAACGGTGCCTTATGGTTAATCTAATAACAGACAATAGCGCATCAAACTTTTCTCATGTTATTTGAAACATTGATCGCCAAATAAAAAGTATCCGTTATCGCGTTTATTCTTGAAATTCCCGCAATTTTTTATCTCGGCAAACTGAAAGGAAGTGTGTCTTTTATAAACGTGAAATATCATTTAATCGTCAGATTATTACTTCAGACGGTATGCTATAAATGCGTGATGGATTAAAATGATTGTTTTTAGAAATCCGGAGGTATATTTCTGCCAGAGAGTAGATACGTTTTTATTGGATAATAGTAAGTGTTTTGATCAGGCTTTTCCGAGCGAAAAAATATACCCCCGAAAAGGAAAATATCGTCCCACGTGGGGACTCGTTTAATTACAAGTTACGTTATTTAGATATGCGTCTGTTCGGTTAATTTTTGTTTCAGAACAATGGTACAGGTGAGTGGAAACTTTTCAGCATATTATATCGATAGATTTCCACGGGGATCGCGGAAAACCAGTGCATTTTTCTATCGGGTCTATTGGGAATTTTTGATTGTTTTTTTTTCCGCTGTCATCCATTAGTAAATAGGAAAGATGGCAGCAGATTATTGCGCTTTTTTCCCGTACATCCGCGGATCCGACATTTTTCTTGAAACTAAGCCTTTCCGCAAATTTTCACGCGAAAGTCGTAGAAAAACATTGGTTACGCTTCAGTTTTACGACCGGAATTCAACGCGTGACTTATTTTTTTCAAACGAAACGTGCTTCACGTTGAAATAAATAGAATGCATCGTAATTTTTGCGTGCCGGACTTGCGTTAAATACGGTGCAAGACGGCACGGAACTATCGAGAGACTTTGTGAAATATTAGTTGAGTGAGCGTGAGGCAGGAATTTAAACATTTTATGAATGGAGAATCTGTCGTGAATCGAATATTTATAAATATCCCTTCTCTTTTAATTAGGATATGACTAAAATGAGGGTACATACCTTTTTCTCTAACAATAAGCATGCATTTCGCGAGCTACCGTGCTAAATGTTGCGTTTGTTTTGAAACTTGAAAAAATTCTGTTTACAGGCAATCGATGAGATGGAGCAAAGGGATCTCCCGCAAGCATTCCGTCTGCTTGGGGAGATGAACGCCAATGTTTTACAAGTAAATCAGCTTGTAGATAACATGTTGGTTCGTGTAAAGAACGGGGAGATTTCTACGGACAAAGGTCTTAGTTTCCTAGAGATGAAATATCATATGTTACTTTCTTATCTAATTAATTTGACTTACGTAGTCTTAAGAAAATGTTCAGGAGAACGTATCGAAGGAGATCCGTCGATCGATCGCTTAATTGAAATCAGGACTGTCCTAGAGAAAATCCGACCAATAGATCACAAACTTAAATATCAAATAGATAAACTTGTTAAGACTGCTGTAACGGGTACTACTAACACTGACGACCCAAGTAATTTTAAAGCGAATCCCGACGCATTGATTGCCAAAATTGATAGTAACGACGAAGAATCTGACAGCGATCAGGACGACGGCGTAGATGGCTTTAAATCTACACAGTCAAGGAAACCTAATATTTACGTACCGCCGAAACTGGCCGCCGTACATTATGGTTAGTATCTAGACGAAAATCTTGACGGCGATTCAATTTTACGATGCCTAACGAACTTTGTTGTTATCGTAGATGGGGACGAGACAGTTGCAGACAAAATTCGTAAAGCGGGTGAAAGAGCTCGTAGGCGTGCAGTGTCGGGCGCTGTTTTGAGGGAACTGAAGGAAGAGTATTTAGACGCGCCTGTCGAGGATACACACGGTCTAAGCGAAAAACAAGTCAGCCTAGGTCGCGAAAATAAGCGGAAGATACAATACGAAGAAACTTACATGACACGTCTGCCAGTGACTAAGCAGGAGAAGCATAGACGCCGTCAGATGACAACTCTTGGCACGCTTGGGGAAGAAATCACAACTTTCGGGGAATCATCTGCCATGTCTGCCAAAAAAAGAAAAACTCAAAAGAAAGGCAAAGCAAAGAAAAGTATGCTGTCTTAGATTAATAGATCCGTTTAATCTCCGTTAGTGTTAAGATTTATAATACACGTTGAATCGTCCGCAGGTTTCAAGAAAAAACGGCATCATTAGATCGGCTTTGCAAGAATTCGAAAAGCTGAATTTCATACAGCATTAATAATTAAGGTAAAATGCAAAAAATTTACTTCAATTCTTCTTGACGAAAGCAGATGCCATTAATACTCGTTAATAAGTTAAGCTAAATAACTCATAACATTTAGTAATAAAAGGCAACCGTCGACGGTGAAATAAAATAGCACGATAGTAATTTATTACTGCATAAGGCATACTAATGGTCGTGTAATTGATAATTATAGTTGATAATGATTTTAATCTTTAATTGTTGTCTGAAATCAATTTTTATCTATGGAGTTGAAAGGTTCCATGAATCGCAAGAAATAATAATCCAATATGCGAGAGGTAATTGTCAAGGTACATACGAGCTTAACTTATAAAGAAAAAAAAAATTACGTGTAACCGTGACAGAATTAATCAAATAATGGATTTCGGCTCCAAGATGTAAAATTGTAAGTTAAACGTAAAAGTTGAAAGCAGGAAGGATTTTCTGCTTTATTTTGAGATATTCTCCAGCTATAGAAGATGAAACCGGTAACATAGCAGGAGGGATAATATTGAATTAATTGTTACATAAGCGTAAAAATCACAAGACATTCAGTGCAAGCATTAGAGAATTCAAACTTTAATAAGAGAAAATGACTGTGGGAATTGCAAAGATTCTGCGACTTCTACGGAATAATGTTCGTCGTGCGATAATCGCATGTCTTAGGATTTTCTCGCTATTTTAGAGTAGTAAAGTAGTTAATAGTTTTACTATTATATGTATATTTCGTTTGTGTTTTATCCCTGGTGAACTGTTGAGGCTATTATATCTCGATGTGAGTCATATTTTATATTAAGTTTCTTTTTCTTTACAATGTGCCCCCGCGGGGCGCATTGTATACGTTGTTTTAACATAAAAAAAATTGACTTTGGTTATGTCGTTAAACTTATATTAAACGTAATATAAGGATAACACGAATGTGTCAAAATTCAAAATTGATGTCGTCAATTTCTCGAGTATAGTTTAAGTTCACTGCGTTTGGTTTCTTAGGGAGGGGGTATATGTGATATTGAAGTAAAAACTAATATACGAAGACTAGAGCGAAAATCACTTCTGCAATAGAATAAAAAGAGTTTGTACAATCAAATTGCAGGAAGTAATCCGCCTCTTGCGCTTAAATAGGTTCCATTTTTTAAACATTAGGTATAACTGTGGGTATGCTTTTCAGCCCAGAGACCGTGTCTCCTTCTATTGTGAAAGGGGGGGAGGGAGGGGGAGGGGGAATAATGTTAAATGCACTAAATACAGATCGTACATGGATATTTACATCCATTGCTTGTTCCTGCAGAAGTGATCCGCCGTTACCTTCAAAAGTACTAATTCGCTGTATGCTAACCAAGGGCTCAACCATCCATAGATGTTATATTTTTTACAAAAGTGTTCATAGATTGAGCCGACTTGGTAATGCATGATGTTACATGTGCCCTCTCTTTTTCAATCTGTGAAGACGATTAAAATGTGATAAATTATTCATGAAATAATAGTTAAAGAAACTAACGGAATAGCACAATTGCTGGGCATTATTTACAAGTGCTAGCAAGCCTAATGTCAGCAGCCTTGTCGTATTTGGTAATGAAGTTGGGATACTGAATAACGGGAAGATTTTGACGCGATCGTGATGTGTGTGTGTGTGTCGAATGAACTGTTACGAGAATCTCGCGCTGGTTCCAACGTAACGGCGGCATGTGTAAAATAATCGATGCGAACGGCGGAGCAGGTTTCAAAATTTGCCCGACATTTGGTTTTCTCATACTTTATAAGTACATAGATGATAATTTTTGAAGCACACTTACAACCGAGATAACTGTAAGTCCAAAATATTGATTTGCGTGTGAGTGTGTGTATATTTATATATACATATATACATAGTACATATTTCTTCGTTTATATATACATATATATATTCTGAACTGTTTATAAATACTCGTAAGAGAGAATATCATGTTGTTTGCAACAAATAGAATTATCACCGAGAATATGATCTGAAAGAGATTTACACGCTTATGATCGCATCTGTTTGTTGAGTACAAAGTTCCCTAACATGTTTTACCATATTTTGGACTTATAGTGAAAAAGTGAACGGGTGTGAAGAAATATTCGTACGAGACACATATCCGCACACAAACATATAGCAGCAAAGTAATAGGGTTACATTGAGAATACACTACCTCAAATCAATAGAAATATGGATTTACAATAATGGAACTGCATCAGTTACGTTTACATTGTTGTGTCAATGTTTAATTATACAATTACTGATACTACTATTCTGTTGCGAGATATAATAGAACATATTATGCCTTACGGAGAGATGTGTCTAGGATTTGTTATCTTTGAACCTGCTTAGCAGGTGGGAATCTTATAACGATGTACAAAGAAAGCACAAAATATGTAAACGTCACTGTGGCCAGCGAGTTTAAAGTAGTCCTTCAAATCCAACAACGCTGCCGAATACCAAACTAAATGGAGTAACAAGATATCTTTGCAGCAAAAAAAAGAAGAAGAAGAAGAATGAGATAAGGATAATTTATTGACTACATTCATAGTCTGAGGAATGTAATGTTTTCTGTATTGATGAATTTTCTATAATTTATGTACTATGACAATTCAATGCGTGTGAAAGGGCGAGATGGAGAGAGAGAGAATGAGCGAAAGAGAGCGAGAGAGTTTACCTGTACATTACAAACGGTTATTACGAATGAATTATTATTATTATCATCACTACTATTATTATTATCATTATTGTCATTATTATTATTATGAATTATTATTATTACATTATCATCATGAAAATCATGGTCATCATCCTCATCACTATCATCATCATGTAGAATGCTTCTTACTGACTGAATAAAATGTTTTCAATGTCAATAATTGATTTATTCGGGTAACTTATTATATCGAGTAACGCATTGTTCAAAGCGGTGTTTGAAATGTCACAGGAAATGGCGCCCATTCGAATCCTTGCCCTAGTGACTTTTAAATATTGCGTTGGCATTATTGTTTGAAATTTAAGGCATCCGTTTGTAACTTCGCAGCGTATGTCAACGACATATCTTACCGATTTCTTTCGGACGGTCTGCCTGTCGTTGATCTGTGGCACGACCGACGTGGTGGTGAGTTACTTTTCAGCGATAAGAATTAAGGTGCGAGTAATCGTTGCCGCGCGCAGTAACGTGTTTAGTGTACTGGACGTCAAGTGGTACACCCAACACGATATACGTCTACAGCTCCTCCACGATTTTGGATTTTGCGCTGACGCCAGACGTTATTTATTAGTTTGGCGGAGCTGCGCGATCTTTGCTGATTCGATACGAACGATATCCTATCCGTCCCGACGATCCTGTAAAAACGTTCAAACCCATTTCCGCATCGTGATTTCATCTTTCCCTTTCCCTCCTTTGCACCTTTGGGTCTTCTGTTCCGCCCTTCCTCTGCCCCCCTCTCACACGCTCTTGTTTTCTCCTTTCTTTTGCTAACTGTGCCTCTTTGTCCATCATATGTTTCCCTTCTTCCTCTAACCGCCCGTACAAGATGTCGAAAGTGCCAGAGGCGCTCACATGGCTACTGCATAAATTATTTTTATCGCTACGCGGGCTACGGCAAAATAACCTGCCATTGTAACGACACAAACGTTTCGCTCCGTCCGAAGACGAGCGTAACGGACATCGTTTAAAATCACGATAGCGTATTAGATTTTCAACATTTCCTCTCTCCTTTGGTTACCATCGGTCATTATTTTCTTCGCGAACCACCCTCTTTTCCGTAGTTATTTTTAAATCACCCGCGGCGCAGAACTACACATCGAGAGTTTCAAGAGAATACTCTCCTGAAAGTGAGAGAATTACCTGATAACTAACCGAAAAGGGATTTCCTTCGATTCAAATGAAATGATACTGTATTGCTATTCGTTGGCTTCGTTTAGATATAATTAGACGAATTTAATATGTTACGAAACCCGCGCCACTTTTCAACGATAATCTCTGCATCGAACGTTACCGATAATCCTAATTGTTGATTCTAAATTCGCGTAAAGTGATCGAAAAGCTAAACGACAATTATTGTGCGCGCGAACAATCTTGCCGCCGGTTTCATTATTAGGCACCGGAATGCGTGAAAACAGTTTGCACGGCGTTCAAGGAGAAATCGGTTAGAAAAACGGGTCTCTATTTTGAAATATATACGGCTCCGAACGTGTTGTTCGGAACGTATTACTTTCTAACCGCGTGAAAGTAAATCCGTTCGAAATACGCGTTAAGGTAGATTACGCTCGGCAGTGTTTCAATAGAATTACAATTATCGCCTATTTTATTTGGGTGGTAAAAGCTTATCTTTGTTTTCTTCGTTTGTTTATTTTTAAGATTGCATACAATGGCCGCGACGCAACTGAACAGGGCTCGAACCATCAAGAAAGTCGAAAAGCCTCGGCCGCTTAAATTGAATCAACGCCACTCGACCGTCGATGGGCGGATTACGACTGGTAATTATTATTCCCATATTTCCAGATACAGGATGAAAATATACGCGTGATTTTCGCAGAAATTTCGTTAGCTGAATTCGCTCGTTGTCTCGTTTATTTTTCAAAGATTGAGTATTATGTTTAACAGTGGAGGACATTGTGTCCTTAATCGACAATGTTGCGATGCAACTAACCAATGGCTTCCATGACCGAACGCTGCAAATGAACGTGGTTACGATGTGCAATCACTTGAAACTTTACGCCCATCAATTAGAAGGTCTTTATAAAGGTATAAACGCGTCGAACCAGATTGCTAAATGACGATGTATTGTTTTGTTTCGATAACTCTGAGTTCGATACGCAGATCAGCTGGATAGAGCTTTTGTGGCGATCAGGAATGGAAGTCAGGACGAAAAACTAGATCTGACGACTAGGGTTCACCTGCTGGAACTTATAGAGTTAAGAGCTAAGCAATGGCGTCATAATGATTCTATGGATGTGTATTACACACAGAAGTTATCGCATTTGGATAATGTACGTCCGATTAATATTTACCCGTGGTGTATACGAAACATTTCATGACGAACGCCGAATGACGTTAACAGGCGGAAGCGATTCCCGACACGCCTACAAATGCATTATCATCTCCGTTGGCGACAATGACTTCGCCCACTGCAGCGCCGATCTTGGGGCCGGGAGAGGTCCTGAAAAACAGCGGCAAATTCGTTAAACCCACCCGTATTCCTGGGAAAAACTACTGCAAGGATGAAGTCGTTATACGTAACAGTGATTCTGGTAAAGGTAAGGAGAATTCAATATACCCACGTCTATTTAATAATACTTTATATTATAGCAGAGAAATATGTGTAAAACTTTGCCCAAATCGTAGAGTACAGCCTATCTTTTCGGCTTTCAGTCATTTATTTTAATTTCAGTTATCACGCACTATATTTTCGGTTCCGTTTTTGTTATTGTATACATTTGTATGTCGTTTTTCACACCTATTGTAAGTAGTAAGTATTATGTTCCTACTTCTAAATCATTTGCACAAAAATACAGTGATGGGAATAAAAGGGCGGCGGGTTCACATGATTGAAGAGCTCAGCCAGACAATCATCTCCTTCCAGCGAGGTAAACAAATAATTTGCAGACGGCTTGATAGCATCATGTTCATGCATTACAAAAATAACAAGTTATATACATATATATATATATATATATTTTTTTATGTCTATTACATATCCTAATATTCTTGTTCCGACCAAAATTAATTTTACGAATTAATCAAGATTGGAATCCTGTTTCTGTTACAATTCTGTTTATATACGAGATAGTTAACACAGGTATGAATGAAAATATTCTGTTGGATTGCATAAAAACACATTTCCAAATCTTTTTACACATACGAGAAAAGGATTAGAAAATTCTCTAATAGCAAATTATGAGAGACCTTTCTGAAAACAGTATCCATTTGATTTTAAGTTTTATTCCTCATTTACACTTACTTTTATTTGCATGAAACACTTGTTTTCCTTTTTTCCATGTTAGCTCGTTAATTAATTGGTGAAAGTGTCGTACCACACGCAAGATCGAAAATGTTCTGCAAGGGCTTTTGAAGTTTGATCGCTCACATAATATTCTTTTTATTGTGGAATTGTTTTTTACGTGTATCATATTATTATCATTAGTGTATCATGCATTGTGTTTGCAGCTTATTAAATCACATTTAAATAAGTATGTTATATCACGAGCAGCGTGTCATATGTTTAATACAATTGTTTTTATTGCTTACAAATGCTTATAGACTTAAATGCACTTAAAGATCACATTGTCTTCTCTTCACAGGAATACTCGTGTACAATTAATATTGAA
The DNA here is from genome assembly GCA_960531205.1 of Andrena bicolor. Classification (NCBI taxonomy): domain Eukaryota; kingdom Metazoa; phylum Arthropoda; class Insecta; order Hymenoptera; family Andrenidae; genus Andrena; species Andrena bicolor. The sequence goes on along the minus strand of OY482664.1, from coordinate 47,174,065 downwards.
CTACTTGTCAATGTTCTAATCCACGAATAATTTGCCTTGGAGTGTTTGAAAAGTGTCTCTACTTAATACATTTTTATAGAAATGTAATTCTGCACTTATACATTGTATATTAACCGTAATACAGATGAATATTTACGAAGTGAACCTTGGATCGTAACAAGCGTTTAATGCTATATTAATGTTATAAGCTGTGCGAGTCTAACACGATTCTTTTTTTTCATAGTAAACCCTGGAGCCAAAGAACGACTTGTCCAAATCACGGGTACTTCCGAGGACAAGATACAGTAAGCTGAATTTCTGTTTAGCCGTCTGAACCGGTTAATTAAGCCCCTGGTATATTATTTATTCACGAACCTTTTGTCGCAACAGTTACGCGAAGGACTTGATAAAAGATACGATTCAACGAAATGCATCGCCGGTGAGATTGGAGCAAGGTGGAGGAGAGAAAGGAGCTATGGGTGGTTCTAGTTCCTCATTGAACAGCAGTGCTTCGGACGAAAGTAATCGATTGCAGCACCAGCAACAGAACTCTCGTGCACGGAGTTCGCTCCTCCATAGCTTCTCCACCAACGACGCCAGTATAGGCGAATATAAATATACGGTTACGGTCGGTAACCAATCATTGAAGATCACAGGATGCAATCTGGATCTTGTCAGGGTAATAATTCTAATAGTTCTACAGACATAAATTACACGATTATGTGATTGATTTTCACATTATCCGCTATATATGCCAGACTGCCAAGCTAGTCCTAGACGAATATTTCCTGGGAGATTCTGAGAATTTTACAAGCGGTATAGAATATTTCAATTTCGAAGAGGAATCTTCCTACTCGGTCTCGCCTTCCAACACGCAGAAAACACCGTTAACTCCAAGCACTACAAACGACACGAGCCGAGAATTGATTATGGATAGCACTGCAACTTCAGAAAGCGACGAGACCTACAAACCCCTTATAATTCCCGAAGCAAATCCTTCGGCTCAGGAAGGTAATTGTTGCGAAGTGATCTCGTTTGAACATCCTTAAATACCGCGTGCAATGTTTAAGGGAACGTTCGTCTAGTTCCAGAAATCAGAGAACTCACGTACGAGTTTCTGTTGCTGTGTTCTACAGGCCCCTATGCCAAGCGGCCGCCCGCGGACTGGGCCCGTATCCAAAAGGAGTGTCCCAACATTGTTCGCAAGGTATATCAATGCGATACCAATGCTAATCACCTGATGTGCAACAGTGTTAGTTACTAATCTTTCTTACAAGATTACGCAAACTTAATGCCTCGAAATTAATGATACTCGCATTGAATATAACTGTCTTGGAGTTTACACTCGTCCTCAACGCTGGAATGTGCTGATGCTAAACTGACTATTACACGTTTGTTTGTTATACATTTATAATACTCGTAATAGGATATTGACCGCAGTAATAATGCAGAAAGGACGACGACAGAGTAGGATCAAAGAGAAAGCAAGTTTTCGTTATCGGCGTGTAATTGCGACGAAAGTATAGTCACTCGACAACCCTTAACTTCGATCGGAAAGATCTAAATCCAATTCAGGATTATTCTTCATTTTCCATGACCATTAAATCGCGAAGTCGATGCTCTAAATGGCATGTTCACAACAGCATGCGATAAACATCGGATTGAAATGTGAAGACACATGTACTTAAACCAAAGATTTTACGTTACTACCATATATTACGTGATATATGTAACACTTTTTACCAAAAAAAATTCTTGCGTTATCAGTATTATATGGAAAACTTGTTATACATAAGATTTATTCTTAGTGTTATTTAATAATTTTATTTAAGAAGAATGCCAACTTATTTCGTAATTGTACTAATACACAATATTAATGCTTATATTAATATGTGTACTCGTTTTACATTATATTAATATATATATTAGCGAACGTGCATTGTATTAGTACAATACGTATTTCACTATAGCTACGGTAGAGCTTCATATTACACGGTATCGTTTAATAAGGTACAAGGAACTGTTTTTAAGTATGTTCTTCCGTTCTACGTTATTAAAGAGATAAAGATTTAGTATTTTTCTTTGTTAAGTAGAGTGTATGGTCAGCAATGTAGACTGAAAACTGAAAGTGGAGATATATTACGTTATGTTTGTCACCAGAACTATAATCGTTATGTTCCTAAAAGTATTTCTCGTTTTTTGTAATTCATACGTACGAATTTGTTCGACATTTGCATAGTTTATTATTAAATGAATTTGCAGAGTTGTTGTAACTTCTATTATTTTTATTTAGTGTGGCGGGAATAAAAGTACTGACATTTTATACGCGACATAAGAAATTAAAGATTATTTATAACGAGGAGGATATCATTGTACACAACCTTTGTGAGATTTCAATGATAATAAAGCATTTTTACTTATTACATTTTTAAAGCTCGTGTACTTACGAATATTATAATAGCACCGTAGCAAAGTCGTCTCTTATCTATACAATATACAATTACATTAAGAACGTTTGTATCATTACATTAAGAAGGCATGTACGTACGTAAATCATTTAACATTTGCTTTACAAATTCAAAGCATGCTGCTTGTAACAACATATCCAGGTAAAGTATAAGCCACCATATTCTCGACTATATCATACATAACGTTACCATCGATAATCGTACATTAACAATAGCTTTATGTTCAACAGGCACCGATTCGCTGGTTCGAACCGGAGGCGTATAAAGCTAAAGTAGTAGCTGCCGGACTTGTTACAGTATTGCCCATTGGAGAAGGGGAAACTGATCCGGAATGAAATTCAGAGACTAGCGTTCGATCATCGTGAAATCGTATGTATTATATAGTAATCTCTACGTCGATCTTTTACCTCGATGTATTGTGATAAATTTTCAGAAACAAAGAAATCAGTATGGTATTGTTCGTAAACGAGCAAGAATGCGGTATACACACACTCTCGCCGACATCCACGTGTAATGATCGATGAGCCAGGCAGCATGTATCGCTCAATTTAATTATAGCAATACAAGGTGGCTAATATCAATGCCAACATAAGCGCTGATATATTTCTATGAATTTGTGCGTGTTGAGATCGAAATTTCGTCAAGATAATTTATAATATTTTTTTTAAGCATTTATGCTTTTTGTATTGCACTTGTATGCAAAAGACTCATGAAGTTCGTTGTACGTTGATGTCTAATTCTATTTAATCAAGTCTGCAGGCTGCAGTAGATATTCTTGCTGTGCGCGCGTTGTGCGGTGTACGAAACGCGCACGTACAGCTGGTTCACGAAAATTGAGCATGTTCGAAGTACGTTCTAGGTACATGATTCGAATGAAAGAGAATTGTAATGATGGTTACACTAACAAACGGATGGAAATTGGCTCTATACTTGAAGTATAAATTTTTCTTATTCTAGAAAGTAATTTTGCGCGTAACAAGCCTTTTGTTACGCATAAGAGACATAACAGAATAATGGAACGAACAGTGATTTAGCATAGTCTAGTCTACCTATTTAAACTAGGAACTACCACTTTTGGTAATTACTCTGCTGTGACATAATAACCAAAAAAAAAATATTTCATTTAATCTCAACATTTTATATTTTATACACTAAAACGGTGGTGCTATACACATGCAGTATATAATATCGGTCGCACGGACAGATGAAAGCAAAATTGCCTTTCAGTTAGTCATTTTTCTTACCTAATTAATGTGTAACGTTGACTTTTAATGTTGCGCATTCGTTTCAAGAAGAGTCTTGTTTAATAATACGATCGATCCATGGTTGCGGTTTTATCAGTCTTTTTTTAATACCAAAAGGTATCTTTCTATTGTACCGTTATTTCTGTGCTTTTAACTAAGCTTGTAAGTTTTATTTATTGGAAACGTTTCACTCGCCAGAATATAACACTTTGCAAATGTATTTTTACACTTTCTTAATTAGGTTCTACCCACGATTGTTCTTGTTTCTATTATACGAACCTTTTATTTTTGGCGTATTTATTGTTTGAATGTTGGAACAGTTATGTTTGTACGGTTTTAATTATTTTCTGGCTTGGAACATCCACGAGAGAAGAACAAAAGTTTAATATTTATTTATTTAATTTCGGGCAAAATTGTACTGCACGTATATGGGACGTTATGTTTGTAAGTTTTTACGTCGTTTAATATTTATTACAAATTTACAGAAATTATTTGAATTAAATTATTAGTAATTTATTTCTATTATCACTAACTGCAGTAATATGTTATATTATTGTACTTTGCTCTTTAATAATAAATGAATAAAAATAAGCACTTCGCCCGGTTAAGTTTTTCTTTTCCTTAAAGTACGATAAAGTTCGAGCGACCCTGTAGGTCACCTTGGGCATCTCTTTTTTTCATAAATGTGTACAATTGAACTGGACCAAGACCATTACTCATTGTTAACAAGTAAACGTTCAAAGTGGATATGTAAATGAGTGGACTGACCTTTCAGCGCTATAAGTTTTATTATTCCAGTACCGTATAGAAATGGTAATTGTCCGAAATATACATACACCTTCAGTTTGTGCAGACTCCATTGTAATAGATATCAATTGCATTCATATTCTTCGCTTCTTGTAAAAGTTAAAAATGTTATATCATCTGATATTATGTGCATGAAACATTCGATATCAAAGGCCTACTCACTGATTGCATCTCATTAAAATTCTATCATGATAATTAGTTACTATAACTTCCTACAATTGCAAATAATTTCAGTACATAATTTGAGAACATATGCATATATGTACCTTAAGTTCAGTCTACTTTATCATCGTATAAATTAATTTAGTCTAAGGACAGTACCAGTTTCGGCCTTGAAAACGTATTCGCCAATCATAAAGGCGATTGGGAGAAGAAAAGAAAAGTACAATCAAGACTGATCGTTAGTACATACGTTGAGTACAATTGTCTAAATAGTTAGTAAGTAGTAAGTCGTGAGTTATAAATAAAACACCCTCGTTATGAATTGTCGATAAAAACCTTTAAAGTATTACGAGACTTATAACTAAATCGAGAAACTGGTTCTGTAACATAGCAGACTATTAAATTATACGATCAATCGTACAATGATTGGCAGTTTCGTGAGAATAGTGGTCTTATCATTCAATGTTACCTTATCTTTCAAATTAAGCAGACACGCATGTTACACCTTTTTTCAAACAAAATTGGCTAACGTGTGATCGACTCGGCAAAACGGGGATTATAAAGAACCACCATTCCAATTATACGTCTGTATAATTTCTATCATTGTAGTTTACTTAAATATGTATACCTATATATAATTATGGGCGTAAATGACAGTGTATATGTATTTATACGCATACAACATAGAGTCACAGGAATATTTTGTCAGTGACGAGCAATCTATGACACCGAATTCAATAATACAAAGAAACGTGATTGTTGGACATGTCAGTGTTGTTGTTCTCTATTGTTAGTGGCGCAAGGGTGAATTGGCGGTTCTACGAGCTACTCTAATGAAAAAGAATTACTCGTCCCTGTTACATATTCCCCGATAAATAGGCAATAGCACAATTTATTCTAAGTATCATTTACTTATGTTTGTAACAAATTAGAAGAAAATATCTCATATTCTGAAACATTAATATGTAACTTGAGTCCCATTAGTCACATAAACAGATATTCTTTATTACAGAATATCTTGTACAAAAGATAGACAGTTGTAGCTCGTGTAGAACAAGGAATTTCACGTAATATTGCAACAAATTCGTACATCATGCTACTACATACGAATTACCGTCTATGAGAATTACATTACAGAACGTAACGAGCAAGGTTTTAAACACATCAAAATCAGTAGCTTTCTCGCAAGGAGCTTAATACCATAGTGATCACAAGGTTTGAATGTATATAAGTATTAAAAAAATGTGATGGATACACTGTGTTCACATTTATTATAGTCTAAACATTTTGTTTTATAAAACATAAATCGCTAAAAGCGATAATCTACTTTTTAAATACATCACTATACTCCTGATCTGGGACAGCATAATCCAATCGAGCTCTGCTAACCACAATTTTGTTTTCATAAATTTGGTATTAAAAACTTCACATAGAGCGCACCACTCTAAATATTCCAGAAATGCCATAATGCACGATATAACATTCCGGCGATGATACTATACATTTATAAGAAAATGTCAAAATTAAATGGTTATAAAATTATCTGCTCGTTTAGCAGACGCGCTTTTATCCATCTAATACACGTTACATCTGCTCCTCAACTTGTTTGGCTGGCAAAGTTTCCATGAATAATTCTATTTACAATGCGGCAGCCCATGCTTACTGGTGTACTTCTAAATTTAGAGGTCGTAAAATTCTGGTACCATGCAAGTAACCGAGATATGTCCTCTAAATTTAGATCACTCGTACAAATCTTGCTTCACTTCATTTTTTTTATATATATATATAACTCACACATATTAGAAATTTCTACCTAAAAGATGTAAATTGTTGCCAGACTAATCAATTGTCACGTTCAATATTTATAAGATCAGTTAAACTCCTACATGCAAATGCGACCGCTAAAATTCTTATGCAATGATTGCTAAGCGATCAGCTTTAGACTACGAGTATGTGTCGATTAAACACCGATTATAAGGTCTTTACCGAAAATTTAACACATTGGTTGTTCTATATAAAATATGTCTCCGCATTCTCGCATTTATCTTTCGTAAATATAGAAAATTATGCCATTACTTTCCTCCCGATCATTAAAACAAAAAATTCACTAAATACAATCAATGGGAGTTATTTTCTTACAGAATAACCAATCTTCTACAGGGTTAAAAGACATAGTCAGGTCCTGCCATATCTATTGCCCATCTAAATTTATCCCTTTGAGTTTTGTTGTAAATTTTGTCAATAGGTACATCATTCTTCTTACACCTAAAAAAAAAGGCAAGAAAAAAGGAATAAGAATTGAAATGAGGCTTTCAAGGAAGAGAGAAAGAGGAAGATAAACATTACCATGCAACAGAGATCCTAGGATCGAGATAATTCAGCTTGGACGTGCCCAGTGCGATCTCCTTATTTTCCTCCTTATCCGTTGCTTGCACTTCCAGCTTTGTCAGTTGCTCCTTTAATCTGTCGAGTGTTTTCTTCTTCTTTTCATATACACTGAAACAACAGGTACATTATTGAACACGTCCATCGTATATAAATACAATTTACATACACTTTCTCCTTGACAGATCCATTCTTCGCGTCACGCTTAGCGTCCTTTACAGCAAGCTCTGCATCAGCTATAGCTTCTTTCTTAGCGTCGATCTTTGACTTGAGATTCTCCATCGATTTGGCGTGAGTTTTAGGCACTGAACGCTGGTGATTACACAATATCGCGACTGCTCGATTTGCTCTATTATACGACAATATCTTCTCCACTTCTGTATCATCGGGATTTGTCAGCTGATCCAGTTGTTGCTGTAGCGTCCATGACGCGTTGTATGTTCTGAATACTTTAGCAGTAAGACCCTCCATCAATTCGTTCAAATGCTTATTCATTACAGTCGTATTCAGACGATCAAATAAATCATCACTAGGAGATTTATTCTCCATAAATAGTTGCAAATTCCTGAATACTCGTTTCTCTACTGGCACTTCATTGTAATATCTTATTGAATCCTTACCTGCAAACACATTAAAAGGGAGATGTAAAAATATCAAACTAACCGTGAAACGTTAGTTGATCTAATTGAACTAACTGCGCGTACCTAAGAAATCAAATACAACTACATGTTCTCTCCCATCTTTCTGTTCGTGCAACGAGATGTGTTCCACTCGTAAGGAGCAACAACCTACAGTGTCCGCCTGATCCTCGTCCTTCTCGTTACCAGCCCTGAGCGCTAATTTGTCTATAAAATATAATGCAACAGCTCTCTGCCTTATACGCATTTCTTTACTCTTCCAATCTTCTCTGTACTCGGCGCGAATTTTGTCTATCGATATTGCTAATTTCCTAGCGGTCTCATACTTCTGCCAATCCTTCTCTCCTTTAAGCTTACTCGATGGATTCAGCATAACGTATTTCACTTGCCCTTGAATATTTTCTGTCCAAGAGGCGAGCCACGTTACATTAGGATCGTGCCGAATCTCTTTCCATCTGTGGCCCGGCGGTGGCTTTGGTACATTCGAGTCTTTGGAGCAATTGATCAGAATATCCTCGGGCATAACTCTCTTCTTCAATTTACCCATTTTAGGGTGCTCGCCGCGACCTCTAAACAAACCAGGGGGTTCAATTTTGAAATTTCCTATTTTCTCTTTATGCCCGTCGATAATGCAAAGACCATATTCCTTTTGGATCTCCTCGTTCTGTATCTTTATTTTCTGCTTCTCTTCTTTTGTCATAGCTTTTCGTTCCTCGCCTTTTTGAATGAAATACGCATGTATCTCCTTAAAATTGCACTTGGTTAAATCGACTATTTTGGCTCTCTCCGAATCGGTCATTACTTCTCGCCAGTCGTGAAAGAAGTTGGTGTTGAACGCTGGTTTTGTAGTGTAATCGTGGTCCAACATCCGCGCGTAGAAAGTTGCAACTTCCTCCGTGTCTTGAGACAGTTTCATTTCCTTGCCGTTGTAATAAAACTTCACATCGGGAGGAAGTGGCTCGTACGCTGGCGCAAATACTGGACCTTTATGTTCCAAAAATGTCCATTTCGTTCCATCGTTCTTCTTCTCTTCTTCCCACCTATAACAATGTTTGCATCACTTTTATTATCCTTCATTTAATTCATTACTTATCGTTTCAACGTTAATAAAATAAACATGTGTTACACAGGAGATCATAACCTTAAATGGGATAAGTGCTTGAGAACTTCAGATTTGATACTATATTTACGACCAATATTGAAAATTGAAGTTTTTGCGAACGTTACATTAAGTCTGATGAAAATTCTAAGCATATCTAACGTCAAACACTGTGCGTATCATTCATCTTTTCAATTACTGAATTTTAGAAATGCTGCCCTGGTAGCATACGATTAAATAACATAACCTAATTTTGTCCATTTTACGCGGGATTTTTGAACGATGAGAATGGCGAAAGAATTTTACCATTTCCAGACTTCTTGTTCGTCTTCTTGTTTCTTCTTTCTTGTCGCATTTTCTCGCTTCGGTCCTTTTATACCCTTCTTCTTTGGTTTCTATAAGAAAAAAGCGAGAATTAAACACGTATTGCTTGGTCATTAATATTCTTAACAGTAAGCAACTGTATTACTTCTTGAATGTCGTCGTCGTCATCTTCGTGCTTCCGTTTCTTTTTCTTCTGTTTTGTTTCGCTTTTCTTAGATTTCTTGCGTGCAGAAAGTGGTACATCCTCTTCTTCTTCCGATTCAAGACTTCTTTTAATACTCTTAGGGGTCCCGGACCTTGCGCTCTACATAAGTTTTATCGTATACAGGGTACACATTTTGTGATATAATAATGTGAAAATATAAATGTAAATTTTACTTACTAGGGGCACATTTTCATCCGACTCTTCCTCAGTTTTAATAGTTGTATTATGGAGATCCGAAAGTCTAGTGTTATTAGCTGAATCCATACTAGCATCCTCATCTTCATCCTCATCTTCTTTAATGTATAATGGCTGCTCTCCGCCACTGTCATCGTCATCTTCTGGTTCTATTTGCGAAACGGGTTCCTGCAATGTACAATTTGTTCCTCCAAATTTCTGTCATTGATTATTAAACGTTTCATTACAATATTACTGAGAAAACAAAGATGCAGGTACCTCCTTCACTTCGTGTTTCAAACTATGACCAGCCTTATAATGAAATTCAGGTTCCACGTGATTTGGTTTCTCGTCCATTACCTCCTCTTTCACTTTAATATTAATCTCTTCCTTTTCCTTGTCCTTCTTATCTTTTTCTTCCTTATGTTTCGCTGCAAATCGAACGAAGTAAGAACAACAGATCGGACACGAGTTATACTCTCGCCGTACACCTCAAACCCGTAACTCACATTTTTCTTTGTCATGGCGATGACGATCTTTGTCTTTGTCATGGCGATGTTTATCCTTATTCGATACGCTATGCTTGTCCCTGTCTTTGTCAGAAGAGCGATGCTTTTCCTTGTCGTTCGTATGAGATGTGGAATGTCTCTCCTTATCCTTTTCCGATGAATGCTTCTTCTCCTTCTCCTTATCTTTCGATACACTTTTATCTTTATCCTTGTCTCTAGAACTTGAACTCAAGCTATGTTTGTGCTTGTCCTTATCCCTATCCTTGTTTTTATCTTTGTCTTTCTCTTTACTGGAACTCTCTTTATCCTTGGAACTACTGTGGTGCCTATAACAACAGAGCGAAATTCTTTTTATGTAAGCAGAAAATAGGAAGCGGCAAACGGAGCTATAATTACAGGCTTCTACTTTACCTATCCTTATCCCTGGAATTGGAATTTGAGCTGGAGCTAGATTTGTGATGATGTTCTCTGTCCTTGCTTTTGTCTTTTTCCTTATCCTTGCTCGAGGAACTACCACTTTTATGCTCTTTATCCTTACTAGACGACGAGCTACTCTTCCTATCCTTGTCCTTGTCTTTGTTGCTGCTACTGCTATCATGCTTATCCTTCTCTTTAACAGAACTGGAACTATGTTTATGTCTGTCTTTTTCTTTATCTCTGTGTTCACTCTTATGATTCCTATCTTTCTCCTTGCTTTTCTCTTTGTCTTTATGATCCGACTTATGAGATCGTTCTTTGTCCTTATCCCTATGTTCAGATTTATGTTCTCTCTTCTTGTCGTATCCATTGGACATTCCATTTATATGGGCTTCTAAAAATAATGAAATATACACTAATTCTGGTTGTACTTTAACAGGTTCATCAGAAAAATTACTTAATTACTTAAGTAAAACACCAGTTGAATTTTTAATTTACGTTTATTACCATAATTCACCGTACTTGTTTAAGTATGCATTGCTAAGGAATTTTTAAAATCAACTTTCCCTTTATTTCTCTCCCTTATGGAGAAACTTAATCGGTCGAAGAAAAAGTTTCGTTGTTTATGCGAAAAAATAAAAATGAAAGTGAAAATTTTTCGAAGTACCGGACGCGAACAAGTGGGAATTTAAACGACGAGAAAAGAAATGTGAAAAAATTTGAATTGCAGGAAGTCACACGTAGTTCGGACGCTTCGTCAGAGTCGAAACACGTGTCAGACCATCAGACCGGTCGGGTCGTTGGCAGCCCCAACTCTTTGGTCGCCGCGTCGAACTTAACATTTTGCCTGGTGTAAAGTTCCGATTTCATCTATGTCAGAGGCACGTATGTTAAACTCCATGAATAAACGGCTTACCGCTATGATTCCCGGTAGCATTGCTGTTCTCCTTGGCCTTCTTTTCCTAAAACGAAGGAAATTCGCATGAAAATCGCTATGTTAATAAGAGGAACGCATCGTGCAAAGCGTCCGCTCTTCTATCGGACTTAACGTCTGGCAGTGCAAAGCGAGCCAGGTAGGACTTAGTCGCCAGACGCCATTTTGGGACTTAGAAAAATTTCGCGTCTGTATCTATACCGTGCGTTCAAGAGAAAAGCGGTGATACGGAGTAAAATATCGAAAAACTATGCACGTGGGTAGACGCGGCGTAACAAATAGATACGGAATAGTGACTTACTGGGTCGGAATTCGACTGCGTTATCGGCGGCTCGATGTCCATTTCTCGTACAAACGCGACTGATAGACTCTGGCAACGCGAGGGCTAACAGAAGCGAGAGAAGCAAAGAGGACTGGGGACACGCACACCAGTCGCTCGCTACTCGACTATACACTCCGCGCGAGACTGCAGGCCGAGCCTACGCTTAGATCGTGTAGGAGACCCCAGTCTAAGTATCGAAAATATCTAACTGCGCATGCGTCTCTTTGCTCCGCCTCTTCGATCCCCCCCGATATAACCCTTCGCCCCGCAATCCGTCGTGGTCGTAACTGTTTATTCGATCATGTTCCGTTTCGACTACGTTCAATTACATATGAACGCAACACTTATGATTTTACAAGCAGACTATTGGAAAGTATTTAATAAAACAGGCACTCAACGCGGCTTCCCATTGATCGGAATCGCTTTAATTTTGAAGAACCGGCTCCCCAATTTTTTCCTCACGCGGCACAACTTCGTCTGCGAACAAGCACGCTCGTAAGGCAACAATCGAACATGAGTATCGAAGCTCATCGTATGTGCATGGACGACGTTTCGCGAATTAAATATTAATTTTGCGATGGCGCAATGATGCTTCTCCGCGGTTATTGTCGCGAGATTCTCGCGTTGCTTTTTATTGCACGCAAGCGTGTCCACGTATGAATATGCATTAGTAATGTGTATCTTTTTTTCCACGTAAACATTTTAAAAGAAACGAATAAAGTTCGAGTTTCTATGCCATGTGTCAAAATTCCATTTATTTGTATATTTGTCAGAGAACCAATCAGCTTGTTAAATAAACGAGAATATTCAAGTGTCAACCGATTATATTTAAATCTATTAAACAGATAGCGATGCGTGTTAAATACTTTATACAGTTATCTTGTCACCATACAAGCAGTAGTACTGGATCATTTGTCTTCAACTTTATATGAACAGTGTATAGAAAGCATATTTTATACAGACAGTTATACAGATGAAAATGTATAATACATATGACTATTATGCGTGATGTATTATTGAAATTCATTAAAAAAAAGTTATATAAAATATAGGTGACTGTGTACTATAGTGACACATTCATGTATTCCTATAGCAACAGGCTAGTTTATACAATATAAAATCAATGATCATAATTGTTTTTCTTTAACCCAATTTTAAACTATCGAATCAATGCTATAGGGTTCTTGTTTTTTATGACTTCGCATGCTCTGACTTCCCCTCGCTGTTCCTGGCAGTTTTCACTTTTTGAAAGGCAAACGCAGCGTATAGAGCTGCGAATAAACAAGACAGCCATTAATAGTGTAAGAATCGCATTAATCGGAAATTGTCGGAGATGAGGGAAGAATTCGTTTACTAACAGATAACTTCCCATTCTGCTTGAGACAAAGTTCCGATCTTACGGTGGCCTGGTAGATTTTGCATGTACTGTATGGCATGTTGATAATCTTGCGTGGCGTTGCCAAGAAGTGGCGTCTCATGATATGGTGGGTAAGTTTCCAAAGCCTGCATTTTAGCAAGTACCGATCTACCTTCATTTTTCATACGTTCGTAGTAGTCGTCAAATCTACAATTACAGAACACGATACTTGTACCTCGCGCGTATTCGAATACGTCGCTTCTTTGGAACATTCTTTACCTTTCAAACATCACCAATTCCAAATCGTATTTCGACGCTAGTTTACAAAGAGTGGGTAAATGAACGAGAAACTCTGGGCAATCGACGACGCCTTCTAGATGAAAGTTATACTTAGCACCGAACAGGGGCGGTTTCTTTTTATCGCAAAAGAATTCTACGTTGTAAATTTCATTCCCAAGCTTATTACCGTCACACTTCTGCCACCTAGAACTGATTAAGAGAAAGTATTTTGAAACAGGCGTTTAGAAAGATCTAAGATGCCGGATGAATTGTATAGACATACACTAAATCGTACGCATCTGGAATAGTCCCGATAAAGTAGCCACCCGGCTTAAGACATTCGCTGGCATTCTTCAACATACATTCTGCTTGTTCCAATGATTCGAAGCTATAGTGGAATGCAAATTGGCAGCTGACAAAATCTAGATGCACGCAAGGATCCTTGTACTTTTCCCTTAAACGAACCTGAAACCCTTATTTATAACTAATTTCCATTGACAAACATATAAAACAACATTCCGCGATGCCGACTGTTTTTCAACGTTTCGTCTCTTACGACATTCCGCGATGAGCAATTACCTTTGTACAATCGGCCGCTATAAATTCAGCGGTGAAAATAGGTGCGAATCCTCTATCGTTAGATTTTCTGTTCAATATCTCGTTGTATCGATGTTGACATTGTTCGACCGAAACTTCGGCCAAGTCAGCGCAAATCACGTGCGATATATTTACTTTCATCCATTTAAATAGATCACCCCCCTTTCCGCAGCACATATCCAACACCCTCAAAGAAACTCCGTGCATTTTGTCCTGTTTCACTTTGTCGATATATTCGGCTGTAAATGAAATTTCCTTTGTAGTAGGCTGTTAAGGAGGAATCGTCAATTTATACGCACTTAAACCAGGATCTTACCTATTAGCATGCCTTTAATCCAGTTATTGAAGTTTCTCATATATAAGATACGACTTTGATTCCTCTTTAAAAAACCTTTCTCTTCTAGAGAGTTATAATGTGCCGCAACTAATACTGTATTGCTAGTGCATACTTCTGGCTTGGGCAATTCTTTCTCCCTACTACTGCCAGTAGATAAATCAGAGGGAGTATTGTTAACCTGAAATTTACACAATTACATTGATGTAAGGGTTATTTAATGGATAGGAGGCTTAAAGGATGCACATATAATATATTTAAATATACATTTTGTCCGATATCGCATTTTGCTATCTTAGATGGTTCTGAATCTGGAGAATGCTTTCTTTTTTTTCCACTTTGCTGTGTACAGTTCTTGTCATTTGTTTCATGGTCTTGTTCTCTTTTCGAACAAGATGTTTGTGAACTTGTTTCGAGGGATTTCTTTGCAGTGTGTTGCTCTGATACTGTTACTGTATCTTGTTCTTCTTTGGCCTCCTTTGTTTCTTCACGACAAGGTGCGGACATTTCGATGTAAGAGGCAATTTAGCGGAATTATTAAAATCTATTCTATATTTTCTTACAATAAATACTTGTATACGTCAACGGATGTTGCGCTATAAACACCCCTATGCGAATCATTCCATTGATCCAAGTTCAAATAAAAACAAACCTCTCGCGAGTAGTCACACACGTTGCACTACAGTAACCGTAGCGCCTATATGTAGTTCTTCAATATTGCTTTATTTTCAATGCAACAAACCGGTATTATCAATGCTGGCAACGTGAATTATATTTGACGAAAATACCCTGCAAATTGTAAAGGTCAGCCGAATATTTTTCTTGCCATTCTTACGCGTAAACATATTAATTTACAGTCCATGCATCGATAATAGCCATTTTAACGATACATATAATTTATTTATTTTCTTTGCAAACAGCCACGTTCCTATAGCTTTTAATTAATGAAAAAGAATATATATTTTATGTATTTTTTGCTTGCTGTGGCGGAATAATGTGTTTTATAATTATATAATACTTTATGCTTTCCGTGAGAAAATTTATCGCGTTGAAGCATAAAAGAAAAATTCATTATTCCCATGGACAAATTTATTCAGATCCCGATGAAATTTCATCGATATCACGGTATGTTTATTTACTACAGTGCTGCCAAGAAATTCGCCTTTACGCACGCATCTGTATTTTATAATAATCTTTAAGCTTGTCGTACAACAATTTATTACGCATAAATAAACACACGCTCGCAATACTCAAGGAAATGAGCAGAAGATTTGACTTTATCATCGTGCGTTAAAACATTCTCGCTAATAATATAGCGTTATTTTCCGAGGTTGGTAAGTAGACATTGGAATTTCTTTAGCTTGTGTTCCACACGGTCTCATCTATTATCTGATCTAGATTTGTTGTGTGCATGACATCCTTATCTAACAGCTTATCTAAAATTCAGTAAGCAACCAAGATAAATAATAGCATTTTCGTTTTACTGTCAGTAAAAATTATGGTTTCACATTTAATTGCAGGTACTCGAAGCATTGCTTATGTAAAATTTATTTAACCTATTCAGCATTTTATTTAACACACTTATTTGTCAGATTGAATAAACTGTATGTATCGCAAGACCATGGATACATACCCTGCGCAAAGGTACGAAACAAAGATTGAGACATTTGACACATGCATGATCGATACTACGAACCAACAGCGAGAAATATCTCAGACAGTAAGCGGACAAGCTCCCACCCAAACTGTTGAGATTGAGAACCAAGAAAATCATGAAGCGTCTGCTTTGCATCAGCAACACCAGCAACAACAACAACAACAGCAAGAGTCGCAACAGCAGGATCAACCTAATCAGATCTCTCCGATACAGTCGAATACCCAACAGAGCATGACCCTTACTCCGATTCGGCTACCAGCCATTCTCGACGGAGAATTCTTTACAGTGATTAGAGTAGAAGACACCAACGTTACAGTTAGATGCTTGCAATGTCAGAAACACCTGAACGGAAACTTAAAATCGACAGGAAACTTTTTAAGTCACATTAAAGTAAGGCGATCTTATTTTTTGGAGTATTTAAGTTCTAACTTGATTTTTCATGTTTATTAATTTAAGTGTTCTACAGAGGGTACACCCCTGTATGGTGGATAAAATTAAATGTAAATCGAACCAGAGAAAGCCTGCGATGGTGTATATCGATCTATCAGCTGAGAAATGCCCAGAATTAGTTAGAACGAAACGGGGGTATAGGAAATGTTACAAAACGGTGAGTGGATTGTCTGCGATTTTAATTTTATGAAATGAGAAGCGAGGTTTCTACGAAATATAAACATGTATCTATTTAGGAGGAATGCCAACCAGGCAACGAAGAGACTTACGATCAGCCCAGCGAATGGACGGAGTCTCCGTTAATTCGGAGACGTAAATCAGAGGAAGCTGAATCTACCGATCTCTTAAAGATATCACACAATAACTCGTTCGTGATGGAGGACGAGTTCGACGCGATCGGGCGAAACGTAGCGGCGAAACTTAGAAATATGAGATTAGACCAAAGAATTATAGCCGAGAAATTATTAAACGACATTCTGTTCGAAGCACAATTGGGGAACCTTCACAGAGATTCCAATATACATGTATGAGAAACACTTTTCTCTCCAAAGAAGTGAATGTTGTGAATATAACTGTGTAGGTCTACGAGACATATTTTTTATCGAACCAGATTTATTAACATTTCTTTGCTACTGTTGTCTTACAGCACCACTTTAATATTAACAATCTCAGAGCGAGGTTTTTGCCAAATTAAGCAGCCAGATACAAATAATGTGATGTATTTTATAAACATACTTTTAGTTCGTTTTCACGAATATCGTGAAAGTAAACGGTTTCTACTGAACCTCTATTAAACCATTACTACGAGATAAGTATTCGATGTAAATGTATAAAAAATCTTCAAAGATGAAAACAGATTGAAAGATATATACATATATTTTTTAATACTTATAAGTACTCATATAGGCGTCTAGAATTATTTCTGTATATAAATGCGTAGTACTGTAAATATCACTGTACAAGTATAAAATTCGCAGATAAGAAAAAACGCTGCCGAATATAGTAACTATTTGTAAGTTTTTTTTTAGACGGATCATGTTTCTATAAATATTACATAAATATAGCTACCTGTAATTTTATAGTGATGTACGATAAATACATTTTTAACATACTATCTAACGATTATTATCAGTCCTTAGTACATTTCTTCATCTTGCATTAAAAATTACGTATTGCGCGTCGCAATTAGAACCATATACCAACTATTTTATGGTGTCTGTAACTAAATAATAATTCTCTAACATTACCTACTTCGTATAGAAAATGGAAATGCGAACGAGGTTCGTATAAATAGAATATGTTAATGCGATATTTAGGAATAGATTAAAGCATTTACGAAATCACATTTCAATGAGTTCTTTACCACGAGATAATGTTAATCGTTTGTCAACTGGTATATATCCTTCGTTTCTTTGGTTTAAATAAAACGCAATAAATCGTAGTCGATAAAATGCAAAGTGTCATACTCGCGAATATTACGTAGAATACATAAGTGTACCAAAATCCGTCCCAGTCCGCGTACAGGTACCAGGATAATGTTAGAAATGTATTTTGTAGCAATACAAACACGTAATACGGCAACACCCACTTGTCCGCGTATTTGAATTTGATTCTATATTCGATCAAACTACATATGTAAACTAATCCGAGCCATAAATTAACAAAGAATGTAATGATATCGTAATATTTTGCATAGTAAAAGAGGTATATCAGCATAACACCGTAATGTATGCTAAGCACGATGGATAAATGAATAGGATAAAATTCATAGAACACACCGATAGCCAGTATACGCGCTAGAATGAAAAAGAACCACCATAGGAAGGACAAAAATTTGCCTACAGGATCATCTTCTTCCAATCCTTTCTTTGAGTACCTTCGTTGCGGAAGTTTTAAATTCTGTATGTCTGCTTTTTTCTTCGATTCTTCAGCAGATACCGACTTAGTCGGAGCATCCTCAGATTCAAGATTCTCTGTGTTCGTGCAGATAGAGTCTGGCCGTGGCGGAGCTGGTATATCCGGGACAGGCAGCGGCGCGACTGTGGTGATTCCGCGTAAAGGAGTTGGAGGCGGTATAATATGTACATTTTTCGGTGGTAACGGAGGCGTTACGGATATTTGACGATCCAAAGCGACATGAGGATCAAATTCTCTCTGATTTTCAGTTTCAGTTTCTTCAGATTCCTTGTGCTCTTCCGACTCCTGTGTTTCATTCTTTGTATTTATAGTATCCTCGTTTTTTGTGTCGGTTAACTTCAAAGGAGCTCTTTCTTCGAGATCGCAAAGTTCCTAAATAAAACAGTTACATTTAAACATATATTTAACAGGGCCCAAATATTCTGACGCCGTAAATGTATGGTTTATCTTAACGCTGTACCTGAACACAGTATTTCTTCAACCACATCGCCCATGGTAATTTTCTGCCATTAACACGTTGACTTTCGAATCTTTGAAAAGAGGTAGTCTGAATAGCCAGTACCGTAATGGACATGAGAATGGAGAGCACCTTTACAACCACTGTAAAAAGATCAGCATTTTTATACTTATAAAGGAATATCAGTTAAATCGTATAATAATATAGCGAGATAAAATACCAGATTGATGAGTCTGATGAATCGACGCTTCGCGGAAAAGTAGATGCGTTTGGAAGATCGCTTGAGGAGCTGCCTGAAACCAAGCTTGTAAAAAGAAGTATAACTCTATAGCTGCGGGAGCAGCTGCTATGTTCAAAGTCTTCGTTCTATCTTTCCCAGATAGAATAATAGCATCCACGACCAGCACTAGGAGGCCCGCGTATCTGAAGAAGAATTATTAATCGGAATAATGCCGACGACGAATATGATCGTTAACTTTGGAAACGAAAGGACGATACCTGTAGAGAGAAAAGCAAACGAAGCCGATCAGCTGGCAAAACTGAAGGCAAAACCAACCGAATACACCCTTATTCAGTTTATCGTCATCTGTCATCCACCAATCTGGCCTCGAAACGGTTAACATAAAGTATACAATTGCTGGCGCATAGATAAAGCCAAGTGTACAGCATCCCCATACAGGATTATGCTCTCTAAAGTGTTGTACAGCAACCACTAGGTCAGCGGAGAAGTGTATTATGTATATAAAACACGAGATCAACGTTGGGATCAAAAAGACAAGATAAATTTGCTCAGTCGACTTTAAAGGAACTTGTAGGAAACGCGTGCACTTCCTTTGACAAATTGAATCTGGATTGCTCGCCATTTTTTGAGATCACGTCGATCTTTTTCACCATTTCATATCTCTTGCTTTTATGTATCTCTCCCGATACTGATGTTTGTTTAAGCACCTTGACGTAGTCATATAACCGGCTGGAATAAATGTAAACTGTATGTAAATATTTCCAATATTTTATTAGTGATATACATATATAAATATTAATAGCTTTACAGTTTCAATGATCGATTTGTTGCAGTTTAAAGAGAATTGTACAGAACGAACTATATGTTAAATAATAGAAAAACCTTACATGTTTTTTAAAAAAGTCGTATACATTACCTGAATTCAGCTACATGGATGTTTCACTTCAGGAACACATTGTTGCAAAACATGTACGTGGATTTATTTGTTTATCTTACGAATTACATACATGTGAAATTTAGGAACGTGAATGCCTTGCTCAGAGAATGCTATGGAATAATTATTATTGTAATCACGATTTCATCTAAATACACGCGAGGTCTAAAAGGGCAGATATGGAATTTAAATCGAGACGAAGCCGATCGCAGGTGCCTGTATATCTGAATGATTAGTCAGCGTGTGAATGGACTAGATATTTCGATAAGATTTCATTTCGCTATTAGTCCGTGATAAGACGTCTTCAGATATGGACGCTGTCTAAACGAATTACTTCTCAAAGGACAATCATTAAACGAAGGAGGCGGGGGGTGTGAGAGAAAACCCTTTCTTTACGTGCGAGAGAAACGTGCATCATCACACATGCGTAGTGCAAATGATTCGGGCACTGTTGCATAATAAACGTAATCGAGGTTGTAGCTTGTTTATTTTTTTTATTTACGAACATAATTCTCTTCTAGGGTATTTATAAAACGTCCTTTTATGAAAATTACTATTCGAGATAAAGGTATAGAAAACAAAAACCTCTTTATACATTCATGGATTTTTAGATGTTCATAAAATGGAAGTAAAGAAATTTTCAATTAAACATGTATTTATTACACAATATCATCAATTGTTGTTATTTCATTTATTTCAACACAATTTCATGCGCTATCGCTCTTTATAGTCCCATCGCTCTCCTCCATTGGTTCCAAATTAGATAAGAATATATTATATTGGTCCATAATATCGATGCCAGTAACTTTATTCTTATCGTCATAATCAGGCCCAACCGACCATAATGTTTCCAGGTCGTACAATGACCTGGCAGTCTTTGAATAAATGTGCAAGGCAATGTTTCCTAAACAATGAAAGAAATGAATATTATTTGATTGCGCTGTGAAATAGGAAAAGAGAAAAACAGAATAGATGTACCTAGATCTAAAGCTATCCAGTCCTTGGAATCTAGCCCCTCGATCTTGGGTATAGAATCTGTTTTACATTTTTTCAGTTTAAACACTTTACGAACAAAACTGGCTAAAGCTTGCATATGCTTCTGCGACTTGCCGGTAACTACGACTATGTAACTGACGTATGATAATTCAGGAGGCACCGAAGCTACAAATATGTTTTTAGCATTGTCCCTTTGTAACAGCGACACAAGATCTTCTATTTCAAATACCCCTGTTACCCCACCTAATAAGAAAGTGCATTAATATTATTATTAAAGGATCTCCATTTTTTTGTGCTTAAACATTCAAGATTCCGATGCATTAAGTATATATCTACGACTAATGTACAGTATATAGTATTGGTAGCGCATAACTGCTTCATTTTTAACTTACGTTCCAAATTTATTCCTTCGTAAGGATTATAATATTCTTCGTGACTTTTTAAATCATCTAAGTTGATTGTCCCCTGATTCTCACTCACGTCGAAAATAATGTCTGCATCTTTGTCCTCGAAGGGTTTATGAGTGTAATTAATTGAACCGGGTAGGTTATGTGAGCTTTCCTGCACATTTTTAATATCGTCGGGTTCCTTTGGATTGTTAGATGAAAAATTTTTAGCTTGTTTCAATTGCGAATACGTTATTACATTATTTATGGGAGGTTTGAAATATTCATGAAACAATCTTCTTGTTTGCAATAAACTTGGTAACAAACGACTTCGCATTTTGTGTTCGCGCGTTAGGGAAAAGGTTAGGTTTATACTGGTTTATACTGCGATGCCGAAGTACAAGAGTATTATCATAATTCGTAACGGATATTATTCTTTAGTCTTCGTTAAATACTCATGCACGCACGCATGGCAAAATGTCCTCGACGTATTTATTAAATAAAATGACTTCTCCTTAACGAATTCTTCTAAATGCAATGTTAAGGAAGTAAGAGAATGAAAAGGATTTTGTAAGCGTATTTCGAATATTAAATTTATTCAATTATCCAAGTCTTGTACATTAATAGAATGCAACTCTCCGCAGAGAAACAATAGTTGCAGGTGTTGAACTGTTGAAACAGCATCAGTCGGGTTGATCAAATTTCATTTCAGTGGAACTCATGTTTTTCTTAGAGCTGAAACAAACATTTCATAAACTTATAAGTAAGAACATAAATGTTTGAAGTGGTTAATGTATTTGGTACAAAGAATTCCTTCAGTATAAATAGATACTTTGTGTTTTAGGCACTTATTTTAATGCACTTCTGGATGGAAATTCTATGTATGATTTTTCGTAAATTACATATCTCATTTATACGAAATAGTTTTTATATTATGGCAATACTTTCAGTATGGTTAGTATTTTGGTTTACAAAAATTATATGAGGGCAAGTGTGTTACGAGATTAACGAATACTTGGCGATGCAAAAATGTACTTACAGAGTTTGTGGATATAAAATTTACTTGGACCTCGCGCGCATCTTCCTCCTTTTACGCTTTAGCCTGCGCATCCTCTTCTTTCTCCACTGAAAAGAATCGTATAAACCTCGGTTAACCTCTCCTTACACGCATTCTACATTGCATATTCATTATTCTCTATTTACAATATAAACGATACGAAATTAGGCTCGCGACCGTTGAAGAATACAGAACGATTAAAAAAGATCTTAAACACGTTATGAAACTTAAATTTATCACAGGACGATTGCATTTATAACGTCGTGTCAAGTAACCACGCACGTCGTTACCGAAACGTATGTGTAGATATTCGGAAAAACACGTAATAATGAATTTCTAACGCAAAAAATATTGGGATTAATAATAAAACGTTAACAGAAGCTTACCTTCGCTCTCATTCTCCTTCCGCGAGATTTCTAGATTATCCTAGAATATCTCGATTTCCGCGGACTTTGATTCCGCCGTCTCGCTCGACTTCTAAACCCAATATGGAAGAGAAGCGGTCATTTCTTCCCGAGCCCGGAAACAACCGGAAACGTCGTACTCTATAATTTCTGCCTT
Organism: Andrena bicolor; assembly: GCA_960531205.1. NCBI lineage: Eukaryota > Metazoa > Arthropoda > Insecta > Hymenoptera > Andrenidae > Andrena > Andrena bicolor. The sequence goes on along the minus strand of OY482664.1, from coordinate 47,151,175 downwards.
CACCTACAGAGGGCCACGAAATCGTACACACATGTGGCCGCCTTTAAGTTAATTCTGTTCAATTAAATAATTTTAAATACACATAACGAAATGAGAATTATATTTAATTATATCGCTTACAGCAACCATCAACGCCTGTAGAATATTCCTCGCTGCATGTTATTGTAAACTAATGCTGCGAATTTTTCAAATACCATTATTTTCGCGCGGAAATATATACATTCGTTTGTTCCAAACTGTTCCTATTTCCACGCAACTTCGATTTCCCGCGTTCAAAGCATCTTCCCGCGAAAATGCATGACGAGCTGGCTGCACTTGTTGCCCAGTGTACAAAGGTGTTGGTTGTATATTATAAATTGAATATATTTTATAGATTAACTTTAACGACGTGACGTTATTAAATGTGTTATTTCAAGTGCGACCAAGGAACAGTATTAAATAATTGAACGTCGATGGGAGAGGGTTGAAGGTTAACGGACAATAAGGAATGATGTCAAAGAGTGCACGATAGAAACTTCGTTTTTCACAGGAAATATCTTTATTATCGGAAGAATAAAATCATTGCTTATCAATAAAACATAAGTGTTGTAAAAGCTGTATAAAAATGACGGGTATTCAAACGACGATTCCGTTTAACATACGAAAAAAATGTTCGTTCTACGGAACTAAAAATGATATTCCGAAGCAAGATTTTACTAACGCGACTGTTAGAGATTCTTCTTACAAATATACTCCGACCGTGAGAAAAGTCATCACCTTGAGTAGTAGCGAATCAGACTCGGACTCGGATGTGGAAAATGCGTTGGAAAATAATGTCAAAGTATCTGACGCAGGTACGGCCGTTCGAACTCCACGTCGTACTCGAAAATCCAGTGAATCCGATGGTATGTAACTGTTTCCGTTGAATTCTTTTTAATTTTTCTATTCGCCCATAACGGCAGACAAAATTTGTGTATTTGTTTCAGAGGATCATGGCTCCACACCTCCGAAACAAAAGAAGACAGAGAATGGAATGCCAATAACTTCTCCCTTAACACCCTCCACTCTCCTAGACAAATTACATTTGATGTCTTCCCCCGAGAAGGAGGAGAAGCTAGTTCCTAAAAAATTGTTCGCTTCGAATAAATACCGTAATGCTCGTAAGGCTTTACATAGTTCGGTACCAGTAACTCTGCCAGGCAGAGAAGCGCAATTAGCTAAATTAGAAGAATTTATGGAGAACCATTTAAATAATGAAACGTCAGGCTCGCTGTACGTATCCGGACCTCCAGGGACTGGGAAAACGGCGTGCCTCTCGAGGCTAATGTCGAAGCCGGAGTTCAAGTCGCAATTGAAAGTAGTTTATGTGAATTGTACAACTATGAAATCCGCTGCTGCGATTTATGGAAAGATCATTCAAGAGTTGGAATTGCCTGGGCCAAAGACTGGGAAAAATGGCAAAATGATCATCGAAAAGTATTTAAAGTCAAAGCATAAAACGTTGCTGTTGATTCTAGACGAGATAGATCAATTAGAAAGCAAAAAGCAATCCGTGTTGTACTCCATCTTCGAATGGCCATCGATACAGCGTTCGAAATTAATTTTAGTTGGCATCGCAAATGCCTTAGACTTGACGGATAGAATATTGCCTAGATTACAGGCTAGATGCGAATTGAAACCAAAGTTAATGCATTTTCCACCGTATACAAAGCCACAAATATGTACCATAATATCGGAAAGATTGAACGAAGCGAATGTGTCCGATTTGTTTACTGGAACTGCGATACAGATGCTAGCTGGAAAAGTTGCAGCCGTCTCTGGGGATATTAGGAGAGCATTGGACATCAGTAGAAGAGTAATAGAGCTGGCAGAATCTAATAAATTGGTACAAGTTTTACAACCCACAAATAACAATGGTATGTTTCGCTACTTCCTGTAAAAAGCAGATTAAATTGGCAAGGTGGATTACTTTCTACTATAATTAATGTATTCATTTTTATAGAGACAAACACTGGCAGTCCGAAAAAACAGCAACCTGTGACAGAGAAGCGAGTAGACTTAAAGGAAGTCATCACAGTTTTAAATGGTGTTTATGGGGGATCTCAAAATATTGAGAAAGAAGAAAGTACGTTTCCATTGCAGCAGAAATTGCTATTATGTTCCCTTCTTCTTATTCTAAATAAGGGACGAAATAAGGACGTGACAGTGGGAAGAGTAAGTTCGAGAAACGTTATTAAATTAGCGTGTGAAAATTTTGGCCACGACTTTCATTGTCATAATTACGTTTCAGTTACATGAAATATACAAGAAGGTTTGCAAGAAGCGGAATATTTACGCGGTTGACGCTTCCGAATTCGTAAGCCTGTGTTCCCTGATAGAAACCAGGGGTATTCTAAAATTGACGACCAAAAAGGAGCCTCGTTTGTCGAAAGTCAACTTGGAGTGGGACCAGGAAGAATTGGATGCAGCTTTACAAGACAGAAATATGATGGCGGAAATTATGAACGACGTAACTTGTTTATAAATGTGTTGACACGAATCCTTGCGATTTGTTAGGCTGAATGTTACTAAGCGTCGTAAGACGTGTTATATTTTTATGATAATGCGTGACGATATCTTTTAAATAGTATTTAAATTATAACTCGACATGTCTTTTATCCTGTTTTCTTTGTAAATTTGATTGTTTAATTACAGTTAACGGATCTGACGTTTCACAGCTGTGTAGCATGAAAACACTGTCTAAAGTTTTTGTATCTATTATACATTTCGCTGTTCTACACTCTTCAAATTCTAATTTTGTATCGAAGCAAAGTGCTTTCGTTTAACATTATATTTCACGAGCAGACGTGTTAATTTTCTTGTTTAATAAATGCACCATGTTTTTAATTCGGTTTTATTAATTGTCCTAACTCCATTTTCGTATACGAGGTTCCCAACACGGGCGATAGTTTAAACGCGAATGTGTTGAATTCGTTGAGAGTGCCATCTTCTGGCAAGCGTCGAAACTTACGAAACCGCTTCTCATTACTGCTCCTTTTGATGGCATTACGAGTGTAAAAACCAAAAACTTTGAATCATGTCTTCGGTACTTGTGCCAGAAATTCCTTCACCCGGATTTTCTTTCGATCTTTGTCAGAGGTAATTGAATTTCAAACGATTTCATTATTAAGGGAGGCTCGTGTCGATTAAATTCACAATCAGAAAGCTGGAGAATAGTATTCCATGATCCATAACCTACCACTAGTTAATAATGCTGTGTCACTTTTTAAAAACATCTATTTTCTTCTATAAACCCCCCTTTATACTTTTACGAAGTATTCACGAAATTGCCCAGCACCGAGGAAATCATCGATTTTATTTAGCCGTACGTTTCTTTTAGGAACAACTTTCTGGCTAAGAAAGGATTCCAGGCTCCTAAAGCTGTTAAAACAGGAACAACAATCGCTGGAATCGTTTATAAAGATGGAGTGGTCCTTGGCGGCGACACTAGATCAACAGAAGATACCATAGTCGCTGATAAAAATTGTAGCAAAATTCACTTTCTTGCTAAAAATATGTAGTAAGCATCGAAGCGATCTGCAATGTAATTCTCGCAACTCATTTTATAATATCGGTCAGTTAAAAGGTGACATATATTGTCATTTTACAGTTGCTGTGGTGCTGGGACTGCCGCAGATACTGAAATGACTACGCAGATGATATCCAGCCAATTGGAGTTGCATCGCTTAAATACCGGCCGTATGATACCGGTCTGCACTGCCAATGCAATGATTAAACAATTGCTCTTTCGTTATCAAGGCAACATTGGAGCAGCTTTGATATTAGGAGGTGTCGATTTGGATGGTCCACACTTGTATTGTATTTATCCACATGGATCAACAGATAAGCACATGTACACAAGCATGGGCACAGGATCATTGGCTGCGATGGCTACGTTCGAGAGTAGATGGAAAGCTGACATGACGGTACGGACATTTAAAATTCACCTCCACGTATTTCTTCTTGGGAACGACATACTTATATTCTATGTGGAAATGTGTTTAGGAAGAGGAAGCTAAGGAGCTTGTGGCAGACGCCATTCGCGCCGGTGTATTCAATGACTTGGCTTCTGGTTCCAATGTCGATCTGTGCGTTATACGTAAGGGTTCTGTTGATTATTTACGGCCATACGATGTTGCTAATGTAAAGGGCGAGCGTCAAATATCTTATCGATATAAGCGCGGCACCACTGCTGTACTTCGTAAAACAGTTCATCCCATAGTTGTCGAAGAAGAAACCGTTCGTAGAATCGATACAGAGCCGATGGATACCTCATCCTGAAATGCCTACGGAACGGTTCTAAGTTTCATTTCAGATGATATGTGAATTTTTAATAAATAAATCCTTAACTGTGGTATTTGAAATTAAAGCACTTTATTTCTCACGTTCATTCGTTTAATAAATTTAAGTCCGAACGTTAGAAATATGAGTTTTTTTTTTGTCTTTTGATTATATTATAATTACTATCGTACAAAGTTCATTATAAAGGGATGGATGTCTTAGAAAAGACCGGCCGACTGCTTCAGCCTCTGTCTTTTCCAACCAGGAAGCTTTACGAACTCGTCGGGTTCCATTTTAAAAACTGCAATGAAGTTATCGAAAGTGAGATGCATCTCTTTGCGAGCAACATCGACACCGGACGGTAAATTTTCCGGATCGTTTTTCAGCATGGAAAGAGGATATTTCACGTAGTTATCGAAATCACTCGATGATTTCGACGATGTTTGTATCTTCGGCAGTAATTCCTTGTCTTGCAGGAGCGTGGAAAACGTTTCGAACGATTTGTGGTCCCTTAGTAAATTGTAATTCCAATTGTCGAAGAGTCCTATGAACGTGGAAGGTTCCATTCCTGAAAGAAGGATAAAAGACACTTGTACATCTCTTTGCGACAGAACTTTCGTGGTTCTTTGTACCTTGCTTAATAACAGAAATGGTTGTATTTCGATCTCGACCAGCTGGATGGGTGTACAGGAATATCATCGCGTCATGCACGGATTCCCTTAACGATTTAGAAGACGAGGATTTCCCAATCCAGACCCATATTACATTTCCAGTATCTAACAGCCAAATTGCTTCCGGAAGGAGGCAATTCTGTCCGAAACCAAGGACTTCCTCGCCAACGAATGTTTCACCTTCCGCTACGCATTGGTACAAATGTTTTTCAAGCTCTTCCCCAACGTCCAGAGTTTCTGTGCCGTAAGTGCCTTTACCTAAAGAGTACATACGATTAATAAATTTTTTCGCATACGATGTTCTCTAGCTCTGGAGCTGCTAATCGATACGTTGAAGCTATGGAACAAGCATTTTACCCCCAAGCTCCGCCCAAAATTCATTATCTTCCTTATTCTCAATCATCAGAGGCGCGTTTCTTGGTGCGAGACGACGCGAGGCTTGCCTAGCATCCCCAGTGCTTCTACCGCCGCACCATACGACGGGCATATCAGAGAACAGAATAAAGACCCCGCTGGAATCGAGGCTGCTAGATCTCAGAGGACGTTCGACCGCTTTCGACGTGTACGGGGTAGATCCGAAAACTCTGACGAGGTATTTCTCTGGTGCTGCAACGTGAATTTTCCAACTAAGTAAAGTGCAGCTCGAAGAGCCGACAGAGCACGCGCATCACTCACGGGAATCACGATGCTTTCCAGCTAGTATCTTCAACTTCCCGTCGTAAATTTGAAGCAGATGAGGCGGCTCTCTACCCTGGCATGCTTTCACCAACTGAGCGGAGGTGTCTTCTGATAAACGGCAAGCAGCTTCCAAAGAGGCCTCTCGGTCCACCTTTATAGAATGAACGCCCTCCCAGCAATAAACCTACAACATTATCGTTCTTTCAGATTCGCGGCTCAACATTGCAAGAGCTACATTCTCCTACGCAAACGTACGATGGTTCTGCTCCTGCGCCCCTGCCCGTACTTGTAGCACATTATGTAACAGGCTTCCGCATAGTATATCCCTTTGTCCTCGATCTGGACCATTCCTTCTTTGTGAGTCACTCGCCAGAGAGTTCTTTCGCCAGACCCATCGTCCATCAGCTGGCATTCAGCGGCCATCCTAGGTCTCTCGTTCATGTAGTCGGGTTCAAAGCTCGGTGGCAGAGTAAGTGGCCGTGTTTTCGACGGCTCCCAGCCTCTAACCAGAGCCCTCATCTCTGTTGGCTCGTGAGCCTCGAGTGCCCTGCCGACGGACACGCCATTGCTGTAATTCTTCTTCTTCACGAATCCGCGCGCGTTGCGGACCGCTTCGAGCTTCTCTCGAGCGTTCACGCTCCGTCCGACCCACGCCCAGACGCCCGCCTCGCCGCGATCAATCAGATAGACCGACTCAGACGTGAGATCCGATCGAAGAATCGGCCCAGACTTCAGCTCCGCCACCTTGTATTTACCAGACTGCTCGCTGCACTTGTACAACTTCACCGGGCTCGGCGTGTTAATTCTATAGGGACGATCGGGTTGGACCATCCTGGAGGAGGGGTCCAGAATGCTCTCGAAGAACTGCCTATCCCCCTCTGGAAGTGTCTGCTCGTAGCCGTCCTCGACGATCACGACGCGACCGTTATTATTCTCCTTCCTCGTTTCCAGCACGCTGACAGCGTGTCGTTTGTGCAGCGGGTCCGCCGATGATCCTAGCCAGAGGAACACGATGCCCCTGTTTTAACACGGTGACATCATCGTTTCGCAAATCATAAGCCCCGTCAAACCTATGTCTACTTAATTCCCAGCGTCAGCTAGGAATTTCTCTCGGAAGGATTGAATACCGGCTAAGCGGCTACGTACGTACTTGGACAGAACGTCCACGAGGATAACGTCCCGCGAGCTGAACTGCTCCCAGTGGACCTTCTCGAGTTCCGTTAAAACGGGAACCGCCACGCCGGTGACCCTGTGCAACGAGCAGCTCGGCGCCTCGAAATGAAAGTTCTCGATGACGAGGGGCTGCCGAAAGTACGCCAGGAATCTCGAGCTCTCGCGGCCTTGCGCTTCCCTCAATAGAATCGTGGTGGACACTTGCGAGTCCAATTCGGCGGCCCGGAGCGCGGCCGCGCTGGAAATCGTCGAGTCGCACGCAGAGCCGATCCAGAAATGAATCACGCGGACGACTGGCGAGGATTTCAGATCCTTCACCTATTTCAATTGCCCAGGCAAACGTTAGAAGGGAGGCTTAGCTTATGTTGAGAAGGAAATGGTAAAAATCGCGAAGATGATAATAGAAGAAGATAGACGGACAGAGGGAATTGGGATGCTTTCTAATCGAATGTAATTACCGGCATCCCGGGATAAGGAAGTGGACCGTCTTTCGCTGACACCGCGTAGATAATGTACGCCAGCTCCGAGAGGAAGTATCCCATATTACTTCCGGTGACGGCCGCGACTCGCAGACCCTATTGCACGGACATTAGCAAGGTAATTTTGTATTTCATGCTTTCACTCCTTCTGTTTCACAATCTCTCGAAAACACCCGTGGCGCATTACCTTCGGTCTGTTTTCTACTCAACGAAACGGTACCTCGATTTTCCAAATGCGAAACGTGCTGCTGCTCTTCGGGACGTTCTTGAAGATCTCGCCATTAGAGTCGTCGGAACGGCAGCTCCTGTCGTCCTGCGGCACACCAATCAAAACTTTAGGTAACACACATTTTCAAATTCACATTTTACGTAATCCCTCGCTCCTTACGCCACAAGAAAAAAAACATTCTCTTTTTACGTTCGCATAAAAGCTGCGCCGTATCGTTAATACCGTGAAACTGTAATTGCAGGGCTTTCGTATCGAGAGCAATCTGGTCGTTGGTGACGCGAAACACCGATCAAACCGACCGATATGGAGCAGAAACTCGAAACAGTCGTCCGAAGAATCAATCAACGAAATTATACAACAGCCCCGATAACATTTGCGATTAAACTGTGTCGTGCAGCGTTTATACAACGGACTCGGAACGCTGCCGAGTTTCCGCCGCTTTCATCTCGTTTTCGTTGGATTTGTCAAAGCCGCGGTGCTGTTATCGATAGTTCACTAGCGTGTCTCGTTCTTCTCACGCTTTCCCTCGCGAAATCGCGGTCTCTATTGTATTATTAATTACGCACCGGCTCCTCGATCCTTCCCAGTGATTCCGACATTTGCCAGCGAGTACAGCTATCGATCTCTCCCGCACCGCGGACACAGGCAACGCGCTATTCTTTACGCAACGGCACACCGGCCCCGTCGATCGCCGTCAATCGATTTTCGCGTTTTGAAATTGAACGGGCGCCGTCCCGATCCTTTCTGATCGCGGCTTGGTCTCGCGGGCACGGTGGTTCGCGCGCACGAATTTCGCAACGGAGAAACGCGATCGGTGCTCGCACACGACGGTTGCCGGCAGAAAACTAGGGTATGGGAACTCACGAGAGCGGGGTCCTCCGGAGGACTTAATCACAGGTGATCCACGGGATCCCCGGCGCACGTCTGTACACACTCATACAACCACGCGCTATCATCGCACGACCGAACGTGCGTAAATACAATTTGCCGGAATAACCGTCGCGGATTTATCAGAACTTAATTGCCGTGTTATTTTCACGGCCCACGATGGTCTCGACCAAGCCGGATGCTCGGATAAGTGTTACAGAGAAACGGGGATATGTATATCGTTTCGGTGTCCGCAGAACGATGCGCATTGTACAATATTCGTGGAAGCGCGACGGCATCGTTTAAGTTTAATCCTCAAGCGATTCAATCGTACCAGTTACAGTAGATAATTGGGAGTAGACGATGATATACAGTTTCTCGAACAATTATCAGCTAATTATCGTTAAAAGTAAGCCACAAAGTCGATGCATTAATATTCGTCGAGGATCTGTGCAGATTATTATAACCAGCGAATACGTAGATTCGTTTATTTTCTAATTTTTTTGCTAGCGTGACTGTACCGCTGCTCGGCGATTTGCTCGATAAGTGGCTCGTTAATTGCTCCGCGCTTTCCAAGATGTCAACGGCACTGTCTCGGAACTGTTGGATGTAATAAACATGTAGCTATCCCGGTGCCAGTGACGCAACACGGCATTACCTGTATATCTATACGCGTAGACTCTCGTTTGCCGATCGCCGTTAGCCGGCGATAAGCGCACGCGACGTGCAGCGATCGCACGCACACACGGGCGCCCGTGCATTCTATTGTCTTCGCGGATGCGTCTCTCCGCGTTCATTCATGCCCACGCACGTCCAAACGACGCGGACGGTTCGCGAACGGTGTGCGCGTGCACACTCGAGCGTTACTCGCGACGATCATATGCGGCAGGAAGCGGTGACTGCACTTGCTGCACGCCCACTTGCCAGCGGGGTTTCGCGCCGAGGTGAAAATTCGTGGCCGCTCGAGCTCGGAGAGTCTCGTTTTCTTTGTTTCCCCAGGGTTTTTGAAAGCGAGGCGTGCAACGGCAGAGAAGAAAGTGCCCCGATCGCAACGTTAATTGCAAGCGCAATAAAGATATAGGAATACAGCGGAACTCTCCGAATGCTTGAAACTTTAAATGCTTGTCAAATAGAAGGCTCACTTCCCGTCATTGTTCAATGCGCACGTTTCAGATAAGATTGCGGCTTAATGAAAAGAACGAGAATATGTAACTGCGGCGTGATTAATCACTGTTCCCGGGTAGATCCTTCGTTCCCGATTGCTCTCTATCCCCGGGTGGTCGCGCTCGACGACGTAGATCCGCGTGCGCTTACTTACCCGTCTGGAGAAGTCCATGGTGTTGCCTCGTTCCCCGTCGCTTCCCTCTACGTCATTTAAAAAACTACGCGCGAGTTAATGCCGCGACGATATGCGCGAAGGAGCAGCGGAAAGCGTTCGGCGCGATGTAACGCCGTCTAACTGTACGCGAGCACAACTGATACGATGCGTCCCTGGCTAAAAAGAAACCGTACCGGTGCGGACTCGTCCGGAAGTGGACCCCGGAACACCGGGCGGCCACCCGTGACCGACCGGGTATACATGCGTTGAGCCATGCGGGCATCGCATCGGTTTCTGTGGTGCGCGCATCTCGCTCCAGCGCACCTGTTTTCTCTGCACCTTTCTAACGTCGTCCTCCGTCACCCCAGGCCTCCCTGTCCGATCCAGGGGTGTGCACTTCCTATATAATATCTGTTGGCAAAATTTAGTTAGGGGCACTTTTCACTCGTGGCGCTAGGATCAATAAAGTTAAAAGAATTTGGCAACAGATGGCGCTGTTGAGATTATTTTATGGCGGCAAAATTGAATCCTGGAATAATGGTATTGGTTACAAGAGAACATATGGGACCCGTACACGCCGATTTTAATGGAGCTTTTGTAAGATGTTGTTCTCAAAATATTTTTCTGAGAACTACTTCATACAAAAGCCCAATTAAAATCGGCGTGTGTGGGTTCCATATGTTCCCTTGTTAGGCAATTTTATTACAAATAGGAAATAAATTACTGAAATACAATTTTCATATTTATTTTTAGTTTTTATTCAATTAAAAAAGGATTGTTATTATTGGTGTTACACGAATTTACTGCTTTACAATACTTTCGCACATACATTGTTACTATTATTTTAATTATATGCTGCATAATTAATTCTTTACGACACTTAAAATCAAAGCAAATATGGTTTGATACTGCTGTTTGTACCAAGTACATGTTCGAGGAATTATGATTTACACCAGGCCTGCCCTTTATAGGGTGCAAATACCTCAAGTTCTGAGGCCTGGGCAACAGCAGAGCGTGGAACTTTTACGTTGCTAATCACTGCACGGGCTGTGGGTGAACTGCAAGACTGTGTGTGCGTCCATCCTGGTTCGTAAGTACCACAAGTCCATATAGCTGGGCCTCGCGCGTATAGGCGCACATACACTCTTGCAGTTGTCCTAAACCCCACGCAATGGTTAGCAAGGTAACAGTTCCACGCTCTGCTGTTGCCTGGGTCCCAGAACTTGAGGAGGTATTTGCACTTTAAAGGGCAGGCCTAATTTACACTAAAGTGTTGATGACACACATGATAATTTGCATATACCTTTCTGTCGTAACGTCTTTCTATAGGTTTGGAAAGTGATGTCGCGTAGAGTGCGTATTCAAACATCCAGGCATAGCACATGATCCATAGTTCCGTCCCATCTTGTACCTGTAACTAATAATGTAACGCGTCCTCAATAACTACCCCATTCAATTACTTTATTTCTTAATCGTTTATTTCTTACCTTTCAATACGATGCTTTCCTGCACTTTCCAGACCTTTCCTACGCTTTCCTATGTAGGGTTATGTACTGACCGCTATAGTGACACTGCCACTGGGTGGATTATGTTCTATTCCCGCCACAAAATAATCTCATCAGCGCCATCTGTTACCAAATTCTTTCAACTTTATTGATTCTAGCGCCACGAGTGAAAAGTGCCCCTAACTAAATTTTGCCAACAGATATATAATGGAAGTGCACACCCCTGGTCCGATCTCCTCTTCCTTTTCTTCCCTTTCGTCCTCTCTCTACCCATCAGTTGTCTTCGCGCTCGAATAACGGACGGCGATTTAACGATCCCGATTACGGGCCTCCTCCCGTTCCTCGTCACGATCAACAGCGTTGCTTAGAGGCTTCGAGCCTAGAACGCGTTCGTCACGCCTCCAAGTGTAAAATATGCAGAGGAATATTTCATATTCGTTAATGCCGTGCCACGGGTGGAAGAGGATCAGCTTCGAGGCGCGAAATTCATCGCGAACTTTGATCATTCATATTAGTTAGGGGGCTTCTAATAAAGGATGCGAAAGCTTATAGTCTTCTGTACTTTTGTAGGGTGGGCAGTAGGTGTGAGTATGTATTGTTGCTTGAGATCGATGTATAGTTGCTGAGAACATTTAGCGACAATTTTTGTACGAACTTTGTGTTCCTCGGTGATTTATTGGGTTCCCCTCGCTGATTTATGCACATTCAGAGTCGAATTTGAGAATATAGATCTTTGAGGACCAGCTTTGCCTGCAGCCTGTCCGTAATTAATTACGTATTAACAATTCCTCGGTACGCAAATCCTCATTCCTATTCATACACATTATATTATACAGTATGCAGTAGACTCATATTACATATTCGGTAATTAATTAAATTTCCGTGCTTAATTTATGCACATTCAGAATTGCATTTCGAATATAAAGATCCTTAAGAATGTTCAGCAACGCTTGTTGCGCATATTCCACGCTCAAGTAACTATTCAAATTTACTGAACATTCTTCGAAGTCGGTAATTTCTCTGCTTCGCCGTAAACGTCGGTAATACAGAGTTAGGATGTTCCGATTTGGACCAGAAATTGAGAAGAATTAACAGGAACACATGATACTAGCGGAGGTAGACGGCCGCGAGCTGAGTGAGAGGGAAAAGAAATATGTGGGACAAGGATAGACATATATGGCGTGCCACTATTCCTTGTTTATGTGATCCTGCTACGTATCGGGAGTGCATAACCAAAGTTAGTGGCACGTCGTCTATCTCTATCCTTTTCGCACATATTTCCTTTCTCTCTCACTCAGCTCGCGTCGACAACATCCTCTAGTATCGTGCATTCCTGTTAATTCTGTTCAATTTCTGGTCCAAATCGGAACAACCAAACGCTGTATTATCGTCGTTTCGATGAGACAGAGAAATTACCGACCTCGAAGAATGTATAATAAATATCTGTTTTCGCGTGTAATATGTGCGACTCGCGTTGCTGAATGTGATTCTAAATGTGCATAGATTAATGACGAATATCTAATTAATTACCGAATAATACGAGTGCGTTCTGAATATGGGTAGAATTGTTAATGAGTAATTAATTACGAACAGGATGTAGGCAAAACTCGTTGCAGAATGTTGCCACGGGGTTATATTTTGAGAAGCAATTGTAAAAGTGTATATGAATCATTCATGAGAAATCCATAATTCATTGAATATCGTGGATATTTACAATTGACTGTTAACAACTACTTAATTATAGAGGAAAGATCGTAACAAAGTTACATAGGAAATTAGCTGGAGGTCTACACTTTAAGAAGTTTAAGATTTAGCTGCAAAAGTGCATGAATCCCTCCAGGAAAATGAGAAATAAGTTTGGGAACGTTGGCTATCTCTGTCGTTGTCGTCCAAAGTTGTGCGCTCTCTCTCTCTCTCTCTTTTTTGTAGCGTGCCACCTCTTGTGACATTCTGAGCTCCTATTAACACGAGCGAATTTCCTGATTCAAACTTAAGGAGACGCTTAATTCGCATGTTTCACCGCTAGGTGGCTACACCTTCCGCTGTCGGTAAATTGAACAATTGTGTTATAAACGTTCATTTAAGATTTAAGTTGATAACTATTTAATTACGAACAAAATATGTGTAAACCGCATTGCAGAAATTAGTTAAGAGTTCATATTATTTATTGCAACTACAAAGGTGCATAAATTATTCGGAGAATATACATAAATCATTGGAAAAATATGGATCCTTACAAAAGGCGTTTACACGCCTTAATTATAACTGAAATAACTGCAAATGTGAATTATTTACAAGTGCATAATTCACTGAAATTTATGAGTATGTCCTACTTAAGGAACAGGGCGTCGCGTTTCTTTTAAACGTCTTCAAAAGTTCTTAAGAACTAATTGCATTCGAAGTTGCAGGGAATACTATTCAGGGATGTAGCGGAGGCTCTATATTTTCAGTTGAAACTGTGAAAATGCATAATTTATTCCCAGAAAAGCCATAATTCAGCGATAAACGTGTCTCGAAGGAGTATAATTTATCGCGGCCTAATGTAACATTGCAAACGCGTGAACAGTCGCGCGAGAGCCGTTCATTTATTACAAATATCGTTCGGGGATGTTTCTCCATCCACGGAGAGAAATTCAGAAATAGAATCAGTATCTGTCAGCTGATTTTGACAGATACGGGGATTTTTTTTAATGTTACTTTTCTATGGCACAGGGCGAAACTGATGGACTGGAGAAACGATGAATCCGACCATTCCAGCGGTTTGTCATTCATTCTCGTGTACCGTGTACCATTCCATTTTATCAACTCTCTTCTTCTCCTTTACGGCTAGTGGAGAATTTTGCGTGGGACGAGAAGAATCTTTTGACAAAGACCAAAAGCGACGTGAGCTTGTCGGGCACGATCGGTTGTAATGTCTGCTCTCAAGGAGTGCAGGTTTGCGTGATTTCTATTCGCAGCGATTGCACGGATTATCTTGTAATCGATTGACGAATTTGGAAAATAGGCGAACTTCGGCAACTGCAAGGAGTCGAGAAGCTTCACGTCAGCCCTCGAACGCTTGGAGCTGGAGGCGGAAATCGAATCTAGAAAGGACACGATACCGCTTCGACGAACCAGCGATGCCCAAACCGAGCCATCCGACGAAGTCGAGCAAGAGTTATTCGGCCTGACTGCTAGGGACGTTCTACCCTGTCGACAAGTGCTTCATAATCCCGACATTCTGAATTTCCAGGTACGATCTCCACATTTTCGAATACTCCGCCCTGTAAAGTACATCGTTAATGATATCCACTGATTTCAGGGCGTCAGGCATTCGCCGGATGACATCGCCCGTTATTGGAAGAAGGACTCGCGAATGTGGCTATGGAAATCTGTAAGGCTTATGCGAAGAAGAAACAAGTTGAACTCGTCTAATAACGTGTGCGCGGCAAACAACGAAACCGAAGGAGAGCAATAAATTGAATGCCATGTAGAATTTTGGACTTCGCAGAGTTCCTCGCATTTGGATCGTCGTTTTTATTGTTCATAGCGGTTTTTTTCAATTTCTATATTTTCGACATATGTATATCGCACGAGACGATGAGTAAAGTCTATCAATTAATAAGATACTTTGGTTCTCGTGTTGCGTATCGATTTTATTACGGGTCGGGCGTGAAAGCAGAATGCAACTTTCTCTCGTCGTTCACCCGCATCGACATAGGCAAAAGGCGAATAAAATGCTTGTATATTCTTTATGATGCGAAAGTAACAGTACTCTTGTCCGATGTGTGAACAATATAGTTACATAATGAAATTTATGTACACGCCATGTATCAGATGAAGATCGCTCGTTATTTTAACCACAAGTTTCTACAGCGTCCATTGTTTGATCTCGTTCAATACTTTCTCCCATTTCGAAGCGCGCGAAATCCACGATCTCAACTTGTTCATTCTCTAATAGCTGCTGAACAGATATACTAGGATCGAGCAAGAAGTCTTGATAAAGCATAACAGGTTCATCCTCTGTGTCGATGTAGGGTTCATCGATCTTCGGATCTCCGATCTTGACTGGATTCATGCCTACCACAAAGTATAAGTTATCATTAAAAGTATCTACGAACAACTGTCCCACGCAGATAGAAAGAATTAATATAATTACCAATAACATGCTGGCAGAGTTGCATTCCCAGGACCGGTTTCTTTTGCTTACATTTCAAAGCAATCAGTGCTCCGTATCGCCCAAACGATGATGGCACTGGATTAACAGGGGCGGGGTGCGTGCAACCGTACAAATACACTCCTGAGTTTACGTTCATGCACAGAGCACGTCTTATATTAATGTTTTCCCCGATGCTCCCAATGGTTAAAGCCGAGTGGTCGGCCAAACTTTTACCATCGCCAGCGGACAGAGAGTTTATAGATTCCGTGTACAACATAGTTTTATTGACCGGTGCTTTCTGCTCTATAGCCGTTCCGTGCTTCAACACAGCAGAAAGGATAGTCTCGGCTAGTTCATGAAATTTCTTGTTCCTCGCGACAAAGTCTGTCTCGCAATTAATCTCGACGAGGGCTCCATGACTATTATTGGTGATCACAGCTATCAGTCCTTGAGAAGTTATTCTGGAGTGTAATTTGGCCGCCTGAGTCCAGCCTTGGGACTGAGCCTGCTCCTTCAGCCACTGTTCAGCCTAGAATTTGCAAGCGATTAATAACGCCCTTGCGCAGATTACGCGTCAAGTTCCTTACCTTATCGAAATCATTGTCGTGCAGCTCTAACGCTTTTTTACAGCTCACAAACGTGTAGCCGGTCTTCTTGCGCAGCTTGGCCAGTAGCGTCTTCTTGGATGAGTAGCAGAGCAAGTAATTCGTGTGTACAGAACGAAGCAGCTGACGCGGAATCATCTGAAATATGCACGATCGTGTCACTTCGTGCTGGAACAGGCTGTACGAGTCGCCCCATGAATGAGTATAAAGTTAACCTAAAAACATCTACCTATCCCTCCGATTTGTACGCTATTTCGATGCAACGATATTGCAACGACGTTACTTTAAGAGAAGTTCCGTTATTCAAAAGCCCTACAAATCAAGTGGGAATCGATTAATTTCGTTGCCTAGAGACTGCAGTCAATTGCAGTCGTTGGGTGTCATTCTATTCGCAATCTAACGGTGTGCTAGCGCACAGAGGTAAAGGTTCTTTGGACGTCAGCTCACGAGAGTAGTTTACAATGATCCTTTAATCAGGATATTGAATCTGTCAGGGAGCACGTGCCACCGTAAAATACTCACCGTGTATACCGTTTTAAAAACGGAGACCTGTAACAATTGATAAACCGGGACTTATTCCGAAAGTGGCGCCTTCTGCGACGGATACGAAGTTCGATAGCAAGGTAGTGGTATCGAAGTATTTCAAATGAGAATTGGTGAGTAACATTCACGTCGAGCAGCCACTTCTATTCAATTTTTCATTCACGATTACTTGAACTTCGCGTTGGCACCGCGGCCGCACGTTCATCTCGCGTTTACACGCTGCTTTAAACGTGAAATAGTCGCGCAGCTTCTGAGATCCTGTTACAATACGCGGTCTCAACATGGAGTGCGATTGCCCGGAAGCGACGTCGTGCGTGGGCCTTCCGCAATCGTCGATTCGAAAGGAGCCCGCCAAATGTGCCTGGGACCACCAAAAAGTGGTGGACACGAAAATCGAGCAGTTGTTCTCTTTGCCAGCGGACTTGATGGAGTGCGCTAGGTGCAACAGGAAATACGAGAAACGAAGGCAGCGGCAACGCGAGGTCACTTATACCAGAAAACGATTGAAAACAGAAAGCTTTCGTAGGTCAGCGCGAAACGTGCCATTCTCTCACTGCTTTCTCCTTTCCCCGGTGTTTATTCGGGGATAGGAGAGCAGGAGTGGAATTTAAAATGATTAAAGGGAGAAGCTGGAGCATCGAGAAACTTATTTCTGTGGGTGCTTGCAGGTTTATGGTGGGACTGACAGTAAAGCCGGAGTTACCACACGTGGACATAGATTTGAACAACGACCAGGACGTGAATCGATATTACAATTACATTTGCAACGGGGTTGACACGATTCTCGCGGCGCAGATTCAAGCCGAGGTCCTGGAGGATATACTGAAGTTAATTCCGTACAGTTTGCGCGATCGGTTTAACTACTGCGCGGAGGATCTACTGGTCGAGATCAAAGAGGGCTTCACGAGGAACATTAAGATGGCGATATTGCAGTTCGCGCTTCAAGTTCCTCTGCAGGAGCACCGGCTCGAGGTCCGGGCAGCCTCGGTTCTTTTCCATCAATTTTAGGAATGCATTGGATGGCTCGTTTCACAAGGAACACTTTCAATTTCCGCAGGAGGAGAATATTAGATTGATGCCCAATTTGAAGGTTCAATTTGGAGAGCGCCGCGATACTTTGCGGAAGAATTTGTGCCTGATAAACCCATGCATGGTGATGACCTTGGACCAATGGGTTTCCAATTTTCGGTACGAGATTGCTCTATCCGCGGTGCAACGTTCCCGCGGCGGATCCGATCGGGGAACATTTCTTTCAGGTCTTTCCGGCTTATCGACTTCAATCGAATCCAGGAGCACGGGGAGAGCTGGGACCTCGCGGATTTTGAAAGCACGGTTCTTCGTCAAATAGACAGCGCGAGGAATGTTCTGAAGAATTCTTGGTACAGCGGAATACAGGACATATTCCTTGTGGTAAAGGCTCGATGATTATTGATTAGGGTAAATCCGGGGGTGTCGGTACGGCAGGGGGCATTTTCCTATAGGAAAAATGAATTAAAGCGCAGACCAATTGCTTCTCTAGAAGCCAAATAGTTGAATGAATAGCGTCATTTCACTCACTTTCTAAACTTTTATCCTACCAGTTCAATTTATAATATTCTGCGAGGGATTATTTTTTATTATTTTTGTTTACCTATTTATTTTATTTGCTCACCTTTGTATTCATTTGCTTTGTTAATCGTCAGTGAGGAGTTCACTTTTCAATAATTTTGCTTTCTTCTTTGTCATTTTTTCACAAATATTTATGTGGGTCATCTCTCCCAAAATAGAGCGGACCATCTCTCCGAACGACGCGTTCCATTTCACCTGACACCTCGGGAGAAATGGTCTGATGTCATGACTTCAGTTTTTAACTCGATTCTCAGCAAATATGATCTTAAAGCAAATAAAGACAAGTTTTTTTAAATCAGCATAAAATTTTGAACATATTACGTTTATTCTGATAAAACAAATAATATCAGTGTTATTTTTAATATCCATTTTATGTTAGGAGTACCGACAGGCCCGGATTTACCCTGCATCAATTTTACTAGCTGTATCCAATGTCTCAGTTATCATTCGCAGAATAATAGGAAGAATCTTGTGCCAAGCCCGATGGATCGTGCGCGATTCAAGAGATTCTTCGAGTGCGCTGGCAAAATCATGGAGTCGCAGCTTCTGTACGCCTTTAAAAAGAGTTTGAAAGATTTCATGGACATGGTCGTCAGGTGCCAGGTGAATTATTTTCAAATTGTCGCTGAACGGGGACAAAATGTACGACGTAGGAATTATTCGTTGCTCGCAGCCCGTCGGCGTGGAGTTCAACGCGAACATGGCGGTGGTTTCTAATCAGCTCCAATTCGAGCCATCCTTCGACGAATTTAAGTACGTGCTGTGCAATATTTTGGAGAGCATGTGCGAAGCCGTGAGGAACTTGAATAAACTGGAGTCGGAGCTTTACCTGGACTGGGCTGGGCCGTTCGACACTCTGAAAGTATTAAAGCTTCACAGATTCAGACGTTCAGCTTCAATATTCACTGTATCCTTTCGCTAGCGCCCTTATAAATTCGGAGTAAAATTAGGCGAGTAACTAACCGCGCGAACCTGCTTGAAACGCTTTGCAGCCGAAAATAGAGCAGCCCATAGTGGAAGAACATAAACGGGACATCGTCAACCTGATCGATCGAGGGAGGCTAATTCCCGAGCAGATTCTGAGCAAGTTACAGATGTAACTATTCATATATTCATTGTCAGCTACCGCAACCACAGCTCTCCTCGAAGTCTGTTTCATCTATGTTTCGCAGCTACGAGCATTTGTACAACGGCGACGAGCACAGTATGGTGGAGGGGTTCGTAAGGAACGAGAGCAAGACTTTACAGGACTACGAGGGAATGATAAAACATTATCACGACCTGATGGTAAATATCCCGCTGGAGATCGAGAGGACAGCTTTCACGGGCTTCTTCAAAGTGTCCCGACAGATATTCATCCAGACAATCGTCGAGAACGTCGATCGCGTGAAGCGTCTTCTCACCGACAGTTTGGTCGACAGGTACCAGAGTACAGCGAGCAGGTGAGTGTCTTGTTATCTTAACAATCGACGATAAACTTGTTCCAGGGAAGGATAGCGTAGTAGCGAGTGGCTGCCAGGGGTATTGGTAATCATAAACATCAGCGTGATTTAGAGTTGCAGATGAATACGAGATGATAGCTGAGCGAGCTTTAAGCACGCCCTCGGACACTGCCAGCTTGATGGAGCTAATAAGTTTCGTTCGAACAGCCATGGACGTCTCCCTGCAGAATCTGGAGAAAAGGCTTTACGAAATAATCGAGCATATTCTCCTCCTGTCCGATTATCGCTTCCTCACAGACGCCGAGATAAATGTCAACAACGTGGCGTTTCAGTGGTACCATAAGATGCCCGAAATTTTTGAAGAGAACGAAGTGATCGTCGCGAACAAGACCATAGAGTTTCAGGATGCTTTGAAAGGTGTTAGAAACGAGGCATCGGATCATCTATCGGAGTGTAACTCGTCCGTTTTTAACAGTTAGGTACGTGAGGTTCGAAGAGGAGCTGGAGTCCTACGCTAAGCAAGTGGATGAGATCCAATATTGGGGGGATCCGGAGGAGGTGTATAGGTACCAGAAGCGAGCGGAGAACCTGGAGAATAGGCTGATCGCCGCCATGGAGAAGATCGATAAGTTTAACGAAGAGGAGGACTCGTTCGGCTGGGAGATGACGCAATATCCGAGACGCAAGCACATCGCGGATCAGCTGAAGCCCTTCAAGCAGCTGTTCGATGCGATCTGCGATTTCTTGACCAAACAAGACCAGTGGCTGAACTCGATGATCGGCAGTTACGGCCCTGAGGAGATCGACAACGAGGTGGGGCACGCGTACAGGTCCGTAAGCCGCGCTTAAACGGGAGCTTTTATTGATCGGTGCCTTGACCAGTAGCGATTGACATGTTTTATTAGGACGATATACAAATTGGAGAGATCTTTCCATGAGCCGGACTTGAAGAACCTGGCAATCAGCGTGCGCGAGAAAATCGAGGAGTTTAGAGAGAATATGCCGATCATCACGACTTTGGGCAATCCGGGATTGAAGGATCGCCACTGGGAGCAGATTTCGGGGATCATCGGCATCCCCATGAAGGTCGACGCCGACTTAACGCTGCTGAGGGTCTTGGAGATGGGTTTGAAACCGTTGGTGGGGAAGTTCGAGAGTATCTCGGACAACGCCTCGAAGGAGAGCACCTTGGAGGTTGCCATCGAGAAGATGCACCAGGACTGGAAAGACTTGGCCTTCACGGTGAACCCTTTCAAGGACACTGGCACCTACGTGATCGCGGACGTTGACGATATACAGCTGCTTCTGGATGATCACATCGTGAAAACTGTCACCATTAAGAACTCTCCCAACATAAAGCCCTTTGAAGCGAGCATACTGTAAGTAAAATGGCAAGGTATTATTAAGTGACTTACATCCTCGCGAGATAATTCATGATCGTGTGACGCAAGAGCAGGAGGTGGGAGTTCAAGATGCATCTGCTACAAGACATCCTGGACCAATGGCTGCACGTCCAGGCGATCTGGATGTATCTGGAGCCGATCTTCACGTCGCCAGATATCCAGCACCAGATGCCGGAAGAGGGGAGGAAGTTCTCCTCCGTTGACAAAACGTGGCGGGACATCATGAAGACCGTGCAGGTGGATTCTCGCGCCCTGGTCGTCGTTGAGATCGATAAGATGCTGGAGAGGCTGAAGAAGTGTTACGCTCTGCTGGAGGACATACAGAAGGGCCTGAATGATTACCTGGAGAAGAAACGGCTCTTCTTCCCCAGGTTCTTCTTCCTCTCCAACGACGAGCTGCTGGAGATACTGTCCGAAACCAAGGATCCGACTCGGTAGGCCTGCAAACACTAGTATCCGCTTCGATCCCGCAAGGTGGACCGGTTAGAATAAGAGAATATCGAAATCACCGGTGTTTCAGCGTTCAGCCGCATTTGAGCAAGTGTTTCGAGGGTATACACAGGCTGAAGTTCAACGAGGACCTCGAGGTGCTCGGGATGACGTCCACGGAGGACGAGGAGGTTCCCCTGATCGAGATAATATCCACTTCAGCCGCCAGAGGACAAGTGGAGAAATGGCTCATCGAGCTGGAAACAATTATGCGGAAAAGTGTGCGGCATGTGGTGGAGCAGGCGATACTGGCGTTTCCAACGAAACGGAGGGTAGATTGGGTGCTCGACTGGCCAGGCCAGACAATTCTTTGCGTTGGCAAGACCTACTGGACAATGCGCATAGAGGAGGCCATGCAGGACGGGGTTGAAGGCATGACGAGATACTTGAACCAGTGTCGGGCGGAGTTGACGGACATAATAGTGCTCGTCAGGGGCAAACTGACCAAGCAGAACCGCATCACCTTGGGTAACTACCGAATCCTCCCTCCGCGCCGTTAAATGTACATATAACCGTGGGAAATCAGCTTCAAGTTTATTAACAATTCTAGAGGCCCTCGTTACGCTGGATGTTCACGGGAGAGACGTGCTCGAAGAGCTGTGCATCGAGAAGGTGATCAGGAACACCGACTTCAAATGGCTTTGCCACCTACGTTACTACTGGCTGGTTAGAAATATCATCTCCTACCAGTAAGTTAGAGCCGAACGACGATGACGTTACGTTAGTACGATTTTTCTAGGAAGAGAACATGTTGGCCTGTATGATAAACACGTTCCAACGATACGGCTACGAGTACCTGGGTAATTCCTCGAGGCTGGTCATCACTCCTCTGACGGATCGTTGCTACAGAACCCTTTTCGGCGCCCTGAGTCTTCACCTGGGCGGCGCGCCAGAAGGTCCGGCTGGAACCGGGAAGACGGAAACGACGAAGGACCTGGCGAAAGCGGTGGCCAAGCAGTGCGTGGTGTTTAATTGTTCAGAGGGGTTGGATTACCTCGCTCTAGGCAAGTTCTTCAAGGGGTTGGCGTCCTGCGGGGCCTGGTCCTGCTTCGACGAGTTCAATCGAATCGACCTGGAGGTGTTGTCGGTGGTGGCTCAGCAGATCCTCACGATCCAACGTGCGATCGGCAGCGGCGCCGAGAGGATGTTCTTCGAGGGGTCGGAGATATTCCTGGACCCGTCATGCGCCATCTTCATCACCATGAACCCGGGCTACGCCGGCAGGTCCGAGCTGCCGGATAATCTGAAGGCTCTGTTTCGCCCGGTCGCCATGATGGTACCCGATTACGCGTTGATCGCTGAGAACACCCTCTATTCGTACGGTTTCTACAACGGCAAACCACTAGCCGTGAAGATCGTGACCGCTTACAAGCTCTGCTCGGAGCAGTTGAGCAGCCAGCCCCACTACGATTACGGTATGAGGGCGGTCAAGTCTGTACTGGTCGCTGCCGGTAACCTGAAGTTGAGGTACCCAGACCAGTCCGAGGATATTCTGATGCTGAGGAGCATACTGGACGTGAACCTGCCGAAATTTCTCGTCCACGATCTGCCTCTGTTCGAGGGCATCGCTTCGGACCTGTTCCCCGGCGTCGTTCTGCCGACCCCAGATTACACCCACCTGAACGCCTGCACGCTGGACGCCTCTACGGCGGGGAACATACAGTGCACGCCCTTCTTCTTGGAGAAGATACAGCAGATATACGAGATGATGATCGTCAGGCACGGCTTCATGATAGTCGGCTTGCCTTTCGGCGGGAAAACATCGGCGTACAGGATACTGGCCGACTGCCTCGGCTTGTTAGAGGAACGAGGACTGATGGATGAGCACCGGGTGGAGATAACGGTTATTAATCCCAAGGCGATCACCATGGGACAATTATACGGGCAGTTCGATCCCGCGTCCCACGAATGGAGCGATGGAGTGCTGGCCGTCAGCTACAGGGCTTTCGCTACGTCTACCAATCCGAACAGGAAGTGGCTGGTGTTCGACGGGCCGGTGGACGCGCTCTGGATCGAGAATATGAACACCGTGTTGGACGACAATAAGAAGCTGTGCCTCACATCGGGGGAGATCATCCAACTGGCGCCCACGACCAACCTCATCTATGAACCCATGGACCTGGATGTAAGGAGGATTTATTGCTTTTGTAGATCGAAGCTAAGATCTTCTGAATTTCTTACCACTCGAGGATGATTGTTTATGAACTATTAGGTGGCATCGCCCGCCACAGTGTCGAGATGCGGTATGATCTACATGGAGCCAGTCAGCCTGGGTTGGTCGCCGCTTCTGACCTCCTGGTTGAACACTCTGCCATCCACTTTCACGGAGCACATTAAGCTTCACTTGCACGAAGTGTATATGAGATTCTGCCCGCCCCTTTTGCGTCTTCTGCGGAGAGGCGGACTGAAGGTCGGAGGGGATCCCTTTGATAGACAAATTTAGATAGAGTTCTCGGCGTGGTTCACGATTTCTTTTAATTCCGTCTCTAGGAACTGATAACGATGCCTGATACCAATCTGGTGAGGTCCGTGATGTATCTCGTCGACTGTTTCCTAGACGATTTCCACAACGAGAAGTACCTGCAAACGTTGTCGGATCTAGATATGAGAGCGCAAGTGGAGGTACTCGTTTTTTCTGCGATATCTATTCAACCTAGAAACTTTTCAGCAACATTCGCGTTTCCAGGGCAGCTTCTTCTTCTCCTGCATCTGGGCGATGGGTGGCACGCTCATGGTGGACTCTCGACAAGCGTTCAGCGATCTTTTCAGAGCATTAACCGAGAGGGAGTTCCCCGAGGACGTGAGAGAACGTTTCGGCGTCTCCCAGGAAACCACCGACCCGTCCAAACCGTACGTGGTGAATTTGCCAATGACGGGCCTGGTTTTCGATTACAAGTTCATCAAGGAGGGCAGGGGCAGGTGGAGGCCGTGGATGGACGATCTGCATGACCTTCCGGCGATTCCAGCGGACATGCCAGTGAACCAGATAATCGTCCCGACGATCGAGACCGTCCGCTATTTTCACCTGTTCAAGCTGTTGATTTGTCACCACAAGCCTGTCCTTCTGGTTGGTCCGACCGGGACAGGGAAATCTGTCTACATCATGGAGTTTCTGTTGAAGAGAAACGACCCAGAGACGTTCAAGCCGATGTTCGTGATATTCTCGGCGCAAACCACCGCTAATCAGACCCAGGAGATGATCATGAACAAATTGGACAGGAGGAAGAAGGGACTTTTCGGGGCTCCGCCGGGCAAGCACTGGGTGGTGTTCGTGGACGACCTTTCCATGCCACAGAAAGAGGAATACGGCGCACAGCCGCCCATAGAGTTGCTGAGACAGTTGTTAGACCACTGGACGTGGTACGATTTAAAGGAAATGTCCCCGATACAGCTGGTGGACGTCCAAATAGTCTGCGCGATGGGCCCTCCAGCCGGTGGCTTGGACGTTACCCCGAGATTCAAACGACACTTCGTCACGCTGGGCATCTCGGAGTTCTCCGACGACGTTCTGATTACTATATTCACCATTATAGTCAGCTGGCACTTGGAAGCCAAAGAGTTTCCCGACTTTTTCCTCCCTAGCATCGCGCACATCGTGGACGGCACGCTGGACGTCTATAAAGAGACCAAGGAAAACCTTCTGCCAACTCCAGCCAAGTGCCATTACTTGTTTAACTTGAGGGACTTCTCGAGGGTGATCCAAGGAGTGCTCTTATCGACCCCCGAAACTGTCACTAATCCTGTAAGCACCGATGCAGATCAGGGGACGCCCGTCTCGCGGAGTAGTAATATGATTTTCGCTGTGAAGGTGGGCTTGAAGCGTTTGTGGGTGCACGAGGTCCTCCGCGTCTACGGGGATCGATTGGTCGACGACACGGACATTAAATGGCTGGTGGAGCAAATACGGCAGACCATCGCGCTGTATATGGAGGACGACTTGAATAGTATGTTTCAAGACTTGCTTAGTACTACTAGTAATACGGTAAGTTATTCTCCTTATATTAATCTCGCGATCAGATTAGAGTCTACGATCAAAGAGTGTGAGATGTTCGTTAGGTGACAGAAACCGAACTTCGAAAGCTCATCTACTGCGACTTCCATGACCCTCTGGCTGATAAGAAGTTGTACACAGAGGTGGAGGATTTAGAGAATCTCGCAATCGTAGTCGAGGAGTACCTCGCTGAGTACAATTCGATTTCAAGAACACCGATGAATCTCGTCCTCTTTAGGTCTCAATGCTACCTTCCATTCTAGCATTACAATTATTAAACAACGCATCTGAGGAGCCCAATTTCGTTCCATTCCCGACAGTTTCGCTGTGGAGCATCTGTCAAAGATCTGCCGAGTGATGATGCAGCCGCGAAGTCACGTGATGTTGATCGGCGTTGGGGGTTCCGGACGGCAGTCCCTGACGAAGTTGGCAGCCCATATCGTGGACTATGAGCTGTTCCAAGTGGAGATATCCCAGCAGTACGGGCAATACGAGTGGCACGAGGATCTGAAGAGTATCCTGAAGAAGAGCGCCGCTAGCGACCTGCACGCGGTCTTTCTGTTCATGGACACTCAGATCAAGGAGGAGACGTTCCTGGAGGACATCAGTAACCTGCTGAACTCCGGGGAGGTGCCGAACATATTCCCAGCCGACGAGATGTCCGACATCTGCGAGAAGATGCGAGTGATCGACCGTCAGAGGGACAGGTCGTTGCAGACCGACGGCAGCCCCGTGGCGCTTTTCAACTTCTTCGTGCAGACGGTGCGGGAGCACCTGCACGTGGTGGTCACTATGTCGCCTATCGGCGACAATTTCCGATTGAGGATCAGGAAGTTCCCGGCCCTGGTGAACTGCTGCACGATAGATTGGCTGCAACCGTGGCCGGAAGACGCTCTGCTCGCCGTCGCCACCAAGTTCCTCGGCGAGATCGATATGCCGGAGGAAGAGCGAGACGCCTGCATCGAGATGTGCCAGTACTTCCACACGTCCACGCAGGACCTGTCCCAGGAATTCCTGAGGAGGGCCAAGAGGCACAACTACGTCACGCCCACGTCCTACCTCGAGCTCATCAACACGTTCAAGGATCTGCTGGAGCAGAAGAGGAAGGAGGCGCTCGACGGCAAGAAGAGGTACGAGGCGGGCTTGGAGAGGTTGGACAGTACTCACAAGCAGGTGGAGAAGATGCAGGAGACCTTGGTCGCGTTACAACCTCTGCTCCTCGTCGCTGCCAAGGACGTGGAGGCCATGTTCCTCGACGTTCAAAAGGAGAACGACGAAGCCGCTGCCATGGAGCAGATGGTTCAGAGGGACGAGGAGGCTGCTATGGTAAGACGGGTTCATGATCAAAGCCCCGTGATTTTACTTAGGGTGCCTGAATTTCGCGAGTGACACTCCACGTTCTTTCGCGCAAGCTAGTTTATTTTCTCTGTATACATTTCTCGCTTTGCTTTACGTTAACGGTAGGTGAGCTTGAATTTTTCTTCAGCTTACATCGAAGTCTTCGGGTTTTTTTTAGCTCGTAGCAAAGGGGGCAGAAGAGATGCGCTTGGAATGCGACGCGGACTTGCAAGAAGTGATGCCAATATTGAACGCGGCAAATGATGCCTTGAACACTCTCACTCCCCAGGACATCCAAATCGTTAGGTCCATGAAACGTCCACCAGCCGGTGTCCGACTGGTCATGGAAGCAGTCTGCATTCTGAAGGTACCGTCCTCAACCACCCACCGAGACGATAAAAAGGGATCGGAGGTATAATAAACACTCTGTCATCTCAGGACGTGAAACCAGAGAGGGTTCAAACCCCGGAAGGCACGGTTGAAGACTACTGGAAGGCCTCCCTCCGCATGTTGAGCGACATGAGGTTCCTCGAGTCTTTGCTGCTGTTCGACAAGGACAACATACCAGAGAGGATTATGACGAAGATTCGCACCACGATCTTGACAAACCCGAACTTCGATCCGGAGAGGATCAAGTACGTGTCCACGGCTTGCGAGGGCCTCTGCAGATGGGTGTTTGCGTTGTCGGAGTACGACGTAGTGGCGAAGATCGTGGCACCTAAAAGGCAGGCTCTGGCCGAAGCGGAGGCGGAGTACTCCAAGGCGATGGTCCAACTGAACTTGAAGAGGAGTCAGTTGCAAGAGGTGCGGGATAGGCTTCAGAAGCTAGAGGAGCTGTTGGCAGAGCGAAGGGCCGAGTACCAGGCGATGACCGATGAAGTGAACGAATGCGAGGCGAAATTGAGGAGAGCCAGGGAGCTGATCGGCGGCTTGGGTGGAGAATACACCAGGTGGTCGGAGACTGCCAAGGCGTTGGGTGAACGCTACTACCAGCTGACAGGCGATATCCTAGTAGGCTCCGGCGTGGTGGCCTACCTAGGAGTGTTCACCACGCAGTACAGGCAGCAGCAGATCGAGAATTGGGTACAGATCTGCACCGATCTAAACGTGGTATGCACCAAGGACTACCAGCTCACGCAGATCCTCGGCGATGCTGTGCTGATAAGGACGTGGAACATCTTCGGCCTGCCCAGCGACCTGTTCTCGATAGACAACGCTATAATCGTGACGAATTCGCGGCGATTCCCCCTGATGATCGATCCCCAGGGTCAGGCCAACAAGTGGGTGAAGAACATGGAGAAGGAGAACAACATCAACGTGATTAGACTGTCTCAGAGCGATTACATGAGGGTGCTGGAGAACGCCGTGCAGTTTGGGCAGCCAGTGTTATTGGAAAACGTCGGCGAGGAGCTGGATGCAGCCTTGGAGCCTCTTTTAATGAGACAGACGTTCAGGTCTGGCGGTACCATTTGCATCAAGATCGGGGATTCCATTATCGACTACTCTGACAGCTTTCGGTACGTGTCCTTTAAACTTACCCTGCGGTATTCGATTTCTTCGTTAACTGTGGGTGTACCGCGAGGCTATCGATAGGTCGGGAGTTCGGAACGCGGACAGCTAACGAGAAGACGGTCCTTTTGAAAAAAAAGGGAAGCCATTGACGAAGAAGTTTCGAGGTTTGTGTCTCTTCTTCCAGATTCTACATCACGACGAAGTTACGCAACCCGCACTATCTGCCAGAAGTGGCAGTGAAAGTGACCTTACTGAATTTCATGATCACCCCCATCGGCCTGGAGGATCAGCTTCTCGGTATCGTGGTGGCGAAAGAGAGGCCAGACCTGGAGACCGAGAAGAACCAGTTGATCGTGCAAGGAGCCGCTAATAAGAAGTACGTCATCGATGTCCCATGACGTTTCTTCAAAGTTCAATGGCAATGCTCTGTCGCAGAATGCTGAAGGAGATCGAGGATAAGATCCTGGAAGTTCTATCGACCTCTGAGGCGAACATTCTCGAGGACGAGACAGCGATCAGCGTCCTCAGCTCGTCGAAGCACCTCTCCGACGACATTCTAGCGAAGCAGACAGCGGCTGAGATCACCGAGAAGTCTATCGACGCCGCGAGATTAGAATACACGCCGATTGCTGTTTACAGCACCGTCCTCTTCTTCACGATCGGTATCCTTTTCCTTGCGAGACAGGCGGCTCACAGGTGGTGTTCCTCGAATAAAAGAGTGATTTTCAAACAGCTGTTCTGGCGAACATCGACCCCATGTACCAGTACTCGTTGGTCTGGTTCGTGAACCTGTTCAGCAACACCATCGAGAACACGGAACCGGTCGACGATATACAGACACGACTGAAAGACCTCACGAAACACTTCACGTACTCGCTGTACGTGAACATATGTCGCTCGCTGTTCGAGAAGGACAAGCTTCTGTTCGCGCTGCTGCTTTCGGTGAACCTGCTGAACAAGCAGGGACTGGTCTCGATGCCCCAGTGGATGTTTCTGTTGACCGGGGGCGTCGGCCTAGACAATCCTTACGCGAACCCCACGGAATGGCTGCCCCCGACATCCTGGGACGAGCTCTGCCGCTTGGACAATATTCCTGGATTCGAGGTACATCGACATGCAAATAAAACACGAATGGGGTGCGAGATAACGATCGTCCCTCTAGCTTGAATGTATTAAAAGTTTAAGCAGCAGAGGTGCGAGTTCGCTTCGTTTATTATCTCACTCGGAGAATGAATAGTAGCAAGGTTTGTCTGGTTTCGTCGCGTACAAAGTCCGCCCGTCTCCGTTTTTGCGCGTAGGGCTTGCGAGCTTGCTTCGCGGAGAAGGTGGACGCTTGGAAGGTCGTCTTTGATCACATGGAGCCGCACACTTTGCCATTCCCAGAGCCTTACGACAAACTCATCCCTTTCGAGAGAATGCTCGTGCTGCGGTGCGTTCGTCCTGACAAAGTCGTGCCCGCCGCACAGCAGTTTGTGGAAGGTAGAAATATTCTGCGCAAGGTAGACCATTCCTTATCGATCGACACGGTAATTTAATGTGCACTGTAATGTTTCAAGAGTCACATCGAGATAGGACTGCCTGATTTGTAGAATATAGTAGTGCACAGTGTCAGTACGAAACTGAGTGGCGGAAGCATTAAGCTTTCAAATCATGCCCTTAGGATGAACTTTCGGAATATTGGGTACTAGCTTTACTACTTAGTTTTGCCCGAAATTTAGATTCTGATTTTATAAAAAAAAATTATTTAATTTTTGTGAGAATAGTCACATTCGTCTGGATTAGTTAGACGTAATAAGCTGGAACACATGTCGTGACCTCAGAGTTTACCGTTCGAAAGTTTTTAAGCGACAGACAAACACACAAACACTTTCTGCTTTATATATTAAGATTAATGGGACAAGAGGGTCTACTAATGACTTTATTCCTGTCTTCTACTAGGATTAGGCAGTCAAAGCGCTCGAAAATCAAATATTCTTTGCGAATTAATTACAAGGAGACGAAAGCAAGCACAGACTTTCCCTTTTACAGAGTGTTTATTACTATCACGTAGAGTAAAAAATATTTCTTTCATCTACATATCTATTTTATAAATTGCGCTACACGAGGTTTATTATATAGTGTTTTTGGTTTTGCACTGATATTGAGCTTACAAAGAAAGATGCAACGGTTTTTTTGTAATATGCTTCTCCCAAAACCTGTATTTTTTGGGGGGAGGGGGGGCTCTAAAAAAGAATTGAACAAAATTATTAAAATAGTGACTAGGAAATCTGTAGGATAAATGTCGATCTTCGGGGTGTACAAATGACTGTGTTATTTTTATCTTGGACTCCAGAGCTTTTATACTTCATGCTGAGACACACTCCAAGAGGGGTATATTTTGAAGATGTAAAAATTTCAAATCGATCCGAACCCTGAATTTTTCGCAATCAAGGCAAAACAGCCGAAAAAAATTTCACAGTTTATACCGTTTATAGTATTAATAAACATAACCCAAAAGTACTTACTTAGTTACAATTTGTATTCATCTTCCTGTAATTAATTCGCAAAAGAATACTTGACCTTCGAGCGATTTGACTGCCTAAGTATTTCCCTTAACCCTCTTGTGAACTCCTCCGCTATTTCTATTATTTTTATACCGCAATGTCGCAGAAGCATATGTTGCGTATAGTAGGAAAAGTTCTGGTGTATCTGGAGCGCGAAACTGTACCAGAGTTCTGCTAAACATTCGTACTTTTCGCGTCCTGGTAGAGCAACTGGGCCGGCAATACGTCGAGCCGCCGCCCTTCGATCTGGTCTCGTCCTTCGCCGACTCGTACTCCTGTATTCCCCTGATATTCGTTCTGACGCCCGGCGCCGATCCCATGGCGGTTCTACTGAAATTCGCCGACGACCAGGGTTTCGGCACCAACAGGCTCTTCTCCCTGTCTTTGGGTCAAGGGCAGGGAGTGATCGCCGCTGGGCTTATCGACGAGGGGGTGAAGAACGGCACCTGGGTGGTGTTGCAGAATTGTCATCTTGCCAAGAGCTTCATGCCACAGTTGGAGAAGGTAGACGGATGAATTTTTCAGTGCCCGGTAGTAGGTCCCGGCAGCGAAGGCGGATGTCGAAAAGGGGGAATAGAATGAAAGGAAAATTGAATTTGCAACACGGCAGAAATCTATGAGGGCTGTTTTCAGATTTGCGAGACTTTCACTCCAGGAACCGTCCACCCAGATTTCCGATTATGGTTGACGAGCTATCCAGTGGATCACTTTCCCGTCAGCGTTCTCCAAAATGGCGTGAAAATGACCAACGAACCGCCGAAAGGATTGCGAGCAAACATAGTCAGATCCTACTTGCAGGTAATCACGAACGAAAGTGAATATTCGGGATGCGTAACTTATCGTTTGAAACGATAGGATCCAATATGCGACGAGGACTTCTTCGAAACGTCGAAGCAGACAGTGGCCTTCAAGAAGCTGGTATTTGCCCTGTGTTTCTTTCACGCGATCATCCAGGAGCGCAGGCAATTCGGCCCAATCGGTTGGAACAATCAGTACGAGTTCAACGAAACCGATCTACGTATCAGCGTCTTGCAGCTGAAGATCTTCCTCGATCAATACGACGACGTGCAGTTCACTGCTTTGAAATACTTAACAGGTATCGCACCTTCTAACAGCTGTTTCCCTTCAATTTTACTCCGCCGAGCTCTAGTAGCAAATTTCAATCAGCACAGTTGTGAATGTTTGAAGAGCAGTTTAGGCCGCACAGTGGAGCAAATCGTAATCAATTTGTCTCTCAGGCGAGTGCAATTACGGTGGCCGAGTGACGGACGAATGGGACAGGAGGACTCTGATCACAATTCTGGCGAGATTCTATCGGCCCGAGATCCTCACGCAAAAGGGATACTTGTTCGATCCCAGTGGCATATATTACGTTCCCGCTGTCAGCGCTCACAGCGAATTTCTCGAGTACGTTAGGTCCTTCCCGATGGCCACCGCGCCCAGCGTCTTTGGCATGAACGAGAACGCGGACATCATCAAGGACCAACAAGAAACCACGCTGATGCTGTCCTCGATATTAACTACCCAGGTCAGAGCGAGCTAACAAACAATCAGAAGTTCGTTAAAAAGTAACTGTACAAGCAATTTCGTTATCCCTGCGCTGCGTAGACTATTCATGGGATCAAAGTAAGTTGCTCGACACGGCATTAAGTACGTGGTAAACAGAATATCTATTGCTAATTATTTTCCATGCCGCTCAGCTAAGGAAGTTCAGGAAAAAGGTAACGGAATATTATCACCGAAAGCTCGGGTACACGAAAAATATCAATTCCCGATGCTAGCTTTGCCAGCCTCGCGGGGCCGCCCATTATCCTTATCTTCGTTCATTAGTTCCGCGACAATTATGGTGCACGCGCGCGCGGCCGCTGTTCCGCGGGATATAATGGCATTCCTTAAATGTATTCCGCGCGAGGGAATCGCGCGGCGGACTTGCTAACGAGGCACTGTGTCCTCCAATTAGGACACCGGGGAGGCGGAAACAGACGTGGGGAAATCGCCCGACGAGATTGTCCACGGGGTGGCGGCTGATATTCTGTCAAAGTTGCCGGATGACTTCGATCTGGTCGTGGCGCTCGAGAAATACCCGACCCTCTACAATCAAAGCATGAACACCGTGCTGGTCCAGGAGATGGGAAGATTCAACAAGCTCCTGCAAACGATCAGGGATAGCCTGGTGAACGTTCAGAAGGCGATCAAAGGTAAAGCGAGCGTGTGAGCGCGGCCGCCGGCGCGCTCACGGATTTTTCACGGGCCCGTGAACTTGATTCAAGGTTTGGTGATCATGATCACGGACCTGGAGGAGGTGTACACGTCGATCATCACGGGCAGGATACCGAAACTGTGGATGAACCGCTCTTATCCGTCCATGAAGCCTCTTGGTAACTACGTGCACGACTTCTTGAAGAGGCTGGCCTTCCTTCAGGTGCTCATATGTTTGCCCTTACAGGAACGTCGTTGTATAATTCATTTTTGAGCTTTGAAATGATCGATGATGATTGAAGGAGGATGTTTTGTATTGTAATATTAAAAACACATGTTTGCTTAGTCAAAAATATATATAGAGGCTTTTCAAAAAAGTTTCGTTTGTGTTACGAAAGTTTGTTTCATTTTTGGTGAAGCAAACATGTTTTCTTAAAGCTTACGACGTTAATAATCATTGTGTGAAAGAACATGCCTCAGTTTCAATTTATGGATTTGTAATTAAATGAAAAAGAAATGCTTCATTTTCGACAAAAACGAATGCCTTCTACCCTTAAGGACGATTTTTTTTTATCGTTTTGAAGGAGTGGTACGACGAAGGGCCGCCAACGACCTTTTGGATATCTGGCTTCTACTTCACGCAGGCTTTTCTCACCGGGGCACGTCAGAATTTTGCGAGGAAATATTCGATACCGATAGACCTTCTGATCTACGACTTCATACCTATGAAAGAAACCGTTTTCCCAGAACCACCGGACGACGGTGTCTATATCTACGGTATGTTTCTTGACGGAGCTCGCTTCAATCTGGATACGATGAAGCTGGACGAATCCTTGCCGAAGATTCTCTACGCAGTTGTTCCTCACGTGAGTGTCTTCCATATTTCCGTCGTTCGCAACGAATTCTACATCGGTTAAGGGATGTGATTCGTAGTGTGCTGACTGAAGAAAACTTCAGTTTTCAGGAATTCAAAAAAGAAACGAGTATTGCATGTATCGTTTTGCACGTTTGTAGCTTTATTACCTTTTGAGACTATAAGAAAGAAAATTGTAAGCAAAAATATCCATTTGTAGCGGAATAGGAGCATCGCGAAGAGAACAGTATCCTTTCGGATGCCGGACCTGATATCAGCAATTGTAGTTCTCCCAAACACAAAATTCATAAAGATTGGTAATCTGTAGACGCGTGGCTATCGTCTGAACCAGCATAATGAAAGAATATTAAGAAACAAAGAAATAGCAAATTTTTAAACAAATTTCATCAATTTGGGCAAAATGAAAATTATGGTTTTGCTGATCGTAGTAATTAAATTTTGCAAAATTTTGCGAAATTCTAGTTCGGACGATAAAGTAACGTCTACTGAATATGTCTGATGTATTTGAAGTGGATCGGCACTTTCCGTTTTTTATTAAACGGCTTTATTTAGCTTTTTGGTTCAAATCTTGTAATCCAATTTTAATCCACTTTCGCTAATTTGGCAATCAGGTCTGGCATCCGGAAGGATATTTTTCTCTTGACGATGCTTCTATTCCGCTATAAACAGATATTTTTACTTACAATTTTATTTTTTATAGTCGTAGAAGGTAATAATAATCGTTTATTTTTTAATTCCCAGAAAATTAAGTTTTTCTCAGCTGTCACACTACTTAGGATGTAAATGGCAGTGGTAAATTTCAAAATATTCAACAGAGGACTTGTTCTACTGATCTCCGCGTTTGTTTCGCTAGATCTGGCTGGTACCAGCTAAGAAGGACGACGTACACGAGAAGAACACGTACACATGTCCTGTGTACAAAACCGCTGAAAGGAAAGGTGTCCTGTCAACGACCGGCCACTCGACCAACTTCGTAATCGCAATATGGCTCCCGACGGAGCATCCGCAGGAACACTGGATCCTGCGAGGCGTAGCCATGCTCTGCCAATTGTCCGATTAAACCAGTCATTACGCGCGCCGCGTGCTACACCAACGTTTATTTTAACACGAATCTATTCACCGCATGTAGCTTCGTCGATCATTCACGCACCGTTATCAAATAGGATCGATTCACCGTTGAACTTCGATCACATTTAACAACTTAGGTTACGGAATCTAAAGTTAAATAGCAAAGAAACTCTATAACTCTATTGCGAATTACTTTATTCGCGATCATAACAGAATCCAGGCTGCTCTAAAGCTTCCACCTCTACAAATCCCAGCTCGGCTGACGGATTCCGTACAGTGCTAGTAGAAGAGATCAATGAATTCTTCCCCGCAGCGTCTTCTAACTAATCCTTGAACCTTAACTCCCCGAAACTGCCCGCGAGAACATCATCCTCACCATCCATACCCTCGAAGCATCCCACCAGAGCAACACGTGAATCATCTATCCGCAAATAACCATTAATTTCAACCTGGAATCTCAGCCACCGAAAGCTGCTTCCAGAAGCGACATGATTAAGGCTCGCGGGGGCTGACGACTATAAAACCGCCGATGGAATCCGAACGGCGTTGCCCGTGGAAGGAAGTTTAGGGGTAGCGACGAGGCACACTACAACAGGTGGCGGTACACGATCCGGGCCAGAGGGCAGGTCTCGCCCCGAAAAATCAATCGACCGTTCAGCTTCTTTGTGAAAATTTACAAACGACCGCTACGGCCAGCGGTCATCGATCCAGCACCTGGGCGACGTGTACACAGCATCCGTGCGCCGTGCGCTCCTGTATCGCCAAGGAGGACGGAGAATCGGCCTGGGGCCACGTCAGCGTCGGCCGATTTCCGGTTACGCAGCGGTGCTTACCCCTCCTGGACGAGTAGGCTGGGCCGTATCCGCCGCAGAATCGAAATTCCTATGCAAACGGTTATCGTAAATATTGCAAACGGTATCAAGAGCTGGCGGCCAGGTGCAGGAGAGATTTCGAAGGCAGCGTACGTACGCAGGAGATAGCACGATCGGTCCCGGCAAGGGGGCGGAGGGTGCTAGGACGAGGGCCAGGGGGGGTTGGAAAGGGAAACAGCCGGATGAAAAACAGTAGGATGAGGAGGAGAGGTGTGCACAGGGTATATTCAGAGGCAGGTTGGTTCGGAAAGGGTGGGTGGCTGGTGGGTGGCTTCAGGGGTTGGTGGCGGCACCCTGTCTACTCGGACCGAGATCGCCGGAGGCTCGTTGCCTAGCGACCTCGTATTGATCTCACCCCGTATCTCGGCTTTTCCCCTTTCCCACGTGATTCCCTCCCTTCTGGCTCCCCTCGCCGTTGCTTCCCTCTCCCGGGCCCCCCTTCATCGCGCCACCGTCTTCCTTCTTTTCCTCTCCCGCCCCTTTTTTGTCTTCCCTTCCCTTCGCCTCCTTTCTTCTATTCCTTTCCCTCTGCCGGGTCCTTCTCCCTCCCCGTCCCCGGGTTTCTTCTTCTTCTGGGCTTCTATTAGGTTTCCTTCTGTTTGCGCGTTTCGAGAGCACTCCTGGACGCGGGAGGGGCAGCAAAAATGGTGTGGCTCGGGGGTGCCGGCGACGGGATTAGGATCGAAGGATTTTCTTATGGAGATCCGGCCGAGGGTGGGCTCGTTGCTGGCCGATCGCGTCGGTCTCGGGTTTCAGCGTTCGTAGAGATCGCGTAAAAATCTTAACAAGTTATCGAGTATTCCTGTCATTTGCTCGCGCCGAAGTGGAGGAACTCCGTGGGGGGGAAGCGCGATAGAGTCCTCCGGCAGGAACAATCGCATTGTATTATGGTATTACGGAGGGCCTGCTCAGTTTATGATTTCGTGCGCTGATTTTAGTGGCGTGCGCGTCCCTCCTCCGCCGGAAGCGACTGAAATAGTCGAGCGTGGCGGCGGAAAGGGTTGGAGGAGCACGGTTACGCCGATAATTTGCGTAATTCGCGGGCTCTTCGTTGAAAGGACGCGATCGAAGAAAGTTGAAGGACCGGGGAAGCAAGGAGTTGGTAAACACCGCTCGCACTCGCGTTACCGACCGACGGGGGAATTAGATTTCGAATGTGTTTAGGGGTTTGAGGAAAGGGGATGATAAATATTCATTTATCTCGATGGCGGGCGATGTAGCGCTGGGAGGAGAGCCTCGAAAGGATGTAATTAAAGCCTGCACAGGAATCGCGATGCTTCGATACCGCGTCCTGGATATTGAACTAGCTGCGCACCATAATTGCACCCCTAGAAATTTCCGTTTCGGGTAATTTGATATCGCTGGTTTAAGGAGCTTTTAATATTTTCAAAGTTTTAAGCACCCTAGGTAAGCATTCTTTCAGAAAGTTTCGTATAAAGCGAACTTTACGGCCGCTAGTCCGCGAGCAGCTCCTGTACTTTACGGTAGAATAATCGATGGAATTTAATGGCGATCTTGTTTCGGAATATTGAATACCGGCAGCGTTATAGTTCCGATTTTGCTAAGATTATATTAGGAGATTGATTCACTGATCCGAATGGAAAACTGTCTTACAGATGTCGATTCCTATTACTTTTATAGATTCCGAGGTGATGGTTTCAGAAAGAAGCTTTACGAGCCGTGGATGTCGTGGTAATATTTCATGCGCTACTGTGTTCGAGTCCCGTGAAATTCCGCGACTAAGCCCACAGAGGAGGAGCGAACGTGCTAGTTGCATCCGTATCTCTTCCGCTACGTTGTTCGATCAAGCATCATCATATATACAAAACTCCGCACTCCTACTCGATGCCTGTGCTACGAGCTAGATGATGCCACCCACATTTCACTTCATCCTTTCGATAAAATATTCCCTGTAACGACCATTCTCGTTACGCAACTCGTTCCTCGACTCTGCATTAAATTTCTAAGACGATTTGCTCCACACACTCAAGTTCTACTCAGTTCACAAATCAATGTATTTTATTCTGCTCGACGGTAGCCAGAAAAGTACTATTATATACAGAGAAATAATTAGATCTCGGTAACGAAACACGTGTTCTGTTTTTCTGACAGAGGAAACGGTTCCCGATCGCGCCTCCCTGTTCCATAAAATCAACTAATTTAGGATCAAACGCGTGCCCGAGCGAAGCCTCCTCACCTGAATGAAATTTATTCCTCGATCCAGGAACGCTCCAGGGGGATGAAAGGCCCACCTGCCTCTCCCCTCGCTCCTTGTTTCACCGAGAGGCCTCTTTGCCCCTTTCAACCCCCTCTGGGTTCTTCCTATTGGTAAAGTGACCTTCATCTGAATTTCTTTGTCGCGCCCACGCTCGCCGCCAAGCAGATGGAGCGAGAGAATTTCGGGGGTGGTTAGAGGGTGGTGTCGAAAATGGCATAGCCTTCCACTTTTACCTTCGAACGGCCTTTGCCTCGATGGGGACCGCGTTTGTCCTCGGTGCACGGATTACCGTGGCGATGATCTCGCGCCCGAGTAGATACGATAATGGTGCTGGTCCCTGCACGAGATAATGACCACGATTTCACCCCGTGAGGGAGGATTAAAGGAGATTTGATCGATGAGGGGCGCGGCGCTTGCTGAATTACGGCTGGCGGATGCGAAAATCTTTTATGGAGTTCTGATAGTCGAAGACGGATCGATGGGTTTCCCTTTGTTGAAAATAAGTTACATAAATATTCCTCCGTGTTCATCGCGAAGAAGCATTCGTTTTTCTTTTTCTTCTTCAGAGTTACGCGGACTCTGATTCATTCATAGTGCCTTGCAGAGAAGTCCTCTATCTGCGTCACGCGAATTCACACGATTAGGAATAAGAGGAAATAAAAAGGGTCGACGAAAGAATGCCAGAGTTAACAAGCGTTGGCTCGGATTATAATTTATTGCGCGATCAAACTGTCGACCGTTTTTAATCCCATCGCCTCTGTCCTCGACGGGGGAAACGGAGAAGGGGTGAACGGGAAATCGGCGGTGTGGTTGCAAAGCTACGCGCGTTTTATTCAGAAGCGACGGGAAAACAGCTGCGCAATTACGGGAAGGAGGTTTCGATCGTTCGGTGCATTTTGTGATTCACTCAGAGACAGTACCACGATGTTACGTATGGGTCGTTTATTCAAGTGACATTACACGTCATGCAGTCAGAACATGTTCCATTACACTCAATTTGTTATATATATTTCTGTACAGGTCACACAACTCTCCTCGTACGCAAACAGATTACATAATATGTACAGCTACGTTCAAGTCTTAGCTACAGACAAGGAATCAAAAGAGCCCGTACAATATACAAAATAAGTAGAATATTCTATTTGTAGTACTAGCGCTACTTCTACGTGTATCTACGATCTAAAGTACCATCGGTTTTTGGCAAGAGAATCGATCAAGCAGAATTAATAACCGACGGTCTCGGGAGAAGGATGCAGCAAAGTCGTATCGATTCACAGAACCCTCAAGCAACATCCAACTCACTCGCTGATAATCATTCCATTACCTTCGCAGCGTAACTCTCGCCTCTAAAACAAACCCCGTCTATCGCCGCTCTTACGTTTCGCAGCGACCCTAATCCACACGTGTAACATTAAATCCAGACGATCGTTCCGCCAAACGAGATCCATCGGCCGAGCCACCCTCCTCGGCAGTTGTTCATCACGCTGCCGCGTGTCCGACAGGAAAAACGGGAATTCTCCGGGCGTTAATTCCCTCCTCCGCGACGATCGTCAATAATCCACCGGTCCAGCCGCGGGCAGGGGAGCGGCTAATTCGCGTTCTCAGACTTCCATTATCCCGGGGGAGAGGAGTTCTCGGCAGCCCTCCGGTGCCGGTGAAAGCTGGAAGAAAAGAAAAACGCGGGCATCCCGGGGCGCGGGGGGTGGCGGGGGTGGGCGGGCGAAAAAGGGACAGTGGTTGAGCATCGGAGGCCCTGAATAATGGAGGAAGCTGCGTGGAGTGTTGGACGCTTTGGAAAGAGGCAGAGGTGCTCCCGAGGACAGGGGGTGGGGGGGGGGGGGTGGCTCGGTGGTAGGCAGCGTATCCGGGGGTGGCGGCGGTGGTGTTGGTAACGCGGCGTCGAGGCGGTCCAGGGGGGGATGCTGCGAGAAGGGATGGGTTGCCAGGCAACGTACGTCCACCCTTAAACCTCCGTCCAACCCCTACCGCTTCCACCCACCCCCTCCCACCCTCCCCCCTAGCCAACCCTCCGCTCCCTCCATCGTCCCGTGTTTGCCCGTCCCGCGGAGATGAGGACTCGGTCGATACAACCAGCCGTTTTCGTCGTACGCCCGGGAATCCCCCAATTTCCATTACGAGGGTTCTCCGACTTTAAGCCCGCGATCGCCGCCCACCCCCGCCCACCGTTTGCGCCACCGTGGGACACTTAAAACGATTGCTAACCCCGCTTTCTCTCTGGGTATCTGGCTCTCTGTCTCTTTATCCGCTCGTCGTCGATGCGCGAATCGCCACTTGGAACGAAGGATCGAGTTATCTTCGACGGAGTAAGTTCTCCGATGGTTTGGGGAAAGGTCGTGGAGGATCCACTCGATTCGAACGTGTCCTTGGAAGGTATGCGACGGGGAGAGGGTCGAGCGCGACGTGACGCAGGGAACGGATCGAGAAGATGTCGGTGGGTGTGGAGTTCTTGGGAATCGTTCGGGTATTGTAATTTCTGAATTTCTCGGATGCACGAGGGATGTGTGAAGCTGGGGGACCGAGGAATGAGAGGGAAAATTCTAAGGGCCTTACCTGATGGGGGAAGCAGTCGATGGAGAAAGAGAGTTGTGATGGAGAAATGATTGAGAAATGCAGTACGGGGGACAATGATTTTTTTATTTGAAAAGAAAAATTGTATATACACAGTTCAGCGGGGAGATGGTTGCTGTAAGTATCACATTGCCCGGTCGAAGAACGAAACTGTCTACAGGAAGAAGGATAAAAAAATCCGGGAACAATCATTAGCTTAATCCGTTAAATTAACTGAACATTGGTAGGCGAACCCGTTCATGATGCTACTATATAGGGTAAACGTTCAACTGGTTGCGGTACGCTTCGAGCGAGCTATGGAACGAACGAAGGAGAAGTTAAAGGAGCCATGGAACTCGATGGAAAATAATATTTCAGTGTCTACTGACCTGTCTTCTGAAATTGCAACGCGCCGGCCACGCACAACGCGCGACGCGTCTTGGAGTGTCCCAGTTCTCTGATTAGACTCGTAAGTGGAACTCGCCGAATTTGGTCTGCTCTTGGCATTCACCGCGTGCCTTATGAATTTTGAAAAGTTGGCACATGGAAGCCCGCAGTGAACGCCAGGAGCACAGACTCACGCATCTTCCGTCTTCAATGCCGCCGCATCGACCACACATCTCCTTCCCCCGAAGTAATCCACGAAACCCGAGTCTAACAGCTCTGAAAGGTACACTAGCATCCTCAACGTCCCTCTCCATTAGATCATCTCGTCGTACCGTTCGGAGGATCTTCCGCAACGCTGTCTTATCCGAGTATCTCGAAGGAGAAGAGCCACGACGATAAAGAAAACAAGAAAACAAGAAGACAAGACTCGAAAGGAGCCGTGGAATCGTAGCAGTCGTTCAACATCGCGTCACA
Source organism: Andrena bicolor (assembly GCA_960531205.1). Lineage (NCBI taxonomy): Eukaryota > Metazoa > Arthropoda > Insecta > Hymenoptera > Andrenidae > Andrena > Andrena bicolor. The sequence goes on along the minus strand of OY482664.1, from coordinate 47,109,684 downwards.
GTTGGCCGAAGCGTTCACCCTCCGTCACCGTTACGGGCCATAAAAAACCACGATCCCGCAGTAATGTTCCACCGGCGCGTAGTCCACCGTGAATTCGATCTCGTTATTCCGAGGTTTTGGCGCGTCGCGTCCCGGTTGAACGTTCGATAATCGAGAGGCTCGACGACGAGGGGGTGGGAAAAGAGCCGGGGTACACGGGGCGCGTTGCACGTCGCGATGCGAACTGAGCTTGATGAGCGTCGAAACTGTACTATGGAACGATACCACTCGTCCCATTGACCCATGATCAAAGGGGAGGGCGGACGGGGTGGGGCGGGGTGCCGGGGGGCAGGAAGGGGGGCCGCAGGGGGTTCGTCAGTCCCACCATAACTTATTGCTTATTTCGCGGGAGGGTGTACGACCCCGTGATACCCAGGGCCGGGGAGCAGCTGACGTTGGGGTTCCATTGTCTGTAGATATTCGCATAATCAAGAAAGCCACCCCATCCCGTACTTTTTCGCCGCGTGGAAAGGGACATATGGGATGCCCTGACTAATATATATCGACGCCGATCTTGATGGATGTTCTGCCCGGAGGACGCTCCACGACCAGGAGCCGTGTCTTTCCCCTCGGCACCCCCTATACACGGTTCGACACGGCGTGCAACTTTGGAAGCTGCGGGTTTTATGGTCGACGGATCCCTTCGATCGGATCAATTCTGTGGCCAAGGTTCCACGAGCGCGTAGAAATCGCGGGGAAGCTAAATAACACCCCTGCAGGATTATCCTCTTTGATTTTTTGGCCACCGAACGGTTTGAAGGGGGTGTTTTCCGTTTTGGGATATCTTTCTTAGCCTCGAGGCGAGCAACATCTACGCTCGGTCTGATATATAAAGGAAGACCGTAACGACTTTCAAGGTGGAATGTACTCTAGCTTTAACAACCGCCCCTCCGAAAGTGTCGCCACTTAAAAATCCATCGTCGCTGAGCAAAGCATCCCTAGCCGACGGGGCAAAGCGGCTCGTTAAAACGGACACATATGCTCGCGCGGGCGCGCGCGCGTGTATCAGGCGATAAAGAAGATGGTGTATAATGGAGGAACGCGGCGAACTAGGCGGAAGCCCATAATTTTCGCCGCCGAGAGAGGTGACTGGCCGAGCGTGTCTCTCTGGCCGAGTGTCCCAGAAAAGGGCAGGGGTCCGGAGACCGAAAACTCTCGGTCGAAATAAAAAAGGGTGTTGCTCGTTTTAAAGGGCGCGTGTCTGGACGCGAGGGGGGCCCAGGCGCGTGCTCGAAAGCTACAGTCGCCCTAAAGGCCAATTCACATCCGTCGTGCGAGGAAGAAACGGGGGGTACCCGTGGCACAATGGGGCATTCCCTCAGAAGGGCTGGGACCTCGTCTGCCAGAACTGTGGGTCAGGGTTATACCAGGGGGCTGGTGGGGAGCAGAGGGGTGGGGGGTTCATCCATCGATTTAAACCCTCCTCGTGCTGCACCCCCCTCCTCCTCGCCCCCCCTGTCCCCAACATACTACCTCACCCCTGCCCCGATATCTCAGCCTATTAACCCCTCGGACGAGAGACACCCTTGGAGGCGAGGAATTTAATACCCAGCTATTTAAACCTCTGGCGTCGTTGATGTTTAACGGCACGTCGAGACTGTCGTTAATTTTTCGGAAAATTTACGACGCTCGAACGAATGTTTCCAGCTGAGAACGAACGGATTATTCGTTCCAATGATCGGATAAAGTTTTGCGACAGAAATAGTGCAGATGTTGCATTGAGAATCGAGGATATTGCGTATCGGTTGGGGCAGATGATGGCCTGCTTCGTTTTTAGGCGATCCGGCTACTTTGGCGATACCTTCTGGGGGGCATGAAAGTGACGTCTCAAAGGGAAGGTCATCGGAGTGCGAAGAACAGGGGTGTGTAATCGGGCGCGGCGATACGAGACTAATCATACGACCAATAAAATCTCAAGGACGCGAGCATTTACGGTGTTTTCGGTAGTGAGCTTGAGAGTGTTGCGGGAGATATGTTCGAAAACCGAATATTAGTAGAGGAGCATTCTTTTACCATTTTTCCCCCTAAAAGAAACTTGAACTGCCTCGAACTATTTAGAAAGTAACATCAACCCTCCAAAAGGGGATGAAAAGAGCGTTCTTCCTTGATACGTTTACACGAGGAAGTTATCATTTAACCTTTCCAGTACCAAGTTCACAAAGGACAACCCTGCCCATTCAACATCTACGAAGCGGCTCCAGTTGAATGACCATAGAACGAAGAGACGGTACAGAATGTAAGATTGCCCGAGCGAAAAATAGAGCTATCGACCCTTACCACAGACACCCGTCTCGTTATCGTCGCGGCAGCAAGAGGAGGACCTTGAGGATCGACCAGGTCCCTGTCGAGGCAGGATAAGCTGAATGGCTCTATTCTCGCCCGAGTCAGTGGTGTCCTCGTGACGTAATCGAGCACGTGCTCTCCGTTTGCTGCCTTCTCAGGTGGGGTTGAAAACGTCACGGATACCAATCCTTCCCTGAAGGCACGCCCTCTTCATCGATCCTGGCGAACCCTCCTTCATTCATGAGAACCCTGGTACCAGGCCGACGAACCGTATGGCTCTACCTGGTATCTGGAACAAATGAACAGTTTTCACGAGCGGAACAGAGAAACACGGGAGGGAGGAAGATGAGGCAGTGACAGGGAGGGGGGGGGGGTGAAACGCGCGCGAGACGACCCAGGCAGCTGTGTGGTCGTAGGTCAGCAACAGCTTTTCGTCCTGGCTATAAATCCTCACTTTCCACAACCTTTCAGCCTTTCCTCATCCAATTAGAGAGTGTAGGAATCGAACGTGCTGACGCGTAGGGCGCCCTGGAGAGAATAGGATTGCCACTCTCTATGGTTATGGTTGAATGAATCCAAGCTGTGACTTGGATGAGCCAAGGAGCCCGATAGAGAACAGTTCTTAACGGAAGGATATCGGATTTGGGATGCTGCTAAAGTTAATCCAGGTGACGGGGGAGGCTGTCAGGTAGTATAGATCCGTCGCAACGGTTAAGAATTGAATTTCTCTAGTGCAATCGAGCTGTCGAGCAACGCTTCAACGACCGTCGGTTATAAATAGGAGCCCGCTATGAAACCCCCGATCGAGTTCGTCAGCTGATCACATATTGACAGTACGATAAGTTGGCTAGATGGTATCGTTCAATCCTCGAAACCCCTTTCCGAGCAATTAGTCGTACGATATCTCCAAGACTTCTATCTTAATGTAGATGAATTTGAAATATAAAAAGGTCGTATCGAAATATGCGGCAAGAAGTGAGAACTGTTGGAGACTTAATTATTTAAGAGCGTTGATCGATCAGCACTTTAGGTTGTACAAGTCTGAAAGTATGGGGGAAAGGGTAGCTTCGATATTGATATCAGAACGATCGATAGATCTATAAGGATTATCTGACGAAAGATTTTTCTCGTCGCGGCTTTCGGGGTACTTTGGGCGCGATCGGGTGCCCGCTTTGGATGGCGACTGAAAGTCAGTTTCGTGACAGAAAATTACGAAAATGGTAATTAGGCAGCTAGCGGCGACGTGCCGGCAACGGCTTATTCATACTTCGTAGCCATGGCGATCCTGCACTACTGATAAAACAACAGTACACACCATAATGTACTTACGCGGAATAGGGGAACACCTTGTCTACCGGGTGTCAGAGAAATCGGGACGTTTCGCGGGTGGTTACGAGACGGAACGAGAAGGAACGTTAATGGGACATGTGAGGGGAGGTTCATTAGCACTCGTTACCTGATTTTCTAAAAAGTTATATTTATATTCGTCGACAAGCACGGGATATTGTTACGTGCGGAGACAGTGGCCTCGGGTAGTCGAATTATTTACTTTTTATTTGGGAAATGTGTTTTAGAACTCTGGGATAGATAATAGAAGAGAGGGCTGGTCTAATGAATTTTGTTCAATCTGTTACAGTGGACTTTCGTGTTCAGGATCATTTTTTCAACATTAATTTTACGCTTTCTGAGAGCATTAACCAGATGGCAACATATGGTGACTCTATAGAACGTGGATTCTCCTTTTTTTTTGTCGAAATTTATAGTCGCTCATGTGCCGTTGCATTTATCGTCTCGGATGGTGGAACTTGGCGCAAACGATAATGATTTGGAGGTAATTATTTCCAGACTCGAATAAATGACGAATTGCGTGGCGATTCTTTTTTACGATATTATGCACAATTTTCTGAAATGGAACAAGATCAAAACTCGATTCCTTATTTTTACTATTTTCCTTATGGGTAACAAATTGATATGTTATCATTGTCTTATCACATATGATACTTGTACAGGTGTAATAACAATTCGACGACCAACATTAAATTGCCCATGATCGATAATTCCCCCGAAGAGAAACTACGTCTCACGAATCTAGGGAAAAAACTTGCGAGCGCATTAGCGATGACCCTGAAGTAACGCGAATGTCACTCCCTGCTCTCTGGATAACCTTGAACCACCAGAAAATTACGTATCGACAGGAATTCTCACCGAGTGCCACCACCCAGAGAACAATCTCCGCGCTCAAGCATCCCCCAACTCCTACCTCGAACTCAAGACACTAACAATAAGAGAAATTTAACCCAAACGATCCCCCCTGTAGACTGACCTTGAGACCACCGACATTAGAATCCTGAAATATATTACCTGCGAATGAACTCCGTTGCCCCAGAGATCTTCATCCTGAGGTGGCCCGAATCGCCGTTTGGAGAACGGCTCGCGGGCCCAGCGGTGCGGCAGGTCCAGATGACGGAACTCCGGTGAGAAATCTCGGGTGGAAATCCATCGTCGGGGATGACCTGATGGGCGTCGCGTCGCCGTCGGATCGACGCGAAACGGAGCGACGTGGCCGAGGTGGTCGCCGTCGCGATCGACTACAGTGGAGCAGGACGTGTGGACGAAGAAGAAGAAGCAGCAGGCAGAAGAAGAAGAAGGGGGCACAGGAGGATGCGCCGTTTTGTGTCGGGACGGTGTTGTTGGTTTGATGGTCGCGGGACCACTGCGCCCTCTCCGTCTTCGCCCACCTAGCCCTGCCCCTCGATATCAACCCCCAATCCCCCTGCGGGTGCCCCAGGGATCGACTGTTCTCCCTCCCACCAAGCCGGCTCTCGTTTTAGCCCTCTCTGGAATCCCCCACCAGCCCTCCTATGCCGGCGGTTTCCACCCTGGAACGTGGGATGCCGGCTCTGGAGCCTCCCCCCCCTTTTATCCAGTCAGCCCCCTCTCCAGGGGAGAGTACGTTGGTCTGGGCTCGTCGCGAACAGGCTGCCGCGCCGCGCCGTGTCGTCTGTGCCGAAAACCATCGGCCAGCCCAGCCAGGGTGCACGTTCTCTAGTCGTCGGCCCTTTTCCACCCCTGCCGCGCATTTTCCGCGGCCAGACGCGGGGTTGGCGATGCTCGTGATCGTACTGATGGTGGTGCCAGCCGTTTCTCTGCCAGCGGTTTCGTTGCCCGCCTGGAGGATGGCGGAGGTGGTTGGTCGCCGATGCTGGTGGTGGTTGGCCGGATGGCGCGAGCGCGGTTTAATGCTCGTCGCGCAAGCGTCACCCAGAAAATCGAGCCTCGTACACCGCCGCCGTCGCCGACGACGAGCAGCGTGCCCTCTCTGTCTCACCCCAAGGCCCGGCCGCCCTCCGCTATATTACATCCCCGATGCGTTCGTCTCTGTTCGAGGGATGCACGTCCTAACGCTCCTGTTGCCCGTCTTCGTTCAAGGGCGTGCAACCCCCTTCCAGCGTGCAACCTTCAGGGGGAGAGAGAGATCCAGCGGCGGCTGTCCCTTTCGCGCCTCCTCGCACCGTCCTTACTTCCTTCCTTCCTAATTCTTTATCTCCCTTCGACCAGCTACCAGCTTCACTCTCTCCTCTCTCCTCGCATCTCCACCCTTCGCCGCCCAGTCGGCGTACCGCCCGTAATGTGCTCCTCTGTTCCTGCGTTTCCGCGCGCCCCTCTCGCTTTGTCCCAGCATTCTCATCGTCATTCTTCTTTTACCCACGAGTCACCCAGAAACGAGAATCTCCGGGCCGGTGTTTTCGTCGGGTCCCTTCGGATTCTGCCCGCGTAGGGGGGTAAATTTCGGGGTGCAAGGTCTCATCGCTAGCCACCTACACCTTAGGGGACTCGCCCTCTCTTTGGGGAAGGACCTGCTCGTTGCTCGCGCAACATCTCCGATATTGCACGAGCGGACGAAATAGATGGACGATGACGACAGTAATAGCTCGTTTTTCTCAGGCACCTACACTTTTACAGAATATCCAGGCTTTTTCCGCGAGCAGCTCGAAGAACTAGAGAGAACGTGCTGTTTGGAAATATATACTTTTTTTTAAGCTACCTCAAGATTTAAAGGATCGAATGATCGTAAGCAAAGTGTTGTAACGATGCGTTACGACGGGCAATAATTAACCGACAAATAGGAACAGGTGTGCTTCTCGCGAATTTTCCATGCAATTCGTACTATTCGTCCATTATTTCGTATCCTATTCGACGCGACAAAGGCGTCGCTCCTCAATCGACTTTCCTTACCTTGCAATTCTAAAAAAAGCCGCCTTTACACGGCGCGAAGCGAGGTCCTTTGTCGAAGTTTTTGTTCAGCGCGAGAAGACTACGGGCGTCTTGCGCAGCACGCGCAAAAGTATCCGCCGGCAGAGAGGCCTTTTACCGGATTATTTCTCCATCGGGCTGGAGGCGAAAAAAAATTGACTTTGATCCCCCCCCGTTCTGCCTTTGTACGCGGAAAACCGAAACGACTCGTTTACGCCGCGCCATTTCCGTTTCTTGCACTCGGCATCCTCGCGTCGGGGTATTATTAGCGACCTTTTCTTCCTCCCCCTCTCGCAGAGTCGCACAAGAAGCGCGAAATACAAAGGGAACGGGGGAAAATTAAAATCCATTTCCTCGCCAACAGGTAACAGCGCCCCACCCCTTCCAGCGACGTGCACGTCGCGTGCAAATCGGTTAGAAATTCGTTTCCCACGCTGCCGGTGCAAAAAAAAAAAAAAAATCGTACGAAACTCGAGTCTCGGAAGCAATTAGCAATCCCGGCCGCGATTTTCATCGGGAACAAACAAGAGCCGACCGCTCCAAGTTTGCTATCCACTACATTTTTAACCGCTCGTTCCGCCCTATTTCCTCTGCCTTCCCTCAACTTCCTAATATCAATTAGGCTTCGACACACGCTCCGCGGAGCCGAAGCAACGTTCAGGGAGAAAATCTAAGTTTCATCCGGTCGCCCCCGTTCTGCTTCCTCTCGCGAACACTATCGCCGATTGCCCCTCCTCTAATAATCATCTCCACCCACGCCACCCCTCCGTGGGCTCCGCCATCTTTCGAGTTCGAAAGTTCTTTTCCTGTTGGAGATGAAGTTCCCGAGAAGGGAAAGAGTGGCCCTGGAAAGCCTTGCCTCGTACTTCCACCGGATTTCCCTCTTCCCTCCCCTTTCTGCCCTCTCCCTTCCACTTTTCCTTTATAGATCGTTCCCCTGGCGCGAGTACGAAAATTGTGCGTAAACTTTTGTTTCGGCGCAATAAGTCCGTCACGCGACTGAGAGCCAGCGAGCGTCCCTTTTTCCCCGCTCGGTAGCGCGACACAACGCCGCGGAAATTGGAAAATTGATCGGCAATTAGCGGAACGAGGCGATTGCTCGCGGGACTCGGCTGCTAGAATCGGGCGGTGCAATGAAATTAATGCTGCATTCATGCGACGAGTGTCTCCGCGATTTAACGCGCGGCAATGCGAGCGAACCGGAGGAAACTGGCTCTATCTTGTTTAAAGGTGCGGTGCAACTCGTATTTCGCCGATTGAAGAGGCTTGGTATTGGCTCGCGTTCTGCCGCAGCAAAGTTTCTGGATTGTTAACAGGGCGTGATATGGAAATCGCTGTGATTATGTGCACTCTAACATTTCGCCTCTTTGAATGCGATCTAACAATGTTTAGAGGTATAGTTACATTTGGTTGCTATTGGAGGGTCAGGTAACAAGGTTCCCTCAATGGTTTATTAATCATCGATGTGCAGAAAATTGCATTGCGTACGCGCGTGCACTTCGAGGCACACAACCGTGTTATCTGTCACGAATATGTGGGCATATTGGTCGAGCACTACACTGAGCAATTAACTGGTAGTTGACATGGCCACTGTGTAAACCAAAGGCACGCGAGGGCAGCGACTACGTAAATTTGGAGACGGAAGGGCAGTCCATTATTAAATACTCGTCCGACATACATGGGACTTTGAAAAATTCTTCGCGGATGTTATGTGGCCAGGTTAAAGAATTTAAAGGACGAGCAGCGGGCAGTAGCCTCTGTTTACGAAGTAAATTCGATGGACGAACCGGTCGGACGTAACGGCGATTAATTATTTTTAATGGCAGAATTTAATGGGTACATTGGGAGCGATTAATGGCCCCGTCGATAACGAACGGGAATATTAACATCTACTGTAAACGTTTCCGTTAAAAGTGTGATAATCGCTGTCGATTACGCAATGTTGCGTGAAATGAATTGGATACCTTACATTCATTTATATTGATGGCATTCAATTATTGCGCGGTCCGATGCCTAGATTGGCGGTAAGTAGTATTGGACACTTGTTGGTCAGACGCAGGCGTCTGGTGATGATCGAGTGCTCGTCAGATCTACTTTGTTGTCGGAAGATTTCTCCGATGCCATGCCCATATCCATTGCGAGTTAATTATGTGAAGACTAATATCACTTGCACACATTTTTCCACTATTTTTCATGCATTTCTCGAACACCGACAACGGAGAATCGAGGATCTTATGTAGCATCGCATTGGCATCTAAAGATTCCCAAAACTTGTCGAGTTTGAATTGTTAAAAATACAATTGTAGGCCGTAAAACGCGGTGGACAACGCGCTTTTCCTTCCTCGAGCGGAGGGAATCACGATCACCGGGATTATCTCAATCGCGCAGGATTGTGGGCATCGATTCGAGAAAATCGAATCTCGAGAAGAAGAGCCTTGGGAACCATAAAATTGCGAGCCCGAGGTTATCAGTGAGTGTCGTAGACGTCGCGTGGCTGTCTAATAGCCAGCCGCTGTTACAGAAGCGGAAACCTCGTGTCACCTGCGGAGAGCCAACAGGATTTGTGTGTCTTGAGGATCAGGGACACGTTGATGATAGGTCAACGGACATGCAGAGGTGAACCTGGTCTCAGTTTGCTACTGGGAGATCGATCTTTGTGGTCTAGATACCGTAGAGTTAATGACACGTCGACTTTGAGGGATCTTCTCAAATACAGCCAGTCACTGTTCACGATAGTTCTTCGGGAACAGATTTGTGTGTCGCTGTAGAAGACCGAAGAACAAAGAGTTGAACGCGAGTCAATTCTTTAGGAATTTTTAATTTCTGATCGAATTATGAAAGCTGTCGCTCGTGCAACGTGTGTTCCCCAACGCGGTGGGCCGCCCTAGCGCGATCGGGAAACAGAATTTTTGCCAAAGATCTAGCGGAAAATGGAGATTGGTCACCGAGCCGGGCTCACCGTGACCGTTGGCTCCGTTCCAGCCGACCTCCGCCTATCATCAAAGGGATTATTTTTTATGTTTGAATTAAATTGCCCGAAGCGACGAGCGTTATCGACGTTGGCAGAGGTGATGATTGCCATTCTAAAAGGGAATTGGCCCACGTTTCGGCCAATTTCGAACATTCACGTGCACCCCTCCCCGCCCAAGTCCGTGTGTTTTGTTTCCTACACTCCCGTCTATTTTTTCACCCGATCTTTTTGTTCCTCCCCCGGCGGGTCAAACACGCCGCGCACGGGTTTGTCGCGTTTCGAATGGACAGGACGCGAAAATTACCCGCTCGGCCAACGGTCATTACGGGCTAATATCGGACGGCCGCGATTCATTAGTAAAAGGTCCTGCGTATTTCATGCGCGCGCACGGTTGAATAAAATTTCATCCGCGTTACGGCTGATATATGAATCGAATCTGCTTTAAACAGAACCACAGTCTCCATTATTCTCGCGGAATTGGAAAATGCTCGTGCGGATAAAGTAACTCTGGGCGTATGTCACGAATCGTCGACAGTGTTTGACCTTTTATCGATGGAGATATTAATCTCTATCGCCAGAGTAACTCGGAGGCTTTCGCTCGTTAGGATAATCTTTATGCATGTCAGTAAACAGCCGCCAACGATATAGGCTGTCTATTCCTCCCAGAGTATTTTTGAACGTGCAATTAAACAGGAATCAAAGTAATCAGAGGACCGTCCACTGGAGCGTTTTAAATAAAATCCAGCTTATCTTACGAAACACTTGGGGCCCACGCTGCTTCGTCGAGCAGCACGCGGTTCCCTCGAAGAATGAAATCGTCGCAGGCGAGCGGAGACGATCCACGGGGACAGAAATTTGTTACCTGCACCATTGGCCGGCGATCGAATGAGAAATCCAGCTTCACACCCAACCGGGCTGGCGTTCGATCGTAAAAATCGAGGGGAACGAGGCTGGTGGTAACCAGTGGGTGGCTCGACTGTTCACGGGGCCAGGAAGCCGGCCAGCGGCGTGGCAAAAACAAAAACATGTGGCCCGGTGTTCTGTGTGCGTACGCAATCTCTTAACCGGATCTTTTGGGCGGGTGAATGAAGCTGAAGGCTGTTGATAGTAGGTACACAGCGTGGGTCGATAGAATTCGGGCCACGGCCTCCTTGCGAGAGACCGTCAGGGCTAGTTTCCGTCGAGCTGGTGCGAGAGGAATCCCTGTAGGGGTGGGGGGTTAGGAGAAGTAAGTGGGAAGATAGAACGGGGCGAAGATCGCGGCAGGGGGTCGAGGAGCCAGGAAGAAGGGCGCGGAGGATGGAGGAGGACGACGGGCCGCCTATTCCCGGTTCTGCCGCGGAGTGAAAAGACACGGAAAACCGACGAGGAAGCTGCCACTCGTCGGAAGGAAGGGGAACGAGGCAGAAAAAAAAAACGGAAAAGAAGGGAAAATGGTCTTAGGGTTGTGGAACCGGAGAGGGGGCGACGGACGATCGCCGGGTGAAGGGTGTGGGCGGAAGAGGGGCGAGACTAGGGAAGAGTACTACGGAGCGTCGAATGGAAAAGAGATCAGGGAGAAAAAGAAACAACGGAGGAAAAAAGGGGGTGTACGCGGTAACGGTGGTGGTGGAAAACAGCGTAACGGGAGGGTTGGAAGAAGGAGGAAGAGGGCATCGGTATTTCGAGAGACGGACACGCGAACGAGAAGGAGCAAAGGGGAGAAAGACGGGCGGAGGATCGCGGCTGTTGGCGGAAATGGGACAGAGAACGCGAGGGGTTGAAACGGGGGGGGGGGGAAGCAGCGCGAGCCAGTAAATAGGGGGATTGGAAGGGAAAGAGAGGCGCGGGCTGGCGAACAGAAGAAAGAGAGCAGGGATGCTGGGGTCGCTAGGCAACCCCCATGAGCCGCTCGAGGTGCACCCTCGGTACACCCTTATTGCCTTTCCAATTTTGGTGGTTCCCATGCACCTATTCCCCCTCCGTCGACGTGGACAACCGATACCGACTGTCAAGGCTGCATTCGGAGAGCCCGTCGTTTGGGGGAATCGATAAAATTCTGGGGCCCCCCTCGATTCAACGTCACGGGTTCGCGATGAGAACGCGAGAAACTCGCGGTCCGGGGTAATGAGCCCGAACAACCGGATAAAGCGAGTTCTCCACGGCGTTTCTGCAACGGTAGCGTTACGCAACGATATAAATAACCATTCGACACGCCCTATCAAACGGGACATTTTCATCCCCCGACATCCTTTCGAAACATGAAAGAAAATAATGGAGGCACTTGAACGGCTACAGCGAGGCTGCACAGAAGAATTCCCAGTCGAACGTCCGAACATTTTACATATCATTTCAAGCGTTCCCCAGCTAATAGAGGTGTCAGCCCGCGGAACGGGGTGGAAGAAATTGGAAAAGCAGATCGAGAAAACCCCAGTGGCGTGCTTTCGTTTCTTTCCTGGACGTGGTTTCTCGGTCACAGTACGTAGCCGCGACCACCGATCCCATGGGGAAGAGAGGAGAGGGACGATAGAGGGAAGATAGAGAGTGAGAGAGAGAGAGAGAGAGAGAGAGAGAGGAGAACCGTGGAGGAAGAACGCGACGGAGAGAAAGAGAAGAGGGTTCCGCGCAGTCGAGTTCGTTCCGAGGGTGAAAATCCGTCGGGACGACTGGCGTCACACTGTCTAGCTCCATCGTGTGCGGGACACCGACCTCCTGATTGGTCACGGGGGGTGATAAAATTTGGGATCAGCTGTAGGTTGCCGGGGAACCACGTCGACGGATCGGCAGGAACAGCACCGCGTATCGTCGCGGTCTGTGTGGTAAAGAAAAACACTCGAGGAAATGACGTCTCCCGGTGTTTCCTGTTCTCACTGAACGCCGGTAAACGACAGAAGATGATGCCTCCCCCGTCGCCGACCACCTCGGTTGAACCCTTTCTACCCCGATCTTTCGCCGGGGACAGGTGCGCCCCCGTTCAGCTTATAGACGCTCAACCCTTGGTCGTTCCTTTAACCCCATTGTGCCGCTGGAATTTTCGACGATGAGATTTAAGCTTCAATAGGTGGAATCCAACCCCTTGCGTACCGAATTAACTTGTCCATTTCTTGTCCATTAATAAATTGTCCCAGCTCCTAAGGCCACTGCTGCTATCGAAGGGGTGGAAAGTTGAAATGTACCGTACAGACCGTTTCCCAACATACTCGAGCGGTTATGGTAGACGGATGATCGAGTTTTTACCTGTCTTCGGGAAAATAATCCGGCGGGGGTGCAGAAAAAGGCAGCGATGCAAATGGTACTTTTCTCGCGATGGAAAAGACTGTATGTTCTGGGGGACGAAGACGGCGGGGGGATATTTGCCGAGTGTTTCACAGTGGGAACTCTCAGGAGGGACATATATAAGTGGAGGAGGAAAAAAAATAGAGCCGAGATCCACCGTCGTGTTCCATATAAATTACGCGCTTAACCGAGGATTCGATTAACGAGGCTATAAGCGGCGCGAAACGGCGGATAAAGACGCGGCGAGTTTTTAATGAAATTAAAGGGAGGTTAGAGAGCTACGGTTAGAGGCGTCATCTGCGTAGAGCAAATTGTCGGTTTAATCCGTCGGGTTTCCAGATGGAAACCAGAGGCCCTTTCGATGTGCCACGCGGAACGCATCAAGGCGGGGCAGAGAAATATCAAAGGAACCACATTTAAATGCGCAAATCCTTGATAAATTAATGTCCAAAACTGCTTTCGCGTCCCTGCCGCATCTCTTCCACCGGCTGTAAATCGGTCCGATCAGAATGACCGGGGACAATCCGCTAAATAAGTCCGCGATACTGCGATATCAATTTCCATTTACCAACGCCCGCGTCTGCGTAATTTAATTCGCCGCTCGAAAACATCCTCGAGCTCCACGTGTTCCCGCTCCGTTCTGCTCGGCTCGTCGGCGTCTAAGGGTGGCCGCGGCAACGCTGCCCCTTTTCACTGCGACTCGGATTTAATTAAACGCCCCGCTTTCGGCCGGAAATAAGAAATAAAGCGAAGAATGTTGCGGGAAAGACGGGGATCTACGAGGAAGCTAGGTGAAATTAGAGGAAGAAGCGCGTAATCGATGATATAAAGCGTAGAAAAAGAGGAAGTGAAACGGAGAGGGGTCCATAGAGGGGGAGGAGGGGTGCGTCGGAGCCCTTTGCCCCTTTCGCGCCCATACATCGATCGATAATGCGATCCGGCGAAGGGTGCACCGGACGAATCGCAGAAATAAGGGCTGCCCTCTCTCTCTCTCTTCCATTCGCATCTCCCACCTTTTTCTTCGTTATTCCTCTCTGTACCGTGTTTTCATCTTCGCGACTCCACCCTCACCTGAGCGAAGGTAGACGAAAGGTGTACGCCAGCCAGCCAGGCAAGGTTACTCACTTTCCCCCGATGCGTACTACCGCGGATGCTGCGTGAGTATCCGCTGGTGTACGCCCGTCTACGTGCACGACCGGCCGCGTGTACGCCCGTGCGTGCACCCCCGTCCGTGCACGGCCACGCGGGCTAGGGGTGGTTGTGAACGTAGAAGGAGAAGAGTGTAAAGAGCGGCACACCGATGGGGTATACAGGGGAGATCGGTTCTGATGCCGTCGGTGTTGGTGATGGTATCGAAGGTGGTGTTGGTGGTGGTGGTGGTGGGTACCGAGTACAGTGGTGGCGATAACCATAGAGGGGTTGCAGATCGATGGAGCAGTGACGTCACAGGGAGCGGGAAGCTGCGTCTCCATGGTGACCGCCAACGGACCCGGCAGCTCTCTGTGTACGGTTCGACCAGCGAGCTTGAAATTTTATTAAATTTCATTTGTGCCGTTCTTCTTGCTCCTATGTTTCCTCCCTTTCTTTCTCTCCCTCACCCCCCCCCTCTCTCTCTCTCTCTCTGTCTCCCCCTGCCGTCGTCCTGTCCCATTCCGACCGCGGCTTTTGTCCTCGTCCCGCTCTTGAACGGCCACTGTTCCCTCGCCCTCCCCCTCCAGGCTCTCGTTTTATTTTCGACACTTCCTCGCCGCTTTTACGCGGCCCAAGGAAAAACGACGTTTCGCTTGTAAAAAGGGGGAGGAAAAAATGACACGGCACCCGGTCGACCACCGAAGGGATGAAGAATCGGCCCCAGCCGCTTTAAGAAAGGAACGCGTGCCCTTTCTTCTTAATAACACGCCTTTCACCCGCCTTGTTTGCGTTTCAAGAGTGGCCCCGGTCAACGTTAATAAATAAAGTAAATGGATTACAACAGCGTGTATCGAAACCAGGTTACGATCGTCGACGATTCTTTTGATTTTCGTTCTCCGATCGTTTTCGCCCCTTCGATGCCACTTTTCTCGCCGACTCGACTTCCCTCCGTCGCTGGAAGCAGCCTCGCTTGGGATCTGAACGATACAAGGGATTCCGATTAGCCTTTGATCCCGCGCTAGCCGCCATTATTTCTCCCGATGACACGTTCCTCGAGGCACAGCCGTGGCGCGGAGATGTAAGAAGAGGAGGAGAAGAGGGGCACGGCGGAGGAAAGCGTCAGTTAATCTTCCTCCTCTTCGTTAATCTTCGAGCCGAGAGAGAACTTCTTTTTTGGCACCAGTAGCGAGTCCTCTTTCGCCCCCTTATCCCCGTTGAATTTACGAGCGAAATGATGGAGAGGGTGTCTCCTTGTGTTTTCCATGGCAAACTCGCGGCGAAGTTCCGCCGGTTACCGCCGCTGGAAGTTTATCCTTTTCCACCCCCTAACCCCGAGATCTGTCCTGTGTACCGTGGTAAGGAGGTCGTTGATCATAATCAAGAGACCTTCCCCGAGCATTCGTTTTAATCGGCCACTGAATTTCGAGTATCCTCGCGAGTTCGTAATCTCTTTATCCTTCCGGGGCGAAATTCGGGGGGGGTTGTTTCTTTTTCTCCCGGTTCACTCTCGGGGCGTTGAAGTTTTCGGCGCGGGCGAAATTTTCAAGGCGAAGGGCAGCGTTGAAGTGTTCGGCTAAGAGTGCCCTGGTTAAGGGCAGAGAGATTAATCTAAGTTCGGGCATCCCGGAAAGTTCTAAGCGCTGATGCGGCTCAGTATTCCGATTTCACGCAGTTATGATCTCGCCCAAGTTTCCACGGGAAACGGGGGCTGCGCATCGACGAAGGCAGCGCCAGTTTCAGCCAAGAATCATCAATTAACCTGCTCGACGACCACGATGACCTTTTCTCTCTCTATCTCCGCGATAGCCACCCTCTTCTCCTATCATTCTACTCTTCCTTTTTCCCTACCACTCCGTCGTTGCTCTAATTACTCCCGCGCACTCCCGTCCTCGTCGTCGCTTTTGCGGCGCTGAGATCGCGCCATCGAAAAATCTCTGGGCGAAGTTTGGAGCACCCACCTCCCCCCCCCCTTGTTTCCGTGATTAATTTCAGGGAACGAGGGAAACAAGACCACCGCGACCGCCACGGTATTATGGAAGGGAAGAAAGTGAAAATCAACCCTCTTTCGGCTACCTGTCTGAGGCTGTCTCATTACCACACCCTCCTTTTCTTTCCATTCAGCGTGACGTCACTTTAATTGAGTTGAAAACTGTAATTCCGGCCGGCCGCGATGGGAACGGACGGGAAAAGGGTGGAAGGAACGTCTCGGGAAAGCTGGCGATTTCGACGAACGGCGAGCCGTCGACGCGACCTTCCCTGTTTCTCTTATTCCTTCGTCCTTTCCTCCTTTTAATTCGCCACCCGCGACAAGGTGGAGGCTCCCGATGACTCAGAGAGATAGAGCCGGCGAAAATGGAGCGGCGAGCGTCTGCTACGAGTGATTTACATCCCTCGCGTGCTTTTCACCGTATAAAACCGAAATGATCAGTCCGATTGAATTTGTTCATCCGGCGCCCTTCACCCTCGTGCGTCACGCTGCCAACCAAGGAGCGCATTACGAGCAACGAGACACGCTATTCGGACAGCGGGCTGCAATTTATCCGGTTCGACGTTTAGAAGGACGCGAGCGGAGGCGCGCGTCGCGGGACGAATGCGATTTCGGGGGCCCCGCAGAGGCGAATTTGAATAAACTACGCCGCGACGAGAGCACTCTGGTCGGCCTGTAATTGCTGGAAATTCCTGGTCGACCGAATTCCATTAAAAAATAATTAAACCCGAGAGGAAATCATATTTCAGGTTGACGAGGATGTCAATCGATCGGTAAACTGCCCCGATGTGAACGACCGTAGAACACCGCGCTCGCGAATGCTCAGATATTTTTCCGCGGGTGTGACGTTGGATTTATCGGAGACGTGGTAACGTCTAATTTCGGACTGTGTGTCTGGGGTAGTTCTAAATTTGAAATCAATTGTCGCGAACCCCGTTAGATCGAGGGGCAGCTGCGATTCACCCGGAGACGTTTACCACTGAAAATGAGAAACCCGGAGACGATCGCAACAGCACGGATGATCGCTGGACACGTCGATTAATTCGTATCTGGCCGAATTTGGATTGTGTTTCTGATGGCACCGCGCCGTCCCACCCGTGCCAGCTGCGAGAAAAGAATAGTCACCCCGATGTCGAATGCCTAGCTTAATATTCCACGACTGCTGGAAGAATGGCTGCGAAGATTGTCTGGAATGAAACGATGCTACTAAATTAGAGGGTCGAAATCCATTTGCTTCCTAGGACCGGCAAAGCAGGAGTATTTCGTCACTCTTCGCGAGGAAATAAAAACGTAAACGATTTCCACTAGGAACATTATCATATACAAGGTTAGATCCGAATATTCTAAGAAAAAGGAGCAAGGTGGCGATAGAGTTTCGAGTACAATATCCATAAAAAGAACACTCCAACTGAAATCGTCACCTACCAACGTCGCAATCGAGAGCCTCGGTGTCCGAAGCCAATTACAGACTTCGAACGTTTTACGCCCCGTCATTAAATCCCTAATTAACCGCGCCCCGCCGCGCTAGCGAGCCCGCGATTGTTTTCGAGGATGACCCACCGAAAACGGCGCGATAATTTTTGCGATCACTGTACCGAGAGCCCGCGCCGGGCAGAAGCGGGGTTGCCGGGGGAGGGGAGGGGGGATGGATAAAGAAAGAGAAAGAGGCCGAGTCACAACCCCAGAAAGGGGAGAGGCGCGTATACATTCAGCGGATAAAAGAGAAAGAAAGAGAGAACGAGAGGGGGAGAGTGGATAGAGGAGCAACGAGAGAAAGAGAGAGAGAGAAAGGGTGGGTGGGACGAAGAGGTAAAGGGCCGGAGGGTAATCGAGAAACGAGGTAGGAGGGAAAGAGAAGAATGGTGGTAGAGAAGGAGGGTATACGAGAGAAACGGCAAGGATGGAGCGGGACGGACGAAGGGGTGGTTGGGTTGCCGGTGGGGGTGGCTGGGTGTCGAGGGGGTGTGTTTGGTCCGGGAACTCACGGTGATGCTGTATTGATCCGAGTGCACGAGCGGAGCTAAAGTAAGCCGAGGCTGGCAGAGCGTTGCCTTGGCAACCTCCCTCATCCCTCAGGACTTTCCACCGGTCGCGGACCAGCCCCTCGCACCGAAAACCACCCCCGTACGAACCTGGCGTTTCTGCGCGCCTATATTCCTCTCTCTCTCTCTCTCTCTTCTTCTCCCTCGCTACCTCACCCCGTCCGATCCGCTTCTCCGTTCCTCTGGCCTCTCTGGCCCCTCTGGCCTCTCTCTGTCCTCACCAGGTCGATCTATAGGTGTTAAACGAACGCCTGGTTTCGCTATCTCGTTCTCTCCCGCTACCTCGCGTCTGCCCCCCCTCGTGTACCACCCTGGATTTCGTTGTGGACGGAGGTTTGTACGTTCTGGGCGTACGCGAAAGATCCTTTTTCCAGTCGCGCGCACGTAGAATCGCTCCTTCCGGGGTCTTCGACACGTATCTTTTCCTTTTGCCTTTCGAGGAAATAATCTCGTCTATCCAGCGGCCGTAGCCGCCCTTCCCTGGTTACCGTCTATACCCGTTACTCGCCGTTGTTGTTGTTTCCTCGAACTCGCCCCAAGGCGCGGGACCGCGGGATAATTGCAGGGAATGTCATGTACCCAAGCCCCATGGATCGGTCGCTGGTCCTTCGCGCGTGATTGGCTTTCGCCGGGGCGAGCTTCGAGTGGAAGTTGGTAGCGTTAAAGTATGACGCTCGTGGTTCGGGATACGGAAATTCAAGCATTAAGTTTAGAGATTGTAGGTTGTTTTTTGTAGTCTCAGTATTATGTGACACAGGGTGGGTTCTATCCGCCTGAATTTTGATTCCATACGCGCTGGAATTCATCTACATCCTGCTCGAAAGAACGAAAGTGAGAAATGTCAGATACCAGATCGTATTATCTCGGAAAAGTGCGACTGTTGGACATCTCGCGTACTTGCAAGATAAATGTCCGCCGCTTTCCCGACTGCCCGAAATTCGAGAGACTCCTCCGTCGAACGAGTCGTTTACGACGGAGGGTGCTCGACCCAGAAAGATTCTGTATTTATTTTGCCTGAAATAGGAAGCTTGCCACGCAGAATTTATCGACTGCAGTCGTCGGGGCATAAATTCTACTCTATTCGTTGTCACTATGCAAGAGAAATTTATGGGGATGCAATGCAAATCTATGGCGCCTGAATTTTACTATCCGCACCAACTCTTATTCGTAGCAAAATGCTAACGACAGAATTCTGCTAGTTCTCCGAGCGCAGGAGAACTCCGGAAAAGGGATGCTAGATGAGGGTGCAACTCCCACAAACTCCTTAAACAATTCCAGCCTTCTCTCTACGTATCACAGCCCCTATTTCTGTGCCAAAGATTCGACCACCTCCAGAACAGTTGGGGTCGGAGAGACTGCAACATTATGCCGGATTGCGTACAGTAAACACTTCGGGCAGAAGTAAGACCAACCCCCCTAGCAGCTACTATTTCTATTAGAAGGGATGGATCCGCCGTATGATTCAGACGCGAGGGATGTCACGGTTGTTCGATATTCTAGCAGACGGCACTTCCACGCGAATCTCAATAAACCAATCCTACATATTCGCCACTTTCCAACCACCCTGTATACCGTATATTTTGGGAAAACAAAATATGCCAAAAAACAGAATCTTCAAATACCTACAATCGCAGACTCCTCGCAGGCTCGCGTGGATTTCATTCACTCAAAAATTCTCTGGCCCTCGCGAGTCCGCTTTACATATGGTTCGGTGCCAAGTGTAACGTCGTTGATTTTTCCCCGATACTTTGAAATTCTGAATGCATTTCCGTAGCGAAATCCTCTTCATTACGATGTGCGCGATCATACCAGTGGCCCAGTGTTCCGTTCCAACTCAGAGTACCTTCGGGCATGTATAAATTACTCCCCCCAGTAGGTAGATATTTAAACAGGAGTCCATCGGGAGGAGGAATGGAGCACAGAACTCCCGCATTTTCCCAATCACAAAAGGACGAAAAAAAAAAAAAAAACTGGGAGGGATGATATTCGAGTTTATCGATTCCCGATGTTATTTTTACCGTGAAACTTCGGCGCGTGTAACACGTAGAAAAAGACCAGGAAGAAGTTGAGGAAAATCCTCTGTTCCTCGCTGCCGATTTCACGGGCGCGCCTCGTTTCCGCTCGGCATTAATTAAAACGAAAACAGGATGGGTAGGGAAAAAAAAATGTTTCTCGCCACGGTGAAAAATTCCCATTGTTCCGTGGGCAAAAGGCGGGCGATACAGAGTTTTCGTCGAACGTGTTCGTTGCGAATGACAACCACCACCACCACCCCCCTCACCCTCCCTACCCCGTGTGTGTCGTGCACACGACAGATGCAACGGACAATATGGCGCGACAGTGTGCGCCCGTAGTCGGTTTTGATTTCGGGCGTTATTATGCCCACGGTCAGGTATAACGCACGCGGTGAAACGTGTCAGCCGTCGATCCGTCGTTATTTCGTGCACCATCGCCGGGGCTCTCTGTTCCCCCGTTCGCAAAAATTGATCCGCAACGTTACGTGCGACCGTGCCCCTAGCTGGCTGATGCACACCGCGCTGCATTTCCGCGCGCCCGCCCGCCCCAGCCCATTTATGAAATTTTCTGCATCCCTTTTGTCCGCGCACTTCGATCCCTATTCTTCCTGTCCTTCCTCTCGATGTTATTTCGGAATTTGCCTTCGCCTCGTGGGTGAAATCACGAATATACGTTGGGACGAGACGAAGGGTAGGATTTCCAGGAGGAATCCCCTTTCAGGGGATCACGCGAAAGTGCGACGGTTCGAAATACCTTCAAAGCCACAGCAGCTGATAAATGCTCTTATCGCAAGACCCGAAGTGTCCCATGGGACATTACGAAACTCCCTATTATCGTCTATACTCGGGCAAACTGTTATAGCATAACTATTATACTCCTCGCGTGGTACGAATTGCTTCCAAACAATTCTCTGTATATCGTGAAACGACAATCGGCATGGTGGCTGATGCCAAGGAATCGAGCCACCTCAGATGAAAGCGGGGAAACGTCCGAGTGGCGGCCGAGGAAAAACCGCGTTGCAACCCTGCGAAGGACGAGGATCCCTTCCCGATCCATCTGGGCATCGACCTAACCAGATGGTAAGAAGCAGATGTAGCATCCGTTGTGAAACTTAGCCGGGCGTTCGCCAGGGTTCGCCAGCCGTTGGTCCAGGCCAGCATCCCCCGCTCGACGCTGCCTCGTCCTGTCGGTGGCGGCTGGAACTACATTTGGGGTTGCACCCGGTGCACCCTCTGCGCAGGACATCCGCGAACAATAGACGCGTGCGTGTTCTCCTCGGAAGTATCCCGTTCGTGGGCGATAATTTCGTTAAGCCGAAACGTGTATCGGCCGCGGTGATGCTGAAAAGAGAGATCAACGCTAACCGGCGCCAGGGAGACACGCGGTCAGGTTGAGTAACCACGGCGAAGAAAAGGGGTGGGCGGAGGAAGATCGGCCGGTGGACGCGAGATGAACAGCTGGACCCCCTAACTCCCTCGCGCGAATGGAACATGGCTGTGATTAGCGTCGCCCGTGGTCGTAAACAGTGATTTATGTACGCCGCTCGGGGTTGATGGGAAGACGCATCGATTCGCAAGATAACAGCTAAAGAGAGGTTCGATTGACTGGAGCTGGTGGCGATTTCGATTAATACACGGAGGAAGAATCTCATTGGAGGGATGGCTTGTTACGCGGTGGTGCGGAAAAAATTTTGCTGATCCTCGCTGCATTCGGAGGATCCTGCGCCGTGCATGAACGGGCGGCGGAAGGCAATTTTTGGGTAAGTATCGCGGTTGCTATTGATTAACCTACGCGTATCCGATATTCACGCGTGGGGGATGATAATCGAATCGGTGATTTTCACGCGCTTCGCGCAGTTACCTGTGCAGGTGGATTCGTAGCGATTGCGGCCGAAGGTGGGGGACAAGTGCAGGTGAAGCTGAGACGAGTATCGTTTGAGACATGAGGTCCTATGACGGTGAGAGCAGCTCGACGGAGGACGACGACAGGAGAGAGGGACTTCCCGAGGCGCATCTCCAGCAAGGATCCTGGCAGCGATCCGCCTCGCATCCCACATGGGCCTGGGAGCATCGCGCATCTGTGGGTGATAATACTTGATCGCTAACAATTGCATCGGCTTTGAAATTAAATTTCTATGATCAGTGGAACGACAGGCACATAATGTTGCTTTGATTCCGAGATAATGCTAAGACATTAAGCACTTCGACGATGCGTAGGTGCTTGGGAACCAGCAAACGAGAATTAGCTCGTTTTGTAAATAGCAGCGAATCGAATACGTCCCACTAACTGATCGAGTGTTACGAACGTAATTGGACTTTGCAGCACCCGTTACCACCGCAATCCACAGCATCTCTCGAGTCCATGTACTCCGTGCCGGGGGCGTCCCACCCTAGCGTTTCCGCTCCTCCAGCTGGCTACTCATCGGAGCACCCTCAGAGCGCACCTGGAAGGAGGACTCCCTTGGGTGCCGTTGGCCTCGGTGGTTTCTATTTTCAGCAGCAACCGCAGCCCCACGCTTCCTCGAGCGCTCTGTCTGATGAGAACCGACCAGGCCACGAAAGGTATATTAGCAAGTCTCTCTAACAATTCTATTCCCCAGGACCTGATGACTCTGTGGTCGCACAATGACCATACCTCTCGACGTAATACCGAATTAATTAAACACGACGAGAGTTCTGCGTCCGGTTTCCAGACCAGGAGCGTCCCGATTGAACTGCCCGCCGAAATCCAAGTCCACTAGACAGGGGAAAAGCATGCGACTGAACATCAACGCGAGGGAGCGCAGAAGAATGCACGATCTGAACGATGCACTTGACGAACTTCGCTCCGTCATCCCTTACGCTCATAGTCCGTCCGTGAGAAAATTGTCCAAGATTGCCACGCTCCTTCTGGCAAAGAATTACATTCTGATGCAAGGTGACCTGCGGCATATTATTCGTCCTCGAACATCCCCGAGTATCTCACCTACTGCCACCCAATTCATTTGCTCACGAACGATTGCCTTCGTCTAGGAAACGCTCTAGAGGAGCTCAGAAGAGTGATAGCCGTTCTGCAGTCACCCCACGCTCACACCACCGCCCTGCCGCCCACGCCTGTCTCCTACGACCTCCTGCACGGCTTCCCAGGCAAACTGTTCCAAGGTGTGCAGGACATGCAGGGACTTCCTACCACCGAGCATCACAGCGTCACAGCAGGAGGACCTCCGAACGACGGCGCTGTCACCAGCGGCGAATCGAACTAATCATTCGAGCCTTTTCTCTCTTTGATTTAGGTGTAAGATTCACGCGAGAGTGTTTGTAGAGGGGAGGCGGTAGACGTGTCGGAAGTATCCAACTATTTCATACCAAGGCTAATTAGCGTAATATGATAAAGAGGGGACGGATAGTAATTACTTTTAATATCCACGAGATGTTTGCGGAGATTGCGGAGTTACGCTGGGGAGGGCTCGGATGAGAAATCTGACGATCGTATTAGAAATGTTAGCCGGTAAGTTTCGAACACCGAGGCCACTTGTTGATAAACGGCCAAAGTATTGGCCGAATAATTAACAGGTCCTCGGGCACACTCTGTTACGAGTTCGATAAACAATGAGTCAATATTTGCGATAGGCGTTACTAAAGATGAAAGTCGATGAAAGTACTAGCGATTAACGATTTAAAATTTACGGTCTATGATTACTAACACAGCAATAAGCGACAGCACGTTTCTGTCTCTGGTGAACGGAAAGCTGATTCCTAACGAGAAAGGCGGCCTTAATAGGCGAGTCCTTTCAGAGAATTTTTTTCTCCCTTTTTTTTCTATTAACAAGAACTGCCAGAGAGAGAGATGGTGTATGGATGAGGAACGAAACTTCCAAATCCTGTCCGTCAACGCGATAGTCAATATAGCATGTGATACATGTCGAGATATTATATATATATATATATATTATATTCTAGTCATACAGATCTTAAATATTCATATACATATTATATACATATATAGATTATATATATATATTTAATAATTCGAATTGAGCCATCGATCGTATAACTTATTTATATACATAATGCGTTTATTAAGAGTTTACTACGATGTGCCAAGAGTTTGTCCACTTCTTTCGCAGGAACGTGCGAAATAACAGTCGAAGGGCGAGATTTCGTGAATTTAATAATCAATTTAATTTATAGAATTTTGCTCCTTGGAATTTTCGCCCTTCGATAGGCCTCTACGAAGGAGCGTTGCGAAAAAGTCCCACGGCAGCGTTCTAACGTCAAGCAATAACGATTCTTATTTATTTGTATGGGATTTCCAATGACGGCGATCGTTAAGTAACAATAAAAGCGTGCGGATATTGCTGACGACGGGTGAACAGACGAGAATGTTTGTTGTAGAGTGTAGATATCACTGTTTAGTGCTCGAATAAAATCTATTTAAGAAAGTTACGGATCGAACGGATGCTCTGAGAGAAGATCGTAAAATTTTATTACAATATCAGCTTTGCAGAGGGACGAGCCTCGAAAAAGTATAATACCGATTGGTGTTCTATCAGAGTATTCGTACTACACGACTTGAATTCGTGGGAAGGCGTTAAAACGAGCCCACGTACCGATAACATTCTTTTTTTTAAATAATATAATAGTATCAGAGTGCAGTATCGTGCGAAATTTCCGATCTCTTCGCCCGCGCCAGCTGGTGTCTTATTCTTAAACAACGAGGCCCAAGTTCATCGCTGAGCTTGTGGTTTTTTGCTTTAATCTGACGCGAAGATATCGGAAGCATGCTTCACTCGGAACTAAATTTGTCGGCTACTTTAGGAACAGTGAACGCGATACTCACCGTGCCATCGCCGCGATTGCCGAGGCAGCTGAAAACACAAGAACGTCGCTCACAAAACGATACGGGCTATAAATCCAGCTGATCGCACAATTGCCGAACAATTTATTTCGTGCGACGACAATTGCAAATTGCGAAACGGCAACTGTCAACTGAATCGTAACCCACGCGACTGACTAGTGGCGCCATCGCGTGAACCGCGCGACGAAGTAGCAATTCAACTCGGTTCGAACGACTCCCCTTAAATCCCGCGCAATTCTATCGCGAAACGTGAATTACTATCCATGTAATTGTGTATTCTATCGCACTGCGTTGTACGAATCGTTACATTGAACCGGGCACGTTGATTCTCGGGGGCTGCCAAACGAATTTCCCTCGTCATCGAGGCGATCGACTGGTGGCGCCATCATGGCCGCCACTTTGGCGGAGGCATTCACTCGTTCGTCTTCCGTCCTTCTGGGAGGACCTTTACGCCGTGTGTGCCTGATTCTTGACGGGGTTTATTGTGTGCGTGCCTCGTCAGTAGCTTCAAGATGGCCAGCAGGCAGCTACTACGCGCCATGGTGTGATCGTTTTATTCAACGGTGCTTGGTGCCCTGCCGCAAACGTTCCGCGGAGAGAAGTTCGCCTTGGTGGCAGGACGACGACGTGCATCGGCCGGCTGGTAACGCGGGGCAAGCTGGAAATGTGACGATCGACTGGAACCGGTGAGTCGTGTCACTTACACTGACCCACACACCATCGTGTGTTCTATTCCGCTTCGCGAGACCGCTGGGGCCCGCCAGTTAAGAAAATGGATTTTCGCTGGCCGGGCTCTAGCTACGTGGGTCGTCCCCACGGAAACGTTCTGTCCGCGAGAAAGCGAACCGAAATCGAAAAACATAGCGGTAGTCTGTGACAGATAGCTTCGTTAAACCATGATCAAACTGTCTTTTCCCCGCGAGGAATACACCGTGGTGCGATAAAACAGTCGTCCCCAGAGGCGATTGTTTTCTTGGACGAGCGCTGGTTGATAGGTTATGATGTCATAATCGTCCGATGGTCGCGTAGTCTCTTTGTCTCCGTCGCACGGTTGCGATACGCGTACACGTTCGTTAACCTTGTCTCCCTTGAGCTAAGTAGAACGAAACGAGACTAGGCTAACTTCAAAAGACGAGAAAAAGGAAAGGGGATTGCATTCCGCGGAAAGTGTCGTGGCTGCGATTGTTCCGCTGCATTTTACGCAGACGTACAGTGCATACTTTCCGTGGAGTAAGATTCTCCGTGTCCGCGAGTGGGAGAACTAACCTTACCTCTCGATTGGCCGAAAGACGCACGACGGGGCCGCTATTGGTAGTCCTTTCTAGATACCTGGCACGTAAATGAAACCTGCATTCTCGCTTCTGCCGAGCTTCCATGCCTTCAGCTAAGCTTTTCATTCCCTTCTTCTTTTCCTATACGCTGAAAAATCCGCCTTCGCCGTTTGAACTCCCCTCCCGAAGGGCATGCGCGTCTAAACGCTCACTGCCAAAAATATCGATGTGGAAACATTCGTGTCCGGACAATTCGTGATGGATCCACTCGAAATGAATATAAACGATATTCTAGGCAGGAAGTGATTTGTATTTAATGAAATTTTCTTGTATTTAACTAGGTTTTGGTAAGATGGATAACTGCTGGTCTTTTGGGTTGGTATGAGAATGTCGGTTTCGCTCGTGAACCAGCCATTGGCGATGCTTATTTGTCCGTTGACGTCAATTAAGATCGAAACACCTTGAAACGCTTGATTCACTGCCTCGTGATGTTTCGTGATGCAGGATTAACTGTGAATGTTGTAGGAACGTGGTAGCAGTAAAATTTAATATAGAAACGCATAGTGACGGCCACTTGGGAAAATAATAATAAACAAAATATAAATATATTCGATTGTGGATCTAGTCCACTTTTAACGAGATTTGTATTCCTGTTTGTTATATTCGAATGCCTTTGATAGTGAATTGCATGGCTTCACTGTCGTTATGGGAAGGAATAAAAAATCATTGGAATGGAAGTGCTGATTATTGAGAATATGACGAAAGGTGGTGGAACTTGCCGCGCGTGGTGTTAATTGCAGTGCTTACGTATAGTGCTTCCACTCGTACTTCCTGTATGGCCGTCTTCCTTGATCATTTGTAGAAAACAGCTCGCGTGTACTTTTGAAGGGATAAAAATTATATTTCGGCGTCGTGAACCGTGTTTTCACGGCAACGGAACTAGACTCACAAGGGAAGATCCCGAACCCAGAAATTCAAAAAATTCTGAAACTTTGTGGATATGTAGGGAATTTCCTCCTGATTACAACGCAATTTTTTTTGTTGCCCAAATTCACTTTAAGGGGGTGTAATTGACCCCTGAAAATCCGGTTATTTTTCGATTTTGTGTTGTAACTCGCGAACTGTACGAGATAGAAAAAAAGTTTCAAGACAAAAGTTACTTCTTTTAATTAGATCCATCATTTGATAAAAAAAATTATTGTGCATTTCACGAATTGCAACACAAAATCGGAAAATAACCGGATTTTCAGGGCTCAATTACACCCTCTTAAAGTGATTTTGGGCAGCAAAAAAAAAATGCGTTGTAATCAGGAGGAAATTCCCTACATATCCACAAAGTTTCAGAATTTTTTGAATTTCCGGGTTCGGGATCTTCCCTTGTCAGTGGAAAAGAATGCAGGTTCGGTAACCGAGCGGGCAAAAGAATTTCCATCGTTATCTGTTTCGTTCGGGTTGACCTAAGTACGAAAGAAGTCGTTCGTGACGCATTTCCGGTGAACTTATCTCAGGTGCACGCGTATGTCGGGCATTCGGCACGCGTGACGTACAATTTATGATAAAAACCGCTTTACTTGCACGTGACTGCGCGTACGTAGGCATTCGAATAACAACATTACAATGTGCATTGAGCAAGTGATAAGCATTCAGATGCATTGATTTTCACCAGCTCGCGTATCTGTCGGCCTCGGGGTTCGCCATTCGTTGCGCAGAAATTTCGCAACTACAATATCGTATTATCAAGAAATTCATCCCAGTAATAGATTTCGTTCTGAGTAACTAACAATAAGAATGGAAATGATTTTAAACACACTGCTTGGAGTAATTAAATAATAATCCCGGCTAATTGTGGGATATGAGTCAAATATTGGAAATGAAAGACCTACTGTGCACTTCAGTCTGTATAGGGTGCTCCGAAATAACGAGTACGAAATGGATTTTGAAGCGGAGATATTTGAGAATTCGAAATCTCGAAGCAGTAACATCTGTCGTGGTTCTTGAAACGTATAATACCCAGAGTTGCCACCTTATCACTATATAAATCCCGGAATGCCACACATTTCAACCCGGAGATTCTGATATAAACTCGGAGATGGAAAAAGTAAAAAGAAAATTTTCTTCCCGAATATACGGAAAACAAATGTGCAATTCTTTTAATCTCAAACAATTCAAAATTTAAAAGTATCTGTTGTTTTAATTAATAATTTTTATTATATATAAAATTGATACCATTGTATAATACTATAATTTCTTATTTTGCCATTTTTTTGTCTACAACCCGGAGATTTTTCCAGTAAAACCGGAGCCCGGTGATTTGTTTCAAAACCGAAGAGGTGGCAACCCTGATAGTATCTATAGCTTTTTTCGTGCCTTGAAATTCTTGATTATCAAGGATTTAGTTATATCTCCGCTCGAATTTGTTTTCGCCCGAAGGACGTTTATCGACACGCCGTAAACACGATTCGAGGAGACGGGTGAAAAATGGCTGCTACTCCAATTGAGCACACCGAGTCGCAACATTGTGGGCTTATCAATACCGGAGTAGAAATTGATGTCTGCCTGGTGACGAACTACTTCGTTATCGTTATTTCGTTAACTGTCTTCATCGTTTGCGCACGTGGCTCGCGTTAGTTTCCTCAAAAGTGGAATGCTGAGGAGTAGCAGGTATTTCGAAATGGTTACAAAGCGATCTACTCGAACAACTTTGTTGCGTCACGATATTTAGCAGATATAGATACTGTAATAAGTACTATATATATTTTGAGTTCGAAAATTATAGGTACAAACTACAGAAGCAACTGGGGTAAAGATTCTGCTTCCTATAATTATTTCTCCAAGATTTGGGGAGATATAGATTTTTCGCGAATCGCGTTACGAAATGGGATAAGGAAGGGCAGAACAGACGGAGGATGCGCGATGCAGAAGCAGACAGATATCTCGTTATCATGCGGAGATATCGTGCGCAGGAATTTTTTTCGCGACGTGGCAGCGAACACGGTTACTCCGTTCGCGGAAAACTTTCTAATACCGTTTCTGACGCTTCCAATTTGACCGTCTCCCAAGCACTCGGCCGGCAAACATTTTGCTGCGTTGGGTTTCTAGAAAATGCGATGCTCCGAAAAGCTCGGAGATCGCGTTCCTGGATAATTCTGACCACTCGCTATCGCGCTACAAAGAATGTAAAATGCGCTATTATAAACGGTATTTCGTTAAAATTGCTTCACATAATAATTAATCATGCTACCATATCCCTGTCACACACTTTTGGATTAAGTAAAACTTGTGGAAGAATTGTTGGAGCGATAAATTCAGGGACACCTGCTTTGTAGCTTACCTCTGACCACAATGTTCTTTTCCTTCTTTCTGCCAGAATTCTTGCCTCTCGACTTAAACGTCGTAAAATATCTATTTGTGGGTAGCATTTCCGCGATGACCCAACGTCTCTTATCAAAAGAAACAGATAAGCCGAAGAATTCGTCGTCAGTTTAGCAAACGCAACCCAGAGCTGTGCCACGGTCGAGTGGTTTTTGGTTTTATTATTTCTCGTTAACGAACAAGCCAAAGGGGATCGGCCGATCGGTGAGAGCGTCGGGCGAAAAAAAAAATGGTGAAACGAGAGAGCAGACGAGAGTCAGAGCAAAGTGGTGAGGGGAGAGAGACAGGTGGAGGGGGGAGAGAGAACGAGGAGAGTTTGGAGGGAGGGAGAGACGAAAACAAAGCGAACGCAGCCGCCAGGGCAACAATGGCGCATCGACCCGCCAAAACTCGCGCTGATGCGCAGAAACAAGCGCGCCGCGTCCGCTCCAACTGAGTAATATTCTAAATCAGTCCCCTGTTTCCCTCCAGCGACGGTTATTTTCCCATTCCGGTCGATTTTACCGCCAAGGATGCCGATCAAGACAAATCGATCTCGCCGCGAACAGAACAACGCTGCCTGCAAATCAGATCGAATGGGGGGAAAAAGAGAGTACTCGCTTGATGCGTAAAAGCATGCGCAGTGGGGGCGTCCAAAGCCGACTGACTCTTGAATACTTCGGGGCTTCGTTTCTTCCAGGCTGATCGGGACGTTTCCTTCGGGTGGATCTTTAGGAGCCTAGGTAAACTGGTTTCAAATATTGCCAGAGAAAATGTACAACAAGAGAAGACGTGGAGTTCTAGAGAGGAGAATCTATTCCCAGCCACCTCAGTTTTACTCTCCAGGAACTGACGATCGAGACGTTTTCTTGAAACTGGATAAACAGATCTGTGTTCTGATGAGTAGCCATGTTGGTCGAGTCTATTGGAGAAGAGAACAGACTCGGGAGAGGGGAGAATGTTTATTGCTACTTGCAGAGTAGTCATTTCGATGGTACTAGGTACGGTACGGTAATTCCGTAGGACTGGACCTGGAATCCGCGTCGATAGCCGCCGATTTCATGTTCTCTTATTGCTTCCCACCCACATGGTGGACTCTTTGCCTCCACAATCGAGAGTAAAAATAACGTTGCTGTCATCGGTGGAGAGGAGATACAACGTCGGGGCAGGTCAAGAAGGGAAAGGAGGGCTAGTAGATGTCGCCACTGAGGCAGGTAGCGACGAGCATGAAAACATTGGTGCACGCCGAAGACGCGTTTCTCGCGGTCTTCGAATCGATTTTCCCTGAATAACTTCCTCCTGCATCTATCGTCTGCGTTGTTCTGGCAATTGCGAATCCGTTGGTGTCGTTGGAGGCGGAGAGTGCACCAGCGAAGAAGTTCTAATCGAGGGCTACACCTAGGGGGAAGATTTGAGTGGTCCCTCCCGTTCGTCTTGAAGTGAATTTCGTCTCTACACGCGGTGCAGTTGTCTCCAGAAGTCGCTACAGGTATCCTGAAGGACCCTTCGTCCCAGTTCGATCCCGTGCATGGGCCAGGACTGAGAAGTATGGTCCAGGATGGATGAAGATCAGGTGCCGCGGTTACCCTGGCAACCGGCATTGATCCCTCCCCTCTTGTGTTCTACCGTCCTTTTCCTCTCTCCTCCAGCACACATTATTGGTCTCTCTCTCTCTCTCCCTCTCTCTTGCTCTCTCGTCCCCTGGCCCTCTTTCGCTGAAAACACAGCCGTGAATGCGTGCACGGCTGCAGGAACGTGGAAGAAGCAGCGAGAGACGAGGAGAGGAAAATCCTCCTTTTTGCCTGGTCTTCTGCGTAACGTCAGCCTCGCGTCTATCTTAGCCAGTCCCTTCTCATCGTCTGCGTTCAACGAATCTTGCCTCCTGGTTAGCTGGAACCCAGCGTCGATCATTCTTCGCTCGATTCGGACCCGCGGAGAAACCAGGGGGTTGAAGAGTCTGGGGTGCAACGGAGTGGAAGGTAACGAGGAAAGTGCGCGAACGCGCTCCGGAAAGAGGATGGTTGTGTTTAGCAGAACGCGGCGGCGAAATCGAAGAAAGGGGTTGCAGAGGGTGGAAGGGGTGAAAGTAGAATGCATCCTCTTAACAGAGCGTTGCCAGGCAACAGATATTGTTCCCATTGTGGCGGCGAAGGCGTAAATATTTGACACCGGCCACGAAACTCCTTCGCCCTTCCTTTCTTTCCTCATTTCCCTGCTCAGGGAAGTGCCGAAAGTTATGAGACATCAGCCTCCTCTGACGTGGAATCGCATTGGGATTTTCGGGCTTCCTGCTTGATGATACGCTGCTCCACTGGATGGTTCTCGCGTTAGGTCGTTCTTTCTTAGCGCTGCGGTATCTAGCACAGATTACTGAAGGGTGGTTTCAACCCTTAGCTGCTAAGATAAGTCACATGTCTTCGTACATCAGGATCAGTTGCAGAAGCTGCCACAGTTTCATCACTTCTTTCTGGGACACTGTAACAGTCCAAGTGCTAATCAAAACTGAAAACCAGTTCTTTACTGAAACCTATCCATTTCACTTCTTCTACGTGGCAACTTTTTTCGCTGCTCCGCTCTACGGTTCTCTCGTTAGCGCCCAGTGGGATCCGTAGGTGGAAAGGCGAGCTTGTTTACCATCATTTGTCCCTCCGATCCCTTCGGGGTGTAAACGAACGCTGCCAAGCGCTGACCTCGCGGTCAGGGGTTAACCTGCCCGCGGTTGGGGCGGATTAAGGTAGGTTAGGGTCGTGGACCACTGGATTACCATGGGAGGAAGGGCTCTCGTAAGGCGACATGGCTCCTCCTAATCCATCTGCGAGTCCTAGAGGGATTGGCCAGGCGTTGGAACACGGGTCTGAGAGACGACAAGCTGGATTTTATTGCGCGGACTTTAACCGTCGCACTTGGCTCTGGATGGTTCAAGGTTAGCTCGTAAAACCGCCGCTTGTTTGATTCGAAATTACTTCTCAGGAGATGCGCTGTAGTCCAACGATCCATTTCCCTTCGATTTAACAGCGACCTCGAAGATTCTTCTATTACCCTTGCAAATTTTATCACTCACGGTATTCGATATCCTGTGGATGCTCCCACGCTTCTCGGCACGCGTGAAGGTCGATTATCGATAAAAGAATGGGACACCGCGATCGGATAATTTAAACCAGATTGGACAGGAATTTGGAGTATCCTATCGCTGACCGCGTTTATTCATCGCCAATGTAGCTTAAGGGTTCCCTACGACCAAAATGCTTGAAAAATTCATGAATTAAAAAAAGAAACTGAACGACATAGAGTAAAAATGCTTTTTGGACTTTATTACTTCATATTTGAAGAACAAACAAAAAATTATTGTTGGAATTTTATTCATTTTTGCCTTAGATATGTAGCATTCATTGTACCACTATAGAAATTAGAGTTCTTGACGGCTGCCACTTTGAAAAGCTTAATTATGGACCGATTTCAAAAATTCTTACGGCATTCTACTCATAATTAGACTCGCTATCGCCTTATCCGCAAAGAGAAACTTTTGGATCACCCATTTTTTTTATGGACAGATTTATGTGTAGAAACACTGCTTTTTGCTACATTGTGTTTAAACATGTGCTAAAAGTCGCCGGATCGTTTGTTTGCAATGAAGACGGGTAGGGCGATAACTATTCACATATATTTTAAGAATATTTTTAGTTTTTTTATTTCAGACGCCAAGAGCTCTAATTTCTACAGTGGTGCAATGAATGCTGTATATCTAATGGTAAAATGCTAAAATTCAAAGAATAATTTTTTGTTTGTTCTTCAAATATGTAGTAATAATGTTCAAAATGCATTTTTAATTGTATGCTGTTCAGTTTAATTTTTTTTAATTCGTGAAAATCACGTACTTTTCAAGCGTTTTGACCGGAGGGTACCTTTAAATGAAAAGAGGTTCTCAGCGAATTCCGGGGAAGTAGTTCAATCGTTTATTCCCCAAATCGATCAGATTTAATTGCACTTGTGGAGTGCTGGGGATAAGGGCGAGAGGGAAAGTGAAGCCTCGACGGAGATTAACCGGCGAGCCACGGCAAAAGTTGGGAATTAGGAATGGTCAGTTACACGGGAAATCGAGACCACCCCCTCGTTCATTCTAGGCGCTCCACGCGTGGCATCGTCTGTCCAGTGGACGCAATCGACTCGTGAGTTCTTCACGGTCCACCTTGCCTTCCTCTAAAATCTGATACCTACTACTCGATAGATCTCCAACCCCTCTAATCTAAACTCCTACAAAATGTGACGCCAGCGGCCCGTATGCATAAAAATAAGGAAATGCTTAAAAGTAATAAGTATAAGTAACAGCAAATACTAGTACTAATACTAATACTTTTTGTTGTTTTGTATTATGCATACTGGAAAATAAGTAAAAACTATTTCTAATAAATACTTCATACATTATTGCATACGGAACTGAGTATTAGCTTGAAAAATCACTAGTAAACGCTTAAACTTGCTTTTATGCATACGGGCCAGTGCTTATCAAACGCGAACATTTCATTTTGGAGTACATAGATACATCTGGCGCATCCACTACCCCATTGTGAAATTCAATTTCGGCGACGAACACAAAGGGCCCCAAAGCTTCCGCGGGCTTCGTCCTAAGGTTTCTATCGAATTTCATTCGACGTTTCGAGGGTCGATGCACCAAGTCGCCGTTCGGGGGTCAGCTCGGGAAACAGTCTTCCATTTCGTCCTCGCCGCCTCTAAAATTGATGCGGTTTCGACACCGTTCCATCTAACAATGGCCGTTGTGAAACGCTCGCAATGCACGGCCAGCCAGCCGGTCGGGGCCGAGCGATCTCAGGATGATTTTGCAACAGGCCCGCGCGCTCGTGCGTTCGTTCTACTTGCATTCTGCCTTTACTGGTCCGGCCTAGGATACTTTCACAACCAACAAAAACCGTCGTCCTAATTGCTCGTTACAGATAATTCCATTCTGTCCGACCGAGAGACCGCCCATTAAGCAACGTGCTCGCGCAGGTGCCATCGATAATTCAATACCCTCCCCACGCGGGAAATGCGCCCTGCCTTTTCGCCGAGAAATTCCAGGGACCCTCTGCGATCGAAGATCCTCGCCACGAGGATCGAGGAAGCAAGGACCTTGCCCGGCATTCTGCGAGAGGCCACGGAGCCCGTAAAAAGTTTCGACGGCGAGTGGTGGGGGAGGAAAAAATCATGGGAAAGTCGAGGGATTTGAGTTTGCTGGGGAGGCGTGAAGGACAAGTTATTGCAAGTTCTTTCGCGGCGCGGAGCTAACCTCAGCGGCCAGAAGTGGGTCAGGCCCGTTCTCTTTGATCTCGACGAGGTTTCTGCGGGGCGCGTTCAATGATTTTTTTCTGCCTCCTGCTGGTCGAATCGCCGGCGATCGGTAATGACATTACATCGAGGCGTAACGAGGCCGCGTAGTTTAATTAGCTTCTCCCCGTGTCGTCCACCTACCGATCGCCCGCGATTCTGACCTGTGGCGGCGGCAAAGTTTACGGGTCGAATCCACTTGTAGCATTTTATCGCGCGGAAATTACTTTCTCAACTCCATCTGCAGTAAATTCGGCGTCGCTCGGGTGAGACGTTCAACCGAAAGTTTTGGAAGGAAAAGCGCTTTCTAGTGATTGTGGGGGTGGAGAATAGACCTGTGTCGCTCTTGTAACAAGATTGCACGTGGTTTCGGTGATTATTGGCGACGAAAGATTGTACTAGTTGCTGGGTACGATGTCTAATTGGAGATGTTAAGCTTCTTAACCGTAGGGTAAAGGACCCAATTACTGACACCTTAAGCTATTTTACTTAAAATAACAAATAAATAAACGTTGTAAAGTCATACAAAAAAAGAATTATGTAGTTCAACCTATAATCTATGCTATAAATTATATACTATAGTTTATATATTCGTTATTTTAAGTAAAATAGCTTAAGGTGACAGTAATTGGTCAGGTGTCAGTAATTGGGTCCTTTACCCTATTCGGTTGGTGGGAAAGGATGGAGGTGCAAGGGGTGTCAATTAGTAGAGGCTAATACTCTCAAGCATATACCTTTATCATTTGTAAGCACACCCTATTGGATAGAAGCTGTGCTGTTAATGGAGAGTTGATCCTCATGAATATTGCTTCCATATTTTACGACGCCGTGCTCTATATTGAAACATGTATAATTACCCTTTCAAGCCGATAGTAAGTTACAATTAACTGCGCGGTAATTCCTTTCCTCGATCACCCTACGTATGAAACTTTTCAATCTGATTTGCACAACTGTGACTCGTTAAGAATCCGTTTTCTGGCGCTTCGCTCGCCAGAGACGTGCTCCCCTGAAACCTGTAGCTCGGCCAAACGCCATCCTTCGTCACTGTCCCGGGAATACAGCGTATTAACCGGCTGCAGCAAACAAAACAACCCCGGGGGTTAACCGCGAAGGCTCCCTCTCGTTTGTTTTGGCGGCGGTTCCCGCGGGGTTTTTGCCCCCGAAAAACACGGCGGCGCGCGTGCCCCGCGAAAGTGGCGTCACCCCCGCGGATACGTGACGGAGCTCGCACAACACGGTGCTGCATATAGACGCGTGCACACGCAGATGACGCGTACATGCGCGTGTCGCGGGATCTGCATGCGCCAGCGTGCATCTGCAACGTGTGTGTAACGCGAGCTGACGGAGCCGCCACGGTATTTTCAACGTTTGTCATCCGTTCTGTTTGGTCCCTACGTCTGCGTGACGTCAGGCCCGACGCTATTCTGGTCCGCGGAGATGATTCCTACGTTCAGCCCATTCCCTGGCCTCGAATCGACGGGAATCATAGCGATCGTTTCGCCGGCACTGATCAGCTCGATCTCGTCAGCTTGTCGAAAGAGTAATTTACGTGGCGCGATGAATATTTCGCGGCGAAATGCGGGGTGGGCTGGGGAAAAGGATGGTAGAACGCTGGGACATAAATGAAGTGGTTCTAGGTTATAGGTTTCTTTCAATTACTCGTGCAGTAAGTTACTCAAATTAACTGGAAATATATACAGAATTATAAAATAATTAGAAAATATTCATTTTCTTTCATTATTGTAGCAGAGAATCGATCAATTGTAAGTTGGTCAATAAAGGTGACATCAGGTCCAATATAATTTTCACCATAATTATTGAATAAATAGTCAAATATCACTCTAAAATCAATTTGATTAAGAAACTAGAGACTTCAAAAAATACAATGATCCATACTTTATTCACACATTGTCCTATAATATTAAAAAAATTACTATTTCGAACCAGTCGCACTCTTAAACGGTCGCTAATGGGGACATTTACCTTATATGGTTTAGGGTACCGTTTCTTCGCTTGGATAGCTGCAAGAGCACCCCAGATTACTATATTTCTCAGAATGTTTAACCACCACTGTTTAGAGACTTTGTAAAATGAAGAAGTGTGGAGTTTTTTTTATGTAATATCGACATGTTTTGTAATCGACGAGTAAACATTCGTAAGAAGTAAATGCGAGGTCGAACAAGTCGGCGGTTGTTCATTTCAGGAGCTCGTAATTTGCTTTGGGGATCGATGCTACGCTGCAACTCGACTCTTATCGATCCCATGGAATCGCGGCAGTCCAAAATTTCCTTCGCGCGAACGTACCGTGGATGACTCTGGTCGAACTTTCGTCCGCGACGGGGTCGAGGGGGTTGTTCTCCCTTAAGCACTGATATAAATCAAGGGTGGACTTAACGAACATCTCCGGCATCGACCGATGCAAGTTCCGTGCTTCAAACGCGGAGCTATTGAAAACGAAGATTGCGGTTCCCTTTAAAATTCTTCGAGGGGGAAAAATGATAACAAGCCCTCGGCAAGGCGAGGCTGGAATATTCTAGGATGTTTGCCTTATTCTAAGGGAAACTCTCGACATTCCACCGTTATTGTATCGTTATCGTTCCATGAATAAACCATTGCCACGAAAAAGGGCCGAGTAATGAAGGGAAGAAATTAATTATTACCCCCTCGTCCTGTGATTGAAGTTCGACGCGACGTCGCGACGTTTAGACGATGGTTCAACTTAGGCGGTAATCTAATTTAGAAAGGAGGCGCTCGCGTGCTTCGAACGGAGGCGAAGTTTTTATCGAATAATAGGCCCCCTCTTCCTCCCCGCGCTGTTTTGTTCGATTTTATGTAAGCTCGCCAGACATTGGGAATCTTGCGAGCGACGACGACCCTGAAGAAGACCCTCGTGGGACGATCGACGCGTGTAAGACGGTGACGAACAAGTAGGATATGGAGAGGATAGTCAGTTCTCTGCGCGAGGAATATAACGGTGCCTCGCGCGCTTCCGTTAAACCAACGATATTTCCGCTAGAAGCGCTCGTTTCATTCCGTTTCATCGTTCCTTGGTCTTTTACCACAATTTTCCCAACGGATCAATCGTAACGCTGCCTTATAGCTGGCGTATTAACTCTTCAAGCAGCGAACTGAAACGCTTTTTATACAACTGCGGCGAGTCAACGACAATTTCTCCTGGAGCAAAAAAAAATGTATGGAATTGAAAAGTCGATAAAGCATTCCAAGGGCATCAACGGCGAACGAAACTTTGCACGATTCGGGCGTCGTGCAATTTCGTCCGACGATTAGCATTCGCGATGCTCCATTTATAATCATTGAGAGTTGCAAGTAATTCCAGGCGAGCGAGGCGAATTGCGACGGATAAGCAGAAAGTACAGACTCGATTTGCGAAGGAAAAATAGGGAAACGTGGGGCACTCGCGACGACGGAGGCAAGCAGGCTCGCCTGACCCCACCGCTACGGTCCCGTTAACCAGGAGTTCATTCCATGGTCTGGCTCTTTTAGCGAGGGATGTTACTTCTTCCTTCCGCTAAGAAGAAATAATAAGAATCCGTTTCGAGGGGCAAGGGGTTCTCTTTCGGGGCCGCGATGTATGTACGTGCACGGTGCCGATCGATGCCGATGTATTTTTAACGCCTCGATGCTGCTAATATTTTCCAAGCCACGGCGCTCCATGGCCGCTATATTCGTTCGCTGGGCAATTAAAGTTTCTCTTTCACCTGTAGGTTTAACCAATTACAGCGAGGGGACCGGGTACCATTCCGCGCGGTTCCCTCCTAGGCATATGCGTGTAAAGACGACTCCGTTCCTGCCGCAATTACAAAAGGAATCGTTTCGTTTCGGCGAGGATTATGTTTATGTTTATGTTTGAGTTTTTCCCTGTCTTTATACAGAGATGGCGTTTCAAGCATATTTGCTTCTATTGCCCAACGAACATATAAAAATTAAAAATTATCCTTTATCTTCCTCATCGTTCATATCCCCAATTTCCTTTCGACCAGCACTGCAAACAGTGTGAAGGTAACTTTTGTTAGCGCGAGTATGGTTGCACACTTGATTAAATAATAATTCCTTTGGTTCAGATTAAGTTGATCCCTCTGCTGGTTACGTACCAAGTATTTCATTATCTTCTTCACCCTCCCCCGCCAATAGTCTCTCTGTATCCACTTGAGCCCCTTCACTATACCCACCCCTATATTCACCCCCCTGCCCTACCCCCTGCGTCATTTCTTCTCCACTTTCTCTCTCCTTTTCTCCTTCATTCTACTCCCACTGTCAGATCACTCTTCCCCCTCGTCATCTTCCACCCCTTTATTTCCTCCCCGCTCCAATCATTTTAAACTTCCCTTTCCCAAGCTTCCCTCACCACCACTTTCTCATCTCACCTCTCCCCTTCCGCGATTCTCACCCGCCCCCTTCTATCTCTTTACTCCTCTTCCTTCGTTCCTTCCATCCCCTAATAGCTAAAGTTCTTCCACTATAACCAACAGGCCATGAATAAATACGCGCAATCTTTCCTCCAACCCTTCCTTCGGTCACTCGCGGCTGTCCATTTCGTCGAATCTATTCGCACGCCCACGCACGGGCAAATAGGCTAGTGGGCAGGGTGCATCGTCGATGAATGATTTGGTCACATCCCAATATCCGCTGCGGCGCCCTGCTCTTGGTACCCGAATTTTAATTCGCCGAGCAATCGCAGGGAAATAGGTACTCGTTGTCCCTGAAATTCGTCGATTTTGCGTGGCGCTCGATCATGGCCCTGCCTCATCTTCCGTTTGCAGTAAAATTCTGCCCCGGAGAGCGACTATCGCCGACACACGCCGGCCCCGTAAATTGCGTAGCAGTTAAATGTGAACGAAGGCTCCCATACAGCGCGTAATGCTCTCAAACCGGAGGAACATGCACTCCGCGCGCTGCATGCACCTACAAGCGTGTATGCACACACCAGGCTACGAGAAATCTATAGCACCGTCTATTGAACCGAGTACAATGAGCGACGGCTATGGCCGCTGTACCAGCCAGTGTAGCCTCGTATTTATGCCCGTGTTAACGTTCCATATAATCCGTGGAAGCGTGGCTTTACGGGAGGGGAGCGTAATTAGGGAAGGCTGAGTGCGTGAACTTGAGTCGTAACTGGCCGTTAAACTCGTTACTTGCCCGATAACCGGCCACCTTACTATTAATACGTAGGCACGTGTGGCGGCCAGGTGCCTTCGTTAATGCCTCCATCAATGTATCTACCCCCGAAACCTACTGCAAGCCCTGATTACATCGATAGATCGTCGAAGATGTCAGGGAGAAATTTATTGTTTCGAAAAAAGGGCACTGGGTCGTGTTTCTTCTGTTTCGAAAATTTCCCTGATTTCTGCCCTCGATGATTTGTGGGCCAAAACAGCCTGTCTACTACTGTGGAATGCGTGCGTTCATTCCGCGCGACGACACACGTAATAATACTCCGCGCCCGTTATCTTCCCACACCTTCCCGTTTCTCTCTTTCCCGCTCCCACGCTTTCGATTTGCAGCCTCGATATATAGGTGCGTTCTGTGACTGCAGCCCCTGCATCAGCCGTGCACGAGTAGTACTACGAATTGAATGAACGCGTGAGTAATCCTCGTACAGGATATCCAATCAGCGCACGAGGATACAGCGTGGTAGTTTCGCTTGTATCGATTTATAATAGCACCGTTTCGCACTGTATTGCTCCGTTTTCGTGTTGGCTGATCGTTGATCTGCGAGCGAGCGCTCATTTCCGAGCATTAAGCTCTGAGATAGCCCAGAGCGCTTAACTTCTAAATCTGACGCGTGGCAAGTGAAATATTCAGCTTCGATGCTCTGACCACCAACCCGATCGACAGATTCTCTTCCCTTCCACGCTTCAAGGATTAATCACCAAATCTCTGCGAACTTCTGGACCTGAATGGACTCATAGAGACTGACCGAGGTCTCATTTGGTAGTTCAGTAACCTAAAGGAAAGCTCGTGACCGAATGGTCTGCAGTATTCAATTATAATTCTGCCATGACTTTAGTATAACACCCTCGTCAGGCTTTCACAATGATCCCACAAGAAAATCACCCTTCATCGAGCACGTGACAAAGGTTTAACACCCTTTGGTGCCGTGGAATCCATTAATGCCACGGCCTAGTGTTTCGTCCAGAACCACGAGCGGGGCAGATCGTAAAACAACCGGCTGATTCGAGGGTGGAGGCCCGCGACCACAGTGGAGCGTCGAACGCATTAATCACGATCATTAAAAAATTTCATTCAGTGTCTTGGACGGCTTCGCTGTCTCGGTCGCGCAGCTGCGCCGATTTGCTACGGTGTGTAGCGCTATGAGCGTGGATAGTACGGGGGGAGAATACGATGGCAAGGGGTGAGAGAGGGAGATGAGAGAGAGTCCATGGTATGTATGCACGTGGACTGCTATAGTGCTACACTGCGGTGGGATCGATTCGGCCGGAGGTGGAACCCCCCACCCCCATTTACAAGCCCCAATATACACCCCCGCAGCTCAGCCTCCGTCTCTTTCGCACCCTCGCGAAATATCCGTGGCTTCGTTCTTCTCCCCGCCTCTCCCCCACCCCCTCTTCCCACCCGTGTCCTTTAGCATCCTCGCGGTCGTGTCGCTTCTTGTCAGAATCTCTCTCCCTTCGCGTTTCCTCGCTCTTCATTTTTCCTCTCCTCCACGAGAGACGGATTTATCCGAGGGCCTCGCGCGGGCAACGATTGTTTATCGCCGTGGCGATCATTCGATTCATAGGCACGATTATGGAGGAGGTTTTGGTAGATCCAATATTCGACCCGTTTTCGGAGGGGTGGTTTTTGTGGGAGGTGGGGTGTAAATGTTCCGGTGGATGATCGCGGTGGGGAGACAATTTCCTTTCGTAAGAAGGGAAGTTTATGTCGAGGGCACGTGGAACCTTGATGCACTGAAACTCATCGAAATGGTGTTAGGAGATCTAGAGCTCGAATCTAGCAACCACGTATATGAACATTCTATTACAAAGTCTACACATGTGAAAGATTGATCGATAAAGACGTGAACCGTGCTGAACCATAACAATGAACAGCAGACTACAACAACGGCGATCCGATCAGTTTACACGGCTACGCTATTCGGCGGTGTTCGTGGAATCAGAGTGCTGCTACCCAGCGGGTTATTAAGCAAGACGCGTAATGAATGGCTCGCTCGCGTTACTCCGCG
This sequence comes from Andrena bicolor, assembly GCA_960531205.1. Classification (NCBI taxonomy): domain Eukaryota; kingdom Metazoa; phylum Arthropoda; class Insecta; order Hymenoptera; family Andrenidae; genus Andrena; species Andrena bicolor. The sequence goes on along the minus strand of OY482664.1, from coordinate 47,067,725 downwards.
GTGGCCCCCGAAATTCTCGGTGTTGGCCGGCGATTCGCGCTAGTAATTGGCGGAATTGGCCGCCGAACGAGGTGTGGGCCGAGCAGAGAAATTAGGAGATCGATCGGGGGGATTCGATTACCCCTTTGCACGGCTTAATCACGACTGATCAGCATGTTTGACGCGATCAAGTTTTACAGTCAAGTGATCGTAACACCCTCTTTCCGATCGTCCAATTGATTTACAAATAAAATCTTCCGCCGCAACAATAGGGGGGAGTGGGGGTGTCTAGCGATAAGTATAATCGAGTGTCGTGGCTTTTCCCTCGGTGGACCAGACGGGTCCAATTAGTTTCATTGGCCCGCGAGCTCAACAACCCTGATTCGAGATTTTTTTTAGTATTAATGGATCCCGAGGAGTGTTTACAACGACCAGCGTCGCGCGCGTCTTCTCTCGGCTGTGTACAGGCAGTGACAGGGTGGGTGGTACATTCCACAGCTTCCAGGGAGGCCACCGAGTGCGCAGGAGGCCTGGCATTATATTCCGCTCCCTCGCTCTTATTATGCCGAAGCGACCTATACCGGTGTGTTGGAGAGGCACACATTCGCCCGGCGCCGTTCTCCATTCGTGTGGGGGATGCCAACCCTCTTCACGCGCACGTCGAACCTCTGGCGATGGGCACAATGGGTGTACGTGTCTGTGAACGCGCCCTCGCTGGTGTGCGCGGACGCGGTGTCTCGTGTACGTGTGTTTCTGAAGTGTACAGGCCGTTCCAAAGCGCGCGGGATACAATGTAGGGGGGAGAAGGGACAGGGGAAAGCGTGCGTCTCCATCCAAAGATTAGTCAAAAATATGGAATGAGATGTTTCGGCCTCGTGCTTCGAGTTTGCGAAGCCTTTGTGGATTTCTGTTTCGCACCACGGACAATGGGACACCCTGTATATAGGTTTATGTATAGACGTGATTTTGGGAGCTCTTTCCGGAGGGGATGACGCGCGAATGTGTCGGCGATCGGTAAACCAGCAGGTGGATGCCTAAAGATTCGTTTGCCAGCGAGTGGGGTTCAGTAGTACGACACGATAAATAGGTTGACGTAGTGAGAGGCGTTGTTCCGATATATCGATCCTTGGGAAATTCGCAATTTGGATGGAGGGGCAGTGACGGTCAGAAGAAAGTGTGATCATTGGGCAATAGAATACCGTGGTTTCAGAAAAATGAATTATATATCTCGCACCCCCACATCGAATTATTAAGGTGCGAATCCGCGATGAGATTTTACACGAGACTTTTCTATCATGAGAAAAATGCGAGCAACAACTAAATGTAAATAGTCGCGAGAGATCAGATTTTTGATAATATATCACGAAACTTTCTTCGGGAAATTAGTGGCGAACTAATTAAAAAATAATAAAATCTTAATATATGAAGTGGAAAGTGTTTGTGTTTGTCTGTCGCCCAAAAAAGTTTCGAACGGTAAACTCTGGGGTCACGAAATGTGTCACAGCTCATTATGCCTAGCTAATCTAGACGAATGTGACTATTTTCACAAAAAAAAATAATAAAAAATTTATTTTTGTAAAATCATAATTTAAACTTCGGGCAAAGCCGAGTAGTAAAGATAGTAATTAAATAATTGTCTCATGTGAGACAGGATATTTTTGTTTCATCATGAATTTGCACCTTAACTCATCTATCAACGAGAAAAAAATACGCTTGTCTATTTCTTCAGCACCTACTCCTCGTTCGAAAAGAAGTCACCCTACAATATCGATCTATTCATCCACCATTAAACTGTTCCTTCCAGGTCGCAATCTCATTACCACCCCGCGAGTCACCCGATTAAGGAATTCGACCCGCCATAACGTACCTAGACATGAAAATCGGTCGCTCTGGCGCCGATTTCGCGTACATATCCTGTTTTGGTTCGGCCTTGTCCGTTGGCGCGCGTTACACAGAGGCACTGCTATAGTCGCTCGTATAGTTGCGTCGTGCTATGAGGGACGCGGCACAGTGGTCTGCGCAGAGGCGATATGAGAAAGCCAGTGCCTGGAAAGTTGCGCGGAAACGGAGATAGAGCAGGCGGTGCAGCTAGAGCGCGAGGGGAAGAGGAGGGAGGAGTGAAAGAGAGAGAGAGAGGGGAGAGGAAAGGGGGAAAACGCAAACGTGGGCGCGAGAGGGATGGCGAGAGAGGGACTAACGGGAAGATCGAGCGAGACACGGTTGGCTGCGGTGGATTTGTGTGCGAGTAGTGGGTGAGAGAAACAGAGAGGCCGAGGGATAGATAGAGGGGAGAGAGAAATACTACCGATGAGAATGGGCCAGCGAGGGAGAGGGAGAGAGGCTAAAGTGAAAGAGTATACGCTATAGAGGGCGGGGAGAGAGGGTGTAGCTCGTGTTCAGACTTGTGTGGGTGAAAGAGCAATGGTGGAGCAGCAGGGGAAGAGAAAATGAGAGAGCAGCGTTGGAGGAGCGGGAGGGAGAGAGAGAGAGAGAGAGAGGGAATGCTTCGAACCTTTCCCAGAAAGCAGAAAGCACGACGGAGCAATATCGCAGCGTCTGCTGGTGTTGTAAAACTGCTTTGATCCCGTTGCTCTCTCGCTCCTGCGTTGCTTCAATATTTTCCCTCCCGCTCCCTCTAGCCAGCCGGGTTCTTCCTCGCCCCGTTTCTCTTTGGGAGTTTAGAAAAGCCGGCCGGAACCCGGGGCCAAGCCTCGCCTCGGTTCTTTTTGATGAAAATTCGTACCAAGGCCCGATCAAACTGTCCCTTTTAGAGTGTCTTCGCTTGGATTCTGCGCCACCGGGGGAGGGGACCGCAGGAGGTTGGCGATTTTCGGGGGACACTGAGGCGTGCGCTGGGCTTTGTTGACGGGGGGATAATCGATGTTCGAATGAATATTGAAGAAAATTGGTATACAGTTAGAATTCATCGATGGGTGCATGGAGCGAAGGATTCAGCTCACATGCCTCCAGAGAACAAGCTTCTGCCGAGTCTCTTAATTCGTTCACAAGGCGGAAGCATATCGATGGCTTAATGCACAAATATTGTATGTCCACCTTTACCAATGGGGCATAAGATTTAGGGACATATCACGAACAAAAATATAATTTTTTCACAAATTTATGAAGCAGATATAAATGTGACTTTTATACAGCATAAAGAAACAATCCTCGACTATTTGTTGCATATAAAAACTCAAATTTCATAAAAAAAACCGAAAGTCCACGTTTAAAGATTGGCGGTGTGTACAAAATTAGAGATCTTACACAGCCATTAACAAGGATCAACAAGTTCAACCCTCCGCGCTTCGACCTATCCACACGCAGAGACTCCAAATTGCTACTTTTCACTTGCACGATGATTAAAATCCGCACATGAGGTTAACTCAAACTCCACAGTGCTCGATATCCCGCTCAGTGGGAGATATACTAGAAGTAGAACGTAATGCACGGCTTGGGAGGTACTTAGTAGTGCAAAGGGTTAATAGAGCAACATTTTTCTGGGCCATCTATCTTCCTTAGCACGCCAGGGTTCAAGGTTCAATCAGTGTATACCTTTCCATCAACTATTGAAACACGAAATCTGACAGCGTATTGGGAGGCGCGCATTCTTTCCGCGCACGCAAACGTTCGTAGAGGCCTCTGTGGAACAGCCGCTTCCAAGATCGTACGGGAAGCTAACGGTACGCGAGGAATTGTTTAATCGCCGGCGTAAGTTGCAACGAAACCGCGGGAATAAACGTAACGTAAATTTTTTGCCGGTTGGAAAGTAGGCACGATCACAGTCGTCGATTTCTTGACCCGTCAGCCTGTAAGTCGCACGCACCTGTTCCTCGCGTGCACGTTTACGTGGAGCAACATGCAGCGTGCACGTATGGCACTCGGTGCGCCTACGGATCGGAGTAAACAGAAGCGAGGGGCGGCGGGGCAGGCGCGCAAAATTTCGCGATGTGGCTCAAGAACGCGACCTTGAGGTTCAATCGAAGCGACGACACACGCGGATGGCAAAGAAATCGAACACGGGGCCAACTTCGACGGTGCTCAATTATGTGGTTACGTAACGAATTGTTCGCTCGTTTAGCGTGAAACGTTGGGGCGTCCCGCTGCTCGAGATTTAGCTCGAACAGCAGGCTGGGTTTGTGAAGTGAATACTTGAAATGAGAACCATTGAAACTTAGAGACAAGATTTTGGGGTGCCTGAAGTAATTAAGTAATTAGAGAATCCTCCGTGGAAATTGCTTATAGCTTCGATACAATATTTCTTCGGGGGCTGCTTTCTTCGACTGTCCCTCCAATTCTTGAATCTCACCCCATTACTCCAAGGGGAGACTACAATATCGTTCTGAGCGACGCAGCTGTGTGTGTTCTGAATTAGAACATCTTTTTCGCGCGCAGCAAACGGGAAATCGAGGCTGCAGAGTTACATCTGATCAAGATCATAGTCCTAAACGACGCCAAGCTTTTCAATTCCACCGTAACACGGGGAAATTGGAGTGCAGCGGGCACCGGAAGAGAACGCAGCGCTGGGTAGTCGCCGGCGGACGGGCCAAGGGTTTCTCGCTGAGCCCGGTCGTTTTGATATTTTGTCGCGGGCACGAATGTGCCATTACTTTCTTGACTGGTGGAAAAAGAAAGAAAGGAAGGAAACGAAAAGGGGAGAGATTGAAAGAAGACGAGCGGGGTTGCGGCGCTGGTACGCCTTCTACTTTCGCAGCGTAGCGACAATTACGTCGGCCACGGAGGCCCGCGCAAGCGCCACGCTCTCTCGTTCGTTGAACCGCTCGCGGGAGAGACTGGTCTCTCTCTGTGCCAGTGTATGCGTGTGTGCCGAGTTCGACAAAGAGAAAGAAAAATATAAATGCGAGAAACGAGGAGAGAGAAGGAGAGAGAGAGAGAGAGAGAGGGAGAGGGTTCCGTAGACAATACCGCGCCAATTCTACGAGCAGCGCCACCAATGCGGAGCTTTCCACTTTTCAAATGCATTATGGTCGACGCAAGACTCAGAGGACCGTGTCGGACCTGCGAGTTTTCACGGGGATCGCGTTCGATGCGAAACAAACCTGAACGCTACGAATCACTTAGGTATTACACGAATCTTGATCGTGGACTCGAGCTTGGGGCTACCAAGGGGTTCAAGGTTGCGAACGAGAGCCTGAAAGCTCCAAGATCCCTTCCATTTGAATCAGTCCTCGTCTCGCCAACAATGCGCCCGGGCACAATGTAGCTTCTGGATCATCGGGACCGTCGATGCAAATCCGCCGCAAAAGTCCGCTGGGAGGGTAATGATAAGAGTGATACAGCCACTTGGCGAATGCTTGCTTATGTAACGACAGAAACCTGTTTGGTACACCGCGAGTGTATCGCCTATATCAGTGGTTTTCATGGTCCTCCTCTTGTATGTTCTATGACTGCTTCGTTCCCTCTCTGTATCCATTTTGTCGCGCGTCCACGTGATCGCTGTTATCGTGCCACGTTCCCCACGATATCGCGGTGTTAGCGCGACGAGGAACGAAGTTTATGCTCGCCGTTTCCCGGGCACGGAGGCTGGTCAATCGGTGGTATCGATGCTACGTATAGATTCTATGCGGCTACTCACGTCTTCTTCAGTTTCGTGATGTTAGAAGACGATGATAGAGTTGGAATTCTCTTGCCATGATTCGTACGATCATACGCGGCAGCGTGACTCGACTGTGGTCAGCTTTCCACCGATGATGATAACCCTCGACCGTCCACCGGCAATTGTAACGAGGTTAATTTAAATAACACGACGCGCTGGCCTTCTGCTCGTCGTCAGCGTTCTATCCCATTGTTTTTCCACCGTTCCATCGACATTTTCATTAATTACGCGCCGCAGTTCGGGCGAAAAGTAGCAAGATCGATTCTGCCGTAACCATGGGGTTTCACTCGTTTGAATTGTAGCCTGAACCTGACTCTATGACAACGTGAACGGTGTCGGTTTCAGTGATAGGTGTATATATAGATAGAATGTTCGAGAAGCGTAGATATCGAGTATAACCTCAGTTCTGAAGTATTAGACGAGGAAGTAGGTGCGAATATAGACTGTGAAATGGAAACGAGTATCCTATGGAAATCGGTCTTATCAATTGAACCCTTCAGCGTCTAGGAGCCAGTCGAAGGCTGATAATACGGAAGCACGTTCATAGAGAGAAAGAATGATGGAGTTTCGAAGTCTAGTTCCCGTTTCATGGGATCCTCGATCGATGCTTCGGCATAGGAAATAAGGGACACTCCGTACTCCGATCTAGGAAGGTTAATAATACCCTTCCGTTAATTTTACAGGCGCGTGTACCTACGCGTAGGCGTAGCCCACGTTGCGCCTCCACGCTCGCTAGCGTGTCCAAGACCGTGCAGAAAATAGAATTACTCTGGAAAGGCCGCAGAATTTCGCCGGACAGCAATCAATGGGTCCCTCGTTCTCAAATCTTCCATCAACCCCCTGTTCCCCCTCCTTCCAGATAAACCAGCTAATCCAAGGGAAGCGTCTACGAGCGTGATTTTGGGAAAAGCCTGGAAGATCGATCGCCACGCGGTTGAATTCCGCGTTCGATCCGCGAACCGTTGAGAACCACGGCGTTTCGTAGCTCCCCCGTATACACAGTGTGTATTACACATTCACGAGCACGCGCAAACACACACGCGCCCGCGTACGAGCGCACACCCACACGTGCACCGACAGGCGCGCGGGCGCGCGGTTCTTGGTTCTACGTGTGTGCGCGCATGGGTGTATACGCGTTCTGTATAAAGTACGCGTGTACCCTTCCCTAGCACGGAGGAGAGCCGAGGGAAGCCGAAGCCGCACGAGGAGCGGCGCCGAGAGGAATCGTCATCGACGCGGCGTCGCGTCGGGGGCACCTACGCTCACTCTGCTCCGAGCTGTCGAACGCGACGCACGCGCCTCCGCTTCGCTTCTTCTTTTCTTCTCGCCGAGTACACCACATACTCTCTCTCCACTGCTAGAGGCACATTTCCCTCGCTTTCACGCTCGCAACGAGTATCATTGTCGCCCGGGCCACGTCTCTGGAACACTCGGTCTCTTCAGTCTTCGTGAACGTTCAGCTTGACCCGTCTCTCGGGGTCCCACTAGCCAGCCGCATATTCGCGTTCGATTCGGCTCCTCCATCGATAGAGCCTGGTCTCTTCTGCCGCTGCCGCTTCTCTCTGTGTCGCCCTCCTCGGCCACGAAGCTCCTTACAACGCTGCGCGTTTAATCTCGCTGCTCAGCGCCTCGCTCCTCGTCAGACACTCCTCGCGTCCGCTCGGGGGCCACCTAACTCTTCATCGTGTACCTCGGCATTCTGCTTTCGGGCCCGATCCGGTCGTCCTCTTCTTCTTTTGTCTCCGAGCGATATTTGGACCCCGTACGTGACTCCCCGCGCCTCGTTGTTTGCGCCCGAACCACCTCGAGACCCGAGAATCTCGATCGCTCCAGGCAGCAAGACGTTGTTTCGCATGCCGGCTGGCGCGTGGCCCGCGCGGCCCTCATCGATGGAGGGCGCCGATCGCGCGACGGCTCTCGGGGACAGGCTTGCACGCGGGCGGAATGGAGGCGGCTGGATTTGCGAGACGACTTAAAGAGTCCGCGATAAGGCATCGTCGAGGTCTGGCCTCGTGCTCGAAGGAGGTTGTTCGGCTTTCGCGAGGGGACAGAGTGGTGCGTAAGGTAGTGGTGGAGGGAGCAGAAGATCGTGCCGGGGCTCGAAGGTAAAAACGACAAAAAGGGGGAGTAACGAAAAGAGAAAGAGCGTAAGGCAGAAACGAAAGAAAGAGAAACGGAAGGCAAGAACCCTTTTTTCTCCTACACCTGGCCTGTCGTCGTGTTCTCTGGGGGTATACAGGGGGTACAAGGTGCGCATGGTAACCGAAGGCAGACAGAAACCTCCCTCCCCCTCTTTCCTCCGCGTCACCCCACCCCCTCCTTTCCTGCCAGCTTTGAATCAATAATCTCCGGCCAGGATTACATGCAGACCCACGCTCCCGCTCCATTCCCCCCCCCCCTTTTATTCGGGTGTCGCGATAAGAAAGATATCGACTGATCGAGGTAGCATCGATCGGGGGACATCCAACGACGTTTTCGATCCGGAAGGGGACCAATCTGGATACGTCCTTCCACAGGGATACACGCCGATCGTGCCCCACTGTCTTTCGGCCTGTTCACCGGCGCGCGGTTATCAGCGCGCGGATTATTGATCCCCTCCGTCCTCCTCCCCGTCCTTTGCTTATGATATTTCGAGGAAAAGAGGCAATGCAGAGGGAATATGATTACCTGGGACGGGGTCGGGGCGATAGTACCTGGAGGACGCCCGGTTCACGGGACGATGCAGTTGATGAACTTGGATCCTGGGTGACGACCCACGAATAACACGCCTTGTTTTTTATTTTTCTTTTCCGTTTCGAGCTGGAACCTTCTGGACTAGTATCAGTCCACGGAAGGTTCCAGCGTTTCTGATCGTTTCCACTCTGCCCGACGCTTTCTGTAACGCAGCTCTGTTTTCCTGTTCCCCGCAGATCGAAACACTCCAGATGGAATCGCCTTCGGAACAGCAGCGCATCGTCGAGGCCCTGGAGCGCGTCGTCGAGGCCCAGGAGCGTGTTGCCGAGGCCGAGGAGCGTGTAGCCGAGGCCCAGGGGCGCCTTGTCGAGGCTCAGGAACGTCTCGTCGAGGCCCAGGAGGATTCTAGCGCGGTAGCATCGCCGGGGACGGTCGCCGCGTCGTCGGCGATACCTGCCGCAGAGGTTATTGCCGGGGAGGCGGATAACGACGCCGCTCCCACGGCTGCTCCCCAAGGAATGCACGATGTTAACCATCAGGCCTTCGACGACCAGGGATTCGTCAGCCTAGGGTCGTGCCAGGCTTCGGTCGCCTCTACCGAGCCACCCTCTGTTCGAGAAGACGCCCAGGACTCGCTGGACATGGGACTCAAATTCGGAAAAGGCGTCGGGCAACCAGCCGAAGACGCGGGAACGGAAGTGAAGCCGAGCGAACAGCTCGAGGATCAGCTAGGAGACTGTTGCGAGGCAACGTCCACGCCGATTAAGTGCGTCGATAAAAGCGAGGACCGACTCGTCACTGGCGTCGGTTTCATCGGTGTATCACCTTTGTCTAGGAAGAGGCCAGCCAGCGAGTTCTTGCCTATCAGCGCCGAAATCAAGAGAATCGGCGTGGAGATCCCTGAGATCGAGGCGAATCAATTGAGGAGCGACGTGAGGAGGATCTCGCCGGTGCTGGTGAGCCTTCGAGAGCGAACCCTTGGCGAAATATCTCTGTCCTCGGACTCGTGCCTATTCGACGACGACTCTGCCAATGGCCGGTGCATCTCTAGGAACAGTAGGATCCTTGACGGTTCGTTGACGAGCGCTTGTAGACTGAAGGCGAACGCGAGCCTCGACAATTCCATGCACACGAACGAGGCGACGGACCCTGAGACGGAGCGCAGGGTTCGCGGTACTGGTTCACCGGATGGTGAATGCGCGGGCAACCCCGAGGAGGTGATAGACTGCCCCAGGAAGCTCGACTACGCGGAAGATGTGTTCATCGACGAGAACTCCTGTTGCTCTCTGCCGCGGGAGAGCCCCGAGAGGGACCTAGATCCGCGGCAAGAGAAACAGTGCGAGGAGCCGGTCGAACCGGGCACGTGCAACGAGAGTTCGCCACACGCGGACGACGCTTGCACTACCGCGAAGACGTCCGAGGAGACGGGCAGCCCGGTGCAGAACGCGTTGTGTTCCCATATAGTCGTGATGCTGGAGCGCATCGAATCGCCCGGTGGTCTGACACCGGATAGAAAAGACAAGAGGCCGATCGTCAAGAGGAAGATGAAGAAGAACGTGGCGTGCGACGACGATGCTAGCGACGTGGATGCCGGGAGCGATCCCACGGAATCGCCCAGGACGTCGCGTCTCGTTCAAAGGTGCGCTTACAAGAAGATGAATGCCCAAAAGACTGAGCCGGAGGACCATTCGAAGAAGGACTTGCCCTCTGCCGCGGAGTCCACACAGGAAACGACTCACGCTGACGAGCAAGCGAAGTCTGTTCACTCTATCATGGAGTGCAAAGTGATGCTGGAAAGGGTGGCGTCGCCGAAATCACCGAGGCCGACAGTCAAAGAATCAGACAAGGAAGAAGAAGCGGTATCTGGTGCCTCTACAGGGAAGCTGGACAAGGATCAGAACACCATATTTCCTTCGTCGCTGCCCTCCGCGGAGAATGTACAGCCGTTGAACAACATGGATTCGTCTGATGCGAGACTCAGCTCGCCAGCGGAGACGTTGGAACCTTCCACCGATGCTCCAGAAGCAATAGACACGGAGACAGAGACCGAGACTGGGTCCGATAGCTCCGAAATGTCGTCTATGGCGAACGTTCGCATTCAAAACTGCGACGACGACGCCGTTTCCGACCAAATATCATGTCCAGAGAGCGAATCCATGTGCTGTGTCGACATCAATCCGGAGATCATCACCAGGTTGGAGGCTGAGAGGCCGGAGGCCTTCACTGAAGACTCAGCGGAGAGTCTGGCGCTTGCTACCGGTGCTAGGGACGAGGTCAGGTCAGATGGAAGCGATTCTGGCCTGGGAAGCGAGATACCTGGGGACTCCGGGCCTGCGCCTGCTCCAGAGAGCGATTCGGAGACTTCTTTCTTGGATAGGATACCCGACGATATTCTCTCCGACAAGGAAAAAGGTAATTGCTGCTTTTTGATGAATGGTACTGGTTGGCTATGTCGAAAGTATTTCGATTGAGAATTACTAGCAGAATGGTAGTAGCAAATGTATGTATGCATTTCAGCCGTCAATCAATTAGACACATTCGTGCCCAACCCTGTTGTCCCTGGAACGCCACAGCCACCGTTGGCGAGTTTCCCTACTCCCCCGAAGAGCAACCTAAAGAGAAGATTGACCGACTGCATGGAAGGTGCCCCTACCCCAAAGAGAAGCAACACGGACGAGGCGATGAAAAAGAAGCGGAATATCCAGTTCGACGCCGTCACCGTGTACTACTTCCCCAGGGCGCAGGGCTTCACCTGCGTGCCTTCTCAGGTAAGAATCACAATGAAACTCATTCAGAACTTGCAGTTTAAAAGATCTTGCGTAAACTGTAAAAGTAGATCGATGACGCGTTATTAACAGCACGAAAACTTATCGCAACTTATTTATCCACATCCTTGATATATATAGTACAACTGTGAGCACTAATTACTTGAATTCGCTACACGTGAATAATAAAAAAAATTTCATACAAAGATGTGTTTGTTTTCCAACCTTCCCGTGCAAATACGATATACCAGATTGATCCGTCTTTTATCCATAGGGTGGCAGCACCCTTGGCATGAGCGCGACCCACACCCACGCCGAAAGATTCTCGTTATCGGAACACGCAGCGGAGCAGAGGCGAATCCATCGTGCCAGACTGGCGCAGTTGCGTTCAGAACGTGCCGCAAATTGCGTGGCTGAGGCGGCGTCCAGCTCGGAGGATCCCAGCGACGACACGGACGAGGAACCCAGCGACACCGAGGAGCTGGACATCGACAGTTACTATTTCCTGCAGCCGGTGCCCACGTGGCAGAGACGAGCTCTACTCAGAGCAGCAGGAGTGCGTAGAATAGACGCCGTCGAGAAGGACGAGTGTCGCGACATCAGAGCCAGCAGAGAACACTGCGGCTGTGGGTGCAAAGGTTACTGCGACCCCGAGAGTTGCCCCTGCAGTCGCGCAAACGTCAAGTGTCAGGTCAGTAGACTGGCAATTAATATACTTAAGCAATTGGCTCTTTTCTAACGAAAACTCGAATGCTCCGCGTATGCCACCTACGGAAATCCTTTCGTCGTATTTCCTAGTCACGTTAATCACCGTATAGAGTGCATGCGCAGATCAAATTGAATTTAAAACACGCCTAATCTATTGCAGAATCGATCATATCTTTCTTACTCACGAAGTCGCTACGAGATCCTTTGAACTCATTCACGCGCATCACCAATTCCTGCGTTACGTTCCTTTTAATGTTCCTTGTAGCTCCAAGTCCCCTCCCTTCCAGCATGGATTTGATTTCCCCCCGATTGGAACATGTATCTACTGCGTGATATTCGGGATTGAATCGTCAAGACTTTGCGGTAGTCGGATAGGAGTGTTTATCAGACGTGAATCATAGGAATCTGGTATGCTTGAATAGGTGGATCGGGCGGGTTTTCCATGTGGGTGTACACGGGATGGCTGCGCGAACAGTTCAGGCAGGATCGAGTTCAATCCTGTACGAGTGCGGACGCACTTCATCCACACTCTGATGCGGTTAGAGCTGGAGAAGAAGCAACGGGAGGAGGAGGGCGCGGATCACGATGCTTCCGACAATCAGAACGGTAGAAGCCCCTTAAGGGAGATCAATCTGGGGTCCGTGATGGAGAACAGGAACGCACAGTCATGCCTGAACGGCGGCGGTTTCACGACGCTGCATTACGAGAATCACGAGGCGGTGGACGGCGGGTCGAATTGTCAGCCAGAAGCGCCCGGCACAAGGGAAGATAGCCTGGATCTATACGCGATCAGGGACGATTGTTACCCTAGCGAAGACACCGTTGACGGTACGCAGGGGCCTCAAAGGAAGTTGCATCCTGAATTTAGTCAAGCGTTCCAAACGTTCTCGGGTCAAACCGGCGCCGGCGTGAACTTCCAACAGCCCGCTTATCAGGACTACCAACCTTACGCTAACCTTCCTTCCACGTCTAGGGTGCAATTCCAGCCACAGTTCCAGCCGGTGCCAGGGAACGCAGGGTTCACCCACTACGCGCCTTATGGACAGGATAATGGATCGATTTCAGGGAACTGCCAGGTACATCCTGGACAGCATGCTTCCAGCTACGAGGCCAGTTTTGCCCAGGACGAAACCACCGGATCCCAGTACACGAACTTGAACTCGGTGCAACCGATGAACACGGCCCAGCAGATTGGTAAGCTGGAGCCGTTCTCGGAGCTTCTGTCCGCCAGATACTCGTATTACGGCGAGATCGAGCCGCAGGCGCACGGTACTTATCACGGGAACGGGGCTAAGGTCGAGGCGGAGAAGGGCCAAGGGAACGAGCAACAGTCGGAGAGCACGGAAGAGTGCGACGAGAACTTCGGCGAGATCATCAAGAAATCGATGGTCGAGACAGTATCCGCTTAGGTCGAACACTTGTAGATACGAGGTACGTCTGTGCGCGGTTTCAAACAAATGTCTTTTCACTCGTAGTGATTCATTACGAGAAAACAAAAAAACATAGAATAATTTCTGACGAGCTCGAGCCTCATCGGAAATCTCGCAATGCGTGATTGGGGGGTGGGGGTGGGGTTCAGGGAAGGTAACGGAACTCTCTGACCGGAGCCGTCCTTCCGGCGCGTTAGATAAATCCGAGTAAATTGTTTTACGTGATTCTCGGCAAGAACGACGGTGTTCTGTTGGAGAATCACTCGTGGTTAAACACTACGACGAGTCCCGTGGATATGTCGTTAGAAAATGGAAAAAGAAAAAGTTGTGCGCGTCCGCCCGGGATGGAGACTCCGAAGACATCGTTCTTGCCCCTTTGGCAGAAAGTTGGCCGATCGTTCGAATAGATCGGGCGGCCGGAACGATGCTCCGGAGGCAAACAAAAATATACTGCGAAGAGAATCCGGGGCCGCGAGGTTCGGCGATGGATTTTCGGTGGACGGTCTTCGTCGAAAATCTCCACGAGTACAGTATCCTTGAAACGGCCAAGGGTTCTGTAACCGGGGTTAAAGAAGTAATTCAACGAGGTTGTGACCAAGAAACAACATGGGATCAGCTTTAGATTGCAGTTTATAATACCTTAACTTTAATACTTTAATCGTAGGATCGCGGGTCACGCGTCTTTTTAAACAAAAACAAATTGGACAACGGCGGCGTTAAGTAACGTTATTTATTGCGACAGCGCGCGAGACTGAAAGTGTTCGCTTGGCTGGTCGAGAGGGAATGAAATGGAACAGACGATCTATGATATGTACAACAGATGAGCAAACACAAACAAATAAGAAGAGTAACATTTGTACACGACCACGGAACGTGAGCGATTGTGATACTTGTGCATATTATACGCGAGATGCAGTTTGCCAGGCTAAAATAGGTTAAGGAATAAAAAATTATGGGACTTTTTTATGCCAGTTAGTAGGGGGGGATCGAGTTTCGAATTGTTTTTTTCCAACCAACGGCTGATGGTAAAACGGCGACCGACACGGAATAAGAGATTTTCCACTCTTGAATGCACACACGTTTCCAAATGTTAGAAGAATCATGGTTGGCTGGCATACCAAGCGCACGCTGTCTAACAAAACACGTAACGTTAAGCCCTCTTACATTATTTGTCCTCTCATGTTCTTCACGGCACCTTGAAATTGCAATTCCTTTTGGTACCAGCACGCACACGTATCAAAGACGCGCGAAACGGTTCTCGACGGGGGTATAATTGCTTTTATTTTCTTGGATGTTATATGTGTCTTCTCGCGTCCTCGACCGATCAACGGCTCAATTCTGTTCCTTAATCGCAATTTCAAGGTAAACGTCGACAGGAAGGATGAAAAGAGAAAACCCGCGCGGAGTTTTGTTATTCGAACGAAGTCCAGAAGGCACGGTTGCTTCTAAGCAGGCGTTCTCTTTTGCACACCCATCGTTATTCACCTTGTAGATTTTCAGACACAGACCTGTTTAGCATCCCGGGACGTTGATCGCTGTACCCACGATTAATTGAAATAATTAAACATAAGGAAACAACAATGATAACGACGATAGTATTAAATTTATACATACTTACTGGACGTGTCAGCTCCCGAGCACACATCCACAACTGTACGGTCTTCTGCGTTCGCGTTTTACACCGTGTGTTCATCGTATCGTCGCTGATTGGTGCCTAAAATCGTTGCGCTCGTTGTCCGCGGACATCGAGCAGTAACGAATTCTCACGTTCGGGAATAGAAGAGTCGAATTGGGAGGGCGGAGGAACCGTACAATAGAATGCGTTGATAGAGTCGCGAGGGATGTGACACCTCCGTACGACATAATTATACATATAAACTACACACGTATGTAAGTAACTTTTAGAGTATTTGAGTAAAAAAAAGGCATACATAGTTAATAGCGTTTTATTAAATGTTGTGAAAAAGTCTCTTGTCTGTCGTGTAATGTGTTGTCTCATTGTGTATGTCTATTCTCACCGTTCTATTATTTCACTCCCTTTACATCCCCGAAACGACATCAACCCGACATATTCCCTTTACTTACGGTCTCTGCGTTTGCAGTAGTACGCCGAAAGAGCAATCGTAATCATGTTTAATGTGATTCCATCATATCCTTCAATCCATTCATATTCACATTAATCATGTTCTAATAACGTGTATATATCCGAAAAGAAGCGACGTACAAGAACTGTAAACTGAAAATAACGTCCTTTACCGATCGCGAAGAATAATCTAAATCCACGATATCGGTCTTTCTTTTATTACGTTAATGCAAGAACGTCGCTTTTAATCGCCGTTCAAATCCCCCATGGCGCGCGGCGCGGCTGCGCGCGCAGCTGAAGCCGCAACATGGCGTCCGTAGCGGGAACGAAGTGCGCGTCGCGTCCCCTTTACTCGCGATATTTTCCAAGTCGTCTGTCACATTCGGAGGTGAGTTCCGCGAAAATAATCGGCCTTCGTGACACGCTAAACGATAACGCGCCCGACGTAACGCACGGGTCAGATAATTGGCGTGAAAACGTGTCATTTATGCCACGGTATTCGTACGAAGCGGCCGAGCAGTGGGGGATGACGGGATGGGAAGGGAACGGCATTAGCGAGCGAACGGGTCGAGTGCCGCTGGAAGTTGGCGCCTGTCCGTGAGCTGGTGCGGAGGTTAGTTTATTCCGTTCGTGGAGCGTTATTGTTCCCTGCCGGACGTTCGGCTGGGAAGGCGAGAAACCGGACATACCGAAATCGAAATCGTGCGACGCGTGGTACGGGCCTCGTGTTCGCGGCGCGGCATGAAGCTATTCGGCACGGTTTCCGTGGGAACGAACTGAAATACGACGGCGTGCTGGTGTCGTTGACGTTTCGTGTGTCAGTGTCCTCTCTCGCTCCGCTCGCCTGTCTCCCTCTGGTTCCTGGCCTCGTCCTTTCTCGGCATCCCTCTGTCCTTTCCCTCCCCCCCCCCACCTCCCCACTCTGTCTCTCCCTTGCTGGCCTCCTGCCGCGTACGTTTACCATCGTCGGGGCTACACGGAACCGCGCGTCGTTTCGTTGCAATGCCAGATGACAGGTGCGAGGCGGTGGCACCGGTGTCTGCTAACGAGCCATCCGAGTGTCCTGCGGATTTAGGATACGCCGCAGAATGACGAGAGCAAGGTTGTTGGAGCGGAAGGGCGGCGAAAAGGACCGAAGACGACCGCGACCACGACGTCGACGATCTCGAATTCCCTCGCGCTAGCGGTGGGCTATGAGCGCTGACAATGGGGACGACTCCTTGGTAATTATCATACCTTTCTCTTTTTTATTGCCCTCTCCCTCTATCGCGCACTTTTTTCGTCTCTGCCGCTCTATGCCTGTCTCCGTTTAATACTGTGCCCCGTGCCTGGTATTGCGGGCAACGAGGCTGGCTGGTTGACAGCACGCCGTGCGGAAATTATCGTGCATTTCGAAGCTCTTTCTCTGATGTAACGCGGTCACGGAGGAACCGTACCTCCTGCCGGCAATTTCTATTGAATTTGTATCGGGTAGGGGGCGCGGGACGACGCTTACTTTTTCGTTCGCTCTCAACGATACGGCCGTGAGATCGCCTCGGAGAATTCCGTAGGATATTTGATCGAAATGGGCAGCCGTGATTAGAAAGCTGGCGCATACTTGTCGAGGTCTCGATTCCAACGAAACCGCGCTCGTTTTAATCGTGAATTCAAGGGGAATTCGTTGGAGCGAGGCTTTATTAAAAAAAAAAAACGTTCGAGTAACGCCCAACTGTGATTACAACGGATCGAATATCACTTCCTCTGGCGAAGTTTCAGAAGAATCGTTACTTCGGTATCGCCTCGGGTGTTTTCCTTACGAGGTATTGGAAAAGCGAGGCAGTTGCGCGGGTAATTGTGAAAAAGCAAAGGAAATTATCTGTTATCGTTGCTCACGTAATAACGAAGCAGCAGTACGTTTGAAACAAGGGAATCGCAAAACTTGGCGTTCGGCGCGCTCGTGTAATCGACTTCGATTCACCTTGTAGCATAACAAGCTTCGACCTTTTGTTAGTCGCTAAATAGGATGACTAATCATGCCGTGTGGTATTCCAAACATGAATGTTGTGCTTAAATTCGGTACTCTTGGTCTGCCTGTAAATTCAATGGGCCTTGAATCATGATTTATTTATCAGCCATACATACGTGGTCAGCTGTCGGCCTTTGATCTTATATAAATCACTAATTTCCGTATATCATGAATAACAGATCTACAGATCTCGAAATTGATGATCCTCCGTTTTAAGAAATCATACTTCTGCTTCTTCCACGAGAAATGTAATACAGTCTCTCGATGGCAGAAATTTCTACAAATTTCTCTCTTGCTAATCGAGTAACGAATGAGGAAACGTGAGAGTTTGGAATCTCGATAGCTCCGGCTTTTGAATTTCCGTTCAGCTGTTCTTCTCGCAGTCTGGTTCTTAACAACAGCTTCTCCAGGGTTAGACGAGGTTCAACGAAAACAAAAAAGGAGCTTCGCATTTATATCCTGATTACACCGTTCGCCTGACGTTAATTGCTAATAACTCGAACTCCGTCACGTGGTCGACGGACACGTGACCCCGCGACGGACTCATCTGTACCGAGTAAAAGTAATTTCCACGGCTGGTAATATTTCTTGCTCGATTGCCGTAGGTTGTGAAACTCGCTTTACGTTTCGCAAGTTCCCTGGGAGTTAGAGGGGAAACAAAATGGAACGTGTGTGGAACAGAATTTTTATTCAGAACCCATTAGGATCTACAGGGTGATTCGAGAGTAGTGAATATTGAAGAATATTTGTGGTCCACCTGCGAATTCACGACGTTCTCTCTTTATTAATATCGTATTGGGAGAAGGTTGGAATTTCCTGCTTCCAAGTCAGGTACACACCGTTGGCCGTTGTAGCCGAGCTGGATGGAAGCGATCGTAACGCAGCGGGTAGCTTGTAGTTCCATGCAACACGCTCAATAACTCGAGAGAGTCAATGAAACTCGCGCACGCGAAGGTATGCCTACTTATTAAGGGATGGCATTCTGTTTATGTTGGAGATCAATCTGGTGGGGGATATTATTCTCATGCGCTACACGTCCTCCATCTACCAGTTCACATATATTAAAATTAGGGTCTCAGATGGTACTCTAATATTCGGGACTTGGGTAAAGGCCCGTTCCTGGCGGGGGTGCAGAAGGTGCCCCCGCACCTAGGCGGCCAAACCTAGGGGCGGCCGCACGCTGTTTATATGTAAAATTTTGATTAATAAGAATTAAATTTTTTTCAAACTATCCAACGTTGGTTTTAGAAATAAAAATTCATAAGTACAATCTACTTTCACGAAAATTGGCAAAAATCAAAAAATCCAAGGCCTTGTATTTTTAAACAAATTCGAAATAGACAAAATGATTTAACCCTGCCCCCTAATTTCACGAGAACTAAAACGTATTCCATTTTTAACAAAATCCCAGATACCAAGGGGCAAAAGGTGATTGATTTGGCGTGGAATGTTCCTGAAAACTATGTATATATAGATGTAAAAGTAAACACTGCATATAAAATTCTTAATTAAAGAATATTAAATTAATAAGGGCGGCAATATAGTTTTTGCACCTGGGCGGCCAACAACCCAGGAACGGCCCTGCTTAGGTATCACCATCGTTATTCCCAATACATTGTTTGTAACAACTTGGATACCTTCGTCATTCAGTATCCAATATTTCAAGGCTTCGGTGCACCGAGTGGTCTATTTATTTCGATTGCCTCGTTTTTCCCCGACGCAAACAGGCCCAGGTTCAGAGTTTGTCTTTCCCACTTCTGTATGTTCTCGCGACTCGATCCCACCGCCACGTGGAAAGCTTTTTCCCGATTGGAAACTCCTCGATCGAGTCGGCTGCTCCGAGCTCCCGATTCCTCGGCGATCTTGCGCGTTAGCTATGAGAAAGGCAGGGCGGGTATATAACGCTTATGAGAATGCAAAGTAATACGTGTCAAGTCTAACGAGGCGCGTCGCGGAATGCAGCAGGCGAGAAAGAAGCGCGAGCTTCGTGAACGTAGGAACGCGTATGGCTACTTTCGTACAGTGTGCTCCAAAATACGCGCTTGAAACCGAAAGAATCCGTTTCCTCGGGAAAATTACACTGAAAACGTTGCGCGAAATGATTTCGCGCGAGCCTCGGTTCGCGAGGAAACCGTCCTCGAAGTTGCTCGAGCAAGCGTTGCTCTTGACTAAAGTCGCGCTCCCACTTGCGAAACACGTGGCGCGGAAGTCATCGCGATTATTAAAGGAACATCTCTCTTGGAAGGCTGCGCGGGACCTCTGAATGTGCACTGGAGATGAGTTTCGAGTATCTTTCGCCTCGCGGTTTGCACGAGTGAAATTTAGCTTTAGTCAATTTGGTTTAGGAAATGATGGCCATCGCATTTGTTTCTTTAATAACAAAAGGTACTTTTAAGTTTCATCTGCGCATACAAAAGTCGCTCTTTTAGGAAGAGCACGCCTGTGCGAATGTTCAAAGCGCGTGAGGGAAACAGAGTAGAAGTTTGTCGAAGAAACTCGAACGAAAACCGAGTCGATTCGCCGTGTTCGATAGATGCTAGCCGTGCCAATGCCACGGGTACTGTTACTTCTAGTTATTCGACCCAAGGTGAGGAGAAAATCCACCGTCCCCTCCTACGGACAGAACAAGCCAGAACAGTTTCGATCTTCTTTATCTACCTTCAACCATCGGGCTACGATAAAATGAATTCTGAAGGAAAGTGTAAAGGTGCAAAATCCACGATGATAAAAAAATATCGTGTCTCGCAGGAAACTTTAATCTGGCGAGTTAATGATTTCATTATCTTTAATTGTTTTGTCATTAGTTTCATGACATATTTTAAAAAATCTCATCTCTCGCGACTATTTCCATTATTTACATTGAGTTGTTGCTGAGATTTTTGTCACGTGTAAAATCTCATCGGGGATTGAATCATTTTCACGAGCGATTTAAATCTCTGCGGTATATCGTCTCCACAGAATTTTCGAGTCAGGCCCCGAATTTCCTTATCGACAAAAAACCATGAAAATTTGAAAGTTATATCCAGACCCAGATTTACCTTTTCAGGGGCCCTAGGCTGAATATCCAAAATAAAACAACTCTGATTTCATTTTTTTTTATCATAATACTCGTATAGTCTAAATAAGAATTTAATTTCAAAATTAACATTGAACATCAAAACTAAATATAACATTATTCCTCGGCAAGATTTCTTGATAAATTTTTCGAAGAAAAAATTTCGAACGAGGGGCCCCTAGCTAAACGGGGCCCTAGGCTTCAGCTTTGTTAGCCTAAGGGGTAAATCCAGCACTGGTTATATCACTGTGCCACTTCCCTGACCCACGCCAAGCAGAAAACCAGCCACCCCAGTGCTAATAATCCGTTCGTTTCGCAATCTCGGCCAATTAACTCCATGTAATCCTGCTCCTTCCTCTGGCCCAGTTGCTCTCCAGAGGTCCTCGAGTTCGAGACCTGGTATCGATTCTCAGTAGGTCGGTTCCCGCTGGCCGTCATCGCGTTCGGAGGATCCGGTCCGTCTCGATTTCAGCATACGGGAAAAATACAAGCGCGCGTGTACTTTCACGTTTCCATCGGGCGACCGTCCGCGGGAAACGGCGATCAGGGAAAGGGGGAAAGGAAGAGGGGAGAGAGAGGAGAGATTCCTCTCGTTTCGTGCTGAATTCTGAATGGACATCCGCCTTTCTCACGATCGTAGCAGACTCGTGAGAAGATCGATTCCGTGCGAAGAACGCCAAGGTGCGTGCGTAACTGGAGCATCGGTACCGCTCGCGTTCTTCCCTGCCATTTGCCAGGCCATTCTCCTTCGCAGTGACAATATTGAAACGGGCCCAGGTAGTGTTTGGCGAGTGTAGAGGAGCGCGCTGGTAACGAATCGCCGTGGTAATGCCTGCGAAGGGGCACTCGTTCCGCAAAGGAAACGACACCGCAGGATGGACCGCTGGGAACGCTGGGCATCCAATTTACAAGAATGCGCGTCTCGTATCAATATTTCGCAAACGCTCTGTCGCTTGTCTGGCTGGGAATTCAGCTGGCACCAGGATTGAGATATTAGATCCACTTAAAGCGTTTAACGCGATTTTCTGTCCCGGCGAAGGACGCGCCGCGAAGGTTATAATATTTAAACCGTGTACGTTGCAGAAATGCAGGCAACGCGGGGAGCAATCGTTTACGTTGAAACAGTTTATTAAGAGCGCCTCGTATCGGGCGCTTGTTGACGGTCGATTTCTTTAACTGCGTGTCAGGCTCTGGGAAGTCGGAATGGTGTTTGCAGAGGAGCTTATTTCGAAGTTGCAGAGCCGTGGTTTATTTCCACGGGAAACTTCCTCGGTAATTAGAGTTAGCTTAACGAAGTCTCGACAGGTTCCGACCAACATCCTCCACGATCTATTTCTTGCGATCCGCTTTGAGGATTCTTATCGCGGTTTCCAGAGAGTGATATATTCTTCGTGAAGAGCAGGCTCAATGTCGTCCTGTTTGAACAGAAGTTGTTGGGTTGAATGGAAAATCTTGCTGTTGTGTATACAGAAACTATAGATTAACAGATGTTAATGTGGAAACATTACGCGGTGGACGTGTTTCTTATTGACACTGTGAAATTACTATCGGCCGTGTAAATCAAACATTTGCGCAAATGCCTGACTGCAATCGTTCAAACACCTTCGACTACCTCGAGTAATAACTTTGATTGTAAACTTCTGCATTGGGTAGACCTTCAATGGTTCCGTATTCGATCAATAAGAGCACTTTTCCGTTATCGAACTACCTCGCAATTTCCTGTTAATCAAATCTCGAATATAAAAACTTATATTTTCATCCCGACTCGGTATCACTTCACATCGATTTCATCCAGTTTCCAAGCAAGTCTCGCAGACAAGTATATAACACAAACTCACCAATGGAGTATTCCCCGATATCGAATTAGAATGATTACTTTATCCGTCACTCGACCGCCATGAACCTTCTAACTGTTTCGACAGATTCGACCTTGATTGCAATATCGCTTCCGCGTGGATTCGCGAGCTAGATCGTTGCGATCTATATGGGGCGGGGGCGGTTTTGAAGATTTGGCGCCCCTAGGCTAGCAAGCGTCTGCCACCATTTCCGCGAAATATCATCAAATATTTTAATTTAAAATAGTCGAGGGAATTTCAAAATTAATTCAGCATGGCCACTTACAACTGACAATGAGTCATTTCTAATTCGCTACATGAAAGAAATGAATTGTTTCTAAAGTTCTTTCAAGCGTCTGTGTTTAAACCTGTTAAAAATTTTTTAATTTATTTCGCTCAAAATTTGCCGCTTCTCAAAAGTTATCGCTCTCCATAATTTGATGGTCTCCAAAATTTGATGTTCTCCAAAATTTGCAGCTCCCCAAAATTTACTACTCCCCAAAATTTGCCGCTCCTCAAAATTTGATGCTCCCAAAAATCTGTCGCTCTTCAAAATTTCATGTTCTCCAAAATTTGCCGCTCCTCAAAATTTCATGCTCCCAAAAATCTGTCGCTCTTCAAAATTTCATGTTCTCCAAAATTTGCCGCTCCTCAAAATTTGGTGCTCCCAAAAATCTGTCGCTCTTCAAAATTTCATGTTCTCCAAAATTTGCCGCTCCTCAAAATTTGGTGCTCCCAAAAATCTGTCGCTCTTCAAAATTTCATGTTCTCCAAAATTTGCCGCTCCTCAAAATTTCATGCTCCCAAAAATTTGTCGCTCTTCAAAATTTCATGTGCTCCAAAATTTGCCGCTCCTTAAAATTTGATGCTCCCAAAAATCTTTCGCTCTTCAAAATTTGATGCTCTCCAAAAGTTGCTATTCCCCAAAATTTGTCCCCCTAAGTAAGCTGCGACCTACTTAGCCCGCACCCAAATCCGCCCCTGGATTCACAACGGCCACCTTGACGATCGCCGTAGAATCTGTTTCGCGTTGAAACACCCGAGGGGTGCGTTCGAAGTCGCCAGGCCTCTATCGCACAGTTTTTCGTGCATCGTGAAAACGCCAGTTGTGGGTCACGCGTGGGACACTGGCGACTCTGTCTCCTCTGTGAGTCATTGGATGGACTCCTACGCGGTGGTTGCGAGAGCCGTCAAGGTTTCCGTGTGGTGCAATTCGGACGGCGAATTTCGCGTGGCCGATGGAACGAAAGCGAGAATCCGCGGCGGGACGCGTGCCTCGGGATCTTCGGATCTGATCGGAGACGTGGAATAATGAATTCATAGCGTAACAGTAAGGAGTCTCGGGGCGATCGCAATCTACCGAGCAGTTTCTGATCAACCTAAAACATTTTACTATGAGCTATCAAACGTTTGCGTATAAATTTAAAAATACTTCATAATTATTTAATAATTTTTTAGAATAAATTTGTATCGTGATAAACTTATTATTTGGTATTTATATACTAAAGTGATCAGGAATTGGGGTCTGATCAGGAACTGGGTCCTTGACGGTAGGTAATCAGTGGAGCACTGCTGTTAATTAGATTCCCGATGTCCGTACGCGCAGGGAAACGTTTCTGTCTGCTCTAATGACTGGGAACGCGGGTTGGTTACCACTGGCTAACGTATGTTCCGTGGCGCTCGTTCTCGCGTGAAAGTGGAGAAAACCTTTCGCGACCGACGACAGGTCTGACAAGGATCTAATCGCGCCTTGGATCCTGACCACTTTTACGAAAGTCTTTTTGTCGCGGATTCTAGTTGATTTGGAAGGAGCCTCGGTATACTTCAAATGATTTTTTCAACAGTCCCAGTGGACTTCGTCTGCGGGGAAGAATGCGTTGGCAGGTTTAATGCTCTGGTGCTAGTATTTAGCAGGAAGTCGAGAAGTTTAACTCGTGGGGCGAGGTGTAGGGTCATGTGACTTGGTTTCACGAACCATTGTGAAACTAATGTGCGGAGGTACTTTGCCTTCTGAAAAGGTACAGTTTTAGCGACAAAAGTTACTGAAGTCTCGCAAAGTCTCCGTATTAGGCGTAGATTTTATATAAAACATTGGAGCAATGATTTCCTTCTTTCTAGTACAGAAATAGGGTAAACAAACCAGTAAATGACCGAATTATTGAATGAGAAGCCCAGTAAATGACCGCATACTTTTATTAAGAATTCTACTTATTAATGTTTGTTTAATATGGAAAACTAAAAATATGGGATATTAAAAGTGCAACTACACTCTATTTATAAACAAATAGTAATTTTTAAATTTATTATTGACATTTCTTTGGCTAATGGTCATTCACTGGTATGCGGACAATTACTGGTTGGTTTACCCTACCTCAAACTGAAACATACCTATCCTTTTCACTGAGGAAACAGGGTGAGAGAAACTCCAGCAAAAGTGTAAAGGGCTGGGTATAGGATAACGTTAAGCCATTGGAGCAACAACCTCGTTATTCATAGCCCTGCTTTCGGACTCGGGGACTGCCGGGAGCAATTACCATCCAGCCTGTGTGCTTGTCAGTCGTAAGGTCGTTTACTTTCGGTAGCGCTAGTCGCGTGCGTGCGCGCCAATACGAAACGCCAGCTAGAAAGCCTCGAACAGTCGTGGCTCCGATAAAATTTTCGCCCTAGGCGAGACGACAGTGTTCATTAACCCCTGCGCGGTTCGTCGAACGCGGATTTATCCTCACGGATCCCCTCGCGAACTCGATGACTCTCCAATGATACCGCCGTCTGAATGCCACCTGATCGATGAGTCTGGCCCATCTTCGTGTTCTAAAATATTTAACGAACGTTTCGCGTGAGCGTACGGGAATCAATCCGACCAGTGATAAAACGTTGTATCGGTGTTGGGGTGAAAGCTTGGACGAGGCGGGTCAGTAAACCAGACGTGGAACGAACGATGTTGATCGATACTGATTAAGGAAATGGGGAAATAGGTTCGTTGATTAGCGATCCTTAATCATTGGCGTCCGATCGGCGGGATAAAGTTCCAGTGGTCTACATTTCTCGTTACTAAAGTAACCTTATCGCGTTGTCGCGTGTCGCTCTGATAAACCGTAATGTTCCGTATTAACGTGGACCGAGATTCTTTAGCGCAATCTGCCCTCGTCAGGTTCTCGAGGGTGGCTGCAGGTTTTCGAGAAGGAAAACACTTGGAGGATATCCGCGTTTTTTGCTCGTTATTTGTTTGCACTACAGCGGTGGCTGGCGTAGCGCCGGTTGGTAAGGCGAAATTCTCGTTTCGCGCACAGTTGGCGGCGTGTTTGCGCGCCGCGCGAATCGCGTACGTGACTTTATTCATCGCGCAGTGGCACGTTTCGTTTCCGTTTCTCGCCACGGCACCGTGCAATTCAACGACCAGTAAATCTTGTTAGCTGGTGCACGTACTCTCGACGAGAGTATACGCCGTCGCCGCCGGACCACTCGTGTGTCAGTCTGCGCGAGAGAGCGCGGGCCTCGACGTAAAATCGATCCCGAGCTTCCCACCCCCGGGATTAACGGGGTACGAACCCTGCTCTCTCTCGACGAGGAACGCTCGCCTCTCGAGTTATCCTCGATCCCTTCGTTCAAGCTCCTTTTATCCGGCTCTTTCGCCTTTCAAACGCGTGCTGCCTCGGGGCGAAAACTTGCGGCCGTTCGATTCCACCTAAAGGTCCTAAAGTTTTGCATCGGACGTGTAATGCGATTTCAATTGACGAGCTTGCAGCCAGAGGGGCGCAGCTCCATCTTTACGAAGTTCGAGTAAATTAGAAAAAACTGTTTATAAAATTAATGCCTTGACTTAACATTGAAAACGAGAACACTAATTGAAAAATATAGATTTTAACACAGTAAGTAGGTAGGAGTTATTGAATTGATAAGTTTTTATTTCTATTTTTTGCGAAAATATATTCTATAATAAAAATAAAAATATGAATGATTCTATAATAAAAAATAAAAATGTTAATATTTCTATAATAAAAATATTAATATTGACATTAATATTTCTATTTTTATTTACTAATGTTGACATTAATATTTCTATTTTTATTTATTAATATTGACATTAATATTTCTATTTTTATTTATTAATATTGACATTAATATTTCTATTTTTATTTATTAATATTGACATTAATATTTCTATTTTTATTTATTAATATTGACATTAATATTTCTATTTTTATTTATTTGTAATAAATCGCTCATTTGTTATCGGATTTCCATCAAACGTGCACCAAACGCTGTAGAGAATTCCGTAAATTAAAATGGACACGCCTTTAAAATGACTGTCAAGACTCCTCCCTGGGGTAATCAGTTTTCGAATGCACGGCCTCCTACTGACGTCCATTCATATCTCGTCTAATTATGAATTAACTTGCGGCTCGGGTGCAGTAGGTGTACGCGCGTAGAATCGAGTTGCAAGGCGATGACGTAGGTGGTGGATTGCGTCACATTCGCGACGTCACGCGTTCGTTTATCACTTTGGACGGCGTGATTCCGGCCTGTCGCGGGCTGATAACGAGTGAAATATAACTGCTCGCCAGCGGTTACAATTGTTTATCGATCCTCGTGGTAGTAAGTCGTTCAAGTTCGTACCACGTCGTGCATCGTGCTGCACTCGGTCATATTTTATTAAGAAGGACGAGTAAACCTTAACGCTATTACGTGTCCTCCGGAATATTGAAAATAAAGATTCTCCGGAAATGTAGCAAGTATAGACTGTGGAGACTGTAAAGACTGTGGAGACTGTGGAAGCACAGAGGGTGGCTACGGAGTCCTTGGATGACCCAGGGTTGGGTCCTTGGATGGCTATAGTGTGGGGCCACAAGGGAGTACAGAAACACTGTATGCTGACTATGCAGCGGCTATAAAGAATATATCCAATATTAAAATCTACATTTATCGTGTACTCTATTACCAAGGATCACCTTTTTCCCTCCAAAAACTCAATTTCCCTCCCCACTCCATCGGTTCTTCCAATCTTTAACAAAATCTAATTTGACCCGTTGTTTTCCAAGTATCCACGTATATGGATGTCGTTTCACGGGGAAGCATTCTTTCTCGTGGGGCAAAGGTAGAGTCGTAAAAGAAAGTGGCGATTCACTTATGCAACCATTCACGCGATACCTTCTATCCGTGCAAAAATGTTCGCAGACATGATTCCATAGTCTGGTTTCGCGACGAGCCTACGTTGTACTCCAGCCACCCTTGGGGCACGGGTTCCATCGCCCCTTAGCACGGTATAGGGTGAATTTGATGACTCAGAGCGCTTTATGGGGAATGAAATTACGCACCCCCATCTCGACGCCAAGGGACCATTGTAGAGAGCAGACGAGCAAACATCTTGACGTTGTAGTAGCGAGTTTGCTCGAAGGGGTGGCTCTGCAAAACGGGGGTGCTCCAACAGTGCTCCGGTGCATACGATTCCATCACTTTTCTCTTCTTTATTATCGTTCCAAGAAACCCCTATCAAGAAATCATGCTCGGGCTTAGAAGGCCACAGGTTCGGAATACAGAATCGTTTTTTGAAAAGAATTTTGCCTTTAAGCACCTGAAACTCTCCGACTCGCTCTCTCTCTCTCTGTCTCTCTCTCTCTCTCTCTCTCTCTTTCTACCTCGAGCAATTTAAAAGCATTCGCCTGGTACGTGCTGTCGCAAATCTTGCGACACGGACAGCCTTGGAACTGCATTTCTTTCGTTACTTTGTTTTCGGTGGATATTTTATAAACACACGTTCTCCGGTGTAATCGGATATTTGCCAATGTCTTTAATGCCATCTCATGCTTCCCGTGTCCCACAAACGGCGAGCCCAAAGAGGAAAGAGGAAATCCACGAGCAAACGGACCAGACCGAATTTTTTATTATCGATTTCCTGTGTTTCGGGATAAATATTTGCTGGCTCCGCTTCGTTGTCCACGGGGATCCCTCGCGCACTTCAAATAATGTCCCGATTACGTGTAATCGTGGGAGACAGAGTGTCGGGTTTCCAGGATTCGCGTAGAAAGCGTGACCGAAACGAAATCCGGCGATTCGAAGGCGACCGTGCGAATACCGCAATAGAGACACGCATAAATTCTTCTGCGCTCACGGTAATGGGCCACGATGATTATGGCATTATCAGCACGCGATGCCTGTATCGCGAAAAATTTCGCTATGAAATAGATTCAGGCGAATTGAGCATTAGTGTACATGATTTATGATCGAAGCACCAGTTACTCTGTTTTTTACAATTTCGATAGTGTGCGATACATGGATAGTGTTGATAGTTTCTTTCTCGTTAAAATTGGCCCGTATGCATAAAAGCAAGTTCAAGCTTTTACTAGTGATTTTTCAAGCTAATACTCAGTTCCGTATGCAATAAAGTATGAAGTATTTATTAGAAATAGTTTTTACTTATTTTCCAGTATGCATAATACAAAACAACAAAAAGTATTAGTAGTAGTAGTAGTATTTGCTGTTACTTATACTTATTACTTTTAAGCATATCCTTATTTTTATGCATACGGGCCATTGAGCTTAATGAATAAAGTGTAAGCAATTGCTTTTTCTTAATATTTTACTAGGAATTGCTTAAATTCATGTGATAAAAACACAAGCATTTGCTTCATCTTGTAGGAATTCCTAAACTGACAAGGAATTACTTAAAGGAATCGCTTTTCCTTAATTTTTTAAGGAATTGCTTACTACTCGAATGAATAAAGTGTAAGCAATTGCTTTTTTTTTAATATTTTACTAGGAATTGCTTAAATTCGTGTGAATAAAAACACAAACAATTGCTTATGATTTTTATTCATATGAAAATAAGAAATTCCATTTTTGTTTAAGTAATTGCTTTTGCTAATAAGGAATTGCTTAGTTTTTATTCATCAGGCTCATTGAGTCGCATCTACCGCGTGTGATTTGTGATAGTATATTTATAAGCCGAATTCAACGTAATTGGGAATACAATGGTGGAGGGTGAATTACTTGCTGCATGTTCAATGTCTGGTCAATAGTGTGGGATTCTCTTAATCCTACATAGTAGGTAGTAAGTTTATTCTTCTTCATGAATGAACGTAAAGTGTCTCTCTGTCACTTTCCCAGATGCAATTCATTTCCCGAAGCGAAACAACGATTGTTCTTTCCAAGCGCGTACGCACGATAAGATCTATACAGTTTTCCCTCGAGAGATCGAGTTTATCGATCGCTCGTAGCTGCTGGATCCTGCCGATGGTAACGTCATGGATCGACTTTATCCATTGCGTGGGACGAGAGCCAGTGCCGTAGCTAGTGAGTCTTGCCTCGCTATATCACCGTGTCCATAGAATTTAGAATTTTAATTGAATTCCTCGTTCGATCATCCTCAATTCTTCACTTTTATGAAAGCACATCGTACACAGACAAGCCTCCAATTTTATTACAGTAAAAATCCCAAGGTCCATTAATATCTAAGACAGTTAACTGCTAAGTGCTAAAATTAAAAAAAGTTTTAATTATGGGAAAATTTTCTACATGCCAATGGTAATACTATAATATAGAATTTGATTTTTGGCACTTACAGTGTCTTCTACGAGGACTCTACAATTATTCTACCAGCGCGATTCCTCCATAAACTCTCAATTTCGCACGTTTTCAGTTTAAAAAAAAAACTGTACATTCCTCGCTAAAAATGTCCACAACGGCAGAAAAATTCTCGATGCTATCTATCTAGGATTAGATCGTAAAGCGCAATGAACTTATATCACATCGCTAATCATCTATCAACACTTGAGTCGATATCCAACACCTATCAGAAAGAAAGCACGAGAATTCAATTGATTCAGATAACACGATCCCTAAGAATCTAAGAAGGGGGAGACTGTTTCCAAGTTAAATACCCTCCCACACCCTCTTCTCCCTCGCTCAGGACGCTGGGGATCCCGAAAATTTTAAGTGGCTCCCGCGTACGCTCTGATCGCAGGCGTAGATTTGCGTCAGCGAACGTCCCACGTCGTGATAATGGTCGGCGTAAGAGCGTGGTCAGTTCGATTGCATTCAGCCGGCTCGTTCGAATCGCGTGTTTGCGGCGGAGCCAGTCGTTGTCGAGACGGCGAGCCGCGCGGTTCGACCGCGAACAACGTTCCTCGACGCTCCAACAGTCGCGTGACTCTCTTCTGATCTCTTTCCTCTTCCACGACGCTCGTGTACCACCTGCGCCCGCCCCTGTCGATCGAGTGCCTCGAGTTTCCGCGACATTGTTTACGGTCGCATGTCTCCGTGCAACCTGATTAAATATATCGAGGCGAAGGGGAAAGGCACGAGAGCAGGTGTCCAACTTTGGCGAGGATGGGACCATCGTATCTGTTGATCGCCTGAGGATCCAGTCTCTCCGCTCCGTTCTTCGCCGGAGGTTTGAAAGTAAATTTCTTTGTTCTCCAGTGATAACGTGGTATAAAGTAAATTGTCCTCTGAGCTTTTGATCGTGAGTGGTAGTTAATGTATTCCCCGATCTCGCGATATCGAGCTGCTTCTTTCTTTGTCTCATCGGAGTCATCGAGTCAAAAATTAAATCACTCTTGTGAGCAGAATATGGGTTCGTTCGGTTTCTACCGTTTGCCAGGCTTGGCACAGGTTTTCTCGAAAGTGCAAGTGTTTAGGTGGGAGTAAGTAGATATAAAATGATAGGAGAATCGCAGAAATTAGAGGATTTCGAAGCGCACAATAGAAGCGAAGGAACACAGGGATAACTCTAAGTTGTTATGTCACCCTTGATGCTATTATGCTCTGATAAAACACTTTAACAACACTGAAAACTTCATGATGGAAGTGTTTACTCTGACGGGCGAGTTAACTCGACGCGGTCAATTGAAAGACTGATTTTATTCCCACGCGTATTGGCGGCTGTCGTACAATTGCGTACCCATTGAACGTCACTATTTACCTTCGTACCGTCAACAATTTTAGTAAGCAAACATCGCGGGGGGACATTTTCCCGCGGTGACATCGAGGGTCGGTTATCGCCAGTTGAACGTCACCTTCGGATCCTAGAAACGTGAACTGTTATCAGAGCGGTGGGGCGCGTGACGCGAGGGTGCACGTGCGCGCCGACTAGGTTCGCTGATTCTAGGAACACCTTGGAAAAGTGCTCGTTACTCGCCGCACATGCTAGGCACCTCTACACCTGGAAATTTCGCACGTGCACAATCGTGCATCTAGACATTAGCAATGTATGACTAACCGTGTGTGTCACGCGTTAGCCACCCGTAACCCGCTAACGCGCTTATTCGTCTTGTCTTAATTGGGACCTGCAGTTACCTCGTCGAACATCGACCGTCACTGCCGTTCGATACGCCAGGCGGATGATACGGCACAGGTGATAAGCGAAAATGTGGGCTGGCCTCGGTGTGTCGATGAACTTCGAGTACCGGGGGAAGAACTGAATATTTTTTGCAATTCATAATAATTTTGCATACTGAGCTTTTGTCGCGACGTTTTAATAAGGTGAAATGTTCTTCTCCACGGTTATTCCCAAAGTAGGATGGTTTAGTTTAGAAATATCTTCAATGCACTTAGAATTATTATAGTGTATTCAACTTGATCGAGTTTGAATTAACTTTCTTCCATCTGCAGTGGGATACTCAGTGGTGGATTTTAACAAAAAGGCCCAGGTGGCAAACATTCTGAGGAGCCCATTATTTTGGTAAAATGAGGAGGTAGTTTAATAAATGCATAAAATAAATTTTATGTTAAAAGGCATAACAAACTAAATTAAAATGCATTAAAAACTAAAAAATAATTCTTTTCTTGTACAGTAATGCCTCGTTAGAATCACGACGATCGGGGCTGGCAGCGTGATACTAACGCGATGCGGATACTATTTCGTGCCGACGACAACTTCGCGTCGTCTCTTTTGTTCTGTCTCGCATATATCGGATTCTCTCACTCTCGACTGAAGGATGCCATGAAATGGTGGGGATAGTGAGCGTGATTATAACGCACGGTAAAAACGTGACACTAACGACGAATTACTGTACTACAATTTCGATGGTGCTCTTTCACTTTAACCCTTCGTGGTCACACGGGGTGTATTGTACCCCAAGAGCAATTTTTGATTTGAAATGCCGCACCTTTACATCTTCCAAAGGGGATTGATCGCAAAACAAAAAATAAAAAAAAAATTAAAAAATCTGTATTTTACCACAACGATGGAAAATCGCTCATTTTCAACTACAAAATTTAGCATATCGAAATTTATATTTCTAGAAAAAGACTATTGGACCATGACTGTATAAGTATTACGAATGTAGAATTATCACTGAAAAGTTAAAAGGTTCAAAAATACGAAAATGGTAACTCAAAAAATGACGCTGGGGTACAGTGAACCCCGAGTGACCAACTTGTGATTATAAGAAGGTGTGACCACGAAGGGTTAAATAAAATCCTGGTGAAATCGTTTAAAAACGGGCTTAGGGTACAGAAGGGTGTAGAAAAAAATATAGTGTTTGGATGAAATCATAATTTTTATTTTGAAGATGAGGCCCACTCGGTAACTGCTCATCGGTGGTCTGTTAAACCTGCCACTGAGGATACTGCTTCGAAAATGTTCAAATCAGAGAAGCATACCTCTACGAGCACCCAAAACAGAATCAATACCCCATCGAC
The DNA here is from genome assembly GCA_960531205.1 of Andrena bicolor. Classification (NCBI taxonomy): domain Eukaryota; kingdom Metazoa; phylum Arthropoda; class Insecta; order Hymenoptera; family Andrenidae; genus Andrena; species Andrena bicolor. The sequence goes on along the minus strand of OY482664.1, from coordinate 47,034,937 downwards.
GAATTCCCCGAAATCCAGTTCGATCTTCGCTAATTAAAACACTCTCGCTTTATCCTCTCACCTGAAAGCTCGTGGAAAGAATCTGACGACCCCTAACAATCGATACACCGTGTTTCTGCAGAGAGACGAAAAGAGAAACTGATTGGTACACGGGATTGCGAACTGCTCCCTGTTCATGGCCTCTTCCATTCCGCTTCGTCGGCGACAGAATAATCCCGAACCTCGAAAGAGCCGGATGACGAGAAGTCGGGGAAACAATTCTACGAACGTAGCCGCTGACCATTCTGCCAAGTTCGAGGGAATCCGTCGTAGAGGCACAGCAAATAGAGGGAAATAACATGAATTGTGTGGCTGGTTGCAACGTTCCCGCACGCTTCAATGAATTCCATATCCGCGTGCTGCTCGTTGCACGTGCGGTTGCCAGTATCCCGGCACGTTGAGGAAACGTAGAAAATAGCGTGATTTAGTTTTCGGCTTCTCGTTGGCACGGTTTCCCCAGCGAAACTGTGAAACAGCGCGCGTATTATGGTGCCGCGGGACACGATCCAAATTTCGCGAGCAGATAACGTGAAAGGAGTCGTCGAAGCGGGATTTCCTTCCTTTTCTGTGAATTTTTGCCTGGTTAATAGAAGTCCAAACTTTTCGGCGGGAAAGGAACAGTAGCGAGCCAAGGTTGGGCTTATTTTCGACTACCAGATCGGGTATGCAAATGCAACCGTGACATTCTCGCTCGTCATTCTCTCTCTCCTTCTCTCTCTCTCTCTCTCTCTCTTTCTCGGGGTTTCCCTTTCTTTCGTTTTATCAGCGAAACGAGTGTTATCTGACGAGACTGTATGAATTTTAAAATAGCGACTCGCGTGTCGTCGCAAGAGCCTCTTGAATTACACCGAGACGCGACAAAGACTTCAGCTTTGGTATTCATTTGGTTAGAGCAAGCTGATGGGGTGGTATTAATTGCAATCCATTTTTCACACCAGTTTCTGGGCGAAGGGTGCAGTTAGTGGTCCGAGATTTACGCTGCTCTTGGATCTTCTCGCGATCTTTGCGCCCCGAAACAGCTTAAAGCCACGTTCCTGTACCATGGAAATTATTCGCGAGCCGTAAATCAGTCCCATATATTTCCCCGGGGGTCTGTGTTTACTATAAATAGCGCGAGTCCGGATTTGCTTTCCTTTTTATGGCGTGTTCCTCGAACTAGCGAACCGATGCCTGACTACGCGACATTCGACGTGGTTCGAGGAACAGTGGACCGGCTAGTCTTCATACTTTCTCACTGAGCAAAATTTGCATTTCAACTTGGAGCGGAATTCAAGTGGAATTGGAGTGGAATTAGCTCGAAATCTTTGCATGAAACTTCCCGAACAACTTTGTCTCATTTCCCCAAAAATGTGAAAAAAATATTCAAAACAGAAGAAAACCTCAAGAAAGCACTGGACCTTATCCGTAGACTAAATATGTTTTGCGAAATATAAAATAACCGCCGACTATGGTCGCTAATAGCCACGGAGTTGATGCGACGTTAGGACAAAAATTACTTTGCCTCATTTCATTGTGAAATGTTACTTCGAGCGTTAGTTAGATACACGGTGAAGATATTCGTTTCCTCTCGGCCCGTTGAACGAAATCGTTTCATTTCATTCGAGTACGGATAGCGGCTCGAACCTGTTGCCCTGCGTGGTGTCTAACACACGATGCTGTGTACAAACAGTCCTGTTAATGCTTACGTCCTGTGGCGAATAACGTGACGTTAACACCGTGACCTCGTATTACGTGTTTATCGAACGAGGCAGCTACTCTTCGTAGGGAGCCTCTGCTGGAATGATCTCAGACTATCATTCGATATATTTGCCGGGGATACACGACGTAATTGGCTGTGCAAGAATTTATCCTCTTACTAAACGTTCCACACGTCCGTGTCATATTAAACTGCCCCAAGTCCAGTAGATTTTTGCTACGTTATGTTGTGCATAACGCTTGGAATAATTAAAGGATTTCTCGCGCAAGATAACATTTAATCATTCAGGTGTGCTCGCACTGGCACGCAAGTAACACAAATATTTTCATTCCACTCTTAAGGCTGGAACAGACACGTCCTGTAATTTAGTCGAGTAGCGAGTAATTTAGTAATTTATCATTGTTTTACTAAGCTACTCGACTAAATTTTAGTGTCCACACACGAAAAATTACTAAATCATTTGCTACTCGACTAAACTACTGGACGCGTCTGAACCAGCCTTTACTGTTTCTTCTTGTTCCTTTGTTCGAATCCTGACGCGATTCTCACAACTTCAGCTCCGTTCGGAGCAGCGTTAACGTTGTCGCATTCGCGGGAGCAAGAATTGTAGGGAAGAGCGCAGAAGTTCTCGTGGTCCGAGTGGCACGCATCGCCCGCGCGTTAGATAAGAAAATAACGTAACAGCCGAATCATTCTAGCCGCCAAATGATTCATGCTCGCATGAAACGCGCAGGCAGCTTAAAGCACACTTCCTGCCAAGTACAGATCTACCAGACCTCTCTTTATGAACAATACCTACGTTGCATAATGCACACGGATTGCCTCCGTTTCTCGAGCAGCCTCGAGATAGCATTGCGCGAGTAATTTCCTGACTAATTCACGGGTTCTCCAATTTCGAGGGCCTCCATTGTCGCGAAGCTCAGCTGGATCGACACACTTCGATATCTAGATGTCTCTCAGGTTTTCTCGTAACCTATTCTCTGTGCTCGCTACGATCGAATGTCGTAATGGTTACCGAAGCTCTGTTTAATATACTTACTTACCTTTGTGTCATCGAACAGCGACATGATTCACACTTTCTTTTATTCGAAGACCTTTCAGCAAGAACGACACAGATTCCAGTAACTTACACCGTATCACTTACCTTCGGAGCTGCTCTAATTTTCGACGAACTTTGTTTAATGCAGTGCAGAGTTCGCGGAATGCGATTCGCGGGAATAATGAATGACAAAGGGTTAAGGTCGCGATGCACGGCCGCGTGTTTCTGGTGGCAAGCGGTGACAGGGCGTTTGTTTTATCGGAACGAGGCGTCCACCGGGCATCGACTCTTTTATCAGGCCACCGGGCTCCCGTTTAATCGTTTCCACGCTCCAAGTCCCTTTAATCGAATCGATTTTCCGTTTTATTGTCGCGCTGATTCGCCTGTTTATAGTCTAGTAAATCATAGCACCGCTTGTCTAAATTTACCGCACGAAATTGGTCGAAACAATCAGAATCATTAGACAATCTCGTTGCAGTTTTTCGATTCTCAAATGTACAAGTAATTGCAGCGAAATCCAGAGAGCAAACGAGCTAAATGTCGTAGCACTGCTATCATTTCTTTTTTAATATGAAGCTGAAACTAGGAGGAACTCATCGTCGAGATACTAGATGCGTTCGTACAGAGCTAGTTCCTGGAAATTATTCTATCATTTGCATTGCTATATTGTATTTCTACTGCGTAATGAATCGGCACGTGGGAAATCGTGGCAACGTACAATCGACCGACAGTCATGCACCGCGAATCGGTTTGATAAATTGAGAAAAATGTTCCCTTACTTTGCACGCACTTCAAACTGCCGTCTGGGAAACGACTTTTCAATCGTTGTGAAAGAAAATGATTCTTTTTCGCAGTCCTTCACGGTTTCCTCTGTCGATACTGACCAATCGTCTGAGAAACTACTTAATGCATTCACTTTACTGGCTGTCCTCTATCGAAATTTCAACTTCCACGTTGATACTGTCAGAATAAAATTGTAAGAGCCTTAGCTGTATCGCTACTGCGATTACTGTCTTCGTTTCTCACATTCTCCAAAGTGGAGTAAAAAATTGGCATCTTTTCTCGAAGATATCAAGCTTCAGACTCGCTAGTTTACTTTAAACGAAATAATCGCAAACACTTCAGCGTTAACGCGTAACAGCTCTCTCTATTTTCCTCTACGGAATAACGAACGGTTGATTTGTTTTATTCCAGTAGGTACCCGTGGGGGTGGATGTTTTTCTCAATGCAAGCTCGTTTGTAGGTTGAATTAATTATTTAAAAGGTCGAAACATCACGATGTTGCCTCGGCATTTAGAAAATACTCGAGCTTCAGACGCAGGACTAATGGTCGGAAGCGCAATTCCGCCCACGGAGTAGTAACATCCTCTTTAACGAAAGCGTTTTCCGTCGTTTTGCTCCTTCGACCTTTCGGACAGTGGCGTATCGAAGCATCGACTGTAACGGGAGACTCGTGTCCTTTGATCCTTCCCTGCGAATAGGTATGAATACACGTGGGTGGGCGAAGTGATCATTTCCAGAGGTTGCAGAATCGTTGGGGGAAATGGAGCGGCCGGACGAGTCGAAAACAAAAATGATAGCACAGACGTAGATAGTATAAATACTTCATTTAGTCTTCGGCGGCGACGGCGAAGACGAGCTTCTGTCGATGTCTCAATTCGATTTCAATATCGCCGCGCGGTCTCGGGTCGTCGTTACGCATTAACGTCATCGGTTTCGCCGGGGATCGAGCGTTCAGTCGCTTCGAATGACGACGATCATTCAGTTTCCCGCTGGCAATAGCGCCGCGACGGTGTGTGAACTCCAGGCGCGATCGAACGGATCGAAGCGCACAGTGGCCTCCGCTTTTGAAACTCTCGTATTCTTCCATCCGCGCGCGTCGATTCGAGTCCTTGGTTCCGTGGGAACTGGCGGGTATTAAAGAAACAATGGGAATAACGAACGACGCACGTCAATCGAATAGTTAGCGGAGTTCGAAGGATGACGATGCATTAACATCTTTTAAACGCGTCGCGTGGAGCTCGACACATGTGTTGGTACGCCTGAATTCTGTTTGTGTCGTAATCCTGCATTTCTCAAGCGGTTACAGGATAAGACTCGCGTTGGAAAATTTATACAGTTCCCATAAAAGCCACGAAACGAGAAATCGACGTGGACTTGGCTCAGTCTTTATTTTCCTAGCAGGCAGATAGGCAAACTGCAAACCATATCGCTCAAAGAAAGGTGCAGCTCGAAAGACTCAATATGTAATCTTGTAGTTTAGTCTGACGACGGTGGTGCACGAGGTTCGCTGATCCTCGCGTAGAGTTAGCGGGGACCGTGTGCAACAGTACCTATGTAACTCGAGCTTTCGCCTTACGCGCGTAACGCGTTACTACGAGCGGCGGGCGCTAATTGCACGGAAAGATTCGAAGCTCGTGCACGAAGCCCCGCGAGAGAGCGAGGTCGATAAATCGTGGCGAATCTCGCGAGCTATCGGAGGACATTCGGCAGAACAATCACGAGACAAATTGCACAGGCAGAATCGAAGTGACGGCAGAAGGGGAAGTTCCGCGGACATTCAGACGTGGATGCTGTGGCCCGTGTTGGGGGATGACGGGCTGAGCCCAACGTCGCCCCCGGCCTCGGCCAGCGTCAAGGGGGTTAACAAACTGGCGCCCCTGCTCCTCTGCGCCCCCTGCAAGCCCAGCAGCCACAGGAAGAACCAGAATTCCACGCAGTGGTACGTGCAGCAGGTAAACAGACACCCAAGAGATTCATCATCATCCGTTTTGTTTCCTCGTCGGAGCATTCTTCTTTTCTCGTTTTCAATTTTTCTTTTCTCTGTATTTTTCTCCACCACCCCCTCTCGCTGTTTGGTTGTCCGACGACGGAGCTCTGTTGTGTTTCTGCCTGCTGGTTACTTGTTTTCACTGGTTTTCGCATCTCGCGTTCGACGCGCGGTAACGTTGTAGTAGAACCGAGTCGAGTCTGTTACCCGGATTCGATGCTCTGCTCATTCTCTTCCCTTAAACGGAGAACGCCGGATTGCATGGGTATTGTGTCTTGAATATTCTAGAGCGCGTAGTACCCGGGTTTTGTTTCAGCTCAGACAGCGCCCCTCTGTTGAATTCGTCGGGGATTTCTCGGATCGAATTAAAGTAGGTATATATATGCCTAACATTGTTAAAACGTTTATTAGATCGATACGAATTTCTTCGGTTTGTAAGAGTAACTTGCTCGGCTCGCCTTCTATCGTCTTATATAATTCAACGAAACCTTACACCCTTCAAACATCAGAAAATATCGAACGCAGGCACGTCGAACCCGCCGCTGGAAACCCGATTCCACTCGGTTAGAAAGTGTCGAAACTTTTGCGGGCTGCCTGTTTCCCTCGGTAATGCGATTGTCTCGGTGTTGAGTACGTTCGACGGTCGCGATTCTATCCGATAAATCGCGCGAAAGTTTCCGCGAACTTCTCGAGGATTTATCAGGCTCGGTTTGGAATTGTTCCCCTGACAAATCCAGTTTCCAATGTTTCTGGCCGCTTGGAACCTCCGTGAATCGGAGACACGCGACTTCGGTAACAGGCTCGTTATTATTTCGCGATCTCTCGATGTCCGCACGCATCGGCAATCCGTAACGTCGATGCGACGAGATTAAACGTAGTTCCGATAAGCTATCAGCCCGCCGAGCAAACCGCTTTCGCACGCAGAATTTGTTTAGTATTTTTCTAGTGAACCGCAAGTGTGTCGTGTTGGTTTGACGTGTGCATGCTTTGATCGTAAGTGCATCGCAGTTTCCCGTGCATGCGAAGCGGTGGAGAACCGTCGAGCGCTGTTCGAGCGTAGCACGCTCGAAACTTGTCGGCTTGTTGTTTGTTTCGCGAGCGAAGTACACGGAATCGGATGCAATGTATCACGGGGAAATTCCCAATAGCGCACATGATTTCCATGAATGTTGCAGTTGTTTGAATTTATTAACAGATAACCTTGCTAGTTCTTTGCTCCAAAAGGAATCGACAACTCCTTTATCGTGTTGCGATCTGGGGGATCGTTTTCGAGATACGAGCAGTCGAAGTTTCACAGTCCCACAGTGGTAGATAGATAATCACACTTTTTTTCAAATCACCGTACAGGTCATAATTTTTTATTAAACTTGGCTATTTTTTTTTAAATTCTTCCCAATTAAATTCTCTATCGATCCCTCCAGCCGGAATTTTGAATTTCGTTGCTGTTTTTTTTATATTTAGCGAAATATACAGCACTTTTAGAAAATCGGTGTCTCTGGGTTTTTCCGGCCGGAGGGATCGATAGAGAATTTAATTGGGAAGAATTTAAAAAAAAATAGCCAAGTTTAATAAAAAATTATGACCTGTACGGTGATTTGAAAAAAAGTGTGATTATGTACCACTGTGCGCCGGAAGTCGCTGGACCCTCAAACTTCAATGACTTATATCTCGGAAACGCGGCCACGGATTGGAAAACGGTAAAGGACTTTTCGAGCTCTTTGGACGCGAGGAATTTGTGTGTTTCAGCTTATCCGAAGAAGAAAGAAATTCGATCGCTGGAATCGGCAAGAAAAAGTAACGAACATCGATTGCACGCAATTTTTTATCTCTCAGCAAACAACGCAACGAATAATTATTCTCCTCGCCTCTATCTTCACGCCCTAGAGGAAACTTTTCCATTACTTTCAATGCCACCCCTCCCCCAGTTATCGAGCGTTCTTTTTTAAATCATATCAACCGTACATTACTGTTGTTTTTTTCCCCCCGAGTACTCTTACCGCGCGTTGTTTTTATTCCCGCGCCGAATGTTTTTCATGCGCTCGCGGGGGCGTGAGCGATCGGATAAATTTCGTCGAAATTGCAAATTCTCGAAGATATTCCCCCCGTGGAAAACAAACTCCAAAGCATAATAAACGATCGAAAAAGAATCTTCGATCCTGGGATCGTGCGTTCAAGTGCGAGTGATTCACTGTCGCAGCGTGTAGCGAGGCTCGTTTTAGTAGTCTAGATCGGGGGAGGCACGTGGGGAAGTCGCTTAATCGGGCAATCAGGGTCAGAGTGTCATCGGAACTGTATCGTTGTCATTAATGGCCCGGGAACAGCGTGTAAATAGAAAATGAATTATGGTTACATTGACCCAGTTGCCGCGGTGCCGCTGAACGAACTATAATTGCTCGTTAATTAAACGCGAACGTGGGGGGAAATTAGTTTTATTTGGCGTATCGCGACGGACAATTAGGTACTATATCGTTATTTCACTTTGGTGACGTTTCTACCCTCGCGATATGGTAATTGTTTCCTTGATCTCCGCCTATTTCGTTCCACCGCTCGCAACTCGATGACCCGCAATTTACCGGCAATTTTTTAAAATTATCTTAAACGTTTTTAGTACTCCACTTCGTATCGGGTACCTTTCCAACTAAAGTCTCGCGTTAACGCCAATAGATAGGTGTCACTCAAAGTACATATCACTCGATGCACGTAAACTTCTATTAAGATTCCACTTTCAGTTTACCATCCCACTCAGTTTCCAGCACGATAGCATCAATATTTCTTTAATTCAAACAGACAGAACTATTTCTGCCACGAATTGACTCACGAGTGCTACGGGTTCACCTGACTCGGAACCGTGTCGAACCAAAGTCCGCCCACGCTCTCTATGAAACGGAGGAAAAGGTGCTTTGACACCTTCTTTATCGGTGCGCACGTGAGTCATCCGCCGACTGTTGCTGCCGGTTGGTTTAATTGCTTATCTGGGATCGTACTTTGCGTACCGGCTTACGGGTCCGTGTAATTATGCGTTGCCTGACCGGAAGCCAGGCAGGAGCTTGCGTCTAATAGGACTCCCTCGAGAGGCGAGGAAATTCCTTTGTTCGTGGTACTCGGACACGCTGTCCGCGAAACACGCATACCGTCCCGCGTGTTTACAAAACACACAGTCGTTGCTTTGCAGTCGGCGTATCGTTTATGCAAAGTCCCTGACGCGTGATATAAAATTACTTGGCCGCCGTGTTCTTGCAACCGCGGCCACGCAGGACGTTGCAATACATCGATTTCTAATCGCACGGATCGTTATGCCGCTGCAGGAGATAACAGCGCGGGACCATATGTTTCTTCGTGGACCTTCGATTTATTTTACATTTCGTCGGTAGGAGCAGCGGTTTTCGTCAACAGTCGATAATCGGATAATCCGCGACGTAAAACCCCCGGCTGCCCTTCGAATTTCATGAAGAGAGAATAGAATCATTGACCCTGACTTCCCTTTGATGGGTTTCGCCGCGGCGTTGACACGTTTGCCGTATTGTGCCTCCTGCAGAGGTGTTTTCAAGAGCTGGCTACGTGAGTGGCTTTTGTGCTCGACATCAACAAAGCTTCGCTTTATCACCGTTCGTTCTTTGAACTTCCGGCGTGTCTTCTAGTACCCGCGACTCTTTCTCGCCCGTCACATGTCGCCTTTCTTCTTCCACCTTTCCCTTCGATTCGACGATTGTGGCTATTACAGTTTGCCCGAGAGCTCCTTTGAATATTACATCACCTGAGTCACTTGGCTCGAGGTGGTAGCGTGTTTTCGTCTTCAACGAGGAGAATGGGCAATTCTTTCTAAATTTGATTACTGCTATGATTCAACTTCTGCGTCCCATCTATCCCCTAATATCTGATCTGACATTTAGAAAATTGTATACAAACGTTTCATAATCTAACGGTTGAGGGAATTAGGATACATTTCTTTTAATTCTTCTGCTCCTTTCAATTCAATCCGACATCGAGTATCGACCCCAAAAGTTCGATGAAGCAAGCTGAATATTTTTACCTCTTTGATATCGAAACGGCTACTGTACCAAGTGGCTCGCCTAGTGCGTTTCAGAGGTCAGAAATAAAATATCCGCGGGCGAATGGAAAAACGCAAGGAAAAACGTGTCCAGACCACTGGCTCTTCCGCGACGATAACGCGAGCTGAAACGCCGCACTCAGAAAGTCCAGGGGATTAGATCACCGCGCGGATTTATCTAACAGGTTTCGGAAAATTGTTGCTCGCAGCCGTTGCGAAACTCTTTAACCAAATTACTGTTATCTGCGCGCGGGGCCGCTCTTACTCTGTCGTATCCTCTTTATTGCACCGTAGGTTCCCGATACAGGCCAGTTAATAATTATTAGATCTTATTTATAGTAGCGTACCGGTCCTCGAGTTCCTTGGAGATCAGAGATCGCGTATCGTTTATCGCGGTCCTCGATACGCCGGTCTTTCGCTCTCCGCCGTGAAATAATGGCGGCCATTTACACGCCGCTCGAGGTAATAAAATAATAACGACTTCTTGAAACCGAACTTAATAGTTGGAATAAAAGGAGTACCCTGAAAGTAATCGCTGCGGTCGGTGCTCTGGTTCAATTTCTGCGCGGTAGAATGGGATCACCTTTTACTTTGTTTTCACGGGTTAGTCTTTATGAATCTTCGGAGTTATAGTACTCTGATTACCGTAGATATAGAGAAGAAAATTCTCGTGACTATCTATTAACACTAGGTTCACGGACATTTCATATAATATTAACTTTGGTCGTCTAAATAAATTACTAACAAGTATTTTCTCAGAAATTATCACAGAAATGGTAACAATAATATTAACGTTATACGATATTTACACGGTGCATTTTTTTTTGCGAACGTACTCATTTCCTTCAGGGCTAGTCTCAGAACAATCTTCACTGATTTGGACTTTTTTCTTAATAGTTCGTTGTTTCTTCTTGACTTAAGCCGGGAATACAACTGGAAGCTAAGCTAAGCTATGGTATGGCGTGCTATGTTTTAGCTTAGATTTTGGTGGAAACGGTTCCATAAGAGTGTGTTGAATCTAATTTTTTTAAAACGTAGTATGGCTAGCATAGCTTAGCTTCTAGGTGGATTCCCGGCTTTGCTCGTAATTGTTAAAGAAAGGTGATTGGTCAAAATAAAATAAATACTGTGCCCAAATTCCATTATGTCATTGCAGATACTTAAAATAAATGGCCGCTTTCTTCGCACATATATATACACATATATATTCACAATTACTGAAACCTGTTTTACACTGTCTCTTTACAAAACGTCCTTACACCGCGACTGCAACTTAGCTACTGAAGATTGTTCCTTATTTTCGTGCTTATCGACAAAGCAGCAATAAAAACTGAGGTCTTGCCATATATCATTTGAGATATCGGATCCGGAGCAGCAAATATATCTCCGACATATTATGATTTCTACTTAGTAGGGATCTTTCTATTATTGGAATAATAATTTCACGAATGAAGTAAATATATTAGGATTATGTATGCAATTAGCCGATCCGTCAATTTGACGAGTTTCGTAGAAATAGGTATATATACTACATATAGATCTTAAAAGTTAGAAGGCCTGGGAGGAAATAAATGTGTATAAATTCTTCGAATAGAAATTGGTAATAATTAATGCTATGCTTTTTTGCTATTCCTTTTCGAAATTTGAAACCCGTCAACTCGATAGGAGCCGCAAACCTAAGCAGCGTTAAAAACATCGAGGTAGACTAGATATTAGAAGCATGTATGTAAGGAAACCTTGGCCTAGGTATTATCGAGGCGTTTCAACGTTATCAATTGAGTCACACTGAACTGCTATCTTCACTTGTCGATTAAAATTTCTGGTCACTAGAAAGGCCATTTAAAGAATTCACACGATATTTTTCTGTTTTCAATTCCTCGGTACTCCACTTCTTGAAAACAAGGAGAAGCTAAACTCGAAAGAAAATAATTATCTCTATCTCGTCCCGCTCCTTTCTGAATATCCAGCAGGAGCCTCTCACTTCCCAGAGAAATTCACCTTGAATCGGAGCGACGATTAAAGCCCCCAGAATTTAATTCGTGAAATCGATACCAGGCCGTCCAATTTGTCCCCCGTCTGGTTGGAATATTCCTCGGGTTTCTCGAATCGCGACTTCACATCGACGTTTTCGCGACGATGGGAGGGGGGCACAGACTGGTTGATAGTCTGATACATTTCCATGTGTATCGATCGCCGCGGCTCTCCCCCGCGGTAATCCGATGTTAAGCTTTTTATAGGCCGACGTGGAATGATAGAGGCAATGCCAGTTTGTACACACGTCGGTTTCGGTACCTTCTTAGGATTGACTGTTCACTTCGCCCCGCGGGGGAGGCTGAAAAACCAGGGGGCTGGACGACGGCTTCCCGTGGAAGCTTTCGTGAAATCGGAGGGGAGACACTGTTACGCAACTGTATTGCCCTGTATCGACGTAAAACTCATTCGAATTTCACAAAGGCTAGTATCGATTATCCTCCCTTTTCTGAGAATTGTTCGAGCGAGCAACCCATCTATTCGCCGTGGCAGCTCTCCGCGAACAATGGAGAGTTGACGTGCCCGAAGGAGCCGTCTCCAAGGACGAGGGGTTACTAGGACCTTAAGTCACGCTCGGGTTCTCTCTGTAAGCCTCTAATTGCTGCTTCGTTCCGGAGCGTAAGCCGCCTTTTTCCATCGAGTTTACCGCCGTCTGGCCACCGCAACAGTATCATACTCGTCATCATCGGCGAACGTGCCTCGGTTTACCTCGGGACCGTAGTTTCTGGTTTTTCTTGGGAACCTTTGCCGGTACTAGAGGAGGGATTATCTTCTGCTGTTCAGTTGCAGTTGTCCGCATCCTGGGGAGTGTTTCTCGATGGTTCTGTTGCTCAGGTGGACCACCAAAAAGGGAGGAAGTTGTAAGGGATCTGTTGCTAAACTTTAAACTCGAAGAAAAAATGGGGGGAGGCAGGCTTATAAGCAAGCAGAGTTTGGATTAAAAACAGTACGAAGTCCTAGATAAACACAAGCCACTCCTTCTTTTTTCTTTTGATACTGCAGTACTGAAAGAAACTAGTCGCGGCAAGAAGAGTAGCCTTGAGCCAATAATAGAACAATCACTGCACCGATCCACAGTGTTTCAGTTTTATTGAATCGGAATCCACGGTGTCGCGGCGCCATGTGCAACCTTCGTCTTTGAATCTGTTCGCCACAGTCCCCATTATCCATGCACAAACGTTTTCCTTTTGCGGTGGCATCGATCGAGCGGCGGTTGCATTGTGTGCACGTCGCTGTTTCTCCCGGCGCAGTTAGTAAATGTTGCATATTAGAGCCAGAAGCGGTGAACGGCAATGACACGATTCGTTTCTTCGCGCATCGATTCCACGGAGAGCTAGGGAAAATCTGCTACAACTTCTCGCTGTATTCGCGCGAAGCGTATTACGATCCTCTCGTCCTTTGTCGAGTAACTTATCTTATCCTCCCTGCCAGATAACTTTGCCGGCTCTCTGAGCGCTGAAAACGAGGCGACGAAACTGCGCGAACCGCCTGCCTCCCCGGAATACTATTTTTAGTGGCTCCTTTGAAGGTCCCCTAATTTATTCCCTTTGAAGCAATTTTTGAGATGGTAATTGCCACGCAAACATCCCATTGTGCCCTCGCAAAGGGGCCGTTTTCTGCGCGACTTACTGCATACAGGTTGCGCTCGATTCGTCGATGAAAAAGTATCCGTGGAATTGAGTGTATAGAGGACTCTAACGAGATCATTAAAGAATACCGTTTATTCGTCATCGATGAATGACCATTGTTACGTAGATATCGTAGTGTCAGGAAGGTTAGCCGGCGAACGAAGATGAGCCACGAGCTGCAATTAAAGTTCCCCGGCGCAATTCTTAAATGCCAATTAAGAATCTAGCATGAGGGAGTTCATGGTTCAGGCGTCCCGTAGAAAACACCAGAGATCCCTATCCCCCGGTGTTCCCCCAACGGAATGTTTATCGTTGCACGGCGATATTACGGGTGTCCCGGAAGTAAATCGTGTAGACACAAGCTGGCACGTTTATTTGTCGTGAAATCTATTCGCGTTTGCATGGACCCGCCTCTGTTGCACGGTGCTTGTAATCGCTTTTCTCCGTCTCCGTTTTGTCCGTTTTCGCTTGGTTCAGTTTCTGCACGAACGAGGAAACGGGGCTCTCTCGCCTCGTTCTCTCACTTGCACGGGCGTCAAAGTAAAGAAGCCCTGCGTTAGTGGCTTCGGAGCGCTTCAAATTGTTGCCCCACCGAGTGGAATCCTAGATGCACCGTTCCGAGTAATTGCATATGCGTTGCTTCAAAGGCGTTTATTCATTAGCAATCGAAAGGGTCCAAAACCGTTTCGCTTCCATTCGAATGGCGGTCGTAAATCTGCAAAGCAAAAATGTGAAACGATTATATAGACTCATCCGGGTGATTGCTCGAAGTCGTTGCAACGTAACGAAGCCTGTAGGAGGCTAGAGCTGGAAGATAAAGCGGTCTGCATCCGGCTAATCGCGATTCAAGCCGTGAAATGGACGGCCGAGGTCAGTTTCGACCTGGAAGTCAATTATTTCAATAAATCTGTCGACTGCACGGCCGTCCATTGATTAGCTCGTCCTCCCATTAGAGAGACGGTTGCTCTTGACAGGGGGTAGCCCGTGAAATTAGCGGCGTAAATCATCCCCCGGTGCGACGGTTTTGCTCGCCCGTTGTCTTCGCCGCCCACCAGGATTCAGTCTGCGTGCTTCTCGTTGTGTAACTGTGCCGTTTGCTTTTACTTTGCAGCCCACGTGGCGCTTATGGGGCGAGGAAAGGGGCGACGGCGTCATATACACGGTGTACCTGAAGAAGGTCCGGTATCACAGGCCGACCAGGAGCCTCTCAGCATCGGTAAGCCGATCTTTTCGATCCTATTCTTTCCTCCCAATCACGCGCAGTAAATCCATTCGTGCCTGAGAGTCTGAGCAGTTTAATCAGTCAATTACTTGCGAAGTCAGTCTGCTACTTACAATTAGTCGAGGAGAACAGATCCAGTAGCTTTGCCCTCAGAGGTCCCTTCAACTTTCCCACGCATTAACAGTCGGACTCCTCGACAGGACTCGGACGACGAGATCTCGCACCTAGAATGGGAGACGGTGAGAGTGCGTTTCTTGAAAGCTGGCACCGTCCAGCGTCTGGTCGAGAGTCTGGCCAACGACGACGGGGAGCTAGAGTCTACGTACATCAACGTCTTCTTGGCGACGTATCGCGCGTTCACGACGCCGCGCGAGGTTCTCGAGCTATTGTTAGCGAGGTACGACGCCCTCGACGAGGGGTCCGCCGCCCTGACAGGTGAACAGCATCGAAAGACCCTCGTGCAGGCTCTTCATGTCTGGCTGGACGCGTATCCCGGTGACTGGAAGTCACTACCGAATCACCCTCTGCTCAGCAGGCTCTTGGACTTCACGCATCGACGGCTTCCTGGCTCGGAGCTCGAGCTTAAGGCAAGGCATCGATTGCACAGGTTCCAGCGTGAGGATCAGATAGGTAAGGGGATCCACGATTTCCTATGAAACCTTGGAACCTTGCAACATGGAATACTTGTAGATTGTAAGGAGGATTTCACTTGGAGGAGAGTAGTCGATCCAGTTTCCCTGTTGCTCCTTGTAGTTTCAAGTTTGAAAAATGTCGATCAGCACCGTGGGTAATCCTACTAGAATCACTAAGTACTTTTCCCGTATTCGATTCTGAATATGTAAATCGCAGCACTCAGCGGTGTCAATCTTTTAACTTGAATGTCAGACGGATGTTTGTCACGCTTCGTATCACAATTCGGAATGTTTACCGAGATAAAAGCTGCAACTTGAGTCGTCACCGGCTGATTCATCGATGCGTCGTTCAAAGAATTTATATGTAGTCTGTTTAATTCATGTCGTTCAGACGAGTTATTTCATTAACCCACTTCGTCACACGTTCTTCGCAGACTCCTGCATGGTGTACGACAATGGTCGACCACCGCGCGGTTCCCCGGATCCTATCGTGGATCACTGGGTGAGCTACAACTTCCCAGAGGTTCCGCACCGTCATTTCGCGGAGCAGTTGACCCGTATGGACGCCGAGGTGTTCAAGAAACTCGTGGCACACCAGTGTCTGGGCGCCGTCTGGTCCAGGAGGGACCGTTCGAGGAGCCACGACGCCGCCACCGTGTTGGCGACTGTGAACCAGTTCAACGCTGTGTCCCTTCGCGTCATCTCGACGATACTGATGGACCCGACGACCAAGTCCCAGGAACGGGCCAGGGTCTTGGAGACGTGGATCGACATTGCTCAGGAGCTGCGCGTGCTGAAGAACTTCAGCAGCTTGAAGGCGATCGTGTCTGGTCTGCAGAGCAACCCGGTGTACAGGCTGGAGAAATGCTGGCAGTGCATGCCCAGGGAGAAGCACGAGCTCTTCAGAGAGCTAGAGAGGATCTTCTCGGAGGAGAACAACGCGTGGACGCAGAGGGAGCTTCTGATCAAGGAGGGCACCGCCAAGTTCGCGGACACTGCCGGTAGAAGCGACAGGCATCTGCAGAAGTTGTTCCAGAAGCAGAATACTCATGCTGGTGTAAGTGACACGTCTGGTAGAATTCTTCTTCAAATGTACTTGCGTGACTTAATGCCGATGTAGAATTATCATTAAGCAAACTAACATATTTTATAATACTTATGGAAGGAATGATTTGTTACAATGGGGGATCGTTTCCTTCTGTTTAGAACATCAGCTACGGAACCATACCGTATCTGGGGACCTTCCTGACGGACCTCACGATGATAGACACCGCAATACCCGACACGATAGCCGACGGTTTGATCAACTTCGACAAGAGGCGAAAGGAGTTCGAGGTGCTCGCTAGGATACGATTGCTCCAAGGAGCGGCGAACGCGTACAACTTCCGCACCGATCCCCTGTTCGATCGTTGGTTCCATTCTGTGGTGGTGCTGGATGATCGAGAGGCGTACAAGCTGAGTTGCCAGATCGAGGCACCGCCTCCTGGAAACACCCTGAACAATCGTGGGAAGAAGAAACAGGTTAGCACGTTCCCCTTCGATCCTCGAACCTGTTAACTGGGTCATTCCACGCCCAGACATGCCTCCTGCCATATTCAAAAGACGATCCGACTTGCTACGTACTTGAAAGAATCGAACAGACAACTTAGCCCATGTATGATCTTCAGTGACCTTAATGACTCGACATAGGGACAGTAAAAACTGAAACTTTCGCGCCAACTCGGGAGGCATTTTCGAGCGAGTTTACTCGTTCCTCCCAGTCAACAGGTTAGCCTGCCTCGTGCACGATTATCCCCTTTCCAGTGCGGAGAGACTGAGTCCAGATTTGTCTTACAGAGTCATCAGGGTCACCGTAAAAACGACTCGATAGCCTCTACGTCGAGCTCGAGCAGCTCCCAGTTCTACTGCGACCTGGATTCACTGCCAAGCTCGCCGCACAACTCTCTCGATCGGCGGACCTCGCCGTCCCAGATGTCCAGCTCCTCGTCCAGCTCCTCTTTACCATCTCTGGACGTGTCGTTGAGCTCCGGGGGTGGCGGAGGGGCAGCTGCCAGCCAGCAGAACCGACTGGCACCGCCGACCGCGATCACCGCTAACGGGAACAGCCCGAATCTCGTCGGCCTCTCCAGCCCGAGCCACTCGCACAAGAGCTCGCCAGACTTCTACATCATCAAGGTGACGATGGAGACCGACAACGTTGAGACGGAGGGCGTGGTGATGTACAAGTCCATCATGCTCTCGAACAACGAGAGAACACCGCAGGTGATACGGAACGCGATGCTGAAGCTGGGAATCGAGGGCAGCCCCGACCAGTACACTCTGGCCCAAGTGTTGCCGGACAGGGAGATGGTTTTGCCAAACTCGGCGAACGTTTACTACGCCGTGAACACCGCGCACAATCTCAACTTCATCCTACGGCCTAGAAGGGAGCCGAACGACATCTCCACGGACAGCCCCAAGAGCAAGTCGAGTCACAGTCACAAACGGTAGTGCTGAATCGTTCGGCAACTCGTAGCTGAGCCATCCACACACGGTGGTGAATTGAACACGGTTGGAACGACCGTGGAATACTCGGCCTTCCTCGTACTCTCTTCGGGAAAGAGAGAATGAGAGAGAGAGAGATAAAGAACAGTAGCGCGAGGAATGGTGTTCCGGTCGAAGCTGAGAGAATCTCGTTACGTTGCGATGGTGGGTCACCACCATGTTTCGTTCTTAATAACCATGACAGTACGTATTCGTTCGGTGACAGCCGCGTAAACGCTGGTGCACAACAGTCTTTGCCTGATCACCGTCGTGCAAATTTACTTTCCTGCCCCGATGTTTCGTCACACGTCGCACACCCCTCGCATCTGACGCGAACGCGTTACCCGCCTAATCACGGTACTCCGAACTCGACGTTTAGATCGTTACGGGGGTGTACTTTAGCCGTTAGGTGTGTTTAGCGTGATTCATAGGTCTGTTATCGGCGCACATGCGAAACGAACGGTGGATAAATGGCAGCAGGTTGCGAGGTGCGGGAATTGTAGCGACTTGTGTGTGTTAGTCACGTGTATTTATGTGTGTCTGCCTCGCGGATTCCACGGTGATCCCACGGGGAGAAGAGGGGAATGGCGAAACGTGCCGGGGGTGTCCGCGGGTGGATCATTGTGATTTTGTACATACCATTTTAGTTCCGTAGCGCGGGCTTCGAGCGTGATCGATCAATCGAGCGGACCAAACGGACTCAAAACGGGAAAATTCAAGTCAATTAATTATTTCCTCTTCGTTGCAGAAACAAGTCGGGATATTGCTGAAACGGTCGTTCGCCCATTCCGTGGTTGATTTTTCTAGCCGCGCGGCCGCGGCGACGCGCGGCACAGAGAAACTGCAAATTCTGTGATATATATTGGAATCTCTCATTTCGGCTTTGGAGTACGAAACAGAAACCGAAATCGAGCACGCGTTTTCATAAGGGAGGGGGAAATTCGAATACTCGTTCCGATATCGAAGCATAGGGCACGTTAGCACGTGTGTGTACGTTGATATATTTTTACAAGGGCCTCTCTGCATGCGTTCGTAATAGGGGGCAAAAGAAGCACAGAATAATTATAATAATTGGGAGGATCCAAGCTCGACGGGGTGGCATACGATTCAACGCTGTCGTCGGGCTTGGCTACTCGATGCATCGATTAGCTTAGGCAATTTTGTACTTACCTCTGTCGACCTTGATTTTTCCTCCAGTCGTCTAAGTAGCGTCGTATCTGTTCGTGTACACGTCAATTCCTCACTGAACATTCGCGCAACTTGTGTGTAATACGAGTCGATGAAAGTGACAATAGATGGCCTACGATTTTACACGGCGTTTCGATCTTAGCCATGATTCTCCTTTGCAGTACAACATCCTTCGTCGATTCCACAGATCCCGTTTTAAAGAAATAATCATTCTTCACTCGGCTATTAATATGCGATACACGCTAACATTAACCCATCCCGATGCAGGCTAAGCTACGTCACTCCTCATCCCAGAAATGCCTCCTCACCCAACCGTGACTCGGTTCAGAAGATCAGCCTGCACCATTCCCCACGGTAGAACCACTCCTTCGCAACCAGTTCTGCACAGGTAAAAGTCCCAAGCAGGCATTCTCTCTATCTTCCCGCCTTGAAATCTCGATCCCAGTATCGATTACATTCATCGAGCGCCCGCTCACCTTTACACCATCCACGCCCATTCTAATCTTCTTTTGTTACCCATCAAAGATCCCCAGAAATCCCGCAGCTATCCCAGCGTGTCATCGTCGCTTATCCAACACCCCATCGAGAGTAAGACTTTTACGAGGCTGCTATCTCGCCGCGAGGGATGATCAGATCGCGGCCGTGCGAGGTAGAAGTCGTGGCCTCGCTGATGACTTCCTGTACGCCAGCACATCCGGCACGCGAACCTGTTGATCCCTGTTCAGCCAGGGTGCAAGTACCCCGAGCCAGCCAGGTAGGTGCACCACGCTCGTCTATGTTAAGCAAGGAAACCTGCGGGGCGTCGGGGGGAGGTTTGCCAGCTGGTTAACCATTCCTACCGGGGCGGCTCGCGATCATTCAGCAAAAGGCCGACGGAGAAGGGCGATCCACCCCTTTTCTATCGTCACGATCGATGCGATAAGGGCGAGCTTCCTCGAGGGAAACCGCGGAGCTAGCCACGCGCTGCTGATATCGCGCCTCCGGTCTGCCAAACTGGCTCAAGGTCGTGCTTGCGTCAGAACTGGCGATCCTGAGGAATTCGTACGTGCCTGCTCGATATATGCATGAAGGCTTAATTGATCTTGAGTATCAATTCCTACGGGCGCGTGCCAGCGGTTAATGGGATTGTAACTGGGTTATTGGGAATATCCCGAGGATCGTGTGGGAGGAACATTGAATTTAATATTCTGTGATATTCAGATCATAGTCCGAGGTTCTGTGTCTTCGGGAATGTTTCGAGGGTGTATGATACTTGAAGCGTAAAGTGCTTGAACGCTGAAGTTTGCAGATTACATCACTCGAAATCTTGGCCAGTGTGTCTTGTTATAACTCTGCGTGTAATCGACGCCAGATGCTCATTTCGAAAGTGCATCTGTGCACTCAAAGCAGAGTTTCGATCGAGAAAGTGTACGGCGCGTAAAGCTTTCTCGGTTGTCGGTCGCGCATCAGGTATCGCGTCACAGTTTTAATTTAGAGAGTTTACGCTAGCATCGCGTGCCTGGCAATGATCGACAGCTTCTACTGCGACGCAGAATTAACCGTGACTACCTATAAGTAGGTCTCATTGCCGTATCGTAGAGTTTACCGAACAGTTTATCGGGAGAAATTACTGAACTTTGAACAACCCACTGGATCCCTGAATCTAGATCGTCCATAATGTACGCTGCTCTATGTACCTCCACCTAGAGACATCATTTAATTTCCAAGCACGGTTAGAACGTAGACTTTTGCTTTAAGGAAATTCGAAATTCGCGTGGACAAGTCGATAAATTACCCGAAAGCAAACTCTGGAGAACCCGAGTAAGCTTTATCCCTCCGTCCCGTTGGAGGAACCGAAACGCTCCCGCTGCGCGTTCCCACCCTCACCCTCGCCACGAATCGTTGCAGAGCTTGCGCGCTCGGGGGTCGCGTGCTTTCGCGGGCTAGCCTGCAGACGGCGGTGGTGTATGGTTAGCTAGCGCGCCCCCAGCCACCCCTAGCCCCCGCGATTGAACCGGTGAACTGGAGTCGAAGCAACCCCCAGCTAGGCCCTCGGTCGAGAGAGAGGCAGTCGTGAGCTTGGTGCCGAGCTGGGGCGATGCTCGTCGCTCGTCGCTCGTCGCGTGTGCCTCGCGATTGCACCGTGTGCTCGACATTCCGTGTTGCGCGTGTCGTTCGTCCCTAATCGACACCCCCTGGCGGTCGATCGTCCTCGTCGTCCTCACGGTTCCCCTCGTCAACGCCGTCGCCCACAAGGAACGCTGCCGCAACGACCAGCGACGGTGCAACGACCGTGCGACGATCGGACAGCCGCACGTGAGCACGTCGCCTCGTCGACTGCGAGATGAGAAACGTGAGTTGTCGATTGCACACGTCGATACCGCGACTCAACCGTCCCCTGGATCCCCGTCCCTCGATCCAAGGACGGCCTCTCGGGGGCTGGTATCCAGCGGCAGCTACGGTGGCGCGAGATGGCAGTCTCCTTTCGCCACGCGAATTTCGAATCGCGGTTTCGCTCCACGGGGGTCGTTTCTACATTTTCGCATCGACGAGGCCGCGTAATCGGGTTTTGCTTTCGCCACGGATCGTTCGGGGAATTAGGAGGCCCTGTGCACCTGGGTCGGACGGTTTCCTGTGGGCTCAGGTACCGACGAAAATCCACCGGCCTCAAGATCCTCTGGCGACCCTGGTATTCGATCAAGTACCTACCGTCGTGTGTGCAACTCGAGCCCTCCGAAGTGTCCTTGATCGGGTAACTTGTTGTACGTGGGTGTATCTTGTCGCGGTTTCTAGGTCTGATGGCGGGTTTGTTGAAGGTCTGGTTGCTGTTCCGAGCGACTGAGTTTCTTTGCTATGGAACTGGGTTGAGAATGAATTGTTGGACAATGCTGTTTGTGGCGATCTCTCTCGGAGATCGTACCTCCAATGCATGTAGGTCTTCAATGGTATTCCATGTGCTCTGGATCGAGCCAGTTCGAAATACTGGCACGCGTAACAGCACAGTGACAGGTGTTCGGCGACCTCTTCGAGCGAAATTTGGAATTGAATCGTTTCATACGTACTATCCAATGCTTGGCGATACGTGAGGCTTATTCTTCACAGTGACTTCAGCGGTATTTTTCTCCAAATGTTTCTACGACTTCTCCCACGATACTTCGCAAATTAATATTTCCCATCCACCCGAAGCGAACCCACTGAAAAAAAAACATCGCACTCCGCCTTCTGTTTGACGTGACACTGCGTAAGTAGTGGGAAAAAAAATTGCATCATGCACTGCCGCGAAATCGATAACCCCGTGTTCGCTTGGCCAATATTTATAAAAACAGGCGCCGTTTCCAGTAACGAGGGACGTGACGGCGCTTCGCCGATCTGCGTGATTCTCAAACTGCTCGCGAACGAGAAAAAAAGACCGCGTTTATTTATTCGGATCGCAGAATTTACGTGGAAAGGGTAGTGCACGAAGCAATCACGTGCGTCGAGCTAAATGCAGCTTACGCTCGGCTGCGTACTTAATTCCGCGATATCGAGGCGAGCCTACCTTTGACTCCCGGAAAACCATCCCCTGGCTGAGAGTTGCTGCACTCGTGCCGGCTATTTCCACCGAATTTCCAACGTCTCGCTATCTTCGTTCCAAGCGCAGCTCTTTGTCTTCCTAGACCGCTTCCGTCCGGCCAACGGGTTACTCGGCCCAAAGTCAAGTGGCCAGCATCCCCTCACACGTCCTCCCCCCTTGTATCCTCCTATTTCTCTTTTTTTATATTTCACGTGTTCATCACGTAACGCTCGCCACAGCCCCTATTTCTCTTTCGCCCGACATTTTATTCGCCTTCGCTGGGCGCTTTCTCTCGCCTGTTTTTACGCCCCCCATTTTCCAGACTTTTTCTCAAGCTAATTTCCAGCTTTTATGTGTACTCACAGTTATTTGTCTGTCCCGCGCGCGTGTTTCTCCCTCGACGAGGATTTCTACATTATTCCCTGCTAATATTCCCCTCTATTTTACGTCCCTATTTTTCGCCTTTATCTTCGTTCGACCGCGCTTCGAACTTGGTTTCATTTTCACTCGTAGCTTTGGCTATTGTTCCCTTCGCTCCTTTCATTCTTCCCATTCAGTTTACCTCGTCCCTTTCCCACGTAGGCCAGTGTTCCTACTTCATCTTGCCGATTATATTCTCCGTCTGTTCCTTATTGTGACTGATCAACCCCTTTCTGCGTTTTCCTTTTCAATATCTCGTTCCCTTTGTCCGTCATCTTGGCTTCAGGTCAATTCTTCGCCGCGCATTTCTTTCCCCTCTTGTTTCACGTCCCACAATTTTCGTACACTTAAATTCTTCCCTAT
The DNA here is from genome assembly GCA_960531205.1 of Andrena bicolor. Classification (NCBI taxonomy): domain Eukaryota; kingdom Metazoa; phylum Arthropoda; class Insecta; order Hymenoptera; family Andrenidae; genus Andrena; species Andrena bicolor. The sequence goes on along the minus strand of OY482664.1, from coordinate 47,011,806 downwards.
TTACCGTATTTTAACCGCGAGGTTCTTTGTTCGTTCGGTATTCTCGGTCTCACATTCATTTGCAAGCGATTCCAATGGGTTCCCCGCCATTTCCACCCCCTTTGTTTCTATCAATTTCCCCGCTCCCATCGCTGCTATCAGTCTCACTCGTCGTTCTCCCTCTGTCCGTCACAGTCTGTCCTTCCCTCGGTGACACTGCATGTCCACGGCATACAGGAAATATTCCTTCGCTTTTATTATTAGCTACCACCGCATCCACCACTGCGACCACCCTCCCCCGACCCATCTTCCTCACCCCCCGGCCACGTACTCGCATCCCGTATCGTGTTCTCTCGATATGGTACAGCGCGATCGATCTATCGCGCACGGCCACTGCCGTCGAGCTGACGGGGCTCCCGCCGGCCGACGAGTTTCAGTTTTAATGAATTTTCCAGCCCAGATTTCGAAGGAAAAAACCCCACGTCATAGTTGTCCCGTTAATTGTACCTTGCTTGTTGTCGCTCGTGTAACCGAATTTTTACATTTAGCGAGTCAGTCAATGTAACCCGGGTTCACTTGTTTCTGTGGCGAGCCCGTTTGCGTGTGATTAATTCACCTACGCGATATCAAAGACCGTAGAAAATGTGCACTTTCCTCCCGTTTCACGCGAAGCATTCTTCTCTTTAGAATAAATAACTCCAAATGAAAATAAAAAATGGGTTATTCTTTCGCCTGATATTTCCTCATTTTTTAATTACTTTGGAGAAACAACGAATCACTATACTGTCCATGGTCAGAGCAGATACTTCCCTTCATTTATCAAAAGAGTCAATGGCGAATTATTCATTGGCGAGGCCGGATGAACAGGATAAACGGGACGATTCGCGGGTGCAATTTAAATTGCAAATCAGCTTAGTGGGAAAACTAAACGGATTTTCGGGGCTCGTTCGGACCGCGGCTATGAATTTTCAACTCTGAGGGCGGCGTTTCTCACGGCGTTGCTGCCGATCCCTCGCGGAGACTGGTGCAGCCTAATAAAAGTTACCTGAAATTGCTTTGGACGTTGATCGCGACGCGATTACGTATTCATGATCCTCGCACAAAGTATCACGGACTTCTTGGCGGACGGTTTACGACGCCAGCCTGCCGCTCGAAGCTCTACTTTGAGCTCGTAAACCGCTGCAATGTATTAATAACAGATTTTTGTAATGAGCATCGGCTCGTAACAGCACGTCCATAGTTATTCCGAAGGCTTGACGCCGAGACAGAGGACTTTTGCATCGTTTGCTATTACCAGCACGTCTCGGGTCCAGGCGTGATCCGCGAAGGATCCTTCGTCTAGGTTGTGATTTTCACTGCCAACTATGGCGGCTGCCTCGGGCTGATTGACAATAATTGGGTCAATCATTCTAGTAACCATTCTTCAAGCCATTTAGATGATATCTTTAACGAAAACCCTTTTGCTCGAATTCTGTAACGGGTTTACAAGCTATTTTTCTCTGGTATCGTTCCCCCCCCCCCCTCCCCCCCCCCCCCCCCACCCGTCGCATCAGTAACTCGCGGTGTAATTGCAATTTAATAACAACTATCGGTGTCCCGACTCGTAAACGTTAATAATTTATCCCAATTAACGAGTCCATTCATCAAGAACTTTCGTCGATTCTCGACCAATTCCAGCCTGTTCACTCATTCAAATAATCCTTTAATTAGCGATACAGGCTTTCAGTAAATCCCGCATATTTCTCGATATCGCAACATTGTCAGCTAATTGCCGCGGCGAAATATAGTAGAGCCGCGATTTGTCAAATAAAATATCGTGTTTTACAGTAAATTTGAATCTTCTTTCAAGCCGAAAAGGCACAACGCTTGGATTCTGTAACGAGTTAGCGACACCAAGAACTCCATTGGGGTAGAGAAACTTCTTCAAAGTAATTTATACTGCCCGACGCAGGTCGAGGAAAAAACACGTTGTATCTCCGGGGGAGTTGCCATTAACGTGGGCTAATATTCGTCTGAAAAGAACTTTCCGCGATAAGTGCTTGCGAGACGGACAGAGGGGGGGGGGGGGGGAGGTGGCTTTAACAGTTCTGAACACGGGGGAGCCTCGCAGCCGCGATTCCAAAATCGATAACGCGTCTCCTCGGTGGTCTTTTTCGTCGCGGGAGCACAAAGGTACGTCGAAATCACCGAATGTCGAACATTTTCTGCTTCCGACGAGCGGATCCAGCCAATCGGCCCTTTTGTTCGCCGTTTCCGAATAAAAAGACGCCGGGTTCGCTAGAACTGCATTCGCGTGGACGTTGCTACGATGTTCCAGGATTTCCTACAGCGATTTTAAACTAGTCAAATCGCTTCGATTTGTCGTAAAAATGGAGGCTACCGGATGGTGGGCTCCGGAGGAGATCGAGACTGAAGAATTGAAGAATGGACGTCGTTAGGCGCATATGTTTCGGAAGGAATTGGTTCCGCGAGCAGTACTTCCGCCAGATAAAATGTAATGCAGGGAAAGATCGCAAGGAGGGTTGCGCGTGCAAAATGACCAAGGCTCCGACGAGCAGAAATTAAGAGAACCCCCCCCTCTCGATTCCTACCGTTATCGCTTACGAAATCTGTCACCCGAGTAAATTGGGTTAGAGGTGTTTGCATGCTCGTGTAACCGCGTGTGCACAATATTTCAGGGCTTAATTGGTGTCACGGTAGCCAAGTAGCCGCCGCCGTTGCTGAATCGTAATGTTTTCTTTCGCGGAGGACGAGCCTGCTTCCAGCTCTGTCGGTTTCCTTTTCCAATTCCTTTGCACGTGCCTGTGGTTAACGAACCGCCGCCTCTACAAGAATTCAAGAGCGTTCGCCCCCGCCGAATAATTGCGCCCGTAATCAATTAGTCGGCGCAGTTTCCTCCGGACGGTAACCAGCTGCTCCGCTATCATGTCAAATAAACCTCCCTAATGCATTCACCAAGGTCCTCTATTTCCAGACATTCCCTATATCTCCTTCTTTCTAGATCAAGGTACCCCACTCAGGGCACAGTCAGTCTAGAAATCGAAACTACGACAATCACGGCTACCCACCACCGATCCTCAGGATTTCCAACGCACCAAATCTCCACATCCCTCGCGAGAATCTCCCGAATGGAACCATCAACCCCTCCCGCCGCGCAAGGTCGCCCCCAGCCCCTTCGAGTCTCCGTGCCGAGCACGATGGCACGCGGTGAGAAACCACCCCCGTCGTTCGGTCCTCCCTGTCCCGGTGACCTTTCATCCTGCCGTCTCGAAAGATGCTTGGAGGGCTGAATTTTTCTAAGAACTCACCCCCTACGCCGGCCCCCGTCCGCTCCCCTCGCGACGGCTAATAAGCGTCGCGGGTAGCCAAGCCTCTGGCGTTGAATCGGCTCGTTTCCTCCGGGTAGGCAGAAGACTAGGGTCTACCTCCTCTCCTTTCTCCTCTCGTAACACTTTCCAGCCCTCGACCTCGTGGCCGAGGATCGATCCCTGTGACGTGGTGCGTGAGCGCGCCTTGGTGGAAAAAAACGAAGCGGTAGAGGGGGCCCAGGTGGGGGCACGTTAATAACTAATAGCAATGCTCTCTGAGCTCGGCGTGTATATGCATACAGGCGGCGGCAAGTGCGACGGTCGCAACATTAACCCCGTTCGGTGATCGCTCCTCGCGAGTACGCTACGACCGACCCTCCCGATTCCGCCTGATTTACAGCCGGCGCGGCTGAGAACGACGCCCGTGAAATTGCTGGGTGGCTCTTGAAACCCCTCGCGCGAGAATCAAGCGTGATTCTCCCCCCCCCCCCTCTCTCTCTCCGTCTCTCTTTCGAGGGGCAGCTTTCCAGGGTAACGTGGTGTTTGAATTCTGGTACTTCTGGCGAGATGGGAGCTTAGAGGATTTGTGTTTGAAGGCTGCATGCATTGTCCGCGGTGGCGAAAGTTTCTAGACGTAGTGGTTTCGCGGTTTGTCTAGGAGATACTTAATTTGGAGGATTAGAAATAATTGGTCAAGATCATTTGCGTATAATAATGTGTCATAGAGAGCTGTAATTCAGTTAAACTTTCTGAAGGTTTATAATATTAATATCGTCGGTTGAATCAGATATTCCTGTCAGGAAAACCTTCGAGTTAAAAAGTTCTTTGAACTTGAAATGCGTTTCTCTAGCCATAAAGAAACAATCTGTATAGAGTATCGCACGAAGAAATGATAGGATTTCCCCCAAGTATTCTATCTTTTTGTAAAGGCTGAGAATTATGCCCCTCGGCGTTGAGGGAACAGGTACGGGGTGCGTTCGCGTATTATATACACGCGCAAGTTGGACGCCTCTATAGAAACAAACGCAGTGCCGTTCGTTACCTGACTTTCTGGCTGAAGCTCGGTGAGCCGTTTGTACATTTACCACTCGTACACGCGCCAGACGAATCACAGAACCGATACGTCGAGTTGACGAGGCAGCCGCTTCGAACGTATTGTTCTGTCTCTCGTGATTTTCGAGCGCATTACGAACATTGTTGCGTTTTTCTGAAGCGGTGCCTCTCCAAACATTCGCGACGCTCTTGTTCACTGGAAAGTTTTCCCTTCGTTTGCTGTCAATTTAGCTCGCATACGGGTTTTTTTTTTGTTTACTGTGCTTCGATTTTCCTTGATTTTTATAGGGTGGCGCGACGAAGTATCATGTTCCTAATTTAAATTGCTATCGTTCGAGCAGTCGAAGCGTCATATCTTCTCGAACCGCCCGAGAATTTAAATATTCCACGCGCAATCTCCCAACCTAAATCTCGGATCACTGGAGAAGTCGATGTTTGTACTAAATGCGTCAATCCCGGGCTCGTGGAAATCACGAGCAACGAGGGGCCGACGGAGCCCGGTCGAAATATGGAGAAAAAAAAAACGCCGAATATATATTTACGTTGCACGATATTGCGAGCTTTCAGCTCACGCGGCGCGAGTGCGCTAATATCGCGTGATTTCGTGTCGTTTTGCATTCGACGAAATCCCTTCGTGATCTCTTCCACGTTCATCGATTTCATTGAACAACTCGGAAACAGGATTCCCTTCTTATAGATCGCTTCCTAATTGCATCGTGCAACCGAAGACTTCAACGGCAGACGAGCCTCGCTAAACCCTAGAAATTCACTCGACTATCATCACTGAATACAGAGACTACGGCAGAAAAAACACACTCGCTAAAAATCCACGTGAAAATCGCGGGGCAATAGTCACAGAAGTGTGTCAGAGGGTGGTAATCGAAAAGGGGGCAAGCTAGCAGGGGGAAATTAACCCTATCTTCGCCATCAGCGTTCATGCAACAGGCAGCTAACGAGTGCCGCGATCTCGATGCGAGAAAATTATTTAGTCAGGGAACATAGAGCAACGTGTGCAAAAAAGCCATCAAGGTCCTTTTCATAACGGTGTTCCCCATGATTCGCGATAATGTCACATAATTCCTCTGGTCGGTGTATCGCCCTTGGAATCTGAACGTGAACCGGCCCATGGCGATTTGTATCGAGGCAAGGGAGCACGTTCTCTATTCACCCATATCCCACGTTTCTTTCCTCGTACGGTATTTCCCGAGTCCCTAATTTTATGTCTCACTGGGTGAACACTCGGCGAGGCCTCTACAGGCCTCCGTTCGTAAATAACATAGCCGCAGTGGCACGTAAACGCTACGTGGACGGATCGGAACTGTCCCATTGATCCGGCACACACGCTAAACCACCCTGAATACACGTGAAGCCGTCACGCTAACCGGCACGGGAAATTGGATTCGATCCCTCTGTTCCGTTTAAAGCTCGGTCGCTCGTTGGGCGACTCCAGATCCGTCGGGACGTTTTTCCTTCCATTCTGCCGGCAACCAGTGTCCGACAGGGCTTTTCAGAAAGCCGAACAATTCGTCGGACTGTCTTTTTGTCCTGTCTCGTCATCGGGCAGCCTGAAAGCTGCGCTGATCTATCCCGGTGCTTTTTGTTTCTGGCTTCTCTAGGACGGTGCGGATCAATTTGAACGGCTCCCTCCCCCTCCCCCTGGACTCCTCGACGGCTATCCCCGTCGGACACTCCAGATCCACGGTCGTTGAAGTGTGATCAAAGCGATCGAGTTACCTCGTTCACGCTGGTTAATGCGAATAATAGGGGTGCTTGAGATGCTAAGGATAATAGTGATAATAGAGTCCCGTTTCTCCGTTTCAACGCTTCGGAACACATTTGAAACACCGACCGTTTGAACCGCGCTATATACGGCGGTCTCCGCATTGCACGAACGCAGCCAGGCCTCGTAACGAGAGGGCCTCGGGAATCATTCGAACGAACGCGTTCCACGCGCACTCGCCGGTGCAGTCTCGCCCGCATATGCAACGTTGCGACGAATGTCGCCACGCAATGCAGTGGTAAGCCTGTAGTCACGTCACCGTCACTTCTTAATGCGGTCGTGCACGAGTCGCGCGAAGAGGGTGAATAGAAGCTGGCCACGGGGATGCGGTGGCGCACGGGGCGAAAAAGTGGCGTGTAAAGGAGACGCTGAAAAAAAGGCCAAGGAATTTTGCTACTGAATATCGCCACCCTCCTCAGCGATCCTCGTTCCTCTCTCCCTCGTTACCCTCTCTAGGTTTACTTGCTGCATAATCCAACGGAGCCTCGCGACGCGAGCCACGACGCGGGGAAATTAATTTCGACGTGTAAGCGGCCGCCACTTGAGCGAAAATTACTTTCTTAACGCGACGGGAACGCTGCGAGATCCACTCGAAAAAATACGGCCGCGAGTGAGACCGGAAGTCGGTGGCCCCGCTTTTCGGTCGCCAGCGAAGTTCCGTTTTCTCTGACGTTTCTTGGTACCCACCCTTGTGAATGGATAGTTATTATTGTTTTCCTTAGTCTTAAGTAGTCTTCTTGTTACTTTCGTCGGTTCAGCTTTATTTCGATTGCTGAGGTCTGACTCGCGGGGGTGTATTTTTGTAAGTACAGTGTCGCTTAGCTCGTTGAAAGCGATGTGGTTAAGCCCGCAGTTTGTAGGTTTGTCGACGATCTTCTCGTAGGAACTAATCTCGCAATTACTTAGCGAAACACTAACTTCGTAGATTGCGCTCTCCGGCTTAATGACTGCTTGGTTTGTGCAACGCCCGTTGCGCAGTGCTCTTCTGATGCTATCTAGGTACGGTTTCCGTTTTAAAGTGTTTATAGGCAAGCGTCTGCCTTTATTAATTAACTGCTGCATTAAATCGCGGTAACTCCTCGTTATCGTTCGCGAGCGTTGCGTTTCCGGTGCGTATAGCGGGAAAAAGATTGATAGAGGATAGGAAGAAGGTGCAGTCCCTTAAACATTCCAGAACGGTATAAATAAATAAAGCGAGGTTTACACAACCAAATCAGGGTATCTAAAAAAAACGGACACTTTGAAAACACAATTTCTCAAGGGGGAAAGTTCCTCCTCCCAGTAGAAAGGTAAATCCAGGAGTTCATTCCAACTAATTGAGATTCCGGCCGCTCCACGGTCATCGAGTACCGAGAAAACATTTTACGAAATCGTCCTAACGTTCCCCTCTAATGGAAAAGCATTTCCATGCGCTGAAAGAAGAGCCTCCCGTTGCAGAATCCGTGGATAATGTATTGGGTGTCCGAAGCGAACCCCAACGAGTAACCACCCCGAGCGAAATGAATTTCCTCGTCCGCGTTTTCAATGGTTCACGCGAGCACAGCAGTTTTAACCACCCTGAAACGTCACCGTTACGCCCGCTTCTTTTTGTCAATAAACCGGGGAACGTGAAAAAACGCGGCCGGGAGAGCGTGCACACAGGATTTGCGTCGACTGTTTTCCGGTTTCCGCGTGCCGTTTCACTCGGAGCCCGGCTTCGCCCGCGGGCAAACGCACGCTCGTCCTACCGCGTTACCATTTCCGGCACTCGAGACGCCTCGGCGAAAAAGCATACGCCTACGCCGGGGATAATATTTAGGGAACGTTGGAGCTTAGCTTGGCAACGCGCTTGTCGATGGGTGCCGCTCTGGGCGCTGGGGAACGCGTTACTTCATCAAAATATAGTTTCCCTGGCGAGCATAAATTTCGACTCTCATCTATTTCTGATCGTAGCACCGGCAGCTTCGTACGTGGAGCACGTTCCCCGTGCCTCGACGGAATGGAATGCCTTCTGATGGAATTCGAAATTTCGTGGCAGAAAACAGGTCACTGGAAAGAAATGGCAAAATTTCGGAGCACCGTAACTGTTGCAGGGTCTATTCAGTTTTCCGAGGAACAAGGATTGTGCGGGGGTGATATCGAATACTTAGAGATGAACAAATTTGGGGGCACGTTGTTGTCGCAAAAGTACCTATACATCCGCTTATCGATTAAAATTCTTGCAAGCTTTTACAAACACAATTTGTGTCCGACCATGTACACTCTTCCTCTCCTTATTATACGTTTATTTACAAGGTCGCCTTTGAGACGGAGGGAGAGGCATCTAAATACGTAGGATAATAAACCTCCCTCCTCCTCTCGGTATACACAGTGTTTCTTACATCCTAATTAAACGGAGAAGTTACCGGATTGTTTTTCACGGCTCTAATGGCTCCACATTCCGGAGCGTCTCTAGAGCCTTGACCATATTTCTCTGCACGGTATCTAAGTACATCTAAATGGAGGAAAAATCTCAATTCCTCCAGTTGCTGCTCCACATCCCCAATCCCCGTGCACCAAAGCCATCATCAGCTCGCGGAGGCTCTGGGAACAGGCCTCTGCGCCGCAACATCCATTTTAATACGATTCACCGGGGGGATTGCATCCACCGGTGTAGCAGCGTCGTTCAATATTTACAAACGCCGGGTTTATTCGTCTCTGAGAGGCTCGCCGAGACACCTGAGCCACGTACGCGCTCCCGTCGTTGCACCTGAAAGTGCACTGAGGTCAGGCATGCCCCTTTCCGAGGGGCTCGTGAAATATTGTTACTGCAGTCGCCGCAGCGTTGTTCGAAGGCCCGTCTTATTCCCGGCTACCTAGGAAAACTCCTGTACGCAGTGGTGGTCAAAGGAAAGTTCAAAACGTGAACGACGCTAGAAACGTGACAATTATTCGGCGAGGATACGGATCCGGCGCAGAGTCAAGACATTCGTGAAAACGGACTAGAAATAGCTAAATGATAAACGGAGTATTAATTGTACTTATATATGTGTGTAGCAGTATGATCTTCAAAGTCTCTGTTGACCACCACTGTGTATCGATGCAACGAGGGATGCTCCAGACCATCGACTACGGATGCTTTCCACGTTTTACGACCCCCTTTACGCGCTTTACCGTGTGCCCTTTCGCCTGACCCCCTTCCCTATTCCTCCTGCGCCTTGTGTCTTCGTTTTTCTTTCGCCTCTGCGTCTCTTCCGCCCGTTCCTTCGCGCTTCTCGCGCACGGCGTTGGCAAGCCTGCCTGAGGAGACCGACACAGTGGGATGGTTTATTAAGGTTCTTGGCGGCGTACTTTATCGCGCGGAAAGTTGCTGTAATTTATAAAACTGGACTTGCTTTATTGGCCGCTAGTACACTGGGTGGTTCATAACGCTCCGTTGCTACTTAATTGTGGGTGATCTAAAATCAGGAGATCGTAGGTTCGCTATTTTTATCTTGCCTCGTCGCTTCGTCTCGTGTGTCCAAACGTTTCGAAGATGTTATACAACCCGTCCCAGTTCCGTGGGAACGTAGCCGCGGTACTGTCCCAGTTTTCCTGTATAATTGTTTAATACAAGATTAAAGACCCCTCATCAGGTTTCGCTCCGTTTATTCTGGCGAAAACGACGCGGCTCTTTTCGGGGGAACCCTTTAATCGCGCGTAAACGGCCGGGTACGAATGTTTACATTCCCGAATGCGAGAAACAGAGTTCTAACGAGCTCATTCATTAACCAGGCTCGTTAATAAACAGACCCATAATCGATGGAGGCCGAGTTTACCGCGAAAATGACCGTAGCCCGAGGCTTCTCGCCGAGCATCGTGCCTGTGAACCGAGGATTATATTTAGAACGCGTTCGATAGTGTCACCATACCGACAGGGGTGATAATCGTTAATTGACGCGAAAAAATCCGTCGCCGCTGGCTCTGACGACACCCTATCGAAATTAACTCAGCTCCCAGATCGTCCCCGTTCGATTCCTGCGGCTCGTTTCATAATACCGGCCGCGATTCGTGGCGTGCCGCGTAATCCTCTAAGATCATTTGCACGGTTTAATGCGCGGCTCGAAAGTTTTCACTTTCTTCCGTGCCACGACGAAACGTCACGCTCTCCTTCCAGCCGCGCGCCGTTAGAAAACTTATAAACTTCGCGCGTCTCTTTTACCAATTCCGCTCTCGCCGAGCTTCAATAAAATTCCGTTCTACTCTTCGATCAATCTGCGAGCAATTCCTAAGCCGATTCTTGGTTCGTGCCTGCTGCCCGTGCATCCGAAATGCGTCAGAGTTTGTCAGGGTGAACTGACGATCATGGAATACTGGCTGACGGACCGCAACCTTACCTCAACGCCGCGGGATCCCGAATTCACGTACCGCGCACCTGTGCCAACCCAGCCCCAGCCACAGCCACCCCCGGCCACCCCCGCGTCCAGAGGTGGCCAGGAAACCGAGCAATTTCCCAAATAGACGCGGACGCTCGGTTATTCATGCCGTGGCAGCAATCAAACTCGTTTCCTCATCCGCTAGTCGGCCTGACCCAACCTTGACACTGACAGAGGGGTGGCTTGTTTGCCGGCGGGGGCTGGTCGCGGTGTAAGTTGCCCCTGGACGCTCCTCGGGGTTGTTGGAGAGGAGACGGACTCGGCGAGGCAGAGGGGTCGGTAGGGGAGTGCAAGGGATTTTGGAGGGGAAGGAGAAGTTAGCAGGAGATAGGAATGGAGATAGAGGGTTAAAGGGGGTAAAGTAGAGGAAGAGGGGAAAGAAGAATGAAAGTGATGGAAAGAAGAAAACGAGGGTTTGCTGGTGGTGGATAGGAAAGGTGGGGGGGATGAGCAGGACGGGGAACAGTGACGGAGTAAAGAATGGATGAAGAAGGATAGTGTCTGTCTGGGAGGGAAAGTGATAGAATCAAGAAGGCCGTGAAAGAGGGGCCGAGGGTGGACGTGGGAAAGAGATAAAGTTATAGCTGGCGACGGTGTGGGTAATGGTAGGGTGTGGAGGGTGAGGTGAAGGAAAGGAGGGATGCTATGTGTCCCGTGGCGCGAGGGTGGGGCGATCAATACTGCAGGAACACCCCCTGAAGCCGGCTTCATTCAGCAGCTCCCTTTCCACCGATTCTCGTGGCTCCGACCGCTCTCGCGGCGCTTCTATAGCCGACTATAGTGGCCCGGTAAGGGTGCGAGGGGCAACCGCCGCGATTGTACCGAGATAATCGCGCCTTTCGATTTAATCGTGTTAAAAGGATGAAAGAAATCGCCAGAGAAATGCGTGCACCTTCGTTCCCAACTGTTTTCTCTCTAATCGGAGATTCTGCCGGAGGATACGAAAGATTCCTCGGGGTCACCTCCGTTCAACTTCGTTCCCAGTTCATTCCAGTCACCTTTATGTCCACAATTATTCGACGTATTACCACGCGAACGTCCTCGAAAGCGTGACTGCCACGTGCATCCATTACTCCGTCACAATACCTGCCCATATCGATGGTATCATATAATCCTAGACTCCACGTGGACAAAAGCATCCCGACAACAGTGACGCGAGACACATCTGAATATCGATATTTCTCAGCACAAACACGAGCAGAGCTACCTACTCCAGAAGAAGATCCTTCGAGTGGAAGCAGAGCCAAGTGCACGTACACTCGGCGCTAACATTCAACGTCATTTTCCTCGAGAATGCGTTGCTCCACATTTTTCATTCCCCCTGTTCGTATGTAATCTTTCATTGACGTACAAGACCACGGAAATCTTGCCGGAACTCGCGTGTACGTATTTTCGCGCGGCGTCGCACAGCCGGGACACGTACCTACCTCCGCGGGCGGGTGGTGCGCGTTCCTTTTCGAAGCCAATTTCTGCCGAGAGCGCGCACATCGCCGCGGGGGGGGGGGGGGGGGAGGGGGAAGGTTCGTTTAACAGTGAATCGATCGTCACTTCGCCCGTATATGAATTAAATAGGGGCTGTCGATTCAGCGGTGGCGGCCGATCGATGCGCGAACGAAGCACCACGGCTTTGCATACTGTGCATTTACCGCGAACCGGATGACTCCGAAAATTTCTTCCGGCGGTAACAGGAGGCTTCCTAACGCTATTAGACCCTTACCGTGCGGGTAATGCCTCGGTTGTTCTAGAAAATCGAGACGCGGCCGGCGTCGAACCGTCCTCGCCCAACCCCCTCCCGCGAGATTAATATTCAACGCGCTTCGAGTTCCTGCTCGATTTCGCTGACGCCCGGGACACCCGTTATTTATCGGCCAGAGTCACGAATTCCTTCGGTAATGGTGCTTCCGACAGTTACAAGAGCGCGTTCGTTTGATAACACAAGTATTTAACGCTTGAGGGCACCAGGGGGTTGGCGATGACTGGGGGCGGTTTGTTCATAGAGAGATGAATAAGGAAGCGTTAAGAGATTTATCTCGTGGATTGTCTGGAGGGACGAGGGAAGACAGAGGGCGGACTTGGAACATTTTCGATGAAAATAAGCTGACTGAGAGTCTGAGAGAGGCGTCGAGGGTGGGCGAGTGCTTCGTTTGCTATTTAATCGCGTGCGGATCATCTTCGAGATTAGATAATCAGGATGTTAGCTTGTAGTGTCGCTGTTAAGTTGTAAGTAATAGGTGTAAGCTAAGGAGAGAGGTATTTTTACCGAGCAAAGACACCGAATCGCTCTGCGACGATCTTCCATCGGTTTTTGTATTTAGGAAGATTTCTGGAACTTTGAATTTTTCGTTCGTCGAGGTTCCTCCGTAATGAGAGCTTGTTTCACAACTTTACGTGTCTACCAGGAATCTTAATTTGCACAGAATCGTGCAGAGTCGTTTCGCCAGGGTTCCGAGTTCCTTTGGGGTTTCAATTATTCACTGTGTCACTTTGCAGAGCACATACGCGATTACGTACACAGCACAAGTTGTTAACATCGTGAACCTCTTATTCTGTTTAACCTTTAAGCAGCAAAGTCGGACTTACCCGGTACTTCTTTTTATACTACTTATTTTCGTTGGCAGGGACGAGCTAAATCCTCCTCAGTCTTATTCGTTTCGTAATAGGCAACGGACACGATGCATAACAGGATAGAATTATTTGACACGAATGATTTTATTCTTCTGCTACCAACAATCATTCATTTAGAATTCTTCAGAAAAACTTGAGGTTCTTGTTATATTTTCACACGATTGTTAATACGCTAGCATATATTTTAAATGTTAAAGGTCATTCGACAAGTTACAGTTAGCGCGAGTAATGTGTGTTTCCTTCTTTTTATAGCTATCCGATATAGGATTAGTATTTTAACGGACAAGTAGAAAATATGATATCATCCAAAGATAGCATCAATTCCATATTCTGATACGCTATTCTGAATATCGATAATAATATCGGCATAACAAATTCTGTCACAAAATACAGAATACCTTGGAAAACGGGACACGGTGTTTCATAATGTATGAAACGAACCCGTGCACGGAGTCGTTCAACCAGCAAACAGTTTCAATAAACCATGAAGCATCATTTTACATTAGAAATATCCCAGCTGCCCTAATACAATAACAGTAGCCAATATTTTTCAAAAATTACATATTCTCCATATCTCGATATTTCCCCCAAACGCATTCAATCGTAAAATAAAATATGAATCACGATGGGAACACGACGGTGTTTCATAAAACAAGAATCGTTACCAAACAGTGAACGATTTTAATGGGTGCGTACAAAAATTTGCGTTGCATATCACACGCGCTTTTTGCACGTCCCCTGCAATATTCGCGTTCTCCATTATTAAAATTCGAATTACAATACAATTACCATCAACGTACAGAAAGCAAGAAAAAAAAACAAGACAAAATATACGTTCACCATTTCACAAGAAAAATAAGCACCACGATCATGTCGTTTATACAGAATAAATTCTTCGAAACTTCCACCCTCGGCGTACGCCAGCATCGCCAAGAAATCTCAGTCCCGAGGGGGGAATCCAGCCCCGCGGGGAGCGAGTAAATCGTAAGAGAGGAGCGTGGGTTGCACGACGCTTAATACCATGAACAAGGGAACTTTCAAATTTCTTCCGGCGATAATGGCTGGTTTCCTGGCTGGATTATGACATCGCCACGCCACGGAAAATCGCCCCCTTTGTCGGGGATCACGTGAAGATATTATCGGAGACAGGCGGACCCACGCGATAAGGGAATTTCACCCGCGACGAATTTCACGATTTGCCGCGCGTTAATATAGATCGATAACGACGCAGCGGCTCGGTAACGAGTCCGCTGTGTGGCGAAGGGGTTATCGATCGACTTCAGGTGCTCCTCGAACCTTCCCATCGATTCGATTCACTCCAGGGATAAGCTTGAAAAGCCTTTCTCGCAATTGATTACTTAGAAACTATCAGTTCCACTTTTTAACGAATACTTGGCTTTACTGTTTGCGTTGGGATAGAAGCTGCTCGTGGCTATTGAAAATTCTGCGATCGTGTGGCAACGTGGATTTTCAAGGTTGACCTGTGTATTACCCAGAGCGAACGCTTTCGAACCGGACTGAAGGAAAATTAGTTCTCAGTGGGAACGTACGGTTTCGCTGGATAGAGCCTGTTCTGTTTCCATCGTAATTTGAAAGCACCGTGTTGGTTCAAATTAAGCAAGAATCAAAAGCTTCGGTTTAGGACGGATGACTGATTGGATTCGGATTAGTTATTCTAGCACATCCCTGTTGGATACAGGGTTCAATGTTCCTCGAGCTTGATCGAGTAACTGTCGGTGGGGGAAAATGTAGGACAAACGTTAAGTTTGTTATTCGAACGTTTTGGGAAGGGCGGATATAGAATTTCCGTAGGATTTCGCTGGGAAATAGTCAGTGGCAGCAAATGCACTGCTAAAGCGACACTTCTTGCGAGAATTTCCTACTCAGACGACCATGGGTGTAGTTGAAGTCGACGTTCGAGTGTCGCAGGAGGTGAATATTAGATGCACGCGACACGAAAACGGCTTCACGGTCTCCTGAGAGCTTCGGTACCCGACTAATTTATGAGAATCTAGATCGACGCCATCGCTGTCTCTGAAATTCAGGTCGTGTTCTCCACGGAGGCCCTCTTTATCTCCTGTTAAGCCACTTTGATTATTACCAATACTCCCGCGACGCGACACCCGCTAATTGTGTTCTTCGTAATCTCGAAACTTGCTGCTTTAAATTCTGACGAACCGTGTGACAAAAGTCCGGGAAAATGGATGGGTACAGTAAAGATGGGTAGGGGAAAGGTGGGATAGTTGATCACAGTTTTTCTTTCTTATTAAAATAATAATAATGGTTTGCTTTGTTTGTATTTAATTATTTGAGTTGTGATATAAACTGATGTGATCATGTATTCCAGCTGATCAACTATCCCAACTATTCCCCTATAGTTATCCCCTTAAAATTTACTCTACCGCCCTCCCAACATCACCGAGCCAAAGAACAACCCCTAAAAGAGTCGGACACTCAAGCATCCCTACGTATCTTGGAGAAGAGCGGTTTTTCAGCTCCCTTCGTGTTATCTGCTTCAACACCCCTCGCAACGCTGACCATTCGTCTGGATTTGTTTCGCAGGTCTGACAAAGCGGATCCCAGAGGCATGGCCAGCAGCACGGAGGATTACGGCTCGGAATTGCAGGAGTTGCAGTGGGGCGGTGGTACCGGGTCTCACTTCCTGCGCAGCGGCTCCCACTTCCTGAGGAGCGGCGGAGGCGGTTGCTACGAGGCAGAGGACCTGGAGT
Organism: Andrena bicolor; assembly: GCA_960531205.1. NCBI lineage: Eukaryota > Metazoa > Arthropoda > Insecta > Hymenoptera > Andrenidae > Andrena > Andrena bicolor. Next base: position 46,995,959 of record OY482664.1, on the reverse strand, counting down.
CCACCAGCAGACATCATGGTGGCCAGCACAGGGGTTATTACAGCCCCCCGGGCACGAGTTACACGATCGTTGAGAGGCCGCCGAGCGCCCCTCATCACCATTCGTCGCACACAACACCGTACAGGCACAGGGGACACGCCACGGGGGGCAGCGGTGCCATTTCCCCTGAACAGGTGATCAGGTACGCTCTTATCCCTTGATTCCACGTAGCATTTATTACGCACGCTCTATCCTGGATATATATTTTTACCGCCACGGACTGGGATAAGGAACGCGCAACGGGCAGTGAGCGCGAGTTTTAGTGGGTGGAAGATGTATGGGGTGTAGGGTCGAGAGTGGCGGTAGATTCTGATGGAAAAAGGGTTCATGGAGCAGGCGAGATACAGGGTACATGGTAAATGTAAATAGTCGAGAAACGTGGGAGGGTGAGTGGATTCACGTTGACGTAAGATCAAAATTTACTCTTTAGTGTTTATTCTTCTACTCATCGCCAGTGTAAAAGCAGGTGCAATGGATGCTATCCAAACCCCGAAGAAGAACGGAAGCACAGGATATATTTGCAGTGACTGGTGTATTTTTTAGCACACCGACGTGTATAATAAGTTCTGGTCCTTGCTTTCTCGTTAATAATAGACCAGGCGTTCCATAACAGAAGATCCCTTGCCTGCCTCAAACTTTTTACACGCTATGAATAACAACCCAAACAGTAACGTCTGTAAAAAGTGGAACGCCCCTTCGGCAGGTCAGTGTTGTTTCTGATATCGGTAGCGCGAACCTTTCGCAATGAACGTACCTCGCAACGCGGTGCTTAATACTAACAATAAGTCGAAGTATTAACGAGATAGCGAAGTGGAATTCAGTTTTGGTCCTCTGAAACCGTTGCACGAAGGTTGCGGTACTAAAGTACTCCAAGTAAATCAAAGCCTGAGACCAAAGTCCTCGTTCGAAACAGCAGAGAGGGAAGGCGAAATAAACCGAGAAACTTGGTCGCAGACTTTTCGGCAATGGTGTCGCTGAGCGTCGCCAAGGCGATAGAAGGACGCCAGCCTCGTCGCCGGCCAGCGTCTCTGCCGTCAGGACGACGTCGTCCTCGTCGTCACAGCAGCAACAGCAACAGCAACAGTCCCAGCAGTCCCAGTCGAATGCCGCGAATCCCCCAACGTCGCCGAGCTCGCAGCCGCTTAGCCTGCAGGACCTCACCGTAAGGACAATCACCATGACGAGAGATCCCCCGGACTCTCATCATGGCTTTGGGATCTGCGTGAAGGGTGGAAAGGACGCAGGTGAGATCCGAAGTACCTTCAGGCTACCTCCGTCGCCGTACTTCGCGCCTCAAGATCGAGGTATCTTCCGACAGCTGTGACTTTCATTGCCGTTTCTCGCCGTTCACTAGACGCCATTATCGAGCACCATTAATTGCGATTGCTAGCGGCTAGGCGAGGGTTGAAATTAACGTTTAATCGGGGGTACAGGGGAGGTTCGAAGGACGTGCTTGTCTCTTTTTTGTATCGTGGGTTCGGAGTCCCATGGATGGGCTTTTTAGAATTCTTCGGGGGATGTGGAATTCTTGGAACGTGGTTTATTGTAATAGGATGTGGGAAGATCGATCGGAATTAGATTGGGGGTGGAAAGTTGACCTTTTTCTAGATATCTAATCAATTCTCTGAATTCTAGATCGGGGAGTTCTTTATTTACTTTCTGTTTTTCCTGACAAGTTCGTCGTTGACTCCGAATCGTTTGCAGCATTCGAGGTGATCGTCGAGTCTAGGCAACGCTGACAATCGCAATTGATGTAATTCTTTCGCGACGCCCACTGCGATCTTTTCTCTCGTATTTCTATCAGATTCACTTCTTCTCGTCGATGATCGTCGCGCCACCGACACCCTTTGCTTCCTGTGCTTCAGCACAGCTGTCGCGTGTCCTTGATTTCCGGTGTTATCGTCCTCGCGACTACCTTTATGCTAATACTTTTCGTGTCAGGGGAGAAAAGTTTACTCTATTGGCAAGATACCTACTTTCAGTTGCCACAAGAATAACAGATTGAATATTCACCTACGCGCTTCAGCTAAATGTTTTGGCACAAAATTCATCGTGCTTGCGCGCACAATTGAAATACAACAGATAAATGTCTCTTGATTATACTATCAATTAATATTATATCTTGTCAATGGAATTCCTCATTAATTTTGATGAGAATTCACGTTGATTAGATACAATTATCTCTGATCGTACAAAATTGAAATGAAAAAGGGGAGGACCATTGTATTCGATTTGAATCGAGCCGAATGGCGATCGTTATCGTGGGGACGAAAATCGGAATGCAAGGAAATGGCGGGGAAAAACATGATTTCGATCATTAAGCATCATTCCCATTTCAGCTGCGGTTCTCCCATCGGCCGTAATTAAAGTTACGTACATTCTAATCGCGTTTCGACTCGATTTTCTCCCCTCTTGTTGTTTTCTCTGCGCGGAAGGAGTTCGTGTTTGTTTCGCTTGTCGATGGCCAGAACGATGATGAAAGGAAAATAATTGAAACTCGCGGGATTCTTTTTCCCCGTCGCAGTCGATCGGGCCGCGCCGAGCTTCTCTGGGATACGTGGCAGCTCGAATACCAATCGCCAAACCAGACCACACAATTTAAAAAGCAATTAGCTGTCCTCCGTTCTGAAACTTTCCATATGAATTCTATTGGCCAGCGCTTGTAAAATCCGTCGCTTAGTACGAAATCTCTCACATACACTCACAAAAAGATGTCTCGAATCTTTCAAGATCTAACAACTGGGATCGATTTCCAGCACTCGTAGGTGTTCCTCAGAAAGTGATTCGAAACAGGAGGATTCAATCAACAGCAGCCCAAACGCCGATCCCTACTCTTCTCCTCGCGATCTTTCCATTTTCCCTCGACCATATTCAAGGATATTTAGCGGGTCGTTGAAATAGAGGCGGCCGTAGCAGAGACGGTGCCAATTCTACTTGGTTTCTTTGCGATCTTCGCGTGCCTGGTGCACCCAGCACCCCGCTGAAACGAACGACGCGATTCCGGGAACTGATTACACCGCCAGATACACCGGTCGCAATCATGCCTCGGCTTGATCCGTTTCAACGGCCGCGGAAAAAAAAAGTTACGCGACGGCTGCCGGCAATTAGAAGCGCGTCATTAAACGCTCGCCATCCTATCGCCGGTCAATTAGCCGGTATCGCTAATTACCTCGCCGAACGGTGCCCCATTGTAAATACGCGAGAGCAAACGTTCGAGGGCTTTCGCCTCTCTGTGTCTCTTTCCCATCCATTCCGCCACGCTTTTTGCTAATCACCGATAGAATTCCCTGGACCCCCCGTCCCCCGAGCTCGAGTGGGATTTAATCGTGGCCCTTGGAATACAATTTGCCGGTGATTGGGCACAATTAGCGGTTCGAAAGGGGGGCAGAGGCTGATTCTGCCTGGCGAAAGCTGTGTTCCCGTGTCTTTGGTGGCTGGCTAGTTCTCGCGTTCCCATCCGATTTTCACGAATCTGCATGCTTGGGGCTTCAACGAATTGCCATTGCTATTTTCGCCATGGCGAGGGGTGGTGTAACAGGATCTTCTTGTGAGTGTACGAGAAATTGGCAAATTGGCGAATTGTCACTAGGAAATGGAAAGGGAAGGGAAATAGAGGATTCGAGGAATCTCCTAGTGGAAGGTGGAAGGAAACGAGGGCGGAGAGGTACACGCTCGGTGCTCCAGAGGAGTTCTTCGCGTTCGTGGAAGTGAAATAGAAATGTCCCCCGTCCAGGATCCACGTTCCGCGGATGCCAGGAGCAATAATCCTCGACGCGGTGTCCTACGTCGTCGGGGTCCGGTTTCGCGGTGTTCGAGTCTCGTAAACCTCGTGCTTGATCGCGGCGTTAGGGCACCACGCACGGTAACGATCTCTCGCTTCACGCTTCGTCCTCGTTGAGATCTCGAGCGTGAAACCCTCGGCTTGAGCAGTGCAGAGCCAGCGAGAGTTATCGCGTCGTCCTGGCACGTGGATCCTGCGGAGGGAGACGCTCAGCGGCCGGAAACGACGCGTTCCAGGGTGCCTCGTGAGTTTCTTCGAAAATGATCCCACCTGCTTTAGCTGCTCTAACGAACTCTAACAAGAGGAGAAATTAATGTTACGAACGGAGAAAGAAGTGCCGTCTTATTTAGCGTTTTATTTAGAAAACTGTTGTGGTATTTCCGTAAATAATATTTGAGGTATCACCAAACGAAATTTGGCACTGACGTGCGAAGTGATATTTAACGAGTGGATGTTTTGCATTTCCATCTGAATGTAATATAGACTTGCTGCAGACCTTTTTGTACGGGCACATGAATCATTATTAGAGAAGCTCGTTTGAAATTTTTTCTACTCCCATAAATCAGCGTTCGAAGAGTTTATTTTCCGAGAATATTCGCGAGCAGTGATTCATTCGTGAAATATCGGGAACCGAGGCGTTATTGAAACGTAACTTTTTTTAACGAGTAAAACTTTCGAGCCACGGAAAAGTGGGACAGCCGATCGTCACGCCCGAATGATCGATTCCGCGTTTTCGAAGGAACATCTCCCCGGCACCTTGGCGTCGTCTCGAATCGGCCAAAGTCGAAATAAGCCAACTGGCGGTATGTCTTTCTTGTTTTCTGTTCCGCTGTACCAGAAGCGCAGTCAGGTAACTCATCAACCGTAACGAACTGAGAGGCAGAGAGAATGTAAGAAAACTGGAGAGAGAGGGAGGAGAGAGAGAAAAATTAGCATATACAAAGAAAACCCCTGGGAAGCTTGGAGGAACGGGCCAAAAAACTTCCAACGAGAAGGAACCGCGGTCCTCGCCAATTTACGTACTTTCTTCGGGCATAAGCGTGAATTACGAAACTGAGCACGTCTGCGCCACGAATACATTATTTTCCAAAAATATTCCACGATTACCACGCAACATAAACCAGTGTTTCTTAAACTCACTGAGACATTTTATAAACGTTGCCCCATCAGAAACTCTGTTTCAATTTAATGCCAGAAATAAAAGGATAGAACGGTGATAAATTAACAGAAACGATAATAATCCTGGCCCCTTTATCATGCCCAAGTCAATCATTAAGTGAAAAATGATGATCCGTAAAAAAGCAGGAGGATCGAGGAACTTATTAACCGCGCTCAAAAGCAGAGACTTCTGCCTCGACCAATGACTCGCGATTTTTATGGACAAGCGCTCGCGATTTATATCCTCATCGGCCGGCAATCGTTAATCGATATGATTTATGTCCCTGATGGTGGCTGCTCGATTCGTAACGCCAGTTTCTCGACGGCGATTCGTAACAGTTTGCAGGGGCCGTTCGAGGGGACAGGTTCGTTTAATCGAATATATCGCGCTAAACGATTGATAATGTTTCTTTAGTCTTCCTTTAGACAGCTTCAAATCTCTGGCTTACGTAGTCAAAGGCAGGAAGGAGAATTTACATTCTAAATTTAAATTCTTGAACGATTTATTGGACATTAAATGCGAAAATGAAATAAGTTCGATATTTTTCATAGAAGAGGCATTTTACCTCTTGTGTTCTTGAATATTCTTTTTATGTGTGTCTTTAAAAACTAAGTCGATATGGTATATGTAAACGACAGTAAGGAGATTCGTTGAAAGTACCAAGATCGAGTGGATCGTTCGCGGGAAGTCGTTTCGAAAACGCAGAGAATGTGTGACGAGGACCAGCATGGCCAAAGGTTCCCATATCGTTGGAACTTCGTGGTCGTTCCAATTTCCCCGTGGTTTTCGAGTATTCACATACACATACGTACACATGCACACACTCATTGAGTAACGATCGATGTCGCATGAAAGTGTTATGCGCAGATCGGCCGGGCTTGGGACTAGAGGGCGACGAGCAGCACGAGAGAAAGGAAGCCGGTGGCAGAACTGGAGGAACAACTTTCGTACTCGAGTCAAAAATCGTTGTGACATTTATCTTTCTTACACTCGAGATGAACACTTGCAAGGAATAAGTAGAAATTCGTAGCCTTTCATAAATTGCCTCAAAGAGATAGCGAATTTATACCCGAGGCAACGGTACTCTGTTTCCCCGAGTAACGAACAACCTTCCACTGCCTCCAGGAGTTTATAAGAAACGACAGGATCACGAACCCTCCTTCATCTTCATCCCTTTCATGTCCGACACATCATTCACCACGTCCACTCTAGTTCTGCAGCTATTTTCGTCTTCCAATCTCACCTGTCGCCAGTCCACCTCGATTCTCCATCCTCCTCGATTCGGAATTTTGCCCGAGCTTCGGAATATTTTCCAGGAAATCGGGCACGATTCGGTCAGTCCTCGATATCGGTTTTTTTTTACCCACCGAGATCGGGTGGCTCGTTGGAATTGCGTTCGCGAGTGGATTCTCCGACGTTAAAAGTAGGAACAGGTGGCCGGGCTGACCTACCGTGGCTGATTCCCCTCGGTGATCCGAACGTGCAGGTCCGATTGTCGTCCCGGTTTCCATCGCGCCGACGATTTCACCAAAACCTGCCGCCGCGTGCTTCACTCCTTTTGGTATTATCGAGTTCTTTCGCCAGACGAATGCCAGCGATAAGGACAGATTAGCCTGGAAACGTCGCTCGGGCGCCTCTCGATTCGAAGCTCCCCCAAGATCAAAGACTTGATTTCCAGGGACTCGGGAGGCGGTGGAAAAGACGAGTGCACTCGGCTTCGAGAAATATGAAGTCGGGTGGGATCTTGAAACAAGTTTTGCACTTTGATGGTGGAAGAGTAATTTCTTCGCGAGAGCCTCCTGTGTTCGCCATAATTTGATTTAGCAGTTTCCTTCTTTTAAATAGTAAGAAAGATGTTTCTCTCGCGCGTCAGAATGGAATTGGAATTATCCTTTCTCTCTGTACCCTGTTCAGTCAACGGTTCATCGTCAGAATGTCGCAATCATAGCAGCCGAGAGTTCCTCTAGGCTTAGCACGCCGGTATTACGTTGCATGCCAGTGTATGATGGATATGCGCATAGTTTATGAATTTATAGAAGGAAAGCGTACACACATACACGAACGCATCTCTACACACGTGCATACGCAATTCGCATTGCGTGTTAGCGGGCAGGAACCTGGGACGTGGAATTTTAACGGCTCAAAGGGAGTTCATTTAAGGATACCGTAGAATCATATTAATCAAGGGAAGGAGAAGAAATTAAGAAACAAACGCTTGCGGAACTATTACCTTTCTTGAATAGAAGAGTAGATTGATATCATAGAACAGACAAGACTTACGAGGGGAGGCCGCGAATGGGCCGAGCGATTTTTTTACAAAACCGGGCAGAAAATGTTGAGGCCGATGTGTATAAACAAATTCCAGAATATTAGCTGTGAATGGCCAGCCATTTTTATAAAAAATGGCTTTAAACATTAAAATTATGAAGTCATGGGATCGATTTTAGTCTTCATTAAATGGTAGATCTTGATGAAAGGAATAAAAAAGTCTAATGTGTTATTGCCAGTGTCAATATAAGACTTTTCTATTCCTTTCATCAAGATCTAGCATTTAATGAAGACAAAAATCGATCCCATGACTTCATAATTTTAATGTTTAAAGCCATTTTTTATAAAAATGACTGGCCATTCACAGCTAATATTCTGGAATTTGTTTATACACATCGGCCTCAACATTTTCTGCCCGGTTTCGTTAAAAAATCGCTCCCCCCATTCGCGGCCTCCCCTCGTTAGATGCATCCTTTTTTATCGTTCTCCAACATGAATGATCGTTTTCTCGAAATCGGGTGTACCGAAGCGAGAGAAAGCACGCGAAAACATTTGTTTGGAATATCAGAATCTTTCCTTAAATGGGCTCGAGGCAGGAACGACTTTTATTATCCCGTGGCGATGACACAAGTCGAGGCGAGGGCGACGCGACCCTCGCGTAACGAGCTCATTGTTCTTCTTATCTCTTTTATCAACCAGATTAATCCTTGCTCCCGACTCGGCCTGTCGGCGTGGAAGGAGATCAATTACAGGACTCCCGGGGCAGAGCCGAGTCGAGGCACAGTGAGTGCCCCAAGTTTCCCCTCGTTTCGACGTCCGAGCGGGAAATTTTTTTTTGCCCCCGAAACGCTTATCAATTACATCCGGCCGTGCCCCAACACCGCGCGACCCGCGTGTGTCCCGCTTCGTGCCGGGGACAAATATCTGGAGGAATTAAGTATTCACGGTGTTGCTCGCTCTGCAAGTCTAATTCCGTGTCCTTTTTCACCGCCCCTCGTGTGTCCAATATTTTATTCGGTAGCTTACCGTGGGTGGATGTTGCGGGTATCAAGATGGCAGATTACCATTTGATTCCCCGAGAGTAGACAGCGGAGGAGCAGAATGGGTGATGTGTTGCCCCGATCAAAAAGCCTGGGAAGCAGCTAATTTGTATAATCTATAGCACGTTCAAGTGCACGCAACGTGAAACTTTTCTAATTAGACGTCTGGCCTAATTAGTTCACACTAACCAGGATCAACGACACTTTCTATGCTCGGGCTCTCCGCGCGGCGCAGGCAACATTTAATTCCGTGGGCAGGAATCACGCGCCCAGCTAGAAGCCACGAATAACCAGCTGGTGTTGCGCCACGAAAGGAAATTCGTTGTCGATCTGTTTAACGTACAGCGTTTTTTTTTGTCCTTTCAGCTGCCATTCGAATATTCCGGCGGGAGCCAAGAGGAATAAATCGGATCACCGGAGATTGATAGCCCGTAATACGAGAATAAATTCGCTTCCCCGTTGCAAATGGCTGGCTCGCGAAATCCATAAACGCCCGCCCTCTCGTATCTGCGATTTATTTCCCAGCGAGGAGCGAAGGGTTTGGGATTTCGCGTGCATAATGAGTGGAAGAAGTTGTTCATGAATTTCAGATATTTGTCCCGCAACACGAGACCGTCGTTGTAAAACTAATACGATCCACGTGGTTATTCTCATTCACGATAGAACGTCGGGGGATGAACCCGCGAATGGAAGGGGAATCCTTTTCCTCGCGGCAATCTATCACGCGAGATAATGAATAATTCGCGCGCGCGATTCTGGCCAGCCGGACGTCCCCCGACTTTGACATTCATTGCGAATTCATGATGGTTTTCGAGCAAATTGTCCGCGGCAAATTAATTACGCGGCCGGTGTTCGCTCGATTCATGCCTCGCGAATCCTCGCCGCGGACCCTCGTGAAACAGCATCGAAACATTCGCGGCAGTTGGTGGCCGGTGACATTACCCGCGCGTTATCTTTTTCTGTGGAAACAGCATTTCGGTGGAAAAGTATTCGCACCTCGCGGGGAGCTGTCCTCCAATTGGCGCGGTTCAGTCGAGAATCGAGACGCCCCAGTAAGGCTAAGTCGCCTGCTAGAACTTCGGGTTCGAAAGTCCCTCTTCTTTGCAATTAAACCGACGAAGTCACGCACGTGCACGACGCAAATCGCCCGATTTTATCGCCCAGTTTCCGCAGAAAAGAATCATCTTTTGCATGCTCCCTCGCTCTGCGCGGGAAACACGACCAAGCACTGGCACAGGATCGTAATCTCTGTTCAGAACAGTTTCACTTGTATGCATCCGCATTTACTACCCTTCTTCTATTTCTGTTCTCGTTACGTTCATTTTGACACATGATCATCTCCACCCATGGCGTTTCCGTTGAGCGGATATAATTCCTCGACGGTGGTTGTTAAAAATGGGAGCACTCTCGTTATTATATTTTACTGTGTCTCTTGTATTTTAAACAGACTTGCGCTTTCTACTAATTTAACCAATCTGGAGTACTCCAGCCCCGGCCATTAAAATCACTCATAATTAATTAGAGAAGCTTTTCACAACCCGTTTGACCTGTGAGAAGCATTTCAATCGAAACCTCACAAGCCACCGATTAGCGAGTCCGAAGTTGGCTATACCTCTGCCGCGGTTATTAGAGGGAATAAAAAGTTCAATTAAGCCGTGGCTCCCATTTTTAAACGCGACCCCGCCCGTCAGCTGCGCCCGAGCGGTTTCCAATGCGACAAAAGAGATTGAAGGGACGTTTAGGGGCTGCATGAAAGGCAGACTCGGGAAAGACGCGCCCTGGGTGGAAGGTTTTAGTCAGCACTGGTCGTGGACCAGTCGCCAGGCAGCTTCCGGCCTGATGGAAAGTCTGTGAATTGTTCTCAGGGGTGGGTGTCTACATTTCGAGGGTGGAGGAAGGTTCGGTGGCCGAACGCGCTGGACTCAGGCCAGGAGACACCATCTTGGAGGTGAACGGCACACCCTTCCGTGCGGTGACCCACGAGGAGGCCCTCAAAGTGAGTTTCAACTTTCATTTTCCAGACCGAGAGAAATTTCACGCGTCATAAAGCTCGTCTAACGATGCGTACTCTTGGCATCGTCAATAGCATGCTGGCGATAACGCGTGGGATCGAAGCGCTCCATGCTTTTGGCACTGGACAACCTCCGGAAATCAGCTTTTCTTATTTTCTACGTTTAACGGAAGAATAGTTTAATCGTTCGATTGTATTGTTAGAGCAACGCGAGATCTGACATTAAGCAGTGATGACTCTGGAGTATTTAATGTTGGTCCCAGGGGTCCTTGAGTCTTGAGACAAAATAGCAATGACTCTGGAATAGCCGCGATCGATTTCAGTGATATGTCAGCGGTTCGTTGGAACTGATAACAGCGACCTAGAATCAGGGAAATCGATTTCTATGATTCTCGAGTCGTGGGAGTGGCCAGCGTCGATTCGCCTGATTCAGGGTCGTTGCTATAGGCCCCTGCGATACCAAGATCGTCGATAATCGACTCTTGTAACCTTGAGTCCCTCCCCGCAAGTTTCCACAGCTCCAAGCCTATCGATCTCGACTCTTGCGATTCTAAAGTCGACATTATCGACTTGGTGGAGACCAGAGTTGTTCTCTTTCCGTGTCTGAAACAGGACTCGGCTCAGAAATGTCCATCAAGTTAATAGGAGAAACAGATAATTCCGTAAGTTTCTGCCAGCGAAAATTTGCAGTGTCGAGCAATTAGAGAAGCAGACAAGTAGCACAGCTTGACACGAATGTATCTGTACTGCATCCATCACGTCTCAACTCACCCTCCCTTCGTTACATCGATTCCTTCGATATTTGGAACGTTTCCCTAAACACGATACCCTGGCTACGTGCCTGATCTCCGTTAAAAATCGTCGACGAATTATCCCCCGTCGGATGGCAATTGGCGTGCAATCGATTGGAGTGATCTCGTATTTATGAGTGACCTTAGAAGCTAACGGAAACCCCATCGATTGCGGATACTGGTTAGGCTCTCAACTAAATTATAAGGGCTGGGGCGCACCGTTTCCACCTTCCACCGATAAGAATTATCTGACAATCGGCTCGAGTGTTTTCCTCCTCACAGTCCAGTGATTTCTCATTGGTTTTAATCCCTTCCCCTGATATTTTTTCCCTTGTATTTTGATCGTTACGAGGATAAATATAATCCGGGCAAATACAATCTGTGTTTGAGTCAGAGATTCTTGAGCAGAACGGGGAAGACGAATTCTCCAAATCTCGGTGAAGGAGAAAATGCGATTTTAGCTGCTTTAAAAAGCCCTTTTGTCTTGGTTGATTTCGATTAACGCCAGGAGGGTGCTCTCTGTGTGGTGGCTATCTTTGATCTTTCTTCTCAATTATACGAAGGGTCCTTCGTCACTTGCCGTTCACGAGCTGTATACTTCCGCGTCACACTTTTCAATGAGCTTTCTCGTCTAAAATGCAGAATTTCGAATTACGCAACAGCTTCTGTTTGAAGATCACACGAGTTGCATCGATTGTTTTGCGTTCCATAGTGATTCTGATTTTCTAGAAGTTAAGTTTCTTTACTTACCTTCGAGAACGCTCCCCATCTCTGCCGAGCGCATTGACGGTTCCTTCACCTTTGCCGAGGAAAGCAGTTCACTGGATTCCGCTCTGTATTTAATTTAACTTCTCAGCAACTCCTTCGGATTATGGAGAACTGAAGGTGCCACTAAGGCGGTTATAGTAAAAGTTTCAGCAGCATTATCACCTCCTGGGAGCAAAGGAGCGCAGCCCTCAAAATCTTAAAGTATCACTTCACACACACAACTTAAACTAAAAAATATTTCCCATTCTCAAAACTATTCCCAAGACATCAATACACCTCCGTATAAGTATACAGAATCTTCGACGATACCTCAAGGAATTCTCAGAATACATTCCCGGGTATCATCCATCTCAAATCCATTACAACCCCGAGACCACTTCCACGAATGACCACCGAGTGACCTTTCCCCAAAAAGGGCTGACCGTACCATCAGGATTCACGTCCCCTCAGCAATTCCCCAGCGATGTCCTCGGAAAGAACCCTCGTATTCCCATCAGTCGGGTCGTTCGATACCGACGAGGTCTCTGCTCGTCATCGAGGCCTGAAATTCCGCGGCGTTGGGCAGAAAAAAAGTGGGTAGAAGGGGGAGGATTATCGACTGGCCAGATGGAAAGAAGCGTCGCTCGGAGCCACGCCGCGAGTAATCTCTGGTGTAAACGCTTCTGATGGGTATCTCTGGATCCGGTGGCTCGTCATACTCTCATAGTGGCTCGGGAGTTTCTAGACAAAAGCCCGACGACAATGGGCCATCAGGGTATCAGGCTGGCTGTCGGTGAAGAGGCGCGTAGGCTAGGTGAAAACTGCCTGGGAATTCCGAATGTACAGGGTGTTTCTTCGTTGCCGGGGCCCACTTTAGGGATGAATTCACCGCTTGAAAGGAACGCGAAAACTTTCACTCAGAACCCTGCGAATCTCTGCGCTAGAGTTTTGTATATTCATTGCTCCTGCATGCTGGGTCCATCCATCAGTGAAGGAATATTTTTGCATGGCTCGAGGAAAAAACGGTTATACAGGCACTCTCGGTAAATATCATGAAGTGGAGCTAACGTCAGAATCTTCTGAAATCGACAGTTTGACGTTCCACGAGGCAAGCAGCGTTGTTGTTTTGTATCTTTCGCCGATATTGCTTCCACTTCTCTGCGCGAATTCGTTTGGACCGGCTCGGAGGATCCCTCCCCTCACAGCCTCGTCCGAGAGACTTATTGTATTTCAGAAAACTTGGGGAGATTCAATCTCGAGAGATGGCAGATTGGAGATTTTGCGCGACCCTGAAGGTCGCGTCTTCTCAAAGTCGAGCGGGATAAACAGGGTTTGTGACGCAGAGAAATGACCGAAGGGGAAGGGATGCTAAAGAATCTCGTTGTTCGGCGAATATTGTCTCGGACGGACTTCGTGGAGTTCGGTGGAGCGAAGGGTCTCGATGAAAGGGAACAGCTGGAAAGAAATGCGCAGACAGCAGGGATTTGTTAATTAAAGGATGGGGCAGCCTTGACCGAGGTGTTGGTAGGAAATTGGAGGAGCCGCGATTGCTAAACGATCGCGACAGGTCAAATGGCTGACCCAGTTGGACCATCCACGGATTAAGTTTCCGGCGTGCTCGCTGCGCTCGCGGGGAACAGTGTCACCCACTCGTTACCGTAATCAAAACGAAGTTTTGTTGATTCAAGCCTCTCCCATTGAGCTCCAATTTCCGCGCGAACTCGTTGCTTCTGCTATTCAAATTCTCCTCACCTTTCTTGGGAAGCTTCTCGGAAAGTAGAGAAAGCCGAAGTTATAACGAACATCGAAATTCATCCGAGACCCTGTCTCACGGTATGCGGCGCAGTAGTCGCGACAGAATCGATTTCATTTAACCGCGAAATTGCGGACTCCAAGCTGGTTTGCTGGAATTCCGCAAAAAGGTCTGCATTTAACTGTAGGTCACGGGTATCGATGTCACATCGAAGGCGTTTTGCTATTCTAGTCGTTGTTTCCAGGAGACTAGCATCCTGCTGGAGTCTACGCCTTGTCTGACATCGATCCAGCGTAAACGTTTGGACGATCCAGCCGGATTAAATTGCACGGCTGTCGTAAAGCGTAACGGTGGCGGCAGCTCGTTATTTCGTAATGGCTCGTAGACGTGGTAGCTAGTGGTGTGCGGGGAACGCACACAGCCAGAAACCTGCGCTCCCGAGCGCCGGCCAGGGGTCGCGCGCAAAAGTTTGCCGGATTTATGGGGCGTTTTTCTCCTGAATTCATTAGGGCGGCGTTAATTTTCGAGGGGAGGAAAGTTTCAAGTACATCCGGAACGTTATATTCATTGTATACGACTATTGTTGCAGTGGAAGAAACCTGTGTGCATCTGTTTGTAATTTTCTACTGATAACTTTCCAGAGATAAATAATAATACCTCTCTCGCATTTTCAGTGAAATAACGAAGGGAAAATACGTGGTTACAAACGTATTCACATTAAAGTCTGAGTTTATAATCCCAACAGCGCCTGCACTCTGAAATCAGTAGAAAAACCTGTCAGAGGTCAGACAGTAGTACACAGGCTATCCAGTCAGGTATGCAAATTGTTTTCAGACCCGGTGCGGACAGAAGTTATTTGTACCTAATTAACTGCACTAAACACTCCTTTCTATGAAATGATTTTTCGTTTCGAACTGTCGAGAATGGAAACTTGTAATAATTCTACATCAGGTTCGAGGAATCCATAAGCCTGGGTAATAATATTCTTCATTTTCCACGAAACCTTCTACAATGACCCACTCTTTTCTCTCTCACACACACACGCGCGTTCTCCACGGTCACCAACCGAGTACGTCGATTCAACAATGAAGCCCAGTTCCCCGAGTTTTCCCCTAAAAAAACTACACATCCACTAGAGAAAAAGGAATGAAAGGACAAAGGGGGAGGACAGGAGCGAGCCTTGCACGCTTCCTGAGCACACGCGCGGACAAACAAAGTCGCCATTAGCCTTCATCCCACGATCCCATTTTTTCCTCGTCCGGCGTCTCTGGTTCGCCTTCTCCGCCTGCCCCGCGTCGTCGCGGCGCCAGCCGTCCCGGCGTCCCCCGGCGAGTCCCCCGTCATTTATTTTCCCTACATAATGCACGAAGCCACCGCGGAAGCTGCTTTAGAATCCCGTCATTGCCCGAATCGCGGGTAGGCAAAGGCGTCTTACCAACACTCGCGCGGCCGAGCGTCGCGTTTATACAGGGGAGGGATGGCACACGGGCGCACACAGGGGCGACGATAGATCGATCTGAAATTGCTTTCCCTACTCGCGCCGCTACGGGGAAAAGACTGTTTGCCCACGCTGTATCGAGCCCCGTCCTTTTCTATTTCCGGAAGCGGCCGACTCCTTTCCGGATCCTCTGCTTCCGTGCTCGAACGTGTTCCCTAATATTGCTCGCTTTGAGGGCAGATAGGTTTTTTTAGGTGGCTCGGAATAATATCCATTGGACACTCGCGGTTCCTCGGGACGCCCTGTGTTTTTCTTTCATTTATGTTGAAGGATGTTTCAGAGACGAGTAGTTGTACTTCGGGTCTACTGATTTCGAGAATACACAGAGATGAAATGGTAGGGTTTCAAGAGTGGTCTGAAAGTTTCACGAGAAAGTAAGGAAACAATCGCGGAGCATCGCGGTGTTATTCTTGCGATTTTGAGATACACCTCTTTTTGCTCGCGACAATAGAAGCTTCGTAACTAAGATATAATTTATTTTTTCCATGTTTCATCGCTTCTCCCCGCGGAAGCTCGGAAGCTCGTAACCTCGCGTTTCCAATGGAACCGTGTTACCCGCGCCATTGGGAATCGGAAAGTGTTACTTCATCGCTTCGTTGAGGCACGCGGATCAAGAGAATTCTGTTCCATCACATTTGTATGACTGCAATTCTGCTGCATGAATATATAAATGAAATGAGGGGAAAATATCGCTGAAATTTCGGCGAACAGCCCCTCGCATTTTAAACCCTCTCGCCGCAGAATCGAGCGTTTTGCATTTTTCAAAGTGCCACGCACTCGTCGGTCAATTTGTAACTCTTCATAGGCTGAATACAAATTTTTCATGACAATCTCCGTGGATTTTCATCATTCACGCTGCGCGAAATGTTCCATGAATATTTAAAGCGCCAATAATAATATAATCCCGATATATTGTAATTCCGTGGAATTCAATCCCCTCTTTTCAATTGATGGGGGAGTTCTATTTTTATGGTTCGATCGCAGACAGACTCCATGAACGATTCCCATATTTATAGATCGTTCACTTGATTTCGTGTCGTGTTTCTGGGTTAAGTATCCCTTAAACGGCGAAGACAGGGAAACGGGGCGATAGCTACATTCCGTCGTTGGCGTGGGAGATTTTCGCGGATCGACGTAGTATTTCTCGCATACGCCCCCCGGCTCGCATAATTCACCAGGGACTCGAGACGTTGCGATTACCCTATGAAGCAGAGTCGCGAGATCGCAATGCGCATTCCCATAACAATCGGTATTTAGCTCGCGTCGGGGGATAACAGTTCGATCACATTCGCGGATCCTCGGGCGACTTTTCTGGGTCAAGCATTCCCTGCAATAGGGATAAAGGGAGGGAATTTATGGCCGACCATCCCCGGGTTCCCTCCTTAGGCGGCAGAATATTCGCGTTTGTTGAATCTTCTGGGCAATTTGAGGCAACAGTATCGTCGAGCTACGTATAACTCGTTAGCCTCCTGAGAAGATCTCTGCACACACCGGTAAAGTAAGACGTAGTCAAACTTGAGGATCTTGGATTTGGACGATCCCTTGGGTTTTAAATACATTCTGACGTCGATATTAGTTTACTATTCAGGCCAACATAGCGTATTCATTTTCCATTCTGCATCATTCACAAACTGACTCCGTTCTATCAATCATGCAACGAGTACACCTTGCTGCAGTTGAAAATAGTATCATTGGTTGAAACCATTAACTCCCAATCAGAATCTACTTCCGTAATTAAAACCAATATCGAGCAGGAAATCAAAGATAAACTCCCCACCAACCCTATAATCAATTACTCTGACAGAGATACATACCCCGGGGTCGTCAATCAGAAATCTACCCTCGTCGAACGTCACCTAGGGAGCTTTATCTCGGCAGACACGGTTGATCAAGAAATATCGTGGAAAATGAGAAAAGTGAGCAGACCGATTGGCGCCAGTTTACTGTACGACACAGAGGAGGGGATGGCTGGTTCGCCGGGAGGTCCGAAATCTCGCGGAATCGGGGGTGGGTGTCCTCGGGAGGTCCAATAACACGTGTATATAGGAGGAAGGTCCTTCCCCAGAGATGTGTGACGTGGTCGAACGGAAACAGTCCTGGCCAGGATACGATAACGAGTTTCGGCCGACTTGGCTCTCGCGGCTTCGCGCGCCCTTCGACCTCATGAATTATTTATTTAATTGGCCCGCCTGGAAGATGGACGACGGACACGAAATGGTGGCCTATAAACTTCGGCGGAGGCCTCTGAACGTCCTCGACGCGACTGCAATTTGCACGAGCGATTTTCGGGGGCGCAGAAATTGCACCCTTGTCAGCTGCCACGCGCTCCCGCCCCGCAGTGTCATATTAAAGCGCATCGTTGCAATGAAATGTAGGAAACACGTTGTGTAAAAAGAGTAGGAGCTGATTGCTCGTCGTGCCGTGAACAGAGAGGCAGACGAGGACTGTCGGTTCATCATCGAAAAGTTTCCGGCAGACCAGGCAAAGGACAGATTAAACCGTGACGCGTAATTTCGATAAGCTGGTTCGAAGGCTGGCAGACGAAACGGACGAGGCGAACCGTGTCAAGAGTTCACGATGGTGTCGTCTCTCATCGGGCCGATCGACCTGCGCCCAAATATTCCGCTGGAAAATCGCGAGCCACGGGAAGTCGTGTACGGAACAGCGGAAATAAACTCTGATACGTGGTGGGTGGGTAGGGAGGAATCGTTTTCCTCGATAATAAATAATTGATCCTTCCGCGATATGTATTATTAACGACAGTGAAGTCCGTTCTTCGTTTCCCAGTCGGTCCTATCTTAACTCGCAATCGGCGAATTAAATTGCGATTAGGATTTTATTTCCCCATAATTACTCGCACCGGTAAACAAACAATTTTGGTAGATCGGTAGATTGGTAGAAAATGGTCAGCTTTCTACCAATCACATATGCAAGATTCACGGCGAACGAGAAGAGAAAAGGGATTTTCAAACAGGTCGGAAGAGCGCACTTCGCAGCAACATAATTGGCTGGAAAACACACGATACCGAAGAAACTTCCGTCGGGATTATTAACGATAAGAATCCGCGAGGTTTTTTAATCGTTGGAAAGCACGCGAAACGCGGGTTCCGTTTTGCATTTGTGCCGTCCAGGCGACGACCATTATGCCGTTTCGCGTGGAAATGGCCGCGATAATAACGTCCTCCTTCGCGAGGGTAAAAGGATAATATCCTGGGAAACGGGTCTCCGTCGCTTTCGCAGGTAAACGATCGTTTCTATATGCTCTTTTACTGAAATCCGTCACGGATTACATTGCTGGCCGTCGACGAAAATACCAACCGAAACACTTCATCCATCCGACCGCTCATAATTGTCTCGTCTGTCGATACTCCTTGTTCCCTCGTAATCCTTTCTTCCTTGCCCGGAAGTTACACCTGAGAACTGGACCGTTGTTTTCATTCTTATGGAAATCGCGGTATAAATTTCATTTGCAGAAGTTAATTGCAGCTTAATTCCTAGAGATCGTGGGACGGTAATTAATGGGCATTCGTACAGAAAGTATTCCTTCGCGCATTCCTGAAGGCTCGAGACGTGGAACAGTGACGCCAGGGCGCATAGCTCGCATAGACACGACGAAATTGCATCCTCGCGGGGCCAGAAACACGGAATCCTAAGGACGTGAGCCGGGCCTGGGTCAAGGATAGGCAGGATGTGACGTCACGGAGCGCCGGGAGATCGATATCCTGGCTACCGAGTGGCGTCACCGCAAAACGCACTGTCTGCTCCTTGTTGACCTTACACGTGCCAATTTTCGTCCGACTTCGGTTACAACTGCCAATCCTCGTCGGACGATCTCCCTTCTTCGCCAATGAAACAGGTGTTTCGTCCCTGCACCTTCACCTCCCACTGGCGTCTATCATTTTCCAAAGACTAGGAGCTAATTGCGAAATCTCTGTGGAATTCTCCTTTTGAAGCTCTTCAATCATTTTCACGGAGACGCTGTAAATAGTGCGAGTTTGTTGAGATTTCTGTCCATGTGATAATCTGTCTCGTCGTTTGCAAGCATTGATTTTCATCGAGGTATCCTGTAAACCCTGTTACGGGCGTCTATGTAACAATAAGTAGGTTGTTCGGGTGGAGTAACGAGCCAAAGGACTCGCGGTCTTTGAAATCTCGCGGAGGATTATTCACCAGCGTCATAGCTTTCATCCTCGAGGAACAGCATAGGTTCCTCGTTGACCTCACACGCGCCGATTGTCCGTCGTTTCGCTTGCCAAGGCTGGCTGGTAAGAAACCCTTCACGGACAATGATTTCTTTCAGTTTGCTGAGGCACGACATGTATAAGCGATCTATTCTGAGGTCGACAACGAGGAATCCTCTCCCCGTTGATACGTATCGCGGATTCTTTTGCATAAGAGAGCCGCTCTGCGCGGTGAATAATATTCAGAGTGACAGCCTTATTTCCCTGGCACGTTTATTCGCTCGAAAAATGCAGCGGCGCCTTCCAAACACTGTAATACGCTCCTATTTAACCGCGAAATGGAACGTCTTCTCCTGCTCGCGGAATATTTCCTGCGATTTGTAAAGAACTACAATACAATCGTTAATTCTTCGAGAACTTGGTAGAATTATAAATTGTGGATCATAGCTCAGCAGACTAATTTCTTGCTTTTTTTTTAAATTTAAATAGTTCAATACCACCCCTTCAAGTTTTAATAATTTTCTGTCCTATTTACAAATGTCCAAGTCTTCTAGGACTCTGAACATTTCCAGTAACAAACTTCGTCCCTGTGCACAGATGCTGAAGTCGTGTAGGACCCTTAGCATGACGGTGCGTGGACCAGCTCTGGACCCTCGTTGCAGGGTGGGCCATCCTGTGTGGTCCACTTCCGGTCGCCAGCAATCCTGCAGCTGGATGGACCGCCAGGGTCGTCCGGCTTCGCCACCACCCGTATACCCATCCAGGGACTCCAGGTACTGCCCCAGGACGAGGAAGGTCGAGCTCTGCATCGAACCCGGCCAATCCCTCGGCTTGATGATCAGGGGTGGCCTCGAGTACGGCCTTGGGATCTATGTGACTGGGGTCGACAAGGACAGCGTGGCAGATCGAGCTGGATTATTGGTAAGAATCGACGAATGATAAATGGCGTTCACCTCGTTCACTAGAAAATCGGGAAATAGGAGGTTCTGAAGTTAAACTCGAGGCGAATTTCTAGTGAAACATATTCCCTGAGAATCCACCTTGCCCGGAATCTGAGAACTTACAAGATCCACTTGTCAACTGTATTCGCCCCACTTTCTGTGCTCAGGTAGGCGATCAGATCATCGAGGTGAATAACCAGAGCTTCGAGGAGGCAACTCACGACGAGGCGGTGCAGATCCTGAAGACGAACAAGAGGATGACCCTTCTGATTCGCGACGTGGGGAAAGTGCCGCACTCCTGTACCACCAGCCAGCCTATCGTCATGCCAACGTCTAGGTACCCTGACCACGATCCTCTGCTTCTGGAGAGCCCTGGAAACCATCGACCGCCCAGCCCCACGTAAGAACCACCCGTTCCTCCCAAACTGTATTCATCATTTCAATGATCACGCGAGAAATAATCGAATTAGAAAGCCAGTGTTAATCACGTGGGTTGGATTCGTGGTATTGCACTTTTTCTTCCTTTTCCTACGTGAGAGGATTTCTATCGATTCTGTGTTCAGAATCGCCAGCGATTGGAGGCACCGGGGTGGCGTGCACACGGTTTCCGCCGCCACAGCCGCGATGGTGGAGGAAAAAGCGAGGGTGGTTCTCGCCAGGAGCGAAAGGGCGGCGCTATCTCAGCTTCTTGCCGACTACAGGACACGGAGATTGACAATCGAGGACTTGGTGGTCAGCTTGGGCGATCTGCTCAACACCCACGAGAAATTGACTCTGCTCACGGAGCTCAGAGAACTCGTCGACAGCAAGGACAGGGCTGCCTTCGACGACCTGGTGTATAGGCCTCGCGTATCTATGGCAAGGGTACGTTTTATGGGATAATAGTATCGCCGTTGGGGAATGCTAATTAATAGTAGCTTAATAGATCACCCGTTTCGCTTATCAAATTTCGAGTATTAACTTTAAAATTTCCATCATTCATACGAGAGCATATTATTCCCCGTCGCGTGTCAGAATCTTCAACGGAAAGCAATCACAGTAGAGTAGAAAAGTAGAAGACAGAAGCGAAGTCCAGAAGACACCTCCGTTCCATACCGAAATAATTTTTCTATCGCTTGCAGAGAAAAGGCGACCGTGCCCACTCGGATCTAATAGTGACGCCATCCCTCCACGATCTTCCGGTGAGTGAACAATGCTGCTACATCCCAATACACGTGTACACATTCGCGACACTCTGTCACACACACACGCACACACAAACACACAGACACACACGAGTCTCACCTGACACACGGTATTTTCTCTCTATTTATCTCTCCGTCCCTCGGGGCGTCTATAGAAAACTATGTTTTATCTGTCTGTCTCTCACTCTCTGTTCTCTGCGTTGTCCACTGTAACTGTTAGCGATCCGTAACTGTTTTCTCTCGTCTTTACCTTTCTGTCGCCGAGATCCGCGAGCAACCTGTGCCCCGGTGATCTCTCCCCGTGGAAACCTGTCCAGGGATAGACGCTCGGTCAGGTTTCTCGCGAGTAAAGGACAATCTGGTATGCTCGTGCCCCCTCACTGAATGTATCCAATTAGAGCGCAAAGATTCCCACGATAACTGTCCAGAAACGAACCGTTGGAAAGCGTCGATCGTTTCGAGAGGGGGGGTCGAAATGAACGCCGTGGAAAAAAAGAAAAGATGGGGAGGAAAGAATGAGAAGGACGATGAGACGGAGAGATGGAAAAGGAATGTGATCGTCGGTTGGAGAGGTGCGAGGTGGTAACGGATGTGTAACGTCGACGGAACGAAGAGATCGAGAGGACCAGGGGAAGAGGAGGAAATTGCTGGATAAGCTCCAAGGGAATCTTCGAATTACCAGACACGTCTCGCGTCGATTAAGGGGAAACGTCGGTCCGAGAGATGAACTTTTGTTTTTGCTTAATTGCTCTCGGCTATCGCGGTCACCTGTGAAGCATGACTCGGAAATCTTCCTGCAACCCCATCTTCTTCTTTCTTTTCTGCTTCAAAGTAGTCGCGTCTTCACCGCTGTCTGTCTTCTATCGCTTCTTCTGCTTCTTCTACTTTCAACTGCTATCACTTTCTATCTCTCTCTGTCTGTCTCTCTTACTGTGCTCTCTCTCTCTCTCTCTCTCTCTTGCTCTGCTTATGATTTCGCTTGGCTTAATCAACTGGTTAGCGTGCTTTCTGTCAGCTACTGTTGCATTGTCTCCGGTCTAAGCTCGTCGGTGTTCCTTTCGATTAGAAAGTCGATCGAATGGTCTTGCGTAGTGCTTGAGCACGCGAATATTCGAAGCCGGGAATTTCGTGCTATCGAAGGGAACGGCTTCGAATAATTCAGCATTCTCTTGTGTCTCTGGATGCGATAGGTTAGATGCTTGCAAAACTAGGATGCGTAGAACGCCGCCGTCTAAACGGTCTGCCTCTGGTTTTCTTTCTCACGCTATAACTACATCGAGGGAAACAGTACAAAGTGCGATATTTTTCGGACGAGTTCGCCTGAGCTTTGCTGAATTTCTGTTTCGTTCTGTCTTGCATCGATCGTCTGCGTGATCAGAAAACTAAGTACCAAAGTCTTCTGGGAAAATTCCTGTAATTCTAGTTCGTTGAACTTATTACTGTGCCGTACTGCAACACCATTCTAGAATTCACACGATCAACCGACTGTTCCCAAGGGAAAGCTTCCTATTCACTTGGCATCCTTCGCCCAAAGTGCCTTAAAGCCCTCTGACTGTCTCAATACGAGTACGATCACGCACTCGATCGCAAGACGCTAAGAGTAGTTCACCAAAAATCGGCCTAATCGCATCTCGCGGCTGGAAAGTTTCCAATAAAGCTTCCTCAGTTCTTGTCACACGGTGCTCCGTTAGTCGATTCCCGCACTGTGCTCGGGGAAGCGACAGAGCATCCGCGAGAGATGCTTGCCAGCCTCGTCCAAAGCTCGGGCAAGCTCGCTGATCGGCCGGTTTCGTAGCCAACGAGTCTCAAACGAGCGCCAGTGTTCAGATCCCGAACGATTCATCGACAGAGTGGTCCCTGTCGAAACGAAACCTTCTTCGGTTTCGTTCGTTTGTTCTTTGACTTTACGTTTCGTTAGTTATACAGCTTTAACAGTGACGTTACCGTTACCTCGATATCACGAACATCCCGTCCCGCTTGTCAGGACTTTGGGGAATGATTAACCCTCCATGGAACGAGGTAATGGAATTCTCGAATTTTGCCAAATAAGCGCAGACATTTGAACTTTGTGATCAGCATTGACGTTCGAATGACTCGAATCTGAATCTTCGAAAATAATTAATCAGGGATGTCCGTATAAAACGGAAGCTCACGTGATCGCCTCAATTTCCGCGATGATGGCAATCTACATTTATCACCTTAGTCCAGCGAGGGTTAATCAACTCGAAGATTGGGGGTCGTTTTCATCGGAATCGCTCGACAAATCGATCGTACGATGTTTGATTAATGATGCCTGCCTGCGCTTTCACGGTTCACGGTCCCGCTACGGCGGAACGAGGCCGCAGGTTCCGTGATCTTTGAACGGAAGAGAGTCGCCGGAAGTCATCGTAAATCAAGCGTCGTCCGCGCAATGACAAACGTCACGCGCGCGACGATTGATAACAGATTGCCGTTAAATTGGCATATTGACCGGTTGCTTTTGTGGCTAACTGGGTCTTTGACTATGATGAACGGGGGAGGGACAAATTGGCAGGACTCTAACGGTCCACGATCGGTAGTTCCCAAAATAGGGGAGTTTGAAAAATTCTGAAGGACGAATTGATTTATTGATTTATCTTTGAAATTTGATACTTTGGATAATTTCAATTGGATATTATACATTCTCGCTTCTGTCAGATTTTGAGTTCCTTGAGTTCAGACTTTGCTGATATTTTATGTCATCTCAGGTGCCTTATCTGAACAAGTCACTGTCATTTTACTTTACTATTGTATAAAACGCGGGGGAATTCACGACACGGTCTCTGAGACGCGGATTTTCCACTTAATTATTCAGCGAGCGTGCGGCTGTGTCCAAGAAGGACATTGTAAAGTAATTGAGAATGGTTGATAAAGGGGGGAAGACGGAAAAGAAAGAACGCGAAGTGCTCGTTGGCCGTCGAAACCGGGTGGAAAAGTGGGAATGGCAGGCAAACGGCATGACGGGCTCTGGTGATTTCTCGCAGAGGGGTGGCGGTGGTTGTTGCCGTCCGGGACGACTGGTGGACGTCGAGGGAGACCCTCTCGGAGTGACAGGACCTCTCCTGCCGAGGGATAACCAGGAATATAGATCCCCCAGCGAGGACAGCGGTCTGGGGGCCGACATGCCCAGGACCAGGTCGAGAAGATTTCGAAACTGCACCTTCTGTCATTTATACGCGCTACCCATCAAGCTTCCCTTGCTTTCTTTGAGTCTCCTAAACGCGAATATGCAAAATTCCTTTCATTCTATCTGCCAAACTCTGGGCGATAACGACACTGTACGGTCGAGATGTTTCTGTCACCTAACGTGGGGGAAATTTCTTTTTCAATAATCGCAAGGTAGCAGGCAGTTTCGCCTTCAGTGTACATATACTCGACAGTTTCGAAGAATTAGTATCCTGTGCTTAGTACACGATTAGTTTGTAGTTCGTGGTACAAATCTCGAAGCTTTCTCCGCTTTCGGTTAATTGCAATTTGTAGCGCGGAAGCCGATATTCGATTACCTCGCGTGACGATCGGGTTCGAACCGAGCTCAACTCTCAAGTCTGTCTTCCCTTGCGGGCGACAAGTTTCTAGACATACACGGCGTAACTCAATTCTGCCGGGTGCTTCGATGAGAAGCGCAGGAAGGCAAACCGTTTTGTTGCTGTAACGAATCAGACTGATTTCTCGAGTACCAGCCACCGTTTGCCCCGTCCTCATCCACATCACCAGTGTCGGGACTCTCCCAATTTCATAAAAAAAAGTGCTGCAAGCTTGCGGACGACACGTCTCCGTCCCTTAAGCATCATAGAAACAGGTAGTCAAGAATAATGATCGATTGCACAAGAATGATTAACGACATCGTCTCAGCAACCAATTAATTAAATAAAAACTCACGAGCCTTGTCGTTTTACCAATAACCAATTACACGAAACAGGGGCTGTACAAAACCGCGTTTGTTCTCAAGAATATCGAGGACCACGCTGAACGGAAGATGAGCTAAACAACCTTACCCTGCCGACACATCGATTCATCCTATAATGGAGGACAACCCCCCCCCCCCCTCCCCCTCCCCCAGGCTCCCCAATCTCTCATAATCCATTTCCTACGATTCGGAGCCGAATTCCTCGACTTCCGCAGTGTGCTTCGGGGAATCCTTAATTGATCAGCGAATTCAACTCTCCAGAGGGGAGGTGAAAAAGGAGGGACACGCGATTCGGGGGGAGCAGGGACTGCCGTAATGGCGTTTCTGTGTCGGATATACGTGGTACATCGATATTTCATTTCCTAGCAGGCTCGATCTGACTTTAGTATCTATCCCGCACTCGCAGCCGCCCACCCCTTTCGACAGCCCCGCTCTGGTAGCAGGTACGTGCACAGATAAGCAGATACGCGTAGAATACGGGGGGGAGGGGGAGCGGGGAGAGGTGAATAGCGACCTGTGCGCGCGAACATGTCTGTCCTTTGTGTATCCGCGTGGGCGGAGGTCGGCTCGTGTTGGATGTGGGTGGGCGAGGGATGCGTCGGTGGTCAGTCCTGTATGAATCACTCGATCAATTTACGAGATGCACGACAGGCTTTCTTTCTTGTCGCGGGGGTGCGTCGAGGTTTCTCGAAGCAGAGGCTGATTGGAGTAGAGCTAGTAAATGGTAGAGAAATGATTCTTTTTTATTGGAGAGAAATAATTATCGCGTACTCTAGAATTTTATTGAAACAGAGAATGCTATTCTTAATTATACTCTAACACATCCTCCCTTTGAAATATCTGAAGATTTAGGAACATTGACGTCAATTCTCCACGTCGTTCCCAATTTTATCCACTCGAATCACCGCGAGCTTCGAGTACCTTCCTCTCAACGGAAGCTACGCCTCCAATAGCTCCGAGGATATTGTATCTGCGAAACGGTCCGTCTTGGAAAGAAAAGAGCTAAACTTCTGTTCACCTCGGTTGCCGGTGCAGGGACGCGAGAAATCATCATGCCTCCTGTCGATTCGTCGCACAGACATCTTGCTCAGACATCGGTGGAAGAGTGACGGACAGACCCGTGGCTCTATCTGTGTGTATGCAGGTGTCGCTCGATGGAATTGGCTGTAAGTAAATTTCGTCGAATCGATATCTTCTGATGGAAGGGCAATATAGAGCGGCCGACGTGCCGCCCACGCGGATCGAAAACACCGTGGAAATGGAATTTCCATATTTCGACGGGCGATATTGGTTTTTCGACGGTATCCGATTATCGGGCGTTTGGATTAGACCGAAGATGAATGGCGCCGTTTCTGTGGAACGCTTGACAGGATTCGGACTTAGATATCTGATCGTTCACATTGTTCCACTCGCCCTTCGTCATTGTTCAACTCGTGTCGCATCGTAAATCCCACTGGTCCAGTAATTGATCATCCTTTGGAACGAAAAACACGCCGGTAGGTGTTGGAGAGCGAAACGAGCGAATTAAAGTGTCAAAGGCCTGGAACTGTGGGGTGTACTATCAAGGGTGGCCATGAAAATCTTCTTACCACAGTCTTGCGCTGAGTTTATGCGGCAAAACGTGCACGTATAGGGAGCACGAATGGCCCTTGAAAATTTAGTCGACCCAGGCTCTAACACTAGGTCGTATCCCGGGCAACGGACTGAAACAAATGAGCCCTCGGGAGAGTTAGTGCCGTGATCGTTCTACGAAGGAAACGTTCATCGAAAAATGTTGCTGTGCGCGTTGATAGTCGCTTCAGGTCTCGATTTCAATAGAGGAACGAGTCAGTGTCGTTATAATTGAAGATAGACCTTCCACGATTCAGGGAATCGAAGCGTTTCGATCGAACATCACCAGCCGACAGGTGAACACCGATGACATTCGATTGGAGCGGACGTTCCGGGTGATATCAGCGATTGCTTTCGCCAAGTTTCGCCGTGGTCTGGAGAATCGACCAGCAATTTTGAAAAGTCAGAGTGCTGGTTTGGTGGACACTGATGAGTCGCGAATCGTGTCTTCGTGACTGCTGACCGTGTGATCGCGCGGTATCTCGACCGATCGATGGGCACCTGTGACTCTTAAACTTCGACGAAGGACGAACCAGTGAACGGAAATAGATTTGACTTGCACGACTTATGAGCATCTGCAGCGGGGCCCGCTTATCGATGGCTGACGTATGCGGTGCTCATTAAATAATCGATGCCAAACATATGCAGAAATAACTGCAACAGTCTCCGTTCGCTGCGACTCGTGCCTCGCATGTGTTCGATACTCCTTTCCAACCTCACTGGGTAAGATAGGATTCCCTTCGTCGACTCGATCCTCGCAGCATCCAGAAAACGAAGGAGTTTCATCTCTTTCATTCGCACCAACCGATTTCCACTTCCATCTACCATCCTCAATTCGTCGATCTTCGAGCTTCTCCGCTCCCAAAGCAGGATTGAATCGACGGAATCCCCAGTTCATTAAGAAGCAACTCTCTTTGTCCCCTCGAAATCTACTCGAAGCTACGGACCACGCACAATTCCGCCCGCGACGTACTCAATGCCGAGAAATCAGTCTGCTTCCGTTAAATAGTAATCGATAGGCAGTCCGAAGCGTTCTCCCAACGAACCACTCTCGTGGCGAAGGAAATCGACGAGGAGCCACGCTCGAAACGGGATCTCGCTCGAGACAGAATGGCGAGGAGATCTTGCACGTGGTTAGATCTAGAGGAAAGGGTTAATCTGGGCGAGGCTCAGGGGTGGGTGGTCTCAAATCGCAATTTTGGCAATTCCAGAGCGGGCTGCAGGAGGGCACAACAGCATCAAGTGACGACCTCCGACCTCGCCCTCTCCAACGACGACGAGTGTGACAACCAGGTACAGAAAGTCGTTCGGGGGAAAACCTTTCCGACCTCGGTGCCCTCCAAGTTCGACGGTTCTTAGGCGAAGCGTTCGTTCACCCTTCCCCACGAAACATCCTACTCGGCCTGGCGAACGCGATAAAAGTGTGTTTTTTATCGGTTTCTTTTGCAGGACTACGAGGACGACCTGGAGAACGGCCGTGGACGTAGGCACAGCTCCCCAGGCGGTTCTCGTGGCAACCCCAGAGACTACGGCCACCACCATCTTCATCCAGATAATTTGGTGAGTGGAGATAGTTGACGTTCTTGCCTCTTGGGACTCTGTATGACGATATCTCCTTGTGTCTTTGAGAACCTCTCGTTTCGATCGGGATTAATCGACCTGTTACATCAACGGGTGCTTTTCTTGGGGATACATCCAGTGATGGATTGATCAGTAAACAAAATAAGCACCTGCTTAGGGCATCGGGAAAAAGGGGAGCCATGATAGAAATTTTCTAAATTTTAAAATATTACTTTTGCAACTTGTGTCTATGAAATCGTACATTGCGTTGAAGTGATCACCCTCTATAAGGGAGCCTCAAAATCTTTTAAGTGCCTAGGGCCTTTAAAGGTCTTAATTCAGCCCTGGGAATTTCTTACATTGATCACTGGGAGGTAAAATCGAGTGCAAGGATTTTCGTTGAGAATTACGTTTCGAGCTTTCGACAAGGTGAAGAACACGATGGATAGGTTTCTTTGTCAATATTCCGGAAGAAAATGAAGTTACGTACCTATATCGAATCGATTGAACAAATGGTTTTCCGCGTAGATCGCGAATTTGAGATTGAAAATTTTCAGCAATTGGTAGAATATTCAGGAGTCGCATTTAAATTGTAGTAGATGCTGAGAAGCACGGCGAACGAGGCGTGAGTAACGCGGAACGACTTCCGGAAAGCTGTTTAATTACGTAACTGGAAACTTAAAGCACTAATTAATTAGTTTCAATAGCGTAACGGCGCAGCAGAGGCAGCGGGGTAAAATAAAAGTTAAACGATTGCATAATTTATCGCGCAAAAGCGCCTGCAGGCATTTCGCGATATCCCAACAATATCTATAATTAAACAAGCAGGTTTTCCTCTGGCCACAATTCGTATAAAACCGCAACCCACATTTATTGCTCTCCCTTTCTCCGATATGACAATGCCTCGCGTTGCGAGGTGCACGGAACTAAAGTTGGAAATTATGTCGCGCCATTTTAATCGGATTCGTTAATGAAGCACTTAATCGTCGCGCGCATTTGAGTGAAAGACAAGCACAGGTAGTAAAACTCAATTTGCGGCTGATGTATGCGAACACTGTCGTAGTAACTAACGGTTAGTGGCAGTTAACGACGCGGGGAGGCGATGTTTAATATAGGCATCAGATATATGACACAAGTTATCACCGGTTACGGAGGAATAGCGCAGGTCCGCGCAGGTGTCTGCGAAATAACAAAGGTTAACTCAGATAAATTGGGAATAACGTTAGTTAACGTTGACAAGTGAGACTGAACGCAGGCAAACGCAAGTAAAGGCAGGTTACTGAATTGTACCTCGATTAAACACAGATTATAATCAGATGTATTCTTGTTCTTCTTCCTTTCGAACCAAAGATTCGCTCGATTCATCTTAACCCGCAACCGAATGATATCTCCCTGACTACTTGGGACGATATGCTTTTGAAAAAATAAAATAACTGATCGCTCGTTTTGCAACAAAACGAAAGAAAGAGTAAAGGATACGCGTGCGGCGCGCTCGAGAGCAGAACAAATGGATAATCGAGGCTGCAGAGAGATTTCTCTCTAAGTACTAGTAACATTCTTCTCCGTCTGAATTGCTAAATCAATTCCACGCCCCCTCGCCTCTTTATCAATCAGTTTCATATTTCGTCGGCCATCTCTATCCCTCCGCCATGGTTATCAGTTTACGGGGCTTCCAGTACCTCTGCTTCGCATCATCGGTTTTCCTTCGTCGCGATAGATCTCCGTGCTGATCGAAGTAATAGGATTGATCGGAGGCAATGAACCGCGGCATTTAAATGAACAAGATACCGTTAACTCGATCGTTGTCCCGCAAGAATCGACCAATTAAGGAACTGTTGTCTGTAACGAGCCACCCTAATTAGTCAGCAGGTCGCGGCTGAGTTCTTGGTACAAGGCGTGCACATCGATTAGAAGCTTTTAGTTCGACAGTTTGCTTTGTAACGCCTCGGAAGCAGTCGCGGAAGGAAGCGGTTGTTTCTCGTCTGAAACTGCTGAAATTACCGGCTGACAGAACAATGGGGGGGCTCCATTAAACCAATTAGGTTCGCTGATCGGTTCTTCGATCCCTTTCGCATTTATTCATAAACTAATTTCCTCCGTCTTCCTTCGCAACTCCGTCTTGTTACTTGGCTACTCTATCGGTTACTCCGTTCACACATTTTTTTGAGGAACGAAAGAAACTTAAAGATGGCGATCCATAAGCACGAATCTTTCAGACAAGGGCCACTTACCTCGAACAAATTCTTGTCATTTGATTCCTTCCACTCGATCAGACTTCTAAAGCGTGGTCTACTTAAGACCAATTCGAAGAACACGATTTCCAATGGCTCCATTCCTCGAGACCAGCGTTTTGCGCTCGTCGCGCTAATTTCCCTCGTATTTATCCCGATGGCTGGCGATCGAACCGGTCACGAGATCACGTTCCCGTACGGACGATGATCCAGACCGATCGACTGGATCTTCTCACGGGTCCATCTCGAAGCTGCTGGATTTATGGACGTTGATCACGCCAGGTCGATCCGTGTTTCCCTCCCCATGCCACGTATATCACTTGGCGTACACGCGCGCCTATCTCCGCCGGGCGATCCTGGAACCAGCCGACGAAGGTGTTCCAGGTCGGAATTAATTATCGAGGCGCGATCGATCATGGTGTACAGATAGCGGCCGCGAAATGTCTCTATTTCTCGGTGGTTGGCGTCGATGGACCATTCACGGCCTTGAGGAAGGATCGTCGACCGAGCAAGAGTTCTTGATATCCTTGAAGAAGAACCTGAGATTGAGGGAAGACCTCCCTCGATTCTCCTTTTTCACCGCGCTAAAGATGGAGAAGAGGCTCGAGTCCCGAGGATTCTCGCGGCGATCAGCGCGCGAACGAACGATCGCGCTTTCGAAGCTTTTTCAAATCGTTTTTCTGTATTTTTCTCCCTGGCTTAGGGATCTCTATCCGATCCGCCGCAATTGTACAGGTTTTCTGCGATAGGCGAAGGGTGAGAAGCGAGATAGGAACGATTAAGAAAGCGGGATGTTTGGCTTTGAAAGTTCTTTCATTTGCGACACTGTTACAAGAGTTACAAACGTGTACGAATATAATAGCTCGTCTTTTTAATATAAAGTTAATAGTATAGTGAAGGTGATATCAGTGGACTGTATGAATGATGATGACTCTTAAATATAGATTCGCGATAGTGGCTTTTGGGTACAGTAGAACTCTGGTTATTCGAGTAGAGTGGGGTCCGCTTCCAGAATTTCTTATCAGCTGGCTAATACACGCTTCGACCTGCGCTTCTTCCACCAAGGTTCTACATTCTCAATCGGAAACATCGATTCTGCATGACCACTGTCATCACCGTACTCCAGAATATCCATCGTTCTACTGTACCTCGCAAAGATCACTCAACAGCCCCCCCACGCGTCACGGGGGTACCAAATCGCTCCGTTTCTCCTCCACTCTGGAGCAGCACAGTTCAACCGATTCATTGAACCCGCCAAAGCAAACTCCATTGTCCGTTTCTCACTAGAGTAGCAAACTCTGTCGCGGGCATTAGTAAAGAAAGCAGAGAAACGACTCGTCCTCGAACCACCGGATGAGAGGCACCCGACGACGAGGCGACGACGTGGCCGTGTACCCCGGCAAGATGATCCACGAAGGGTGGTGATTCGCTCGGTTCGATGAGTTACGGTGCCCCCCAGGAACGTATCGCCGATCAGAGCTTGTCCTGGAGCGCCTGTCGGAGCTCCTCCGTGGCCTTCGCCACGTCCTGGCTCAGCCTCATGTGAACTTCCGGCCGGGCGTGCTGGACAGACGAGTTGGACCGCCTGACCGAGTTGCCGCTGCCGAATTTCGGCCGTGGGATTCTCACGCGTTGCACCTCGCTCAGCCACGATTCCATGGTTCGTCTCCTTCTTCGGCACGCTGCAACAAAACCGAAAAAGTGGTTCCTCTTAATCAAGGGTCCTCCGCCTTACCACGTCACCGCGAATCAAGCTGGAGGGGGCAGGGGCCTGGGAACTCTTGGATCTCGGTTCAGAAAGGGACTTTCCGGAGGAACTCGTTTGGTCTCGGGACAGATGGTGCGAAAGGAGCACTTGTTTTTAACGGGACTGATTTATTTCGATCTAAATAAGTGCAGGTACACACTCTGACTGTCTGATAAGTAACATTGTGCTCGGTGGAGACTTTAATGCTCCCCTTAGAACTTATTCTACGTATTTTATGTGGACGTTCGTGTCTAGGGGATTATGAAACCGTTGCCTTTCAGACTTCTGTCTTGACGTTATCTTTATGGGACTATCGAGGCGACTTTCTACGTCACCTCGCTAAGAGCATACTTTCTGTTATCATTCAGCGTTTTAAGTGTACCCGTAGACAGAACTTTAACGATGCGATTTCACACATGGAAAGCGAGATAGCCTCCGATTCTAAATCGCCACTTTACCCAATTTCGTTCCCCTTTCTAAACAGTGCACTCTAATTTCCTACGAGTCGCATAACCGTGAATCACGACGCTCTTATCCGACGGCCTTCTGCAGCACAACAAAATGAGCAAATGGGAGCATCGTGGCCATTGCCACTCGAGGGCAACGGGTCAGCCGAGATACGTGACGAAAAAAGGGAAGAATGTCACTGGGCCAGCTGGACATTCCACCGTGCCTGATCTGAATCTTAATCAGCCTCGGAAAATCGGGCGACGTGCGTTACCCTTCAACGTTACTGGGTCACCTTCGTTAACTCCTTAATGAGTAAAGGAATCCTTCCAAGCCTTCGATCACACCGAGCTCGGCTAAACGTAATCCGAAGGTGATTATGAAAGACCAGCTGGTCGCCGTTAGAAAGTTGCGACTGTGTAATTCAATTTGCAACGCCATCGGTTCCTTATTCACCGTCTCGTAGTCGACTTTCCAACCTTTGAGGTTCAGCGACAGCTTCGATGGAAGCTAATTCCCTGCTCTATTTTCTTTCCGCCCAGATGTCCGCAGAAAACCTAGCGTCTCGGTTGTAAAACCTACAGAGATAGTGTTTTACGCTCCTTTTTCATTTCCCTTTAATCAACTACAGATCGGGCATCCCTCTGCCGTGGAGTTAAATCAAAACCTTTTATCGACGCAAGAAATTCGAAGCTCTTTTATCCACTATCGATTCCCTACTGTCCACCCTGCGATCCGACGAAACGTAACTTAATTTGCTGAAACAGCGGACTGCAGAAGGAAGCCCGACGCAATTAACTGGTCGCAAAGATTGAAGCTCGGAGGCGCAGCCAAGTCGCATTCGAGTCGGAGGGAATGACTCGATCCAACTGGGTGGTTTTACGATCTTGTTTACGTCCGGCCTTTCCGGAGTAAGGAACGCGTATAATATGTCGATAGTGTCGCGAAGCTGAGGGCGCAGAAAAGCTCTGGATTTCTGGATCTCTCCGCGGATATGACGCCATTCTGCTCCGACGTCGTAATATTCTCGGGGAATCGTGTTTCGCCGGAAAAGCTGGAAAATCGGGGGAAATGGAAGGCGTCGCGTGCAGATGATGATATTCGAACAGAGAATACTATTTGCACAGTACGCCAATTTTAAGAATACCTTGCGGCGAACGTACTTAACGTTCTAACTCCATGGAACGTTGGACAATCCTCTGTACTTCTTTTATTCAAAAGAATTCAAGTATCACAGCGCAAAGAGTTATTCTAAAGCTTCGGTAGCATAGAATATTCCAAAGCTACCGAGTGTATTCAAGTTGGACACGTTACATGTACATGGAAGCGTAGTTCATGCCCAATATTCGTAAATCGCTGCGAATGACTCGCGATACTCGAAGTAACTTTCCACAGCCGCTCTGTCCTCGTTAAAGTTTTCCAAGCTGCTTGGGCAACACTGAATTTCGTTTGCCAATCGAGGCAAGACGGAGCGGAATTCACGTGGCAAGCGAATTCGACGGGCGCGATCGATGCTTTCGCGTCGAATTTCACGGTGGCCGTTTCGCTGAACGGTGAAAGGAGCGTTTCGAGGGGCGATAAGAAGAAACGATGGAACCGGTTAAAAAATTACGGATTCCCACAGTCGGTGCTCGGATACCGTATAGAAGAAACAGTTAGACGTAGTCGGGAGGGCAGCCACGTTCAGCCGACCAGAAGCTCCGCGAAGGTGCACGCGAGTTTTCGTTAATGGGATCGTTAGTCCCGTCGCTGACGCGGATCATTATCTCGCGGATCCATTTTTTTTCCGCGGCTACATTCAACGCGGGACTGGCCCAAGGTAACGTGAGCGCGAAAAACGCGAGGGAAACGAGAGACTAGATGGAAAAACAGCTTGAAACTTGGTCGGTGCATGGATCGTTGCGAAATGCGCGAGGTCGTTATTGCAGCCGCTAAAACAATAACGAAACGCGCAGAAACCGCGACCGAGCCCGCGATAACGTCGACTATCTACGCGTTTGACTGCGACTGAACGCGTCTCAGATGCTCCATGTATTCCGTTTCGTCTCTCCTGGTGAGCTACAATTGCTGGCCATTTTTTGGCAGATGGCCTGGCTCGAAGGTGTTGTTCTTGACAGAGAACATAAGAGAAGTACGTCTAGCAAGAGTAGGATGACTATGAGCGCAAGTCTTTGTGCTACACTCGAAGGCCAAGTAACGTGCTAATGAACGCCAATGAACAAAGAACATTTGCAGTCGATTTAATCACTATTCGAACAAAGTATCGCTGGATTATCCTATCAGCAGGACAAGAAGATAAGGAGGAACAAAAGAGAACATCCACTTTCTTTCGTTATCTCTCGAATACTCACTGTACGCCTTTACCAATGAGTTAAATGGGTTGTAAACCAGGAGCGCTCGTGATTCAAGAGCGCTTAAGAATCAAATATGTTGAAATTCTTTTTTCTCTTCAATTTTAGAGACAAAAATCTCTATTGTTTTTGTTCGTGTTGGCCTTGGTGGAGACCCGGGGTCGCGATGCACTGCCTTGCACCGATTGGGGAGAAATTGCACCCTTGGGGGCTAGGGCGCCAAAATTTTTCCGTACTGGAAACGTACAGCATTACGGAGCCCATTAAAAGCAACCACGTGAGACTTGCGATTTTCTAAGCACCTTGCGAAATTCTGCGCTTCTCGTCTTCACTGGCGCCAATTAGATGCTTGCATCACTTGCAAGGCGACAGGCGGACCAATCGTATCGGGCGAAAACAGGACAAAAAAGAAGCGGACTTGGCGCACGTGCATCTCATAATGCACGCACCTGGAACGAGCCGCGAGCGGATTAATGATTTCTCCACGGCTGAGATTTCATCAGGCGCACACTGATTTCCTAATCGAAGCGCCGCTGCACAGAGCCGCATCCCCTTTTTCCGCAGCAAAAGTCGTCCGTGGAAAATGAAAATTCCCGAGGTCTCTCGCGTCGCGCCGGCAATAATTCCGTGAAATATTACCTTCGGGACCGGATGTTCCGAGCGAGCTACCGGAAAATGCACAAATACGCGGCGCGGATTGTTATTCATTCTGATAGTAGGAACCTGTTACGTTGTACGTGTTTTGGCGCGCTAAAGATTTTTAGTAGGTACTTGTGATAGAGATCAAAGCGGTATGAAGAATGTTTTTTACTCTGTTGGTCTGCGACCGATACTCACGGCACAGGAGAAAATGCATGGAGACTGTGGTACAATTTTCGCTGTGCAAAAACAGTCAGGCTTAACGTCAGGCGAAGGAACGACTGGGTCTTGTTACGGCATTCGTAAAAAAAGCCTCGGAACAGACTGAGCGCCGATCGAGTATCGGCGGAAATTCCATTTGTCGATAATCATCGAGGTGCGCGCGTTATGAAATCGAGCGCCAATCGAAGCGCGAGAATGCGAAGATCGGCGGAACGTTGGATGACGCGTTATCTTTGTTGATTAGCAAAGACGTGTGTAAACAAGGAGACTCGCGATTTCGATTCTGATATGCGACAGTTCACTTTGCCATTAAAAAATTCGATAACTGCAATTGATTGAGTCTTACATTCACTTCTGAGTCATTTGATATCCGTAACTGTATTGAAAGTATGTCATTCTGGATGGAGCGAAGGATTAGAGGTTTTTAAGGATTATCGAATTGGAAGCTTCGAGAAGATCCAAGAGACTTTTAATTCAAAGATATTGAATGTCAACGAAGCCATCACACCTCTTTTAAAAACAGCACGACTTTTCTGATTCCCCAAGAAGCATTCGCTGGATCTCTGCAAAAGTTCTTCGAATGCTGTCTCCGGAACAACATTGTGCCCCGAGTCCTCCAATTTCGCCCACAATAATTCGATCCCCACGAAACTTTTCGAATTACAAGTTCGGCAAGAGTTCCACCAGCTTCCAAATGAAAGTCCTCGGCACAGAGGACACTGGCATTCAACAGTTCTCAAGATTCACCTACTTCAACTTGATCTACTCCAAACGATCCTCGCGCAAGATCCCAGCAATCCCCCAATTCCCTCAGAGCCCCACAGTTTCGTCGAAAACAATTCGACGTCAACCAGCACGTTTGAATGAAAATTCCCTCGAACGAAGTTTCGCACAGCCCCCTGATTAAAAGCCCCTGAACTCACCTCAGAAGCTTTCAGTGACAAAGATGACTCGGCTGAGTAGTTCTGTCCTGGTGCAGCCCAAGATCCTCCGCGATCAATTCCAATGTCGTCGACGTTCCCGAGACTAAATGATCCTGATGATCCCGATCTGGGGAAGGAGGAAGGTGGACGCGCAGACGGCTCGACGTCGTCGCCACGACTGATTCAAGAATCGAGCGTGAAGTGACGGTACGGCAGGGCTGAGGTTTACGTTTACCTGATCGTCGGAGTGCAGCAGTAGACAGGGACAAGCGGATCCTCGGGTTGGCGGAAGAGGGAGAGAGAGACGGGAGCCCAGGTGGAGAACGGTGGGGACGGTGGACAGGTAACAGGTGAGAGGGGCAGAAGGTGGAAGAATGGGCTCTACAACGTTGCCAGGTTGTCTGGCTATCCTCGAATGCGGGTTACGTGTACGACGATGAGTGGAAGCGTCGATCCCGTCGGTGGAAGCCCGAGGAGGATGATAACAGGCGCGGCGACGGACAAAGGGGATGGTGAGGCGGCTGGCTACCACCCGGGACGTTCCACGTGCAATGTACACATTACGAGACGTTGCGCCGATGCCATCGCCAGTAGGACGGGACATTCGAGCTTCTTCTGTCCGTCAGGAAACGTCCCACTTGCGAGAGATACTGAATTTTCCTGGCAACTCTAGTCCAAACATGGGCGTGCCTCGTGAGTGGACTTGGACCTGCGGAGGGACCGTCGACGGACACAGAAGAGGAGAAAGTACCATCTGTAATTAGACAGAGTAGTTGATCGAGTATAAAGTAAACTGAACGCTGGGGCCATATTTTGGGTCACTGTAGATACGCGCGTGGCTCAAGCGAGTAGACGAAAGCCTGCGGTGCAGGAGAAGTTTCGATCCGAAGTTGAGATGCTTGCTTGAAGGAAAAATATTGAAACGGCGTAATAATCATAAGATAACATCTCGAGAAGGACGCTCAGTGTTCACTGTCCTCTGACTTGAGCAAACAAGCGGAGGGCCTTGGTTAATTTATTTGCGCAAAATCTTTCAACGATTCTAACCCAAACCAATGAACCGAAGAGCAATCCGTGCACCATGATCTCGAATAACTTCCTTCCTCCAGCAAAATCACCACGATTATCTTTAACGATTTACCCCAGGCGAGACAGTGAACCCTTCGGCGTAATTCGAATGGACAGTAAACAGTGATTTCAATTAACCTTGGTGACTCCTCTCTTCAGAGAGCTCTCGAAAGAAGCCAGCCGTTGGATCATCGATAAGCGAGCAAGATTAACGACGCCATCGATCATGCACGTAACAGTCGCGAAAATTGGCATTCGCGTGCTTTCCGCGAACAGATTGATTTATTCGCCGGCTCGAAGCGGACACCCACGAGTGCCCGGGGATATAATTCAGTTACGCTGCTGCGTGCGGCTCGGTCGGCCCCGCAAAATCTTCATTTCCATGGAAGCGCACAACCGTCGCGAATTTTAATGAGAAAAACGCCGTGGCAAGAAGACGTCGGGGTCTAACAGTTCTCACCGAGAGAAGCTACGATTCTTTTTTGCTTCCTGCTCGACGGGCCAACCAGTCCAGCCGACGAAGTGGCTCTCCTCGATGGGAACCGTGACGATGAGTCAGTTCGTCGATCAGGGCTTACTTGGAATCGACGGATCAGGCGAAACGGTACTTCTCCTCTTCTCCTCGCTTCCTTGGGAAAACTTTTCGACTCTCCTCCGGCCGGAATATTCCTCGTTAATTGGTCTTGCTGATGTTTTCTCGTTCGGAACGTTTTAATTCCCATCGAGGGTCAATTGGGATGGAAATTATATCCCGGCGATTTAAATGGGGAAGGAAAATCTAGCGGAAGGGAGCAGGATTAACGAGACACTCGACTTCATTTTACGCTTTCCTCGGGGCTAGGTCTCACTTAGGAACGAGTGGCAAAGGAGCTTCGGTAACTCGAACATTCCTGTACGTGGGAGCTAAAGAGGCGTTGCACGGTTCTCTTGGAAGTCCAAGAAGAATTTCTTTCCAAGGGATGCGACGAGAAGTCGTCGCATTTTTGCGTAGATTTGCAACCCTACATTGGATCGTCTCAAAGGGCCGCTAACTTTCA
Source organism: Andrena bicolor (assembly GCA_960531205.1). Classification (NCBI taxonomy): domain Eukaryota; kingdom Metazoa; phylum Arthropoda; class Insecta; order Hymenoptera; family Andrenidae; genus Andrena; species Andrena bicolor. The sequence continues at coordinate 46,956,805 of OY482664.1, read as the reverse complement.
GACACTAAATTTCTAAATATCGCGAAACACGAACCAAAGGAAACAATAATATACCAAAAACTTCCCAGCGCACAGTATCTATGCGGGCAGAAAAGAGAATCGAATTCACAGGCAACAACGGACGAACAATCACAGCTCGTATTATCACGATCTCCGTTCACACGGCCAATTAAGCTTCCCAGGCCGAATAAAGTTTGCCAGGGCTCGAAACGAGGCGCATTGAAACGCAGCGACATCGAGCCACGATCGCCGCACAAAGGGAGCTGATTCTGCAATTAAATCGATTCATCGCGAGCTTTTGGTCGATGAGAGATTACCTCGAAGCGAATCCCCCCTCTGCCAGGCTGCGGCTCCTTTTTCCTTTTTGCGGCCGTAAACGTGGACGCTGACCCTCGAGTGGCTCGTTATTAATTGCAGCTATGCATACACAGTGAGTCATCGCGGTGGCAGGGTATAAAGGGTAGCCGCGAGATAGAAGGATGATCCGCGGATCGAACCGGTTCGTAGATAAGAGATAAACCGTCGAAGGGGGCCGACTCGGTCGGCAGATCGATCGAGAGACCGAACTCGTTCCAATTTTCTTGCCGGTCTGAAAGCCGACAAGCGTTTCAGAGCGAGCTTAGGCTCCGGTTTTTCTTTCTCCCGTCCCCGTCCTCGCTAGGGATCCTTAAACAGTCGCCGGCCGACGTAATAAATTCGCTGCCACTTAAGTCATAAACGCGAACCGAAGAGTCTCCTTCCGAAGGCGTTCGAGTCGCTGCGCGTTTATCCTCGATCCTCCTTTTTCCCATCGCTGGGTGCTATCGTTTCGAGGCTGGGTAATTAGCCAACGACGTGGTGGTTGCTTTTCGGTGTAAAATATGCGGGGTGATCCAGAGAGCCGGGATGACGGCGACGACGGTGGATGGCACTCCGCACCTGAATGACGCGTGCGAATCTGTGAGATGCGCGGGATAATAGTTGAAATGTGGATTGCGTTCTCGAGGCTCGTATTCGGGAAGTGGGATGCTGGGTGATCGGGTGTCCAATAGATTTTCGGGTACTCGATTATCTCGAGTATCGATGGCCCTTGCGCGGACTAATAGGTTCGGAGAGTGGGTAACGAAGCCTCTATTTTAATTCTCCGATCACTGATCATGAAAGGTATTAATTATTATTCGCGGAAAGCTCGACGATCGGGGTGCATCGGTGCATTCAATTGTCCCTTTCTTCTGATACGGAGCAGCTGCGCTTAAATTACCATCTCATCGAGGTCCATTGAACTAAAGTGTTGCGTAAGGATTCGAAAGCAGTCTACGTGTGACACCTACGTGCAAAATCTATCGTAATCCGCGAATCGACTCGCATTCGTGGAATTGATATCCCGTTCTAGGCGAGGTCGATATCAATTCCTTGTTATCGTTGTTTCAACACTCGAGCCATACACTTGCTCTCTCGCGAGCGTAAGAATTCTTGGGAATGTGAAGCTACGCGATTGAATTTGCTAAAAAATCGATTGCCTCGTCGCTGGAAGGAGCGACTATCGACAAAGAAGATAAAGGGATTAGGTATACCTTTCTAAGGGGCCGCACTCTGTTTCGCGGCTTTTTAAAAATTCTACCACCCGATAGTCTACTTCGATATCGCCGGCAAGTTTACCGCGCGGTAATGCCGCCTGTACACAGTGAATTTCTATCGCGGTTGCTCCAGCTCAGAGCGTCGTTCCACTCTGAAAAACGTCAACCTCGTTCGAGCGACACTCGGCTCGTAATTCAGCAGCCGCGGTTACCCACTAACCTTAACCGACTCCGCGAAACAGCGATAATAATGGCGAGAGTCGATAATAGGTCAGCGCCGGAGAAAGTTTTCGGCGCGTCGCGTCGTTCCGTTATATACCAGGAAGACGAAGCAGGCCAAAAAGCGGCGAGCGTCTGGTGTCTCGGGCGACGCCCATCGCCTCACGATTTCGCGATCTGGGTCGCTCGTCGTCGCGATCTATCCAACATCCTTCGTGTCCGGTCCATCGAAAATTCAAACAGAACCGAAAGGGAACAGATCACTTTCCGAACAAATTTCCCACTCTCCGACGAACATCTCAATTAATAAATAAATAAATAAATAATCTCAAATTGGAGAAAGATATTACCTAGCACTCGCGACTTCGGCTGCTCTTAATCACAAATTCCGCCCGATTTATCGGATAAAAGTAGTGGTGGAGAACTATCGATGGTACTTACGATAGTTATCGATGGTGTTCTCACTATCGAAATTTGTAATAATATTACAAATTAAATTTGGGATTCTGAATTTTAGCTGTTATTATTTTTTAATTGACTAACCTACGATTTTCAATACCGATAATTATCGATAGTGAAAATAAGTCATCTATAGTTTTCGATAGTGAGAACCATCGATAACTATCGTAGGTACCATCGATAGTTCTCCACCACTAGATAAAACACGGAAGAGGTGGCTAATACAGAAACGTCAGATATTCCTTTTTATTTCACGCCGGTGTCACTTATTTTTATTTACTACCCGCGTTAATTAAAGCCATTCCGGCGAGCAGAATGTCAGCCGGCGGAGCACGAATTACGCCCGGCGCGATTACGGTACGACGAATTACGCTTCGCGCGTCCCGTTAGCCCAGCGATCGGTCGAACGGTCCCGACGTTCCACGTAACGATCCAGGGGAACGGTTACCGATCTCCGTCCCTTCTTAATTGCGATTAATCGTCGGCAGCTAATTGCACGGTCCGAGGCGCAACAGCCCCCAGCTGGGAAGACGATTTTCCGCGAAACGCGTCGCCGATTTCGCGGCCCTTTGCGCTCCAACCACTTCTCAACGTCATTAATTGCGAACACCTGTTCTAATTGCACCGTGCAATCGGGAGATCGTGCTTGAAAACAATTGGAATCCTAGGCTCGTGTAACACGGCGCTCCTTTTAATTGCGAGCTGTGGGTAACCCAAAGGAGCACCGACGATGACAAATATTTGAATACGTAGTTGTTTGGCGATCAGTGGATCTAAAGCGAAAGATGTATGGACGTAATAAAGAATACAGTTTTCGGTATAATTTTTATTGTTTCATATTTATTTTGGGATCCTGGCAACAGGAAACACGCGATTTTTAATTCGCCAAGTCCTTTCACTTCGAACTAGCTTCGCGTCGAGATGCTTTCAACTATTCGAGGACACCTCGCCACGTTTTTTAATGAAATTTATAGACGCGTCGGGGAATTTTGAATACCCCCTTGAAATTTATTTTTTCAATGGAGCCATTGGTTTTTCCCCCCGTAGAAACAGGTTCGCCGAAGCGACCCTTTTCAGAATCACCTTGACTCGTTTCCAGCGTAGCGTTGCTTCTTTCAAAGACCGTATATTTTCGTGATATCGACGGTGGCGATGGTTCTAGCGCCGCAGCAGAGGATGAAAGCTCCGCTGAATATTTCAATCGCGGGCCGAGCTTAAAATGAGACTTCGAAATTCCATTTCTACCATCAGAAAACGAGATTATCCCTGTAGTGTGTTCGCAGCGTTTCAGTGCAACCCCGCTGGATCCCACGATGCTGTTAATTACGAGCACGTGCTTCAATTACTTAAGACAATTGTGAATCACTGAAACTCGTACCGTTAGGTGTTCGTGGATCACGGATTCAAAGTTCGTTAAGCATCAACACGATGTGTATGAGTGAATTGATGGATTAGGGAAGGCTGAGACCAAAACAAACTCGATCTCGTAATGTACAAAGAGAACTCACGTTATTCTACAATAGACATAGAAATTTGAGAACACGATAGCCATAACTTTCCTCGGAGACTGCAATCATCTTTCACCTTCAGCTAAGAGCAGAACGTTTTAAGTACGCCTTCAGGCCACTGCACAGCCCTGAAGACTCGACCGTTCATTAAACGAGCTTTGACTTTCATTCACCTGCAGACACAACGATCTGTTTGGAATCGAAAGAGGGAAATAAGTAACACGAGCTTGTTTACTGCGTTCGTCTGCGTTTGTCTGAGAAATCACGAAGTCGCGAAATCACTTATGGCTATGATCGCACCGGTTTCCCTATAATCTCGGATTCTCGCGAGCTGCTCGGCCTTTTTCTTTTGCTATTGCGTGCCGCGCGCTTCGCTAGGGGTATCTGATGGGAATGGCTCGTTCGAATTACGCGATGTTGGACGCGATAATGATGATTACCGCGTCACGGTCGTCCAGCGAACCGCGGACATTTTCCTCGACGTTCTGAAATTCTACACCGCCGCGATTACGATATAAATCAATCGCTTCCACGCCGGGGAATTAACAGCGTTGGATAAATAACGGAATCGTGGGATGGCTCGCGAGCGTTTCCAACGAGCCGCGTTTCCCGCGAATCATTTTCAATGCCGGGATTACTCGTGAACGTTCGGGGAAACGATCGATCGTTATTCCAGCTATATGAAAATAAAGTTCCTCGCACTTTTACCAATTTGTAAACCTGATCCACGGTCTTCTTATCCCACAACGAAATACTGATATCTCAAGCCATCTCATCCCTAGCCTTCCGAAACACCGTGAAAACAATGACGTAGAAAGAAAGGGAGTGAGAGTTGGGGGTTGAAAGATGCTCCCCCACAACGATGTAACCCAATCACGTAACGATGTACCTATGTATCGGCTGACGGGGCTAACACGACGCTTTCGATGTTTTTCTCCCGACGGGGCGTCGCGACGCAGGAGAGCGACGGTGGTTGCGATGGTAGCGACGCCGAGATGATCGGTAACGCGAGACGCGGAGGCGGAGGCGGGACGGAAAGGGAGCGCGATATGGAGGAGGATGAGGACGAAGGAAGGGAGGAAAGGAGCTCAGAGGGTGGAGGTGGTGGAGGTTTCGGTGGTTGGAGGTCCCACTTGCTCGGTGGGCTGACGCAACGTGTGAAATCCTGGTACTGGGGCGCCAGGCCCCTCGTAAGTTTTCTAATCAAACGAACCACAACACACAGATCTACCACGCACAGATATACTTCTACTTTTCGTTCTTTCCGTCATCAATTTCTTTTTCATTCTTTCGATCCCTTTGTGTCAGTCGCGCGTGCTCGATCCTCCCTCGCGATCTCCGGGTGAACTTCGAGCCGCTTCGAGTGCGATCTTGGCTGCTTAACCGACGCGCGAGTCTCCAAGGTTTAAAGATGTTTTGGTCTAAAGTGCTTCGACACTCGTGGCTTTTCTTTCGTTTCGAAGCTCCGAGATCGTTGAGTGTTCTGTATTTGTTAAGACCGTCGAGGTCCTCGGGAGCTTACCAAGATCACGGGGCAGTTATCGTTCGTGGCGATTCGAAGTTTACTGGCCAGAGAAATCGCAAGAGAGACAGTCGACTTGCCCATCACTGTTTGTGGCTTGCAAAACGGTGGGAAGAAGAGAAGACACAGCGGGGGTAGTTTTCGATAGGGACTTGACGCGAGGGAAAGTTTCTTCCGTTTACTTTGGCAATTCCTTTCACCCTTTCACTCTCAGTCGATAAGTACAATTCCGAAATCCTTTCTGTTTTGTTTCTCTTGAAATTCTAACGTACCTATCGGGCAGAGCCGAGTTCTAGATTCTCTCGACGCAACTTGGGATCGGGAGCGTTCCAAAGAATCTGTGAAAATAGTAAAGTGACATGAAAACGCCTTTATTCATCGCTAGCCTCATCCTTTAGATCCAACGATAGATTTAACGGTAGATGAAAAGTTACATAGTGAACCTAGATAGAGAGTAATGTAGATTACCATCGTAAAAACATTCGCTAACGAATCTCGTCAGAAGTATTACTAATAGAGAGTAGTGGCGATAGTTAGCTGAACCTCGAGGTAGATGATAAATGTCTCTAATGAACAAAATTTAGTTCCCGACAGATAGAAGGGAAAAGTTCCAGCAGAGTTGCGCGAGGCCGCCCCGGCGCGGCGAAACGTAACTTTTTTCCACGTCGACTGTCGCTTCCACGAAGAATGCATTTAAACGCGAGGAAGACTTTGACATTTCGAAGGAAAAGTTTGCTTCGACGTTCGAATCGATCGCGGCGCCAATTAATCCAGATCACTAAAAGCAGCAAATCTACTCCCCCAACACTCCAATTGGCAGTCGGCATTTGTTCAGTCACTTTTACAGCGGTTTCTTTCAGAATTTTGTTAAAAAACTTTCCCCGCCAGAGTACGTGATGGGTAAAAAAAAGAAAGTAACGACATTTGCGTTTTGAAATTTTCAAGAACGGAGAACACACTTACTCCGTACAATAGAAAAGTTCGAGCCATCGAAAACGATCATCCCCTTTGGCATGAAGTTCTTCCACTTAGATCTCTATCTTTCTTTTACTATATCTCTCTTTCACACTCTCTCTCTCTCTCTCTGTCTCTCTTTTTCTCTTTTCTCACCAAGATCAACTTCCTTTTTGCTCTTAGAGCTAGCGAACTTAGTCGAAATTAGCGATAGGTGTGTACGTGTTTTTTCTTAGATGTCTTGCACATGCTACTTTCGATTTGTCCTTACTATATTCAAGCACGACTACCGTATATCGCGTATATATATAATTACACGGCTGCTAGCAGATAATTCTATATATACGCGTACATCAAAGTATATTTACATAGATGTCTTGGCATGCACGATCACTTTACTCACATCGTAAAGAAATGGATAAAAGATAGAGACGAAGAAGCGGTAATAGTATCTGTATTCGACCCCTCCCCTCGTTGATCACGTAGAGCCGATCGACGAAAGGAACGTCGCGTCGCCTCATCCGATTATAACGTTACAGTAGAGACGTACGATCGTAGATTCCCGATAGAGTGTCACCACGGTAGATTTCGCAAAAGAAGAACCTTGGCAGGAAGAAAGTTTCGATCGGTAATGGAACGCTATCGATGACGGTAAATCAGTGGAGAAAGTCCAGACAGAAGTTTTCACCGAACATGGAATCACCGGGAAATGGTGGAGAAAGAAACGATTTCTCGATCGAGCTCCTTAATCGATATATCAATTCATTTCTGACCACGATTAGTTCGTTCGATTTTGCGTTCCCGCGGGATCGGTTGAATTTCGGTTCCAACGAATGCTTCACGGCATCTTTTTTTTTATTGATTTCGATCGTTGTTAAATGCATGATCGATGGGGTGGAATTCGTTTCGATTTCGGTGAATTGGATGGGAAGAGAAATTGCGATGCTTGCGCGTCTCGCACTCCCGCGTCCGCGAAACACTTTCACCATTCGCGATTCACGTTTCTCCGTGGAGCGAGCCGCGAAACTTGGACCGCGATTAACTCGATTTCCATGCCTGTCGACCGTGACCTACGGTTCCGGCTACCGAAACATTCGTGTCGATGGAGATATCGACGAGGGGAAAATCCGAATGATAACGAGACACTTCGAAACGGCGACGTATCCGATCCAGAGATTTCGACGAGAAGCAAGCTTGCGCTGGGAGTTAAACGAATTTCGCCGGCCAGCTTAATGACAGCTTTAAAATTCAAATAAGCAATTCGCAATTTAAATAGGAAGCTTGAGTCGTGCCCGGCGGGAAAGAAATAAAATTGGAGAACTTTTCTCTAAGTATTTAGCAGTTTGATGAAGAAGTCTCGGAATTTCAGCTGGAAACTCGGTCCGTTTTCTCCAGATACGAATCCCCTTGGTTCGAGAATTTAGCGAGTCGATCGACGAGTTCCAAGGAAACCTCGAGACTTAACGGAGACAAATTCCACGGCGAGGTGTCGCGAGCATTTAGAGTTTAGAAGCGTGCAGGTTCAGCTGCGATCATCTCATGATTCTTCTATTTCACGTGTGACAATCGATACTCGAGTCGTTGTTATTGTTGTTTGACGGCAAGAATCACGATACTTGAATGTAATGATTGCGCAGCAACACCACCACTACCACAAACCACCACCACCACCACCACCACTCTGTCCGAGCACCACCAACACCCAACTGCTACCAGCCTATCAGCAAGCATGACTTAATTTTTTAATATTACTCTTGTGACCTATATCGATATGTATTGTCTCATACTTACGTTTCGTCTACACGGTATGTTATGTACGATTGCATATAGGCTGCACCGGATGGAATTATGTGCACCGTTGTGGAGAAGGTGAACCCCGGTAGGCAAAATCAATTTGGCTGCTTGACAGCGTCGAAATTCGATGTTGAACGCCCCCCGATTAACTGTAGCCCTCGTTCTCTCTTGACGTAAAACTCTTCTTTACTAACGAGCCTCGATCAACTCTTAACGAAGGACGAACCTCGACTGCCCAACTGTACAGACTACCAGGACTCCCTTCGACTACATGGTGCACACGAAACTCGTCAGCATCAGCCTCCTTAGCTCTTATGTGCTGTCATCGTGCGCGTGCCTGACGTGACTTTGACGGGCTGCGTGACGGTAACCATTTTCCAAAACAGCACCTCGAAATTCTCCTCGTCGCTCCTTTCATCTCTGATTACTCTAAACGTGTCCGGACCCTTGGCTATTGCCCTGGCATGCGAGGAATGTTCGCTATCCCCTGGGAACGAGCTATGACAAAGCGCGAGCGATCGTCCGATAGACGAGATAGCAATTTGCCAAAAGAGGAGTAACATTCCTGCATAAGGAGGTGGAGGATCGTGGGTGGCCGTCACGTTGCTACAAAGTCGAGCGGAAGCAGGAACGGGGTGCTCAGCTGCTTGCGGTGAAACGTAGCTTTGCCCGTTTCAGGAACTCGCGCACAAGCTCTCGCGGAGCTTCGACATGCAGGAGGCTCAGCTGCTCGAGGAGGGTGGCTCCGGTGGCGGGCCCGCCGGAGCTGGGGGCGCGGGCGGACCTCCTCGGCGGCACCACAGCGCTCAAAGGCTGGCCAGAAGCGAGTTGTCCGAGAGAAGGGAAGACGACGGCGCCCTGGTGGTGCCGGATCACCAGGGGAACCTGAGGATCACCGTCAAGAAGACCAAGTCGATTCTGGGCATCGCCATCGAGGGCGGTGCCAACACCAAGCATCCACTGCCCAGGATCATCAATATACACGTAAGCTGATCGATATCCTCCTTGCAGTCCACTGTTCCAGCTTCGTCAGGTTTCATTACTCATTGAAGAGAGAAAGAGAGAGAGAGAGAGACAGAGAGGGATAGAAATTTCTTTCTTATTGCTAGTAGTACATGACTCGCGAAGGGAGATCTAGTTGAGGCGTTGATGAGGTGTTCTGTTCACAGGATAACGGGGCAGCTTTCGAGGCTGGCGGTCTCGAAGTCGGTCAGTTGATTCTGGAAGTTGACGGCCACAAAGTGGAAGGTAAATTATAGTTATTGTGCTGGATGGGGCGTAAGTCGATTCTTTGTGCTAAGGTAAATAGAAGAAGTGGGATAACATTCTTCTTTACGAGGCCTCGTTAACGAGAAAGTGGACGTTAGAGATGGGTTGGGGTGGTTACGCGTACGACTTGGCTGACTTATGTCTGTCTATCACTCGCTGCTTCTACTTGAACTCCTACTGCGTTGCCGCGAGATACGAGTTACGCCCTATCTAAATCACCGCGAACGGTTCGGACGAAACGGGAGATGGACGATAATAAGTCCGCGATGACAGACAGGGGACCAGAAAGGCCGCATAATCCGCTTGTTTCGCAGGTCTCCATCATCAGGAGGTGGCAAGACTGATCGCGGAGTCGTTCGCCAGGCGCGACCGCAGCGAGATCGAGTTCCTGGTGGTCGAGGCGAAGAAGAGCAACCTGGAGCCGAAGCCTACGGCTCTAATATTCCTGGAGGCGTAGCAGGAATCTCCCACCTCCGAGCCGGAACCACCGTAGCCCAACGTGACCAGAGCTCGACCACTGACGCGTCTGCATCGTCGAAGTAGCTGAAGAGATCCAGGGACAAACAGGAGGTCCGCCAAGCTCGTCGAGGAGAAACGAACACGCAGAGGATATCCTGCAAAACTAACGGAGGACGAGCTTGCTCTTCATCTTCGCCGAACGCTGTCGATTAGACGGTCGAGCTCTTGGTCAGGTGCTAATCGAACCTGGCCCTGGTGGTGGGAACACCCAAACAAGTAACAGGAAAGAGGAAAGGCAAGAAGCATCGTAGAAAGCAGAGGGAGGAGGTTAGCGGCGAGGGAAGCTCGATTAGCGAGTCAATGGGATGATAATTGCGCGATCGTCGACGCCGTTGTTGCTGTCCTCGTTGACGGCGAGCTTCCAGGCTAACGGAACCGGTAGAGGCGCCTCCGGGCTTGACCTTTCCAGCTCGAGCAATTCGAGAAGAGGTCTGATAAGATGAGGATCGCTAGGACGCAACGAGGAAGCAAGGAAGACGATCCGTGAACGAAGATTGCGAAGGAATGGGTCCATCGCGGACGCTGTTGTTGAGGAAGACACTTTAAGTGAGATGCAGTAGGACGTAACGAGGAGGAGGAGAAGGTGGTTGACTGTGCCAAACTATTAGGGATTGTTTCGTGTATAGTAATTATGATACTATTAATCGTAAGAGATCCAACGAGGACGCTGTTCGGAGTACAGAGGCTGCGGGCCTATCTGTTCAGGCACCGCTCTGGGATATCCTAAGTGACAAAAGAAACTCGAGCTAATGGTCCCACGAGGTTAGTGTCACGTTCACGTAGGTGAACGTTCATCCCACCGGCTCTGGTAGCTTCGAGCAAACACGAGCGCAATCACGAGCGGAGTTTCCACGCGCATGGGACTCGAGCGTGCTTAAACACCGAGCACGTAGCGACTACGTGATACACGGAGATTCACCGTTGACTAATCCGTGATCGGAGATCCCGGCCGCTGTCGTCGATCAGGACTTTTCTCGACCGAGCTCCCTGGTAGATTTAACGAAGTCACGACGACGCTGCCCACTGGCGTCAGCCGTTTCAGCGAAATGGTAATTTAGAAATCTCTTCGGACGCTTGGTAAATTATTGCGAATTAAGTTTTTTTTGCGAGACTGCTTCCTTTTGTCCAACGCTATTGCGTCTGATTCTCTTTCACATATCTGATCAAATACATTAGAATCTATTCCGCCTGGAAACCTCAATTCTACGTTTACAAGAAGTCTCTTTAAATCTTCCTCCGAAACATTAGCATAGCAGTGGGAAGAAGGGGAAACGAGGCCGACGAAAGTCCTGACCGACACGAGCCCGCGACTAAACACAGACTTATTATGGGAATTGTTGAGGCTTAACAAAGTATGTTATATATACATATATATTATATGATAATATTATCGACTATCGTAGTGGAATTGCAACTTGTACCTACCGATCGGCTCCGAGCGCGCACGAACGTCCGCGTCGCCGCGTTTGTACGCGCGCGAGCCGCGCAAGAAGATGTAAGAAAAATTCTATATGCGATATTTTCAACCAAAATAAAAAAAAAACGAAAAAAACGTTAATAAACATAGCGATCGCGTACTTAGCAGCGGGCCTGGTCGTTCGAGTTCAAGGCTGGAGGGATCGCGGACGATCGCGAAATCGTGGCCGAGAAACGAAGAAAGGAAGGATTCCGTGGGAGAATCGGCGAGAAAGTGTGAAACGAATTTCGCGCATCTCGCGCATCGGTTAATCGTTTGTTTGCACACAGCGGCGCGCGGCAAATTGTTTAACGACGCGTCACGCTGCGGTGGTCCGTTTCGAAAGCGACGATCGCCCCGCCCGATCTTTGCGCCCCAGTTGGAAAGCTGGCAGCAATTTCTTTAAACGAGAGCATGCTTTTTCATTCACCGATCCGTGCCCACCCGCGTGGATAACGTCAGTGATTTTTTATAAACAACGGACGGAGGAAGAGCTTTCCTTGATTATTACGCGCATGCTCGAGTGAACTTGATTTTGGTTATCGAAGGATTCGAGACGCCCTTGCGTTCTCCGTCTTATCTTCACGATTCTTCGAAGTCTTTCTACTTCACGAGACACGTTTGAATTCTTGGGTGCAGAGGTAACCCTGTTGGGATTCTTTCTCTGTACCTTTTCGACCCTTCTGTAGTTTCATCTTTGTGTACGCGGTTGTTCTTTTCGTGGTAGGTGGTGCCTCGAAGTAGATGATCGTAGAATTTTGCATTCTGGTTCATGTTTTGGACGGTCGCAGGTAGGATTTGTTTCTTGAATCTTCGATATCGAACAGGAGGACCACGACGGGACGAAGATTAGCAGCGAAAGCGACGCAGGATTTAATTTCTACGTAGAGTAGAGTTGATTTCCTTCCAGAGGGAGAGATGATCGTTTTAGGAGCCGCTTTGTTAGGGAAATGAGAGTTTATGAAGTAATCGTTACCAGGATAGCTGTATCTAAAGGAGTAGTGGTTACCGATTATCATTCGTGAGTAAATGTAGCGACGTTGTTGTAATAGTTACGGTTGACACTTGTCTTGTTTAATATCTCTCTACCTGTTACCAGTTTAAACGTAATTTTACGATGTAGTCGACGAGCGTCCAGGTCTGTCGATCCATCGATATCGATCGTCCGCGATCGTCTCGCTTAAAAAAAAACCGTGCAAGCTTATGTAGAATTATCGTGAACGCGTTGCAGCCGAATCGGAAGGCGAATCGATTAAATAAGCGAGAAGCGAACCACGATCGGATAACGGGCACCAGCGATTCGAAAATTCACTTACCCCTGAGTTCCATTTAATTCTACCGCAATCATCTGCCGTCAGTTAATCAAAAAATCGCACAGTTTTACGGTGGTACTTTGTAACATTCGAAATCGACTACCAAAATTAAGGAAATGGCGACTATTCTATACAATATTCTATAAAGCAACGTATTGTTTTGTTAAAATCTCCTGCACTATTAAATTTCTGATATATTCTCTACAAGCAAAGACTCCTTACATTTGTAAAGCTAGAAATTCGATTCTCAATAAAGGATAAATCTATCCGAATTGAACGGAGGCGAACGAAGTGAACGTATTCACCCCGAGGGTGTTAAAACGAAATTATCTGGTCGTTGGTGTGCCATCGCGAGCCAAGGAGACACGTTCAGAACGACGATGTAACTGGGCGTGCGTACTACGTACTCTGGTAAATGTGCCAAAACAGAGAACCAAGAATAGAAGAAGAGGCGACGAGGCAAGTAGCCTGCAGTTTGGGAGCAGGATAGATGGAGGCGCGAGGACGGTGTGCGATTCGAAGTAGAAATGGTCGGGGGTCGATACACGGACGGAGAGGGAAGAGAAGAAACAGGAATCGAGAAGGGAAACGTGTACATTTCGTTCAGCAGTGTGCACTGGAGTTGTTTCGTTCGACGTTAATTTGTAGCACGCACGAGGATGCAATTGCACTGCTATCGCTAGCGAATCGCAGTTAAGAGAATGGAAGGGACGAGAAGAAAACGAAAGGAAGAACGGGCGAGTAAACGTGGCTAGCTGCTTTTCCGGTTAAGACAAAAATATCTCGCACTTTAGTGCTTCGTTCTTTTTCCCTGGGAGGCATCCATTAGTTGATTCGTTGGAGGGATGGAAAGTCGAAGGGGCACGGAAACTGGAGCGCGAGAAGCGAGGAGAAGAAGATATTTTTGTAAAGCTTTCGATGTACCGCAATCACAGGAACGGTCCGAAGATTTCAGCTGACATATCCGACAATGCCTTACCGCTTTAAACAAGACGACACTTTGAGAAATCACTGCAAAATGATCGTGATCGACAGTGCGAAGGAATACATTCGTCTGAACTTCCAATTGATCAGCGCGCGTTGAAAGGGTTCACGGTGCAAGAACTATTAAAAAAAAAATCACTCGGCACTTTTGTAATTCGCGGATTGAACCTAGGGAGTGATTCGAACACGCGCCGATGATCGTTCGTAGAAAGAGAGATGATTTCGAATGTGGCGTAGAAGAAGCTTTGATCTTCGGAGTAAATGACGGCAGCCCACTTTCAACATCACTCCGTAGGTTCGATTGAAAGAAAATGTATCAGAAGAGGAAGGAAAAGCAATGAATTACAGCATGCTCGTGGAGAAAACTGCCAAACATCGCAATTACCTCGGATATCAGCAGCTTGATCGCGCGGCGTGCACTTCACGGTCGCTGATCTTCCACATCTATCGAAATAAGAGAAAGAACATAGATTTTCCAGTAGCTATTTTTCCACGCAAGTCTCCCCGCCTGCCAGCAGACGGAAGTCACGGACATTCCAAAGACGTTCACTCTCGATCGATCGCTTTCCAATCCTCAAAAAACACAGTAGGAGCACAGCAAGAACGGAACACGATTCAGCGTACCAATTAGAAACTTCTCTTTCCCCTGACAATATCGAGTCATCGGCTGCGTTCGACGCGAATCCGCGGGAAACGGAATCGCGTCCGCGCGCCAAACGAGGTGTTTCGACAAGACGAAGGAAAAGCGATATGCATCGCGGGAGTCCCAACGTATGAGATTTCTACCCGCGAGATAAATAATACCTATTAGTCGCGAGGCGACTGGCCACCTTTCTACGAGAAAAGCGACGCGTACTTTTTCCAAAACGGGGGCAATATCAGTTTCCAATTTTGTTCGTCCAAGCATTCGAGTCTCCGCGTCGAAGTCTCCACGCGAGACAGAGTTGGGCGTTGTTCGAGCAGCCTTTTCTTTGAGTCTTAAGCGTCGGAGTAAAGATTTATTCGAAGAAATCGTGTCCGGCGATAAAATGAATAATTTGTTCGAGCAAATGTTTACTCGAGTGTATTCCGCGGAATTGTACGGTTAAAGTGGACGTCGTTCGTTAGTCATGGATAGTCTTCAGTTGCGCTGATGGATACCAGAGAATCCAGATTCATTTCGAACGAATCGAGTCGCGGATTATTTCCCCCAACTGGTTCCGGGAACGGCTGGTATCGAAGGAGAGGAGCTCCCGCGTGCCGTAGGTACGCGCAGGTACGAGGGAGTAATCGTAGAGGCGAATCGATCAGCTCGACATTGGACTCTGAAGAGGAACCAACACAACCAGTCGCGATAGATACGTAGGTGCTCCGATAGAAGAGTTTAGGCGAGGCGGAGGCGAGTGTTACGCGAATCGACGTTAGTGGTGTGTCTAATATAGTTTTAGCTCCCGCAGAAGCCGAACTGTCGAGGCGCGCGCGACAGAGAAATGAGAGTAATACCTAGCAAAGTGATTTATTTTTTCAAAGAGAGAAAGAGACAAACCCGAGACACGGACTCGTACCATATAAAAACCTGTTCAGCTTTCGCACGTTCACCATCCGCAAACTCGCTTTTTCTCCGTCGATCGTGGGCCTGTGGGTGCAGCGAGCACGGAAATCGGACACCGTCGGCGATCACGGGCGATTGGGTGCGTCGACGAAAGGCAATCGAACGATTTCGTGGTGGACATTAGAAAGACACACGATGGAGGAATTACGTTAGCGGGGAACCAGACACTTTCTTCCCCCGCGTCTATCAGATTTAATTTACCAATATCCTAGTAATTTTTTTAATAATATAGGACAATTTTTTAATAAAGTATGGATCATTGTATTTTTTGAAGTCTCTAGTTTCTTAATCAAATTGATTTTAGAGTGATATTTGACTATTTATACAATAATTATGGTGAAAATTATATTGAACTTGATGTCCCCTTTATTGACCAACTTACAATTTATCGATTCTCTGCTACAATAATGAATATTTTCTCATTATTTTATAATTCTGTATATATTTCCAGTTAATTTGAGTAACTTACTGCATGTAAAATTTACATGTGAATTTACTTAAAAATGAATGTACGGCTACATAAATAACGTATGCAACTATAAACGAAATACCTCTAATAATAATTTCTGAACTTTCTGGTTGATATTTTGCTTTCTGTGTTGCAATAAACAATATAAATGAATAATTGGTCACTAATGGGAACGCGGTCAGTAATGGGGACATTTACCTTATACCGCTTTGCTCTGACTTCACTTGCTTCCAATTCCACGACAAACTTACTGAAAATTGGCCAAAGAGTGGCGATAATATTAGAATATTGTGTGAGAGAAGGGTAGGAGAAGAGAAAAGAGAGCTCGTTGCATCCACAGTGTGATATTCGTCCCACGTCGATCGGAGAACAGAAGTGGCGAGAATCTTCAGCTTAAGCTTCGTTCACACCGTGGAAAACGAGCAGAAACATGCGCGAAAACGTGGCAAAGGGAAGGCCAAGGGGACGGAGGACGAGGCTCATCGAAGCACCATGCAAAACCGATCCGACTACCATTAAGACAAGCGCTAACCGAATTACAATTGCAGATGTAACTGTACTCGTAACCGTTTCAAGGGACACTGTACATAAGCGAAACGCTCGTTCACACGCATTTCATAGGTCATCCTTTTTGCAGCCGATTTCGTACACCCTTAACACCCTTAGCAAAACACACGTTCAACACAATCGACCCGACATTCAACACACGTACGAACACACGCGACGGACGAAAACGATGAGTCGTCGCGCGTTAATTAACGACTCGTCTATTAATACGCTCATCGTCGCGGAACCGAGGATGGAAGAAATTGTTACAAAGGGGAGCATAGACATAGACACGGGGGGAACAAGCATGCACAGGGTGTGAAGAATATGTGTTGCGGGTTCAGTGCTGGATTTACCCCTTAGGCTAACAAGGCTGAAGCCTAGGGCCCCGTTCAGCTGGGGGCCCCTCATTCTAAATTTTTTCTTCGAAAAATTTATAAAAAAATCTTGCCTTAATTTTTAAATTAAATTCTTATTTAGTTTATACGAGTATTATGATAAAAAAATCAAATCAGCGTGATTTTATTTTTTTATATTTAACCGGGGACCCCCCGAATATTCAGCCTGGGGCCCCTGAAAAGATAAATCCGGCTCTGTGCGGGTTTATTTCGTTACTCTTCGATTTTTATTTAAACGAGGATATCTTTCTGATGAATCTTCTGAGATTTTAGAAGATCCATTTTCATGGTAATGCTTCAGATTCGATCTTCGTTCTCTCGCGTTTCCAGATTAAATAAATACATATTCATGGGATTTTAGTTAATTTCTCTAATGGGCTAGTTTCTTCTGGGCTTAATTTCGTCTTACTGGGTGCTTTCGTTGAATAAACTTCTAAGAAACGAGGATGCTAGTTACGTCTGTAAGTTAGACAGCGGGTGGATTTGAATTATTAATAGATTTCCATTCACGAACAGCAGAAAGTTAATAAGAGCAGCGTTACCACGACTGATACGATAAAGTCACGATGCTTACTTTCCTCGCATCCTGTGCACACACACACTGAACCATTCGCAAACACCCGTAGGATATACATACATTCGTAAGAGGACAAGGAAGATTCATCTGAAACGTGCAGATCGCACGATCGTGTTGTTTGATTATTGTTAAACGCGAACGCTTTAACTGTCCGTTCGATTGTTGCCGTTCATCATTGTTACCGTCATTATTATTATCGAAAGTTACGAGCGTAATTACTGTCACCGAAATTGCGATTATGTTTTCGCGTGTCGTTACTATAATTATGATTACTATCATCACTGCGACGATGCCGATTATTATTGTAACTGAATAAAACCGTTCATCACGGAAATTGTGAATTCCTTGATGTCTGCAGTCTTCAGGTTTTCTCTTTGGACTTTAAAAAATAGTCGAAATCAGTAGTAACCTTTAGCAAGAATTCCTTAGCCATCACTTTTCATACACTTGCCATTTTATTTCGCAAAAGATCTTTGTTACTTCAAACGAATTAGTTTTCTGGCATTTATTTCGACATTTCTTGTTATTCGTACTGTAAAATTGATTGAATTCAATTCGAAGGAAACTAGACAGCTTTTAACAATCTTTTTTTCATCAATGGATATTATCTTGAATATATAATGATCTATTATTAAAAAGTTATGGATATATTGACTCGCAAATGAAAAGGTAATTAATGATAAGTTACCGAGCAGTTAAAACTTTTTATTCAGTCATAGTTAAGAACCACCATACATCGAGTTTAAATATTTCCTTGTTTGCACTGTCATTTAATGAATGTCGAAAGTTCAAACTGGCCTCGAGATTCCCTGCTTACCGGAACACAGTAAACTTATCACCGATAAAGCAGAGAACACGAACGTTTCCGTCTGCAGACAATTCAGAAACCTATTCCTCGGAATCTTCCTGCCGTTTCTTCCACCACAATCAGAAATCACTTTCGCCAATCAAGGCAGCCAATTAAAAATATCGAACGGCACCCACGCACCGGATAATGGTTAATTACTCCAAGTTTGCCTTGAATAGCGACGGGAGAGTATAAATTAATCGGTGACGTAATTCAAGTTGCGCGTTAACAATTACGTAAGACGGAGGTCGAGCAGGTTTTTATTAACACCAGTCAGGTGTTTATTACAATAAGCTGTTTTGTAGCGTGAAACAACACGGACCCTTTTTGTTTTCAAGCCCACGAATCGACCGGATTCGAAATCACGAAAAGAGAAATTCCCAGAAGTTGTCTACGTCATTTTACAATTCGTAAATATCGCGAAACATATTTCATTTCTGCTCAAACAAAGACCACCGTTCGGTCCACAAACAATGAGCCGAGAACCGCGAGCAGTTGCCAGGTACGATTCAATGGAATGGCGACTGTGACCCATAAATCTATTGTAAAATAAACAAGACGCTTTGTTCGATACGCGAACAATCGAAGCTCCGCCAAATTCGCGATGAAAGGGATAATAAATGTACCGTGAAGGACCCAGTTCCTGATCAGAACCCAATTCCTGATCAGTTTAGTATATAAATACCAAATAATAAGTTTATCAGGATACAAATTTATTCGAAAAAATTATTAAATAATTATGAAGTATTTTTAAATTTATACGCAAACATTTGATAGCTCATAGTAAATTTTTTTAGGTTGATCAGAAACTGCTCCCTTTGCATCTTAAGTGATCAGGAACTGGGTCCTTGACGGTATACAAGAACGAGACGCGTTTGCGCCGCGAAGGAACGAGGGCCATTTATCCCCGGCGCCGCTATAATTCAAGGAAAAAAAGTATCCGTATTTTACATCGAGCTGAATTGTTCCTCGAACCGCGGAGGCTCTTCCACTGGTCGGAAACCCATTCGAACTGGTCTGATTTACAGGGAAAAGAAGGTGGCCTCCGTAATTTAGAATTCTTCCTCGCCTGCCAGGAATAAGTGTTCGCCGTTGCGAAACCGTAGCGAGAAGATAAACAGCGGCTGGCTAAACGTCAAAATATCGTAAGACCTATCCGGATTTCTCTTTTCGCTACGTGTGGGCGCGAGATATAGGACGTTTCACCGAAAAAGAGTCAGGAATTTTTAACTGCTCGCGAGGGTGGTCGTTTCCTAATTGAGCAACTTCAAGCAAGAGGGGTGAAGCTCTTTACCAACTTCAAGTAAATTAGAAAAAAACTGTTTATAAAATAATTGCTTTGACTTAAAATTAAAAAGAGAACACTAATTGAAAAATATATATTTTCACGCAATAAGTAGCAGTTATTGAGTTGATAAGTGTTTATTTCTATTTATGGTGAAAAAGTATTCTATAATAAAAATATTAATATTTCTATTTCTATTTCTATTTAAAAATATTAATATTTCTATTTCTATTTCTATTTAAAAATATTAATATTTCTATTTCTATTTCTATTTAAAAATATTAATATTTCTATTTCTATTTAAAAATATTAATATTTCTATTTCTATTTAAAAATATTAATATTTCTATTTCTATTTAAAAATATTAATATTTCTATTTCTATTTAAAAATATTAATATTTCTATTTCTATTTAAAAATATTAATATTTCTATTTCTATTTAAAAATATTAATATTTCTATTTCTATTTTTATTTCAAAATATTAATATTAATATTTCTATTTTTATTTCAAAATATTAATATTAATATTTCTATTTTTATTTCAAAATATTAATATTAATATTTCTATTTTTATTTCAAAATATTAATATTAATATTTCTATTTTTATTTCAAAATATTAATATTAATATTTCTATTTTTATTTATTTCCAATAAATCGCTCCTTTGTTATCGGATTTCCATGAAACGCGCACCAAACGATGTAGAATTTTTTTACCTACATACATACACGTCACAACTCAAAAACTGTCAAAAATGGGGCTGCACCCCCTTGCTGCAATATTCTCGATTACTTCTGCGAGTACGCGGTAACGAGGCTTTGCCACTCCTATCACGCGAATGTTTTCGTTTGAAATAATCTACCTGCTAAATTGTAAAAGTTTCTTGGTCACGTTATGAACCTCCCTGTATATCGCAAACCACCGGGTCGATCGCAGGGGTGACTTACGCAAGAGTATCGTACATGCTTGGAGGGCACACGTAATACGTAATCTCGTTAGGAATCTCCAAGGGGGTTGCTGTCTGTCGTAAAGTTCACTTACGTCGCGTATAGGTGGCATAAGATGTTCCACGAACTATATTTACGTAATTCGGTAAAGTTTTAAAGTGGGTAAGTAATGGATCGTCGTTGAGGGATGCTCTTTTGGACCAGAGATTATTATTTACTTGTAAAATTAGAATCTTCTTCGGATCTTCATGCACCTTTGTTGCATTATATCCTTGGTCCCTCGAAGTCTCTGGTTATCATCTTCATCACTTTTACAATAAGTTGATTAAGCATGCAAATCCCCCCGATTTCCCAACACGATCTCGTTGCAACAAATTGAGCCTTAGCCTGCGTAGACTCTCATCCCTCTTTGTGCAACAATTTCAGATATTCTTGCAGTCTCGTTCATCTTCATTAATATCCTCTGAAACCTGATTAACCACCCCACTGACTACCTATCAGATCCTATTAATCACACAACACAACAGTTGGTAGAGGCCAGCACGTTCCCAACGATCCGATCCCTTCTAAACACTGTAAAAGCTTTCGCCCTGGTACCTGCATCCTCCACCCGCGGGGCAAATAAAACCGAATTAAAGATCCAATTTTACCAAAGTTGGAGAGAATTTGCGTATCAAACGAGCCGTGACTGGCCGCACATGTCGCTATAATTTCACCGAACGCGTGCCCTAAGGGTTCCGTGCCCCCATTCAAGGGGTGGATCGGGTTGGAAAGGGCCGCAGGGTTGCTCGTGGCTGCACACCGGACCGGATGCGATTCTTTTCGTTTCACTAGGGAATTGCCCACGAGACCGTGCGTTACTGTTGCTCGGCGATCGGTGGCTAACAGGAATGCAAATATTAAGTGGAAATCGAGTCGCTTGTTATCACAGCATTCTTGTACAAGGTAAACAACCCGGATCACGGGAGAACAAAGTTCCAAAGAATCTAGCATTCCGTTCTCTTTGACTAAATATACTCAGAGGACATAATGTGGTCGCATCACTTTAGCCAGCATAGTATTTAGGGTGAAATAAATTCCGGGGCCACGAGAGTAGTGACAGCGGCGCGATCTTAACGCGTTCCTCCTTCAGCAGGCGGGCGTGCAACACAGGCGGCAGATGCTCCGTGTTCCCGTTTCCTGGTCCTCGAAACATCGAACCACGACGGTGGAGGACTATCCAGGATCTCCTCCTTGATTTACGAACAACGTGGGATCGATGACAACCGGTGTACATCCGTGGAGAAAGGAGCTTCCTGGGACGGCGCAGATGCGCGCGAGAGAACGCACGTGCCACGGACAATGGACCAATCCTGTGCGGAGATCGTCCTCGACGGTCCTGGGGCCTCCTCTTGAACAATGGGGCCACGAGGCTTCTTCGTGTTACCTGGAAGAGCGGTAAGACACCAGGGAATACTCGTCCAGCGATGTCCTAATAACGGATGTCCATCGGACACGGTGGACGTTTTTGGGGTGTGTCTTCTATTCACATGGAGATGCAGAATGTAGTTTGGATCAGTTCCCTGTAGTTTAACGATCGTGGAAGCTGTTCCGTTCGATGGAAAATCGGCACGTCATTGGGGGGCAAGAGCGACAGCTGTTTGAATGGCGGATCGATCTGTACAATGGCTCGAGATCAGAAACGAGGGATTAAATGTGGGAATCGGAACAGGGGAAATGTGGAAACTGTGATTTCGGGATAAGCTGGTCGTATTGTTAGCCGACGTAGAATGCGCTCTCGTTGGAAATGCTAGCGTCCGTCGGGTCACCAAGCTGTTCCAAAACGAGGGTGGAAACGAGGGGGTGTAATATCCAGAAAATGTGCGAAATTTGCAGAGTCGAACGCTGCAATAGGCGAAGAATTTTAAGAATTTCAGCAGAACGAATAACTTTATCCTGCACCCCCTTCGACGAAGGAAAAAAAAACCGTTCCCCATCAGTGGAAAGGCATCGAACGTCGAAATCAAAGAAACTTGTGCGTCGCGATTCGCGGGGAGCAGCTGTCGAAATCACGGGCCGATCTTTCACAGAAGAAACCAAGCCAGAGATTAAAGGGGAGGATCCAGAGGAGGGAAAGCCACCCTGGCGCGCGTCTGTGCCCCTCCAACACCCTTCGTGTGCACGAAAAACGTGCACGTGTTGCCGCAGGGGTGGCCCCCTTGAGCCAGAGGATCTCCAACTACTCGAACTTCTCGAGGAACCGTTCGAAATTAATTCTGCATATTCTAATCAGGTAATTAATAGTACAAACTACCTGGCAGGGTGAATTACGAGTTTCCCCCCTCCATTCATCTCTTCGGTTAGCATTCTACGTCCCCATGGGGAGGGTGCGCTTAAGAAGCGTGTCTAATCGACCAACACGTGCTGGTTTCAGAAGGTTGGCGATCGCTGGCGGGGGATGCCGGCTTCCGGGGGTAGGTTGGACGCCAATGGCTCATAGGATTCGCAGTTTAGGCTGTCAATGTTAGAGGAACGGACTGACAGCACGCTGGCTCGTGGCACACGGCGACGAATGGTCGACAGGAACGGACACGGTGCGTGTTTCTTCAGTGACGGGCACGACGCCAAACAGCGCGCTCCTTTCATACGCGCTAGTAACCGATCGTCCACGAGTTTTTTCCTTCGACGTATCGAAAGGGCGGGAAGCCTGCTCGGCCGAGGGAGCAGTGAGTCCCTGGACAGAGGCTTGGTGACAGCCGTTGAAAGAAACTTGAGGAACGAGACACGCGATCTATCTTCTCGTCTACTTTCATCTCAGTCGGAGCCGAGTGATCCGAGATTTTACCAATGAAATGGATATTCCGTGTTTCTCGTCAAGTGTTCACTTTTTACGCGGAACGAGCTTCGGTTCTCTTGCACCTGTTCGATCTACATCCATTTTCGAAGCTGCAATTCTGTTTATCCTGGACTGTGAATTGTGAGAACAGTGACTACCAAGGAGGTGACGTTTAACATCGCGAATTCCCAGGGCGAGAGCTCGATTTTGTGCGTCCTACAGTTCTACACTCTCTGTTCTCCAGTTATCACGGAGTTATCGTTCGCGCTGCAACGAAGGGACAGAGAAAAACCGTTCTGTTATCTTGACGAATGGCCCCTGGTCCCTGCGCCGGTTCCCAGTGATTTATCGCGCTGAAACATGCCGGCAGTTTTGAAAAACTTTTATTTTCCGCCGTCCACTTCCTGCTAGGAAAGCCCGGTGTGGCGCTCTGCCGCTGGACGGAGCGAAAATTTATGTAGAGAAGAAGGGAAGCAGCGAACGAGATGGTGAAAGAGCAAACGACGATTTAGCTCGAGAAAGGAGGGAGCTTCGAGATGTCGCTGGCCGAGTTTCGAAGGGGAGGCTAATTTCCGCAGAATGTGTGTACTTAGAATGCGGAAACTGTTCGCGATCGTGGAGGAACAGCAGAGAATATTGGTCGACAGTGGTTGATTTAATGAATCGGATTACTGAAACACGATCGCGATTGGTCGATCGATCTGTGCCTTTGGGAAGCATATTTAAAAGTGGACCGATTAAAAGGGGAAGAATATTTCTGGAAATTTTAGAGTGATTGATAAGTCGGTTGTGATTCTCGTAGCTGTCTCGTGGCACGAGAATTTCATATTATATTTTTCGAGGATTATTTATTGAGAACGATAGAAGTAATTTATTAATATATTTTCATACGAGAGGCCTGTATACGTGTACGTTTTTCGTAACATATTTTTGTAAGTTTCGAAGACATATCGTAAACTAAATAGCGAGTGACTAATATTTACCAAAGAAACTTCGATAGCCAATTTAAAGATCTAATTCTAGACTCCAGATATTACCTCTATAGAAAAGTGAAAGATTTCGTATCAGAAGCAATTAAAGACTCCGAAAGATATCGAGTCTAAAATCCGCCAGCTGAACGATCGGCAGTAAAAGTTCTCCGAGGCTGTATATTTGTAGTGGACCTCAAGAATTCAATCCCAATCGATACA
This sequence comes from Andrena bicolor, assembly GCA_960531205.1. NCBI lineage: Eukaryota > Metazoa > Arthropoda > Insecta > Hymenoptera > Andrenidae > Andrena > Andrena bicolor. Next base: position 46,932,585 of record OY482664.1, on the reverse strand, counting down.
TATCATTCCGAGAATAGAAAAATTCCAGGAAAAGCCTCGATGGACCCAGTGCTCTGGTTCGACCTGAAGATCTATTTCGACTCGACGAGCGTCTCCCAGGCCGAGAATAAAAGCGAAAAAAACCGTAGACAGGCGATTCGAAGTTGGTCAACGTTGGACAGAACGTGCAACTGTGCCCAAGCGTCCGGCATCGAAAACGCGTCCTCGATACTATTCTAATCCGTGCCCTTGAGTATCCGCCGTTGTCTTGAAGCCTGGAACTTGGCCGTGGCCGATTGATCGCGCACCAGGGGTCTCTTCGTTGTAGCAACAAACCTCGTGGCACCGTTGGAGGGAACCCGAGGATGTTAGCAATCGGCAGGCACGGTCACGCGGGCCGAAAATAAAGAGAGGAGTGATTTTCATGGACAAATAATCGTACCTCTTCAGTCTTTCGGGGCTTTTCCGACCTGGTGGCCACGTTCGGGAGCACCCTTTCGAGACTCCACCGAATAAATCTTCGCTGGGGCTGCCGGAACGAGAAGGTAACTCACTCCACCCGATATTTATCCTACATTTAGTTTACCGTCTGGGTTCTTTCTCTCCGGTGCAGTAGATGATGTCACATTCGTAGAGAAGTGTTCGGAACTGTTTAGCGAATTTTCTCTGGGTGTCCGAGAATGGGAATTGAAATTGTACGAAGCTAGAGGATATTTTATTAGTTTCGAAAGTAGCCCCATCCGTTCACGACTTGCTTCCCACGCCGTTCACGCTGTGCTCCACGTTTCTCGCAGGCCCAGACCGTCGAGCTGCCAAATAAAGTGGTCCTCGAGTGTCCAAGCACGGTTTGGAGAACAAGCAGAGCCTGCAGCTCTCCGTGCAAGAAGCAGAGACCTATGGAGGAGCTTGCTGCACCATATCGACGCACTTGAGCCCTCAGCCCCCTCGAGGAGGCTAATTTTAAGACCCATCTCGAGAGGATTCCTTCGACCACTGTTGTAATGATCAACGACCATGGCGCCAGGAGCAACGACTCTGACAAGTCTTCTGCTGTCGCTGATGGTGATCACGAGGTGCTCGCTGACCGACTTCGTGGACACCCATTCGCCGTTCGCCAAGGTTCTGAAGGGAGTCCGACTTCCGGGCGGCTACATGGAGGTGGTCCAAGAGGAGCACTGCTCTCGCAGTGTCGTTCGACTGGCCTGCAGGTCCTTAAGAGCGTTCATCTTCATGCTGGAAGCAGATTACCTATCCAACGCCACGCAAATCTGTGGATACGACTCGCAGATGCTAGCGGAGAAGAAGATGAGGAGTCGAGGTAGCATGGCGTTGAGGAGCAAAGGTCTCAGGGGGAACTACATCGACGATCCTGACGAACCAAGATTCGGGATAATGGACATCCGACAGTCGCTGAACAGAAAGTATGTAATCCATTTATTATTCTTCCTTTGCATGCTAGTTGCTCGCCTGGAATGGTGTCTTGCAAAGTTTCAGTGGCTCCTAGGTAGGATTTCAAAACAATGTACACATGTATACCTCCCCTACGGTAATACGAGTCACCCGCTAGGCATCCGCAAGGAAAGGAGAGAGTGAATAATATTCTATTACGCGCGCGTAAACCGCAGAAGTAGAAAACTACTCCACCAGCGTAGTGGCACGAAGTTGGATTAAAAGCGGACTTTTTCCAATACTTGGCGGTGACAGAAATCAACGGTAATGACCCGGTAACGCAGCTTCGTCGATTCAAACGGTACACTGACTTTAATCTTCCTCGGAACACAAAACGCCATAAATTCCCCCCGTTTGTGCATCAACGAAAGTTCTCCTACACCACTGCACCCACGTTATATTCGCGCCGTAGTTGCCGACAAATGTCCCCGTTCACAGAAAACTGCAGGGGTGGCGTCGACAATCGCGTGAATAGACCTGGCCACCATAGTCGAGCGCGGTTCCACGAAATTAGGCAGGTCTTCGCTGTCAGCGCTCACGGAAATCGCATTTTTTTTTTCCCCAGGGCGGAAGTTCGAACAATTCCTTTGTGCGGCACGGTCACACGATCGCGACCACGCATCTTCGAGGGGGCGGGACGAAATCTGGAGCCACGCGAAATCGTCGTTTGATGTGCGCCAGCAAAGCGTGCGCGGTGTTTTAATTGCCTTTTGAGCGACGTCCGACGCTTGTCGGAGGAGAAATCGTTCACGGGGTAGTGGATCGCGCGCGAGGAGCACAGCTCGGTGAACTTTGCAAATAAGGGGTTGCAGTCGCGATAAGGGAGGGAACGAGCTACCCAGCCCACCCCCTTTGGGACGGAGTTTCTGGGCGTCTTGGTACCGCATCGGGGAATTGATTTTGCCTTCTTCACATTCGGTGAAATTACATTCGAGCCATTTGGACGACGCTTTTCAGAGACTGAAGTTTCTTTTATTTTTCAAATTTTGTCCATCACGGGCCGTCGTGATGCAAGTGCACCAGGCCTAGCGTATTTCGGCAACAAAAGGACGCGCGAAAGCAGGAGTCGAGACCCCGAAATGTCGGTTGCGTCGAAAAATTCAAAGGGATTCCACGCGTGGGTGGCACGCGAAACGTTATTTCCCTTTTATTTCCGGCGTGGGGAGCGACGCGATATTATCGACGAGATAGAAGGGGAGGGCCTCGAGTTGCTGCGCGACGAAAGGGGTGAAAATCGACCCCTAGGACCATTGTACCCCACGGCCAGGCCACTTTCGATTCCCCCGCGCAACAATCATCTCGATCTGAAAACAATCGCTATTTCTCTTTTATTGGTGCGTGGGGTGCGCAATCGCGCCTTCGTCACCCGGTAGACATTCTAATGACCAGCGTCGCTTATTTAATTGGCGACTCTGACGCGAGCAATCGATACAATCTCGCGCGCTGCGCGGTTTGCGATACTCGGATTTCCAAGTGCTATGTGGGTATCAATCCAGATGGCGAAAATCGTTTCGAATATTTGCGTATGCCTCCGTTTTCGTGGATTTTTCGTTTCATTTTTGGAGGACATATCGATTTGGTTCGAGTTCTTTTATGGATGACGATGGAAGGAGAGTTTTAGGTCATTTTGTTTGCGGGGAATAGTAAAAGTGTATTATATATAAATGTACTAACTTTCGTTTGCCCTTTTCAGGTGTTCCGGTCTGAGTTATTGTCGCTACAACTTCACCACCGACCAGCGAGGTGCAGGTTACTGGAATCCAGCTACTTTGCGGTTGAAATACGCCTGTATCCCTGGTGAGTGGTATAAAGAGCTGTTGAATTTCTATTCTATAAAATACAACCTTTGCTCACCCACCCAGCAACTTCCTGCTCCCATCGCGCAGGCAGTCGATTTTCTGTCGCGTGTAATCGGTTATTTGCAATCTAGATAATCTCAATCGAACGTGGAGAGTGTAGGAACATGCAGTGTTGCTTGATCCTATCAGTCGAGGGTTACCTGCATCAAATTTCAAACGCCGAACGATTTGGAATAAAGCAAGATGCATTGGAGTCTACAATTTTAAAGCATTAGTAGATCGTTCTAAAGCCTCCATAATGCCCACGAGTTCTTCGGGGAAACGATGCATTGCGCACGACAGAAGGCAAGAATATCCGAAGGACACACTAATCCGTCATTTCTATGCCAGTACGTGCGCCGTAGCCGCCAAAAGCGCGAAAAGGCTCCTGCCACCCGAATACAGACCCTTCAAAAGAGCAAACCTTCAAGCAATTTTAATCGAATAACCCTCCTCGACTTCAGAAAAATACTCCCCAACGTCCACGATGAAAATAGAAAAGTAAAATATAAATACACTCTTCTTGTTTCAACAACCGTTGAGTCCCGCTGATAACAAAGGCTCCCACCAGACAACACCGCTTTTATCGAGCAAAGTCGGGAGGACAGCTCTTTTTCCTGAGGGAAAAGGTGGGAAGGGCCGGGCCACCCCTTCGACGCCCTACAACCGGAATCAGCCCCCTCCAGGTGTAGCTATTTCTCCGGTCGTTTCACCCCTCCAGTGGAAACTGGAGCAAGGACACCCTCGCCCGCCCCTGACACGACATAATGGTGGCCACAGTCACACTCGAAATCGGCAAATGGACCGAAACGGATGCAGATGTTGATCCGCGTCCTTATGCCGCCCAGAGTGTCGTCCTCTCGCGTTCCAACGACGAACAGCACCCCCGGGGCGAGCTGCTCGGGGGTCGGGATTCAATCGAGCCGAATCGAACCGTAGAGAATAGGATCTCCTCGCGTCGGGGACTAATTCATACCCTTTTTTTTCTTCCTCGATAAATCATTTCGTACGTCCGGGGTGGAAATTTCATTTCTGAAGCCATCGGGGCGCCGCGGCTGTATCGTAACCAGGAGTATATTTATGGTCGTGTACGATGCTGCTCCTGTTCTCGTTTTTCAAGGGGCGTTCGTGTTCTAATTTGCGCCCCCTCGGGGGTTGTTTCAGAGGCCGCAGTCAGAAGGTACTGCAACGAGGAGGTGAAGGTGGTTCCCGGCGAGGGTGGTTTCATAAGTTCACCGGGGTACCCTCTGTATTATCTTGGGGAGAGCACGTGTGGATGGACCTTCAGGTCGGCTCCTGGGCAAAGGATCGCCCTCACTTTCCACGACCTGGATATACGGGGTGAGTATCGATCGGAGGGGTCCTGCGTCCCCCTCGTGATGCCGTGTAATTAGGCGATTTAAAAATTATGAGGCGTGAAGCGGAGCCCCTCCTATCATCCATTTGCCGTTAATCTTTAATTATTTATCAGTCGCGCAAAACACTTGGCTGATACCAACTGCGCTTCGCATTGGATTACGCGGCGATACGGAGAGAATTTTATTTTCTCCGTCGCAAGGTGACCGTCATTTTTTTAAACCGAGATGGTGGCTCCTCTCGTTGCAGGCCCTGAAGTGGATGGGAGCTGCGTGGACGTCGTGAGGGTGCGTGACAGGGGTAGAACGCTGCTCGAGTATTGCGGCACCGCAGCTGGCGTCAGGGTCGTGTCTAACTCGAACCTGATCACCCTCGACCTTGTTGCATCGAGCAGGCTCCACAACGCTCGAGGATTCTTCTTGCAGTATCAAGGTCAGCCCAGCCCCGGCGGGGATGACTGTGACGCTTTTTTATAAATCGAGGAAACGAGATCCGCGCCACGGAGACCGATGGAACTCGACACGTACAAAAGTCGATGATTGCGCAATGAAACTCTTTCAACCAGAAATAACGTTCGACGGGTTATTTTCGGAGCAGAAGCGTGACTCGACGACTTTGAGATCCGCTCCAATGACCATACCTCGCGATCAACAGAATTAATATCAAGCCTCCGTATCGACAGCTCTGAATATTTCGCGTTCGATTATTATTGGTGCTTTGAATAATAATTCGTGTCTCTGAGGAATTTTCTAAACGAAAATCTTCATCGCTCCGTTTCATATTTCACTGTGAAGCTATGGAATGGACAGTGGTTAATTCTAAGGCTTTTTCCAGAGCACTTTGGTAACAGACACTTTAATATTACAGTGCTGGCCTGTCCGGATATCTCACCGCCCAACGGAAGTTACATATTGAATGGCACTCTGACTTCGAGGACGTTTCTGTGCGAATTGGGCACCGTGTTCCCTGACAGCAAAGAAAGAACGAGGATACTCGAGTGCAGAAACGGCAAGTGGAATGAGAGCGTCGTAGCCATACCAAATTGCACGGGTGAGAATCATTTCTACATTATAATTACATATTTCTTTAATGAATCTTCTTCCTGCCAAACTCTGCCTACGCTGTTAACTCAAAAGCGGCATTTAACGCGAGGACATTTAAAAATTTCTTCTCCAATTTCTTTCGAGAGCAAATATCCTTCAACACCAAAATTCCAATTTCCTCGCGATAGATCTCCCTCCCAGGAAGATCACAAAAAAGGAATCGATCCAAGTTACAAACGAGAAGTGTGCACAATTATTTTCAATCTGTAGACATGCTATACGAAACACAACATAAAGAAGAAGCCTTGAACAATAAATTGACGATGCACGAGGCTCTCGTACTTATCGATACGTTCCTTACGGGCCTCCCGGGAACCCATGGCTGCCCATCGTAAGGGGAAACGGTTTGGTGGGGGGTATCGTGGTAAATGCTGGATACGAAGAGGGGTTGGAGGGGTTTAGGGGGGCAGGAAGAAAGAAAAAGACGGAGGGACGGAATCTTGGGGCGGCGAAGTATTCGTGAAGGCACCATACATCGGCAGCGTCGGGCACGTAACGACGCCAGCCGTCTCGACGCCACGTGTCTCTGCGCGAAAATCTCGATTTGAAAAAGAAATTTTCCGCCCGCGGCTCAAGTCGCCGTGCGACCGTGTCTCCTGTTCACGTTTTATCGAATTTACGCGCGTTCGCGATTAGATAATCAGTGATATCGGTCGCCGGCATTAATATTCGCGAAACATCTCCGAAGAAGAGTGAGTCGTTCCAGGCCTGTGCTCCGAAAGACGTTCCAAGTCTCTGATAACCACCAGGTAATTCAATTCAACATATGTTCCAAACGTCACTTTCCTTAGAAATGCAACGGAACCGCGTTGCACGCGTTAGAAATCGTTTGATAATTTCGTCCCAGATATCTGCCTACGCCTCGAACATAGTTGAATCGACGAAGCACGCTTCCACGCAATAAATCATCGATCGTCCGACCGCTTATCAGCAATTTTTCCGCGCTCCTCTTCTTTCTTGCTGTTGATAAAAACTGCTATCAAAAATGATCGACACGGGGTCAGCGAAGTTCACCTTCTTCTCGAATCTTCGCACTCTAGCGAAGAATTCTGAATTAATTGCAGTCACTTAACGGCTTCCTTCTTCCGTGCGACTATCGCAAAATGCAATACTTGCAGGGGATTATTAATTAGCTCCTTGAGCAGCGCTGACGAGACGAGACTCTTTTGGGACGTCGTCTCCCGCTTTGACTATTGATTGCTTCGTTCCTGGTTACTTCAAAGGGAAAATGTTAACGTGATTGGGGTCGAAATTAGATTTAGGGCGCTGCCTCTCCACTGAAATTAATATTCAGGGGATATTTTTGGTATATTTTTGGATATCTTCAGAATGTTTCTCCATTAATTTGGAGCAGCATAGAGGCACCTATCAGAAGAAATTTTACCCACAATCTCTGCCTCTTATCGGGACTAGACTGGTCGAGCGTCAGTATTTACTCGCGTCTCGAAAACTTTCCCTTATCGCTTCCTTTGCGCAAGCGTTATCGGTTCGACCGCTTCCTCGCCGAAAATCGACCGATTCCGCCCGCTAATTCCCATGCTTGTTCTGAATGAAACTGCTGAAGGGAGCGTAGTGAACGGCTGCGGCCGAAATGAAAAGTTGGCTGGCGATAAAAAATTGCCCGCCGCCCGAACCTCCCATGGCTTTTCACGCTCCGAACAAAGGGGATCGGGAAGAATGTGTCTCCGTCCTTTGTGCTCATCGCTATTCTTCTCGCTAATAATTCGCGGAGGACCGAGAGGAATTTTTCCGCGAGCATATCCAGATATCTACCCTTTGGCTTTCAACGAACGCGAGGAATGGCCTGACCATTTGCGTTGCTCACGAATATTGCCTTCATTTCGCCCGAAGCGCTTGCTATTTAAACTCAATCATAGAATTTAATCGCATTGTGCCGTATAAACTTTTCACTCCCATCGTGGCTGCTTGGAAATCTTTTCTTGCAACAAATCGCATTCTCTTCCAAATTTCCTTACGCGAAATATTGATAAATTAATTCAGAATTGGAAAGAAAGTCTACTGAAAAGTGGCAAACTAGAGGCTTTTCTTAGGAATGTTTGCTGGCTACTAAAAATCAATGGCCGCTTCTTGAAATTGTAAATAGAAGCCAGGAAGTATCGGCGGAAATAGTATAGTTGCGTGAAGTTTAAAAAATTACCGGTACGCTCTGGAAACTGGATTCAAAAAGACGCTTTCTTCGCGCGCAAACGAGGCGCTCCGATTCGCCGGCGGTCGCGTGCGAGCGAACTTTCTAAATTTCCTGCAAAACAGCTGCGCGAGCTTGCGGCATCGCTGGCACACATTACATCTGCATACATTCCGAATGTGAATGCATAATTCAGTGGACGCGCGGTTTCGGGTGCAGCGCGTTTTACGGTATGTAACGAGAAACGTGGGAGACGTGGAAGCCGACGTATAACTCGTTCTGGTCCCGGGTCGAGGGGCAGGGAGACGGGAAATGAGAGGAGGGATCAGCGATGGAGGGGATGATAGCCCCTATCGTTTCCACCACCATTTCTGTCTCCTTCCTCGCGCGGAGATAATTTTAGAGCCGACAGAATAAAACAACGCCACGGTTGCACATGTTTCGAACAGCTGCTAAGACGCTGATCAGCTTTGGAAACTGCGTTTAAATGCAGAGCCTGACGGCTTCGCAGAACATTTCTCAAAGCCTCGCTTTGAATTTTTAAACGGGAGAGGAAACTTCATTGCTATACTTCGGTTGATAATAAATAATTATGTACGGGAAACGCGGGGGTGAGGCACAGTTAAAAAGGTCTCGAGACTCAAGGTGTCTCGTAAATGTTGGAGCACCGTCTGGCACCCACGAGCCACGGCGTTTTTACGCTCAATAGAATTTCAAATGAGGATTAGTGATATTAATATTGATGAGGCGTCGGATAAAGTTTGGCACAACAGTGCCGTAGCGTGAATTATTCTCGTCGGTGTTCCGTCAACTTCCAAGCCCGAAATAACCGCCCTAATGATTGTGCACCATGACCAAGAAAAGCTGAAGGCACTGTTCGGTCTATTCGAAGATTCACAGCCTCTTAATTCACGCGTGACAAATATTTCAAGGGAGAGTCGCATTACTTCACAGCTGATAGCTATCCCTACTTTAGACAGAGCCATCCCCCTCGCTTCCAAACGAATTCTATCAATTTGCCACGAAAAAGACGACGAAGAAGCGACGAAGCAGCTGGCGATAGTCTGGTCGGATCGAAAGAGGACAGGCTGCTTCTGATCCTGGAGGGAAGTTGCGTGGGAGAAGGGAGTAGGTGGCGAGCTGGTGGGGGATACAGTTGCCCCTGTTTATCCTCCCACCATCCCGGCGACGTCTCTGTCCCTCTTGGCCTGCCCTCACCATGTAGGTTCCCCGAGCGAGCGGCTCGGTGGTCGCCTAGGTAGGGAAGCTTCCTCTCCAGTCGTCGTCGGCGTTTCTGATAGTGGGACCACGCGACTCTTGCCGTCTTATCGCCTCAGCTTTTTATCAATGGAGAGCTCGTGTCACCGTCTTTCACGTTCACGTACGCACGCCTCGCGACTACGCTCAACGACGCACGCGCGATATCGTGAGGAGAAGAGGAACAGACGCTCGATTCCGAGGGAAACGAACCTGGGATTCTATCCGGCGGGTATTCGGACGGCGACCATCGTCCATTCGCACAGACTCGAAGGAAAGTCGATGGAATAAGCCGCGACCGTGTTGATCGCTGAGTCGGAGTGCCTCGAAGCCTGGCTTCGCTTCGACATCCAATTGGCTCGCCTGCCACGCGAAACAGCTACATAGAATGCGTCGTTTTGAGAACGGGCGCTGGTGATCTTTGTTCTCGCGGAAAGAGCATCGTCGGTTGCTGGCCGACAGAAAGTAGGAGGGAGGAAAGAAGGAAAGAAGGAAAGAAGGAAAACAAGAACCGTTCGAGAACTGAATGCTGGTTCTGTGCTCCGATTTAGTTCGATGGAGTTGGTCAGCCTGCGCTCGAGAAAACACTTGTCCGGAGCACGAATTTGATATGCGCTGATCCTGTTACCCGAAAAGAGTTTCAGAATCGGGGAGAGAATCGCCGAGACGGTGGCATTGAAAGCGGATCGTTCGTCGAAAAATACAATTGGCTCGATTCGATTCGATCGAACGATTCACGACCAGGCTTACTTTCGTTAATCCGATACGCGGTATCGAAATAGAAACGGACCATCCGTTAGACGCGTAAGAGGCTGAAGGCGGGTGCTCAGAGGAGCGATGATCCATCGAGCCACGATCGGCCGAGGCTCGGATCGTGGATTTGATTAAAGGTGACGCTGGTTCGGTCGACCAATTTGGCCGAGGGAAGGTATTTTTCAGGGAGTATTTTGGAGAATGACCGCCCGAGTGAATCCTAAAAATCTATCGAGAGTAAATTAAGCCCGGACAGAGTTCGAGCGAACATCGATCCTTGAATTTCACCCGTAGCACGAAAATAGTTTAGGGGAAAGGCGTATCGCCGGCAAAAAGAGAAATAATAAAGAGAAGGAAAAGAGGCAACTGTTTTTTCTGATGGCGCCGTAACCACGTTCCACGCACCCCGGTTCCCAAACAACAAGGGAAAATTACCTTTTGTTCGCCTAATATAGCGACACAGTCGGACCACGAGACATAATTCGAAGCGAGATCCACGGAGGATCGCTGGACCCCGCCAGGGAAGCCTCGAGGAAAAAGTAAAATAGGACACCATTGGTCAGACCAGACGAACGCATCGTCAAGCAGGTATTACGAATTTTCTTTGCGGCCAGAGAGAATGCCGTTACGCGGCACGAGCGCGCGTATAATTATCCTTGTTGCAAAAAAGAAGGAGCGCACCAGTGGGACGCGGAATGGTGTAGAATCCAGAGGACTGTAAAGTCGAAAGAGACGCGGGTCCGTTGTGCACGGGTCGCCTCTCCTTTCTGCCTCTCCTTTGTCTTTCTCTCTCTCTCTATCTCACTCTCTCTCTCTCGTTCTGCCACTGCACCTCGTTCATTCTCTTCCTTGAAATTCATCGAGCAGGCGAGGCTCGTTCAAACGGCGCGGCGTATTTGTCAGACAGCAAGGTCAGCTTTCGACGCAGCGAAAACATGTTCCTCGCGGGCCGCTTCGGAAATTACGCGGAATTTGGGGCTTAAAATAACACCGACCAGTTCAAAAAAAGCAGCGTTCGCACAGTTTTTGTCCGAGGAATTTATCGGTGCCTATTATTATTGGTGGAAACTTTCCTCGAGCCTGCTCGTTTCACGGTCGATAAGAAGTCTCGCCATTTCCGCGCGATTTCCACGAAATGGAAGACAGGCTTCGAGGTGGGTCGAAGTACTGCGGCTGCCCCCGAAAGCGCTTCTCGTACCGAGAACATCGAATGTGTAAAAGCAAGAACGAAAGGTGGGGGGATAAGGACAGGCCATGTGGCGTCGTTAACTCAGGGTCGTCTTCAACGTCCGCGATGCCCCGCACGAGTGCCCGCCACGTTGCTAGTCTCGTCGCACTCCTGTCAGATTTGACAGTACACTCGCGGAGGCTCCTTTCGCAAACACTCCCCGGTCGTTTTTACTCCCCGATTTGCATCAGTATCCTGTATTCGCGCAGGAGTGCCTTTCGCGTCGACGGAAGTAACGTTGCAGCGCTATTCTTGGCAGTCCACACGAAGCATTCCGAAGTATTCTCAGGGAATTGCCAAAGGTGGCCCGCGGAATTCTCTCCAGGTGTTTTTAGGCTTCCTCGTCAGGCTCGTTTATCACATAAATAGATTCAAAACACTCGAAACTAAGACCTCTGGATTCTTCGGGATCTCGCTATCTCAGAAGATTCCTTATCAACGCCGCGCAAGCCGCTCCAAGTGTTCTCAAGTAAAAAAAAGGCATCCGTGCAAACAGAAAAAGATAATCGAAATTGCTCAACCAGTCAACGGAACCGTAAGCTCGCGGCAAGATGCCGTCAATTATTCCACTGTCAAGAGTCGCTTGAAAACAGGTAGTGGGGGGGTGTTGGAGATGCATCGAGCGAATACGAGCGATAAGAGATAACGGGCCATAGGATCTCGCTGTTGCTCGTTTCTTTTTTCCAAGCGTGCCCCGTTGCTTTTTTTTTTCGCTCGCATATTGCCCCCAGAGGGTCAAAGGGCAGCGTCGTGCTCGTTGGAAACGGAGGCGTCGTCCCGCCACGCCACGCGCTCCTCCGCGGATAATAAAGTCGATGGAATAGCGACGATCCCGCTCAGTTTGCCTCTTCTGCTCCGCCCGTATTCCGCGGTCGCTTATCGAGCTATGACGAGGAACAGACTCGGCTTCCCTCTGCGACGGTGACGTCACCAGTGTTGTGTCTTCAAACTTCCGGGGATCTTCTTTCGGAAACTATCGATCGAAGCTGAAATCTCGTGCTCTTCTTCCATTCGCGTCCTGCTCGGACTCCAACTAGTGTCGCGCCTCCGTGCAGTAGGCAATAAAATTCAACTTCAAATCGGGAACAAAGGATTATGGTCCTCGGAACTCGAGTGGCCCAGGAATCTCAAAGAAGTCGAACTCTAACGGTCTTCCATGAAATGCCATCTGAACTCCTAAGTGATTAAGTCGTTCAAGGGAATCGATCCTCCGTATTGACTCTTCGAGGACGTCTGTCTATATTTGTTGGGCACCAACTTCCTGTTTCCTCGTGGCTGAACGACTCTGTCCAAGGAGCAGGGAAGGTTTTCAATAAATCTGTTGGAGAAGTGATTGTACGAGGGTCCATGTGCTATACTTTGTGATTAGTGATTTAAGAGACGGTTCTCCTGTGGGGAGCGTAGAAGTCGTGTGAAACGAGGAAAGGAATAAGATCGAGTGGACAAAGGTGCCGGGAGAGAGAAAGAGAGAGAGAAAGAGGGAGAGAGAGGGGGAAGGCTTTGGGGTGAGACTCTGCGAGTGGTTCTTAGCGGGGCCCACTGATGCTATAGTACTGTCGTTTGCTGAGATGTTGCCGGCAGAAGCTTGGCGGTCCGATCGGTACATCCCCATGGGTCCACGTTCTCTAACAAAATCGTAGAAGTAGGGCACACCTGTGCCTATTGTCGCTATTGGCCGACGCGACAAAGTCGACGAATTCAAAGTAAGCGAACGGGACACAGGCGGTGGGAGTGAATCCGAGCGAAACAGCCTCCTTGCCCCTTGTATCGTCCGCGTTACTTCTTCTCAGCAAACGACAGTAGTACATGTATAGTTGTCAGAGGCAGCTAGATCTGTGCTGTTGTAACCAAAGTGTCGTGCAGGAACGCGTTATGGTGGCGTGTACCAGCTGACAGCGCGCGGCCATTGACAAATTCGGTGTAAGGGAGGACCGTGAAGGAGCTTCTTGCCGATTCTTCATCATGATACGAATATTCACGGACACCTTCAGGAACCTGATAAGTGAGTGTCCTGAAGATTCTGCGCTAGACACTTGTCCATTTCGTTCTGACAATTTTCTCCTCCATTTGCTCGCTCAAGGATAGAGATCGCACCGCGCGCTTCTCTTCTTCACAAATGTGTGCTCTGTCTCCTCGGTGACAGAAGAAAATGGAAAAGAAAATTGTCATTTTTCTACCGATTTCACGCCAACATCCATTGATCATATTTCAGTAAGATTCTATTCACCAGTTGAATTGAATTTATGGAATACTTGCCTTCAAATGAAACATCATCTGAACATCATGTGTAAACGTAGTAACTTTAGTTTTCAAAACAATACGATTTTTTTTGTAAAGACTATTGTTGGGACACAAAGACCGTCGACGGTCTAAACTTCGCATTGTCAAGTTTGACAATGTGACGCTTCCGAAACGTCCATGCAACGGTCATATTAATCAAATTATTTATACTCGGGGCAAGAGATGCCATCACGTTCGTTACGCGGAATCACGTGGATGTGTTCTGTGCATCGCATCCGGCCAAAACACTCGGCTAAAATGTTTGTCCGCTTTGTCGCGTGTTACATCACTGTGCACGTGCTCGCCGCTTAACTATCACTTAAAATAAGACCAACACGACGGTATTATACAAAATTCGAGAAGCATCGAACTCTCCCTATTAATATCAAACGGTTTTCAAATGATCTAGTCGTCTATAAGTCGAGGAGTCACTATAGCCACGGCACTTTGTCAAGCAGAATCGTCTTCAGCTGACGTTGCGCGTCTTCCACGAATTCCATTCGATCGGCGCTGTACATTTCACTGAGTCGATGGAAAATTGCAAGGCTGCGCTCTAGCGCAACATTTATTCCCATGAAATCGAAGTTAGAAATTCCTTTCTCTTCAAAACAGAATTCACTTCATTTAGTACGCGACTCCAAAAGTTGTAACGATTTCCTTATACTCCAAAATTAATTATTACCTTCCATGTTACACGGAATTTCTTTTTCAATATTTATTTCCAAGTCTCTCGTAAATTTTCATCAGCCTCTGGCGCACGCGATTGACCTTGCCATTTTCTCCATGCGAAATTCTTCCTCTCGCCACGCGGTGTACGTGACTGATGCAACGTATCGAAACTCTTGTACGATCCCAATCTAGATCTCGATCCCCTTGCCCTTTTTACTCGAGCAACATTTTCCTTCGCGGCTTTTCGACGGCTCTAAAATTAGGTTCCCACGCGAGGAAGCGCGTGATGCAATTTGGGAGCGCCTTTTCAGGTTCATAAGCGCGAGCTATTCTTACTGGCGGCCTCTCGATTGACGTTTCCCGCGTGTTTATTGCGTTTAACGCTTCCTCTTTTCTTCTGCGTCTTTTACTCTGACGAGCTATAGACAATATTATTTCTACGAACAGGGTGGTGAAGGCATGGAGAATTTTTTGAACCAGTGGGGAATATTTTGTCTAATACCGGCAATTCTATTATCGCTGTGTTATCAAATGTGGGTCAGTTATTGATAAAGAGATAAATAGGGATTCTGACGTGTCCTTTTCTGTCATTTTTGGATTGCGGTATAAAGTCTTTCCACGCAGAAAAAGCAGTGGTAACACAAAATGCCGTAGTTTGATACAGATGCTAGAGAGGGATATATTTTCAATGATTTTATATAATTAGAAACATAAATGTTGCGAATTTGTGCAGTATTCAATTATTCCGTGTTTTCTGAAGCAGAAATAATTTTTATATTGTAAGTATGACGTTAAAAAATAATTATATGATTGAAAAATAGGAGTACTGTACACGTATGTATTAGAGCAAGTGCAGTATATGTATTTGGAATACCAGTTTGTTTAAGACGAATAAAAAAAAATTGCGGCAGAGGATGGGAAGAAATAAGACTGCGTAATATCATAGGGAAACTAAAAAACCTTAATATTTCAAACTCCCAGTAATAATTAAAAACAAAAAGTAGCTGAAACTTTGGTCTAAATACTCTAAATGAAAAATGACAGGAAGTATCGGTTTCGTTATGGTGCAGGTAATTTGGAATACCAACTTACTTTCACTGTATAAACTTAAAAAAAAAACATGTAGATAATACAATTATTTTCTTTATGATCTAGTCAGACTGAAAACTCACAATATAGGAACAATCTTAGATTCGCTAAGCTCTGTAATATTCCAAATTACCTTCACCGTCGGTATAACCAATTAGCAAAATGTCGTTGCGAACTAAATTTCATGACACACTTTGTACTCTCGAAATTATCGCAAAACTGGCACGGAACCGTAGAAGGAACCATAATTGGAACGATTGAATACTTGCTGAAAAAGTTTTGCAAATTGACGTTTTCTTACACTGCAAATTTCATTCGTTAACAGGTCATTAGCTTTTATTGTCTACGGTGTTACAAATTAGATAACGTTAGTAGTTTATTACATAATTTAGTATTCCAAATTGCAAACAGTTTATATTCCAAATACGCTGCACTTCCCCAATGAAACAACTTTGAGACAACAAGTCCCAGGTTTCGTGTTGTACTTACACTAGAAGATATTATATTTACACTGCAATTCAATTAGTTTCGGTTCGGAATAGCGTTTAATCGTTTCCACGCGAAAATAGAGTCATTCAGCGTCCACGGACAAGGCATCGATTGTTGATAATCGTGAGCAATCCTCGCTTTTGTGCATCACGAAAATAAAAGGACACGAGATTGTCATTCTCCCATCGAGCGATAAAGAATTGCAGGAAGTTGTGCAGCGCATCGCCGAAACGATATGCGAAACAATTCGTGGGACTGACATGAGAGCACTCGGCAAGTGATTTGATTCTATGAGCTCGAAACTACGAAACTGGGTTGAATATTTTTCTGCGTAGAAACGATCCAGGTCATCTCTGAAGCCCACGTGACGTTTTCGTTAATAATTTTTATCACTTCCACCTATTTTATTCAATTTTCCATAAGCAATTCATAAATTCAACCGATCGTTTACGTCATTCCAGCGCATAAATTCTTCTATTACCGTCTTTAGTTCTTCGACAATTATTTAAAAATAACTTACTAATTTTCTAAGTATCCAATTTATTTATACGTAGCATCTCCAGTTTTATGACACGAAGTATCGACTAGATCCCTTCTTCAGCTTAAAGTAGAATAAATCTGCAACCTACATCCAAGTATCTCAGAATTCCGAATCACCCTGAAATACTCAAGTCACCATGCACGACGACTCTTGACTTACATGCACCAGTTTCCCTCCCATCTTGAACGCGTTTCCACGAACCGAATTCGACACAATCGACCCCAGTTCCCTGAAACGATTCTGCGTCACACTCGAGGAAACACTGTGCCCTGCAAGTGGCATCTCGACTGGTTGATCGTTCAAGGATTAACTAGATTAGAGGGTTACCGACAATTGCGGCTGATTGGACGATGACTAAAAGGACCCTTAGCTAGAGTACTCGAAACACGCCCGTTTCAGTTGGCCTGAGTGTCTCGCAAGACCCAGTCGTCTGGTAGAAACCCTCCAACGCGATAAATAAAAAAAATCCCAGAAGCGTATAACCGATCGCCCTAAAAACTTTAATTAACTCAGTCACCGATGGAGCAAGTAAATTGCGGTTAAAAAAATTCTAACTGGTGACTGGTGAATAATTCTCTTGGAAGGTAAAGTATCTCTGACTCCTTTGTACTCTCGAATGTCGTTCATAAGTATTAGGACACCTGCTGCATTTGCGCCAAAATGTGACATTTAAGATTGAATACTTTTCACTCGTTTTAATTTAAAATACAAAGTAAAGTAAAATTGGTCAGCCGTTCAAGAAATTTCCAACGCTTTTCACAATTATTCCACATAGAGTATTTGTCCTGATACTTATGAATGGCGTAGTATCTTGGCACTTGATTGAAATCCTGCGCTCATTCGCGCCGTGCGGCTTCCCTCGCAATTTCGAGGCGAAATTCGTGTGACTATATCGAGAACCGTTGACGAAATCCAGCCTCGCCGAGCAACACGAAAACACTGTCATCGGCGATGAATGGGTGGCAATATTTCGCGGCGCTTCGCTAATGGCAGATATCTTACGTGGAGGAAAAGAAGCGATCGTTGTTGAGCTGCGCGAGAGTCGAACGATCCGTTATCGCGTCGTGTGGCGCGTTATATGGGAAGATTTCGATGAGCCGTACTGATCTGCCGCGGGTCACTGGATATCGCTGCTCCATTCTGCAATTATCATTTTCCAATTCACGATGGAAGCACGCGCCGTTCACGTTCCCCACTCTCGCTACGTTTCGAGTTCTCAAGACGGCAAGGCTCTTCCTTCTTCAGGCATGCAAAAAATCATTGAATGGAACGGTTTTTGCGGGAGGCCTCTCCACTAACAGGCGTGATAATATCCTTTTGTCTTTGAACAGTAGCTCTGTACACTCGTCTCGGTTGAAGTATTCTCGGATCGACTGTGTTAACCTTGGCTGTATGAATTTGTCTCGAGCTCACCTCGAGCAGTTGAATCGCATTTTTCCAATCTGGAACCTAGAGATATGAGATCCATAGAAACTGCATCGTAGAAATGTAAGAGAGGTGAAGTAGAAAATAAAATGGGAGCACTGTAGTACTTACTTACAGTGGCCCGCAAAAATATTCGGACACTCTTTAAAATCGCATAACTTTTTCAAAATTAATCCAAACGACTTGAGTTTTTTTGAGAAGCTAGAGGAATCAATTTGCTAAATGATATGATTCGTCGTTTTGAAAAAAATGCACTCGGTCGGAGTAGCAAAAAAAAATAATAAAGGTCGTTTTTTAAACTTTTTTGTGAACCCTTAATGAAAATTCAAAAAACCTGTTTGTTGTAGCTCAGAGCAAGGTTAACCAATTTTGATGAAATTTTAAACACGTATATAACTTACTTAAATCTATAAACGGGTTTTTTGAATTTTCATTAAGGGTTCACAAAAAAAGTTTAAAAAACGACCTTTATTATTTTTTTTTTCTACTCCGACCAAGTGCATTTTTTTCAAAACGACGAATTATATCATTTAGCAAACTGATCCCTCTAGCTTCTCAAAAAAACTCAAGTCGTTTGGATTAATTTTAAAAAAGTTATGCGATTTTAAAGAGTGTCCGAATATTTTTGCGGGCCACTGTAGGTAACTGAAGAAGAAGAACATAATATGATGGAATATCCGTTGCAATTAATACAGCAGTGTATCAATAACGGCCGCGTCCAGATATCGTGGTCGAAAATGTGTTTAAAGTTCGTTCTGCCACGCAGATAAGCAGTCGTTATGTGACATCCACACATTGGGCAGCTTCTATTTCTATTGACACGAATCCGAATCGCGAGGGACGCGATTATGAAATTCGGATTGGAAACTACAATGTTTCAATTAACTGTAGATAAACCGCGACGGAAATAGCGCAATCGATACGAGGAGCAGAAGAAGAATTGCTGAAACTGGGTCAGTCGTGATTCGATGAGTAAAAGTTGGGCTGTCGACAAATTAGCTGGGATAGGGGCGAATCGACATCTTCTAATTAACAGTCACTATAACACCGCTGAAGTTAGATTCTGTCGGGCATTCAGATTTACATATGTAAAAGGAGAAATGTTTAAAATAAAATGTATTACGTAAGGTTACTTTGATAATCTAATCTCGGTGTAAGAAAGTAACAAACACTTTAGCAGTGCTCTTGCGGCGTTAATATAACTTCGTCACAGAA
The DNA here is from genome assembly GCA_960531205.1 of Andrena bicolor. Lineage (NCBI taxonomy): Eukaryota > Metazoa > Arthropoda > Insecta > Hymenoptera > Andrenidae > Andrena > Andrena bicolor. The sequence continues at coordinate 46,913,768 of OY482664.1, read as the reverse complement.
GAGTTTTTGTAAATAGTTGACAGCGTACAAATGCAACGGGATATACACCACAGTGCGCAGTTCTCTATCTTTCTTCTCACTTTTTCACTAATCATAACCGTGTGCCCAGTCATATACTTGGACTTCGTACCCTCGATCTATGGCTTCACATTATATTTCCACGAGTCATTAAATCATTAAACGTCGCGGAAGTTGAAAGAGTTCGTGGTCGTGTAGTGGTTCAATAAACTGAATTCCTTCGGAACACTGTAAATTAATATTTTTCTTTGATCTCGTTGAAATGAAGATTTCCTTCCAAGAAGTTCCTGTATGTGATACAGCTACGATTGAATATCTATTTTCACATGTAAAATAGTTCAAATGGAAGTCTACGTTACTCAAAAGTTCCAAACAGGTTTTCTCATTTCAATGAGCGAATATATAATGAACGTTTCATTTGAATTGTACGAGTCGCTACCATTCGAGTGGCCGATTATTTGGAACAGTGTATTTGTGTCTTATCGAAACATCATCAACTCGTAAATTCGTGTTTCTTGCTTTTGGTTCGATAAGGACGTGTCTCATCGCGGGAATACATGTGTAAACGATGGTATTTATAGCGAGCCCGGAATTTATTCCCTCGAATACGGCGACAGATGAAAAACAGAGAACGTGTTGTGTTTAATAGTAGTGGATAATCGTTCCTCGAGTGAAGAAGTAGTTCCCATCGAATACCACCAGTGATTATTAATAATAATCTGAATTCTAAAAGCATTCTATTAGCAATTTCTGGAGATTTTAAATTATTTTAGAGAAGCGTCAAGCGATAGGAAATTAATTCTCACAGTCCCCTCTTCTTACACATCACTTTCTTACCGGAGAAGCAATATTGCACCGCGCGCTATTCGAGTTCCCCGCGATTTACGTGCTCAGAGTCATAAATCCTGGCCTGTGGATGTTAATCCTTGGAACGAAAGGGCCGCATTCGCACGGCGGAGAAATCCCCAAGGAAGGAACACCGACTCACTCGATCGTAAACGTGTTTTACAGCCTTGCACGTCTGGTTCTAAGGTGATTCCAATATTATATCGAAAAATGGTGTTCGAGCACGCTCCACTAAAGTCGGCAGCGGCTTTAGAACCAGGACGTTTGTCTTTCCCAGCCGCTTTTCAACGAATTGCAGCTGTAAAATAAAACGTGCGCGAAGTAACTTCGTTCCCCGTGTAATTGCAGCGTACAGAATGAAAGAAACAATCTTACGTACAGTGCCATTATAACACGGAAGTTAAAAAGAGAAACTGAAAATACGGGGACCACACGTAGTTCGTGTTTTTCATATCTACAGAAATTAATTAAAAAATCTTAATCGCAATGACGGCAGAGTTTCCTTTCAAACACCACGCTGAATCAGAAATCTGAAGTTTTTAAGAAAACTCCGGAATGTAGGTATATTCCCCTCGTGCGTTGCAACATGCTCCTCCATTATCAGCCACTTTATCGATTACTTTTCTACATTCGCGTCAGTTCGAAAATGATAAGAGTTCTCGATAACCCTGCATCACCCATCTCTCTTACTTTTACTTAAACTGTCGACTCTCGTGACCTTCGAAATTGATATTCGTCACTTATTTCGCGCAGGAAGAAAAGTTTCGATACAGGGAACTACATATTTGTATATTACAAACAAGCATCTAATAATCATTGCTATTTTTCTCTTTATTTTTCGACAGCCACCTCGGCGGTGATCCTGAAGACAGAACACGACCACCACCGGTTGTCCAGTCTCTCGGGGGACGTCATTGGCTCAGGGGTTAGAATCGGCCGAGGTGAGGACGCAGTCGCGCCAGGCAACGGGTACATTATGGATTCGGCGCAATCAGCCATGATGAAGCAATCCGACTACGTCGTAGGTCAGTGAACCAAGCTTAGCGAAATTCTTTTCTGTTCCATCCGATTTTTGCTAAACAATCGAATCGTTCCTTTTGAAAACGAATTGCCTCTTTTGTGCACCTATTGTTCGAGCCTTTACTGTTCGGGGTTGTTCGGGTCCGTGTCGTGGAATTTTATTGACGTGTGCGGCGAGAGCCATCGTTGCTGAAGCAGCTTGTTTGGAGTCGATGCAGCTATTTTGAAGTATAAAAATTGCACGGAGACGAGGGATATCCGTGAGGTGGTGGAATGAAGGAAGTTTGAGTGCAATTTGCTGGGCTGAGTGATTAGTGTTATTTGCTTATGGTAAATAATATCACTCGACGTTGCTTCGGCGCATGAAAAATGGGAGAGTTTAGAAAGAGTGTTGTTTAAAAGCAAGGAAAACTGGAAAATTCGCAGAAGTATAGGTCGCGTTTCGTCGGGTCTTGTTGCTTGCGTGATAAGATAACACGTGCAGCTTGGCAAATGGCTGGGGCAATAATTCTTGGCCAGTGGTGTCGAGCTTTCAAAGGAAAATTCTCGTTCCCGTAAGAATTACGTAATAAACAAGCTCGCCTTTGAAAATGCAGTCCAGCACTTTGAGCGCGTATTACGTAATGTAATGGATGGTTGAAACCTATGAATCATTGAATCATGTTTTTCTTTTCTAATAGTATCAGTGTCTTCTAACACGAGTTTCGTGACAACCATTATTTCCCTTCAAGTGTCTTCCATTTATTTATTAATTAGCTATTATTAACAACCACTCAGTATGTAATTAAACACAAAGTTCTCAGCTCTTTTAAAATATCGCCCTCCAAATGTGTCATCCTGTCAAGAGAGACAAATACTCTCAATGATTTCTTCCTCCCCTTTTCCGCGTTATTTCTCATTCGGAGCATCGTATTGTCCAGCTGGAGAGTCGCCTGGAAATTTCATGGCGGCTCATCGAACGACGCTGTACCGATATTACGGAATAATTATCAGGAATAGTGCAAGTCCATTGGCCTTGCTTTGTTGAAATTAATGTCCCGAGTTTCCGCGATAATGGGCGTGATTACGGAAACTTGACAGTTCCTTATCGCCCCTCATTGTTCGCGTCCCCACATTTGCATCGGTCAATTTCATTTTAAAATCGCGTAACGACAGTTTATCGTTGATAGAAAGAGTAATAGACGTGGGTATTAATTAACGCTATCCAGATATGATTTCTGATAAGAGAAAGGTATCTGGTTCAACGTACACAGCTTATTGTTTGAGAAGTGCAGAGTGCCCTGCCGTTCATTACTTCCTCGATGCATTAACGACAAAAACAAGACTTCGATTCTGTTCCAGTTCAGACCGACATCGTTGCCCCTTGATTTGTAATTAGGTATCGATTTCGTTTTGAATGACGGTCACGAGCGCAGCGAATGAATAACAGAAACGAGTATAAAGTCGTGAATTTGCATTTATTAAAATTCATGCCCGACTACGTCCAATAAAAGTGACTCAAGTTCAACGTGACAGTCAATCTTGATTTGCAAGTGCTACTTGTCGATTGAATTCCACTGCTTAACTGTTAATTCGAGGGTACTCTGTAGTCTTTAACGCTCTCTTGCGTATTTTTAATTAATTCACTATAATTCGTAAGCAGTGGATGATTATACGTTATAAAAAGATCGTGCTTACAGATTCTAAATAAACACTTGTAACCAATTACTTCTAAGGCCATTCTAGGCACAAAAAACAGATGTTTATGCTGAAGTTATTTAATTTAAATTGAGACTCTTTACCGGATCATTAGTAGTGAAGTGAGAATGTCAAAAGTATAGATGTTGTATACAATTCTGTATCTTTAAAGCTTCTGCTTTATGGTACTTTGGAGAAGGAATTCGATGCAAGAAATCAGTCGCAATATCTGATGAATCTTAGTGAGTCACTGCCATCAACGTTGCTACTAAATTCGTCACAGTTGGTAGCTTCGAATAGAAGTGACTTTCAGGGCACATTGTAAATTATGAATAAATCAGCACAATACAAGAATACTATATAACCTCGAGAACTTGATCTCGTTTGAAGATCAACATGTTCCTACATAATTTCACTCTTCGCAGAAAGAGGAAGAATTGTACCCACGCTCAGAATCCAAGACTCTGCATCGACTCCAAGCTGTTGAACGCAACGATGACTCAGCACCGCGAAAAACACAATTTCCCTATGAATTGCAATTAAAATACCGTCGATTAAGAGGCAATCAGCACGGAAACGACCGCGTAAGAACGGCAAACTTCGACCGATTAATCAGCCTCCGTCCAAAGTTCACTGTGCCACTCTGGACGGCGTGCAACTGGATGACAGAAACACGCGATGCAAAATCCGCACATGGCTAGATATTCTCTAATCATATCTTCCCTTTCAACCTTACAGACATCGTCTTGCCGACCGTGCTAATTGCTCTGCTGTTCGTTGGCAATGCCATCATCGTCTACATAATCTTCCAGTACAGAAAGAGGTGAGTAAAGCCCGCAGAAGACTGACGCCACCACCGCAAATTGCACCCTCCACAGTTTCCTTTCCTCCTTCTTCGCTGGCCCTCTTCCTTGAGCTGGATAATCCATGAAACCAGTTCGATACTTTGCCGAGAGATCTGTCTTCGAGTCAAGTTACGAAGTTACGTTAGTTCCTAGTGACACCAACTGCGCCTAATGATTTGAAATTGACTTTGTAGGAAAGTCCCATCGATCGAGCAAGGGGAGGAGATGGCACTGCGGAACGCAGCGGACATGCCCCAGGTGTGATTCAGGGCGAGAATCGACAATTAAGTTCACGGTGCCAGCAAAAAAAAGGAACGTCAGCGAGAGGAGGCCTACGTTGCATTTTTCTACGAGGATGATCTCCAAAAGGAATCGATCCCCGAGAGGGTCGTCGAGAGGCCTCGACCCCCATCGTCCCCCTTAACCGTTAAGTCGCGAACAATGGCTGTCGAGGTGCCAAGGGACCCTCGAAATTCGTGTCTATTATATCGTTTCGAAATGTTCTCCGTGGAAAAGGGACGGCCGGGTGAACGAGCAACGTTCCGCTCGCGTATGTATCGGGGACACTCTCTAAGAAAGACTATAAATGCGCTCGTTGCCGCAAATAAATTCGCTGTCAATATTAGAACTCAGGCGCCTACTTAGTGTTGCCACAATTTTACTTACACTCCCCCTCACACACACATGTACACTTACGATAATGTATTATAAAGTAAGGAAATAATATATTCTATATTTCGTCCAAATTGTGACTAAGTTACGAATAAACGGATGTTTTCTTAATACTCCTGCCTTATATTGTAATAAGAAGCATATTAAAAAGAAACTTGCTCCTCGGCGTGTTAAGAGAGTAAGGAGACAGACAATGTCGTGTAAAAATTAATAATGCATTTTAATACATTGATTACACTTACGTGTGTAGGTAGATATGTACAACATTTATGTATCTGAGCTATGATGTGAACAGCTCTGTCAGGTTATTTTAGAAATATTTTTGCAGAGGCTCCCCTAAGATCTCTTCGAGTGTACGTACTGCATTCTGTGCACATTTCTCTGTAGCTTCATCTTCGTCCTCCAATAGCTCTGCCAGAAACGGTATAGTCTCCGGTAACAGTGGCATGAAATCTTCTCCCAGCTTCCTTACGATCTCGACCTGTGTTAATCGAACGCAACGGCGATCATATTTCGTGTGCAATGTCAGATATGTATAGAGGTATTCTTATGGCATTTAAGCATCAAAAGATCAACTATATCAGAGGAACAGATTAACAATGAGCTTCTACTTACCAAGGCGTTCAGCGCTGCGCTTCGTACAGACGGCTTCGCGTGCCTCGTCTTCAGCAACGTCTGGTAGACCAGCTGTTTGTGCAAGGAATCGTCAGGAATGGCACTAGCGAAGGCTGCTACGCAAGGCACGACCAGTTCACTGGCCCTCTTCTCGTATTCCTCCTTGCTGCCCATCGTGTTCTCCAGCTGGTCCACGATGGGTTGCATGAGCGTCTCGAATCTCTCCTGATTCACGAAATTGTGCGCATCGTAGCTGAATACTCGGTAAAGGGTCAGCAGAATAGCTTCCACCAGCTCGATCCTGCTAGACTCTTCGGGGAGCGTCATTTCCTGGGGCTCTTCCGTGATGGCTGAATTGTTGCTGCTCAACAGGACAGCCGCGTGCTTGAGGAAGTGGCCGGCGAAGAGCACGAACAGGGACTTTAAGCATTCGGCTATATTGGCAGAGAGCCTGTAGAAAGTGATGCACCGTTGCTTGTATTGTGGATTCCTGGCAGCCCAATCGTACAGTTTGTAGTAGACAGGCCTGAAAGTGGCTTCGCTCAGTTTCAAGACCAAAGCGACTAACGACTTGCCAGCGCTCTCCTCCACCATCACCACGTGCTTCAGCGTCACTTCCGAGTCGTCCACCTCCATGCCGTCCTCGGGACTGGAAATGTCCTCGCGGAATTGCAAGACCTTCAAGAAGAATGTGCCGAGATCTGGGATAGCTGGTGTTAAGTCAGACGACTGCACACTGCTGAAGGACTCGGCCAGGACGATCATGAGAGCTGGTATACACTGGTACGACCTCTTCGTCAGCAACGTGGCGTAGGTCCTGTTCACAGCTGGCAGTAGTACACGTAGAGGCACGCAGCTGGACAGCTTCTGCGTGGTCGCCTTTAGACGCGACACCACGATCCCGATCTTTGGATGCTCCGTGTCGGTGTAGAGAGAATTCAACCTAGCCAGTTGGAACAGTAATTGGTCCAAGTACAGGGACAGGAAGTTTCCTACGGACTCGACTATCTTCTGCAGCGCGCTGACTATGCTGACGACTATCACGTCGGGCACACCTTGATGGCAGTGGGTCTCCAGTAGTTGTAAGATCGCTGGCACGAACTTGTTCAGCGAGTGAATGGCGTGGATGCGCATGGAGCTGCACAATTCTGCGACGCACAGTGCAGCGCTGCCTAGCACTGGTCCTTCTCTCGTTCGAAGAAGTTCGGTAGTCATCTCCAGGATCTAAAACAGAATAGTAATTCGTTGAAGAATTCCTGCACGATTGGAATCGTTCTGCTACAAAGATAAAAACATTGAAGCCTTTCTGAGGAACTTACAGGTTTGAACAGGGAAGGATGTTCAGTGGCTAGTAATTTGGCAAGTAATTTCAGAGTGATGAGAACGGTCTGCTGGACGATCTCCTGTTCCTGCGTCTCAGACTTCACTCTAACCTCGATGATCTTCAATAAAGATTCGATCAAGCTGAGCAAGTCCGCGTAATCCTCCTCGCCGAACTTCCGTTGCTGGAGACGCGTGTTGAGAAGTTCCAGGGCTTTCCTCTTGACTGTCATCAACTCGTGGTCCATCAGGCGCTTGATGCTGTCCAAGAAGATTGTATTCGGTAGCAAATTATTGATCAGATCCAGCACATCGTACAAATAATGCAGAAGCACCTTCCAGTACTTCAAAAACGGTTTGCCCTGGTGCCGATCAGCGGTCTTCGATGTACTTTGGATCAGCAGAATCAATTCGACGATCATTTGATCGTAGTACGGTCTTAAGTTATCCACTTCGGCGGAGTCGAGCTCTGCGACTCGGTTGATGAAGTCCGGCGAGGATAGGAGGTTGCTTAAGAACTGGACCAGAGTGTACTTGTAGTTTCTCAGGTATCTGGGGTTGCTGTTGGCCACGTCGAAGACGTGCTTGTACTTGAAGGACCTCGCTGCCTTCCTGTCTTCTTCCTCTTCTATGTCGATCGGCAACTCCTTTACGAACTGCGCCAGTTTCACGCAGACTTGTATAAGCCTCGAAGGCGGAAACTCCCGGGACACCTGCAAGGCGAACTCCAATCTCTGACCAGAGGTCTCCTGATCGGTGATGCGCATGGTTCTTGACACGACGTGCCTCTCGAAGGTTAGCAGGTAATATAGATGGAAATGATTGTCCAGCAGCTGCAAGAGTTTAACGAACAGAGGTGTCCGCCTGTGCTCGGGGATGTCGGGCAGGGAAACTATGAATGTCCTTAGAACTTCGCAAGCATGAATTTCGTTCTCAACTGCGTTTATTATGGGCACCACGGTCTCGATGGTCTTGGAGATGATCTGTATCGAATAAGCGTCGTCCTGGCGCACCACCGAGCTGCCCATGAAGGTGAATATGGGCATAATGGTGTAAAGAGCGCAGCGCATGTCCACGACCTTCAACAGCTCCACCAGTACCAATAGCGCGTGATGATGGGTCTGAGGGTTCCTCGAGGTTCTGATGCATTGCGTTATCAAGTCCACCTGCATATGAGCATCCCTTATGGGCAATTTTTTCACAGCGAGTCGATGGATGGTCGATAACAGCAACTGATTGGTGTACTCTATAGGGCTCTGTTCTTCGAAGCTCAGGCACGTCTTCAATAAGTCAAAGAGAACTGGATAAAGCAGTTCCTCGCGTTCGATGTTATTAGCTCGTTGCACGAACTCCAGAAGCGTTACACCACGTTTCCACTCCCTCCTATTAATTATCGTTGGGTCCGGTAGCGAACGTACAACGCTCAATCGTTTCTTCGTCTTCGCCTTTGTAGCATTATGTTCGGTGTCCTTGAGATTCTTCATATTTTGCAGCTCGTTGACCACGAGCTGCGCGTCCATACGAATCCTCCTGATCGCCCTATTGGCCGTAGAGATAACATTGCTTATGTTGCAGTCAGTGACCACGTCCACCAGCTTAGCCAGGATCTTTTCCTGAAGCTCCGAGGACATTTTACCAGCGCTTCGGAAGAATGTCTCCTCGATTTGCTTCAAGAGGACAACGCTCGGCGAGTGTCGAGCGCTGGCGTCTGTGACTATCTCGGTCTTGTGCTCCACTACACTGGCCTCGAACAGTTGCCATACTGGGTCGAGAGTCAGAGCTGCCACCGTTGCGCTGTTGAATCTCTGTAGTAAATTCTTCACCACGTTCCCAGCTGATTTGGTGTTAGATTCGGTTGTTAAGGTCTGTAGAAGCTGAAGGCCAAGGGGTGCCAGCTGCTGAACTATTGTCGGCCCATTAACGTGAACCAGTATGTCCAAAAGTTGCGATTTGATATGTATAGGAGTCTCCGGGTCCATAACGAAGTCGAACAACAATTGCTGCGCCTGTTGAAGCTTCTTTCGTAAGCCAGAATTCAATTGTCCGCAGACATCCGGGTCTGGCGAGAGTAGAACGTAAAGTGTCAGCGATAGCTGATCAGGATCCAATGATATCTCTGGACTCCTGATCACCAACTGCTTTAACAATGCTGACAACGGATTGTCTACCAAGCTGAACGTATGTGTGAGCTTTTTGAGAACGTCCAGCGCTGCTGCTCGACAATCGTTGTTTTCTCTGGCAAGGGATAGTAACAGGTTCGTCACGAAAACTTTATCTTCGAACGCCCATTGCATGGACTTGCATTCATTCAAGAGCACCAGAGTTATCTTCAGGCAATGATAGGACGTCTGCACTTTGACTGGTTTTATGTAGAGCTGGGATAGGAATCGTATCAGGTCCTTCACCGTGGAGAAGTGTATCTGGAAGAATATCTGCAAGCATCGGGAGTAATGCTTGCACCAGTACTTGTTGTCTATCCCCTCGAAGAACATTTCGAGGAGCCTCAGGATCAAATTGCTGCGGTGTGGGTTGTTCTCAAAGTCGAACTTTGAATTCAATTTCAGATCGAGGCGCCTGTGCACCATTTCCAGCACGTACGTGCCGACTTGCAGCGGCAGGACACCTTGCGACGTCAGCTCGATGGCGGTCTGTATATTGTCCCCCGTTATGTTGTTGCAGTTCTGCAGCATCTTCACTTGGGGGAACTTCTTTATTATCTCCGTAGCCATTTCGATAACTTCCCTGGAAACCTCGGGCTGCAGAGAACCGACGGGCACTCTGCACACCGACCCCAGGAGTATTAAATTGAAGAACATGGAGGCTGCGTCACCGTGAGCAATCTGTTGCTTCATAGCGCTCAGTATATTAGCAGTCGGAGGCAGCAGTTTCCAATTTAATATGTTATGAAAAGCTGCAGACGAGACCGCCTCCGCATTGGGCGACTTGCCCAGGTCCATTTGCACATGCTGCATGTAAGGATTCTTCTTCGCGAAGTTCGAGTTCAGTACATCCATCGCAATGTTCACGTCTGCGTCATCGTTCGGAAACAAATACGGCAGGGACGTGATGAAGACACTAGTGTCGTCCCCTGCCTCGCACAGCTCTAACAATATATTCAACGCTGGCTTTGCTAACACTTTTCTAGTCATGCTGTGACACGTCGATAGCAACACTTTCAGCTCATCGATCAATAGATCTACAGGAAGAAGCCTCGTCAGACGTTCTGTAGGGACGGAGAGTAAAGCTCTGATTACATTTACCTCGCTGTCTGTGAATCTAGCTTGCAAGGTGTTCGTCATCATCTCCTGGAAGCTCTCTGGGATATTCACGTTATTCTCTGCCAATGTTTGCAACGCTACGATTCTTTGCTGCGGACTGATGTGGATCAGTCTATCGAGTATCCCCACGGAGTCCTGTGTGTCTCTGGCCCCGTAATGCCAGGAAGTCAGAAATTGCAGTGCCAGTTTGGAATTTTTGTCCGCGTCGCCGCGCTTCATAAGACTCTTCAAGTAGTCGTCGAATCTTTCCGGGTATGTTTTCTCGAGGCATTGGTACAACCGCATCAGGAAATCTTTAGCCTCGCTCGATACGTTTTTCGTGAGAAATTCCTTTTCCAGAATATTCCACAGTATGGCATCCACACCGCCGTTGTCCAGCTTTATTCGAGTGAGTATTTCGCTCACCATGTTCTGAACGCGCGACGTTCCCATCGGGTCACTCAAAATCACGCGACAGCTGGTTTGGAGCAGCGGTACAATGAATTTTAATATATTCGTGTTGGAGGACTGAAGCTTTATCGCTGATTGAATAAACCAAGAAAACTCGGATAATCGAGTAGCGAGGCTCTTTGAAACAGCGGTGAGTTCACATGCCGGCGCGTTGTACAGGAAAAAGAGTAAAGTCAATGCCTCTTCCTTCAAATACGGTTTTTTAAATACTTTTAAGAGAAGCTTTTCTGTGGTCTCAGTGTTGAGTTTCACTTTCGTCATTAGTCTTGCTAAAATCATATAAGTGCTAGCTGCGAAATCACCGACAGAACTTTCCAAGCCTTTCAGAATGGTTGGTAGCATGTGATTTATCTGAACTTCAGCCATGGTGGTCGATCGATCAATGGTCCCTAATATAGAAGTAGTGTAAAACGCGTACAATGTACTCAGACAGCTTGCTCGATCAGAATAAACTTTTGTAGCACCACCAACATGGTTGCAAATAAGCTTTAACAGGCCATTATCAGAGCTCAGGCGATTGATTAAAGTGACCGAAGCTAATGGAACTCCAGGTTTTTGAAGAGGTTCCAACCAGTGCCATTTATCAGCCTCGTCTGATAGATCTAGCAACTGTAATGCTCTAACGAACATTCGAGTCTCATGGTACGGTAGAATTAGCAGTAAAAACTGATCTCTATTGAATTCATGTATGCGATATCTGTATATCAACCACTCGAGTGCTTTGTGAGCATTATTTAACAGAAAGTAAGGGGAAAGGAGAATTAGAAATCTTTCAATTTCCCCATCTAACTTCTTGTTAACTTTAACATCTTGCACAGCACGTTCCAGGCTCAGCGAGCTCTGTGCAAAGAGCGTTCTCTCGAATTCTAGGAACAGGTCGGTCAACTTAACCAACTCTTGCAACCCATTCTGACCGATACTCAAGACTGTTTCTCTATCTAAATTTGCAGCTTCTTTTGGATCGAACAATAAGCTAGCACGTTTTTTATCCAGCTGCAATATACTAGTTTGTGGGGTTCTGAGCTTCTTTAGTTGCTCCGCAAGTGATGTAGCCATCTTAAGTCTGCAACCAAAATTCTTTGCGGGTAAAAAATCTCAAATAATCGAGAAAATTAGGAAATGAAGAAATTTAGAAAATATGAGTATAACCTTACCTTATTCTTATATATTAACAAACTCACCGATTATTTTTTTTTATATAGTATTCACTGTATTATCAAATATTTTGTATGAAACGTTGAATAATGTTTCACCTATTCGTAATGTATTAGAGTAATCATTACTAAAAAATCAAGCATGTGCCAACACTGTACGCAGCCATTACAACGCAGGCGCACTCTGAAGGTGAGTAGTCGGGGTAGTTATATAAAACACTATGTAAGCTTTACTATTCGGCTCCGCTCGAAATTTAAATTCTGATTTTCTACAAAAAACTTTTTATAGCTTTTTTTTGGTGAAAATAGTCATATTTATCTGGATTAGTCAGGCATATTGAGCTAAGGCAACTTTTGTGGCCAAGAGTTTACCGTTCGAAAGTTTTTAAGAAACAGACAAACTCACAAACATATAGAAGCTTTCTGCTTTATCTATTAAGATAAAAGATAAATAGTGGAGTAGTGTAAGAGCGGACCCACGCCTCTATCGATTTATAACCGATCCAAAGAGGAGGTATAATAAGAGGCGTCACTCGACAAGGACAGAAATAATCTAGGGAAACAGTGATTTCTAGTGAGACAACCAATTTAAATGCCCATTCGGCCACATTCGGCAATGATCGGTAAACTTCGGCAATAATCAGCCAATTGTGGTAAGGTACATTTAGTCGATTTGAATATCCCGCTCGAGTGTACAACCAATTTAAATGCCAAGGTCAAGTAAGGACTTCAAAGGTTCCGCCCGGAGTGACGCCTCTTATTATACCTACTCTTTGACCGATCTGCGGAGCTCCCACGGATCTGACACGCGCGATTGGTCGTAGCACTTTCCTCACCGGTTTCCTACCAATCAAAAATATACACTGCGCGGATCGAGTCCGCTATAAAGTGGAATGCAGTGTAGTGACGTTTTCGTACTAAAGATAGTTCAGATAGTAGGTACTACGCGTGAAACAGCACCAATCACAACGTTTGATTTCTTTCTGATTCTAGAATCTGTTTATTCATAACAGTTTTACTACGCCGCGAGTGCATTCTAATTTCTGGTAGAACCTCGACACTACCAATAGCAGAACAGAGAGGGAAGACCTCGACTGTTTTCCTTGTCGTAAAGTTAGACTCTTTCAACGAATGTAAACAGTAGGAGAGTTGAGCATTAGATCTTGCGTAGCAATGTGTTTTTGAGAATAAAAAATGGGTGACACTTTGGAGAACATCAATCCCAAGTTATACAAAAAGATAGACGATAGACAAGTTACCGCAGAAGACGAAGACGAGGATGTCGCGGACGAATTTGACTCTCGCGAGATCTTTGGTTTGTTTTATTAAAAACTTCATAGACTTAGATTCAGAAATCCTAATATCTGTCTCCGTACGCAACATTTACTTACTCCAATTTGTAGATCTCATTCGAAATATCAATGATCCTGAACATCCCTTAACGTTGGAAGAATTGAACGTAGTTGAGCAAACACTTATCGAGGTAACATTAATACATTAATAATGGCAGTTCCTTTTAGTTGATAGGTATGTTTTATTACAGATTGATAATAAAGCAAGCAAAGTTCATATACAATTTACTCCGACTATACCGCACTGTAGTATGGCAACATTGATCGGTTTATCAATTCGAGTGCAACTTTTGAGAGCTTTGCCATCGAGGTTCAAAGTTAACGTCGAAATTACACCAGGTACTCACGTCTCGGAAACAGCAGTGAACAAGCAACTGGCCGATAAGGAAAGAGTAGCAGCAGCTCTTGAGAACAGCCATCTACTTGAAGTCATTAATCAGTGCATTGGACTTAAGTGTTAATAGTCTTATAAGCTACATATAAATTCTGTAAGATTTCACTAGGCAACGGATCGAATGTTTCACCAAATTTATCTATCTAAAATATTTTTAATGGCATTGATAGTACAATGAAAGTGACCGAAGAAGTTATAAATTATCCAGCTCGTTAGACAATTTGTAGTTAATCGTAGGTCTGTAATTGGGTTCGTTATAATTTATCAGAGCGGAGAATCATTGCAAATAATAATCTTTCAACGAGTTAAATATTACAATTTTATCTACAGATAGCTACATGTAAGATATTATCTTTTTTTCGTTAAAATCGCTGCCGCTGTTGGTGGATTTTTTGTTGGATCGTATCTGAATGTTTTTTTCAAAGGACCTTTCCCTGCTTTGTTGAACTGCATCGAATCCGCATACTTTTTATCTTGCAGCTTTTTAGATATTTTGACGTTGGTCCAAGCTGAAAAGAATTTGAAAATTAATGCATTAAACACGAAGGCTGGGATTCCTCCAAAAACTTACATTCGTTTAATCCGTGCACAAAGCCTTTCGGTTCCATAGGAAGCTCTTCTGCTTTATGCTTTACCAAAGCTGGAATATTAAACAGTTTCCTCAGTCTTTCTGTTTTTAGAACTCCAACCTGGAGTAGGGAAATGAAGTTTGTTGATACCCAATAGCACAAAATAACCTGAAACAGTGTAATTTAGTATATGCAACAAATTCTAATAGTGGAAATGTAGCTTTATTTACGCTAGCATATAATAACAAGTGTTTCTTACCCCTGGGAAGTTTAATATAAACGGTAACATAACGACTGGTACCGCTTTAAATACATATTTCCCCACTCCCAGGTTACCCATGCTACCACTTGTTACCATGGCCATTTCGATTGTCGTATACATTGTTAAGCTGGTGATTATAGGCAGTAAATAATAGGGATCAGGAATTGTTAAGTCTGTGAACCACCACAAACCTCCAGTTCTTAAACTTTCAACAGGCGCATTAGCCATTTGCTTCAGAGCCACGAAAAATGAAATGAATATTGGGATCTGGTGAATACATAAGAAAGAATTTCACTCATTATCGTTACATAGTAGATACTTTCCGAACTATTGGAAGTACTTTTACATATTATAAACTACATACTTGTGCAGTAGCTACCATTAAACTTTTCATAGGATTAAGGTTCTTTTCTTTCATAAATTTCATTAAATCCTGTGCGTATATAGTAGCTGAAAATAAAATTATAATTTATTCCCATTTATAAGTGTATTAAAATGTTTCTTTCATACCTTCGACTTCATTTCCACATTGTCTAGCTGCTGTCATCTTCACCTGTATTTTCTGCATTTCTGGCATATTATTGGTCATGTTTGCGGCATTCCTTTGCGCGATTATTACTAACGGGAATATTAGCAGTCTGACGCATATTGTGCCTGCTACGATCGTCGACCACCATGGCATATCGCAACCAATGTGAAGCCACTCTAGACACGATTGTATCATTCCACTGGGAGTATATCCACCCAATCCTATACTTGCCAAAGTAGGCTCTCCATTTGGATGCAGGAGGACTTCTACTATTTCTGGAGCTGGCGGCGCAGGTGGATCTATATGAAATATTATAAAACTTAAGCGTATACTTTTGCATTTCATGGTTCGTTAGTTATCTTATAGATAAAAGTATATGCTCGGGGAAGCGTTAGGCTGTTTCACCTGGTAACTCGCTTATAAGAACCCTCTCTGCTCCAGTTTCACTCGTGCTTTGCACTGCGTCTTGAATCTGTGGTGCAGGTTGATCTAAAGACAGTTTTTCTATTTGATATAAGGTCGTCTGATGACACATGCATTTAATTAAAAATCACGTAACGGTTCGTACCTTTCGGTGTACTTATTACAGTTTCATTCGTACTCGGCGCATCGACGGTGCTCTGATGCCGAACGGAGTAAATGCCAATAAATTTCGAATGTTTGTGAATACCGAAGGCGTACTTGCCCCTCGACGAAACGTTCACCGTACTGCAAGCGAGACGACTGAACTTGCATTTTGCTATTTTCTGAACAGATTTACATTTCAACGTGAAAATATGTTTGTTTATAGCGATTTAAGGCGCCGTAACATAACCAAGACGAAAGGTAAATTTGCTCGATTTACCTGTGATCTTAAATTGATATTTACAAGCAACGTTCGGCCAACATTTATAGACAATCGCGACAACATGTCTCTACTTCTATGGCTTACTGTCAATACTTATGTCTCTTCTCTTATTACAAAAACTCTAAACCACTCGGCGAAGTACTACCTTTGCGTATTATATATATGTCGATACACATGCGGGACTATTGCATATGCGATATGCAACACCATGCGGTGCTCTGTAGGTAAACGATGACTGACATAAGACTTTACTCTGTGCCGTATGGGTCACTTCTAAAAAAAAAAGCGTTTCTTTAATCACACATTTACCACAAATTGTTATTCTTCAATAACATTACAAATTTCTTGTTTCCAAAAGTACCTTACCAAGGTATTAAATCTATCGACGTTGCTTCGATTCTCTTACATAGGCGTCGCTTCACAAGATGGTGCTACGCGACACCTATGATAGAAATTCTTAAATCTGAACAATTGCTCGATATGTACCTTGATTTAAATTCACGGTAAATAAATGTTTGCAGTCAATTCAAATGAGAAACCGAAGTTCATACAATTATTTACGGATTCCAAGGTATTTAAACAAGTTATAATGCTAATCAAATATGCGCGGGAAAATTTCATATTCATCTCCCTCTATTGCCGCATCTTCCAGCGCCCTCAACAGGCAGATTTTTGCAAAATTCAAAGCAGTGTCAGGACGCCGCTGCTTCGGTGCGTAAAATAACGCTCAGCAATCGCGATAAACGTTTAAAATAAAAGATAATCTGTTTGTATATTGTACGATTCTATTATTGTGGTGTTAGTTGCATAGAATATCGATGTTTGAGGCAGAAACAGCGTTGGAAATGGTGCGTTTATCTATCAACGTTATATCTTGCATATATTTGAATTAAAATGTTTTCTGATATTCGATATTTCCTTAGGAAGGAAATTTGTGGTTGGAGCTGCCTGAGACTCCCCGGTGTCCAAGTTTCTGTGAACAGCAATTAAGTATGTTGGTGGGAAGCATCAGTCGCTTGGCGAACGTTCGAATGGTGAGATATGTTTGGATTCCGTTACAATTGAGGTTAAATCTACCTTATACCTCTATATACTTCTAATAATTTTTAATCACTATTAATACTCTTCCTTACTCTCCATATCTCTATCTAATGTTGGCACTTTTGATTAAAAATTCTCCGCTCAATATCCCATTTTGGATGCAAATTTAAATATAGCTTAAAAACTATGTTGGATTATTGCAATTGGTTCCGAAAATTTATGAAAAATCGGGACACATTGTGCTGTAAAATATTCGACGATCTTGAATATGCCCTCGATATAATTTTTCCCTCTAAGAATGAATATGCGTGAATAATATTTTACTATTAAAAGTTACATTCGGGACACATTGAGAATATTTCGCGTCTGTAACCAGGGGCGGATTAAGGGGGGGGGGGCTAGGGGGGCTATAGCCTCGGGCCCCACTTTCCGGGTGGGGGGCAGGGGCCCGTTCTAAGCGATTTCAACAATTGGATCTGAATTATTAAGATCTGTCGATTGTGAAGACTTAATACAAGAATTTACAAAATTAAAAATAAGAAAACAACATTTTAACTAAAACTTAATTGTACAATATATTTTTACGCCGCCCCCCCCCTCCGCTTTTCAACCACGGGGTCCCCCGAAGGCTTGATAGCACCGGGCCCCAAAAATCTTAATCCACCCCTGTCTGTAACGTTGACTTTGTATTTCTATTACCAAGGGACAAGCGATGTTTATACTTTCAAGTTCGTCAGTAAACAGTCTCCTATGGTTGCTGCCTTCCTTTCACACCACTCCCATACCCTAGACAGTTTTTCTCTCGGAATAGTATTACGACCGCGCGCAATGCGGTCTATGCAGAGGTAGAGTCAGTGTTTGCTGCGCACCTGCAGATTTTTGTTTATGTTTTCGGGGCACAGTTGCTCTACAAGGTGAATTCGCCGCTTATACATTAGGCATACTATTGGAGTCAGTATTTCTGGCGTATTATTATTTGCCGAGCAGCGGGGCTCTGATTTTTCTATCGCGAGGGTAGAGTCAGTGTTGTTCGCTAATTGATCGCGTCCTAGTCTCTTATATTTATTTTTTTTAATTATTAAAAATGAAACTCGTTGTCGGCATTAGAATCAGTGCACCACTGAAGAGGAGTTCGGGCATAGGACTAGGAAGGAAGGATGTAAATACCGTTGTATTATATTTTATTCGAGTCATTGAAATTCTAAGTCAATTTTCTTGCTTCAAAGTCGAGTACGTGCATTTGATTTGTTATTGAAACCGCTATTTCTCTAAGAAAAGATTATAGTATTTTCCACTTTCTTTTACTTTAGGTCGCTATCCGTGGGCCCAGCAGAACATCTCCTGGGGCAACCAGGACGTCTTCTACTGGGCAGAGCTGCTTCATGCTTCATCCCCGAGGTACCAGACTTCTGCTCCACGATCGGTGAGTTACGTATGTATTTCCATAATCGACCATATCGAACGCGATAAGGTGCTGAAACAAAGTGGACTTTGAAAATGTTCGAAAACCCATCAGTTCCAGTATATCCTTGAAACATTCCAAGTTAATTTAACCTCCTATCTTAACAATATAACACTATTTTTTTTTAATCTTTTATCCTGTTAAACTCCTTTCCCCGGGAAAGGGTGAACCTGGAAAGCTGAAACAATCATCTACGTTACATTAGTAATGGTGTAATAGCCTTGGGAGGGAACTAACAAAATACTTAATATTTGTAGAAATATTTAAAGTAATAATTGTGTTTCTATATATAGACGATGATTTCTGGAATCATATGAATCCTTTTTCCCGCTGTGTGACAAAATTACAGTGGGATTGTGTGATAAGTTTATGCTATACTTTATCGATGTCTATATCTTCTTCTGCGTCCGTAACATTTGTTCGTCTTCTGGGGTAGAGATGCCACTACATATACGTTAGATTTAATTCCTTCTTTATCGACAGAAATAATTCTTATTGTATAATTTCGATTTCTAAATTTATCATTTTATAGGGAATGTTCTTGTGTTATGCTCTGAACATGCTTGTCAGTTATAGTCAAGGCTACACTCGAGTTACTTATTTGTCGGCTCTATTTTATCGTAACGAGTTTCGGATTTGATCGCTAGATGGCTACGATCTCCCTCATTTGGCGAATGTGTGGTAATCTTAAAAAAGGGGCATCCCCCGCACCCTAACTTCTCACTTCTTAGACAGACATCCACAAGGTAATCTTATTAATGAATCCAACATAAGATTCCCTTCTTCTCTTTGCTTACACCTCAAACACCACATTTTCACTCTCTTTACTTAAAAAGTATCAATATCCCATCACTATATCTAAATTCACATTATAGACACTTCTTAGTTAAGAGTACTATCAACGTCCTAGACAATTCGCCACCCCTACAATTTCAATCAGTTTCCTTTCCAATTCCTCTGCATTTGCACAAATTAAGTCAAACAAAAGCGATGATAATGGCTTCTTAAAACGTCTTCATTCAAATCTCCACAGCGTCTCGGTGAATTTTCTGAAAGCCGACGTTTTCAAGGGATGGCAATGCTGCGCCCATTAGTCCCGACTAAAAAATCAACTTGATCGATCCCAGTTCTTTCTCCTTGCACGAATCCAAGGGCCACGGTACGCCACTGGCATATTACGCCGACAGTGCCGACTCACGTGATCGAATCTACTGCAATGACAATCAGTTTGGGCCCCGGGACGTGGGTTATTAAGCGAGACCTACTATTAAAGTCCCTCTCGTGCCATCTCCTCGGTTTCGGGGGCCCCCTTTGCCCCATCGCCCGGGCCACGGAGCTTCTTTTTGGGCCGCGCGCTTGGTACCGGTAGAAGCGGCTCTGTTGATTTAAGGCGATAATACCGGGGCTGCAAGAGATTTTACGTGAAGAAAAAAAAAATGGGCAGGGGAAAGGAGCGGACGGGAGGGGACCGGCAGTAGAAGACGGCGCGCTTATAATTACAGATTCGCATTGTCCGTGAAGGCCCCCCTAACCATCGCGCTTTGGTACCGGCTGTCAGTCTCTCCTCGAAATAATTCGGTAACGACTCGTCTTCTCGATGGCGCAACCACGGCCTCGTTGTCGTCCTCCTCACGTCCACGAACGCCCGTAACGTTCAATTATACATACACGAGTCAAATTATTTACCGTGCCGAGACTTCACCTAACGAATCGATTCGTAGAATCATCCTGACGCCCGCTGACAGGCTACCATGGGTGTCTCCTTCGGAGACGCTCGATTATTCTTCTTCTTCTTCCTTTTACTCCACTTCGTGGAGGACCAACGTTCCTTGGGACGTCGTTACGAAACGTTCCAACAGATTTACGTATTCCACGGCGCACAAGGGAGCCTGGGAATTCGTCAAAGCTATCCCATTCAGAACCCTCGCGTCAGAAAGTCCTTGATAAATACAACGAAATACGTTGAAAAAATAGCGAATGAATGAGAGTGGGGCTTGCTGTTTCCCCGAAGATTCCCAAGAAACGGGGATCGATCGGTCAGAGATCGAAGATTGCTTGCCGGACAGGACTGCCCACTTTACGCCCGGGTAGCAGGTCAGCCAGCTAGATAATGGGATTGGCCGTCCCCCGAAAAGAACAAGATAGTGAAGCTGTCACGGGGAAAGAGATGACACCAGGGCTCGGTCTCGTGTCAATGTCTCTCTTGTCGTATCTCGATCCCTTCGATCGCGCCGATAGAACTCGGGGTCTCAGGGAAACTCTCGCCGTTTTCGAACGCGATCTGATACAGAGGACACCTAGACGGTGTGTACAATCATTACCTCTCGCTGTTCCGTTAACAGGAGATCGCGAAGATCCACGAGAGTGGCCAAGCCAGATCCATCGCGCCGGCTGATTCGTTTCCGATCATTACGTTTTGTTTTTAGGACAAGCGTCGATGCACGGGGGAAATTTAGCGATCGCGATCCCGCTAATAAGATCATAAAGCCGCCTGGAGGATAGACGACTTCGCTGGCGGATCGTCGACGAAACGCAAGATCTTGTCTATGACAAATTGCGCGTAATCCCGAACCCAGCCGTAAAAGCTCGGTGATCGATTCGCCCGGCGCGATTCCATCGCGATATTACCGCCGCGCGAATCACGGCCTCGCCAATTATCGCGGAAATTTGCATGCTGCGCCTTCCTCCCATATTGTTGTTAACGACGATGCGAACGGACGGGCGGCGCGGTGACTCTTGTATAAATCAACTTTTAATTGCGACACCGTTTGATCGGGCACGTTGTAAAACTGTTGCTAATACCGTCTGGAATGGTCGTATACTGGGAAAGGTTTAATGTTTAGTCTTCGGAAATTTAAATACCTATAACTGGATGTATAAGGCAGAAAAATTCAGTACTTCATAATTGACACCATTGCCAGTAGTTTCTCTGAAACATTACAATCTCGTTTACCTCAAATCTTCAGATCTCTCAGATCTTCTTCTTTAAATCACTCGAAAGTTTCGAAGTTGCTCGCTTTTCGGGTTAAAATCTGAGAGCAACCCTCTCCGAGAATCCATAAGTTTCTTGTCTTTCTCGAGCTTTGGTGCATCCCGCGGTCCCTTCACAATCACCCCGTATACACACAGGCGAATGAATATCGGTGAACGAGCTATTCATCGTCGCCGGCTTTGAAAGCGGCGCGGCGCGTCGTCGGCGTCTGTCGACTCCGAAAAATCGATGGGCAAAGTGGAAAAAGGGAGATGGTCGGTGGCGTCCCTCCACCATCCCCGTCTTTCTCTTAGGCCACTTTAAACGTCTTTATGAGTTTCGGCTGTTAACACGCCCGTGGAAGCAGGTACGGCCTTTTTCTTGGGTGACCGCTTTCCTCGTATCTGCGGGATCTCAGGTGGCTAGTGTCTGGCACGCATTCGTGAGAGACCGATGAAGCAGTGATTGGACAGGAAGTATGGCACTGTAGCGAAAGAGCTCCGTCCGCGTCGCCTCCTCTTTGTCCCTCTATCGCCTCTGGATCCGTGTACGTGTCGGACAGGTTCTCGAGGAATTGCTCAATAAAAGTCAAATTTACTGGTTTATCTGTGGACGGCCGTGAGACCACGACCGGCTTCCTATAACACCTCGCGATAAGATTATTCGGGGTCCCTCTCTGTGTTCCTCCGCGGAGGAATGTGGATTGAGTCGTTACTCAGAGATGCTCCCCGGGATGATCGATTTTTCAACCGCTCTTTCACATCTTCCCCTTTGTCTTCTCGAACCTGGATGGAGATACTTCGAAAGGGGATTCTCTTTTTATACGTGTCTAATAATGTTTGTTGGCTGCGGCGCTGTTTGTACCTCTTTCTCTCCTCCGCTTGCTTCCACCAGTTCCACAGATCACGTTTACGTAACCGGAAACGAAATTCACTTAACGAGATTCTGTTCCCCGGCGAACGCGCCTAACGACTTCCTCGGAAACGCGCAGCCACGGTACGATTGAAGTATTTGAAAAGGGAAGTTACGAAAATTTAGTCATCCGTTAGTGTTTCTGCGTAATTCAATTGAGCCACTTTTGAGAACCAGTTCCTTTCGGATACTTTACTTTCAACCACAGTAGAATACTTAAAGAGAGAGATTAGGGATCGAGTTTCAAAGTGAATACCTATTCATTTTTCTACGAGTAATTCCAACAAATCTTCATATTTGTAGATGCATAGATTCGTTGATAAAAGTGCTGTCTGTTAATTCCATTACAGTCTGCGCGCCTCCAGCACCGTATCGGAGTCATCAGCCGCAATTTTTCCTGATCGTTGGCGACCGTTCACCGCTCGCTCGTTTTCCCCCTCGCTCGCGTGTCGAGGTAATGGTATGTACAGAAGGATAATCTGGTGGATACGTCGGCGGGCAGCGTTTTCTGTGGGATCATAACGCGCAAAAGGAAATCGCTTTACTTTAAGGTAAATGGTCGAGGGGGAGGCAGACGGCAGCGACGTGCGTGCCCCGGCCTCGTGTGAACCACCACCGGTTTCCTTTCATTCACTAAGTTTCTTCATCGCGAGTGTCGCACGATTCCTGCGCCCGATTATCGTTGTGCGAGCATCATCTCCGTGGAAAAAAAGGGATTCTTCCGCGGAACCGATCCGCTCGGGGCGCAACGGGACTCCGGAAGCAATTTCTGCCCGTGAAAATGTTTCGAATGCCTCTCGAAAAGCTCCGAACACCAAGCGAATTACTACCTTCATCCTCTTAGCGATCCTCTTAGGAATATGCCTCGTTTTTTTTTTTAATGGCGATTCCAACTGAGATATCGCCGCAAAATCTTTGGCCACCGGTAAGCTTAATTGAAATACGCGCAGAAAGTGCTTTATCTTCCCTGAATCGCGGTCTGATTTTCATTCGGAAGCGGAATCCAGAACGGGTTAATGCGCGGACGTGATGCCTCGAAAATGACGCTGGAACATCGCGGAGTCTCGCAATTAATCGTGGAATCGGCATTGTCGGGCCGAGAGAAATTTTTTCGATTAGAATTTTTCATGAGCGCGCCAACGATGCGCTGTTTTATTGTTTGCAAAACGTGAAATGTAGTTCAGGAGATCGTGCGCGTTCGATTGAATCGCGAACCATCGTGTCGCGCTCGGTATTCGGTTGCGATTCATCGTTACTCATCGCATTCTCCCCTCGTTTCCCAAATTAAACGAGCACCCACTCGTGGCAAAACATTGTTAACATTTCGTCGATATTCGGGCTTGTAACAAGAGATGCAAAGCATGCTGCACGAAATTTCCAATTTTTTTTTAGGGGAAAAGGCAGCGGCTTTTCACCCTCTTTTCATATTTTCAACTAGGAACTTCAAATCTCCTACAGCTGTAGAATGTAGATAACAGAAGAACACTGTAACATACTTAAGGGGTCATTCTACTTTGATCGGCCGAAAAATGAAGCTATATTTAGATTTTTTTTTGAATAAATACAACATATAAAGGCATACATCGTTTAGGAATTTATTTACCTACTCTTATATTACAAAAAAAATTTAAAAAGAATATTTTTAATTTGTTTCATATGTTTTTTTATAGCGTCAATGTCACACCTACAAAAAAGAGTATCTTCGCGCCGTAAAGGAAAACAGTTATTTTATTCTATATTATAATTATTGAGAAAAAAAAACTTTAAAAATAGAATGACCCCTTAACTGAATTCCTAATCGTGGAATTTCGAATACCCTCTCGAAAAATTAAGAGCCCCGTGGACGGTCCAGGGAAGAGGTGCCAATGGACAGCAAAGATAAGTGGCACAAGTGCAGCTCGGGGTTGGCGTGACGCGACGCGTCGCGTCGGCTGAAATTCGTGCGTGGGACAGCGGAGGCCGCGAATTGGCTCGCGAACACGCCACTTATCATAATGCTTGCTTAATGCTGGTCGCGAGGAGGTGCTCTCGCGTGTAACCAGCGCGGAGGAGCGCTCGTGGGACCAGCAAGACCTCCCTCCCGTGATTCGCTGGCGCGAGGATGTGCGAGACTCGCGCGATTTCCTCGCGGAGGCGCATCGAGAATATTCCCACAAATTGGCAGTGGCCTGCCCGAGCGGGCGGAGGGGTAGAAAAAACGAGGAGCAAAGAGCTTGTCGTTATGCCAGAGGGATTAACGAACGAAAACTCGGAATGTTTGTTAGCTCCACCACTGGCGCTGGATAACACCGTGGGATTCCGCAGCGCGGGAAGGGTTGCGACCGTCGCCATTTCCGCTCAACGCGATGTCCCTCGCCGAGCCTTTTGATCAGACTCGTTGTCACTGATTTCCTGTTGCATCTGTTCTCGTTTTGTTGCTCGTTAACGGCGTCGCCATTCTTCTGCCAGCAATAATGGAAGGTTGCACTCGGTCCTCTGATAAACGATCGTAATTTCGCATAGCGTAACGTAAAATTGGCAACTGGGATTAATTGGGGGATGCGCAGAGTTCTTGCAGTGAACTAGAACGCGAAGACTGTGGAAGATGCCCTTGTGGATATTAGGATACATTAAATGTTACATTTTTATGGCAGAAAGCGCTTCTACACTTTATCTCGGTTAAGTAGAGCCCGTGATTCAACGTAAACGTAGAGAACCGAAACAACAATGAGCCAAAGATGACCCGGTTTTCATTGAGCGAGGGTTAAGCAAGCATTTAATTGTTTCCGTTCCGTGTCTCTGATCAGATTCCTCGGTGCTCGATTTTTATAGCTCTTCCCTCCTCCTTTTCATTCACCGATTCCTCGTTAACGATGGCCCACAGCCATTTTCCCTCCTTAGGACCCGATCGAGAGTTCCGGTTGTCCAAGAAGGCAGCTACTGGACTTGCCTCGAACTTTTTGCCCCCTTTCGGATTTTTACGGGGTCATTAAGTTTCCGAGACATCATCGAGCGATACTCCCAGATGAATTTCGACCCCTTGTTCCGCCTAATTAGTTTACAGGCAGGTAATAAATCGGATCCACGTATTAATTGGGACTTTGACATTCAGATTCCCCCCTTGATCAGAATTAAACGATCTCGTTTAAAAGGCAATCGCCTTGCCGCGAGAGGGGGAAGCGTTTCAGGGATTAGAAAAAAGTGGTTTTTTAACGACGCGAAGTTGAAAGGGCAATCGTCGATATTGAATTCCACTTTGGACGAAACGACGTCTCGGTTGTTGTATGTTAAACAGCGCGACGGTATTTTTGGCGTAGGACTGACGGGACGACACGGTCGCTCGTGGCCGTTCTTCGAATTAGACGTGAACGTAGGTGGACCAGCAGTTACAAAGGAAATCGTGCGCAACGATTACGTGCCGCGGAATTGATATTTTGCCAGTAAGATTAAAGACTGCGACACCGTGTATAAATAGCTTGGGTGTCCCGTCATCTTCCCGCGGACTCTGCGAGCCTCCAATCCTCCGACTCGAACGTGAAAATTCATTCAACCCGGTGTGAACATTCGCCTTTCCTTCCCGCAGCTTGCTTAGAACGATCCCAGCTTCGGTTTTGTGCAATAGAATCGTCGAAAATAGCGGGGCAATTGTAGGGAAGGGTGTAGACAGCGTTTACATTGGACAATTTGTATGTAGAGTGGTGAAAGATTGCTTAGAGAAAGTGGAGCGACTAATTAGAAGCTTGTTGGATAATCGTTTCAACTTGCTCAAGAGGGATCTGCGAAATTGGTTGATTAGTTCTTTGTAGTGACGCGTTACAATGGTAACATGTGCTACTCGTTTGGCACGATCTCTTCGCTCTTCTTTTACTCGCAATTTGCACTTTTTACCAGAATTAAAATTTGCGTATTCGATCACAAAGCACCACCAAAAATTTAAATTCCAAGTGATTTCTGACTCTCAAATCGCACTGTTTTCGATACGGACTGTCGTCCTCGAGGAACAGAGTGCTAAGCTGAAAGATTCACGTTCCCAAGATTTCGCCTGCAGGGTTTCGCATGGAAAAAGACGTGGAGGTGGAGGATTCTCGAACGGCAAGGTTGAAGGAACGTTGATGTGCTCGGGACTAAAATGCTATCGCAATGTTTCAACATCGAGGAGCTTCGTGCTCGTTATACAAGACGGCCAGTCTAACAACAACCGAGGCGTTATCGCTCACGTGCCCCAGAGATGTGTGTTATGAATGCTCGTCCGCGACGATGCGGATGAGCATTATTATTATTATCATCATCGTGTAAGGCATCATGCAGCAGGTGAGGCGAGGAGGCGTGGCGCCGGATGTGTATATATCATAGAAACGTATGCATTTCCGGTGGACAGATCTAGATCGATCTGTGAGCCGGTTTTCGGTTTCCTTCCTGCGCGCCCGAAATTACACGCGGGCTTTGCGGTTGCATTTAGCAAGGGTTCGGTTTTGACTCTTGCGAAAATATTCGTTATCGTATCGCCAGTGGGTGATCGTTAACACTATTCCTACCACGAACCGGTCAAAAAGACCGTTTTTAAAATGTCAATTAGAATTTCCTACATACAACGTAATTGAATCGCCTTTAAACTTCACGACTTCGCCTCAAATATACGTATAATACATTTTTGAATATTCACTTCTCGTTTTATTGTTTATTTTCGGAGAAAAATTTGTAGTCTGTCTTACCTAACGCGACCGGTCAAATGACGTGAAATGTGTCGGTAGGAATAGTGTTAATTGCGATTAAAGTGTTGGAGCCGAGGATTTTGATTAGGTAGATTTTTAGGTGGATGGACATTGAAGATGAATAGCAGATTAAATGAATGGGAATTTTCAAACGTTTGAACTAAATATAATCTCTGGGATCAGTGATGGTTAAAGGGAGTTGGTTAAATTTCGTTAGAGAAATTTGACACGAGTTCTAATCTCTCGGCGAATCGATAAAGGAATAATCGTGGACGATGAGGAATAATTAATTGGAGAGCGGTGCGTGTTACAGATACCTACGTGTTAAACGGTCTCTCCTGAAGAGACAGTTTAAAGTCAAGGATGCTCGTCTTCGCCAACGGACGATTTTATCATCCCCTGCCTGAGCTGTAAATTAATGACGAAATGCCTGACCTTGCTTCCGACGATCCTGTATGCAGAGCGTTTTATCATTGTCTGCCGATCGATCCCCGGTATCGCGCATAAATTATGCGCGCCATTAATTAATTTACAAGTGCACCCATGGAGCACCGTATCGTACCATAATACACGTTATAACGTAATCAATAATACCGCGATGCAGTGTAACGAATCATAATGTATCTCGCGAAAGGAATGAAAGTTTCTGTGGCCTAAAAGACGGAAGTACATAAATGAAAGTGCACAGCGATTGACTCGAATGCACTGGTATCGTTGTAATACATAATTAAAAACGTTTCTTTGCAATTGATCCGAATTTAACTTTTTCGTACACCGCACCTCTAACCGCGAGTAACTTTAATATTTGCGCTGGGAACGTATATAAAGCATCTGTCTTCAATAAATTCGAACGAAACGACAGAAAGCGAAGAGAAGCACGTCGAAGCCGCAAATGGCCAAACAGAAGCTCGACCTCAGCGTGGCGAGGCATTTCCCTGCCCCTCCCCCGTGGCCGTGCAACCCTCTCGCATTTTGCCATCGATCCATCGCGAGATAACCAGCCGTTTGCCCAGCCACCGAGACGATCGACGTTAATCGAAGCCCGGTAACCGCACGTTTACAGCTAAGCGACATGCAACTAGTGTCCGCAGCCGGTGCTGACGCTGTGGCCGCGACCCCGACACAACCAAAAAGACGAGGAAGAAGCGGAGGAAGGAACGGGCACGAGAAGAAGAAGAGGTTGCGCATTGTGGCTGGAGGGCGGCCTGATTCGATCAGCGGCCATGCAAGGCCATTGCGTCTTCGGGAAACAATGCTTGTACCCTGATACGGTAATACCTACTCCTAGATCGGGCACTACGGCTGGTTTAGCTGTTGCTCCCGAGAATCTGAGTATGTACCTACGTGCATACGTAGTGCGTTGTTACACGTGGGAACGCGGCATTATATAGTGTCTTCCTCCAGAAATCATACTCGACTACTGGTAGCCTGAAGGAAACTTCACATCGCTGTACTCGGCCTACCTAGTGATCCTCTAGAGTCTAGAGAGTGATCGAAACAACGTGTATCGTCGCTGATTGGTTGCCGCCATTTCGGTCAAAAGCGGAAGTAAACAGTTAATGCTGAACCTCGCCTACTCGCCATTGTAATTTAATTTAATTTAATTATAATGGTGCAATAAGGACATTTAATAATAATAATAATAAAAAAGAATGAAAGTGTAAAAAGGAAAGAGACAGAAATACGGATAGAAAGAGATAGATAAACAATCACTTTGGAAAGCAGACGATTTAATGAATGTTTAGGTTATGATATTTCCGGTTTTGCCCGAAATGGCTGCGGTTATACCGATCACTCCCCAGAGGATCACTAGGCCTACCCAGCGTATGTATACGGACCGAGGAACAGGAGGGACCGTCTAAAGGTCCGCGCACACATATCCGTCTTGAGTCAGTTCCGTGTCAGTTCCGTTCCGGCGTGCCAGTGGTAAGAAGAAGAGATCCTCTACGCCCCTCTTCTTCTTACCACTGGCACGCCGGAACGGAACTGACACGGAACTGACTCAAGACGGATATGTGTGCGCGGACCTTAACGCCACCGACAAGGGAGTAAGGGTGGAAAGGAGCGAAGCCGGAGGCTCGCCAAGTTGGACACTGCTGTCTCGTAAATTTCGCTTGCACCCGTGTCGTTGGATGCGGTAAGCCGTGTAATGCTCGACGCTGGCCGCGCAAGGGGGCACAGGCACATATCGTGCGCATAAAAATGAGCGAACTCGGTGCATTAAGCCGAGTAATGGGCGCCTTTGGGAGGAAGCAGCGGCATAGGCGCCGCCAGCCTAGGCGTAATACGCCATGACAAAGTGGCGCGTCTGGGCCGGGGGTGTATCCTTGACCATCGTCCGGCCGCGTTTACAGCGCGGCAGCACGCGTTCCAAGAAAGCGTATCCGCCGCGCGTCTACTCGGCCGCTTCGGCTCGCCGCAATAATTAATTCGATCGATTCGCGCGGCTCCGGCAATTAAGCCGGTGTCAGTGCGCACCGATAAGTAAACACCTATAACGGACCACCGATATATATTATATTACATAAATAATTTATACACGGGTACGCCTATAGACGGGAGGATCGGACCGTGAACCCGCCAATTTGCACGTAATCACGTTCGAAATTCACCGGGCGGATTAGATTATTAATTATGGAACAGGCTGCATTATGTAACATCGCGTGAACCGGTGCATCGTGAAACGGGCGAGCCACTGTCGAATGGTAATGTCGTGACGTTTAACCACCACTGGAACACTGTAACAAGGAATTTCTGATCGGGGCATTTAAGTCTGGCTCTCGCAGTGGCTGGTGTTGCGCGATTCTTGGCTGGTCACGGTGAACAAGCTTCTAAGGAATCGGTATAGTGTGGAAGATGATTTCGATGGTGGGTTATGAGGAAGGACGTAGGTACTTTATCGACGCATCTGACTAATAAACGAATAAACGAAAAAAAAGTTAAAAGTTGGTGAATTGGTAGGACTTGAAAGAAAAAGTTACGATTCTGCCCCAAGATATTTCGTACTATTTATGGAAAAAGAGTTGTTCCATTCAAATTATTTATTAATGTCTTACGTTCATCGACAATGTAATTTTACTAGAAATAAGAAAATCCTAGTTTTTTTTATTTCAGGGAAGAAATAGGGCCACCATTACAAATGCCAATTTTTGTAACTCGGGCGCGCGCGAGTCCTAACGAACGTGTTCATATATCTTCATTTCTACCGAACACTTTGTAACGTAAAAATTAATTTTTATTGTTTGAATGCGAACTAATATGTCCTGAAAGTTTAGAAAAGTTCCGCTTAACAGTTTCGTAGAAAAAAAATTCCAAGTATCACCTTATTCCTCGCGTCCTAAATAAGGCTCTCCCCTTAAACCAAGGATTGGTATAATATAGCTTTGCTTTCGAACTTTTGCTCGTTCACTAACGCGAAACTTCAATTCTTACAATGCTTTCGCTTATTATACACGGCGGGAAGCATTTTGTTAAGTACCTGCAATAACCCGTGTATATACGGTGCGCGACAAAAAAGTGCAGCCTAAGCGCTGCGCGTTTCTTCCTTCTACGGTTGCAAACCCCTTGCCCGCCTGCCCCTTGAACAGCAACGCACGCGACTGCGCCTGCGTCCCTTGGTGCACTGCATGGCAAGTGTTGGCGCCAACCGACGAAGTTCCCCTTCGCTCGAGCTCGCCTCCTCTGCTTTTTTTCACGCGTTTGTTTGCGGAAGAACGCATAGTTCGATGGCGGTTTTATGCACGGACACACTGTGACCATGGAAGCGCCGCTCGATCGTTTTTATCGAGCTGCATTCGTTTCTTCCTCTTCGGATCTTCCGCGAAACGCGCCTCGTGAGAAGGAAGTGGGGTAAAGTGGGCTACATCTATTTGTAGGATCTCTTAGTCCTTCGAGATCCTTTGCCACAAGCCGAGCTGAGATTGGTATTGGCGTCTGCTATCAAAAGCTGGATCCCGCAGTATCTGTTTCACGCTTTACAATATTCCTGGAACTGACGCTGAAAGGTAGAGTTCTCGATGCAGGCCTTTGTCCATCACTCGTAGAAACGGTTTTCTCGAATCCCCGGAGCACCGAGAGACTTTATCGGCGATAAATAACCGCGACACGGAAAGTTGTGGCCTGCCGACGAGGGCAGAAACGGCGCGGTGAAATAGTAATTATAAATTGTTTGCGGGGCTGTAAACGTTGGCGCCGCGGCAACGGCGATGCCGCTTTTGCGTCATTATACGTTACACGGGGGCCATTCGCGCATCTCAACCAGACCGTAATCCGCGAGACACGGCGGATGGAAAGTTACGTTGCAAAGAAACGCCTCGGCCAATCCCGTTGCGCGCCGCTTACATAAATTAGAATATTCACTCCCGCGAGACCGCGAGCCTCTAAGGAATCGCGTTTTCTCGACCGTCAGATATCGAAGGCGTTGTAAAAAAGCGTTTTTCTCTTTTACGCCCGCGAAACACCGAGCCGCTTCATGAATATTTAGCCCCCCCCCCCCCCCCCCCCCCGAGCGTGTGCAACTTTTCCGCGGACGCGCACGAACGATGCGGCGCACGGGTGATGCAACGTTACGAAATTCTGTTAAACACCGCTCCAATTAATGCAACGGCTCGGGTTGTTGTTTCACGGTGCGCCGGTGCAACGCGGTTCGATGAAAATCCTACGGATCGCCGGCATGAATTTCCATCGAGAATTCGAGGATTCTTCACGGAGGTCTGCAGCTTTATACCGGCGCAAATTGCACGTTACCGGGTAGATGGAGGTAGATACGTCCTTCCGTAAATCGGGACCCGCTTCGCGGCTGGATTTAGGAATAATGTAACAAGCAGATTGCGTGGTTGAACAGCAGAGATGGTGGGAATCTGGTTTCAGCGATGAAGATAATGAAAGCGATCGAGGAGCGCAGGGGTGTTAAATGGTGGAGGTTTAACGAAATGAATTATTCGAAAGTAAATCAGCTTACACGGTTATTATTTGTCGGTGGACGTTTCGAGTGTTACCATCAGATTATTTTGCAAAATGGTAACAACGTTCTCTATTTTCTTATCTCAGTGTTTTCTCTACCGGTTCTCTCGCTCGAGAATTTTCGAGCGGCACGATAATATTTGCCGCGAAACCGAGGGGCAGTTTAAAGGCGAGAGCGGCGAATGTTTCTTACTTCTCGTCCCTGGGGCACTTTAAAATGTAGTGCCATTAAGAGACTCCCTTGCTTCTTTTTTTCCCGCGTCTCCGCGATACACACTCCCCTTGGCGACACGGCCAGACGGCGAAGCGCGCGTGCACGAGCGTTCGAGCGGATAGTCGAAAAGTAAAAGGAAAAAAGCAAAGATCCCCGCGCTCGTTATTCAGCGTATCCTGGAGGGCCGTGTAGATGATTTCACGCCATGACACGGCCGCCCGACGAAAGGTGCGTTAAGTGTTGCATTCGATGCAGTTGCCTGCAGTCGCGTTGCGCTTTCGAGCTTACCCTCTTCAGGCGAAGCCGTGCGCGCCTTGGAAGAAAATTCCCTAACCACGGAAAGGGTGATTCTTTTCCACGAAGATAGGAGCGCCAAAGTATACTCGCTTATCGATGGAATCCTCTATTTTCATCTGTATCGAAAGATCACATTGGTCGTGCTTGTAAAAGATAAGACAAGTGTTTGTAAGGTGTCAGTAATTGGTGGAGTAATTCTGGAGCTTTGAACTTCTCCGATAGCAATGTGATCTTCCCCGAAACACCAGGGGTTGGGGACAATTTTTACAAATGAACAGAGTAACTTCTTCCATTGCTGTGACTATCAACTTTCAAGTGTTACTAACACTCGAATATGCTACTATGGTAGTTGCACCATTTGTGGCCACATTAAGATATTGTACCAGTTTTGGCCACTTCTTAAAAAATATAATATTTTTCCGCGTGAACAATAATTATAACCTTATATTTCGGGCGGTATACTAAACAAAATATTTATGATGTGAAATTCTCCACATAATAATGATCTGCAAGCAATTTAAAAATAAGATAATTATGCACATGGCCAAAAACAGTGTAATGGCCACAAACGGTACTTCTACCCTACTTAGCTTCTCACCAACGAAATCGACTACCAAAAGTTACAGAAAGCTTCTAAATGGCGATCCACGATGGAATAGGAGGCCGATTCCGCTCCTAGCCGCCAGAAATACACCGTCAGGACCAAAATTAACTAGCCGACGCGTATCAATAAGGCGCGGAATCGCCGCGGGAGCGTCACGATCGTCACCGCGAGACAGAGAGGAAAGCACTGGAAAAACGAGAACGAGTTATCCACGGGTGGCGGTGGTGGCAGTCGCCGGTGCAGTTGGGGTGCAACGACGACGGCGAAGGGGGAAGTGTGACGGTAGCCAAGTCCTCATTAGCGCATTCCGCTGCGACGCCCGCGACTCAAAGCGTCGTAAAAACGGCTGAGATGTAGCGAGACAGAAGGAGAGAGGAGAGACAGGGCGGGGAGAGAGAGAAGAGAGGGTCGTAGCCGCGGAATCGCGCCGCTCAAACGCTCATCCAACCCCTCCCCGATAGAAAGGAGACGAGGCGGAGGGTGGCGTGCCTGCGACCTTCTTCTTCGCACTCGAAAAGCTCCTCCGTTCCCCAGCCTCGCTGGTCTATTCCGAGATGAAGCTCTCTCTGGGTAGGAGAGAGCTCGCCTGTGATCCGGTTGCAACTCGCAACCGCGCCGATTCTCGAGCAACTCCCGGCGATTATTCCCGTGCGTGGATCGTCGAGGAGCAGAAGGAAGAAGATTTGAATCGAGCTTTGTCGTTGGACAGGCCGAGCGGTGTGGCCCCGATAATAAAGCACAGTCGCCCCACGAGAGAAGTATTTGCTTCGCGGAAGAACACTTTGCCAAGAGGAACGTTGAATCACCCAGCATCCGCCGAGCTGTCTGATCAGACGCGCAGCCCCCAATTAATTCAGCCGCGTAGATCCTCGTGTTTTCAGGGAAATGCTGCGCCAGCCGCGCTGTATCCTTTGGTCCGAGCGGTATGAGGAACCGAAGGGGAGGCGGAGAATTGAGGAATAAGAAAGGAAGAATTAATTAAGCACGGGTTAGACCGCGGATACCGTCTTCCCACGGATAAAAAGTTCCACGGCGTCTAGAGGCTGACTTCCTGGATCGAGGCGGCTCGGATCCGAGCACGGCCGATCTCGTAACTAAGACGCGGACGAGCCGAAGAGAAATCTGGGTGATTTATGTGGAGGGAGAGAAAGGGAGGCGAGAGCGCGCCGGTCGAAGTAGAAAGAGCTCTCTCTCTGGGGGCGACGCGCGAGCAGACGCGCGAGTAGACGTGCTTCGTCACCGTGTTCTTTCGCGGTGGCTTTAAATTCATGTAGCGTGAGAGTGTTTATAAATACGGGAAGCCGGGCGGATTTGTCAAGTCGCGCTCGTTTCACTCCGCGGGATCAGGCTGCAACGGAGACGAGGGACACGTGTTACTACCGGCCAAGGAGAAAGTATTGCGATTCCGCTGCTCTCGATCGTATCGGGACCTCCCTGTACCCCTTTGATCCTGCTTTTTTTCTTCCTCTCGTCCCTTTCGCTCTTTCACCGTCGAATATCAGCTTGATTGTGGGAAAAGACTTACCATGAGATTTCCTCTGCTATTGTACACTGGCCAAAATTAAAACGGGATTTATTCCAAGTAGAATTTCTTACCTCCCAACGGCTTTTTAGGTTAGGTTGTAGAGCAGCAGTTAATGCTGAACCTCGCCTACTCGCCATTGTAATTTAATTTAATTTAATTGTAATGGTGCAATAAAGACATTTAATAATAAGAATAATAATATTGTGAGGAAAGCCTTAGTATTAATCAGTCTTCTGATATTTATGATAATGTTTCGGTTCATCAAGGGGGTGGTCCCAGCAGTCGCAGAACCAATCACCTATCCGAAGCAAGCCCGCGGTGCGTGTTGACGTTTCAGATATTTCGTAAATTAGCCCCGCGATGATTAATAAAATAGACGCTGCATTAGCATTGCAGTTTGACTGGTCCCCTTCCTGTTGAGAAATCGCCTCGTTTTGCTCGGTGACGTTTTATTGCTCGAGGGAGGGGGAGGGGGGGGGGGACGTCGGATCGTTTGTAAGATCGTTGCCACAAGTCCAACGTCTAATCGATGATCTTACTCGCTTTGCATTTTAGTCGTTTTTTTCCCCTCGGTCGCCGTCGTTTAACACGATTTATCGATTTTCGCGAGCGTAGGTATCCGATCGCCAATGGCCAGTCAGTGGTCGATTCGTCGGGCGATTTTACTGCGAAAGTTCGGTGCCGCGACGCGGGAGACCGTCGTTATCGTCGCCGCAGGATCGCTGATGATCTACGAAGATTGATCCACGTCGGGCGGACAGCGACGATGACGTGTGTCCTGTCGCTAAATTGTTACGCCTCTTTCTCTCCCTCTACCTCTGTGCTTTTAATACATCTTGTCCCCCGACTATCTAGGAAGTAAATCAGCAATAAAAATAGCTCACCGCGAAGGCAATAAAAAATAATTAGCCCGGCCAACGATATTCACGGCTTATTGTATTCCACGGCGTTGATATTTTGTACAGCTTTACCGACGACGACCTGGGAAGCAGTAAAACATCTACACTTTTATTGACTTGTTAATTGCAATTACTATTTTATTGTCGGGGAAAGATGTTTTTCACGATTAAAATTATTTGTCTCGCTAGCTATCTTATCTCGTTAATGGTAAACGGTTCGCTAAATGCTGGCCGTGCTTGTACTGTAATCTTGGGGTCGAGAGATATAAAAATGGCGCAGTCAATATATGCAGTTTGTGCAGAGTTCAGATGTTCTTCTTCGTATCTTCTCCCACAATGTCCCTAAATTATAAAACACTTTAAAAATCGTGTCACCGATGTCGCTCGATTCAATTCCCAGAGTCGCCGTTTCACGTGCTCTCTTCACTTGTCAGGACGCGTTCCACCTCCGTTTGCCCGACGTTCAGTCATGTGTGCCCCGAAGATTACCGATTCTCAGCATCACCGATGCGTGACGCGGTGTTACATTCATGACGGAGAGACCCCCGAGTGGCAATCCTTTCGCCCCCGTCGCAATAACCCCCCCGCGAGCGCATCGTTTATTTTAGGGACGAAGTTATAGTGCTGCGCACACAAACGTTTGCGGTCGTGTTTGCCCCGTAGCCTCTGGTAGCCAACGTAAGCCAGTTTGATGCTCGGTTGCTTCGATCCGGGCAGATACCAGCCGCCGAGAGGGGTGACTGAATAATACGCCATGATTATACCGGCCGACCCCGTGAAAACGAGGGAGGCACGGATAATTCCCTGGCCGAGCACGGGGTAGCGGTAATCTTCGCTAAAGGTGCTCGTTAGTTTTGCTTTTGCATCCTTCGGGGCCTGCTGTGTCCTCGCCCTCTTCACGCTGGATGACTCTAAGGGTTGCGCGCGCTCGCCTTTTACCGAGCCTGCAACGGGGCTGCGGTTACAGTCCGACCAGCTGAACATCATGCATAATTAATTAAAAAAGTATTTGATGAATTTTTAACAGACATATGTAGCTTCTCCGCTTCCACGCTCAGGATAACACCTCTTCGATTCCCGGAGTTGCCGTTGCGAAAAAAAAAAATACGCGGCGATATCTGTTACCCACTGCCACCCTGCAGCAGTATGAGTTTCGAGTAGCTGGTCCTAATTGAACGATACAAGTGGAACATCGTGTTACTCCTAAGTGAATATTTAGCGTAACAGTCGCTTTGAAACATTGAGATAATCGTGCATCGTTAATCTAACGAAAGCTTGCCCGGTTACGCAATACCGTAACAATAACACTTACGTAAACGCGTTATTACGTGTTACGTTGGAGGCAAGTATGTACTTACATAGCTCGCGTCATCTCGATATCGTTCCCCGGCGAGGGCCATTATTTCGAACAGGAATGCCATAACGCCGAAGAAAAGTCAGTCCACCGGCCGTCGTAAATTAATTTACGTGGCGTCCAACTACGCCGCGCCGTTGCGAGCGGCGAGATGCGTTGAGCGCATAATAACTCATAAATTCTGCTTCCATGTTTCGCGCGACGACGTCCACAGTCACTTTGTTAGGCGATCATTGTTGCGGTGTCGAAAGGGACGCGGCTTGCTGGCCCATTCGCGACAAAAGCTTCAACGAAATGTTGAGAAATCTACCGTTTTATTCGTTTATTGCACCGTCGAATCGATTCCACTGGGAATCAATGAAGAGACAGGACGACGCAAGACGGCCGGCGGAAAGGATCGTGTTCCAGGCACGTTGTAAATTTTCGTTTTACTGCTCGGTTTTTCGGTTTCACGAAAGGTAGGTATCGTGAGAAAACTGGATATTAAAGCGTGAAAATATTTACGAGCTGCTCCGATAGTCGTAACTCTGCCACCTCGAGCTTTCGGACTCTGGCTCGTCGTATTGTCCGGCGCAAATTCTACATTCCAACTTCTTTTTAAGTTTAATCAAGATGGAAACAGAAGCTTGCTTAGAGGCGCCTCCGAGATTGTAGTAGCGATCTGATTCCTAATTGCAATTATGAAGCCTCGGCTGAACGTATACGCTGCTTCCCTCGGTACAGAAACCGATATTTCTCTCGGTACAGAAACCGATATTTCTCTCGCTACAGAAAATACGGGTTACAACACCCGGCGGCACGATCAAACCGACAAATAAAGCAGATCGAACAGTATAAGAGCAAAAAAGAAACGGTTGGGGGAGGGGAGGGGGAGAGAACAGCAAATCAGGAAAGAAAAGATCCCGATCTTGGTGCTGCAGCGCGAATACTAATTACCGCATTAGCGCCGCGGCCATTCCCAATTTGTCTACCCGCGAGACGGACATTTTCCCTCGCCGCGGCGTTCCACTCCGTTTAAATAGTTATAAATAAGCCCCCGGGAGGAGGGGCAGCTTTTACCTGCGAGCCTAACCGTAAACCCGCCCGCTGATATACGATTTCGCGCGATATTAATTGCGCTGCTAACAGCATCCGCCTTTTTACCCCGGACAACAACAGCCTGGCGCAGCCGGAGCGAGAGAGAACTAGAGAGAGAGAGAGAGAGAGAGAGAGAGAGAGAGAGAGAGAGAGAGAGAGAGAGTGAGAAAGAGGGAGAGAGAGGAGGGAGCGTGGAAGAGTGAGAGAAGGGAGAGGCAGGAGGCATGCCCGTTGCCCGTGTAAAAGCGGAGAATTATTGCCACAGGAAATTCAATCAGACCTGCCCCACGGCTCTTGATATTCGCCTTGATTTTCCAGCTTGTAAGCAAGGGGTTCTCGCTCCCCCCTGCCTCCCCCACTCACTATTTCCCCTGCCCGAAAGGGTCCCGATATCTTCGTTAAGGCCACTTGCATCGCGTGGCCCTCGGTTACAATGGCCCTCGCTAGCCCTCCCTAGACCTCGCTGGCCCTCGCTGGCCCTCGCTGTGTGCCCAACACGCGTAATTACGCGCGAAACTGATAAGATCGATGATCCCGTGCCTATCATCCCGATCACCCTTCGATTCCGTGCCGTATCGATTCATCGGCGGTGCGACGTCGGTGCAGCACGAGCGCCACGCCACTCGGTACGCCACGGAACAGTCGCTGCGCGTCGAGATTCCGCTCGACAGGGGTGGGAATGCTCGCCCCTGTGAAAAGGATTGGCCGGTTCGTTAGCGGGCCGGGATATTTCGGCGCGACGAGGCCAATCGGGCCCGAGGATCTGCCGTGGAAAAGCCTCGATCGCGATTGCCAGCTACCTCCAGCAACCTCTTCAATGATCTTGCTTCGAGTTCGGAGCTTGTGGGAATCTTTGGTGGATAGATAGAACCCGATATCGTGAGCCTTTTTTGCGTGACGTTAAGTGGATTCTGGGGGTGGGTTTAGCGGTGGGCATTGGTCTGCTTTGGAGCAGGTTTTCATGTCACTAGGTGGTATAGTGTTCGATGAGGTGGGAAGTATCGAAGAGTTTGTAGTGTCTTAATTCAACAATGAAGAACACATTAAGTGATTCAATTTTCGTGGGATCTGTGACAGTAATTAAAAGCTGTGGGGGTTGATGGACCGTGGTTGGGTCAGTTTCATCCCCTGCCACTTCAGACTTTGCGTTCACACAACATCTAACACCCTCGAAGGTATCCTTTTACACCCTTTGTAAACATCCTACCTCTCCAGAAAGTAAGAGTGGACACCGTCGATAACACCACGCTGTAATCTATTTTCGTTGCGCTAAATCCTAGGCTCCTGGAAAGGAAAGATCACCAGCTGTAAAAGATTCTACACAGCAAATGTAGATATCCTCGCAGACATCGTAAAAGTAGCCAAAGTTCTTCAGCTCGGCAACCTCCGCCCATGATCAGATTAATTCTCCCACTTCACACTGCAAACTCTAAACTCCAAGTCTCCGCAACATTCAACTCTCTGAAAAGTTTTAGCTCGCCAGGAGAAACGGGCGAGCTATCGCCCGAAAGTGTAATGAGTTGGAAGCAATTAAACTTTCAACTTTGTAACAATATTTTTCACGGCGAGAGCTTCAACCGTCCTATCGCGCGTCTACTTCTACAAATGACCCCTCTTTAAATCCTTCAAATTTTCTCAAACTACAAAATTACAGTCGATCTACCTTCGAGCATCCAATTGCTCGAGATCTTCGAAATCATCAGGTAGAAATTGGATCTGGTGCCTCGAAAGAGACAAGAGAAAAGCTGACGCGCGACTCCCGCGGCGTGGCCAGCTTTCCCACAGTTAATAAAGCTATTAACTTTATCTCGCCGGCCGAAACTCATCCCTGGATAGGTACCCGGGTCGCGCCAGTGAATATAATTCAAGTTGTCGTCTTATCCGACGGACATCTACGGGCCCAGTGCGAACTATGGGCTTTTAGGTCGACAGGGACTTTGGCCCCGTTGGTCGCGTGGCGTTTTACCTATGGCCACGCACACAACGCCGCGCTATATTGTCCGAGCCAGGACTGCCGTTTCCTCGTCCCTCGAAGGACTCCACGGTTAAATGCTATCTGATGAGCCGTCCACCCCAATAAGCCTTCGCCTTTGTGGCTCGCAGAACGCGCTCGGCGACTCTGCCTCCAGGTAGACGGAGCCGCTCCGTAGACGTGAAAAATCTCGTAGGAGAAACTCGTGTCACGGAATAGGTTACCGTGCGGATGACCCGGGGACTTGTTTCTCCCGCCGTGCCTTATCCAGTTCACTGGGAGCCTCGAAACGCGTTTCACGGGTTAAAACGGCGCTGTACTGGTCTGGCCGGTGCTGTTACAGTTCTGTCATTCCGTGTTGCTTTCGTTCCTGGCGAGGCTCGATAGTGTCTTAATGAAGACGGCGTTTGAGGCCATCGAGGAAAGACGTAGCGAGACGCGCTGTGTCTTATAGTAGCGAGACGAGATAGTATTCAAAATCCTGGAGCATGTAAAATTTTTCTAGTTTCTTCATCCCTTGATGAATCAAGCAATAAACGCCCGTTCGAAGTTCTTTGACGACCCTGAAATGTTGTGGCTCTCGTTAGCACAGCGTTCACAGTTTGCTTCCAATTTGTAAGCTAGCCCCTAATTGGAGAAGTATCGATGTAAAATCTCTCAGGCCATCGGTCGTCGAAAGCTCTCCGGCCGGTTGGCTGGATGATGGGGCTCGGAAGGTTTCTCTAACAACCCAATAAACCTTACACCACCGGTCCGTACAAAACTGGAGTTTGGACGATCGACGGGACAATGGGCAGTCGGTCCTCGCCACCTGGTAGCGCGATTATTAGGCGATAATCGCTTTTACCGGGGCCTGATAAGCACCGGCGGCTCGTCTTGAACGGACTTTCCGCGAAAGGGCTGTAAATGGGTAGCGCGTGCTGCGTTATACGCCGCTGCTCGATGAAGATTATCCACGTGCACAATGGGCGACCGGGGAGAAAGGGGCGAGCTCTCGTGGCTGCACGCGGTGCCCCGGGTTATAATGACATTTAAGAAGGACACATTTTCACGGCTGAACCTGCAAATGACCGGATTACCAGATCCAGGACGAGTGGCTGGCTTCCTACTTCGCTGCCATTTTCGCCGGAATGCGAGAACCGTCAAAGGCGGCCGCCGTGTCCTCTCGACGCCTTTTCAGTCGCTAACGGGGCGATTTCGGTCGATTCAAAGCTCTCAAAAGCAGATCACAGCCACTGCCGGTTGGTACGTTGAATTCGAAAGGCCGATAATTGTGTGGGCCGGGTAGCTGGAGTCGTAGGATCATAATGTTTGACGTTCATCGGCGCCGGTTCAAAAGGAACCGCGGATCTTTTACCTTGCCCTGGTCGTGGCAAAGTGTACAGGCAGCTAATAGCGTATACACGAGCGATATCTTTGAGCGTGTCTCGCGAAATGTATACGTTCCAACATTGGTAGTTTGATAAATGTACAAGACACCGCATTACCCTATCGTTACCATCGAGCACCGCGGTCTGAATGCCTACCTGCTCCTCGCTGTTGTCCAAAATATTACTCGCAACAAGCCGAGCATTATCGCTGGAGCGTTAAAGCAGTATCACATTGTTGCCGCCTGCTTAATGTATTCAGCGATCACAACACGATATACAAGCCAAAACGCTGGTCGGGGGCCCAGGAAGGGCTGTCAGGAAGCTTTACGATTTTTGACAGCCCGCCTGTTCCCCTTTCTCTACCATCGCCTCTGTCTTTCACGGACCGAAGGAAACAAGCCGGGTATACACATCTTTACGCTTTCCTGCCGTCGCGAGCGCTGCTCTTTCCGACGTATCCGGTGCACAAGCTACATCCCCCACCTCCGTCGCTGCCGAATAATTATCAGCCGCTGACTAAGCGCGTCCAGATAAAGATTTCGTCTGTCCAGCAACGGAGAATGACGGGCTTACGTGGCCGGCGGGAGGAGGGACGGGGACAGAATTGGTCGCGTTCACTTCTATCCTCGTGGCGTGGCGGAGCAGCGGCGAAAAATTTCTTCTTTTACGAATTAATGGAATAGTTTGTTTGGCTTTAACCAGACGATCTTATCGGGACCGGCAGACCATTTTTTTTCTGCTTGAGATCACACGTGAAGCGCGGCTGCGTTGGTCGGCGAGCAAGGCAGGCTGGCTAGCAGGCACGCAGCGTGGTTGCTCGCTCTTGAGCCGTTCGCTGGCTCGCGCGCCGACCGACTCGCGCATGCGCGCTAGATCCCCGATTTCCATGCGCAGAAGAGACCAGGACGCGCGGGGACGACCGGTCTGCCGGCCGATCGAGACCGGGAGGAAGTGGAGAACCGTTAAAATGTAAACGGAAGGAGCGAGAACCGGCGAGATAGCTTGCCCGGCACGAAATAATTAAGCGGACGGCTTGACATTATTAAGTAATAAATTCCGTGCAAGGTTTCCCTCGATGCGTGCACGGAATTACGCTCCCAATGACTCCCTTCAGGTAATCGTGCTAGCCGAGAGTTTCGGCAGGATAAAGGGCTGGCGAGCGACCTAATCGTGGAACAAGATGATTGGTAACGAATGAGGGTTGCATCCCTCGTTGGAATTTACTGTACAGTTTCTGTCATCATCAAGGAATCATCTGTAGATAAACTGTCGCGTAAGGTCACGTATCGAATATAATTCAGGCTACCAGCGCAATAGTGGCGTAACTCACAATTTTGTGTGAATTGACGTTTCAGCCTAAATCACTTCTCGTACAGCAAAATTTTAATTCTACAGTGTCTTGAGGAACCCTACAAAAACATACACAAAATGGCAATACAAAAACGTGTTTTTGCACTGAACATTTTGTTGATTTACTTCGCAAAATACTGACCTGTGCAAAATTGGTTATTATTTTATGTACTAATAATATACACCTTAGCAATTATATTTTGTAAAACATCGTACCTATAGTATGTAACTAAAAGTGGAAATTTTAAGCAGCAACTTTAAAACGTCAATAATTTCATTAGCCGTCATCTCGAAACAAAAGTTTTGGGGTTACGCCACTATGGCGTTGATAGCCTCAATTGACGATCGATTTTTGCAACCCTCCGGATCCCCTCATTTTCCCATGTGTCGTTTATTCTTTCACTTAGCAACAACGGTTGGAGGAGATGGTGTAAAAGAATATCGATCGAACGAGGCGTGAATCGTCCTCCGCGAGATCCCCATTGTTCCTGCTCGCTGACGTGACCCTGATGAATCCATAACGCGCAAAAGCTTCGCGACTTAGAAGCACACGCGCGAACTCATAAAGGCCACGATAGTCTGAACTTGATGATGATGATCGATTCACGAGGCAGATACCGGCGCATACATAATCGTCCGGCATTATTTCGTGGTTCTCAGGATAGAGGCGCACGGGAGTTCCTCGTTCCCAGCTCTCGATGTGCCAACTGCATTAATTAAAAAATCTGGGATCTCGTTAAGTTCCCGTGGCACCGATCCGGTAAACCATGTCGAACCGCTGTTTCCTCGATTCCAGCCGGTTTTATAATAATAATTCGAAGGTGCTCATCGGTCTCGCGCGCTGCCTCGATGCTGTTCATTTCGCTGTCGGTTGCTCGGCATTCTCTGTTTCCTGTTTCTGCTACTCCGTTGCCATTATTCCGAGCCTGCATTTTTCATGAAATCATGGGGTACTCGATGGGAATCCGTTTCTCTTCAATCCTTAATCTACCGCGATGGTTACCTCGGCGATCCCATTAGCCATGGAGCCTTCGGAACACCGTCGCCTTCATCTAGACCACTATTAGCACCGAGCGTTTCTCATGGACGCGTAGACATTGAAAGCTGGGACTCGTTTCTCTTTGATCTTTGGTAAATTTCTTTCGCGCTGATTAATATGTCGCCTTTCCAACCATAGGCAGCCATTATTCATTGGAGAGCGTTGCTTCTGCGTAGAATTTCTCATGAAACTGATAGATGGTGTGGATTAAACGCGTTCTCCTTTTTAATTTTCAATATTTTAATCACGTTCACTTGACTCTGTAACCAGTCCGTTTAATCGGCTCTCGAAATGTTTCTGTATCGCTCCGCGGCGTATCTTTATACGAATCGACTGGACGATGAATTTCGATATTAAGCTGAAGTCGATAGAGATGGCGTTCGATACAGTTTTTGGGATGTACGTTGCAGTTAATAATTATTCATCTATGGTACAGGTTCCGGTCACTGAGTGGAGATGTTTATCCTATATGACTGGCAACCACCTGCCAAAACCGATATGCAATTAATGCTAAATGTTCAGGCAGCATGCGATCTTTACATACTGCCCATCCCTCTGAGAGAACGGGCGCCGCGTCACCTTCTCCCTTGTGCAACGTGTTTCTGTATCCTGTTTTTTGCAAGCGTTTTGTTACGGTATTAAGACTGCGCGAGCATGCGCGAAGCGAGGAGACCTGCATTTCGATCGCATCCCGGGCCAACACATTCGGTCTGCATTGT
Organism: Andrena bicolor; assembly: GCA_960531205.1. Classification (NCBI taxonomy): domain Eukaryota; kingdom Metazoa; phylum Arthropoda; class Insecta; order Hymenoptera; family Andrenidae; genus Andrena; species Andrena bicolor. Next base: position 46,869,461 of record OY482664.1, on the reverse strand, counting down.
TCTCGAAATAGTTGAATGTTAAGGGCACACCGGCGAGACCCGATCGATCTCCTCTTTCCACCCAAACGCGACCCAAGCACCGTCAAACGTACGATCTCCAATATTTCCATCAAGGTTTATCTGGATATTCAATTCACGTCCCGGGTTCTCACCAGCCGAGGCAACGAGTAAGAGGCTCGTTACCACGAATTATCCCCATCGAAGTGGTCGCGACACCAAACGTTTGCCAGAACAAACCGCGCGACACCCGTTATTACATTTTGCTCGGTCACGCGATCAGACTGTCAGTCTACGTTTACAACATAATAAAAAGGTGAATAAAAGGGACGGCTTTCTTACGGCAGATCTAGATAGCTCGCGGCACGTTGCACAACGGAGATACGCGCTGAGAGTAATAAAAAAAGAAGGCATTACCAGGGCAGTGCGGAAGGAGCAAATCGAATCGACGCGCCGAAGCACCGTATTTTGCATATTTCTCTGACGTATGGGACGCTCCGATCAAATGAAGCGTACCCATTAAAGTGAAATTGCCCATACAAAGTGGCCCATAAAGCCGGGGCCCTCCTATTAAGGAGACTCTCGTCGATGGCTCGTTGACCGGGGCTGCGCCGATGCTGCTTAGCGTAGCGCATCGCGAAGCACCTGCCGCGCCGTGACGCGCCACGCCTGCCTCGTGCGCGATACCTACACAAGTACTGCTTGCCCCGTGCAATTTCCTAAAGTCACGGGGATTCGACCGAGCAGCTGTAACTCCGTGACGTCGATGTCCCTTCGAACAGGTTGCTATCAATTTAGGAACGCGTCGGGCACCGGTAGAAGGCCAGAAGTCTACGTTCCGGGACAGTCGATGACTCCAAGAAGTAGCGGCAGGTTATCTATCGGCAAGGAAGGATCGTTCTCATCTTTCATCGCGTCTCTAGAAAATTCTATCACACCCTGGATAGGATATAAACAGGATTGTCCATTACGAACTATTCCGAGCCGCTGCTATTGCAAGCTCTATCTACATCTCCTCCTAAACATCGACGATTAAACCCATGCACCTAGAGCCGCGCGGTCTCAGCCACTTACCCCGTTTCCACTCTCCCAATAACGATCCCCACGGAGCGAACACTCGTTCCATTACCCGCGAATTATCATCGGCGGCTAATTTCTGGCAGGAAATAGCGATGCTCGCGATTCCTCGTTGGCGAAGCGTGCTCGTCGAGGAACGATCCGACCGCTGCCCCCCTCGCCTATCGACCGCCGGTGCGAAGAACAAGAAAAACGAAGGATTAAAGCGAAAAGAGAGCGTCAATGACGGAAATCAACGGGAGCGTTGCGAGTGCTGGCGCGCCGGGGATCGCGCGATCCTTCGAACGGGTATCGGGGCTGAAAACGTTGGTAAGCCGCGCGTCGCCGTGAAATTTATGTGCCTAAAGTCGGTAGCGTGCGGCCGGGGCATAATTTTCGAGAGATTACCGCCAAACGTGCATCAACCTTTTGCTGGAGCGTGTAATTAAACTGTCTGTAGAGCGCGCGGCGTTGCTTCATGGTAAACAGACAACTATAACGTTTCCTCGCGTCGCCGCCGTGCTGTTTTTCTCGCCCAAACGCGATGCCACTGCCACGCTTTACGTATCTCACTCATTCCAGCCCCGTTTCTGCCGCGCTGGTTTTTACCGGCCCGGCTATGGCCGTTCGAGATCAGAGGGCTTCCATCGTTCCCGGCGAAATAAGACGTGCATTTACAGGCATAACGAGACGTGATTTACGATAGAGCATCGCCGCGTGCACGCTTTTGTACGCGTTCTGCCTAGCGTTGCGTTATCTGCAGGCGAACAGGAAACGGGGTTGACGGCGAGGGAGGGATATAAAAAGATCGCGGGATCGCCCACGGAGCGGGGATAAGAGTGGAAACACCTTTGGATTTTCTATTACTATGTAAGCTAATTGCTAACGAATTCCCGTTCCGCAATTCGATCACAGTTTATTGTGTTTCGCTCGCTAAGCTTTTACCAGCATTCTGGTATCCGTGTCATATTCAGGTGGTCTCGACCTGTTCTCCGTTGCAAGTGGTTACTGCAAAAGGGGACTGTATCCGGAGAAGGAATACGACGGCGGAATGAAAATTTGCGGCTCAAGTTTCCAGCTTGTCAACTTTCATTCCCTCGCGAGACAAATTAATTCCCCCGGTGATTGAGGCTCGGGCACCCACTTTGTAGAGTCCACTGTTTTCTATCCCCGGCAATTACGTTACGCCGCGTCGAGGAAAAAAGGAGAGAACGAGACGGGAGAAGGAAGAGATCGAGACCCGTTGGCGAACATCATCTGGACTCGTTTTCCGCGCAATTACGACTCCTTTTCCGGCGAGTTAAACGGCGGTAGCAAGGCCAAGGGCCGGCCTAATCACGTCTTAATTAATACACTTGGGCTCGAGCGATACTCGGAAAACGGGCTGATCGTATGGCCGACCGGACCGGACCGTCTTGCCCGTGTCCGCTCCTCGCTGTAATTAATCTGATAAGCGTGCACGCGTAAGCGCGACTTTTACACGTTACTTTCTCCGGCGGCGCAAACATTTACAGAGGTCAGAGGCGTGTGATCTATGCAAGATGCGAAACGGATATGCCGTATTGTCGAATACAGTTGTGCGGTGGCCTCCGACGCCCGGCTACCACGGGACCAGCACGGCCGTCTTTTCCACGGATCGGTTCGTGTTACTTTGCTTTATCGCTCGCCTTTTTCGCCCGCAGATCGACGGATATGGAGAACCGTTTGTACGCATCGCGGCATTAATGGACCGTTTTATCGTTACACTGCGATCCGTAATGCTGGATGGATCGGAGGAAAGGGAAGGAAGTGTTTCGACGCGTGAGATTAAAGTGGCTGGTGTAGTGTGGTCGTGTTGCAGCCGAGGCTCGGTAATCGTGGCAGAAGAGTTTGGTTAGTCATGGTCGTTTCCTGCGCCCTGCCACTTCAAGTAAGACTCGATTACCCAAGTGTCTACCTATATACCCACTTTCGCCACTCACTTATCGAAAAATCAAATTCCTCGGCCAAGCTAGCCCCGATAAATCGAATTTATCTACGATCAATCGTTATCACCTTATCGAACGCAAACTACCTTCGGCAAAATCACCCAAGGATAATCGTCCCATGTCGAAACACCGTCTCTCTGAGAAAAGGGAAGAACGGGAAGGACCCACGCGTTATGCAGTCGAGACAGCGACAAAAATCGTCCGTCTGGTTCTCCATCCTTCGTCTCTCTCCCTCTGTTTCTCTTTTATTTATTCTTTTTCACCGTGGACCAAGAGATCGCGCACGTGGGAATGCCGGGGCATAATGTAACAGTTTTATTCACGGCGTCCAATGTAAATATGCGAGATTATGAGCGGCGAAGCGAGTGCAAGACGGTGCCGCGGGGCCTAGGCCCGCCAGCCTGTATATCTGCGATGCGTTCCGCGCCTAATTCTCGACGATCTGTTGGGTCTGCCCTGATGATTCCATTAGCGGATGCCCGCGCGATCGTTTATCCCGCTCGCTCGTTCGCGTGCGCCCGCGATCCGCGATTTTCTGATAATAAATGGCTCGCGGAGCTTTAATGGACCCCGCCGCGGCGAAACGGGTGCAGCACGTTAACGACGCGGGGATACAGGTTGGACGATTGCGCGCTGGCATGCGGCCGCTGAAAGGGAAATTTCGATGGGTACTCGCGGTTTCTCGGTTAATTGGTAGCCGGACGATGAAAACGGAAGTACGCTGTCGTGTGGGAAAGACGACGGGCAAAGGGAAACTCGAGCGATCGATCGATCGGCTCTTTTTCAGTGGCGTCGCCCTTTCAAACTACTTCCAGTTTAATCTCTGCAGAGTAATCAGCAGCTCCCGGCACTCTGGTATGTTGTCCCATTGGGACCGCGCAGTCCATTACGAAACGCATGCAAGAGGATGTGACTTTGACGTTGAAAACTTTGATGCGACGAAAATGGAAGGAAAGTGAGGCTACTTCGCCAAGCTGTGGTATAATAAAGTGTATTAATGTCAGAGTTCACTGAGAATCTAATAGCATTCTGCGTAACGCTTCTTGTGTCAGGATTAATTGTACATCCTACCAGGATACACTTGCAGATTGAACTCCCGATGAACTCGGGCACTCGTAGGAGGGACAAATTCCAGGACTCTCTGCTCCCGCTGCGCATTCTCATGCACACGTCAGACTGTTTTTTATTAATATCGCTAAGTATGAGGACTCGAAATGATATTCTGCTTATCGATAGCGTTATCAGGACGAACGCCTCCGGTTCTCACCCCGAGGAGCTACGGTCCGCGCGGTTTCTTGAGCTCGCCATGGGCGAACGGAGGGACTGGTGCGTGCTCCGGGGCAATTCACCGGGTAGATTCGCGATTCGCTCGCGGGATTTAATGTGGAAGGAAGCGGGCATAGTTGTACTGTTCGCTGTGATACACCAACGCACCTCCGGCGTGGCTTCCCTCGATAGAATAATACACGGTACGCGTACACGTAACCCCCTTGTGCACGTCGAGCTTTCTGGGAGCAACGGAGGCGTACGTGTTCGAGTGTGTTCTGGTTTGTGCTCGCCAGCCCCGGCTGTATCGGCTGATCTTCTATGTGTGTAATAATAATTCAAAGCGATATGCACGGTGCGCGTGGGAAAATGTTACGCGTCTCGTCGAATAGGCGGATCGCTTTTCGCTGGTCGCGCAAAGCTTTTCCCTCGCTGCAACAGCTCGGGGAATTTCCTTTGAAACAACGACCCTCTTGCTGGTTGGATATTTGGTTTCGAGTAATCAGAAAGTGGGGGCAGGGAATCAAAGAAATTGGGAAAGGAGAGTAAAAATAAAAAATACTTTATGAATGACTTTTAACTCGTTTCGTGGATCAGTTGAGGTACAGTCCTTGATCTTCGATTGCAATTATTGCCGAGGGCTCGATATAATCGTGACTTAGTGCCTCTGACAGCGACATATTAAAAATCCAAGCAGAATTTACATTGTCTTGTAGACAGTTTTTGCCCAAGTTTCTTGATGCGCAGACACACGCAAGGAAGGCAGAAGGGACACGGTTCGTACCACGGTTTAATGGGAAGCCACGAACTAGATCTAGCGACCGCGACTCCTCCACCCGCGCGCGTATTTATTGCCCTCTGCGGACATGAGGGATGGCTCGCGCATAAAATTAGCGATACTCGTAATTGTTATTGCTTATGTGCCGGACGTCGCCGCGATAGCGGCTAATGTACGTTTATTCGTCGGGGAAACGAGCGCGTTTCATGCGCGCTTGCCTCCCCGTCCGCGCAATTAGCGACCCTTGACACGGTCGCCGAGTTCCATCGCCATTTTTGGGGGGTCCCGCGTCATCATATTTCCATGCATCGCGCCGATAACGTGAGAAAAGAAGCCGCGGCGGAAGATTCCTGAAATTCGACGCCGCCATGAATATTCATTGCCGCGAACCAGCGAATACACGTTGCAAATGTAAAAATTAGAAAACGCTGTTCGAAGGTTTTTGCCCGCCTCTGGATTTGGACACGACGAGTCGTTAACGAGGTTGTATAAATTGCCGAGTAAATTCTCTTGGAATCTTGTTTTTTTTTTTTAATTTCTTCATTTAATGTATTCGTGCAGAGTGTTCTGGGAACGGTATCTGTTTTAACCGTCATATATTTCGCCTACTTTGGGCACTGCAAAAACCTTTGATCCTCCTTTTAATTCTAAAGCCAAATAACAGTACCTCGAGCGAACGAGTCAGAACAATAACTAACAAGTAATAAGTGATCCCATCGATTGCAAGCTTGCCTCGCCTCTTGTCACTTCTGTCTCTTCCTTTCCCCAAAGGAGCCCCGTAAATTCGAAACGACAACTCGTAGTTGCACGCGTCCGATGCGTCGAATCTTTCCCCAGCAATGACTGCGTTCGACGAGTGCCGTTCGCGTTTAATTACGAGCAACGGGAAACAGCTCGCGCGTGAAATTTAACGATACCGGCAATTACAACAACCAATGCCAGGGATACGCACGGAATTAAAGTAATCGGTAGCCGACAAAGGTTTGCAAATGCAGTTCCACGGAACTTTTCTGCTCGAATTCCCGCCTCGTTGCATGCTCTGATCGTCTTTTGGCGTCGATGAACACCGGGACTGGAGGTTGCCGAGGAAAAACGCCGTGTACGTTAGAAACGGTGATTCGTCGTATTCCATGGAACCATAGATCCTCTTGTGATTTGAGGAACAGGCGGGGGGAAAGGGAAATCTGTGGTGTCCGATTATTCGACTGGACTGTCGATCTCCGATCGCCCAGCAACGTCGCTCTCCACGATCTTAATCGCTTCCGACGTACGTTCCATCATTTATCTCGACGGTCGCTCCATTTGCGAAACGAAAGTTAACCGCTGCTCCCGGCGAAAAAATTAACCGTGCTCTGCCACGGGCAAGTTAGCACGAACAGATACACGATATAACTCACTGCAGAATGCAATTATCTTGCATAAGCAGGCAAATCGTGTTATTTCATCGTAGCGCTACCGTTCTCTCCTCCGCCACTGGAAATTCACCGATCTTTCCGATAATTCGTACACTTTTCCTTCGACTTTTCCGTTCTTGGCTTTGGTATTGCTGAGCGTGACTGGTTCTAGGATTCTCCGTGCGCCAGTGACAGCGTTCCTTCTCTTCAAGAAATTCTATTCTGTGACGTTTTCGTCTGACCGGGTGTTTTCCACGTAGAAGTCACGAACTCTGTATAATCGAGCATATCATGCATAGGACATGCCGATCCCATAAACAGGATATTCAACCTGGCGAACAAACATAGCTTTGAGTTGCATTTCTTTAATAATGCACTAGCGCCCTTTCTAACAGCGGTGCGCAAAATTACTCCTGTTCAATAGCAATTTGCGGTTGCATTGTAACCCTCGTAAATTTGTATTAGTGTATTACCTCACACAATCATTTCTCACTGACTGTACAGTTGTTTACTAAGGGCTAGTCCCGTTTAAATAAATAAATAAATAAATATCCACCTCGATACTACACTACCAGCTGTGGCCAGACGCTCATTCAAGAACACCCCTGAGGACGCCAAATCCCCCGTCGTTGCTGTTGCTGTGAAAGGTCGCCACCCTCGTCCCCCACCGAAAAAGCAAGAGAATAATAGAGGCGCGGGCCGCGATCGCGATCCTCGCAACAAGGAATCCCATCGTGGCAACACGGAGGAACAAAGGTGGAAGACGGTAATTTTAGTCCGTGAAGGTGAACGGGAAGGCAACGGCGCGGCGATTACCACGGGGATACCGTGTTCCTGTCATCGACGGATCGAGATCTGCTATCTGATGCTGATTACGCTCGCGCACCTGTGTGCACACCCAGGCACACACGATGTATAATAAAAAGGAGTCAGCGCGCGTCTTAGCTCGACTGTAACAAATGTACCTTCTCCAGCGTGTACATACGGGTTTACCACGCGTTCGGCTGGCTATTACGCATAAATACCGCGTACCGAGTTCCGGCCAGGGGAAGCAGGCGAGAAGGAATCAACCACGCGATCCTGGCGTCTCTGATTGGTAATTAAACGCATGACATCCGTCTGCCGGTATCATCGACTCCCTCGAGCTATCTCGCTCCTTAACCCTGCCATCGATGTCGCAAGCTTCTTTGTCCTGGCTGCTCGACTCCAACGTGTCCGATAGAAGGAGCCTGGCTCATTTGCTGTACGATGAATTAAACATCGAAGAAATTGAGTGGGAAGAGAAAATTCTAGCCTCCATCCAGTCGAGGCTGCTATGAATGAGTTGGGTTAATGAGAGCACCGGTGGGTGCTGGGAAGATCGAAGAGAGACTTGTTTTAGAAGTTTGAAAAGTCGGGAATGAAACTTGGGTGAGAGTTTCGATGTCGAAGAGTGGGAAGATTAATCAATTCTACGAAACGATGAGGGATGGTAAGATGAGAATTAATATTCCGTAGGAAAATCGCACAGGTGCCTCGCAACATTCTTGCATCGAATTTATCCTTCGATCGAGAGAAAATGGCCGCGTCCAGGCCCTGGTGAAATTAGATCGCGATTATTTAAGAGCTTTCCCAGCCACTTCCGGCGGGGCATGGTCGCCCGGAAGATTTACGGTCGCACATTGTTTCGTAATCGTAATCAGCCCCGGTTCTCGTCAGGTCAGTGAACACTCACACGAACGCTATCTCCTGGATAGTCCGTAGAAGAAGAGCTTGGTCGTCGGACAACGGAATCAAGGAGCCGGTACACCCTGGCTGGCTGGATAGCTAGCGGTTCGTTCAGATCTAGATCGCAGATTTAACTGCAAATATTAATTAGGCTAGGCTGCGCTCGTGAATCCTAACGGATTGCGTCACTCTTGCGCCAGGTGAATCCTCCGCCGAGGATCCGGCCTTCACGAAATCCACGAGCAAAGCCAAGGAGGTAGTGTTTCTTCGGGAACGGGAATTCGAGACGCTGACTTTTCATAGATTTTATACGGCATCCGTCAGCTCTTTATTCAGAAAATTGTGTACACATTGCAAACTAATATTTCATCTCAAAAGATCTCAAGCTTCTTCCCATATTCCAAAATCTCGATTACAATATTCATATTCCTTTCTTTCTAAAACAGGAATCTTCGTTTCAACTTGATGAATGATCCTTTCCGACAATGTAACTTCACCCTGCGCCTCGATTACCTTCAAGTGTCCAAGGTGCAGGTATATCTTTCATATCGGTCAAGTATACTGATTCCCTCGGTCGTCCACATTTGTTCCACTAAGCAGGGACAGATTTCCCGATTGTCGGCGCGACAGAAAGCGGCGCAACGATTACGCGGAACATCAACCCTTATCAGAGGGCCTCGTTACTCGAGGCGCGGCGGCGTTCAAGGACGCCGTCCTCGAGACGATGCTCGTGGCCGGGGCATCCAGGTCGATTTGTTGAAAATAGTTGTGTGCACGATACGCTCCGCGTTATATATCGTGGTATGTCGCATAGCCGGGATTGGAGGTTGCCGGTTACAAGCGGCATCGCACCGTACCCGCTGCGCTAGCAGCACGTCAGCGCGGCCGCCACGAAATACGGCGGACTCATGCAGCGCTTCTCAAACCAGGACGAGCGGAAACGATGTTGGCGAAAAGTCCTCGCAGGTCCTGAAGTTTCGTTAAACGCAAACGCAGAGTGCGCTTGGCCAAATCTGGGACTCTAAATCTGCAGTTTAAATTAACGTTAGTGTGGAGGGTTGGGATTGAGGGTTTCCTAATTGTCCTAAATACGTGAACCAGGGTCCTTTACAGTGGCTCCTGTCTCTGAAACGAATTTCGTCTCCGGTTTTCTGTGTTTGTCCGGTTGCGCGGTGGATTTATCTTGTTACTAAATTGTAGTAACATGGCATCAGTATATTTAGGTAACGATCAAGGACTCGAAAAGACCTACACCCTCCACCTAACTGTCTCCAAAGAAGCATGAACTGAAAAGCCAATATCAATTACCGATAGCCAATTGTTAGGAGAGCTGGCGTAAGTGAAAACACTCGATACAGAAGTTTATATGCCAAACAAAGCTCGCCCCGTCCCCGTCGAGCATCGCCGCTAATCACAGAGCCTTAACGATCGCCGAGTCCCCCCCGTCAGAACGCATTACCTAACGTTGTTTCACAACCAAAACGATCCCGCCAGCCGAGCAGAGCAAGAGAGAGAGAGACCTGTTTGAGTATCACTGGACGATTGGGACCGCATTCCCGGCTGGAAACCGCAGCAGCGTTTGAAGACTGCATTTGGAGCGGCCACGTAATGCAAAGAGATAACCTATATGAAGAGCTGTCGGTCCCAACCGGGCGGCAGTTATGCCGAATAAAATCGCTGATTTGTTGTACTGCCACCGATTCCGATTCCCTTGCGCGGCACGATGACCAACATTCCGTGGCGCGTTTATGGGCCTTCCACGTCGATCACCGATCGCTCGTGTGCTACGAGCCTCCTCACCTCGATCCTCTCCCCCCCCCCTCTTCTCTCTCTCCCTCTACCCTTCCTTTCGTTGGTCGAGTCGGTCCTTAAAGGACGGGCGAAAGTTTCGCGTCGGGGACGGGAAAACGCGCGGCTGCACTTTATAGGATACTTAATAAGGGGCCTTATCGACCGGCGGTGAAGTTAGATACAGAGGGAACGAGGTATCCACGTCGATATTGGCGGAGATATATCGGGTATTAGCCTGGCCGCGGCTTAACCTCCCCATGCTGTCCTCGTCGACTGTTACGCGGACAGACGCCCGAGTACATGCGCTCGCGGATTATCGCCGCAGATAGAAAGCGTCGAACGACCCGCCACTCGTTTTTTCCTTCAACCCTCCTGCCAGATCTAGCTTCGAGTGGTCCTCGGCACGTCGATTGTTTCTCGGCCCTCGGTGTTTGTTGTCTGCTGGCGATGGTATCGAATCGCGCGCGTAACCCGTCACCTTGGCGGGGAGGTGGGCTCTGGGCCGAGAGGATCAGTGCTAACGCGCGTGGATCGTAAAACTATCGTCGTAAAAAGACATTTTAAGCAGGAATTTTGATGGAGAGATCAACGGCAGCTTGAGTAGTATGACGCGTCGGATGAATCAACGGGATTGCAAGGCTCGAGCCTGAGGAACGGGTAGCTGGAGTCGTTGGTCGGTCGGGTGGCGTCAGAGTTGGGTACGGCAAGCTTTTGTTGAGTGTCTCTTTCGGTTCTGTGTGTACAACTGGACTTGGTGATCATTGAGGTTGATTTATCCAAGCTTATAAGCGATAGCGATTTACTCAATAAGAAATTTGAAATTTGGAGTTTGACCATTTGTGGCCAGTAAATCCAACGGACAAAGGGCAACCGAGGATTTTATAACGGTCCAACAGCTGTTGCCGCTGTAGTTCTCATCGCGATGATTCCGTGAAACTGGCCTTAGGCGCGCTCCGTGTCTCTACACGCGCCTGTACTTACGCGAAAAAGCCGGTCGCGTGTGCATTCACGGGAATCAGAAAAACGGGGCAAATGATTCCTGGAGGATCGTTGCTCGCTGGGTAGACAAATGATGATAAATCAGAAAATGAACGATACTTCTTACGCGGCGAGGAGAATACAATCGAAGAACATTACATTCACTGTGCAAAGCTGAAAAGTGGTTGATTTACCGTTTGGCCTCTCGAAAAGTGAAAACACGCCGAAACGATGTTCATTCGATGTCACAAACAGATATAGGATCCCATAAAACGATTGCAAACGAACGTATAACGTAGCACAAAGTAATTTATGCAATGATATCAGTCGCATTGGATCGTTTCACGGCTCTATGAAAATGTAGGTTTATATCTGCGAATAATATTACTCACACTGAAAGATTCTTGGCATTAAATCGAGAAGATTTCGTGGAGTACCTTTTTGCCATAAAGTTCCTCCTTCTTCAGTTATTCATGGTCAAAGTTCGATGCGCGCGCATCGCGTTCAGATGTCGCGCGCCATTACTCAAGCGACAAGGTGATGCGCGCGCAACGAACTTTGCCAGCGATTTACCAGGCAACGAAGGGGAATTTCAAAAAAAGTTATTCTTCATGATCGTCTCAGTTTTGCCTATAGAATCATTTGTTACCAATTTCCAGGACGTTTCCATGGATTATCCACAATTCGATTGCGTCACTGCATAGATGGAAGTTACGCAACACGCTTCGGCGTTTTAAATCCTGCCGCTAAATTTTCACAGTCACGCCAGAATAATTTTTATTGCTCTATCAGTATGGTATTTGATGAAGAGATGTGTACGTCAGCGGGGTTTATGAGGCGAAGCGTTTACGTCCGCCCGTTATCTGGCGTTTCGTTTCAAGGAAATCCAGCAGGCACGTTCGAATGTTCCGCCGCCGGTGGACACCGGGAGGCGCGCGTTCCCCGGAGATGAAAAATGCTCGGAGACGCGTATAGCGGCATTGTGTCGCCAGTAACGTGAAACCTCACGAACCTTACGCTCTCGAGCATAACACGGCGAGCTCGCATAACGCATGGCACGAGTCCCGGGGAAACGAGCGTGATAAACATGTCAGCGTGACTAGACCCCCTGTAGAGGGCCAGGGACCAGCGAGTTTGATGCCCCCTTACCTGTCCCGAGCTACCCTGGCCCCGTGATATCGGGCCCCGCTTTCACGAATTTTTCGGTTTCTCCGGCCTGTTTGCGGAATCCTTTTTTACACCTGTGTCTCGCTTCTCGTTCGCTTCTCGTTCCTCGTTCTCACGGTGGACGGTGTCGTCTTCTTCAACACCTCACCCGTGCAATCTGGCGCACTCTACTCGGACGATTTTGAGAACCCAAGATTTGCTCACCTGTTCCTTGTTCCCGTTCCCCTTGTTTCCATAGATTCAACTGGAAGAGGCTAGGAAGCTAGGAAGCACTTAATACAATCGTGTATTCATAGTCGAGTTTTTGGCTTCCATCCGTGACGTGGATTGAGATGTTCCTGAGTTATTAGATTCCCAGGGGATTGTTCATGTGCGAGCGGGTACTCGTGCAAGGTGAAACGTTAATTCGCCGCATTTGTCACAGCAGAGGAGTTAATTATCTCCCCTCCGACAAGGATGGTTAGCGAGCTAAGCGACGACAGATGGTGGCCGTGTCAGCCGTTCCGGCGTTTTCGCCAAAATCACCGAATCATTTCCGGCCGGCGAAGGGGCAAAAATACCCGGGTGCACTCGTCTCGCCTATCATTCTTTCGCACACCTAACGACTTTAATCGGTCCTTGAAGAGCAGTCAGGCGCCTGGACCTCTCGTAAATTGCAGTTCTGCCGCGTCGCGACCGTAACGTTTGATTAAAAGCAATTTCGACAGCGCGAGTCACTATTAGCGGCTGCTGCTGGACCAGTTGCGCATCAATCATCGATATTCAAATCGATTTGGCAGCATTACGCGCAACGACAGCGGTAGTCCCTTTTGGAACGCAACACATTTCCCTCTTTTCGAGCACGTCCCATTACCGAAGTATCTGCAATTTAATTATCCAATTTATTCTCTGACCGGATTTCTCCGTGTTTTTTTTTTCACTCAACGCCCGACTTTGGCGATTTAAATAGCGTTCCACCGTCTCCGCTACGGTTTTAAGCGCCACGTCGCAAGATAGATGCTTCCGGGAAACGGGGCAGAGTCAGAATTCAGTCAAAGCACGGCTATCTGTACGGTCCAGATGTTCGGGAGTCTTCAGTCAATGGCCCGTGAAGCAGGAGACGACGCAGATAAGGCTTAACAACGATTCGCCTCCGAGATAACCGCTGGTCGCCTCTAATCCGCCGAGGAGATGCCCGTGGGGAGTTATTGTTGCTATCTCCTTGGATGCATCGGGAACTCGAAACAGTCTGGTCGACGGGAGGGTAAAAATATTTGTCGAGGGTTGACGATGCGATGCTTGGAATTTTTGTTTTAATATTGTGATGGCACGGTTCCTCCTCTTCCCCGAGGAGTTTCACTTGAGCGAGCAATACCTTCACTCGGAATATAGATACAGTGATACAGATTCGTTATCAGACAGCTAAGATATTTATGAACTTAATTTTCTTCCTCTTGCCGCTTTACTCGGTGTATTTTAGTAGCTCCTCTGCAATTTACGAAGCTGTTCCCTCTGACGAATCCATAGAGCGCGATTCAACGGCGCAGTTCAGTTTGAATATCACGGCAGAAATCTGAAGTAAATTTAATTACATTCTAGTTGCTCCGGTGCATAGTTAGACGGCCCAGGGAAAATGTCATCTATCGTTGCTCCTTTCACGAGCGGATGGCTCGCAAAATTGCCGTGCTTACCTGGAAAGATCGATGGTAGATTTCGCAGGTGGAGGAAGGAAAGCCGAAAGGCAAAGGATAATTCGATGTTTGCTCGGTCATTGTCTCCGTTACGGGGGGCTCTATAGGGGTTCGTCGAACGGGGCATCGTGACCTAAGAAAATATTTAGAGACGGCGCCCGACCCGCGCGCGACCCGGCCTACTAATTTTTGGCGAGGAAGAAAGGCGCGAAGTGGATGACGGTGCAGGCTCGATCACGAAAGGTTCGCCGTTTCCCACCTGTTTTCCTAAGATCTCCGCGACGAATCGCGATAAGGCATGACCTTTCGTACGTACGTACTTCCCCTTCTAACTCTCTTAAAAAATCCGACTTGCAGTGATTTTGCAGAAGGACGTCCACTGTTACGGAGTTACTCGAGGCGACGCTGCGTTAGGAGCGATTAAGGAGGCTGCTGGGCTGCCAAAAACGAGGGGATCTAGAGTTTCGTCTAGAGAAGAACGATAAAACGAGCGGAGGAAAAAAAAAATGATGGTGTGAGCGAAGTGCGCAGTCCTCGAACACGATGTCGTCGCGATAACCTCGGATTTTTTTTCCAGCTCTTCAAGGATCCAAAGCCGCGTTACACCGTGTGCTTTCTCCGCACTTAATTTACTGGATCGTAAACGTCGCGGCGCGAGGATACCGCGGCTTCCCCGGTTACGGAGGATTTTTCGAAAGGAACGACTACATCGGGCAAAAAAGTAACCCAACGCCTATCACACTGACACAATTTCCTCGACGGCCGCGTCGCGACACACAGGGGACAAGTGAGTTATTTACTGCGCGTAAATGAAGATATATCGTAGGGAAATCCTTTTTAACGACCGTCCCCTGCTGCCCGTTTCGGCCTGCTCCTCTGAAAACCATTAAACAACGCGGGCGCGCGTGCACGCCTGGTGGTTCCCCGGCTAGGTGCGCGGTCCACGTGCGCGAAAGTCCGTGGCAGGGGGTTTAAATCCCACCGGCAATCTATCGATTTGACGGACGTGGCTGAAGTCGCGGCTACCTTACCTTGGGTGGGGGATCCGTGGCGCTAGTGATGGAGTGGAAGCCACCACATCGCGACTTTGATAATGAAATAGTAACGGTAGAAGCATCAACGCGTAGTTATTGATAGATAGAAATCGTGCCTAGATGTGAACAATGTTGTTACTGTGTTTTTCATTTTAATACCAGCTTCCGAGACGCTCTAAATAAGAACGTTTGTAAGAGACCAGTGTCAGAACCTCGATACCCCGTGGTAACTATAAGTTCAGGTCTGAACGGGTGCGACAAACATTCGTCTTGTCAGCTTGTTTCTACCCCAAGAAAAGTAGCGATCTGGATCACTCGCCGTCGAGACACGACCGCTAAAAGTTGCCAAGCTTCCCCGCGCAGAAGCATTCCAGATCGAGTTCCGATCGCCCCGTATCAATGGTATATATACAAAACCGCCAAGCCAAACGCGACCCCTCCGCCTTCTTGTTGCCCCGCGATCGATCATATCGCGGTTCAGTCGACAACGAAGAATTTCCATGGTATCAACGACGTCCGACTGTTAGCGTGGATCTCCAAGGGGCCGCCGAAAGGGAAAGATGATCAGGACAAGCCGTCGTCGCAGCTGTGCCCGCGATGCAGTCGCATAATTTATAGCATCGGCCGGGACGCGAAGCCGAGCGAGAAGCGAGAGGGGTCCGAGGGGAAGGGGCGCTGCACTCTCCGTGCCGATGAAGAACACGAAGGAACAGAGAGGCGCGGGAAAGAGAATGGGCAAGATGAAGAGAGAGGGCTGGGGGAAGGGAGAGGGGGAGGACAGAGGAACATTAAGATACCGACACTAGCTGGCAAGAGTGACGGGGGAAAGGCGCGGCCGACGAAGAGAGGGACACGAGGGACAAGCATTCTTTATGCGTCTTATCGGGCTTATCAAACGGCCGGTAGTGATGTGACTCTGGCCAACTCTCGATGCCCCTTTTCTCTCTCCCTCTCTCCCTCTCTCTCTCTCTCTGTTTCGCCGTGCTTCCAGGCATATTCCTCTCCCCTTTCGCCCCATTGCTCCTTCCGTCGAGCGTGTTATTTACGAGCATCACCGAAGCGAAGGGCACGGGGGGTCTGGACGAGGCCCCGAGAAACGTCGTCTTCTTCTTTTGGTCCGCTCTAGCTGGATCAGACGGAGCGAAACGCTTGTCCACTTGCAGTTTTCGGATGGATTTAAGGCGAATTTCTGGGGCTCAGGGGAGGCTTTCTTGGTCGTGGCTCTGGAAAGGGGTGGAGGATATCTATGATGATATTGGAACGGTGTTCTTTGAATTTACCTTAAGCTTATTTTTGGGTGATCCAAAATTACACATTTACAAGTTTGTAGACCCACGTAACAATCTCTTGTATAGCGTGTGTAAGAAATATTGTAGGTTAATGAAAATCTAGGCAAATACTGGTAAAATTGCAATATATTCTGTGCAGAATATAACGAAGTCTCCAAGCGTCCGTTCGTTTTAGAGACTCAGTGGTGACTGCCCGTCGGTCGAGGTCACGGGCCCAATTGTTTATTGAAACATTTGATAACCGGCGAAGGCGTCGCTGTTTAGGGGTGGTCGCCGTAGCTTTGCCACGATGCCTCGATCAGCCTTCTCCGCTCAGTGCCGAATTACCTTACACCTCGTTTCCTTGTTCCACGAGTCAGCTAGGAAACTGTGGTTCATTCGGAAAAGAAGCCCAGCCTCCACTGTTTCTCAAGGCGAGACAGCAACGATCCATAAATCAGCTGTGGGGGGGGGGGGGGGGAGAGTGCGCGCCGGTGTCCGGCTCGCTTCATGCGCCGTTGGAGTTGGATTATTTATCACTTTCGCATCGATGTACCCCGGGGCTGTCGCCGTTAATGCAACTGTCCATACGTTTACATTGTCGAGCACGCCAAAATGCGAATGCCCACACCTACGTGATCGTGGCTGCTTCTCGCTGGGAAGAAGCGCAACGCTGGCGCATAACCCTCTGCACTCTCGCTCTCGGTCGAGGAGGGCTGTAGCCGTGGCTGGCGTCTGATTGATATACGGACTGTTAAGTGTTTGCAATAACCGACGTTTATATCCACCTCTAATACATCCAGCCATAAATAACCGGCCACTTCGAAGCCTGCACGCGGCACGAAACGGGAGGAGGTAGATTTTGCAGGCCACTTTCGAGGTGAGACGTTGACCAGAACGTTGGCTTTCGGGGAGCTGACAGTCGCGGGGGTTCAGTTGGACCTATTTTAACGCACTCTTAGCGGAATTTCTATCTCCTGTTGTTGGTTTGCTCGCCCACACGAACGAGATTTTGTTTGGGGGCAAGTTGGGCAATTTGGGAATGATAGACCAAGTTGCAGTTTAACGCTGCTTCGATTCGTAGGAATATATTCGTATGAACTCAATTTACGGGTAGAAAAATGAGGGGTAATTGTAGGTAAGCTCTTCGCTTCTGTGTTGAATTCTATGGACGAAGGGGCAAGAGTTAACTTGGTTCTTTTATTTTATTTTTTCTGTTCGCAGTGTTAAAAAATTACGACCATCTTGTTGATTGGTCATTAAAGCTAAAGAGTTAAGGGCACGTTGGTGGGCGCGCTTTGGTTAATTTGCGTGAAATCAACCGTTTACCCTTGGCACGCTCAGTGTGTCGTCACGCCCTTTTGTGCCCTCGAAGCCATTGAATCCAGTGATCTCTAGGAGGTCCTCCCGAGGGATCCTGGGACACCTGCGATCCTGGGATCCAGGTGTCGGCCACGGCTTGAAATCCTCGAAATTTCCTAAATCCCTGCCCTTAAGCGCCCCCATCGACGCGTCGAAAGCGTTTTGTCATCGGAAGAGCATACCACGGCCTGGTCGGTCACAATGCACCGTCATTAGCAGCTAATAAACGCCGTTAAATAGGATTCTGGCTGAACGAGAGTTGTTGTATTGCAATTTGTCGCCCGGTGATCCGTGCCTTCCATTCAGTGACCAAATCAGAATGTTTGCAATTGCTCCTTTAACTGTCCACGTTGACAGTGGGCAGAACTATCGAACAGGAACAGATAGATTTAGTTTCGTGGCTAGCCGCGCTGTTGAAACGAGTCCCTCGCCCCTCTCATAGGGACAACTCAGCGCCATCATCGGATTTTGCTTAACTAATTTGACGTTTTATCAATCACGAGCTGCCAGCTTGCTGTCGTTTTCATTATGCCGCAGGTTGCGCGCGGCTTTTTCCTGCTTGATGGATGAATTCTGCAAGTCTGTAACACGAAACTAGGGGCCGAGGGTGGGAGGGCTGCGCGCCGACCCACGTACAGGGGGTTGATCGCATTGTTTATGAGATTTTTATGGAGGCGAAATGTTGGGAAAACGCGTACCCTCCCGTGATAAGCCGGATAATAAAATGTCGAGCAATCACGGAGGCGTTTTTTTTTCTCTCTGCCGTGGTCACATAATTAGTGGGTGGTAAGTCTCCTTTTTTTTTTCACCCTCCGGGATAAGAGAGGTCGTCTTGTGTACATTACTTGGTTTTTATGAACCTGTTGAACTTACCGGGCTCGTAAATTTCCAGTTCGTGACAAATGCACGCTTCCAGGAGGAAGGTTTAGAGAATATGTGATAGTTTTTATTACAAAAGATTACCATTTCCCCGACGCTGGTAGTACTTTCTGCTCCCCCGAAGGTAATATCATGTAAACGGTAATGGCTCGCGTTTTCCCCTTGCTCGTGGCGGCAAATTGGACTCCGTGGCATCTTTTTTTTTAGCAGAAGGATGAACGTAACGGGTGGCTGCTAGCTTTCCGAAGCGTTTCCCACAATAAAGGGCACACGTGAGCTCGTTGCGGGGTGTAGGACGTAGCTTTTTTTACGGGGTATCCCTTACACGTCGGATCGGCTCTCGTCAGCGTCTCGTATTGCTTTACACGGAGGATTAAACCGTCAAACTGTCCAAGCACAACTTGGGCCTAGACACGGCTCATCAGATTTTCCACCTTACTTCACTCCCGCTTCGTTTCGCTACCTCCGGCTCGAAACTCAGCGCTACCGAATGGCATTGAACATTTTCAAAGATCAATTATCTCATCCCGCACGGCTCTCCGCGATTCGCGCAAAATACAACACACCTTCTCGACCTCCGTCGCCCCGGAGCCATCGACTCGAGACAAGACCGACCGAGCCCTGCCCGCTCCACCGAGTCACGAGCCCTCGAGGCCCCCCGAAAAAAAGGGGGCACGGATCGAAGTCGAATTCGCCTCGCCCGAAGGATTAACGCTCGCCAGCGCGTGTACGCGCGAAATCCAGCGGAGCCGGCCGACTCCCTTCCTTTATTTTTCGCCCTTTCTCTCTCCAGGATTACACGGTGCACGATGAAGGAGCACAACGCCGCGAAAGGGAGGAACGAGGAAGGAGCCGAGGCACCTGAGCTTGAGACCGGGCGTGCAACGCTGCCCGTGCCCCCCCTTCGTCCCGTCTTTCTCCCTTGAAGGCGGTCGCTTAGGGTAGCAGCGCCGACGGATATCCTCTTACCGACACGTGGCCTGCACGTGCCCCCTTTGCCGACCAGTCCTGCGAGAGCAGCGCGGAGAGGGTCCTTCGGGGCAACGACGCCCCCCCTCCTCTCGCCCCCGTAAGGCTATTAATTAAGCGAGATTCGGGACACGTCAGATTTTTCGAGTCTCTCCACTCGTGCCAAGCCTCGGCCTCCTCTCGCTCCTGCTCGCGAACGGCTTTGAAATTCGGCACGGGGGACGTATTGCCGGTTCCTATTCTCCCCGGTCGAATCCTACCGGTGAGATCTCGGACCCTGGGTGTCCTATCAAACTGCGATTTTCTTCCGGGGGTCTTTGTAATCATCACTTTGCTACCCCTTGTCTACTGGCGCAGATTATCAGATCGTGTACCTATAGTTTTATCAGCGGCTTCGAGTTGGAAGAAATAAGAGAATTTTAGAATTGGTTTATTGGATAAATCTGCCAGTCACTGTGTATAAGAATACTTCCTACATATTTTAATATTTGTGGTACTCGTTAACGGTTAACAGCTTCATTACCCATTTTATATCAAAATTCATCAAAATCTCATTCCACCTAATACCAATATTCATCAACAGATTTTGCTAAATCGCACGAAAAAAGCGCAATGGAATTACCCAGCGAGTCAACTTGCAACTGCTAAAAACGTTAATCACCGTGACAACAAACATCCCCTCGTTTGTTTGGTTATCCCCGCGGATTAAGGCTAATTCACAGCGGCACGCGGTGCGCGCCCACGATCACGAATCTCCGTGTTCTCGCCGCGGTGAAGAACGCGTCGAGCAACGCGCCAGAAATTTTCCACCAACAAAAGGGCCCACGGACGTGGCCGTCGACTGTCCACTTGGAGGGATCAGATTCGACGAAATCCCGTAATCCCCGCGGTGTCCATTGATCAGCACGCGTTTCCTATACTTTGCAACCGCGCTGGTCACTGTTGGCCGTTCGTGCAAAACGACGATTTCCGTTCCGGGCACAATGGGGGCCCAGGAGCATTTCCCGAATGGGGCCACCGGGCCGAGGAAAGCGTAGGAGCAGGCCCCCTCGAACATTGTAATATCGTTGTCGAGGGCGAGCGTGTAACTGGCCCACGGTGGTCATTCATCGACCTCGACTCTGCTCGCTATACAGGAGAGCCTGGACGCGTGCTTGTGGGCGAGACACGAACCCCGACAATGCCGACAATGCGCACGGGGTGGACCGTTTAGGGGTGCGCCCGGGTAGCTTTGTGAAAAACGGCCGCCCCCCACTCTGTGCTTGAAATTGCCGCATTTCAGGGCCCCCGTGCTGCTCTGCTCTTCTTTGCGATGTCTGTATTACGCGAACCCTCTGCCACCCCCTTGCCCGTTTCCGTTTCTCCTAGCTGAGCTTTGTCACTGGGGTGGCTGGTCTCGTCGCCGAGGCTTTCACGGTGGGAGTGAAACCGGTGTTCTTTTTTTTTGTGTGTTTGGTTTTGGTTTTAAGTTCGATCGTTGTAATCTAACGAGGTTCGTGTTGCGGTCGACTCTTGCCGACGGTGTCTTTGATTCTTCCGCTTGCGTAATAATTTCTGCTTTCGAGTGTGGATTCATCCCCTGCTATTCAGATTGAAAGGGCAGAGGAATTCTCTCCATGCACCAGTTTCCCCAGTGTCTAACTCGCTTTTCAACAAGAAAACGACGCAACAGAGTGGATGCCGGAAGAGCGTGTACAGGAGTCTGCAGCGCGACAGCGGCTTCCGAGCCGAGAAACAGGGATTCCGGGTCAAAGGGTGGAAGGCTTTTCTATTTCGCTCGCGTGCCACGTTGTTCCCGGTGAAAAACGTACGAGGAAAAGCTTGGTACTCGGTCTCAAGCATTTAATTCCTCCTCTCTGCTCCGTTCTTCGCGTTTTCTTCCGCCTGGAGCGTGCCTGCCTCTGCGGAGAGCAGAGCCACCAGCTGGTTTTGCGCGCGTTGAAATTGTTGCTCTGGCTGCCGCTGATTACATAGCTCCGGAACTCCGCCGTTTGCTGAATGCTGGACGTAAATTGCGGCACACGAGTCAGTGGCGGCGAGCTCGCACGGCGAAAAGAGGTGCGCGGGCTACCGCTTTCCTGATTTCGCTGCCCGGCCAGAAGTTGGTCAAGGTTCGCCGTTGGAGTTGAACGAAGTTCTGCTCAAGAGGTGTTTTAGCTGACGTTGGCAGCGAAACGAGAACCAACAGCTAAAAGTTGTTCTATTTCGACGTTGCCTTTCATGGGAAGTCATCGTTCATCAGTGTATTCTAAACGGCGCAAGCAACTGCTCCGGATTCAAACGTGCCCCTGAAAATGGGTCCATCTAAACAACTTCAATGACCCAGATAATTAACTTAGTTTCATATTTCAAATTAGATTCTAGATGCAGTACTCCAGACCCAGACCCCTATGAAACACTCGTTACCGCTAAATGCAAATAACGCTCGGCTCGAAACCGACGTTCACCAGCATCCAAAGACATCAGCGGCACCATTAAGCGCCGAAAGCAGCACGGTGATCGGTCAATTTATTTCGAAACGCAACAAATAGACCGGCAGGGGACAGAGGAAGCCGGGCCCCGCAACGGTGCCGAGAACAGGGCATTGTGAGCCTATCAATGAACGAACACAAATTTTAACAGTTCATCCGGTTACGTTGATCCCGAAGGTATAAGCGGTTTCACGGCGAGACCCCCGAAACGCAAGGTTTTGCGCTCTTCCATGGGGCTCTTTCACGGCTATCCGGCTCGAGTCCCCCGCTCATGGGGGGTTCTCAACGGGCGGGGCCCCATTCTCCATGGGGCGCCGGTGGTTCATTGTACCGTCACTGCGTGTTTAGTACTCACGCGTCAAGTTAACAGCATCCCTCCCCTTCTCACCTTTTTTTCATCTCCTCTTTCTCCGTTTTATTTCCCATTTCTAAACATATATCGAACGATCTGTTTCCCTCGCCCCGCGGCCGAGCTCTTCGCGGCGACGATTTTCTCAGACCTCGGAGCCGCGAATGGTCGCCAACTGTTTCTTTGCACCGTTACGTTTGCATGTTTTTCTGTTACTCGGCCGAGATTGTGAAATTCTGACACGGCTCGGATTGTCGGCCGGCTCTGCCTTCAATCTTTCAGCGATGGATCTGGCGAAGTGGATGTTAGGAGGGTAATTAAACTCTGAGGGGTAACTATAACATTCCCGAGGACTTGGAACTGTGCGAAACGTCACCGTCGATCCTCCCGGTTATCACTCCACTGGGATGACAGTAACTCGTTTTCGTGCAGCATGCCGCGGTACCTTAAATCAGCATGGTACCCGAATCACTATCACCTCTCGCGATTGGTCGATGATTACCGGGTGGAGAGCAGCCGTTAAACCCAGGCGACGTCTGAAGACACCCAGAGGGAGATAGTCTCGAAGAAGCGGGATAATCGTCCCCGATAAAGGAGGATCACGAGCGTGATCGCGCAAACTCCCCTCTGGCTACCGTTCCACGATCTTCTATCGACGATCGATCTCGCCGTAAAATCTGAACATACAGCCCCGAGGAATCAAAGCGGGCGACGCGACAGCACGGGTCCGCATGGTCGACATCTCCGCTTCGTCGACGTGTTTTTCTGCATTCCTCGCGCAGCCCCCCCCCCCCCCCCCCCCCTGTAAACACTGGATTTTAATCGCACCACGGAGCTGGGACACGCCACGATGGGTCAGAGGAGATGTTTTCACGGATTCCATCATTCGACGGCGTTATCGAAGCGAGCAACAGGGCCGACGGTTTCCGTCTACGTTGCAAACGAAACCGGTTCCTTTTTATGACGGAATATCGGACGGTCGTCGTTCTGTTTCACCTGGTCGTCTCCTCTCGCCTCGTCCTTCTCCCTTCTGTCCTCCGCTAGCCATCTTCCTCTCCGTTCAGTTCCTCGCTGAGACCTGTCGTTTTTTCACCTCGCAGGAGACGCAACACCGGGAACAGGAGGAAGGAAGCGGTGGGCGCGTTACGCTCGAGCCACGGCTACAGGGGAAAAAGGACGAACACCCCTTTTTGTTGGGCCTTTTGTCCGAGACTGGCCGCGGTCTCCCCGAGTGGATCGAGGTTAGGAGATCCATGGGAGAATCGAGAGTTCTGCTGGTGCAGGATCGAGGGGAAATCGGGTGGACGGAGACGAATACCGGGAAGTTATATGTTGGCCCTGGAAATTCTTTGAATCATAATCCAACTTCCTAAACTCTATTGCCATTGTATCGCGAATTCAACTTCACGTCCGCAAAAGCGAACGCGGCAGAGTCTCGAGAAAAGGCAACTTAAGGGAATGAAAAAGGAAGAGGAGAATGTAAACCTTAACCTGCAGACCCAGTGAAAAAGGAAAAAAAAAAGGAAACCGCGCTCGATCGAACGCCCTACAATTTCTGTCTATCGTGGACACCGGAGCGAGACTCGATCGTTGTGTAACGGCAAGAAAATCGTGGCCAAAAAGCGTCGAGTCGGTCGCGGATAGAGAGGCGAGCGAACAATGTCGTGTACAAAGGCTTCGATCGACGACGGGGCAAAAAGATGAAGGCCGCCACTGTTCCGCCGAATCGACTTTCCAGAGAGGGAAATAAAAAGACCCAGAAGCCCGATGGAGACCGCAGAAAGCGTGGCCGGATGCAACTGCCTGCTCCGCTGACTTCTGGATTCTCCTCGAGGCGTCGAATCGATGACGCGAATTTTACCGCTACCGTTCGACTCCCATTTCTGCCCTCCCGTCGCTGCTCCCCCATCCCCTTTCGGTGCTTCTGATTCGTGACGGAAGAAAAAAAAGTCCCGGCTAAACGACGATCCCGCGATGTCTCGCGTGACAAAAGGCGACGAGACGCCTCCCCGTGTAATTTGGTTTGTTTATGCAAATGCCAGGTGGTTAAGGGCACCGGTGGTTGAATCATTCGTCGAGCGGCGGACTCCCTTTTTTCCTTCCTCGGAAACACGTACAAAACGAGCGTAATGACGGGGCGTGAACGTTCGGCTTTCAATTTGGAGCGAAAACGAGGTGTCTGGGCACTCGAGTACTTTGACGAGTGTCGTGGCGCTTCGAGGCTTCTTTTTTATCGATTTTATTGTTCCTTAATTAAACGAATCGAGCGATAAGTGTGAGGCGAGGCTGTTTTAGCGGAACGTAATGTACCGTGACGGCTGGCTGAAGGTTTAGGGGATTCACGCTCGAGTTTATGTGAGTTTAATTGCGCTTTATTAATCTACAATCATAGATACACAATCCATACACGTTTTAGCTCCGAATACGTGGCAGTGCGCTATACATATACGGTGCACGATGATGGATGAAACGCTCCCTCGCATCATCGTGAACATTAATAGTATCCAAGCCAGTTGTATCACAAGGGATACCCTGTGTTTGATGCATTTCGCGGATCGAAAAACCTAAAACTTGTGCAGAAGCGCCTACGCCACTGCGCGCTGCAGCTGAGCCGCTGTCCTCTCGGCGCAGACGGTTCTCCGGCGCAGCGGCGTGGAGCGTAGTCGCGCGACGACAGAGACAGACAAGACAGAAAGGCAGGGATAGGAGAGGGGGAGAGGGTTCTCTCGTGGGGTTCCCTGCAGGGGCGGTGCTTGTCGTTGGCCCGCAGAGGGGCGCAGGGGCGCCAGTGGGACGGCCTTCGCGGAACTGTGTCCGCCCCTCCTTCTGTCGTCCCGGCTTTCGCGGTTCCGCCGCTGCGCGGCGCTGCGCCCGGCTGGAACCAGTTGCAGCTGTGCCGGTTCCCTCACTCCGCATCGCGGCTTCGCCACGGCAGAGACGGGACTTGTGTATTTACCGTGGCGCGGCGTGCTCGCGCGTTACCTCGATTCCTGGCGTCGTTGCTCTCGTGGACGGTGTCGCGGTCGGTCGGGTCTTGTCGAGTTCCGGGCACATGCGCCATGAAACGGGCCTGATACGTTCGCGTCAGGTTGTTCCCATCGCTGGAGGACGCGAACTGAGATCGATCCCCGGTTACCCCGAAGCCTCGCGAACGGACACCACGGGCAGGCTGGTAGAGAGATACTCTGGAGTGCAGGTGCGCGGATTAGCCGGGTGTTGTTCGCCTCGCCCGATCGTTCCTTCGTCTACCCTGTGGTGCTCAGTGAAGCGGTTTTTTCGACCGGTCCCGACGATATGGGACCAGGGATTCTGCGACAGGATATACACACGTTACACACGGACTCTGTCCAGCCGCCAGGGCACGCGTCGATGAACCTGTCGCTGATCAGTGATTTTGTGCAGTGAGGGGTGTACATTGGTCCCAGAGGGACAGCGGTGACTCTGATCGAGTGCGTTCGTACTATTCCCAGCCGGCCGGTAGTAGCTGGTTTCTCGGGGTGCTTAGTTGACGGCGAGATGTGCCCGCGAGGGCGTGCGTTCTACCCTCGCTCGCTAGACAACTGTCGGTTCTTCTGCCTCGTCGCGGTCGCTCGCTAAAGTTAAAGGGGGACCCGAGGTAGTTCGTGGTGACGTTGTTGTGCGCGGGATAAGTTGCTGGACCGAGGGGACCAGGGAAGAGGAAGGTGACAGCGGTGGTGAAGGCAGAGGAAGGAGGCAGAAGAAGCGAATCTGCGCAGCGGACGCCATCTCCGCGTTATCGGCAAGCGGATCCCCCGGGACTCCCCCCCAAGCAGCTTCGGCGTCGCGCACCCTCGGCGGGAACTACCCCGCGACAGCAGCCACCCTGATGGGAGTGTATGAGGAGCGCGCCCCTCCTACCACCGGCATGCACTGGGTGAGTGTCATCCCTCTGTTCTCTCTCCTTTGCTTATTGGCCCGGCACGGGGGTCCTTTGTGTCTCGGTGGCCTCGATGATCTGTGGATGATGATCCTTGCCCAACCCTTTCATCTTCCCCGTGTCTGCCCTCTCGCGATTTGACACTTGCGCTTCGCCAACCCTTTCGACTGTCGCGGGCTAATTGAATGTTGCGTACTTTGCTACGTTTCACGGATGATTAATCTCTCGCAGTTGACTTTAGCTTCCCTCACATTTTCACTTTGTTAAGGGCTGTTTTAGAGTATTACTTTAGAGTATTACGTCTTCTAAATCATCCTCTAAGTCACTCGACGAAGCATAGTCCTTCACATTTTGACACGTGTTGTCTTACGCGAGCTTATTTCAAGATAATACAATCTCTATACCTACCTCAACTTCCAAACTTTGACCCTCCAATCGTTCAAACCACTGTTAAAGCCACCGACGCCACAACTGTCCAATATTCCAAAGGAAATTAAATCTCAAAACTGTTAAAACACCGAATACGTCACGATACTGCAAACGAGACACCATCTCTCCTATCAACTGTCAACGATCTTAACCTTTTCACGCTCCAAAAATCATCAAACTTCCAAATGACTTCCACCAAAGACAGCACGATATTTAAAAGCTCGCGGCTCACATCGACGGCCGATCGAAGCCGACGCGTAGCGAACTCGTACGTACCTTTTAATGCAAACAAATACTCGGCTAGATAATTCAGTGCGATGATTTCACTGCTTCTGATTCTGTAATTGGAATATCGGCGCTCGTACGACTGGTCGCCGATGAATTCCGAAGCTTATCGGCGACGTAACGCCCCAGTGATACATTCACGGAGCCACAGCGACGCTGGCGAAACGGGTTTTTTGATCCGCAAAGTTGTAGATCGGTGGCGACAGAAAAAAACCGACGAAGATGGCCTTCGTGCCTGTGCCCACGATCCAGGATTTGACGGATCGCTGGCAAGGTCGCTGATTTTTGGATGTCAACGGTAGAACGAGTAGAATCACGCGAGGATGTGCTCGATTGTCGATTTTTCGCTGATCGTTAGAGGTTTCTGGCATTCGTCGGGAGAATTCTAAAAATCCATGTTCCGCAGGAAAAGTGATATAAAAGTGTTAGATGTAAAGCAGATAGTAGGATAGATTCGTTCGAAGATATCACAAGAAAATTAGTTTCAAGATTCATTCGGTGGCGAGGTGGGAAGGTTTTTGCGAGGAAACTAATTAATGTGGCATTAATCGTAAACTGTGTTGTTTTTCAAAGTGCTACTTTATATGTACATACATGTTTAATGAGATCTCACGCTCCGAATAGTTAATTAGTGCATAATTGGGGAGGCTCAGAATGCAGATGGGCATTGTATCATTGCGTTTTACAAAACGGAATCGGTAGAAATTTGTGACAGCTCCTTCGATCGTAGGGTGTATCGTTACAAAACTGCCGAGGGATGTTTAATTTGAGAAAACGGTGAATTTGTGGAAGGATGAGGGTGACGGGAATGTTGGGGCGTTCTCTATCCACCTCCTTTGGTCGGCGTAGCCGCTGTTAATGCATCGGTTCAATTAGCGGCCAACACGGTGACACGGAACAATCAATTACGTTTGTTTACAAGGTGTACCCGTTAACGGCGCTGCCATTGAGCGGCCATTTAAAACGGAATTAACATTCCTCGAAGATGAACGCCGGTTTCGCTGATCGTACATTGTTCGGGCATTCGAAACACTCGCGTGAAACGAAGACGGGTGTCGCCATTCGCAACCTTCAGCCACGTTCTTCCATCTAATTCCCTGCTCTGTCGCTGATGAACTAAAGCTGTGATCATCCCGCGAGAGAAAAAGAACAGACAGTCGGCTCGTTTCTCTAAAATTACTACACTCAACGAATAGTCGATTGCTACAATAATCTTCATTGCCCTGAAACTCATTTTCTTTCGATACATTTGCAGCTCCTTATTTCTAACATATAATCGCGTTGTCTTCCACGATTTCCCACTCTGCACTCGACGAAAAGATTCACACGTTTCTGCTCGATTTCAATCGCCCATTTCGTTGCCTCGTGGTCTCGAGACCCTTCGAAAGCCTGCGAAATAATTGCGATTAGAGGGGTCGTAGATTCTCCCAGCCTCGTGTTCCAGAGAAATTAATTTCCGTCGAGCGATAAGGAACCGGTAGCGGTGTCCGTCGCCTTGTCTATGAACGAGCATCCTCGGGCATCGTCGTTTCGAGCCAAGTGCCGTTCCTTTAATTCCTAATCTAATAGATTTCTGAGTGGCAGGGCGGAAATAGTGGATTCACGAACCGGAGACAACGGCTGAACGGCGTAAATATTTTGTTTACCGAAATATCGTGGCTGATTAAAGACTATCGCGTAAAGTCCACGGGCGCCGTGCGTCGAACGTCCTAATCTCCTTCGACCAGCGATTATTTTATCACACGAAACACTCGGTGGAACGAGGGGAAACGGTTTTTCGACTGCGCTCCAATCCCTAACTGGATGCCACCGAGAGAGGGCCGATTTTCTCGCGGACGCTTGCGCAAGCAGATTTTCCTATGTCTCATTCGGCGCTGCTCGGAGCCGCGGTCGTGGCAAAACACGAAAATAAGTGACAGACTCCGCGACAGTTTGCTTGTGAATTATGGCCAGCGGAGATGGAATTTTTCGAGCATTCTTCGCTGGTTTATTTAGCCAGTTGGAGGTACTCGCGAGGATGAGTTATGAGGATGTTGTTCTCTTCGAGGATGATTCTGAAGGGAAGAATGAGAGGCAGTTCCTTAGGTCCATCGAAAATTGAAGATTGGGAACGCAGAACTTTCTCCTTCTGCCTGAACTTCTACATACAGTCTCAAATTGAACTTCAAGTACTCGAACAATCGAAGTGCCTTGTCCGGCGAGGAACTTTTCAAATCTCCAATCGGTCCTAGCGAACATTCCGCAGAATCTGTGAAAGCCAAAATTTTTTTGGCACCTTCGGGGAGGCAAGCGAAGCGTATCACCGATATCCTGCATCTTATTGGGCGTCGTTTAGTCTCACGACGCTCTTGATCGGTCTCCATTGCGCGCGATGTCGAACGCGTGCGTCAGCGTGGAGCCGGGGCTCAGCCGGCCGAAGAGAGTGTGATTATTGTAACTTCGATGAGATAAGGGCATCGTGGCACGAACGTGTCTGCTGGTGATAGTGGTCCGTTTGTGCGAGCGTAATTTATTAGCCGGCTGGCCAGAGATATGTCCGCCGACGCCACGGCGGGCATCGCGACTCGCGGTTTAAACCATTCCCGCGTTTTAATAACACGTCAAAACGCGCACCAGAATCCTGCTTCTTCGTGATCTAATCCACCTGCGTCTGTCACGAACGTTCGATGCAAACGCGCTCCACGTTCCCATTTCCCCTGCTTTTACTGTCGCCTGTCAATGGCAACTTCTTCTCTGCAAGATTCTGAAACATGAAAAATTACTTGCGACTGTAGAAGTTTGATAGCAATATCGCTGCTCTTTCGATAATGTGTTGTCGCCAGAGGTTGGTGAAGAATGTGCAAGAGAGTTCTGCTTGTTAGTGATGTATGTAGGTTTATGGTCAGACGTGACGGAGTAGGTACCTAAAGGTGTCGTCTTTCTATGGGCGAATTCCACCTTCACCCAAATCGCCCGCGACGCTCGTGATTTTCATTAATGTAGGTTTTCCTACACGCGACTGGACGCAACGTGAAGAATTTCAAAGTCGATTTTCTGGAAAATGAAGCGCGACATGAAAAAAAGTTACTGTTTCTTTCCGACTTTTAACAAGTAAATAAGTCGAGAAAGAGGAATAAAATTTTTTGATATCGCGCTTCATTTTCCAGAAAATCGACTTCGAAATTCTTGTCGTTGACTTAATGAAAATCGCGGGCGATTTGGGCGTAAGTGTAATTTGCCCTATGCGGTTGCTATTGGACGAGCAGTGCAACCGCATTTTTGTATTAATTTTTTATAGTAATGGAATGAAAGTTATTCGTTTCTATTGCTTATTCATATATTCTGCAGTTTACTTAGGAAGATGCGTCAGTTAAAACAAACTGTTTAGTCTCCAAGTGATATTTCCAATGTGTACTCAAGTTACGTATGCAGAGCTAAACCGGCGTTGAATCGCTAACGATTTTGCGATAGTTTCTTTGAATTATTGAAAAGCATCTTTTGAAGCTGTTCAAAGTGGCAGTGGTTCTATCGTCATTTTGTCAAATACAAAGTGTTTCTGTCGCGTGGAAGTACTTTTGCGAAATCTTGGAGCCATCATCGTGCTTTGCTGTTAGTAGCGTTCACTCATTCTTTCAGCAGTTTGATTAGGACATTCGGGCGTGATTAATATATAGGTGAATCTCAATGGTTGGCAACAGAACCGCGGTCTGAATTTTCGCGGAACGTAAAGTGGACGTCGAAGGAGGGAAAGCAATATCTCGGGGTCGGGTCGTGATTCTTGGCCTGCTCGGTATACGCCGCTTTGTGTCATTTCATCTCATCGCTCTCAGCATTTAAATAATCGTTTTCTGGTGACTCGCGTCAACTTGTCAATACACGTTTCCATTTCGACCATGTTGAGTCAGTGATCACAACTCACGAACACTCCATCGCGTGATTCATCTCTTGCCAAAACTAACTATCCGCTTTTAAATTAGTTGTTTACTTTCTTCAGACAAGATAAAGTCTTTACATTGGAGAATAATTTTCAACGAAGTTTATTATTTTGGAATTCGTTATCATTAGGTAATATCGTTAGTGTAGTTCATTGATATCTTATAGGAAGCAGTAGGTCTTACGCAATTAACTCAGATCGCTGGAAGAAAACGACAGATCATCGAAATTCGTGATTATCTCGATTGCAGTCACGTTTCTCTTGTACCGAAGCAATCAAATCACTTCCCTTCGTTGCGTCTCGATTCTAAGAGTTGTGCAATAATGCACCGGATGCATCGCAAGGACAGAAAGATTCAATTTAATATACGAGGTCTTGGCTTCACTCACCACCAAATGTGTCGTGTCTCGTTTGAATCCTCCGATTTTTCCTCGATTCCAGTCGCTGATACTCGTTCGATAGATTCAAGCGCGCAGAATCGAGAAGCGATAAATTATCAGTGCGATTCGAAGCGGAAACGCGGGTTGGTTCTGGGCCTCGCTGATTCATCGAACTCGCAAAACGTGGGTTTCGCAATCGGGCATAGAAGCTCGCAAAAGGCTTGCCGGTTTTAACAGAAATTAATATTCACGGTGATTGGAGTGACTGGCGCCGCGATAAGTACGTAAAAATTTCGCGAGCACAGTGCAAGCGATCGATAGTCGAATTGTGTTCGAGTCACAGATACACTGGTGTTTGCGAAAGGTCTTGGAATTCTCGTTTAAATACTTCAAATTGTACTCTCTGCTTTGGTGATCGATAATCAACGTCTGATTCTACTCCCCAAAAAACGCCACAAATCCACATCAAACGATGTCAAAAACTACCTCAATACCCATTCAAGAATCAGACTCCAACAAATTCACCAATATTTCCACTAAATCGTTAAAAAAGTTGGAGCTACGAAATCAGAGGAGGCACTTCTCAGCGCAACATTGGAAAAATCCATCCTCCCTCGAGTGTCTTCAACGAAACCACCCCCAGCCACTCCACCAGTCATCGAATCCTCCAATACTCGATGCGCAAAGGCCACGCGGGTTCCGGTTCAAGGGGGTTGAATTTATAGGTGCATACATATTCGCCGTCCAACTCCTTTCGTCGTGGAACCACTTTTTCCCCATTTTTTTTTTTACATTCCTGCTACCGTCGCCGAATAACCGGGGATGGCACAGTAGCCACGAGTAGCCACGGCCCAATATTTTTGTCCGCTTCGCGGCTCGATCCCGGCGTGTTGGTAGCCGGTCGGCGCGGAGAAGTGCAGATAGCGAAGCGGTTTATCGGTCCTCTGCGGTGTTAACCGTCGCCCACGCGTTTTAAGAGAGAAACCACAGCCTCGAGCCAGTCGTACGCCAGAGTGGACGAGGCTGTTTATTGTTATCACTATCATGGCCGGCCAAGGGAAGCTGATACGCGCCGACACGTCGGAGAGACGCGCGTGTTTATAGAATCGAGAAAGCTCTTGTCGCTGCTGGCTGTTTGTCGAGGAGCGATAGAACGTGGAGTGGTTTCACGCGACTATTCTCCACCCCAGTGCTTAATCGAGGGCAGTTGCTTGAATTTGGGGACAGCGCTAGAAGCTTTGAATGCGAACGTGGGAGGTAATCGAGAATTAAAGGATACTGTGATTTAGAAGCACTTTATTATATTCAAGCTTCTCGCCATAAAGATAATATAATATCCGAGAAGCAACGCACAATTTCTCGCCTGTTTTTCTATTCATTTTTGCGAATGGCTGACGGTCAAACTTTGGAGCACACTGTCGGTCGACAGAAAATACGTTTGAACATTCTCCCCCGATCACTTGGCAAGTCAGAGTCCTTGAAACTTTCCCCCATCGAAGCAGACTTGCCCGTCGAGCCTTCCCAGGGTGGCCGGATCGATTCGAGCGGTTTTCCCATCGTTAAATCACCAGGGACGGTGATAACAGGCTCGCGTCGACGTTTTCCAGCGGACGGTGAGAGCCGTTCTCGGAAAAATTCTCGTCGCCGGCGATGCTCGTTGCACGATTCATGCGACCATGGATTCTCATAAATCATAAGAGATCGCGGGGCTCGACAAAAAGAATCGCGCTCCAATTACCTCGATTCCTTGGCCGCGAAAAGAAGGGAAAAAGCTGCCGCCGCGCTGAGAAAAAGCCGCGAAGCCGAGCCAGGACTTTGTTGCGTGGCGGTTTTCCTCGCTGCCGCGATAAGGCACCGTGAAATAAATTTCATTAGATACGGTTTAGAAGATATTTCGAGGAATTGTCGCTGCCACGGTCTCTCGCGTGGATCTGCGGATGGGATCGATCTTTTTGCGTGGGCGGGATCGGTGGTCTTGCACGCAGACCGCGGAAAAGGAGAAACACGACTCCGCTGGTCTCCCTTCGCTGCTTTTCCTCAGAATTATTTCCAACTTGAATCGTTCAACTCCCTTGCATCTCCGCTCCCCTATTTCCCATTCCTTTTTCAATCTTCTTCAATTTCTAATACTCCTCGATCGATACCAACATTTTTACCTTCTCGTATCCATTTTAACCTCCACCGATTCCCCACATCTCGCCACGGGGTATCGCGATAAATGTTGCACGAAAACCCACCCGGACAGCAGCCAGCGCAAAAATGAATCACCGATTCCTTATCAATCCCAAAGTCACGCCGCGAACTTACTAAATCATACTGTTATCGCATGCCGCGGTCGGTCAACATGTTCGTGCACATACGACGAGCGAAACAGAAACGGGAAGGAGGTATGTGTAACGTACGGTTGCAATTGGCGGTCGATATCTCGAAACGGTTTCGACCACTGTCGGAGGGGAGCACAATCGACGAGTCGCGCCGCGGCTCCGGCTGTCCGGCGACATTTCTGTCGGCATTCTACGGCTTTTCGTGCTGGCATCCCGCGAGGCGGATTCCGCGCTCGTTCGTTATTTACTTCACGTTTCGTGAAAATGAAAAAGGCGGAGTCTTGTGCAAGTTCGCTCGCGGTGAAAGTCCGTTTTGCAGTCCGCGCCGGTGCCCAGGGCCTCCTTGCCGGTCCACTCTCGGCAGATGGATAAGGATCTCTCGCCCGGCTAGCGAAGATCGATCGACCGGTCGTTTCGTGGGAAATTTATAGGATGGGCGTACTCGATCCGTCGCCTAGCCGCTCGGACGCGGCTCCAACGCTTACGAAACCGCGGCACAATTCTGGAAATGGAACTCGCCCCGCTGGACAGGGCGCTACCGTTCGCGGAAACTTCGCGCCCCTCCCGAGTGTCTGCGATTACTTCATCGATATTTTCAGTGGTAATAGAAATTGACGAGCTAATCTTGCGCGCTCCAAGTTCCTGGAGTTCCTATTATTGTGCATCGATGCTCAAACGGTCCGGGAACTTCATAAAGAAAATTCTTGCGCGAATGCTTTTCCGTTCCCGCGTCGTGCAACTTAGAACACGCAAGTTATGGGAATTTTACTACCGCTTAAATTGCGAGGCAGTCGTGCACTGTCGTCGGCTTCAGTATCGTAAACATTCTCATCATCAGAATTCGCGTGAACCACGCAGAAGTAATGAAGCATTCAGGCTACGGAGAGGCAACTCTTTATCTCCATAAGGATTACGCTGTTCATTCGCGAAATTCTCGCACAGGGAATAATACTCCGCAGTTAGTGTATTCGTGCTTTGAAACCGGAGGGGAGGGATGGCAAAAAAACGCTCGTGAGAAACGCGCACGCGAATGGAAAAATGGAGGCACGATTTCCAGCGGCGCGACGCTCTAAGGAATATATGTATCCCTATTTGCATGCGTTGTTGGCGCTTCTACCGTTGATGCCTGATACGAGAGGAAAGGTTGGGAAATCTCATTGAGACACGTCGAAAGAAAAGCGCCCGAGTATGCGGCTCTGTCTCAGCTCCCAAGGAACATCCTCGCGCACCGTTTCTTCGTAAGCGCAACTTGACACAATGGAGTGTTAAGAAACGCGCCTGACTGCTGGAAAAAAAGCGCGCATTGTTCGGGTAATTCGCGATGGTTAATAATGACATTAAACTCGGAACAATAAACGAATCTGGCGTCTACTCCTCGCGCGATTCATCGGGACTTGAATATTGCTTAATTACTAAATTACTGAATTAACGTTGACAGGCTATTAATAACGTTCGATCACGATACGTTGACTCGCGAGTGATCTTCTCGAGCGGGATATCCATAGACGATAAGTAGTAGATATTACATCGATATCTTGGAAAGAAATGAGCAGGTAGAACTCCGATACCGCAACCAGCGTCCTTCGTCATCGCCCGAGGTAGTCAGTTTTGTGCCAGTTAGTGAATCTTAGATCCCGTCAACCGGTTGCAAAAAAAATAACATATTTGTCCGTAGAATCGAGTTCACCTGCGCGGGCTGCCCTGAATAAAACGCGGCGCAAGAAAGTCGCCCAATCAAAGTTCCATTCGGAGCTTAATCAATGATCTTGGATGGAAACGCGCAGAATTGCCGATACGTTGCCCGCTAGGAGCTATCTTGGAAACTCGCGTTCCTAGGATTCTTT
Source organism: Andrena bicolor (assembly GCA_960531205.1). Taxonomy (NCBI): domain Eukaryota; kingdom Metazoa; phylum Arthropoda; class Insecta; order Hymenoptera; family Andrenidae; genus Andrena; species Andrena bicolor. The sequence goes on along the minus strand of OY482664.1, from coordinate 46,834,285 downwards.
CAACGACCCGGTTTATTACATAAGAAACAACAGCCGTCCATCCACGTAACGGTTACGTTGCGCGGTGAAAATTAGCTTCGCAACGAACAAAGTCAGTGGTTTCTATTGGGCTCTCCCTAGCCGCCACTTGTTTTATCCGATCGATCTCTTTATGCTCCACGCGCGTCCTTCTACGAGCCACTCGTCCTCGGGTGAATCGATAAAAAGGAGTAGGCACGTTGCGAATGGAATGCGAATTTCACGAGGGATCGTCATCGCTGTATCTCATTTTACAGGGAGGGGCGTGCAAAGGGGTGAAATAATAAGGTACTTATTCAGCTTTCGAACGTTCCATTGGCACGTAAAGTCATACAGAAAATCGACTTAAGTAGGTGTAACAAGGGTCTCCCGAATATAAATCACCATTAGTCTCCATAATTGGATGAGGGCTCAGTATTCCCTAGCCGCGCGAAGCCTCCAGGGAATCCCCCGGGTCCGCCACACGACCGCGACGCCGGGGCCGAAGGAGCAATTAATTCCGCGCCGCTGCCGGAATCCGAGCTAGAATTCGTCAGCGCCGGCCCCGAACGATCTTCGAGACGTCTGACCGGCAGAAGTGAAACCACCCTTGGGTAGGCTCGATCACAAACGCGCCGCTTGCATCGAGGCGCAGTATAAATACCGGTATCTGGTGTCGTAAAGCGCGGCATTGGTTTTCCGCGGGAGAACGGAGGAGAAATACCGAGGGAGCGAGAGGGAAATGTGGAAGAAAGGGCGGTCGGGGTGGGAGAGGAGAGACGGGGTAGAAAGCGGGAGGGAAAGAGGAAGAGAGGAAAAAAAGGGTAGGCGGAAGGAGAGGGACGGGAAAGAGAGGACCCAGGGCAGCTCGCCACACGTAATTTATGTCTGCGGCGCAACGCGGCCGCGTTGACAGTTGAAACACGGCGGCGACTCGGATTGGTCGGCTGTGGGCGCCTTATAGGGTCGCGCGCATGCGCACACCGGCTCACGACATCCATCAGAGGCGACCAGCTACCGCCGTCAGCGTGCCACTCTTTATCTTTCTCCTCTTTTCTCTAGCCCCCTTGCCCTTTGCCGATGTCAACCGTGCCGTAATCCTCTGTCACTTGGGGTACACCGTCCTCCCCTTCCTTCGCCTTCCTTCGCCTTCCTTCGTCTTCGTCGCTGCCCAGGCTGTTGTCCTATTTCGCCTATTCCGTTCGCGTCGGCTGACGGGCCGGGGCGACGCGACGTCTTCCGACGATGTCCTTTACAGTCCCTCCTCGCGTCCACTTCACGTCTACCTTCAGTGGAAAGTGTCTCCTCGCCATCTTAGGCAGGCGCGTCGGTTACTTTTACCGATGAGCTTTTTTCAGGTATCGTCGGTGGTTACTGGTTTTCAGGGAGCAGCTCTTGACGCGAGGTTTTTTGGCGCCTTTTGTCCCATCGGCTCACCGGCTCGAGCTCCTTTCTCTTTGAACCTTTAATTGGACGATTCCCGAGTGTACTTTCACTGCGTTTGTCTGTCTTTGGTCATTGATTTCTCACGATGTCGTTTTCGTAAAACATAGTCACGGTTCCGCCGCGCTACTTCGGGGTACAGAGGTATTGGATAGAGGATTTTCGAGCGGACTTATGGTAACTAGGTGCTTGCAAGCTGTTTCGGGTGGTACTATCGCTGGACCACGAGGAGCAGAGGATAATCAATGTTGAGCGACGAGAGATCGTATTGCAAAACGGGGGACCTGTTGGATAATCGTTTGACGCTACGACACGACGCTGAGGATCAATTAACTGTTCCTGTCGGTTGTTTCACGTGCACATATATTGCTGGCTGTGGGGAGTTCTTACTAATTTCAGAGAAGAGGTACACGTATAACCTACACGAGCGAACGTGATAATCCTTAGTGAATACATTCGTGAGTCACCCTACGTCTAATTTCCATATATCTACCAGAGTCGAAAACATGAAGTAATCCGTGGCCCGCCGATAATCATCAGTGGTAAAAACACGGAATATGCTGTAATCCGATGACGAAGTATCAATGTAACGATCATACTTTATTCGCTCCTCCTCCCATTTTCTAAATCTCCTTTCCACGGGGCTCTGGAACGTTGGCACCGCGTGTTCGTGTTAAAGCAGATCATTCTACTTTAAAAAGGCGAACGCGCGGTGACTTTGAACTATCCTCGTAGGGAGGCACGTGGATTTAAACCGACTGAAACCGAACAGCGCGATTACTCAGCAATCCGTAGAACTTTGCTCCGCAACCGTTTCATTCCGCCCGCAGTTTTTGCCAGCAGCCTTCGGCATTATGCAATTGCTGTCCAGAGTGGCTCGCGAGAGTTGATCACCGATGATCAATGCACAGTAGGTTGGGCAACCGTCTGCCCCCAAAAACGTTGCCGATCACGGACCGAATCTTTGCAGCGGAACAGTTTCTAAAGTGTTCGACTTGGTGTTTGTTTCAGCAGCCGGCCAGCTCGCAGGAGCGTGGCAGCGGCTTGGCTGTGGGGCGTCAAGGGGGGCCCGGTAGCGCGGGGGGGCCCGGAGCAGTGGACCAGGCTAGGGACCTAAGTCCCTGCCTCCCCGCGTCCATGGGCGACGCTGCACGACCCACCACCTTGCCGTGCAGCCCTCCTGCCGCCCACCATCACGGGCCCCATCATACGCCCCTGCATCAGACCCACTGCGGCACCAACAACAACTGCTACGACGGCTCCACCACCCCCTACGACTCCAGGGACTACGACTCTCCCGGAGGTTGGTACCGCACTCTGTTTCTAAACAGCGTTTTTTCGTTCTCTTTTATCGGAGACTTAGATAATCTGTGATAATCTGTTCCGCACCTGAATAGTAGACACTGCAATTATTCAGATTTTAGATATATCATCACGTCAGCTCACCAAGCATTCAAATGTCGATCAGGTGGCCAGGAATACAGGACCAACAACAACAATAATAATAACAACGGCAGCTTCGAGAACCCTAGCGACCTGAGCATGCCACCCCAAACGACTCATCATCACCACCACCACCACCATCACCATTCCCATCTACATCCCCAGACCCACTCGCAAGAACAGCAGACCACGGAACACTTGCACGCTATCCCGAAACTAGAGCCACCACCCACCCCGCCGGCACAGTCCGAGGACGTCCCCGGAGTCGTTTGCGCCGGATGTGGCCTTCGGATATCCGACAGGTTCTACCTGCAGGCCGTCGACAGGAGGTGGCACGCCGCCTGCCTCCAGTGCTCGCACTGCCGTCAGGGCCTCGACGGCGAGGTCACCTGTTTCAGCAGGGACGGCAACATCTACTGCAAGAAGGACTACTATCGGTGAGTCGATGGACATCACGTTTATTAAGCTGGTTAACCCTTGGCTGAACGAGGTAGTTGGCTGTGAAGCTAATTGAACAAGTGGACGTACTCTATCCGATCCTTTCAGGCGTTAACTTCGAAACAGTGTCGATTAGTTAGACTACCTCCCACCAGCTGAGGGTTAACACTTCCAACTATGGTAGTCTCTTGCACCCTCGAAAGCGCTTCGTTTCATTCACAATTTCGCTATATCTCCCCCAACGACTGTGCTCGATATCTGAAATCGCACTGATACCTATGAATCTTCGCCTGGTCAGCTGATAATGCTCCCCGGTAAACCAATTAAGCGAAACCGCAAAGTGCAGTGTCTCTCGCGTTTATCGGCTATGTTTCCCGAGGAAGTTCTGCGGTTAGGTCTACATGGTTGCTCTAGAATCAAGAACGATTATGTAACCTTGACGAATGCGGATGCAGAATTTGTCCTGCATTCGCCACCTGACACTTTTCTATAATTTACGTGCAAAATTGGACCGAGAGCATCAATATTCTGTGCTATCAAACAGTGTTCAGATAATCAGAGGCTTGCGTTCGTCGCGTTGCAAGCTCCGGAGATCGAAATTCTATTTGCAATCTTACGATTCACTGCAATCTTTGACGATCGTTCCTCAATACTTGCTGGACTGTTCGACCATCAACGTCATCAGAGTACTCACAATCCTCTTTGATAGTTCTTTCCACCTTCGTCTCTCCATCTCCCCTGTTTTCATCGAAATTACGTTACTCCGCGTTTCCGCAACATGTCGCACGATTTCAATTACGAGCAGTCCCACGCAACCGTGGCCTGCTCGTTACAACCTCGCCGAGAATAGTCGGCTCTGTGCTCGTCACGGCAGCAAGTCAAGCGCGAAGCAATTTCTTGCAATTCCGGGAGCCAATTCGAAGACGCGATTTCAGGATCTGCTCGCGCCGTTTCAAACGCGCGGACACAGTTTGCGCAACTGCCATCGCGAGGCCTCCCGAGGCCTCTTTCACAGGCGATAAGGGCCCGTTTTATCGGCGTGCACGCGATTGACAATAAATTGCCTCGGTGCGCCGGCCGGAATAACAAAAAATTATCGTCGCGCTGCCGCCACGGAAAACAATGCGATACCGGCTCGTTTCTGCACGTCGAATCGGCTTGGCGTAAAAAACGGAGATCGTTGCAAGAAAGCGAGCTTTAGAAACGCGATCGCAGGGGAGTGAGTTGATTAGGGGCAACGTTCTGTGGGGGTGTAGGTGTGTTTGTTAAATCACGAGAGGGATTTGAGCTTTGGAGGAGCTTGCAGGGTTGTGCTTTAATTCTTCGAAGCTATATTTAGGAGTAGGGGTACCTACACTATTTTAGAAATGAGAGATTGCGATCTCTGACGCAGATCAGAGTTGCGAGTGAAGAAGCAACACGGAGTTAGATAACTGTAGGACGTCAAGTCTATCGAGTTAATTACACTCGACTTGCCATTTATTAACCAGTAAATAATGACTTCGAAGTACACATTCAGGTACGAAGTATTAGAACGTTGAAGGAATTTCCAGGTTCGGTACAAGCAGGAAAACAGTGAAATACGCGTCCATCGGCGCAGCTGTGTTCCCCGCGACGAGCAAGAGCCCTCCTCGCGTTCCTACACGAACCACTCCCCAATTAATCAACTTTCCCCCGCAGACATCGTCGATAAACAATCCGCAGGAAGTTGTGCAACGTGCCGATTTCCGGAGGGCCGGGAAAGAGTAGAATTTGCTCGGCCCGAGCGCGGCAGTGTCTCGGAAATTCCAGCGGCTCCTTTAACAGGCGAAATATTCCCATAGGCGCGCGTGCACTTGGCACAGCTTAAGAGGAATTCTCTCACGTTTCGCCCGGTGTGTGCCTGGTGATTTCCATTCCGAGAAACAATTGCGCCCCCGACGGGCGGGAATATACGCGGAAATCACCTGTCTTGCCATATTTCGCGCCGCCTCGAGACACTAATCCCAGCCGAGCGTAGAGACTCGGACGCAATAAATACGTGTATGTGATTCTAACTGTCGCCACGGACGTAATATTTTCGACTGAAAATCACTGGGAGCCTTTGTTCGCCTTCAAAGGCAATTGTCGATCATACCTGCGCAAATGTACCTATCTGCGTGCCATTCTTAATGAAACGAGAACGAAGAAGACTTCTCTAGCAGGGCTACAGATCTCTACAAGTTCGACTGATTTAGATTGAAACGAGCCTAGATCGCAACGTAGGCCCCTTCGATCGTCCCTGACCGGGTCGCGGCGCGAAACAATTTAATGGTTGATGGGAGAAATATCCGGAGAATATCGAAGGACGTTAGCAGAGGGACAGGAACATCGTGTTGCGGCCGTGGAGGGCCTCACACGGCGCGGATATTAGCGTACTCCCTCGCTGGGCGATTCGCACACACAGAGCTGGTACGGAGCCGGGGCCCAGCTTCGTGGACTAATGGTCACGACTCGACCATTTACCTCCGGCGAAGCGTCGATTCTTGATAAGTAAATCACCGTCGATCTACATTTCACGAGCGACGGGACGATATATACACGTGCAGCGGCCGGACGTCATCCCCGGATGTCCTCGGTGCACTTGCCTTTCCCTTCGGTACTCCCTACCCGGTCTTTTTTTCCTGTCACCTCTTGACCTCTTGCGGCCACGACGAATTTCCTCTTCTCCCTTCTCCTTTTTAATTAGCGGTCTGACAAACGCGAGGGGAATTGGAGTGGAGTTTATTCGAAGGGAGGATGTCGGAAAAAAAACTGGCGAGGTGCTCTAGGATCTAAGTGTTCCTAATTCAAGGATTTAAGGATTGCGAGGGGTGATCTTCTGAAGACTTTTTCGTCTTTATGTGCCGTTGGTTGCGAAGTTTCTCGCAGTTTCAGGAGTCGAGCACCCAGCAGGGGCTTGTCTTTCTGCTCTACCGTTTTCTTTGCTTCTCTACGCGCTTCTGCTCGCTCGTGGACGCGGTGGTATGCCTCGAAAATCGCGCCAGCCGATCTCTGAAGCCACGGTCGAGATCCTACGAGATAAGGGGCTGGCTTTATCGCGTCGGAGGAGACACCCTGCGACAGAGATGAGATTAGAGTTCGCGGGGGGAAGTCCCGTACCGGACACTTGAATGCTTTAATCGTATGCGATATTAAAAATTCCACGACACCGAATTGAAGCAACGAAATGTCAACTTAAATCTGACGAAGCCCGTAGTCACTGACAGCTCCGACTTCGCCACGAACCTCTTACCCAGAGTTACAAATCGAAGCGCATTGATTCGTCGAAGCAGGAACTCTATTCGCGGCGGATAGTGTGTCGGCGATACGCGATATCCGCTAGGAAAAGGAATAAATTCGTCGCCGCGATTCTTGGTGATTTACTCGCGCGTCACCCGTAAATTAAGCCTTGAAATTTGAGAACGTAGATTTCCCGTTGATGCGATTGTGTAAGACGAGCCCTACGGAGCTTTTTGCACACGCACGGGCCGCGTTCACTCGTTGTTTCGTTGTTTCGTGCTTGAGATGCAAATGTCGCGGTCGCCGATTACGCGGCTGCACCGAGCTGCTCGCCGATCCGAATCACCCCTGGATCATCCACCGGCCTTGTGATAACGCTATTACACCAGTATCAAACAGCATTCGACTTTTGCGCGCTGGTTCGGTGACTCTGTACCTCAACAATGGTCAAGATGAAAGACTACAAACGGACAAGACACTCCAGCAACTGCACTCTCACGAATCGAGTACACGCGTTTCATTAATCATCGATCCATTAAGCCGCCAATGAGTAGTCCTGGGAATATTTCACGAGCTCGAGGTGCAGCGTAGCCAGAGAGCGTCAGAGAACGGTCGAAGGTAGTATACATATCTGGAGGCAGAAGGCGTGGTGGAGTCGTGTTCACACGTCGAGCAGCCCTTGCACGCGAGTCCCATGGACGCGCAGCACGCTTCCTCGTGGAAGTCGCGCGTGCAGACACCACGGTCCGCGCGGACTGCATACGCCGTCATACAAGAGTGACAGCCAAGATGGAATATAGCGCGGACATCCCGTCACGACAACCGTCCGCGTCGTTCGGGGCCCGAAACTCTCTCTTTCTTTCTCTCTTTCTCTCTTTCCCTGCCCCTTATCTGGCTGGCTCGCATGTGCGATCTCGCCGTTGGCCGCGTAGCCAACGTGTGGTTGTCGCCGTGGTCTCGCCGCTGTTATTAGGCAGCGCGTTCGCGTGTCCGTCCAGTGAACCCGCGGCTTTACGCGCGTGACACCCTTTCGCAACGGCCGCGGCTCCATCGGAAGGAATTATTTCCAGCAGCAGCCTTGGAGCCGCTTTTCCAACGCCTCGTGCGCCGCTCCAGCCGGTTGATCGGACCTGGCGACGCGCTCAGGCATTCAGGCTTTCTAGTATCGGGTTACCGGATCAACGGGTCGCAGCGGGACGGTGTTGACGATGATGGGGGTTGATGCCTGGACGCGGAAAGTCGCGCCTCCATGGGATACTCGAGGAAAGATACGTATGACTTGAGCTCGATGGCGCATGCTAGCTAAACAATGATTTGCATTCGCGAGGGGACCAAAGGGAGGCATTGGGGAATCGAATGGTACCGCTTCTAGGGTGGACTCTGGATGGAAAGGTTGTATTTCTTGAAATTTAAGGGATTATCTGCTTATGACAAGAAAGTGGTTGCCATTGGTACCATTATATTAAAGGTGGTACCACTCTACCCCACCCAGCCACTTCACCTTGCAATGCTTCTCTCCACCTCGGTACATACTGGCTCCCTCCACCTTCGCAGAATTCGACATACCTCCGAACAAACCACCATCAGGCCCCTACACATCGGGCAACCATTCGCCAAAAATATCCTGGCGAATCGAGACCATCTACCGAACACAGTCTCGCTTTCCCCGCTATCTCCCCTTATCAGCCTCGAGTCCTCCAGTTTCGGCAAAAAAGGAGGTAACAAAGAGTGCCTCCCTATCCGCCCGGTGACCAGATCTTGATATTTTGACATCGAACAGGATGTAATTAAGGAAGAAGGGCGAGGGGGAGAATCGGCCGCATAGCACAGGTGCCTTGTCCCGGGTTTATCCGTTTTCGGTTGGTGGACGGTGTTCGACGAGTCCTAACGAGCCGCTTTCCAGGCGAAATATTAACGCGCATCTCGCTGGGAGCGTATAACGTCGAAAGTACCTCGTCACCTCGCGTGTTAGCTCGGCCCGGCCCGGTGGCTTCGTCGTAAAAATTGCTTGCGCGTAAAGAGATCGTTGCACGGCGCTGTGAAGAGCTTCCTGGATCGTTCCGTTTCTTTTCAACTCGCCTTGTTTCTTCTCGTCGTCGTCGCCCCCCCCCCCCCTCACCGCCTCTCCTCTCTCGTTCTCTCTCTTTTTCTCTATGTACGTCGGTTCAAAGCTGGCATCGCCGTTAATATGAACAGCGTCGGGATAATCGAAGCGTGTCCAGCTCCCTGATCGCTGATAAATTGCTCTAATGCGACTAATGAACTACCCGCTACAAGGTCCGCGAGCGCGCGCGCGCGCGCGGACGATTTTGTTGGATGCTCGAGAGGAGACGCTCGACGATGATGGCTGTACGCGCGCGCCCAGGGAAGTTCAATGCCGGCTGGTAATTAATTCCAGGGGCCCCCGTCTCGCTTCGGGGACCTTTCGGAATTTCTTGCCCACGCCGGGGCAAATTCGCCCGTAAACGATGCAGATTCGTTACGTGGGCGGCGGCCAGTTGGCCCGTATCGGGTTCAGCGCGGGGGATAATTAATGGGGTGAAGGGTTAAGCCACTTTCGGGGCTTCCTTTTGGCTTTATGCGTGAACAGCAGTTTGTTTGGCGAGGTGTTGAGGTTGGGAGGAAGGAAGACTGATTGAAGTGTTATGGATTGGGTGTTTGGGGATCTTCAATTTAGGGGTGGGGAATCTTCCGGGTTTCTACTTTAAGGGAAATTGATATTAGATGATACGCAGGTATTATTTCTTCCCTGAGTGTTTTGAATTTTACAGCAGATTTCTCGTGAATCGAGTTTAGTCGAGGTTGGTTGGCCACTTCCTTGATCGACTGATGTTGAACGTTTGTTGGCTTCTCTAACGTTGCACCGATAGCTCCGATAATTCGAAGAGTAAACAGGGTAATTTCACAGTGGAGAAACTGCTTTCCCGGCGAAACTGAAAGCTGATTCAGAGTTCAGTTATTCGCGGGGAAATCGTTGATAAGCGTTATTCATTCACTTGATACTTCAATTCCTGGTCGTAAGAGCACTTGATGCGTCCACGCTTCCTACCCATTAGCATTTTTCTATTAATTGATAACTTCCACCTCTTGAAAACTGCCTTCTTCTATTGCAAGTGTAACATATCCACTGAGAATTAAAGGCAATATTACCCCCCTCGGTTTACGTGCTCACAGATGGATCAGCCAATTCCTGAACCCTGCCCGAAACCGCCGAAGAACTGTAGTCTCCATTCGAACCGAACATAACGTGCACAGGCGACGGGCTTGCATATCCGGCGACACGGTTGCGCGAGAAGAACAGAGGGGTCGTTAAATTTACCAACGATTCCGAGTACCGAAGGGTACGTCAGATCGGATTTGCTGGAACACACGTTCCTGCAGGTTTATTTTCGCTATTGGTAGTCGAAATCATCGCCGGGCAACCCTCCGTCTCTTACCTTGGATGGGTTTTCGGGAGCGAGGGACGGGGAGCCGCGAACCCGCCACTCATTATTTATCGAGCAAACTCGTACCAGCGCCACGTGGGACGCTGGACACGCATAATTTATCGCGTGGCTCTTCGCACACGGGCGAACGTATGAACTTGAACGGGGAACTGCGCGAATTTCCAACCGTGCATTTCGCGATTTGCACGATCCTCAACTCCCGCGAAATTGTCAGACAACGTACAATTTGCGCCGACAATTACGTGGAACTGATTATTACGAGCTAGGAGGAAGTGGGTCGGTATTTAGCCTCCGCAGTTTTTGAAATTTAATTCCGTTTCGCGCGGAGGGAATATTGTCTCGAGTCTCGATAGGCGAGAGCAAAGGTGGCTTGGAAGCGTAACTACAAAGACTTTAATGCCGTTGTCTTCTGTGAATAAGTTACAGTTTCTGGAACGTCATCATATTTTCAGCGCGAAAGATATATGAGCGCATAAAATTCACTTATTCCATGTAGAACCAGCGATAAGTTTGAACCGGTTCGGTGGAGTATCTTGCTACTCGTTGGTCGCCTATGGCTCTGTTTTCTCAGCACTCGGATAACTTAATGTCGCTCCCCTTCGTTTTATCCTCCTTGGTAATCCAGTCCCCTCAGAATTCTACAGACACTGTAACTTGAATCCTAAAACTTTACCATTAGAATCTCTCGGCTCCTCTACTCCAAGTAGACCACCCTTCACAATTGGGGTGTTTGATCACAATTTTCCCTTAAGATCATAGGTAAATCTTGACTGAGAGATCGTGGCAGGAATAATTTGAGCATCGAATCCTCAGTTTTTCCGAATCCTTTTGCCCGCCGAGTCCCCAAACAGCTGACCCTGGCTGGAGACCTGCGAAAATCGTAACTGTCAGGAGAAACTCGCGCTGAGGAGGACGCGTTCATAATTACAGGCGAAAAAGCTTGGAGGGAAAGGATCGGGGTCTTGCTCTCGACTTCCTGGAGTTTGTGGAGGCTGGCTATCCAGCCGGTGGCAGTGGTCATGCATCGTGGGCATGGCGTGTGTGCTGGCAGGACGCCCTCGCGCGATTCCGCGGCGTCTAGAAGCGCACACTCCGTTACATGGTGGTGCGCACGGTGTCTCGTTGCGCTCGGATATTAGTCGTAAAGTATATATCGCTGTAAACGTCTCGGCGGATAAGGATGCGTGCTCGCCGCCGCTCCGATGACTGAATTTAGCTTTCATGATTTCATCTGCAGACATTGTCTTCCTGCGGGCTCTAATTAGCTGAATGAAACTCCGCCGCGGCCTTCCTCTCCTTCCTGGGTCATCCAGCTTGGCACAGCTCGTAGCATTCGGGAATTGTTGGGAAATTGTTGTTTCGAGATTAATCGAAACGTTGCGTTGAATCTTCTGCGATCAGTAGAGAAAACGTGATTATTCTCGGGTAATATATTTCCAATTACATAATTGTCTTCGTACGGGTATCGGACACACGTGACATCATTATCGATTAACAACACGAATCTCTTCGCGATCATACAATTTTCCGCTTGTACGATGCTATCTACCAGCAACAAGTTGAACATTACGCGATGTCTGCGTTTAGATCGCGATACTAGGTGCGTGCAGCTCGACACCGAGCGCCTAAGTTTTACGATTTCCTCCCGATGCGACCGTGCTCCCGAAGTCGAGTGTAATTAGCCCTTATCTGATCGCGTTAAATTTCGATCGCGATCTCCCGCTTAACGTCTCAATCCCTCGATGATGAACTCACGCGAAGGCCACCGCTCGAAGGTTCACAATTACCCTTTATCTGATCCGCGGGTTCGTTTCACGTAACGTTTCGTCATTTCTGGCGACACCTTCGCGATCCTTTGACCAGTCCCGTTCGAATCATCTCCGGGAATAAACCTGCCGCGCCGCCAAAGGCACGCTTAGACAATCGTTAGAAGCTTTGAAAGGGGATAGGGGACGCCTCGTTGTCTGGATTAGCGGCGAGCCATTCAAAGATAGAGGAAAGGAAGCGGAGGACGAGCGGTGGCAAAGGGTTCGACGTGGCTGGGTTTCATGGATCGAGAAAGATCAAACGGTGGTGGGCTCGTTAAAGGCGTGGATCGAGCGAGTTTCTCGCAGCTCTCACCGGGGCGAAACGATCACGAAAGGACGTCCTTTCGGGCGCAGGAAGTGGTCGCCTTAAATCAACGGCTCGCAAAGGAAATAGCGAGTGGTAATTGAGCCATAACCCTCGGCCGGCGAACACACAAATATTTCAGCGCCGGGAGCTCGCTCATAATTTAGCCCTCATAATTAAGATGCGCCGCGCGGACTCCGGGACCCGCTGGAACCCCCTGCTCGCGACGTACGCGCGAGAATCCTTGCTCGAAAAAGGACGAGCACGAGTAGCCACGACCAGTCCGCCCGAAACATTCTCACGAAAATAGATGTGACCTGTTTTGAGACCGACCGTTCGCCCAATCCAGATTTTTGGCTGCGTCTCCAGTTCTCTTCGTCAGGTTTTCTCTGAGAACGTGTTTGGTCAGCGGCTTCGAAGAGTGTTCCACTATTGATCAGTAACCCAGCATCGAAATCCAACCTCTAAGTGATCGATAAGAAAAATTTTCAAGCGCAAAACACGAAATTCATCCTCACACCCTGAACCATCGATTCGATCATCCCGAAATCATAGTCCCCCGCGAAGTCAACTGAAAATACAAGCACGGTGGCGACAGGGACTCGATAGAGGAAGGAGCGAACAGGCAACGGTACCAAAGAGCGCGGCATTAATCAGAACGCAAGCAACCACCCCCAGAGATCGGCTGGCGCAACGATAACGAGGCCCTGGGACATAACTCGGTGCCTCCACCGTGTTACGATCTAAGAAAGGGGCCGAGAAATACTGCGACACCGGGACGGCTACCGATGATGCATGTCCCAGAAGTGCGAGAGAGGCTGTGCACGCGTATTATGTTACCGTGCAACGCACCGCGGCCGCTCGCCGTGTCTACCGTGCGTGCATCCCTGGGTCCAGGTCATGACTCTATCATATTTATGTCCCAGACGAGCCGGGCTGTTCCTGGGGCCCCCAATTCCAGGGGGAAATTCCATGGGGACGGGGCCGTAGATCCCAGGCCAGATAACGGGCGATCTTCGATGGACGGTTCCTCTTATCTCAGCCGCGGTCTAATCACTGAGTCCCCCGCGAGGGGACTGATTAGAGGACGTAAAGAAGAGACAGACGCTGCTGGGCAGCGGACTTTAAGCACCGATTTCGAAGATACCCCCGAGACACTGCATTCCTGGGGTGTAATAACGGTTGGTCTTCTGTGCTGGGTTTATCGGTTGTCGGGTCACCGAGCGGTGTTTTTCGTTTGGTAGCTTGGGAAAGGATCATTGGGCGATCGATTTTTAAGCTAAACCCGACGGAAAGTGGGAAGAATCGGTGGAAAAGAATCGACGATAATTGTTGAGTATCTACAAGTTCCAGAATTTGCGGAAATAAAGTAAGAGAATTGAAAGAACCAACTGTCTTCTCTCAAGCAACTTCTCAAACATCCCCATGAAACGACAGGAAACGAAGAGCTTATTGCGGCCATGCCTCGGGTACAAATAGATCCCCTATTTGAAGCATCGAAAAAGAAAGGGACCAGCACGATATCTCGATGTCGTAGATGCCGTGAGAGATAGCTGGACCGGGCGTATTTGTCCGGCGACACCTGCGCGCAGGACACTTCATGTATCAGCCGCAGGATGCGAGCGGACGCAGCGAGAACACGAATGATAGCTCCTCGGTGCAGCGATATACCTTCTTGCCATTATCAGATTCACGGGCAGCGGCGCCCCGCTAGGAGTCACTCGTCCCGTTCGTGTTACAACTACCCTCATATCAATTTTTCAACCCCGTCGCTATTAATACTTGATAATCCTGCGCGACTGTTGCACGAATACGAGCATCTCGTTTGCCCCTCGAATTCATCCTGACAAATTGGAGAAGCTCTTGACACAGCGCAGTGTTGAATTATTCCTTGCTCAGCCTACTCCATACTTAAATATCCTCGAGGAGTCTCTAGCCTAGTCAATTACGTTTTTCCACCACCTAGGTGGCGCCAAAGATTCTCGAGATAGGTACACCGGTCAGTGTTCCCGACGAGTCCAGTTCTATTTCCTCCACCCTGTTTCTCGAGCTGCACTCCATTCCTCATCTTCTTCCAACCCTTCCCCGGTCTACAGAGAGCGAGATCTCACGGCCCTTAATTCGTACAGGATGCCAGCGACACGTTCGCGCATATAAACCCCGTTCTGCATACACCTCGCCAGGGAATTCGTATGGAGTTTTTACGAGTGGCCGGGCCGTTGGTCATCGTTACTCCTTAAGAGGATTCGGCGTAGCTCGGCAGGGGGTCCATCTCGCGGGGCCCCACAAGGTCACGACGAGTCGTGTGTCCACCACGGAATTGCGAGTGTCACCACATAAACCATCCCTGCAAAAGTATCGGGTTACCGCGGTCCTCGGTCCTCCTCCGACTACCCTTCTTTCTCCTTCCTGTTCTCTGTGCCCTTTGAGCGCGCAGATGAATGGTTAGATTGTCGCTGGTCGTTGCCACAGGCGTCTCTAAGCTGGCTAGGATCCTTTCGAGTTTCCAGTTCTAGGTGTATCGCTTCTCAAGTGGTTTAATCGTCGAGCAGGTTGGCTAGCTTCTGGGTGAAAAAATGTTTGGCAATCTTGATTAGTAGAATTAGTCCTTGTTTAGGAGCTAGAAGGAGTTCCCAGTTGGAAGTCTGAACAGCGGCCTCTTTCTCTACTTAAACTTTCGAAAACTGCGCGAAGTTGTGGGATGTAACTCGAATAATCCTCTGGAAATGAAAGTCTGCCGAGTCAACTGTTGCCCCAGGCGATTGCCGGAGGGCAGGCTTGAATTGCAGCCGCGCAACATTGTAATCGCGCGTATTTATTGCGCTGGCGGAGATGAGCTACGTACCCTCTGGCTAAGGTACCCCGCGTATCACGCGACGCGCTGCGCCGTGTCTTCCCGTCGAGTTTATATTTTCTCGCCGACTTCCTCGCCTCCTTTTCCCCTTTTACTTCTTCCTTCTGCTTCGTAGATCAATAATCAGATTAGACTGTCCGGGAGATAGGTGCTCGCTCCCCAAGCTATTCCGCGATTATTATATCACGGTGGAGGGTTTTATGGCCGGTGATTAGGAGCAGACTGGTCGCTGGTTAGAAGCTAAACATTGAAGTTTCTTCTTAAGAAAACTTTATGGGGAATTTATTGAAGGAAGTCAGATTCCTTTCGAGGCTAGAGCTGGGGCGCGAGGCTGTTCTGTAATTTAGATATTAGGAGGGATTTCCTGATGGTTCCCTGAAGCGGAGGATCGAGTTTGTAATATCTACACTTATGTTTATTCTAGCGGTCCCAGGTACAAAGATAATTAAAAAGCTTTCTTCGATCTTTAAAAACTACTTAACAATCTTCCAAGGGAAATCCTATTAAGCCTGCAATTATCTTAAACATCCTAAATGCGTTCCAGACAAACACGGAACATATATCGTGCTGCCAAGACTAATCAATCTCCCTTCTCAGAAGTTGCAAGCTTTCTATATCCCTCGCCGCGAGCCCGCGAACTCTCAACACTCCCATCGTCCGATAAATAATTTTACCAGTCCAGCAGCCACGGCCGGGCATCCGAGTGGATGATGGACGCATCGACATTAATCAAAACCGCGGTAGAGGCTGCGCCGCAGCTTCGCTGCAAGATCGACCGTAGCTCTCGTGCCTCTCGACGTCGATGTTTCCTAAAGCGAAAGAAACCGCGGGATAATAAATTTGCCCCGGTGGGCCGTGGGTGTTCGTAAATGGACAGCCCGGCCATGTTCAGAGACGGATCAATTCGTATTCGATCTTGTTCCACTTGTACCTTTAGGAAGTTACAGCCGTATCGATCGCAGCGTTTGTTAGATCGCCCAACAACGGTAGCCGCGAGGCTGCGAAACGACACTCTGGATACAAATTTTCCGCCGCTGGAGGCTGTCTTTCTTCCCTCGGCTCGGCGATATTGCAATTATCGGCAGTCAGAACGCGACGCGGTTGTAATCGGACCAAATGCAACGGGCATTGCGTAACGCCGCAACATTGCGGAGCCCCCTCGGCCATTGTTCCGTATGGCCACTCGATGAACGTTGCAACGTTCTTTTATCGACACATCGGCGGGTTTTCACGGTGCGCGAGCCGAGGGACGTTTTCCTTTTGGGCCTCTTTGTTGGCCAGCCCCGCGGGAGATGCTAATGGCGATGAGAAACGGCGATAGGGAACTTGTTTCGCATTGCCAAGTTATTGGTGTTGATACAGGGAATATGACATGTTTATGTCCACTTTGGCGAGGATCCTCGTGCGAATACGACAGCCGGCGGGATTTAAGCGCGGAGATTGCGCATCGCGGTTTACAGATCGAACTGCTGTTTCCCCTGCTTTCTGCCGGTGTGTCGAGCTCGGGCGAGGACCATCACCCTTCGGAGTTTAGCGTAGCTTTGAGTTACACGTACGCACTGTTTTCAATTCCTGATAATAAGTCAAACGACAACTTCGCACCCTCCGTTTCCACTCCTGTCGCGCAGAGTGAACGTAAAGCAGTAGAGTCTCGTAGAAATCATTGAGGGAAGAGGGAACATAGATCGCGGACGGTGGAAAATGGGTGAATTATGATATCGATGTGGACGTATCGCTCTATTATTGAATTGAGCCGCCGGAAGCGGTGGCGATGGCCGTCGAATGGTTCCCGCATAATCTCGTAACAGCCGCTCACGCTTGCTCGCCTCGGCTCGTTGCATCTTCGTTGATTTTCTCGTCTGTCCGTCGGCTGGCGTGTTTTATTTTATGAATAATGTAGCGACAGCCTACCGCTGGATACGCTGGACACCGCTGCGCGTGGGACGCTGCCGGCAGCGTTTCGCATTAATCTAGATCACGGCATTATATTATCCCCCGCGTCTTGCTGCGCCGGTGTTGGCTGCCCCTCGGACGGGACAATCCTCGGCTTCTCTCGGTGTCACCGTCGTCGTGACTTTTGTCACTTGATAAGTTACTTAATTCGCTGGTGTTTAGCTCGAAGGAGCTGCGGTTCCTGCAACGCGCATAGATCGTTTGGGTTAGCTCGAAAAAATTGAGATCGAAGTAGAGCTTCTGTGCGAGGACTAAGTTTTCAGGAAGATGGAAGAAGAAACGGGGGGATAGGTGACTGTAGGCAATTCGCAACGTGGCGAAATTGTTTTAATATCTAACTGAAAGCAGAGGAGGTGGAAGGTTCATGTTCCTTTACGAAAGAAAAAAAAACATAGGAGTTTCGAAAAGGAAGCGTGCGAGTTCCATATCCGACACACCTCGAAAGATCCTTCTGAGGCACAGTTTTCCCGTTTACGGACTCCAGTCACGTCCGAGTGGACGAGGCCGATCGGTCGAATCTTCTCGATTAGAGAGACCGCGCCGGCGACGGCAAGGGAGGACAGAAGCGGGGCGTTTATCGCCAGATGCATTAATTACGCCGTCCACGGGAATTCCAGCCGAGGAGGACAGGCTTTATCGTGGAAATAATAATTTACAGCATCGCGCGAGGCCGTGGGCCCTTAATCCCGCCGCGGCTTGTCAGAAGCGTGGCGAGAACGCGACTTAACTTACGACTGGACCAACGAATAGAGTCGTTGGACGAGCACCTACAGGACATTTGGTCCTCTCCTTCTGTATCACCGCGAGGCGCTTGTTAAAAATTCACTCGCGGACAAGCCTCCAGAGTTAATTACTTCTACGATCAGTCTGTGGCGTGTTACCCCAACACGCCGATTTGTACCGTGCCTTAACGACGTTGCGGAGTTAATTTAAGGACCAATGGCTCAAGCTGGCATTCTGGACGGTTCCGAGTTTGTTGCTACATTACGAAGAAATCGCAGGAATGTTTAATTGGCCAGGTCTCGCGACTTTCGGGCGTTAATCGTCGGTTTGACCGGAGATCGGAGCCCGTGGAATCTCAGACGCATTCGTTAAATGCTTTGCCCGCGTGGCACTACGTTGTGGGGTGAATTTTTAGTGGATTTTAGTACCAAAATACATTTCCTCCCTTGATATCGAAGAGTCGAGGATCGCAACAGTTGTGAGCAGCATTGAAGTCGGCGCAACGGTCGCAATGAAGACGGCGCGGCGCGAGCTCCCCGAGGCGGCACGTGAGAAATCGCGGGCCTCTGCGGGGCTCGTGTCCTCGCGGGCATATCTCGTGGGGCCCCAAGGGCGGCGAGGGGTTGGGGGATCGGGGGGAGAGGGCCGTCGAGGAAGAAAAGAAAGGAGGGCCCGAAAGAAAGCCGACGGACGGGCCGGGGCGAAGGAAGCTCGAAAGGAGGGAAGGAAAGGAAAGGGAAGAAAGAGCCGAGGAGAAATCCACGTGCTCCACGGGTGCCGAGTGTGCGAACGCGCGGCAAGTGGTCCCCGCCGCGAGTACAGTCGCGTATATAAAAGATTTCCGACTCTTTGTGGCGGCTTGGGCACACCGAGCTCCTCTGTTTAGGAGCGTCGAACACGCCTGAAACCCTCCCGGTGCCCGCTTAGAATACGCGCTCACATTGTATAATAATGTATCGCATATGGCGCATCTTGTAAAACTCTGCGGGCGTCCCCCCCACCGGCAGCAACACGGATGTGCGAAGAAGGACGGATGGAAACCGTGAATGAGGTTATTCCCGGTCGTCGAGAGCTCGTTCATTCATCCATCGACCGGGGCAGCCTCGTGGGGAGGCCGACGAGCGAAGACACGCTCGACGAGGAAGGAAAGCAAGGAATCGCCGAATAACACTGTTCCCCGCTGGCCCCCTCCTGGCCAGCCTTCTTTCGGCATTTTTTTCCACCCTGACTCGCTTTCGCGGGACCCCTCTATCCCTTGCGCCGGAGGTGTTCAGACCTGCGATTAGCAGAAGCAGCCGTGATGGGTTAATGAAGCGAGAGTGTTTGCTGGTTGATCCGCACTGCGGGACTTAGCTTCGGCGCGCGTAGGGGTGCAACTGTTACGTTCGTCTTCTTCGTTGCTTCTGAGTAAATTATTAATGTCTAGGAGAATTCGCTGTGATCTAGCATCGCCAAGTCGCAGCGAATAACCAAACAGTTTTAGGAATACAAGCACGGTGTAACAAAGAAGAAGAAGAGACAATGCTCCCCTAGTGGCGCACCTTCGGGAGCTCGCGTGTATCTACCTTGGTCGAAGGTGAATCCGTTGTGGTTGCAGAATAGGGCCAGTCGATTACCCAACACGCTTGGACGGATCCGATTAGGTGAAAATACCGCGGTCTTGCCCCGCTGGGCGCAAACCAGGCCACTGTGGCCATTGTGCGCGCAGGATGTGTAGCAGGATTGGGGCTGTCAATAGGATCAGAACCGATAACAATGTGCCTCGAGTCAAGAGACCCTCGACGGTCCTGTGGACCACGCTGCGGCTAATCCACTAGATTAGGTTTAGGTTTTACTGGGGACCAGGTCGAGTCTTTTCGGAGTCGAGAGCTTTGCTCTGCCCGCAGGACCCGCTGCAACCTTTGCACCTTCGGGATACAGAGTCCTGAATGAGTGGCGGGCTTCTATAGGCGTTCAGGTTGTTTCGTTCGTGCCACTGTGAAGAGGTGTTGACGCTAACTTGTCGCTAACTCTCGTGGACACTTGAATGGGACCCTGGGACTCGTCTGTTTGATGGGCTCCGTTTGGGGATGCAATTTCTTTTAATTCGATTGGATCAGTCTGGGCAGTCGAGTACGTGATCGAAGAAGAGGGGTTAACGTGCTTGAATTTGGCAATGAGTAGTTTCATTAGATAAAAGTTATAGTAATTATATCGGTATTGTAAGTGTATTTCATTTTGTTATTTATTCTGTGTCAGCGTTGAGTAGACCAGGGTATGTATAGAATTAACACGGTGCTTGTTGGAGATCCCAGAATAATTCTGAACGTGCACAGTCGTTATTCTATTCGGAAACAACGAGACTCGTTATGCCAGGAGGTTCGACTTGCTTTTCCCTCGGGGATATCTGATCACTGCTCTCCGTTTTCTGGTTTTCCGATCGCTGAGATCGTTGCTCCACGATGCATGCACGATTTCGTGTAGCCACATCCTCCTTTTGTTTTCCCCGCAATTTCCTCATTCACTCCGTCAATATCTGTGATCTCCGCCAAATCATTGTCTCGCGGTACATGCGTGACGTGATTTAGGGGAATGTTTAAGGAAAAACGCTTCCCTCGCAAC
Source organism: Andrena bicolor (assembly GCA_960531205.1). NCBI lineage: Eukaryota > Metazoa > Arthropoda > Insecta > Hymenoptera > Andrenidae > Andrena > Andrena bicolor. Next base: position 46,814,035 of record OY482664.1, on the reverse strand, counting down.
GCACAGTTCCCTCGTTCAACAAGGAAGCATATCGCTCGGAAATCCTAAACTCCAATACCCACCGAGTCTCCATTTCCCTGAAATTCAATCATCGCATAAAATCTAGAGAATCACTTAGTCATATTTTCAATCTTCCATGCGAATTAATATATCCGAGGCTTCCCAGCTCTTGTCATCCGCCTGACACCACAGCGTTTCATTAGATCGTTGAAGTCTCGTCACCGCCGAGGAGCAAGTAGTGCAGGCAGACGATCGTCGACCGAAAACTCGCGCGCGCGCGTTGCCAGCCCTCTGAGGAGGCGGCGCGCGTGTGGATACGTGGCAAAGCAGACCCCTGGGACTGGATCGAACGCGGTGGATCAGGGTTATAAGATCGGCCACGTCTCTATCTAGATTCTTTAGTACGGCTGCGAAGGGGACGTAATATATTTGGTAGGTGGAGAGTGAGATAGGTGGTTAGGTAGGTAGCCGTGGTGGATGTCGGGTAGATAGTCGACCGGCTTCGGTAATGGAGACTGCAGGGTGCCGCTAATGCAGTAGCGATGTCACGGTGCCCGTTGCATCGGTATATTCCTTCCCTTTCCGGCCTTTTGCCCCTCCGCGGTTACCATACGTGTCCCTCCTTACCTTGGCGATATCAACGAGAATTCTACGTGTCTCCCGCCCTCGCTCCCTCTCTCCCTCTCTCTGTCTCGTTGGCATCCACCCATGATCTTCCTCCTCTCTCTCACCCTCTCCTTCTTCCTCTCTCTCTCTGTTCGTCTGGTGGCCTTTATCTGCGTCCCGCGGCCTTTTTTCTCGATTTAACGGAACCCTATCTGTGGGACACGGCGGATATCAGGACGATGGGAAACATTCTGGCCCGTGGATGTGTGTTTGTATCGTTTAAAGTGAATGGGGGAAAAATGGGCGCCGCCTGCGTCCCGCAGTTACGATAATTTCTTGGTTATTTTTGTTATGGCCGACGCGGCGTGTCGGCGAACGTTGCTCGATTTGTTGGCTCGTTAATTGGCCGGTTCGGCTCGAAAAATCTACCGTGTCGCAAAGTTCGCGGAGCTGTTCAATGGGACGGGTTGTCAGATCTTGAGTAGGCTCCACGATCGCCTGCCGATTTCGGGGGGTTCGGGGGGTCCGAGTCGGACGAGCGGGGTGGCAGAGCTCAGTCTCATTTCGATCCAGGGTACCCACCTTTGATTCGCTCCGCCGTGAATTGGAAAGTGTGATTTCAAGTACGTTGCACCTCCGTGATAAACCGAGCAATCAATTCCAATCTCGATACTAAATTAAGTCTACCCAAAGTGAAGGAGGGAGCATTGGCCTGGGATATTGGATGCTACCAAGGGTTAGCCATTGAAAGCTTCGTGTTAAAAGAGCATCGCTTTATTAGAACCATTCAACTTTATCACGTTGAACGCGCAGTGGGAATTAACTGCTTCAGGACTAACCACCTCGACCATTTTTTCCAGGATGTTCGGCAGTATGAAACGGTGCGCCCGATGTCAAGCAGCGATCCTAGCCTCGGAGCTGGTTATGCGAGCCAGGGACCTCGTGTTCCACGTTCGTTGCTTCTCGTGCGCCGCCTGCGCCGTGCCACTGACCAAGGGTGACCATTTCGGGATGAGGGATGGCGCGGTGCTCTGTCGATTGCACTACGAGATGGGCGCTGAACTTCACCCGTCCCAGAGCCCTCCGGTTCCGGTTTACCCGCCCGGCCCCCACTACCCTGGTCAACCGTTCCCCTCGCCAGAATTCCTTCATCATCACCATCATCATCCCTCCCATCCGCCGCATCCACATCACTCGATGCACCCTCAGCATCCTCACAGCCACGTGAGCCCCGTGCCGCTGCAACCCTCCACGCCATCCGTGCCCGACGCGGGATCGCCCCCCAAAGTACCGTACTTCAATGGCGCCGCTGTGGTGCCGCCGCCGAGGCAGAAGGGCAGGCCCAGGAAGAGGAAACCGAAGGACCTGGAAGCTATGACCGCAAACATAGGTGAGTGATCGACGTACAATTCTGCAAAATGATAGCGTTAAATCCGAGAGACATTTTGTACCAAAGATGAGGTGTATCGAGGTTGCTACGCATCTTGGGAAAGGTCTCCGCGTGAAATCGAGCGGTGACGTTTTGTTCTGAAAATTAAATGGAGTGGTAGGAAATTAGGAATATAGCGATGCGCGTGCATAGGCACTGATGCAGCGCTTCCAGCGTATATCTTCGATAGCATCTGGCTCCTCTATTTTGAAGAATCGGTGGAGGTTTCTAGGCCTCCTGTAAATTATATGTTACAATAAAACACAGGCCAGGGTAGACCGTATTAGAGTGCGTCACGCATTGATCAAAGTTTGCAATTAGAAAGCACCGGCGTGTAATCACGGCGATTTGGTATACAATTTTTTGGACCGTGAAGTGGGCAAATATTTGCTTAATGGCATGAAAGAATTATGGATGCATTGCAACAGCCGCGGAATGTTATTGAACCCCCTATCTCGAGGAATTAGTAGCGCGAGAAATCTAACTGTCATACTAGACTTCAACCGCGTATGATACATTCCCATCGAACTACAGTTTGTCACAAACTTACATAACCATCATCCGCGTGGCTCATCTTCCATTACACTTCAAGCTCCGTCCCTAATTAATATTCCTACGCTTAGCTCTACCACGGTTTTCGCAACGAACTATCAAATTCATCATCTCCATCCTCATCGCGACAGTGTCCATCAGATTCGAGACAGTCACGCGGCCAGCCAACAGCCCTCCCTCTACCCCTGACGGTGACTCGCGCTCCACGCACAAAGGACACCAGTAAATCAGCTTCCTGGTGTCCCCGCAGCCGAGCCGGGCAGAAAGAGTTCGCGACGCGTGTTCAGATATCGCCGTCGACGTTCCTTCTAATTATATTGCACGACGAGCTGTCCGCGTAACGCGGCTAATTTAGCACCGTCGCCCGGCCAAAGCGTTGTAACCGCGAAACGAGAGGAAGATCGCGGTGAGTTATCGACTGTTCCACGTGAGTATCATCGCGCCTGGTCGTTGCTCGTGGCGGTTCTGTGCCACTACCTGCCCCAGGATTTTCATTATTCTGGTCCGCCGGTTGTTCCGCTGATGGCAATCTGGCGTCTCGGCTGCTCCGTACGAAAATTCCTCGGGCGACCACGGCCGCGCCACGGATCTCCGTGGCGAGCGCGGACGCCGGACCGGGGCCCCGGCGCTGTTGGTCCGCTTTAGCGCGCGCGTTCGCGCTCGCGCTCGCGGTCAGATCGCGGTGTACACGAGCCCCGGGGACACTCTCCTCGTCGCCGGTGATTTACGGGCGCGCGTGGGCGTGCGGTGTTTGCCACCGAACCCTGATAAAATTTGTCGCCGCGACATAAATTCACGAATCCCCGATCCCAGCGAAGCGTGTACGTGTCGCGCGTGGGCGGCGCCCGGCAGCTTCCTTCTCTCCGCGTCCTCGGGCGTCGAGAACTTAATTTCGATTGTTGACCGACCGTGGGAAACCGGCCGGCTCCATCAGGCCGACGGGGACCCGTGGCTCGGTCAAAACCACCGGAGTGACGTCCACCCTGACCAGTCCCACTTCTCTCGCTGCTCGCCCCTTCCTTTTTTCCTCTCTTTCGGTGAAAACGATCGTCGCGCAACGTGTGCAAGCGTGGTGCATCTTGGCGCGCGATGATGCCACAACGTCGCGGCCAGGACCCACCCGATGACTGGGCAATTATTTTGTTCCCTTTGCTGGTCGCGGAGGGGCTGGTCGGATGAGGCGCGAGAATTTATCGCCGGGAATAAAATAATTTGATAGAGGAATCGGGAGGGGGGGACCTTGGTCGATTGGGCCTTTTTTTCTGGCAAGGTCACCCAGCCTCTTGGAACGCTTCGGCCGTCCTCTTTTTGCTGGTCCTCGTTGATTTTTGTCTGTGTGAGCCGAGGAAGAGGTAATTTCTGGACTTGTCCGCGAATGAGACGTTGAGGATCCTTTTTCGAGTTTGGGGATTAGAGGGTTAGGTGAGAGGTCTTCATTTAGGGTCAAAATGTTGCGCAAAGATAGTAGTAGAGCTTCTACTGCTAACTACTGAGTCTTTTTTTTCCTTTTTTTTTGGAGAGGGGGAAAATGCGTTTAGGCATACCCCTCCTCTTCGTTCCACCTTGGATTGCGGAGTACTAGTCTTGACTACTTTCCGCTGACTACTGAGTCTGTTACGCTTCGAGCTCACTTACAGAACCAAATCGGTCCTCAACTAAGTCCTCTTCTAATCAGATGTGTCCATAGAGCCTCCATGGAATCTCAGTCGAATCGAGATCGTCAAGTCGCACGATCGTCAACTCCGCCACCAGGAGCAGACTCGCGAATGAAAAAAACGGTTCGATTCTGTTTTCCGAGCTTCCATAGATCAGTCGACGATACCGTATCGATCTCGATCTTATCGATCCCGTCGATTCATCCACTCTCGGGCTCACGATCGTCTCGGGCGACTGTCAAGCGTCGCTTTATCTTCCTGGACAGGCCAAGTCCCTCGGACAAGATAGGTATACCGGAATGAGGTATCGTGCCTACGAACTATTTGCTGCATAGAGTTGTAATTGGCCGTGTATCCACTGGTCTTTCGCATACGCTATCACCCTTCTTGTTTGCACTCGAGGAGCTAATGAGCTGTGATACACATCAAACAGCGCTAGAGTCGCGACCAGCGGCATCGCTTCTTCCCGACGGTTCGTTCCTCGCGTTGCCCCGTCGAGGAGACCCCGCAATTGTTGCTTCGATAATTTTATTCGCCACGAGGGTGCATAGTGGGCGAGTATCCGCATTTAGAAATCGTGAGGGCTACTCATTTTTTACGGAGCCTCGAGGATCTGGACACTGGCTTCGCGATGGAAGCTATTCCCTCCCTGATAGATAAGGATTTATAATATTTACGATTGCTTTCTGCGAAGCGAATAGATGAATCAACTTTGGAAATCTTGTTCCAACGCAACCGAGGCAGTGATCCTCGAGAGATCATCCTCTTATTTAGTAACAATTGCCGCGATATCGACGCGAATGGTAGCTAGCAGATGAACAGCGTACCCATCCGAAACATAAATCTAAACTGGCCCAGCCCTTGGCCGCCGGAAAAGATCCCCCTGGCTGATACAGCCGATACGGGCGACTTCAAAAATACCCGCGACATCGGTGTTTAATTAAGACGCATAATCCGGATGTTGGGGATTTATGTTGCAGATTTGAACGCGGACTACATAGATATGCCGTTCGGTAGAGGAGGGCCGGCGACTCCCGGCATACCTGGTTCCAACAGCAGAACAAAACGAATGAGAACGAGTTTCAAGCATCACCAGTTAAGGACGATGAAGAGTTACTTCGCGATCAATCACAATCCAGACGCGAAGGATCTCAAGCAACTCTCCCAGAAAACTGGCTTGCCAAAAAGGGTGCTGCAGGTAAGCTTCGTCATCCTTCCCTTTACACTAACGCGCCGTTCTTCCCAATCAATTGAACGTCTCGCTCTTTGATCCACTGTGCTCTTCTCGGCGACGTTCGAGCTGAGTCTAAGTGCCTAGATGTTCTTCAGCCCTGTTAGCGTTTAATCGAATGGCGACAAGTTTCTAAGCACCGTTCCTACAGTTTTGCTGTAGCAAATTCTACTTCTAATCAGCAGCGATTTTTAATCCTTTTTTCGTCCCCCGCGCATCCTCGCTTCGCAATCAATCGGATCAGAAGTCTATCGAGCGATATTGCTGTGGATGGTATCGAGGTGTCGCTTGCCACGGGCTCGTCACGACGCGCAATTAAAATGAAATTTACAGAGTCGCTTGGCGGGAAAAATATTCGCGTCCGGCCTCCTCCAATTAGTGCGCGGTGTCAATGACGCATGACGCCCTTCATAGACGCTAAAAGTGTCCATGGGGACGTTTCGGGGCCGTCGTTTTGGACAGATTGTATCGTTGGGGTGGCTCGTGCTGTGTCGATTCCAGCCGCGGTTGTCTTTGGAATTTATACGACCGTGTTACGTTTATTTCTGCGGCACTTGAAACGTTTGAACACTCGGTGGGTGGTTAAAGATAGAAGGGATTGTTAGTGTACGCGAAAAGCGCCGGGCAAAATTGTTATCTCTGGTATCCCGTTTCCTGGCCGACTCCTATCTACGATCGAAAACCTTTTCCATTCGGACAACGGTAGCGCGTGAACATTAATGAGCAATCTCCGCGATTAATGAACTTACAGTACAGTCTTACCTGCAAGTATACACTGCCACCCCCGTCGATAAGGCATTAAAAACGCGCAGGAAACCCTTTGCCAGCGATTTCCACCGTCTCCTCCACCAACACTTGCCCACAGCCTCCGACTCTGTACGAGAATAAAACGAAACGCAGACGGTAGAAAGTCTCTCGGAGACTTCGGTCAGATATCCATCGTTCCCCGCGGAAAGAACAGCCTATTGGACGGAGGGAGAAGCTCGCGGAGCGGCTCTTCTGCTTTCCAGGGCTCTGTAAAAAAGGTGCAGAGAAAAATCGCGGCTGGAAGATGGATAGCCGGTGGTTTCGATCGTTTTTCTTTTATTCTTTTTCCCCCCTCTGACGAGCCCCGTTGCCAGCTCCTATAAAAATATTCACGTGTGACGGTCGAACGGCGCGCGGCCGCGCGCCCGTCGAGACGCGTGTACACGCGCTTACCCGGTCGCGCGAGCGCGCTTCTCCCAATTAGTGCGTGCTGCTGGCGGCGCGTTGAGGTAAAAGAACCGCATGGGCCGCGCGATATTTCCGTCGACGAGCCTGTGGCCTTTCTCCGTAATTATGGCCCTCCGTCAATCCGCCGCTGCTCAAAATCCGCCCCAGTCGACCAAGTTCTGTGGTAACGAGCGCGCCCTCGTTAACCCACTACCGTTAAATTACATAGGCGAATCTATTTCGCCCGGGCCCGGCGGCCGCTTTGATTCGACCCCGGCCCATCGATCGCGGATCCGCGATTATCGCGGCCACCGCAAGGCCCAAATCACGGGCCATTTCTCTGGCCGATTAGTCGTCGGGCTTCTGGTCTTGCGGGGCCCACGGCGAGATTGCTTCCGGTTGCCTCGCGGTTGGGCCCAATTTTTTTTATGGGGAATTAATCTACGTCACTTCGAGGGGACCGTTTTGCTGGAAGGCTGGAGGGTTTCGCGGATCGTCTTGGAGACTCTGTGCGGTATCTGTGCTGCGGTAGTAGTTTAGAAGGTTGGTGTAATTTGGAGGCTTTCGGTTTCGGGAGTAGAGACGCAGCGGGGAAAGGTATTTCAATAGAGACACTGGTGTGCCGTACAATTTTCTGAATCCTGAATTCCACCTTTTCGTGAGAACTCCCGTGTAAGTAGAAGCTTCATTCAGACACGCGCCCTCGTCGAAACGGAGGATCCAGCCCTTACATTTTCTCGCGTAATCCTGCGAATCATCGTGAGCGGTCGCAACGCCACCATTCACGCGTCCTCCTCCGCGACGACAAATCTGACATGCCGCAGCTTTTCACCCTCGTTCCTCCTCCTCTTCCTCACATCCCTCGCGGCACCTCGGCGCGTCCTCCGGGATCGAGGAACAAAACCACCTCCTCAAATAACCACGCAGAGGGGCCGAAGGGGTTGGAATCCTCGAAATCGTCGTGGTCCCCGGCACTCGGTGCGCGAAAGCTGGGGCAGGATCGGTCCCGCAGGATCCATGCAGACGCGTGGGTGACTCGATGGCGCCGGCGGCAGCCAAAAGAAGATCTAGAGAAAGGGAAAAGAAGCAGCGGGGTCGGTGCGGCGGGCCAGGGGAGGAGGAGAGCTCGCCGGCCTATTGTATTCGGTGCGGCGTAGGGTTCTTGGTCGCCATCTTGCTTGATATTGATCGCGAAACGCACGAATACTCGCTCGTTCGCCGCGGCTGCGTTCGTCGCCGCTCTCCTCTCGTCTCTATGTGCACGTATAGAGACCCTCGTACCTGCAAACGCCTACGTGTTTTCTGTCGGGCTGGCGCGCGCGCGCGCGCGTCCGTACTCACCGCGGAGAGGAACACTCGTACGTGTACGCGAGTTTCAACCACGAAGGGGAGGCCAAGGTTGTGTCGGTTGGAAGTCTCTCCTGGCTTTCAGTCCGCGGGGGAGGAGACTATCTTGAAAATGGCGACTGGGGATCCCGTGCATCGGGGCCGTCTTTTATCTATCGAGAACGCCGAGGGTAGAGAGCCGACACGAGGGGAGCCTGGTGGAGGCGAAGCAGGGGGGGGAGGGCCAGGGGGAGGTGTGCTCGAGTGTGTGTCGTCGCATTATATATTGTCGCATTGTACGGAGGATGTAGCTATCCTAGCAGGGCCAGCCACCGCTGATGTGCCCTGCGCGCGTGCTGTTGCATTTAAATTACACCCCCTGCCCTCCTCGCCCGCGCCCGTGTAAAAGCCCCGTCGATGAAGATATATACGAGGCGCGCGAGCTTTTTGGTCCTCGTCCCGCGACAGTGTCGTCCTTCCTTTTTGTCCTGGTCGCCGCGTTTCTCCGCGGGCGTCACGTGTAACGACGCGCTCCCGGTTAGGGGTGGCTTCTCTCTTCCCCGTTTTTCGGTAGCTAAGTGCTACTTTTCGGGGGATTCGTGACTCGGGGTGTTAGAGGGGCGGGAGGTGGTCTTCCGGAGGAATTCGGAGCGGTGGATCGAAGTCGAGGGTTCGTTGGTCGAGGTGCATTTATTTGTGTGTATTATTGTAAACAGGGAGTACAAGGAGCGTTCGATCAGACTCGGAACCAGCATCAGACACCTCACCGTTCACTTGCAATCTCTCTCTCTCTCTGCTCGCAGGTCTGGTTCCAGAACGCCCGCGCAAAATGGCGGCGCATGGTGCTGAAGCAGGAGGGGAAGTCGGACAAATGCGACGGCGGGGTGGACGGCGGTTCCCTTGGCGACCTTGAGCTCTATGGGAACAGCACCGGAAGCGGAGGGCCGCCGATGAGCCCTCCGTTCATGCTCGGCGGACCGCACAGTCCCGCGTCCTTGGCGTCCTTGGACTGCGCGTGATCCCCGAAATCCCGCTTTCGGGCCAGGACCATCGAACCAATCGGCGCCGGGACCTCGTCGAGGGTCGCGTCCGTGTTCCCCGCGTCGAGGATCCACGAGTTCGACGCGAGGGAAAGAGGCAGGGTAGCCTTCTTCCCTCTCCACGCGATGAGCCCGCGGTTCCCGTTTCTCCACGGAGCGCCGCGACGCTGTGAATAATTTATCCTGTCGCGCACCAAGGAGCGTGATAGCGTCTCCCGTTCCCGGGGGCTCGCATGGGTGGCGCGGGAATGGGGAAACGCCGCAGTGACGAGCGGAAAGTTGAGTCCATGCAGATCGTTGCAGCGTTACTCTCTTCTGCGCGGCGACTAGATGACGCAGCCGCTCCGCTGACAGACTTTTCATCGTCGGTAAGCTCGTCGTGCTCGTGCTTCGAAACGTCGCGTAACGAAGAATCGGCGACCGACGGCGACGGGTAGAGAAGCGAATGCGAGTCTCCTCGATCGACGGCGACGGGAAGCGAAGCGAACGCGAGTCGCCTCGATCAGGGGGACTTTAAATCTCGAATCGAGTTTGGGGGAGGTCACGCGATTGTACCATAGCGGATCGAGGGTCGATTATAGTCGATTGAATATAAAGCGTTGTATTTATTGTAGCCCGGCACGGTGAAGCTCAGCGTGTATCTCTATTGACAGACGCCTTTTTCTTGCCCCGAATCGCAGGCATCGTACTCGGCAGGCTTCGCCGCGCGAACACGTACACACAAACACACACACACACGAGAGACGCGCGGAAGAAACGCGCGCATCACACAGGAGTAGGACACACGGTTCGACGAGGCGTCCCGACATTGCCTCGATCGGAATGCGTTTTGTAATTAGTTGTCGACGTCTATTTATTGGTTATAAGCGTTCTGAAGGTAAGCCTAGTTAAGGGGTTACAAACTTTACCAGTGCTGTGTGAAAATCCAACGTTTCCAGTGGCAGAGAGGGGGAGGGGCGAGGCGGTAGGACGATGGGGGGAGATGTAATACTTTCGTTCGTATTACGTAACGATATAAATAAATGAACATATAAATATACATATGTACGTACATAATAATATATACTATTATTATTATTTTTAATATTATTACTATTATTATTATTATTATTATTACTATTATTATTATTATTATTGCTAACGTTAGGAGAATTAGGTGACGAAAGCTCGTTCGAGTGGCTCGATTCGAGCCGACGCGCGTCTCGACAAATTATTCGCTGGAGTGTGCCGAGGCGCGACGTTCGACGGCGGAGAGCCATTGAAAAATTGTTAATTAAAAAGTGCTCTGGTGTCGCGCGAAACGTTGGGTTTTAACGTCGAGTAAATATAAATATATATATATATATACATATATATATATATATAAATATAAATATATTATTTATAAATAAATTCGGGCGCGTCGAGCGCGAGAACGACCGTGTAATTATAATTATTGCTCAAAGAAACGGGGAAAGGAGAGTACGACGCGAGACAGGGATGAGGAGGGGAGGGGAGAACGGCGGATCGAATCGCGCCCGATCGCGAATCCTTGGCGTATTTCACGTAATTGTTGTAAATAAAGGACGTTCCTCGAGTTTCATAAGGCACCGCTATAGGTTGTAGGGATTATAATTGCATTCGGTAGCGGTTCTGTTTTAGGCAAGGTAATAATGATGACGGCGATTATTATTATTATCACTCCTATTATCAATATCCTTGTAACGAATGGAACGATTGTCTAATTTTACAAGATGATTTTTTCATTGAATATATTTTGACAATATACTTCGCTGCCTCTGTCGACTTTTTCTTTCCTTTCGCAGCCCAACCACCTCATCATCCCCCTCCCGACTATTATATAGTCCTTGAAACGGTGGAAACGGAGAAACTCGTCTCTGCGCAGTGAGCACGTGACGCGGTGTTTCAGTAGCGATTGGATGGCCACGTTATTGGTATCGGGGATGCAAATTTTAATGACAAGCTTCTTTTTTGGATAGATTTCCTTGAGGGCGGTTTCGTAGATCATTCCTCGATAGCGAGTTGATTCGGGAACGCGATAACGTAATTATACTCGTGAAAGAAGTTTCTTTATCAGCGAATGCGCAGAGATGAGTCTTACAATGGCATTCATATGAAAGAACGTGAGCGCAGTCCTTCGTTACTGGGAGAATATTAATTATTTGTGGTAGAAAAGGCACGGGGAAGGATAACGGAAATGCAAAAAACTAGAATGCAAGGTAGGACGGCGCGCATACAATATGCATCCAGCTGCATTGTGCCTGACGCTGAGTAAGCGTCTGACGCATGGAACGAGGCGATTTCGAGTGAAGATTATTCGTTGCATTTCTGAATCGATAAAAATCGCGAACGAGAGAGGATGCCGGGAGTGAAAAAAGAGCGGAATCATCTTCGGGCCAGGTGAAATTAAGTTCGATCGAGACCTCGATGTTCTTCAGTCCAGAAGCAGGCTCGAGGTCGATGGTTCGCGAATGTGATTTCGTAGAGGTGGTCACCTTTGCACACTTTCGGTAAGTCACGCTAATAAATCTGCCGAGACTTTCGCATTTTAAAAAGCCCCCGCCGATTCGAGCCGCTCTCAGTGGCTCCCTACGATCCAACACAGACGAAAGACCAGAGAGAACCGGTGAACGTCTCCACACCCACGCAGGTTGCCCCGTTCCCAGTCACGTTCCCGACAGCACGATTCCGTCCCCAGATTATTGTAAATCCCGTATCAACAAGGGCGACTCTTGGGAACAAGAGCCAATCCGAAAGATTCCACTTTCATTGAAAGACCAGCGACAAGGTTCCTGTTTCTACCAGGAGCTCCGACACGGCCCTCCTTTCATCATTCCAACCGATCTGCTCGACAATATACTATCAGGGACAGGTAAAAGGTAAAAGGTACGAGAGCGGACCCGCGTTCGTTTCTAGACCGTCTTTATTTCATCCTTGTACACTTAGTAACACTGAAAATACAACGCGCAACGGGTGAGGTACGAGAATTCCCGAAGAAAGCCGGTCCGTGGTCCAACAAAAACAGCCGGATGAATACACCCAAGAATATCCAGAAATACCGGAAAGCGGGTGCGCGTTTAACAAACGATCCGCGGACCGTGGGCCACGTTGGACCGTTGCCCGTCCTCGTGGACGGCACGGCACCGCGAAGGAGTCACGATGCATTTAACGAAGTAAATGAGACGTCGCCGTGGATCGACACCGTATACCCACTGTCAACGGCGAGTGGCCAGAAACGCTGTCGCCCGTTGCCCCGGCATCGATCATTCGCGTTATCGACGTCTCGATCCCCTGGAACCGGTCAGAGGACAGCGGGCCCGGGGACCTGACATCGCGCGCCGAGGATCTAGGAATCTCCCGGTCGTCCCTCGATCACGCCTGATCGCACGGCAGAACGAACGGTCCCCGAATGCGAGCGGAACGGAGGGCACGGCGTTCACGTTTTATCGCCCAACGAAAGCCCACGACTCCACGTGCATTGTTTCCAACGTGAGAAGAAAATGCGGCTACCTATCCCTCGTCCCCATCGCCGCCGCTTTATTAAAGAGGGATTCTCGTGTAACAGCCCCCGAAATTTATGATTTTTTTATTAAAAAACTATTGTTAATATTACATTAAATTTTGTTGGGATATAAGGAGGTATCTTTCAAGTCGTTGAATTTTTTCTTTTATGTTGATACTTCTGATTATTTATTAATTATTGTGGTGTACCACCTGTCACAGTAATATGATTGCAAAAAGAAGAAAATTTTCTTACAGTTAAATAATTTACGCTGGGATTGGGCCTGAAATTTTAATTTTAGTTTTTATTTATAATAGTCTTTTCTTTGGCTAATTAAAAAAAAGTGAAAATTTATAATTTATTAAAGCGTTGAAAGGACGAAATATATAGGGAAAAAGTGATTTCAAACTTCAAGTGTCGTTATTTTCTCAAAAAATGTCGTTTTTGTAATTTTTTCTCATCTATAGGTAATCCACGAGCGAGTTTCATGCCCTTTAATAATCTGGCATTGTTTTTTACTTCATACCAACGGTTTAGGTGCTACAAGTCCCACTGATTTGGATGAATTCTTTGACGCCTCGACTTTACCGACTCTCCAGTTCCGCTTGCAATGATTAATTATAAAACAAAAAATTTATTTCTTTAGTTTAAGACATTCTTAATTCAATGCAAAAGTCCCATTAAATTATATGTAGTAGTTTTTCTTTAATTAATTTCTGAAGATCACCTACTTTTATGGTCTCTGAACAGAAACAGCCCTTGTTTTCGCTAATGGTGTTACGTTTATCGTGCAACTTCGGCGGGGGCTATTTAGGGATTCTTTTAGCAACGGTCGAATGGGTTTTTGCTTTGGAAACTTCGAGGCAGTTTTGAGGCACACTTCTTGGAGGAAGGTGTAGTTAACCAAGGAGGTAGTTAAGCTTATACATTTTCCCCAAACGACTTTCAACCCCCTTTTGACACAGAACTGTAGTACCTACGCATTTGCGTTACGGAGTTCTAGACGAGTGCCTCTCGTTTTCTGACCAACGTTTCAAAGTTCATTTACTGAAAAGCAACTTCGCCTTTCTCTCGCAGCTTGCAGTATCTCTCGTCGACGGCACGGAGATCCAGCGTCGCTCTGAATTTATCGAGGTAGCATTTCACGGAAACGAAAATACGAAGCGCGACGCGGTTCGCTGTCGCGTCGCCGTCGCGCTGATTTTCCTCCGGCTTCTCTCTTTTTTCCCCCCTTTTTGTATATAAACCTCGTCACGTTATTATTTCTCGCCGCTACCCGCTCATTAAACTCCTCTCCTTGATTTTTTTAGTGCCTCCCAGCGGGTCTCCGGAGGCTCCTCGTCCACGCCCCGATGCACCTCTCTCGCCTCTCCCTCTCTCTCCCTCTCTCTCTCTCTCTCTGTCTCTTGACTTTCCTCTCGCGAGTCGGGACTCACTCGTCTCGTTTGTGCGGTCCTCTTCGAGAAACGCTTCCTCTGAGCGCGCCGAGCACCGCAACCCTTTGCCCGAGGACTTTTGACGCCCCGCAACACGCTCGGATACCGTTCAACAAGAGGATTCGGGAGGCGACGAAGTTTTTTCCCTCCCGGTCTCTTCCTCTGCCCCTGTTTTCCTTTCTTTTTTTTCGTCGAGCCACGGCGTAGGGGTGAGTGAGCGCGCTGAATAGGCCGAGAATCGAACAAGATAGGACAGTTTCGCAGACACTTGAAGGGACGTTGCGCTCGCAGGAGCTGGAGCGTCTTCGGGGGTGAGCTTGCTCGGGATGGAGAGGTTAGTAATTCGCGAAATATATAAGATACCATCTTTCATCGCGTAGCCTAGTTTAGAACGTAGACAGGAGTTTCGAGAAGTAAGAATTTCACACTCAAACAGCTACATAGTTCTCGAAGAACTAATGAATCTTCGAGCAGCTTCCAAGAGCCTAGCGACGACCCTACTCCAGGAACGTGAAACCATCCGTGGACTGGTGTAGAACCCAGCCAGGCACCGGTTGGTTCTCTTTGCCACCGAGCACTTTCGACGCCCTGCATCACGCTCGGATACCATTCGACAAGGGGTGCCGCTCTTCGCGGCCAATAATTCAGACTTCAAGGCGCGGGCGTGAAGATCGCCCTGACTGTATATCAAAAGTCGTGCGCACTTCCCGCTTCCCCCTTTCCTCTCTCGTCTCGCGCTCAAAGGCGTCGTTCTTCGCCTCCCCTGGCGAAAGGAAGCCAGGCGAGCGGGGCAACTTTCCGTGAAACTCGCTGCTGTAAAAATGTATATGAAAACCCCGTGTGTAAATGGAGGAGCGAATGAAGAAAAGTGACTGACTGAAAACTTTGAGTTGCAACCCATCTTGACGCTCTTAACGGCGGATAATCGTGCCTGAGACGCGTCCGGGACACGCAGCTTCATCTGCAGTTCGTCAAGCGGAGGGTTAAAGAAGACATTCGTATGGAAGCGTCCACCCCCAGAGTCCATTGCAACTCATCCAACTAATCGTCCATCCGGAGCGGCGCGTTCCCCGACGCATCTCGCCGACTAAAAAGAGCCCGCGCGAAGGAGTAGCTGCGAATTTTGCTCGTGCTTGCGCCGCCGTGACATCTCTCAGCTATTACACTGACTCGCGGCGGCAGGTGCAACATCGCTCACTGTCCCTCGCCGATATATTCAAATGGCCCGGTCGACCTGCCATCTTAAAGCGTTCCTCGTTTTTCCTCCGGCCGTACGCACCACGGCGCTCTCTTCTTTTTCGGTTTTTACTTTCTATTCCGTTCTTTCCTACTCCCCCGAAACATCCTCTTTCAGTCCTCCTCTTATTCTGCTCGTCGCGCGTCGTCTCTTTTTCGGCACGGTCGTGAACCGCTAATTAGCGCGGACTTTGCGCGCCGCGTGGAACCATGGAATCCACGCGGTTGTTTGTCACACGCGCTCCACCGTCGAGGAAGCTTCCTCTCTTTTCTCTTGCCTTTCGTTCACCGGGTCGTTCTCCTTCCCCCCTCCGATATCGAGCTTCTTTGCTCAGTTTTGCGCTTTCGACGGTGCCTCAGCAGGTTCAACTTTCTCGCACCGCGATTCATAGATCACAGGTAATAAATCACCCATCGTGCTTCGCGGTTCGCACTTTACATTGCACACTCCTGAGATTACTCTGTGAACCTCACGCTTCACTGTGAATAGTTCACACCGCACGCTATCCATCACAATTCATCCTTCACACTTTGTGTATTATACGTAAAAACTCTTATTCTTTATGAAAATAAACTAACACCTCATCTTTTGGGGCTTCGGGGATGGTAAAACCTCGTCAATGGGGTTTTACTTTCTTTTCATAAAGAACAAGAGCTTTCATTAACTTTAATTTAGATCTGGTCCGAAACTACACATTTTGTGAAGATGCTCGAATTTGTTTTGAATCGATTGGAACCTCCGTTTTTAAGTTATCTGCAAAACAAAGGAAACTTTTTTTTTAAAAGCCTTTTTAATGACCCATCTGTAGTGTCATATATAATGCATATTTTTCACTAAACAAACAAATGTTTTAAAGCTTATGATGTTAATAAACTTCATGCC
This sequence comes from Andrena bicolor, assembly GCA_960531205.1. NCBI lineage: Eukaryota > Metazoa > Arthropoda > Insecta > Hymenoptera > Andrenidae > Andrena > Andrena bicolor. Next base: position 46,797,945 of record OY482664.1, on the reverse strand, counting down.
AAAGAACAAGTCTCAGGTTCAATTTGTTTCTTTGTAATCAATTGAAACAGAAATACTTCATTTCGGACAGGAACAACTGCCTAAGTAAGTAGTACGCTTAAATGAAGACAAGATATATTCTTACTTTATTTTCAAATTGCAACTGTACATTACATTCAAAGAAGTAGAAATAAAGTATATTTACTTCTACAAATAGTGTTTGATTTACCTTTTCCACATAAAGCATTCATTACAGAGTTCCCTTTTAATATTCACTTTTAGGTGGCTCGCCTTTCGTCGAACAAGTTCACTAGTTTCTTAATAGCTTACTAGTTAAGATCAATTTGATATCAATATTCCCTTTCCCGCACTTTCTTCCCGAATATCGTTCGACCAAAGGCGAGCCCCTTCTGAGCGTGCACCACTGTTTTAATGGTATCTTATCGAGCCGCTTTGTACCGGTTTAATTAACGATTAATAATATACGCTGGGCGTTACGTAAATACGGCGTTTTACGAGTACTCGGGGCCACTGATAAGCCCCCGGGGGCAATAGAAACGTATGAAAATCGAAATGGATTCGTCCAGAAACCGGTCGCGGGATCCCGAGATACCGTAACAGGGATTATAACAGGAACTCGAGCGACCGCCCGCTTCTCCTTCGTTTCTCCTTTATCACGGTCCGAGTTCAGCACGCCTCTGCCAGTCAAATTAACGTGTTAATTGCGGCGATGGGAGAAAATCAACTGCCCGACACCAACCGGCTAAACTGTTCGAGACTGTTTGCTTGTGAATAATAAACGCCTCAACATTTCTATTAGTGAAATCGAAATAATAAACAAGTATATGCGCTCAAATTTATTCGACCACCTCGTACGAATTGAATTAATTGTACCGCTACTAAGAATTATAAATTGTGCCAGTGCCCACGTCAACATAGAATTGTGAAATTTTTAACTTAGACTTAGAATTCGAATTGGTTCGAAGAAGAGACATCTGGGCGCGTCATCTCTACCGTAAGTTTTTCATCGAGTGACGCAACTGCGAGCCACCAACGCCGATGCCATTTATCCCTAACGAGACGGCTTATTAGCTAATTAATCGAAATGCATTATTGCGAGGAACCGTCGACTGTCGCCGTCGAGGCGAGACCGTTCTTTTTCTCGTTACTGGCGGGCGCGACAGGCGCTGACCTACCGATAATTCCGACCACGTAATCGCGCAAATATTTCGCCTCGTTTCGCGTCTTCCCGCGGGAGGAATCGTGGGCGGGCTGGATGGTGGTTGAACGCTTTGTATGGGATGATTGATGGGTGGAGAAGTTGGGAAACGGATGGCGCCTTCATCGCCAGAGAGCTGTCTTTGATCGCTGATAACTTCGGATAGGCAGAGCAACGAAACACGCCAATGCACAGCTATGAAATGCCACGAGTAACCTATCCAATCAAATTCTAGAATATCGCCGGACAATGGAAGCAACGAATGAAACACTCCAACGGTCTAATCACAGCCTCGCGTAATGCATCTGGTGTCCCTCGAGCGGCAGAGGGTGTTCCGTAGACGGTGATACGCTGGCCCTCCGGAGGGGGTGGCGCAGAATTTAAATTAATTGATGGCCAATCTCGTATGAAACTCATAGGCCGTTAATTGGCAGCTTATAGGCGAGCGACCCTCGTTAGTAAGCGGAGCAGCGCGAACGTACCCGTAGTTGCACACAACGTGGCGCACGGTATATGCGTGGCCGGCGCACGTGGTGTTTTCGGATGTGTTATTTCAGGCGAGTGGAGCAGGTACACGACGCAACAAAGCGAGGATAACAACGGGAACACAGGTGCAACAGCCACTGGTAGCGGCGTCTGTCATGCGCGTCACGCGTCACACACTGGCTGGGTCGATCCTGGCTGACAGTTCGGTGAACCGTAACCGCTTTAATGACATAATCCACCCCCCCCCCCAACCCCCTCGACGTGCACCCCCTTCGAGCCAGCCCGCATGCACCGCGAGCTTTCGAAGCTTCGATGGTTGACTGGTGGATTGAACCTGTGCAACGACGAATCGGCAAGGTCTTAAACCCGTTCTGGAGAACCTTGATGGGGTTTCCTAGAAATCCTTAAATCATTGACAGTTTGATGAATCTTGTCGCGGAATTTCAGGGAGGGAACATTTCTGTAGTGTTTTAATATCGAATCAGGGAGTTAGCTTCGCTAGGTTCTCTTGCGAAATTGATCGACGAAGGGCGTCCCGTTAAAACGGATCGAGAAAAAGGTACGGCTTAGCTTGCACAATGTTGCACGCGACTCGAGTGTTTTTAATTCGGCGAGGGAATCGCGCGTAGTGTATGCGAGGAAATCGGAGTGCGAATCCAATTGCTTTCTCGCTCGTTCGCCGGCTATCTGCTTCGGGTTCTGGCAATAAATTCAGCGGAATGGTAAACACAACGGACCGGCGAGTGCATCGAAACCCGAAACCCTAAATCACCGCGTAGATCAGCGAAAAAGGGGGGAAGGAACACAGGGCGAGGGAGAGCGGAGAGACCGGACCTGGTTGCATCGCCGATCTTCTCTCCCCCCTCGGAGGCTGTTTGACTAAATAAACAAATACAGATTAGTTGCGCGGGGCCACGGGGATGTAAATCATCGCGAAACTCGTTACACGCTGCATATGCATACGGTCAGTCCTGCGCCGCGATTTGTTGTCCGAGTCGGCCGCCAACGGAACAGCCTCAAAATCGAGCAAAACGCTTCGAATTATTGCTTCCCGACCCCGTGTTCATTGTTTCGTTCCGTCTGACAGCGACCGCGCTATTCCCTTTCCCCTGCCTCTCACGGCCCTTCATTCTTTTTACGGGGACGACTGTTTGCTTTGGGGTAATTGCTGGGCCTACAATGCCATCGCGCTAAACAGTTTTTAAACTGAAGATACCCTGGGTATAACAGGCCTTTCGACACGCTGATAGCTATTTAATTATACTCAAAATACTCTAAATCCTGTAGAAATTCGTAAAGGCGTCACATTTGAACCAGAAAATTGTTCTTGGGGGTGCTATACACCCCGTGAAACCACGAAGGATTAATACAGAATTAATAATATTCTTGAAGAATCTTAACAATAAGTATACACAAATCTCGATCAAGCTACGATACAAATCCGCCCCGCAAATAGCACGAGTTCCCCGCTAATAGCGCTTGACAATGCAACAAACACTGAGCAGCGTGAAACTATAACAATTTTGGCGACGACGCTGGTCGCGGACGGAAATTCGGCTCGCCCCATCCAGTGGACGCGACCGAAACGGTTCCGTGCTCCTCTTCCAGGAAGAGGGCCGGATCATTAATTCTCGAGGTACATTAATTTCCCGTAACCACGAGCAACGTCAGGCCTAGGCCCGAAGCTGGTGGCCAGATGGCAGCGGGTTTGTTGCTCATTAGGTCGTCACCGGACCTTCGCACTTCGGTTAGACGTGGTCGCGCCTACATCCGAAATCCGACGATCCCCGTCGAAAACGATCCGAGCGCCGCGCAAGGAGCCGCTCCATTGAGGAAGTTACAGGAATACCCACTTTCGGGACCACCCAGCTAGGCGACGCAGCGCGTCTGATCGCGCCCACCGGCCCGATATTCAGCCGCAGGGCGGACAAAATAACTCGTCGACCGTGATTTAGCCCCGGGTGCACCCCTCGCGAGCTTTTTTCTTGGCAGCAGCCCGTGGAACGAGCTGGAGTAGGTGTAGCGGCGTCTGATTAGTCGTAATTAGTGGCGATGCCTGTCGCGGGCCTAGACGTCCATCGAGGATTTACTGGAGACGTTTTTTCTTACGAGGCAGGTGTCGGGGGAAGCTTTCCACTTCGGAATAAAAATGTTTTCGCACCCGGCTACCCTCGTGTAGAGGAATTTTGTCTGATTGCAGGAGCACGTGGCTGCGTGAGTATCGAAAGCTCGAGCGTCTCGACGATCGCGAAGGCACGGGAGAGGGTTAATCTCCGAAATCGCGGAGCCCTGGAAACCGTCTACGGTGGATCATTATGGTTCGCGAGAGGCGATCCCTCTTACTCGCGGTTTAATTAATTGGCCATAACTCAAGAAAACCGTAAATCTCTTGATCTCGCTTATGCGGGGCCCGCCGCGGAAGAATGGCCTCGTAGGTGGCGATTGTCTCGGGGCCCACGCCGTGTGGGTGTGCAGAAATGGCTCGGCACCTCCGCGTTTTCAGGGGTTCCGCCGGCTTTTTCCACGCTCCGCGCGATCTTCAGGAATACGTGTACTCGCCCCCACGATTCGCGTTCAACTGATGCGTGCTTTCCAGGTCACGTCGAAGGAGCAACGAATGGGGGTAACTTTCCAGCCCTATTGTTTCTAGTCTGACAGGTTGCACGTACGAGTACCTTGCGAAACGGATCTTTGGCTGCTACTCTTCGAACTTCTGCTCGCGTAGGATGGGCAGATTACGAGGGAATGCAGATGGATTAAACATTTTCGACACTGTAAACTGTTAAGTTATTAGGTGTGGAGAAACGTGGAGGATTTGGGATTGACAGTGCAATTGTGTTGCGAAAATTATTAAATAAAAAAGAGTAATTAAAAATCACTGGAAAAGTGTTAATTAAAGGTATTCAAGAGTTCACGGATGCACAGTGTTCGCTGGAATGTGTGAAAAGTGCCACACAGACGCGGATCCAAACGTCAAAGTTTCGTTAGCGACGCATTTGTGGTAACTTCCCCACGATTCGTCATGATCCTCGGAGCAGCATTAATCCCTTCATCGTCTAGCGGAGGGCAGAGCGTTGAATCGAGAATTGTATATTCGAGTTGCGTGTGGTCCCGAGTAACGTCGCCTTTCCCTCCTTTCTCTCGACTTGCAAATTTCTCGACGCGGGAGAACCACCAGCAACGAGGGACTCGGTACGACCATTCATATTCGCCTGGCTATGATCGATGATCTCGCGTCGCTTTCCGGCGACACAAAGCCCTCGCGCGCTATCGTACTCGATCTGCTTCTTATCAACCCCCCTTCTCCTCCCTGCGAGCCCCTCGCGAGCCGTGTCTGAGCCTCGAGTGGGTGGAGACAGCCGTGAAAAAGAATCCGATGCGACTTGTAATTGGACAGGGGCGCTGTTTCGCGACGCTGATGACGTCTGACACGGGGCTTTACAAAGAGGCACGGGTCTTTGAAAAACATGTCCCTCGCGCCAAGCTTCAAGAGCATTTCGTTGCAACTGGTGTTTCTTTAAATCTCCCCATCGAATCTTAACAGTGTCGCGTGAAACGTAACACTTAACACAATTATTCCACGCGAAACAAATATACTTTGTGGATAGGTAATTGGGTCCTAGAATATTTCCTCAAATTTACTACTCAAAGGACCTACGAAATAGCCTCTCGAAGGATAATCAAGAACGCGCTGACTGAATCAAATTCAAGCACGTATGCACTCCACAAATCGATAACACTCAAAACATCTCTCTCCCTGGCACGCAACCTATCGCCGAAGTAAAAAGAAATAGCAGGGGAAACATAAATTACCTGACGCTTCGGCAATTCCTACGAACCCCAAACGCCCGGCTCACGAGAGCCTCCCCAGGTGTGTCCAAGCATAATGCGCGGAATAAATCCAGCAGGAACGAGGCTCGACAAAGTTTCGGACGAGGCGCGAGCCTCGTCGATACCTCGATCTCACACAGGGAGGGCCGAGCCCGCCACGCCACGGGGTTCTTGCTACCCGCCAACTTTACAAACCTCTTTACAGATCGTTATTCGTCCGATCGGGGCCACACATAAATCGGGGCCCCGAAACGGGGGGGCGGGGGGTGTTCGAATGGCACCTACGTGTCGTGACCAGGGAATATATCCTCGGGGCAGCCGGAAAACTTATTCCTATCGGCTTAGTCGGGGTCAAGGGCTGTCGTAAAATCCGCCTGGAACACCTGCTGCGCCCTCGCTGATCGCTGACCCCCCGAACCTCCGTTTCGCTGATTTCCAGGACAGTTCTTGGCCCCGTCTGCGCGAAACTGTTCCCTCGAATAAATTACGAGCGATCTTTCGGGAGTCGTGACCTGGCGTCACGTTGAAGCGCACCTTACGTTGAATTGAAATGCACGGGCTCGCGATTTCGTCGGCGCACCGTGTAAAGTACGAAGAGGTAGGGAATAGTATTGTGAAGCTTCGCGAGCTCGGCGTGCCGGCGAAACGAGCGAGGAAGCTCGCGTGAACGACAGGGTCATCGCGGGTCCAGGTCGTAGGAAGAAAACGCAGTAAACGGCGCGGAGGCAGCCAGCATTTTATGAATAATGGTCGCAAGAAAAGGTTCCACGGCGCAACGCGTACGATGGGCGTTTCTGCGTTTTTTACGTTTCACTTTTACGATCCATTCGGTGTTAGTCCCGGAGGTGGAGGCACTGTGCACACGTCCGGCTGGCATCAAGTGAACCGACGCGATTCCCGTCCGGGTTCTAACGATTTCCTGCGATGAAATGTTTGTTTTAATGCGAACAAACGATCCCCATAGCCTCTCATTAATACGGTACACGTTTTTCCGCCCCGGCGGAGCCATTTGACTCGCTCTTTTTCGGTGCACTTGAGCGACCGTGTTTCACGTTCTCGGGATAAGATAGATTCAATTATTCATCTTGTATCCTTCAAATACCTACGTAAATAAACGAGGAAATAAGCCGGGGGCTAGTAAAGACTCTAATGGTACTCGCAGGAAGTAAAAGAGACTGTCGCAAACGTGGCTGTGTATCAATGAACCCGAAACGTCGCCTCGAATCAATCTGCCAAGGAAGATCCCGTTTCACGGTCCCGACAGGAACACCGAGAGGCCCGTGTTCCTGCCGTGTTTCGGCTGAAGGAACCGCGTGTCCGCGAGGCGTCTCGACTACCAAAAGCTCGACACGCCCGTTCCTTTCCCCGGCCAACAATGAAAGTCGACACGCCGATCGGGGAAACCGAGGCCAGCACGTGTTGCGATCGTTCTGCGCGCTGCGTAGGGTTTCACAGGGAGAGTCGATGATTTCTGCGGTCTGCCTCAAAGGGCCGGCGAGAAGGGAGCCCGAAAACAAGATGAGCCCTGGCGCCACGTCGTTGCGTGGCTGACACGTGATCCGTCTGCAGGGGTGTGAACCGCGCGCAAGTCCCGAAAGCACGGCTTCCCTCTCGCCGCGACCTTTTTTTTTCTCTCCTCCGTTCCTCCTCCTCCTTCGGCTCTCCTTCGCCGCACCGCGGCTAATGACGCGTGGAGGAAGGAAGACCGGCCGCGTTCCGGAATTCGAGCTATTTTCAAAAGCGGCCTGCGACCGCGCGGCGTCCTTGTAAACGGAACACCCCCGCGACATGCAGCGAATTCTGGGAACGATTAGTCGGCTTATGGTCCGTTCCTTCCATAACTGGGCTGATGTTTCGTTGCTTCTGATCGGGGGGGAAAGGGAAGCTTCAACGGGAGATTGATTAAGCTTTGCAATTTAATATTGTTGCGCCGGAGTGTTTCCATCGCCGGCCACCCCGACGCAAAGGATAGAGAATGATTTTACTTTGAATAGTTTACTTTGCTCCTGGTTTTATTTGAAACTAAAATTTTAAATACCCTATGGTATCGCCTGGTCGAAAAGAAGCATCCCTAAGTAGGATTCTAGCGAGCGGAGAGTGGGTATGATAAATTTTAATCGTCTAATCAATAAGTATCGGCGATAATGGTCCCTCGATCACATTGATAAGTGTGACCATCAGCCAGCCAAGTTTCAACGAAGGAGCAACTAGTGAGTCGCTATACTTTGACGAGTAGGGGAAGCGATTATCATCCCCTCTGGGCTCGTTACTTCAACCCCCGATGTATCAGACGCATCGCGTGGCAAATCTCCGTGCAACAGATTTGACAAGGTACTTTCCGCTGGACAATAGCGGCGCCCATCCCCTTTGGCAAACACAATTGATGGTCTATCAATGAACTCCATTTATCTTTTCGACGAACAGATAATAATTCTCTTCCTGGTACACGTATCCAGGTGCTCCGGCGTGCACAAGGGGTGCAAGTCACCAAGTGCGTTTCTTCTGTAACAATCCATCGCGTTCTGCTGGCAAAATATTGATGTCACGGGGGATGGTTGTCCACGAGACTTTCGAAGATTATTTCTTTTCCTTCGTATGAAATCTTTTCTATTGAGAGAAGCAGTATTCTGGGACAAGCGTAGATAATGGTTTTCATTATTTTCAGCATCGATCGAAATCTTTCAATTTCCCAGAAGCTCCTCGATTGCTCGACGCTGATTTTTACCATTCGCCTCTCGCGTATATTTCTCGTCGAAACTCCGTTCAAATCGCCATAACTCAGGCCCTGCATCGAAAATCCCCGGGCTCCGGGTCGCGTGTACCCGCGTAATCTCCTCGATCATCATCCACCCTCTGCGGATTTATCACCCGCGCTAACGCGCGACAAGAGAGGCGAGAAAGCTCGCGGTCGGGGAACAAGAAGGATGGGGGGAGGGTGTGCAAGGACGAAAGTACCAGAAACACGAGGAACGGGACCGAGGAAGACGGAGCGGAGAAGGAAAGCGGAGGAGGCACCGGGCACGGCTGACCATAAATCCCGGGAGTGTCACGTGGCGTTGAGTTGCGGGTCTCTGAAGGAGCCATTACTTTCTCGTAGCATCCCCGAGAGGAGCGACTACTCGACTCCGACTGGGGGGATGAGGGAAAAATGGCGCAATAAAATCGTCCCTCTGACGTGGTGTACGCGCGGTCCGTGTGCACATAATACACACTTCGTGTTCTCCTACGTGTGGGTGTATGTACAACCCCCGTATATACTTCTCCCGGGTCGTGAAGGAGCCTGAGGGGAGGGCGAAGGAAAGGGGATGCTGTGGAACTAGGGATGGAAAGAGAGAGAGAGAGAGAGAGGCAGGAATCGGGTTCGGGGGTTGGGCCGAACGGAGTTTCGCGTAACGAAGGTAATTTCATTCTTCGTAAGGAAGGTTAGCCTCTGTTGGAACGGAGGGTGAGAACTGCTGGTAGCAGAGGGGGTGGGTGGGGTACGAAAGGGGGAAGCAGGAGGAGGGAGTCGCAGAAGCGTGGTAGAAATCTACACAGGAAAAAGGGGTGAGTGGATTTGAAGAGCGAGCGAGGCCGAGGGAGAGAGCGAAAAAGCGACGAGGTGAGAGAACGACGAGGAGGAAGAAGGGTGAAAGACAGCGGGAGTAAGGGGCGGGAGGGTTACTGCAGAGGGGTGACGCGGAGAAAGGAGGTTACTCCAAGGGGCGGGGAGGCGAGGGGAGCCGGGTTGCCAGGGCTGTGTCGAGTTTCCACGGCTAAAAAGAGACTTTCAGAATAACAAACTGCGAGGAAAATGGAGGGAAAGCCTGGTGGCGGCGAGAGTCGTGGGCGGGTGGGGGGTGGGGGGGGGAGGGCGACTTGGTCGTACGACGTCGACGTTTCGCGAGGCGGTTTCGTGGGTGGCTGGCTGGGTTATCGGCCGTGGAAAGAATGGATATAAGCCTTATTATGTCCCAGCGGGACACCAGACCGGGGGATTTCAAAGGATACTGGCCCCCGACGTGCGCCACGCTGGCTGCCGTGAGAAACAAACGCCGTGAATTAACATTTTCGAGGAGTTCGCGCGGGGGGGAAAAGACGTGGACCGGGTGGACATCTTTCACGGGCAGGTTTCGATGGTGTGGACACGATGTTTGAAGATTTGGATATCAGGGTAAGCAATGGTGCAGAGGCCTTGCTTCTTTTACTATGCCTGCTTCTTTAGATGGGAAGGAGACTGATGAAATCATGAGGAACAGACAGTGTTGAATAAATTGTCTTCAATTCAATAGTACGTACTCAAGTAGTACGAGTCAACCATTCAGCGAAGACCGACTCGTATCACTTTCCAATTCAACGATCAGCGATTTCAGTAACCTTATCGATTGTACAGCAACGGGACAATACGAGGTTTGTACAGATTTTAGTAGATATTCAGAAAATCTTTCACTCCCCATGGAGAACCTCGAAAACTCTCGTCTCTCTTGTCTCTCTCGCCTCTCTCGCCTCTCTCTCTCTCTCTCTCTCTCTCTCTCTGAAAAGAACATTCCTCATTCGAACGCGATTACATCTCAATAACGTGCGCGTTACTCGCCAAACGCTCACGCTTTCTACCCCCCTGCCTTCGCAGGATGATGCAGAAACAAAAAACGAATGAAAAAAGGAGGAGAAACGTTTGAAAGCATGCTCGACCCTCCGCATTCATTGGGGCCGCGGTTCGTTTGCCGCGGTTTCGAGACTGCACAAAAAAATCAGTCACCGTTACGCGAGCCTTATTTAACATAAATGGCGGAAGTGATCGCATTAGGTCCACGTGTTAACCGCCGCAAATCAGCCACTCGCCTCGAGCATTCCCCGAGAAGAGGCTGCCGGGCTTCAGGTATTACATTTGGTTTCGTGCGTAGCGAGTGTTCGGCTTCACAAAAGGTGCACCGACGGTTAATATGGGGTGACGTGTGTTTATAAATAGGCAACCGAATCGCTGGGGGATTCGTGAGAGTATATCCCGTCGCTTATGACGATTTTGCGCCCCGAATCGCTTTGCGATTATCGCCTGGTCATCGAACTGGCAGCTAAATATAAACACGTCGACGATCGGCGAAAACGACGAGCTTCGCGATGAGCGATGACGCAAGATTCTATTGGCTGCTGTCTCGGGGTGAGAGGTCAGAGTAAGAGATTGAAATTCGGTGCCTAGGTGGAGGATCTGTAAGTGAATGCTACGTTTGAAGGGTCGTTGGACGTGAATGCAGGTCGATAAATGTGTTGACGTTTCTTGAGCATTAATCAAGAGACGAGTGGAGCGAAAGAAGGCGCTCGAAGCTATTCCCAGGGTATTCAAACCTATGAGTCTCGTTCATCCTTGATACGTAAGTTAATTTAGGGTGAAATATCCATACTCGGATCGTAGAATAATCTTGCGGTTACCGTCAGCAACGGTCTAAAGTGTTTGCACGATCCTCAAACTGCCGTTGGAGCGGATCGTGCGCCAGGGGTTGTTTATTCGATTGATCGCAACCGGGGTGGCCAGTCAGCGGTAAACTAATACGCGCCAGTGATGCGCGTTGCCTGCGCTAATTGATTGATTACGTGGCCAAATATTATGCTCATTTTCGTGTCTGTCGGCTGGCTGGCCATGCAAACACTCTCCATCCCCCTCGTAGCGTAAATCGTAGCCGACTTTGCGCCTCCGCTTCCCACCTACCCCTGTGCAACGAAAAACAACATTTCGTTTCTGTACTGCCTTCGATTTCTCCCCTCCACAAAAAAATACAAACAGAATCGGACACGTCCATGAAAAGTTCGCTGACTTCTGAACACCATAGCCGATCAGTAGTCATAGTAAACCATTGCGCAAACTCGTGAAACTTTGGGTACTACCTCTCTGCCCCACTGATTTCTTTCATTAATTTTCAGATTCCTACAAACAGACTCTCCCCTCGAACAGTTCATTCACAACGATCGACAACGATGGCAGTCTCGATTGTCCCCCGAAGAAGACCGACCACCGTTCATCCATAAAGATCCTCTCCTTACTTTCCCTCGCTGTCCAACGTTGCTTTGTCCCAAGCACTCGTTCCCCAATTGAAAAGCGAATGTCGGCCGGAGAGTTGGCGGGTCCGATTCTCGAACGGATGTTCGAAACAAGCGCGTTCCGTCCTGGCGCAGATCGAAGTGCCTCTTTCGTGCCCAGGGATCGCGGGATAAAATTGAAAATCCCGTTCACGGAGCCACGCAATCGGTCACGAAGAAGAGGTCTGTACTTGAAGAGGACGGCAGCTCCGATTTTAACCCCCGGGCACCAGTCGTCCTCGTTGTCGTCGTCGTCGTCGTCGTCGTTCCACCCCAATTAGGGAGGAACTTCGCCGACGTTCCCCTCTCTTTCTCACCCTCTTTTCTCCCTCCTCTCCCGCCCTTTCCCTCATTCCCCCCTTTTCCCACCATTTCCCCAGCACCATTCTGTCCTTGCGCGTCCCCACTCCCTCGCTCTGTTTCTCTCGTTGCCGGCCTCCTCTCTTTCAGCTCGTAGCACTGGTGACGTCGACGCTCTCGATTTCACCTAAAGCCGACGCTAACGAGCACATGAAAGTCACGTGGAAATACGACGTGAACGTAGCCGTAAGGGTGGAGAAGGAAAGCGGGGGCGGAGGGCGGACAGAGGGGGTGGCTCGTCGTTGTCGCGGAAAAGCCGTGACGGTCACGTGGATCTGACAGGTGATCGCGACTTCCATCCGACGTTCTGTATCCGCTTCCGGGCTAATAAGGCTGACTTCCGTCGTGTTGCCAATTGGACGCTTCCGTTCGTCGCGTTTTAGGGGGAATCGCTGTGGATGGACACTTATGGCGTCCATTCTGGAGATATAGGTGTTTGGTTATTTTCAGTAATTTTCATGTAAAGCCGATTATTAATTTTCATAAATAAATGTTATCTGGTAAAATATTTTTTCTTGTGTGTATAATATATATTTTTGTTATATTTTATCTATAATAGTTAAACCTAAAACATATATTCATAGTTTTTTACGTAAATGAATACTGTTTAAATCATAGATCTTGTACGTTTACATGCTCTTCAAATAGTTGTTTCGTTTTAACCTACCACTTGAGCGAGGCGAATATTTCTCTCATCTCAATCTCATTTTCCTTCGTTGTCAAATATTTTTCGTAACAAAATCTTTGATTTTCTTATAGTCTAAGGTCCACTTAAGACTCCTACTGAAGTTCCGTGCCTTTTTATCTTCCGATTTTATGTTATCACCATCCAAAGTTAAACGTTGCATTTTACCCTACTCTCCCCTATTCAGTGGAATGTTATATGAATTTCCGAATTCAATTCGCCTGAAAATAAAGTGATTTAAAAAAGCTATTCTGTGTGTGTTTTATGGTATTCGATCTCTTTGTCTTCATTGTTCCGTGGAAACAGAAGGTGAGATGGAACTGGTAAACTTTTCAATCCCATCCTCGTCACCGAGACGAATCTCTTCACGCAATTAAGCCAGCCAACTGCACAATAGACAGTAATTGAAGGAATCGAGGTTCACGATCCGCGACATACGGCCCGTTAAAAGTATGAAAAAAAAGAGGTACACAGGGTGGTCGGGTGACAATTGATTGCGGTGCCCATAAATTCCCTTGATGTCTTCATATGCTGGCGATCAGAATCAGAGAAGGGTTGGGGTGCACGTAAACGCAGCGGAGCAACGATAAACCGGCAGGGGTTGGGTTGAACCGGTGATTCCATGAATCGATACGCGAAAATAAACAAACCCGCCCCTTTTCACCGTTTTCAATTTTCCTCCGCCTGATTTTTCTTTCAAAGACTCATCGGTCGAGTCCACGGGCGCGGGGGAAGAGATTACGAAGATAGAGATTCGTTAGCACGGTTTCCGTTTTTAGAAATCGTCGAGGCTCGTCGTTTTAGTTATTGGAAATCGAGGGACGTGGGTCATTCCACGGGAAGTGACGAAAGGTCACATTTAACGAACGATTCTTGGAACACACTATTACACGTGCGAAGAGAGGAAATCTTAATTAAACCCCCGATATTGCCTCTGTTAAAGAAACTCGTCATTCCTTAACGATCTCCACTTGATCCTTCCCTCTCCACTAAAGCCATCCTGTAACCCTGTAAAAGGATTAAAACAATTTTCCAAAGGGGCACGATTTACACCACGGCAAACAGTATAAATCAGTATCACGCACTATAAATAACAAGCCTGCAGTCTTGAACCACCCCAGGCTAAGGAATCAACCAAACAGCAACCAGCAAACACTCCTCGATCCTCGCCGCGCGAATCTTTCGGATCTCTCGATCAAGATCTGTCGAATACCCCAGGAAAGCTCTGCTGGAAATCCCGAAAACCCTTGACACCGACGATGCTCACTTCTTCGTAACCCCTCTGGACGCGGAACAGATTTCGGCCATTGGCGCACTGGTGCTGGTAGCCTTTATTTATCTATTACACGGGGCTCGACATCGAGATCGGCAGGATTAGCGCTAAGGGGGGCGAGCCAGAGAGACAAACGAGAGAGGATGGGGCCCGATCGAGGGTAGCATATGCTAGGGGTTTTCTCGTGGCCCCTCCTGGGGGTTGCGGGTAGAGTGGGCTACCCCCCAATTACCGTGGCTCCCCTCCGACCTCTTCTTCTCTGTTAGGCGGGATCTACCCTCCAGAAAGTACTTCATTACGCAGACAGCCGTGTTGACTTGTATTGTGCCCGTGCTTCAAGAGGGAGCCCCTTCAAATAATATCTGTGACGAATCGCTTGCACTTCTCCCCTCGCGGCTCCCCCTTCTACTTGTTTTTGCACCGGCTACCATTGAATCATACGGAGACGCCGAGTTTTCCTTGGAAACACGTTTTTTTTTCTCTCTCTCCCTCCCCTCTGCCCCCGTGGCTCGGTGTAGCTGGATCTGTTTTTCTTGGGGGATTCTGATCTCTTTTTTCTCCTGCTCTTTTCTTCCATCTCTGTCCCCTTGGCGCTGCTGGTGTCGTTCTCTCGTCGGAGGATCAGAGTGACTCGGGATCAGGCGGGAGCACCCGCTGCGAAATGTCACGGCGGCTCGTCGTTAACGATCAACCACCTCCGGGCGTGTTGATTCGAGGAATAACAACGGTGTGAATGCTGCTTCTTGGCAGAGGGGGCGTTGCATCGAGGATTCAGGGCTTTTTTTAGATATTTGCGCACCGATCAGTCGTTGGAGAAATCCGGTCTTTGCTGTCGTATAGTAGGAATTAATTCAACCCTTCCATTACGCGTCCGTCTATTACTTGGTATTTCTAGTTGCGTGCTGAGACTTGATTCAACTGACTTGATGCCAGATCCTACCTTCTTTTCAATCCAAGAAGCCTTTCTATCATCAGGAAATAGGTGAATCGATGATTTAGATGTCCTACCTTCCACCCCTCACATGTCTACAATTATTGTCTGTCTCTTAAGCTTTATCTGCTTCCATCTAAGTCCGGCTATCGATTTGTTTCCTTGCCTATCTCTACGTATATCACTTGTACGCAAATTCTACCTATGAATTTGATCTATATTACTACGTGACAACGCGATGAACTTATGAAAGAAAGAACCTTGCTTGCTTTATACAGAACGAAACATTCCAACTACATATTTAGATACGAGCATCCTGCAGTAAATGTTTCACATTCCTTTGTTATATCAGTAATTACTTCATAAAGCATTTCAGGATGTTAATCTAACGAAATAGGGACCGTAATGAGTTACATCAAACACAGCGCCTGTTTCAATAACTTCGTTAGATAATGAATATACCCAAGATTGGAGGATTCATAGATTATATATGAAGGTTTTGGAATGTAACGGGCCGCGGGGCCTTTAATTAGCTGTTTGTGCAGTTCGACGTCGCCGAGGTTACAACAATATTATTTCTAAGGCGTGAGAAATATGTGACGTAATCCAGAGAGGCATATGACGCTGAATGCACGACGGTACAGCGGACGGGTTTGGAGGAAGGTAGCCATCGAGAAAAAGTCCATTCCCTCTATTCGAGATCCGCTTAGACTGATTTATAGCAAAGGAATGATGAGGCATCGCGCGATGTTAAACGCTGCCTTTATGACCCGCTGCTGATGCTCTAACGCTGTCTTTGATTGCGCATCATTAATCAGCGGGGTTGCTCGCATCTCTCGCCAGCTCACCTGCATTAAAGTCCTGCCAGAATCCAGCCTCCCTTCGCTCCGTTTGCGCCACTTTCAGCCTCGTATAAATAGAAGACTCGGAGAAACGCTATTACAAGATGGAATGAAAGTAAGTACGGAGTCGGTAGTGCGGAAGGCAACGATGCTTTCGCGTAACTAAATTTTAGAAACAAGTGTGCAATTGAAGTTAATCAATATGCATTGCGAAACCAAGCACCTCCGCATCTGAATGCATGTGTTGTCTCGGGGCTTAGGGCTCACGAAAAAGTGAACAGAGTAAAAGTTTCTCGATTCAAAGGAGGGAAATATAATTATATTTTTTTTTAAATAGCCTTGAAGACCCCATTCAAGCTGCGGTTAAGCATCGAATACACCTGATTGCAACCTGCGTACGTTAAGGATCGCAACGATGCACGAGTTAACTCGTCTAGGTTAACACTTTGCCGCCACCGGCCCCCGTTCCAACGATTATCTCAATTACTCGCGTCCGCTTCTTAAACAAGCCACCCTTCCCTCAACCTGGACACTGTTTGCTCGACGGATTAAAATGTGTTTGGCCAAATACTTAGTCGCGCCTGAACAGTCGTGCTGCTGGCGTTATTAGATTCACGAGAACCCCATTTGTTTGTTGGGGCTGCCTGTAGTCGCGTGGATAACTGTAATCGGTTTTTACGAAGACAATCGCTTTGATTTATCTACGAAAAGTCGCTGAAGTCGTGCACCCTTTTCGATTCAACGAAGGGCTCTTTATTAAATTCGACATATTGCTCCAATAACTGGTAGCACGAGGATGCAGAATGAGGTATAGTTTAAACATTTGTACATACGAAGCCTCGTTTTCCAAGGTCCATTGATTACGCGTGAGATTGAATGCTGCTTGAGTAACGCGTCTGACTATTACTCATTACTTCTACTTGTTTTACGCGGCGACCTAAAGAGGCATACATAAACGGAGATTCCCGCATACTTTCTCCTCCTTGTCGGAAGAAGATTTACAACTTCTTTACACATCCTGGAGACCAAAGCACTGTACCACTGCGATCTACCTATCCACAATTTCTCGCAATTCCAATCACCAAATCAAAGTGCTTCCTAGCACCCCCAAATTCCGCCACGAAAATCCCTCTCCCAATCAACTGCTTAATTCAATCAGACCAACGCGCATCCCAGAACATCTCCAGCACGCTGGCAAAGGGAACGAGCCAGCAGCCGCCAAAGATCAAAAAGGATCATCGAGTTTCCTCGCCTCTCGTCCACCTCCCCCGTCCCAGCGTGCCTCGTCTTTGTGCTCCTCTTCGATGTTGCAGCGTGCCGGCTCGTGGAAACAACTCACTGCCTTTACGATCTGTTATATCGCACCACCTGCTGGTTCACGTTGCGCAATCGCTCGCGTTGAACTTCGGAGGACCGATTCACGGCGATAATAATGGCCGACGGCGGGGCTCGGTGCGCGAGCCCGGGCACGTTGCACGAGGCGCGAGGTAATCACACGGCATTGAAGGGGCACGCATGCGAGCGCTTCACAATGCGAGGCCCTCTGCGCGCCGGAAGGATCGCCGCCCGCTCGTCCCAGGCATCCAGAAATGATTAATGTGCCGCGACGGATCCGCGCTCACGTCTTAATTCCGCGACATAATGGCCTTAACGATTTTCTGCCACGAGCTCGCCCCGACGAGAGACCGCCGCGCCGAACAAACCGGAGGCGTGTTCGTTAGCCTCCTCTTGTCGATTCCTGGCACACCGTCGCGATTACTCTGCGAGATTTCGCGGGCGTCCCTTACAATCCCGCCGACTACCGTGTCCTTTCATATCCTTCTTCTCGTTTCCCTTAGACCAGTGCGTGGTTAGCGACGAGGCCTATCGCACAGGATTGTCCGGGAACGCTACTCCGTTCGCGAGCATCGGCCAGACTCGGAGACATACGTAACGCGTGGCAGCGAGAAGCATGTCACGTATCTCGACTGCTATAATCGTCCAGCGAGCGTTCTAAATTCCTAGCAATTCGCTGCTGGCGGAAAAAGGGAGGAACGAACTTGCCAGCGCGTTGCGATTCCAAATGAATCAGCAGCTCTAAGGAAACTGGACCGAGAGAAGCCTGTCGGCGTGGAGAAGGAAACGCGCGCGGCATCCGTAATGGAACGGCCAATATCCGCCGGACGGTTCGACGAACGCCGCTGACGGCGAGCCACGAACCGATGGGGCACAAAGGTGGTTCTCTGTTTGGCGATGAAAGGTAGCCACATTGTTGGACGACTGCTGGTGAGAGGAACGCGACCCGATTCGACGTCACGCGAGAACCGATCGACTCTAACGAGGATCATTGCGCGATGTCACTTTCGGCGAAGGATTATTTTCCGCGTATGGAGCAGCGTTTTTTTTTTGCCTCGATCTTGTTAAAGTCCGCGGTACGACTGTCAGGCTGGCGACTTGAGAAAGTTAACGTTTAGCAGTGTCACAGATCGCCGAGGCACATTTGGAGCAACTGTACTTTCTTCTTTCCTAAGCAGCGCGCTCGCGGTGTCCTTGTATGGCTTTTCGAGCCGCGCTATTCGAGGCGCTTATATCTGTAATAATCGAGTTCTTACGGAACACGCTGTAAATTCCCATTACACCGGCGAAGTAGGACCCTCGAATCGCCGCGTAAAATCCTAGAAACACGTTTGCCAGCACGTGACCGACAGCGGCGATAGATTGAAATGTAAAGGGACCAAGAGCGGCGTCGATCCTAGACCGATACCAAGATCGGACTACATGATCGCGGTTTGTCTCCTCCGGCTGGCGAAGGATGATCGGAGGCCGCAACAAAGAACAATGGCGCACGGTGGCCACCACGGATAGTCCGTCATTGTTCCGCCCTGGGAGCTCGTCCCGAGTCCACCCAGGACGTTTTGACCCCGCAGCGAGATAAGAGCGGTCGGCTCCCTTTGATACCTCGCCGGCGGAGAAAGGGGAGCCGATGTGGATCATCGGCCGGAGAGAGGCCCAAGACGATCCAGCCGAGTTACAAATGGACCCTTCGATTCGGTCATTTACTGGCACGGACATTTATTTGCAGGTACTCGGCGCTGATTTCGATACGGCGATAGGCGATCTCTGTATTGTGTCTGCATTAATATTTGATTATCTGTCCGGTGTTTGACGAGAACTTGTTTTACCGCTCTTCCGTTTCTTGCTGTACCGAGAGATCGATATGCACATTGAGTATCCTCTTACTCGCTGGTCTATTGGGCTGTTGATTCGGTAACGATTGCATTCAACACAGTGGACAGCGTCCCTGAAGGGCTTATCTCGAGGAGAGAAGCAGAGGGAAGAAAAAAGGATCTCTCCCATCAGCCGGCAAACATAAATTATTGCCTGCCCCTCGCCCGGTTTCACCGCGGGCAGAGAGGAACGGAGAGAAAAGGAGAAACGAAGCGCGACGAAAAGGCTCGACCTTCGATAAGACCCTCTCTCGACTGCGAAGGATCCTCCGAGCGGCTGAAATCAGCGATCGGAGCTTCCGTACGCAGGATTCCACTCTCACGGACACGTTGGCTCGCTCGAATCGCTGCCGTCATCGTACAGGTCCCGGCTGCGACCAGCGGTGACTGGCAAATTTCTGGGGAGGATGTCAACGGGCCCCGTGTACGGGTCCCACCTCCTCGACGCCTCTCGCCGCGGTGAAAGAGCAGGAAAAAGGACGAATCCAGCCGATGGCAGGAGCGTCATGAGTCATCGTCCAGTCATCCTTAAACTGCCTTTTAATATCTCTCCGCTGCAATCCATGGTGACACGAAAGGAGGTGAGAGGGCACACACCGGCGATTGTGGGGGCCAGGCTACCTGCTCCCTTGGCGCTACGTGCACCCGGGGCCCAGGCCGTGAAAGGAAAGGAGCCACCGAGGACGGGAGAAGAAACGAGGCGGAGAAAAGTCGACGGTAACCGGGCGGTTTAATAGTCGGAGGCTCCAAGCTATTACTCGGCAAATTCTTTCCTCCCGGCCCCGGGTTCCTTGGCTGTATCCAGCAATCGGTCACCAGTCATCGTTATGTCCTACTGTCCTGCCACCGTCGTAAAAGACTCCGCAGCCGCTGTGATTGCATTCGGTATCGAAGCCTCTCGTAGAGATTCCCCGCCATTGTCACTTTTCTGCCGCGGTAATTAGTCATAATCAGATTCCATAGTGTCTCGCCTCCGTCAGACGCGTGAATCCTGGCAGCGATTCCAGGGGCCGCTGAGAGATTTAGAAGAAGTGCAAGCACGACGAGAAACGGGGGAACGAGTTCGCCTTAGAAGCGTGCAGCACGTATCGTACATATATACGTGCACAACAGCGACACATTAGACGTGCACACGCGATGCACCGCACTATAATTGAACGTATCCCCGTGTATCATTACGGGGCGACCTTTTTCTCCCACTGCCCGCGGTTCGTTTCCACCGCGTCCGTCAATTACCGATCGCGTATTCTGGGAAACTGCGCGGCGAGTAGTCGAAACGGACCTACAGCCGGCAATGGGATTTTCGGGAAACAAGCCTGACCCGCCATTTTATTCGAAGGCACGCAACGTCGATTTCGTACCGGATCCCTCCGGGGCCCCGTGTGCCTGTAATAGATAAGCCAAACCACCACGCGATCGGTAGGAAGGGATGGATGCTGACTTTCTAGTGGAGTATTCGGGAGGAACTACGGAGGGATAGGTATCGAGATGGATGCACGATCGGGCTGCAACAATGTTGGGGATATAATGACAGGGTGCGGCTGTGAAATTGACGAGGCTGAATTTCGAGGACTCTATAATATGGGTCACGGTTTCTTTTGTTGCCACTGCTGCGAGCTGTCTGTCCCTTCGGGCTTTCTTGGATCCAGCGTTTCCGGAATTTTCGTTCGTGACTCGCGACAGAGGGCGGGAAGATTGAAATTTACTGGTGAAACAAAGAAGAGGGGCGGGCTCCTTTTTGAGCAACTTGTCGGAGAGGTGCGCTGTCGGCGGGGGAAAGGATCTCTTGGCTACCTCGATGATATTTGATAGACGTTACGACAAAAGACCATAATTTCAGTTTTTTTTTATAAAAGACGTTGCATGACGAAACGGATTTACCCACCTTTTCCTTCCCAATGTTCTCAGAACCACGGTGCCCAGCGGTCCCAAAGTCAGTCCAGTAGCAGGGGTATCTGGCAACCTCGGGGTTCCATGGAAATCCGATCGGAATTACCACCGATGGTATAAATAATCGCCTACAAACCCGAGCAGGCTATTTACCATGCCGATTCTTCTCGGATCGTTTAACCATGCCCGTTCCCGTATCCCGCCATCAATATTAACCGTCGAACACTCGAAGCTAGAGCATCCATACGTTTCCATACGACTGTTCTACGCGCAACAGGGCTGTGCAGGCTTGCACGTAGTTACATCTGCAGGCGATCGTGCTTACGTGCACGGAGCCTATACCTGCCCGGGCTCACCCCCTGTCAACGTCTTCGCGAAGTAGAATATTTAGTGATAGTCGCCCGGAGCAAGAGCAACGGACGTTAACTAATACACGAAGCTGACTGTGGGACACAGTGACGTATGGGCCTGGGTAAATAAACTATTAATATTATGGTAACGTCACGCATTCCTATCCATATTGGCTGGCTCGGCCAGCTCCATCGTTGGCGCCTCCAACCCCGGCTAAACGGGGACGGAAGGAGAGGAAGAGGAGCGGCCGAGACCCTGCCACAAGATTTACAAGCTGAAGAACAAATACGTAAATTACGGGCTGCGGCTAATGGCCCACGAGTACTGAACTGTCTGCCCGATCCAGTTAAATCCGCCCCGGCGAATGGGACTTGAATATCGACGTGTCCTCCCCGCGGATGAGTCGAGTGGTCGTTGGCGTTCAGAAAATTTTCAGCGAACTGATGGTCCATCGAAGTGACGTACCTGGGTGATGTCAGTTTGACAATGAAAATTCGAGACTCCGTTATTGAACGAGCGATGTACCTCGTTCTACCACTTCCCTGAGACAAAAGGGACTTGTGAATATTTTAAAGGCGACCGCGATGCGATCCATTCAGCGTGGTGTACTATCGAGCGGAGTGGATAATAGACGCGTCTTCATAAATCACCTCCTCCTGCCCTTCGTGGATAGGGATCGCTGACAAAGGAGGATAAAAGAGAGGCCGGATGCATCGGTACCGAAGGTGCGACACACGGGGTAGGATAGTAAATTGAAATAATTCTCGAGCAAGGGAATAGCCGACGGCCAGGCGAAGTGGAATCTGTCGAACTTAGTGGAGGACGTGTAAGGGGGCAGCTCGTGGAAGGAAAACGATCCCAGCGTTCGAATAGGTCTCGTGACGATGTAGCCGTAAATCGAAGCGAGTTGATGGCGCATTGATTGCCTCGCATCTCATCACGCTGGAAACTTCCATGCCGCTCGGGCTATTCCTAGCCTCTGGTGCTACCTTTACGACGATGCAACCCACAAGTTGTTCCTTAGAAGAAACACGGATGCTAACCCTGCGACATCAAAGAACGCCTGCGACTTGGCTTTCGCTACATCCATGTACCACATCGTCAATTCAGAACACTTCAAGCTACGCGCCCTTATCCGGTGCCTCCTGATCCGATCGAGAAATTGTGATAGAATTTCGAAAATAACGGAGCACCTTCACTCGATATTTTTTTACACGCAGGAACGACAAGACATCGGTCGAGTTCGCGCCAAACCCCACCTTGACAAAAGATGCCTCGGCCAGGGAGGGTTCGTGGCGAGAGTTATCGGTTTCCGCGCGACGAGAGAGAAGGAGAACCGCTTAGAATTTCGTAGGCACGCATTAGAGACGCACGGTCTGGTTCGAATAACTTGTGCGGTGGCGCCTTGACGCATGAATAACTAACCTCTGGCCCCTCGTCGCTCGCGGTGTGGGTGGCGTAGGATTTTTTACATGACTGCTCGCCGGCATCGGGCCTGGAAACTGTGAGCCCAGTAGTAATTATTGCTCTGCCCCACCCTCTTCCCTCTACTCTTTTTTCCTTCCGCTTCTTTTCCCTTCCTCGCGCCTCGCCAACCCTCCCCGCGACGTCCTCTCTCGCTCGCTCTTATCGTCCGGCCTCCCTGCTCCATTCGCGAGCTCGGCTCGTTTAATTAAAGGGCGAGAACTCGCTAGGGAAACACGCCTCTGCATCTCCTGGCGATCTACGCGCCACTCCAGGCTCGCTCTCGATGACACCGTCAACTGAATTTTTCTAATTGATCGATGCGAGTCGGGGGGATGCATAATGGGACACTTGGAGGAGGGGGTTGCTTCAACGTTATGTTGGGAATATTTAAAAGATAACATAGGTATTCAAATGGGTAGTAAATCTAATTGAGATCCTTTTAAATTTGTTACACCCATCGAAGTATATTCCTGACGGTGATCACTAACAAAGTACGCCCGAGTAAAGCGTACTAAAAGTGTCCGGAGCACGCTTAAGAATAGAATCACGACGCTCGGGTATCAGAGTCGCAGCGCAGGGGAAAAAGCGGTTCTAGGAACGATCGGACGAGGAAGTACGATTCTCACGAAATTTTCCACAGCGAAAAGCGCTTCCCACGAAAGTTCAGCGAAGCGTTTCACTCCGGGGGAACAGCTTTTTTTAATAAGCTGTCGTCGGTCTATCGGGAACACCTGACAGCCTCTCGAGGGCGGATACAGTGTACTTAATTCGCCGTGCACGTAGCCTCTGGAAAGTCGCTACATGGCTGCCGCTGTCAAATAAAAATGCTCCGCCGAACCTCGTTCGAGAAACGAGATGATTTATCGTATCCCCGGGACGCGTCCGTAAGAAGTCGAAGAGAGGCCGGGGTGATCGGTGGTAGGGGGAGCGAAAAAAGACGACTGGCAGAACGAGATTATCGATGGTGGCTTCTGCGTTTGTTGGAAATCTCTCCGTCTACCGAGCAATTTCACCAACCTTCGCTCTTACGCGGAAAGAAATCACCCGACTGTTTAATTACGAGTTGTATTAGAAAGGGACGAAGTGTGCAAGGGTTGCGGGAACAGATCACTGTAATTATCGAGAAAGGAGGAAAGATTATGGGTTCCCAGAAGACACCATGCGCTCGATGAAAGACAATGGTCGCCACAGCCATCGGCACCGAGGGCAGTAGCGAGAGATCGAGGGGGCTAATACAGAGGGAGCCAGACGAGCCTAAATCAACGGAGCAGAAGGGGAAATTAAATAAGCAGTAAATTGTATCGTAAACGCTGGGATACGTGGCAAAAAATCCGTCGCGCACGCACGTCGTTAAGGCTTTACAGCTCCTTAGGATGCATTTTAATTATTAGCTTCGACGAGACGAACCCCACCATCCCAGCGGACTTTTCTTCGAACTTCGAATCCCTCCCCATCCGCACCCCCATTTCTGCGATCCTCGCGCCCTTTTATGACGGTCGAATCTCATTCTCGGAAAAAGGCACGGGAGGAGGTGGATACTTGAATTTCGCGCACGAAACCGACGGAAACGGAAGCCGGAGTAGTTCCTACTTTTTCTCTCTGTTTCTCCATGTGAATCGTATGATTTTTTTCAGAACCCGCCTCGACTTTCCACGCTTCCTCGAGGCGCTTTTGAAACCGCGTATCACGCGTCAAACGGGTGAAACACGCTTTGAGACGACGCACGAGAGGAGCACTATTTCTGTTCGTCTTGTTCTCTGTTACGCCCAGGCAATGATGGAACAGAGGGGTTGTAGAATGGCGGTGGAAAGTGTGCCACGTTTTGTTGGCGAGTAACGAAAATTGTCGAGTTTCTAGGTTTTTCTGGATGCAGTGTGAAGTGGTCGGTGGTGGAATAGGACTGCAGATGGGTTGGTCCTATGTACCGTGCTTGGGAAGATTGCCTTTACATTTTCTTAATGGTAATACGAGTTTTTACTTCAATTCTGTAGAGAAATCTGTGTAACAAATTCCCAAAGTTTGTTCGATTTTTATATCTTTTCCTTCTTTTTGCCTCGCGTAAACTAATTCTACTGATGAAAGATTGAAATAATTATGAATCAGCTGTAATGCACCTTTCTATCACCTTATATCACCCAACACCGGTTCTCCGAGCTGTAAAGGTTCCATTACTCTGAATTCCACATCTAATGTTACTGCAACTGTTGCTCCAACACGCCAAGGAGATCGTGTTCAGCTCGATCCAGAGAAGATCCCACCAGGAATGTAAATTCTGCGCGAGCAACAGACTCCTCCGGGTCTGGAATCCCGTGTAAGTGTAACGCTGAGGACAACGCCACATATGGTTTCGTATGCGGCATGAATGGGTCGTGGCGCTAGCGAGCTTTTTGCGAGCGCGGAAGAAGCGGAGCTATTTATCAGTGGCCCTGCTCCGAGCATACTAAGCGGTCTTTTAATCAGCCAACGATTTTTCCCCTCCCCGTGGGGGGGAAAGAAACGAAAAAGGAGTCCGGGAAACGGCGCGATCTGCCACGATTGTCAATCAACGGAGGCCGTGTTATCGCAAGAAATTGTCGGGTCATCGTCCCAAACGTCTTCATTTAAAATTGACGATCTCACTTTGGCGATTAATTGCCCTGAAAAAGTAGACCCAAGACGGCAATGAAATCTTCTAAATAACAGCTACTCAAAACGAAAGAAACGTTTTCGGATGGCAGCACGACGAATCTAACATAAAATCAAACTCTGTCCTTCAATCCTCTGACACATCCGATTACTTCGATCCTACAGCAACAGGCTATCGCGCGTCTCACAGCAGCCCACGGAATTAATCAAGAGTTAACGTCAGCGACAAGCGCGAGTCGCGAGTAAACTGTCAGGCCTCTCCTAACTCTCTCCCTCCGAGCAGGAAAATGGAAATGCAGGGTGGACGCGCGGGAGCCTTTAATCTTCCTCGCGCTTATCTCCTGCTTCGAAGTTAGAACTGGAATGGGTCGACATCCCGCGGCGACGCCTTAAGGACGATGATAAAGATGAAGTTGATTACTCGCGGTTAGAACGGGGATCAAGACGGCGCAGGCTAGGAACGCGGACTTTTCGGCGTTACGTGTAACCCTGGCCAGATTTTATCGCGCGTTACGACCTCGACCGTGGGGAGGGATTTATGAGCAATTCGGTAAGTCGGGGTACTCGTGTGAAGATGCTGCACCAGGGATTTCCAAAATTTTCCTGGGATCCAAAGCCTGTCCTATGTGCCACTTCGTGGTGGAAAGTATGTAAATCTTTCCTCAAGAATGCTCTTAAACTTCTGAACCCTGAGAACATCTTTATCTGGGTAGAAGATGAGAAATGATTTCTTTAATCGTTTTGTGCGGTGTCTGAATGCAAGTTAATAATCTAAGGTGTCCAGGTTTTAGACAGCTAATATAGGAGTTGTAAAATATCTATGCTAGGCCGAGACAATTCAATTTGAATGTAAAGGGTAAGCACCGTTTACCATTTTGTATGTCGGTCTGTCGAGGAGCATCGGGTCCAAATTCCCATGGCGTGGTAGCAGGGGAATTGCCATTCGGCCAGAAAATCATCTAGCTGTCTGGCTGATCGTGATAAGAAAAAATCATCGAGCCGGTTCGGGGACGACGCAGCGCAGCGAGAGGAGAAAATTCGATGCTGACGCGGCCTGCCACGGCAATACGAAGAGGGACATTACCATAAAGCCGAGAATTTTACGAGAATTATGTCTGACGTCCGAATCGCGGGTAGCGCCGCGGGATGCCCCGTGGTGTTCTCTGTCGTTATCAAAATTCCGTCACAATGGCCACACATCAACTCCCAGCACGCCGCGTTTCCCTCTATGGTCTATGCCTCTGTTGCGCTGTCTACAGGGTGTGTCGCCTACGCTTTCTAATTCCACCTTCAACTCACGAATCGTTGATAAAGATTTGCTGGATTGGTTGGAAAGGTCGGAGCAGTGACAAGAATTTCTTAAAAATTCGACAATAATTTCGAATGTGTAATATATGGGGTAGTGAAAGTGTGATTAAGTACATATAGAGGTGTCGTGAGGCTGGAGTTTAGAAATAGTATCCATATATTCGAGTATCAGGTTGAGGGAAATGATTGGATCATTTGATACCTGAGGACTTCGTGTAAGAAGAGAGAAATGGTAAAGTTGAGCTTGATACATGGTTACATGCGGCGGTGAAGTTTGCAGTTTATATAAGAAATGCTGCTTGGCTGCAGAGCGCAGTATGTGAACGGTTATTAAATTTATCCAAAGAATGAGATTCACAGAAACCTTGAAGGTTTAACAAATCCATTCGAATCAACCAACTGCACTTACCATTTCAGCGAATATTCAATTACACATCTAGCCACAAACAATCAGAAACAGACTTTACAAGACCAGTGCAAATGCCTTCTTACCGTAACCTTTTCCTTATCGTGCACGTCTCTGTAGTAGACAACGTAACTTCAGCTAACATTCAAGAAAACAATCGTGAAGACATACCAGACTCCGTTCGCACCGTGTCACCCGTTACGTGAAAGAAAGCCCGCGCTGGGGGTATGCGTTCAGGTAGCAAAACCGGCGTGGCTGCTGCGTTTTGTCGTCCTCGTCCTCGTCCTCCTCCTCGTCATCGTCTTCCTCCGCCCTCTCTTCTTCCTCTTCCTCCTCCCGTTGTCTTCCACAAAGTGAACCCGTCAGCGAATCGTACGTCGAATAACCATAAAGTCGTCGCTTTATGCTGGAATCGTATTCCAGCATTCCCCGTGGACGCTCGGGCCTGGGATTAAAAGTCGTCGGTCCTTTAATCGTGCCGAAGAATATGACGATCCGGTACCATTCCGGCCGTGGGACGATTATATACGAGGACCTGCGCCAAACGCATAGAAAGATAAAATCTTGGATTTACCGTGAACAGAGGAGTCGATTAATGCCACGTTCGCGTGATAAGCGGGGGCTGGCAGATAAAACTCGAAGCATGGCAAATAGACGTCCAAGCGTGATGGAATATATAACGACTCACAGGTTTATCCATACGAACTTAGAAGAGTTCCGGATTGCTCGGCGAACAAGCTTGCGAGTCACTGTATTTGAATTCTACATGAATAGCTTCAGAGGTAACTCTAGCAACTAGGTACGGTCTATATTTAAAGTGCCCCATATCCACACAGAGTATCGTCGATTACACAGTCGCAAAAAAGAGACTGTTAAAGAAGCAAAGTCAATAGAAGCCCTTACAGAATTATTTCCCCCCGGACGCAACCAAAAATACAAGCCCCTGTATTGTTTAGCCAGAGTGGTGAAACGAAGCTCACCGCGACATCAGACGAACACCGCCTTCCGTGTTGGCTCGCGTCAACATTCTGCCACTCGACGCTCTCGTTTGTCCTCTTTGACGACTGTCCCGAATGGGGTAGCTTCGACTTGTTTATCCAAGTTTTCGTCGTCGATTCCTGTCGTCTGGAGACGTTCGATTCACCCCTCGCCCTGTTTCCCGCTCTACGTGTCGTTAATGACTTCCGACTGGTAAGCGGCCAGGTAAATAAAGCGGGGGGGGGGGGGTGACTCGGGATAATAACGAGTAATGGGGGATGTCGTTGACGATCTCTGACAGGCGAGGAATAATTTATGCACATGTACTGACTGCAGTGAGATAACAGCTGCTTCGCAGAGAATCAAAGGGTTTCGAAGGCTTTTGGAATATTATAATATCTGAAACTGAAAATAGCGTGTATAATAGCATGCGAGGAGGAGAAAGGGAGTGACAGTGTTACGGAGAAACTTTAAGCATCCCCCGCTCGAACGCTATGTCGAACCAACTCGACCATCAATTCGGAACAATGGATCTCCTCTTTGAATGAAATCTAACATTGAGGAAGGGATGGGATACAAGCGCGAAGGCGCGCAGGCAACAAGCTAGAAACACTGTTACGATCACACTTCGCAATGGCTCCATTCCCTCCTCTCTCCCCCGCGAGTGACCATAACTCACTTTATCATCGAGCCTCTTAATGAGTCCTACGCGTTCATTCTCTCCCCCGTTTTTTTCCCCCCTCTTTCTCGTTCCAACTGCCCCTCCTACGACCATTTTCGCGTATAATAGGATACGGGACTCGGCGAGGAAGCCAGCCGACGCGCAAAGTGGTTATGGTCTATATCCTCTTTCGCCGTGATCCTGGCCTACGATAAAGACGGAAGCTCAAATAAATCGCGCCGCCGCGCCGGATGCCCGACACCGAACGTACCACCGCGCTGGCAAGAGTAACGAGAATCTCATTCCTCCGGGGAGTTACCCCGCCTAGGCCTAGGTTTCGCCTCGTTTTCACCGTCATAAATATGGCGGAAAGCTGCCGGAAGGGAAAAACGCGCGGAGGGACGCGTATTTATGGGCGTAGGGTAACGCGTTGCCTTGGCGCATGCAGCCTCGCGGTTGCTTTCCAGGACATGTGATTTTTCGCGCGATCCGCGAGCGGAAAAAAACTGCCAGAGGGCGAAAGGCTGGCTTCGCGTAAGGAGGAGAGAGGAAAAACGCGCTCCTCCAACGGAAAAACGAACGAGGGAGGATTACGTTTCCTTAAACGGGGGAGTAGAAAACGCCGGGACGTATCGCGTTCTGATAAATGGCTGACGGTTGAAGGCGGCGCGGCGGTCTCAGTGAGAGGAACATTGTTATGTTACGAGGGGAAAAAGCGTTGCTGTTTAAGGAATTTTTATAATTTCATTTGCCGCACTGCTCGCGGAATGGGAGCATCCTAGAGGAACGTTACTGTTACGTTGATACATTGTTGGTTGGCGGTCTCGCATCTTTTTTTCCCCGAGGTGGGGAATAATTGGAGTGAATTTCCCTGGACAAGGTGTTTACTTGGGAGACGAGTTATTACGCGTATCTTGCGTCGTTGCGGTCTGTTTTCGAGTTTGAAGCAGGTTTTGGTCTCTTCGCACTCTGCGCTGAGTTAATTCGTAGGACTTTAAGAGTTGATTCGAAGTTAGAGTGCAACGAAGTTTAGTTTTAGAAGAACTAACTTCTTTCTTAGGTTTAGAATACCTAGCAGCAAGTAGTCGCAGGAAACAAGGTGGAAGAAGATGTTCAGCGCAACGATGAATATTTATGAAATGCGACGAATCGTGGAGCACGAAAGGGAACATCGATGTACACTCGAAAACGAGAGTCTACTTCCCTAGCAATTAATTCTGCGTACTGAAATTGATACCACGATAATTATTAAACTCGTCCTGCTAAAATTCTCTACAATTTCCAGACGAAAATCCCGCGTAACGAAGCTGTAATGCCTCTCCCGCGTTCTCAAAAATTTTATTAAAATACAGCCGGTCTGGGGGAGACAGCTCCGGCCACGGAGGATTTCGAATATATTTCAGGGGGCCTCGAGGCGGATTATGATTCCTGGATATAATTAAATGGAAATCAATTACGAGCGGACATCCACGTCGGCCCGCCCCAGTTGCAGCACTTTATCTCGAAAATCAGAGGCGAGAATACACTTCGGTGTTGAGCCGAGACTTCGGGTTCAAGGAGCGAAACGAAATACGAGGAATCTCGTCCCGTATTAAACAGACAGCGCGAGGAACTTGCACGCTTAAGCCCGGACAATGAGGTGCGCAACTCGCCAACAGCCGCCTTTCCATTTCATTTTTTTCCCCCTCCTCTGGGCCGTTCTTTTCACCTCGACTCATTTTTACTGGAACTCGACGGTCACAGAGTGTGACTCCAGCATCGAGTAAGAATAATTCATATTCGTTCCATAGAAAAATGTGGATGGCTTGGAGCAGAAGCATACGTATCGAGGTAGCCAGATTTTTTTCCTTAACGAAGACACTGTGAACTAGTTTTAGATCCTCTGACGCAGTAAAATAGACGTTTGCCGATTCTAACACCTCGTTTCCTACAATACGCATGTACGCTCGGTGTCTGTCGACTGCCGTCTTGTACTACTGTGGCTGAGTGCCGGAGAAAGATCGACGTCTGATCGCTTCCTATCATTCTACTTGCGTAGCACGATTGCCTAATGACTTTGTAATATGTACAGTAATTCGTCGTTAGTGTCACGTTTTTACCATGCGTTATAATCACGCTCACTATCCCCACCAGTTCATGGCATCCTTCAGTCGAGAGTGAGAGAATCCGATATATGCGAGACAGAACAAAAGAGACGACGCGAAGTTGTCGTCGGCACGAAATAGTATCCGCATCGCGTTAGTATCACGCTGCCAGCCCCGATCGTCGTGATTCTAACGAGGCATTACTGTATTCTCTAAATAAAGGACTATGTAGAAACATTGTTCGAGTATGTTTGACGCGCAACTGAATGGAACGCAGAATATGTACTCGAATAGCGGGAACTCACGTAATCAACAATGTGCATAATTAATTCCACCTGAGAGGAAGCTACATCACTTACCACCTACTTTTAATTAGACGCAAATCTGCCAGGGTGATTCTTAGAGAGCCTCGCCAGTGATGTTCGCTGATTCCTAAGCATGTCCACGAGATCCGAAGCAGGTGGGTCGGGACGATGTTAACCGAGATATCGCGCCGTGAACGCAGCGCTACCGTGTAGGGGAGGCGGAGGGTGGGCGCAGGGAACTATGGTTTTCTTATAGAGTGTGAGATGCATTTTTCAGCTTCCATTTGCAGACAATCGACGCGGTAATCACGGGTTGGGCGCCGGAAGCCGAGAAGATATTCGCGCGCTCGCGATCAGATAACCCTATACTGGCTTTGCCTGACCTGCCTTGCTTTCTTATTCCTCCTACCCGTCCGACTCCCTCGCCTCCCCTCGCCGCCCCGCCATCCCCCGTTGCCAACCGTCGCCTTCTGTTTCGCCTGACAGGCCGGCATATCGCCCGGGAACAATGAGACGAACTTAACAGGATCCGTGAAAAAGTGAGAAGCCGAACGCGGAACGGATCGCTATCTGGCCAGATCTGATTCACTGCCTACAAGCTTGCACGGTGCTGATTGTGTTTATGAAGTGGCCGGCCTGTTCTCTGAATGGGGAGGATGGGTTAATTAGATTTCGAAGAACGTTGCGGTGAAAGCCTCGCCGTGGTGTTCTGCTTTGCTCCGTCACGAGTTGAATGAAACACGACTGATTCACCTGGAGGATCGCGCCTACCATCGACGGCGCCTGTCTATCACGCGCCTGGTTGCCCTTAGAACACCAGAAATATGTATTTCAGAGCCCGTCTGGCTGGAATCCTTAGTTAAGGTATCCATTCCGATACGCGATCCTAGAAGCTGATGTAGAATCACCAAGCAACCTGGCTTCCACGTTGTCATGCCTCAGCACTTAATTTCGTTTATCATCCACTAACGTGCACCTTGAATGGGACAGCATTTTTCTGGAAGACGGGACAAGTGCCTCGAGATCTGAGAACCGATATCCAAGGTCACTAGCTGCTTAAGAATCTTCAGCTAGCTAGCTAACTCATTTTTACTGCATCATACGTCAGTCTAAGTAGCGTGTTTCGTTACAAAGCCACTGAAGCATGATTCTTCTCACATTGTGATATTCAGATTGCTGATTACGAAAGTTTCCCGACGATCCTCGCTGATCCGACAACTAACAGCCCGAAAATTCAAATTTCACCGACGGCTCAATTTCCTGGCAACAGTCTAACTATCTAAATTATTCTAAATCGTTCATGGATTCTTCCTATTAGGTTTTAAAAACTAAGTTCCACTAGTAGCACCTATCGATCAATCGAACTCGAGTCCCAGTCGATTTATTGTCAGCCGAAAGTCTCGCCATCAGGTGGACTTGCTATGCGACAACACAGCGCCGCTCACCTCCTGGCCAGCATGAAGGCTCGGTAGCGATCAGCGGCGAGCATCGACCAGTCCGCTTCCTGAAGTTCCCGTAGCACCGATCGGCCTGGTTGTAGCCGAGTCCAGGGCCCGGAAGATCACCGGGTATACGTCTCCCGCGGGGAAACGCACCATTTATCCACGTCAGCCTCATTCACCAACACCGGTGTCCCGGCCGCAATCTACGATCCTTACCCACGTGACGGTGCCGCACATAAATATACTTGATGCACGCGCACACGCACCTCGGCGTTTTCCCTCCTTCAAGTCCCCCCCCCCCCTGTCCTCGTTCCGCCGCGCGCTTTTTCTCTCTCCCGTCGTCCCGCTGGTGTGTCTCTGGCTACGTCCTCCACCGAGATGCAAGCTCGAGCAACGTAGAAACGCACAGTAACACGCGAGGAGACCGCGTGGAACACACGTTCCGCGATCAAAGGGGGACCCCGGGCGGGCAGGTGTGCGTGCCGTGCACGTACACGGGGACACCGGAGGCCCGGCGGCCGCGTGTGTTTCAAGGGGTGAAGGGAGGCCCGGGTATTGTGCGTGTGCCCGTGTGCGCGGGCCAGACACACGTGGAAGAGGCGACCGCGGCAGATTCACACTGGAAGAGCCGGCATCCTGCTGCTTGGGCGGCTCACTGCGGATAGACGTCGCGATAAAACGCGGTTAACACGGAAATTAACCGTTATATCTTTGCACTTATTTACTCTTACACCGGCAGATAACCTAGCGAGCGGCGCACCGTATTTTACATAATGCGATCGGGCCATGCCGCGACGCGATGCGCTGAGCTCTGCTCAAGGCATGAGCCGGGATCCGTTAGCGGCTTTCCCGGCTCTTCGATTCCTTCGGCTACGTTGCGGGGTACTCGTTACGGTGGTCGTCGCGTAGGGCTTTGCGGTGAATCGGGGTTAACGCGAAGCTTGGAGGAGACACGGAGCACAGAATGTCGGAGAGGTGGGCCGATGGGGAACTTGCGAAGGGTGTCGACGACGGACCCGAGTCCGCTGATGACATTTCGGTTAGGTCCTCGGGACGCGGAGCTGATGGATCACCGTTTCAGTAGTTTTTGAAACTCGAAGCCTCTCTTCTGTTTTACAGAATGGGAAACTGATTTACTTCTTCCAGGAGTGGCTAGGCGGAGACTGCACGGGGGAACATTGAAATACGAATTTTGGAGTGAACAGATTTAGCTTGATCTTTTGCCAGGTTATGAAATTCAAGATGTCACAGTGATGCAATATCAGGAAGTTGATGAAGGTTTGTGGCTTATTTGAGGCTCACTTGGGCCGCTTCTCGAATGATGTATTTGGACAGTTTCTTGGAAGAAGAAAAATGTGGAGCATGAAATGTCAGCGATATGTAATTCCATTTTATTGCACTGTGTAAATTTGAAGCATGAGGCTGTCTCATGTCTGTGGATGCTTTCGCTCCAATTCACTTCAACCGCCTTTGAATTTATATTAACAAGCCTATCAACTTATACCCATATCTTTGCACACTTAGGAATTCTGATAGGCAATGATGTCGCTCTAATATCAAATTACTGTTCCGCTAATATTGATCGCAAACACTTTGAACAGACAAATAGGAATTCAATCTTGCACGAACGCGGGAAAGAAGGACATGTTTACAAGAATATTTTAGTTTCGCTTTGAAATGAATTGTATTTCTGATGGAAGAAGACCAGAATCTTCCACTGCCACCCACAGAACGAACGTTTAGCAAATGAAACTGAACGACATACAGTTCAAAGAGCATACGTGCAACCCAATTCCTCGAGCAAGATCACGTGGCCTTTTGAAAAGACTTACACAACTGCCCAATTACGTAATCACCTCAAAGGATATGCCGAGGTACCGTGAGCCGAGTGCAAGAAAAAAGTCTGCCCAGTAACTACGTCTCATCAGCTTGCAGTTTTTCCAGAAGGTCGCTCCTAAGAAGCAGCTCCCCTAAAAATCCCACGTTCCGTGGCAACCCCCCCGTTACTCCGACCCAATTTAACGGAAAGTCCAGGCAAGCAGTCCCGCGACCGATCCACGAAGAATCCTCCTCGGGACGGAGCGTCGTCGAAAACAGCCTCGAGCAGCATCCACCAGATGACTCCCATTCACGGCACGGATCCCTGGTCCGTGGATGTTGGTGGGACCAGTATTCCATCTCCAACTCCTCTCCTTCGCCGTTTCCCATCAGCACGGTGTCAGTCTGAATAGCACGTCGACCAATGGGACGACGGCTTTATCTTCGTCCGGTCCTCCCATTGGCTGGAACCGGTTAGGTTTCTATCGAGCGGGCGTCAGAAGGCCGCGCCTAGCCGAGAGGTTGCTGCTTTGGATCTGGGGTTACTGTACCTTCGCTTTCCCCTCCAGCTGGCCAAAGAAGGACGCTCGGGGTACGCGAGGGCAGAAAGAGAGAACGAGGGACAGGGACAGAAAAGTCTCCCTCTCCCCGAGAGAGAGAGAGAGAGAGAGAGAGAGAGAGATGCAGACTGCGAGGGGCGAGGGAGAGGAGATAGACCTAGTACTCGTCTTCTTCTTCGTTAGTATTGCTATATTTCCAGCCGTCCCTCCGTTAGACCGTTTCGAAAGTTCCTGATCGATATGACGTCGCATCCCCGATGCGTCTTGAGCTCTTCCTCGTGCACCCTCCCGGTTGACAGGGTCGCTCTCGACGTCTTACGGCCCTCCCACGCTCGTAATCCCCAAGATTGCGAGCCAAGCAGACTGAGAGCTGCTTGATTGAGGGCGGACTTTTTTTGCCGCTTATTGGAGGGAAACGGGGTTGCGATCTGTGCCGCGTCGATTCGTTCAGTTCGATTGATTCTTGCCAGAGTATTGGCCGAATGGTGGAATTGGTTCTTGCGATTGGAGAGCGGTGCTGCCTCGAGGGAGGCTGATATCTCGCTCCTGGAGGCGTTCTTCGAGGTCGAGGGAAGTGATTTGTAAACCGTCAACAGCGATTCTAAGCGATATATTTCGTAGAATACTATTCCACGTTCTATTTAGCTCAAATGCAATTCAATTCATTATTTTGTCACCTATCGAGTATACTCGGATTTTCCACAATTCTATACCAAAGGAAAGTCCCAAATTTCCTGACCAATTCTTCTATAAAACCACCACTTCCCCATCGGTGATCATTTCCACGTTCACGAAAGTTTTTCTGTAAGAAGCGATCGATCTCCAGCAAAAGGAGCTGCTTCGACATGCCTCAACATCGTGCTTCCCTATTGTTCTACTTTCCGTAAACGGGGGCTCCGCTGTTAATTCGAAGAAAGTCATCGAACGTAATTGCCGTGAAATCTCGCGGACACGAAAGCCCGAAACGGAGCAAGAAGCTGTTGACCAGTGGTAACGGCGTATAAAAGGCGAGGCCCGATTTGTAGAGGCTCGTGCACACGATTGTGCCACCCGCGGTTAATGAACCTAATGGGATATATCGGGGGAGAGAGAAGGAGGGCACTTCTCTGCTCTCTGTACACACCAGAGACACGATTCCGTCGCGTTCGACGATGAATTTCCGTCGGTACGCCAAATACACGCGACTCTACTGGTTCCCGACGCCCCGTCCAAATATAGTCGGCCGTTTGCAAGAACGCGAGCCCAGAACTGGTCGCGGGGGACAATACATCTAACTGTCACTGCGCCGCACTTCGATTACAATTAAAGGGCGCTCTCAGGGGCCCGTGCGCGCGGAAGAGAAAATCTGTTCCTGAATTCTGCACGGTCCATCGGTAAAAACAGGTGCACACGCAACGAGGCAAGAAACTCGGCTGATCCCGTCTCGTTTCGTTCACCAAGCTGGCCGCGATTTTGTCCGCGTCTGCTGAGTTTCGATGGACCTGTTTAACCAAGTTCTTCGGTCAACTTGGGTGGAATAGGATAAACGTTGCTCGCGGAATTTTAGGTAAATCTGTCGATTCAATTTGCCATAGAATTATCTATGGAACGGAATATATTAGGATAATACACACAACTATTAGAATGGTGATCAAGTTCCTCGAAAGCCAGCGGTTCTCCCGAACCACTAGTCGCGTGTCTGAAAGGCGAAGTTCGACTGGACTTTCAGAATTCCGTGGCCAGGGGGAAGGGAATTATTGCTCGAAATCTCTCGGTCGAAGCCGTTTCTAAGCGGCCCGACGCGGCCCGGCATTCATTATTCATGATTAGCGCCTCCGTGGCCGTCGACGTGGTTTTCAAAGCGTGCTTACCGCGCGTTCGCGTTTCACTCTCAATTAATTTGTAATCGGGGGCCGCTGAATGAGAGAGACGGGGGGAGAAGAGCGCTTCTCCTGCAAAAGAGAAATGACGTGACACGCGAATGGTTAGTCACGCGTCAGTCACGCATACAGGTACAAATTGTTACTTAAACGGGCCGGCAACGTTCCAGTCCGGCGCGCCGGCGAAAAACGTGTGTCCCGCGACGATTTTAATATCGCTGACCGTTTGTCACGCGGTCGTATTCGAGATACACTCGAACGAGAACGCGCCGCTCGCTTCACAAGTTCAAACTCGGCGACGCTTTTTTTTTTGCATTCGCCACGCGGACACCTCTGGATGGAATTCCATTCGCGACGAAATATCTACCTCTTCATCAATTCTTCTAACGAACTTTCGCGTGAAACTGATACCATTTTCATCCCCGATGGACTATTTTTGCGATCATGACGACTATATCGATTAGCATTCGATAGAGTTTCGTGCGAAATATTGCACGTACAGTGAAAACTGAAACCCTATAAAGATTCAAGAAACGAAGATTCTAATCTCCTACATCGCAAGTTTGTTATCGCGTTAATAATATTTCTCAGCAAAATTCCCCAGACCTAACCCAATACATTTATGTCCATCTGCATACTAAAATGGTCCAGCACCGAAATGCCATTGATAGCCCGGAATTGATCAATACCCAAGTGCCATCCAAGAACCTCTTACCACCCTGACCACCCTTAGAATCCTGGACCCGACGTACCCCGAGGAAACAAGTCCGAAAATATGATTACCGTCGCGTACCTGCCGTCCAACAGTCGGCTCGACTGCAGGGCAGGCGTCGCCGATGCCCGTGACGGCGTCGCCGAGAAGGACGCGTCGCGAGGCGTCGCGTGGAACGAGGAAAGGGAAGCGGCGGCGGCAACGCGCAAACGCCGGGCGTCCCGACGTCTCTACCCCTCGTGGAAGCCGCGGAAGACCCCACCCCGTGCGACGTGGATGCACGCGGGGGCCAACCCCTCTATCCTGCCATGCCGACGTCCGCCCCTGGCCCTGGCTGGCCAGCCCAGGATCGTACTACTACGCCGACGGGGAGCAGCTTCCCTCGCGTGCAACGTCATCCGCCACCGTCGACCTTATCCGTTCCACCCTGCGTGGCACGCAGAATTTTCTCCTCGCCGGGCAAAAAGAGGAGCGCTCCTCTGTCGCGAAAACGGCGCCTTCCGGTCCCGCGGACCCGTCCACGCGAACACCGGCGACGATAGCAGTGAGTTGACGCGGCGCACCGACGCGACGCGCGGTGACGTGTGAGATACGCGCGTTTAGACGACGGCGCGCTGTGCAACGTTCCTGTGATGATCTGGATCAGGACCAGGTGATAGAGGAGCACACGAGGACCCGGGGAGCCGTGGGACACGCTGGACAGCGGACAGGTAGTGGACCTAGGGTGATCGAAGAGCCTGGACGAGGTGGTCGAAGAGGGAAATTGGACGATCGACGAGGATGATGATGAACTGGCGGCTGTCGGTAGATAGATGGATCATGTTTGAAGTGGGAATCGTGTGGAAGACATAGATCGCGGTCGGGACGCCTCGATTCGTGACTCGGAATTCTGGCGATTCTTTTGCGGGCAATTGGGAATTACCGTCACGCTCCGATTGACGTTTCGGTTAACCGCAAACATCGGGGTTTCGGCAATTATCTGGGCTGATTTTTGCGGTGTTCTTGCATGGAATCGTTGGGTTTTCAGTTCCTTTCAAGGTGGTTAGGTCGATCATCGTTCCATTAGGCAAATTTAATGGACCGCTTCGTCGAATTCACTGTTGCGAGATAGATGCAATTCTGACTGTGCGTTGATTTTCTATCACGGCTATTTTATGAGATTCAATTCCCCATGTCAATAGTGTTTAGTAGTCAGTGCTCGTTGAGAGACTTTTTCACTCGATCGTCCGATTTCCTCGCCCTCCATCTCGATTTTCCAACGTCGTCGCGCGGCACCTTCCGACGGACACTCGTGCGTTGGTCCTTCGCCCGTTCAACAGCCAATCATCCAAAGTTTCATGGTGGAAAAACTCGCTGCTGCTGGTTCAAGGTTACTGGAGCTCATTCGGATGGAAATAGCCAGATTCGAGGGATAAATTCGTGCTGCGGGCTCGTTCGTGGCGACGGGAATAGGCAAGCGACGGACGACAGAGAGCCGAAGACACGTCGACGTTGTCAGCAGCGTCGGTGGAATTCACCGACGCGTTTCCAGCTGGTTGAACGAACGCCCAGGTAGGTAAGAACAGAGGCGAACTGGCTGATCGTTAAAATTTCGCGGGACGAGGGCTGACGTTGTGTGCTGACGAAGGGATCCGGAATGATCGACGAAGAGGACGGTCTAGACAAGGACTTTCTGGTGTAATTTTGGCGCAGCTACGTGCACCTGACACACCTATTCGTGGGACTTGGGAAATTCTGCAATTTAGGTTATGTCAGTTGCTTTATTGCTGAGATTTTAATGATATTCGACGATGCGTGGAGTTTTCCGAGACTAG
Source organism: Andrena bicolor (assembly GCA_960531205.1). Taxonomy (NCBI): domain Eukaryota; kingdom Metazoa; phylum Arthropoda; class Insecta; order Hymenoptera; family Andrenidae; genus Andrena; species Andrena bicolor. The sequence continues at coordinate 46,758,802 of OY482664.1, read as the reverse complement.
CTCCGAGAAGACGATTGATACTGAGTAGAGATTGGGGATGAAGGAAATATTCTGTGTTTGAATATCCATGCAAATGGTAATCAAGGATTAGTACAGCAAGATTTCTACTCGATACCTGGATTCTATATTATTCAATTGCGTGGAGCAGTTTGGTGTAACAGAAGATATAACTCATTGCCTTTTTTATGAAACTGGAGGTTGACACGTTTTCAACGCACCGAAAGACAGACGGTGGAAGAGAAACCCGAGGGTAGCGTTACAAGAAACGTTTCAAACAGCTGCGGTACCATCAGCAATGCATTGCACATTCCTGGAGGAAGCAAAACAGAAGCGAGCGACCAACAACTCATCAAAATAGAAAATGAAAATGCGTCAGAGTACAGAATCTTCGTGCCATCAATCACGAACAACGTACCGCCACCCCAACATTCGCAGTACAAAATAATGATTCCGTGACAAGTTACCTAGACCTTCGCCCTCGGGACTGAAGGGACAAACCTTCTCGCCAAAGGCAGCGCGATTCCTCGTTTCCTCCCAAGCAGAATCGAACAACAGAATCGTCATCGAATTGGGGAAAGAACGACGAAGAGGGAAGAAAGGGGACGGAAAGGAAGGGGGAAATAGTTGTAAATCAGCGCGCACACGTACGGCCTAATACGTCGGCGACAAGCGGCAGCAAAACGGCGTCACCTTGGTAAAACGAGGTGTACGGGTGATTCCAGGCGACGTCACCTTCCATTTAACTTACGGAAATCACGTGCGGCCCGAGCTCGTAAAGGACGTTGAGTTATTGTGGCGATCCGCAAGGTTCTACTAATTAGCTCGCGGCCGATTCGAAACCGAGAGCCACTACCCCGGGAGTCATTCATTAACGGGACAGCAGTCACGAATTGTTTTCATTCATCGGTTCTTGCGTGCGCTGCCGCTGCCGCCGCTGCCGAGAAGTGTCCTGAATGAATGCGGCTGGCTTGCGACGCCGCCACTCCTGGAGGAGCGAGTCCTTCAGCTTGGAACCTCGTCATCGCGATGACGACGAGAAAAAGTTCACAGACTTGGAGGGGAGGATTTCCACCGTGAAATGGGGGACAAGTGGCCCGTGGGCTCCCAGTCTTCTGTCGGATAAATACGGGGTGTTCCTAAAAAAGATCGGAAACCGGGGACCACTTGTGGGAGCCTCGCCACGCATCAGGGCGATGTCGATGACGCTAAAAATTCTCATCCCCCGAAATTGGTTTCGTGAGATACGATGGAAAAACGATTTGGACGCACGCGATGCGAATTCTTTCTGTCGCACAGAGATCGTGCTTTTCGTAGGGACACCTTGTACGACGTGGAAACGAGAAACTCGGCGAGGAAAATCGATGGACTCGAGAGTAGACCGTGTCGGGCGCGGGAAAGTACGTTAACATTTTTTTTTTCGGTGTTCTCTGGCGCACAAGAGAATTGTCAACTCGTGAAGCGAGTTCTTGCTGCTTTCTGACGGGGATTCTTCGAGCACGGAAGGTTACGCTGGGAGAATCTACCCTTAGTCGCGTTGTTACTTATTTTTGTACTTTATACGTAATTTACTTTCACGCTATAGAGTTACCAACCCCTTTGCGTCGTACGGTGAATGTAGCTTGTTTGAAACATAATAATTTAACCACTATTACGTTACCTTTCTACGAGAGCAAGTTCGAGTCGTAGGGGGACACTTGGAGCCCTTCCCTCGCGAGCCCCAATAGGGTGAACGGTAGTAATTTGAAAGACTGCCGCGAGTCAGATGAACAGGATTAAATGACAGAACGTTACCTGAACCGTTTGTCAGCAGAATGCGCTGGTGGCTGTGGCCGTTCGCCTCGAGATGCTGAAGGAAGTTGGCTGTGGGAGCAGCACACCCCCTCCAGGGGATGGTGTCGTCGGCAATCGCCAGGTTGGCACCGTCGAGAACAACAACAGCGACGGGATCCTCGGCTGCGGGGGCTGTGGCAGGGAGATAGCCGAACGGTGGTACCTAAGGGCTGCTGATCGCGCCTGGCACTGCGGCTGCTTGCGTTGCTGCCATTGCAGGGTGCCACTCGCTGCTGAGTTGACGTGCTTCGCTCGGGACGGCAACATCTACTGCAAAGAGGATTATTATAGGTTAGTACGAGTAGTCGTAAGAGGATTACGCGGGGACGTTGGCCGAGGGTTGTCTTGCTTTGCGACGAAATCTGAGCAATTGGAGGAATAGTGATGGGGGTGAGGGGTGAAATGTAGCTTCCAGCAAGGGGGTAAGTTGGTTTGCATCGGTGACGGTTAGGAGATTCCTTTGAGTTCGATGCTTTGGCTATTTAGGAAAATATGAGTGGATATTAGGGGTGGAGTTGTTTCAAAGCACCTCTGCGAAGAGGAATAGACTTCTCTAGGTACATTAGCATTGATCGCCATTGTATTTGCAGAATAGATTTCGTGGAAAGTCTGCCAGTGTATGTAAAGACAGTTTCTCTTTGTCGAAACAGATTCCACTTTGAACTCAAAAGGAAGGTATCGACGAGCAGCTTTCCTTCGTGTTCGTTTGGCGAAACAAAGCGATCCTGATCGCGCAGCGAGCCATTATACGTCGAATTACCGGGATGACGAGCGGAATTAATGCAAAATCCTCCAACTACCAGGTTCCCCTGGCCCGCCATACGGCTTCCCGTTTCAGTATTTATTGGGGTATCCGCGAATTTGCATAGGAGCGTCCGCCCCGCTCAAAACTTGGCCCGGACCACACAAAATGTCTACTAATGGCCAGCTCTAACCCGTGGAAGCTAGGTAGCTCGAACCGGGACCTGAAATTCCACGGCTGGTGATATACTCGCCGCGATAAAAACACGCGGTCACGATTTTCGGTAGTACCTTTACGCTACCGGATGACACTTCGTTTTTCATGCTGTTCCTCTACTTTGCCGGGTTCGGATCGAAGTGATCGTGACCATTCGTTCATGAACGTAATTAATTTGTTCTTAATCTTCCATTAGGATACAACGAGGTGTAGTCTGTGAATATTCCAGAGCAGCCATACAAGTTACGCGAAGCTTGCAGCAATATTCTCTAAACTCTAGGAAACGATAGCCAGCGAAGTGAATCAAAGTGCTCTCGCGAATCTGATTTTCATTGTACCGGTTCAGCCCCCTTGCATCGCGCGCTCGGAGGCGAAGAAGTCGACGAGGAAGCCGTCTGCGGCGTGGTAGATTAAGATATTAAAATGCAAAGTCCCGATGAATGAAATTAATTAAGTTAAACGCGGCCATTGTGGAAACGGTAATTAGATGCGGCGAATCTGTTACTGTGTTTTTGCCCACGGAGCGCTGTGCTCTCGTTGAAATTCAGAGCGCAAGTTAACGGCCGCGGCGGAGGAGCACGCGTTGCATAATTTGTCGAGCCCTCAAAAGCGTGAGAACGGTTTCTTCTCTTCCTTTTCCCCCGATGGCTCGCGTTAAGCGGATTGAAATTGTTAAATTGACGAGCTTCGTCGAGGAACGGCGACGTTAAATATTCAATTCCATATGAATTATTCACTACCGGAAATATTCCTACGAATCGGTGAATAATGCGAGCACAGCTTCGACGCGTGCCTCGATTGAACATTATCACCTTGCTGCATTCTAAGCTTCGTTAGATCGAATGAATTAAAAGGGGCAAAGGTCATTTGAGTTATACTCGCCACAGCGTGTTTCCTCCTTGTTAACACACTCTTCAACCACCACTGACACCTATCAAATCAACGTTGTATCATAAAGATATCATAAAGATTCTCGAATACATAATCGAAGGCCCTCGAAAGATTCGATTTACCCAGGAAAGGAATGGAAGAGGCCAAAGTTAGCCCCCGTTCTCTGCCACATCCTACAAATATCCATCGACCATGGCCTGCTCCACCTCCTCCGCGCTGGTAGCCGATGACAGAGGATTCCGTGCGAGGGTGGAACACACGTACGACCGGTATTCCTCCAGGCTGGAACGGCTGCTGGTTCGTTAGAGAAGAATACAAGCGGCTCCCATGCAATATGCAACGATCCATATCCAGGCCAACCCCTTTGTCTCTATTTGGTTTTCGCGCTTCGGAAACTGTAACGCTGCCTTGATCGTCGACGGCCGATATGAGAGCCCGCAAGGAAACCCCTCGCCCGCCTCCGCCGCCGCCCCCTTCGCAGCGTTATGGTGCATCAGTGTAAGAAAAACGCACGCGGGGAGGGGAGTGCCTGCATTGTTCTCCGATTTTGGTCCGAGCGGATAGTCACGAACAACGGGGGTCACGTGCGCGCGAACGGGGAATAGAGGCAGGATCGATGAATTCGAGCGACGATCGGGATCGTTGATTTTGTAATTAGGGGATTCTACGAAGAACGCGTGATCGGGGACACTCGATCCTTGAAGGAACCCGGAACGACGGCTGAACGAAGCTGCTCTTAGGTGGCTCTAGCGGGGAATTGAAACGGTTTTGTCGTGGCAGAGGGTCGATTCGGTGGACAGATACGAGGATGATGTGGTTCCAAGTTACTGCATCAGCCGTACTCGTTGCTAGTTGCAGGATATCTCAGGGATCTTTTAAGCTTCTCGCTGTTGGAAGACTGCTGTAGACGGTGGTTTGCTTAGGAGAGTTTAATTCACTGTCGCGTCGATGTTGAATATTGTGACGCAGTGCCAGATTGCGTGGAATTTAATGAATCTCTCGTAATTTCGAAAATAGTTTCAGAATTAATTGTGAAATAAATTGCTAGCGGTTCGAACAAGTCCTAACAAGTTTTTACGCAAATTTCAGGCTTCTGTGGTGGAAATAATTTAGCGCAAATTGGTGCACAATAAAATAAAACAGTAACTTTTCTGCGGAGCTTTAAAAATATAATATAAAAGAACGCAAACTCATTTAATCCTCTATCGACCAGTGTTTGGCCGCAAACTGGCATCGTTCCACTAAAAAGTCACGCATGAAATTACGATGTTTGTAGATGGGAGACCGTGAAAAATGTCAAACACCACTATGCAAGTAATTAAATTTTATAATTTCGCGCATATACCTGCCGATGATTTTATTTGCACCCGATACATTTCATACGAGTATAAATATCAGCGATAAGTGAATGGAGCTGGAGTTTTTCAGCCATTACTGACTTGATTTATTTATTTGCCTGGGTTTATCCTACCGTTTGCACAAGTAATTAAGAATAATAATGACGCGACCGATTGTCGAAAATACCAATGTCACCATAAAATACAACGCATCGACGTAGTGAAGAAGCAAAATGTATAAACGAAAAAAAAAAACAGGTGAAACAGTGAACTGAATCTAAACATAAAATTATTCCCTTGCAATACTCAACTGATTCACGAATAAGGTCTAAGAAAGCCAAGTTATAATCTGCAATATAATCTCGCGCACTGCAAGTAGTAGGTATACTCCAAAACTATGTCCATAATCTCCCTCCGAATGCCACTAACCCCGAAGCTCAGAATCTGAAACAGGATTCCCCGATGAATTTCCCCGGAAATTCTGTTGCCAGGCTGTTCGCCGTCTCGAGATGTTCCCGATGCAGAGCTGGCATCTCCGCCTCGGAGCTGGTGATGCGCGCTAGGGATCTGGTGTACCACGTGGCCTGCTTTACCTGTGCCTCCTGCGGCACCCCGTTGAACAAGGGCGATCATTTCGGGCAGAGGGACGGCCTGGTCTACTGTAGGTGAGAAACACGAGCCCGAATTACCATCCTCCGAAGGCCGTTTCTTTGTTATCAACGAGTTTGATGACGAGAGTGACAGAAACACGAGGCGCGTCGACGAGCGACACTTATTATCGTTCGTTTCGCCCGCGTAATGACAGCCCTCCGCGGCGCGGGCGAAAATCCGGTCTTTTCTATTCGGGGAAACGAGATCGAGTCGCGAGTTCTCGTAAAGGGAAAAGACGCCGCGGTGCCGCTTCCCGGTTGGATCGATGGGATCGATCGTTACGGCTCATCAACTGCTCGTCCCGAGCGCTTATTAATCCCCGTTCAGCGGTGATCTCGATGGGACTCGCGGGACAAATAAGGGACGTGCCGATGGAATTAGTCAGATGCGAGAAGGGGATGGCGTCCTGATTGTCAAAGAGATTTCGAATACTAGTCGGATCTGACGTAGGCATGGATTACGACTAATTTGTCGTGTACGGTTTAGAAGTAGGAAGTGATGTAAACTACATATCTCTCTATATATCGCTCATATCGGTTCGCGGAGTGCAACGAGAGCGTTGAAATTGTTAATCATTACGAAACAGTTAGCGGATCTTGAATACCAACGTCAATTGAGATCAGATACTCGACCGATGCGGTCGTGTATGTCTTCTTCAGCCTCCGTTCAGATTAAAAAGTGACAAAGATAAAGCTGCGAGAGCCACGGTAGACGGTCGATCCATCGATCCATCGATCCATCGATCCGATCGAGCGGAAAGCGGCTTGGCCATTCGTCTGTCTTCTCTCGCGGGCGAGATCGCGTTCGCTTGTTCATCGAACTCGGACGATAACGAAGGGTCGCCACTGAAATACTCGACAGCAAGGTTCACGAATGACGAGCTGGTCGGTCCCAAGACCTCACTATGAGTTGCTCTGCTGCGCGGGGGATTATGGGAGCGGAACTGGCAGCATCGATGACATCGGATCGCCGGGGATGTCGCCGCTTCCGGCTTATTACAGCGCCTCGGAGCAGAGCCCGATCACCTCTTCCGGCGCGGTGCAGAAGGGTCGTCCTAGAAAGAGGAAGCTGTCGGAAGTCACCGGCTCCGAGCTACCCGTCACGATGAGGCTAGCCGCTGGAGCACTCGGTAAGTACTTCTTCCCTATCTTCTGTGCTTAAAACTAAGTAGATGATTGAAAAATGAAAACGCTCACACATCTTTCGATCCCATCGCTCGGAGAACCTCTTCGTACTGACAAACTTGAATGAAAGATAGTCCACACAGGTTTTCTTGAGAGTCTTAGCAAAGTATTATGCCTGCCTTGAACCCAGGATCGATACGAGACCCTTCTGCACAAGCCTAACCTTCATTAAAGTAGAAAGAAAGCTCGCACAGGTTGAAAGTAAATCGAGCGATTCCCTTCTATCGAAGACTATGCACGGCGGAGAGAAGAGTCGATCCATCCGGTTCGACAGTAACGACATCGCGCCTCCACCCGAACGTCCCGCCGATTGATTAATCGCACGACAAAAGGGAGGAAACGGACCGGAGGAGGGGACGCAGGGCGAAAAGAAAACGCGGCCGGACCCTTTGTTCCTCTCGTCGCGCAGTCGAAACAATAAAGAATTCACAAGAATCCAGTCTCGGCTCTCCTCGGCCCGAGGACGCAAATACGTGTAATTGGCAGTGGTGAAACAACGCGGGAACGTAAGCGAGGGATGGAAGGGGTTGCCGGAGGGATAATTGGGCCGGATGGTAAACGGGGGTGTGCTTTCAAACGTTCGCATTAAAACCATGGGAACACGTGGTACGCTATTCGCGATCTCACTTGCCTTCTTTCTTTCCTTTCTCCGCGTGTATGTCTGTGCATGTCTCTTTCTCCCTCTCTCTCTCTCTCTCTCTCTCTCCCGCAACCTGCTGCCTGCCTAGCTACTTCTCTCTTCCACTTGCCAGACTTCCCTCCATCCCTCGAATCGAACAGGTTAGTCGGGGGAGTTGCATTATTTGCCGAGCAATGAGTATAATGGCTGGTTCCTTCGGTGTGCAAACATTTGCCGGGGCTTTCGAGAGATCGCGGCCCGCGGAATCGGCTGTAGATTGTTCGCGCGCGCCTCGTTAGTCGTTCTCTCATCGGCACACACGGAATTCTTCAGCGAAATTTCACCGGCTGTCTAATTGATCCTTGGACGGTGCCACGCGGCTGCGCGACGCGGGAACACACCGCTTGGCACTCTATCCTGCGGAGGACATGTGCGAGCCGTGTAAATCGCTTTTCTTTCTCGAGAGCCGAATAAATAACGCGCTCGAACACCCGCAGTCGCATTGGCAAATGCCTGGGCCGCGGCTCAAGGCTGCTTTTCAAATTGGTCTCGATTTAAATTGGCTCCCAATGAAACCACGGAATGTGGAATGGAACGATCGCAGAGAAACGAGGGAAATGGGTTGTATAGTTGATACTCCAAGGCCCCAGTGCCCCAATATCCCAGCATCTGAGTAGAACAGTATCCCCTGTCGCTCGCCCCACCGACAAAAACTTTATTACCAATCTGCCAACTAAACATACAAATTTTGACAAATCGAGAACCACGCGGCGAATAGTAATTCAACGACACGCTAACAGCCAACGACACCAGCGCTGTGGAATATGATCCCCCTCCAAAATCGATGCGTTCATTCCGCGAATCGTTCGGGCGATAAATCCATTTAACGCCCGCGCAAAGCACCCTCGTTTGTCGCGCGAGAAAGTGTCCCGTTTTATCTCTGTCCGCGTTATCAAGCATCTCATTTGCATCACCATGTTTACGACGTTTCAGAGGAGTTCAAGAGTCACCCGCTGCCCCGATTCCCGCAGCTATTTTATAATCGACGCGCGATCAAAGGGAATCACTTTCGGACTACCGACTGGAATTTACGACCAACAGCCATAAAATCGTCCATGAGGACGCAGCCCATGGTCGGGGTGGGAACCGGCCAACTGGTTCGCGTTTTATTGTCTTTATATATAATTGGGACACTTTTTGCCCTGTTCGAGAGAGCTGCCGAACTATTCCGTCTGGACGTCGGCCGGCGCGTTCGATGAATCGCTGGAATTGCCACCGCGATAAGGCCGTCGTTTCTCGGCCGTTGAAAACACTGCCACCTAAATGCTTGTGGCTCGTGTACGTTGAACGATTAGCTTAGCCTCGATCAGTGAAACAAACCGAAGACAATTCTCTTTAGAAAACCCTCCCACCAAAACTTTCTAGGGTGAGAAACTGAGAGTCACCCTTATCTCGACGATCGAGAACATTGATTAGTAAGAGAATCGTGAATTCATAGAATCTTTTCAACCAATAATCAAACTTACCTTAATCATGTACGGCACTTCTATAACTTCTACTAACGCGTATTTGAAATTAACATATCCGAGAAATGATGAATGTCAGAAGAGAATGAAGAAGGGGTTGCTCGCGAGAGTACCACTGCCAGAAAAATTCATTTCAATCGAATTTACAGAACCGAAGGAAAATTCAGCTGGTGATGAATTGGATATGTTTGCCAACGAGAGACAAGCAAAGCCGAAAAGTCGGTTGGAATTTTTTTCAAGCCCCGGAAGAGCGGTGGAACCGCGCGCCGATTCGAGCAATTTCGCTGGACGTGCCGTGTTTCAGCGCGAGCCGCGCTCGACGAGCAGAGGAAAGGCTAGGCCCCGTGGACAGTGACAGATGGGTATCGGTGGCGAGATGCATCGATTGGCCGATCTGGCCGGAAAAGAATGCTGCCGTGGCCAATACGTGGCCGCTGCCAGCAGAATGGCCGGCGGAACACTATAATGCCGCCTGCGTGAGTTTCTTGCTCGCCTCGACGTCCCTCGCTCGGCTTCTTCGGCCGGCCGTGCCATCCGCGTGATTTCGGCCTCTAGCCCGCTCCTGACAAATTGTAATCTCATTCTTGAACCACCAAATCCCACCGTCTTCGTCCACCTCCCCGCCACCCTGCCGGCGGGACCAGCTACCACGCTTGGGAACCAGGCCAGTTTCGCGAAAAAAAACTGGCGTATTCCTTTTGCAGGGGGCCTCGCTCGCGTTTATTCATAGAGCTGGTTTTCTAGGGAAAGCGATTCTTTGGGGAATTGCCTGACGATTGCGACGTGGATGGTGGACTTTTTTATTCGTGGGAGAAAAGAGATCGATGGGTTCGAAGAGAAACTATGTAGCCTCTGATTGGAGACACTCAAGGGAGGATTTCCATTTCGGAGTTTCGTCCGTCTTTCCAAGTCTCGTCTTCTAGGCGTCCGTGATACAACCAGCGGGGGAGCAAGATACGTCCAAGAGGCACGATCGAGTCGAAGTAAAACATAGCCAGAATAGTGCCGCAAGAAGCTGACTCGTCATTACTAAATTCAAATGCTACCAATCAGCCATCCAGCTTCCATGGGTACCGTATCCTGTCTCGAATCCTCGACTCGACGAGCTGCCGAAAGAACACCCGTTACGCGCGTCGAATCCCAAGCATGGTTTTCCGTGCGAATCGGCTGGAAACAAAAATCTGTGTCGTTCACCTCTGGCTAAGAAAACGAATTCCTCCGCCGGTGTGGCCGTCCGCGGGAGCGGTTCTTCTCTTTTCTGGATCGCGAGCCAGAACAGCCCGTCGTCCGTAGGGAATGGAAGTTCGGGACAATAAACAGTAATGGCGGATACGTGCTCGGGGATTTACTTCTGGGTGACTCTGTCCTCCCCCCTGCCCTCCAGCTTCTCCGAGGGCCCAGCGGCTGTCCACGAACGTCGCCGGAACCCGTTCTTTCTCTCGATTGAATTCAATGGTTACCCTCGTCGTCTTATTTATTGGATGCGTTCCTTCGCTCCGGCGGCGCGCAACAACTGCAACTTGCAACGGCACTGAACGGTTGCACCGATGTCGTCGTCGTTCTGGTGCCTCTCCTTTATTCCGCCACGACGCTGCCACCGCGGTTACGTGCACGGAAATTCGTTCCTACCAGCGGCCACCGAGCTTTCCGTTTCGCTTAGACCGCTGGAGAACACGGAGCATCGATGGGCTGGTTGGAGTGGTTGGCCCGTGGTCGATTTGGATCACTGGCGATGATCGTTATAGGGAGAGGTAGCGGGAGCAGATCGGTCTTAGCTTGGAAGAGATGAGGGGATACAAAGAAATTATTGTGAACATTTATGGTGAAGTCTTATAGGCAGAAGAAAATAGTGCAGAGAAATTCTGAATACTTCAGGTAGTGGAATGGTAATCCGACGAACCTTGCAAGCTCTTTCCTTTTCTATGAAAGGCGACGGACACCTTGACAAGAGTGATGATCCACGATTGTTACCAAACGAAAGAACAAATCGCCAGATACGACCGTTAGATAGTCGCCCATTATCGATTGATGGATCACAAGCATTCAGCAACGATCGGAGAGAATCCTCTCATTTACCATCGAGCCTTCTGTGTATCGTTCGATCGACGCCTGCCTTTTTTTCTGTCCGCTGTCTCGTCTTTTTACAGACACGGCCGGGCTCCTTTCGCGCGTCCTCTGGGCCGATCAGATTAAGAAATCTTTGTAATAGGTACGCGAAAGCCCGCGCCGTATGGCCTACGTACACGCGCTCGCGCACACTTTTAACCTTTTTTAACAAACCCTGACCGTGGTCCTGTCGAAGATGTTGCTGAAAGATTAAACTCGCCGGGTACCCCTCGCTCCACCCTGCCCATCGAGTCCTCGATTAATTAACCGCGATTCGTCAATTATAAGGGCGTCTTCGTTGCCTTCATTTCTGTTTCAGTTCTCGGTACTCTGACTTTCGGACAGGAGTCAAAGAAGCAAGTTTGTCCTCTGTCATATTTCCAAGATAATACATCCTGGGATGTCTGAATGATCTCGTTGAATAAGTTAGATTTTTAATTTATCAATATAAGTCTACTATCTCTTGAACAGCCGTTACGCAAGGAACTACGAACTTAGCTGTGCTTCCAGTTAGGTATTCTATAATCTCATCACATTTTGTTGCAGAACTACTCCATCCTACCGAACTGTCTTCGTCCATGGAATCCCTGGCAGCGTATGACGCGTCTGTCGGCTCACCCGGGCCCGTGCACCAGAGCCAGCGAACGAAACGCATGAGAACGAGCTTCAAGCACCATCAGTTGCGAACGATGAAGAATTATTTTGCTATAAATCAGAACCCCGATGCGAAGGACCTCAAGCAACTGGCGCAGAAGACAGGTCTCTCGAAGAGGGTGCTTCAGGTAGGGCATAAATTTCATCTTCGATTTCCTCCCCTCTGCCGCGCCAAGGCTGTGCTTCTCCTTTCACGATACCAGCACGAGAATACTTTGATTTCGTGGTGAAATAAAATTCACAACCGCCGCTTCTGTATCGAATAAATTGCCGAGAGTGAAACCCGATGGGAAATATAAAACTGTCACCAAAAAAATTCGATACTGAAACTGCGATCCAGGAAATTCGAGAGTTCTATCTCCCAGAACGCTCTCGATCCTGATACATTTCCGACAACTGCCCACAATCCCATTTTACCAGCGGCGGTGGCCGTGATGGAAACACCGGTTCTCGTTAGATCACCGAAGTTAAGCATCACGGGGCGGGTACTGGGGAAAGATGGGTGACCACCACTTTTCTCCCGGTACTCCGTTCGCTGCTGGGACCCGAAGGGAGAGAGAGGAGGGAAAATAGAGACTATAGTTCGTTGGGCAATAGAAGCAAAAAATATGCTTGAAACGCCATCTCTGTATAAAGACAGGGAAAAAACTCAAACAGAATCCCATTTTCCTCGATCCCTACGCGAGGTCCAAGTCAGATTGTGCTTCTTCTGAACGTCTCGATTCTGGCCGGTCCCCAGGTGTGGTTTCAAAACGCCCGCGCGAAATGGCGACGGAACATGATGAGGCAGGAGGGCAACACCACGGTCAGCAACGTAGGGTGTCCGGGGACACCGGTGCCCTCGAACACTGGTGGCTCGCCGAACGTGGGACCGTCAGCCAGCATCCTAGGTGACAGCAACAGCATGCCGTCCACCTCGATGGAGGAGCTGCACGCTCTTCACCACCTACATTCCGGCGTTTCCTCTCAGGTCTCGTTTTCTGATCTTTACTGACGACGGCTTGAGATGGAGGAGGACAGCTACAGCAGCCTTTCCAGCCATCTTGGATGAAGGATCGCCGTGTCCTTCTTTGGGAACGACTTTCGACGCGCTGGCATTCAAGGGAGGGATGAGTCGCGCGACTTTCGTTTCACGTCTATTTCATAAATTCTAGTTAGATCGACGCGAAAGAGACGGACTCTGAGTTTCGCGCAGGTTCGGAGAGCTAAGGGGATGATGGTGTTTTTAGTTGAGTTTCACGCGGATTCTCTCCCGAGCAGCAAGGCGAAAGAGCTTTCGACGTAAGGACTCGCTGAACTGTCGACGATCTTCCTGGTGAGTAAGTACAGTGCTTTCAAGTTTGTGAGAGGACGATTGAGAATCTTGCGGCAGAGTTTCTCATCAGCTCGAAAGGAGGAAGACCTGTATGAGTAATTACATTCGGAAATCCGATGGGGTTGTATCTTCGAAGTTGTTCCTTAATCGATGCGACACTCGGCTCACGAGGGCACATGCCCTTTTTTCCTACAAACCTTGTGAAACCCTCGCCACTATAGCGATCACTTGAAACGATACACCAGTCCCATACGTCCAGATGATTATATTTCAACCAGCATCAGCCAGTACCAAACGTCAATCATAGGTGACAAGAACAAATGGCCGCTCATCAATTACGAGCGTTATTTCCAGTAACAAGCTACATTGCAATCACTCAATCAATCGGTAACGCCACGAAACAATACGCCACCGAGTGAAAACCACGATCTGCTGGACGTAGTTAGAATGCCCTCACCAGGAAGCTATCGGCGATCGAGCCGAGCAGGCGTATCGGCCAGCAACGTCGACAGCAATCGAGCGATGGATTATGTTTAAGTAATCAGTGATAATAATCATAGTTCCATGCACATCCGAATTACCAAAGGTACTAGGCGATAGTTTATCTCGCTAGCGCGAGCTGGGCAGGTGTGCGGAGAACGGGGTGCCGTTTAGCGATTTATCAGAAATGAGGGGAAAGGCCGAGTCCGATTATAAAAATGTTGCCGGGCGTTCCTTGCCGCGCCAAGTTAACGGGGGACCGACGGAATGGGCGTGCCTCGTTTCACCGCTTAATTATATCGCTGGATTATTTCATTTGTCGACGATCGGCCCTTTAAATGATCGCTTACGCGCGATCCATTTAAACATTTTAAACCGTGGTCCCTTTTCCCGCCGTTTCGGCTCCATTCGTGCTTAATGCACCCTTCGTGGCCGTGATCGCGACCGTAAGCATCGCGAAGTGTACAGAGTGCGGTGCAATTCGTGCTAAGACGGGGAAAAGAATGATTCATCGCGATAAAATAATTGGAGAGCGCGGTGTAATGTTATTTCGTCTGGCCCTTCGTTTTCAAGGATAACGACTTTGGAAACTCTCGAGGGTACAGAGAGTATCGCCCAATCGAATTCAGCGTCGATTTTCTGCGAAAGAGCGTCTCGTATGAAAATAATTCACTCCGCATCTTCGGCTCACTTTTTGACGAAGAATCATCCCCCAGTCGATTGCCCCAAGAATTCATGCGCGGTGTGTAATTACGAATGGACGAATGTCTCGCTTCGATGCCTCGATTTTCCCCTCCCAACACGCGGCCCCGACTTCGCGCGCTGCTTCTCTTCCTTTTTAGCCGAAACCAAATATAGAGACTTTTTGATATCGACGACGGCGATTCACGGGTAGAATCGCCAGCAAACAAGCGACACGTGTGTTAAAACGGCGTTCCTCTCCTCGTGCCAAAACGTAGCTAAGATACGAGTTTTTTCTACGGCGCCGCGCGAATCCAAACGAATCGCATTTCGCAATTATTCACTCAAGATTGCACATTTGGCTGAAGCAAGTAAATATTGCACCTGTATTTTCGTGGAGATTAAATTTACATCGGCCTACCGGATGTTTAATGAGTAGATAACCCTGGTAATGAAAGTCAATCGGGGTGAATTGGTGAATTAGTCGCAGCTTATGAAAATCTGTTTCTTTCTTGTGTTCCAAGCTTGTGAATTCGATCAGGTTTGCATTTCCTCAGAGGAGTCTGCGATCTTTGGATTCGATCGGTGCAAAGTACACTCATTCGACCACCGACGACACGGTATGTACATTAGTGAGAATGATGATTAGCGAAGACCACAAACTCGCAGAATTTTTTAGTCAGATTCCGAGGTTATACCTCGCGTAAGGTGTATTCGAGATAAAGGCTTGGGAAATCTAAGTTTACTTAAGTGCAAATCGATGTGTAGCAAAGTGACGGACACAGAATGAAAGAAACGTACATGTTCTCGCTGAAAATGCCACTTTCTATCGCGTCGTGTTCGCAGCCGTTGAAGTCCTTCGACGTAAGAATAATAGAAACGGGGATTCCTACTGAAGAGAATAAGAAATTTAATCGTACCGACCGAGAACGTATAAATTTTTATATAGACACATCGCGTCATCGCAGGCGACAAGAGATCGAACGGTTTCCTCGCCGCGGCAGAGCTCTGCGTCGTGTAATTTCAGTGCAATCTTCCTTAACCAGTGAACCAGAGATCTCGTCAATTACTCGACAGCATTCGCGACACTTTTTTTTTCTTCTACTTTCATCCACATTTCGCGACGCAAGACCCGAGTCAGAAGCGGCCTCGGCGGAAACGTCGAGACAGGCATAGTGTGCATAGTCGACGAGTGGCAGCAGTCGCGTGTTAGGCATGTGTAGCATAGCGATGATTTAATGTACGTCAGCGTCTTAAGAAAAAGCCTGAACCAATTATGTAAAACTGTATAGATAAATTAATGTGCTGCATTCGAGTGCGACTATTATCGTATAATAAATAGTTACGTACATCTGGACTTTTGAAACGCCACTCTTCGTTCATAATCGCCTGTCCGATCACTCTCCCCTGCATAAGCATGATCGATTCGAGCTTCGAGGTAATAGCAATCAATAAACCTGCGTTTCAATCTCTACCAATTAAAATAATACTTAAAGTTCGTGGCTTGATGGTGAATTCAAGTTGCCCACTTCTTATCAAGTGTATAGAAATCAGAGCTCGAACTATGCCAAGGTGAAGGTACTAAATTCTCCAGCCAGAAAGTGAAGTAGTAATCCCTCGAAGAGCCCACGCGCCTCGCGTGTCCTCAATCTTAATTGAATCGCAAATTAAGCCCCGCCGAGGAGCAACGAAACAGAAACCCCGGATTCGCGCTGAAAATGAGCCTTCGGCGCTCAACATCCGACAAAGTTAAGACACGGTCGCGACAGTTATGCTGTCCACGATGCCATAAAACATGAATTTTATTCGCGGTCCGCGTCATGCCCGCGTTACATCGAACGTCTTCAAGAGCGATCAAGGGGACTTGGCTTCCCCGTGGACCCGACAGCACTGCTCCCTTGAAATATCAATAACCGCGTTACGACTCTGCCCAACCCCCGCCGACCCAGCGTCTCGTTTCCGCCACACGCGAGCCAGCGCTAAGATCCGGTCGCGGAGCAAGTGCGAGTTCTAATTAGCATCAAATTAGGTATTTAAGGATTTCACGTTGGTGCGTGAACGGCGGTGGGGGAAGCCGGCGGACCCGGAGGAGAAAAGAGGCTCGACGTTCAAAGAAGAAGAAGAGGACGGAGAGGAGGAAGAGGAGGCTTGGGGGAGGGAGACGAAGCAGGGGAGGAAGGTCGAGAGGCGGATGAAAAAGAAGACTAAGGTATCCTACTTAGGGGTTATACCAACATAGGGACCTCTCGTGTAAATTGTAGGCCCTGGAATCGTATAAGTGCAGCACGCTGTATGGCCGCGGCCGCGTACGCCGTATATATATTTTGTCGGCGCTCATATAAGTTAATTTTCAATCTATATGCGGGTTCTCGGATGGCGCGCGGCGACTCATCAACGAAATGAAGAAATTGAGACTCTCGTTAATATTTAATGAGCGCCAGGAGATACAATGGCCGGGCCCCGGCCACGGGGACTTCGAAATATCACCTGAGCTGGGGCGCGATGCGCTCGAGATGCCGCGTGTTTACAGGCGTGTTAACGCGCGCACGCGTGCATGAAAAGGATGGATCGTCCGCGGTCCGGATAGCGCGGGAAGATGAGGGCATTTCTATTCCTCCTTTAAAGTTCTCGCGGAGGGGGATTGATGCACCTAGAATTAGGGTTTTTATTAAAGAACGCGTTTCGGAGAGGTTCTTGAAGTTGAAATGATTTGAAGTTGCAGTCCTTGAACTTCCGAACCCTGCCTCAATGAATGTCACGTCCAAGGGCTGCTTACGCCAGAAGTCGACGCGTAGCGGACTCACGAATTCATGTTCCCATTCCGAGCCTCGCTAATGCAAGCACTGAATGACCACTGTCGTTCTTCGAAACGCCCAATTTACGCCTCCTTTGTCGCACGCCCTATTTACAACTAATTTGCGATCTGGCCGACGGTACAGAGACGGCATATGTGTAAACAGCTAACGAGGGGGATACCTGGCCGCAAGAAGCCCCGAAACGTCAGAGGGACGTGTGCATCCATGAATTCCGCGTATTTTCTGGCCGCTCGAAACGCAGTCGTCGCTCCTGCTGCCTTTTACAGAGGCGACAGCTGCTCTCCCAGAATCTGGTCCTCCCCTTTTATTGGCGATCGCGAGTCTCCGCCTCGCGCACTTTATCTCTCGCGACGCGCCCGCGGACGGGCATAAATTCGCTTCGATTCGATCCCCTTTTCCACTGATTAACCTGATTCCACTAAGACGCGCCGCGAAACGTTTCCCGCCGCGAATTACAGAGACCGGGGCACCGAAAGAAACACGTTTCATCAGCGATTAAAGTCGCGATCACGATACGACGTTTACGTCGTGATTTTTCACGGGGACCGTGGAAATCGAAATCTACAAGGGGCAGATTTATGAATGTGTGTGTGTGTGGATCGACTGACAAGGTTGATCGAACGGCAGTTGGCAGGCAAAATAACGAACGTCTTACGCGTGGTTAATTTGCAGGTTACCCAATCCCTTTACAGGTGTTTGCACGGCCGTGCCAACTTCATTTGTCCGTGGAAATCGGCCGACCTTTAACACGAGCCACCACGACGAGATAGCGCTGTGATATCTGGTTCTCCGGTCGGAGAGAGAAAGAGAGGATGAAGTAACAGGTTGTCCGTGTCCACCGAGTGTGTACACGCCAGTCGGAGAGAGTGAGAGACAGCGGGGGTGGGAGAGTGGGTACGGGGGGGTTCTCGTGTTCCATGACCGATCGAATTTTACGTTAATTAGTTAAGCGTCGTTAAGTCGCGCGCGAGGGCGTCCAAGTGTCACGAGTAATGGAGGGCCCGGGTGTAATGAGAACTGCACGCACGAGGGAATATTTTCTGGCTATGTGAGCGCCATTCAGGAGACGAATCTTGTCATTTTCAGGAAGCTGCAGGTGGTATGCTTTGGTAGCGGGGGTTGCCGATTTTACCTCCACCGAGGAAAAGTTGCGAAAATTGTGGGGAAATATATGGGACAGTAGGTACGGGCGGATGTGGTCAGACAAGTAGTATTAATACAGTCAACGATCAGACATCTACACACGCTCCGGAAGATGTAAGATAATTATTTGGAGAACTTGCTAATGATGTTTTCTAATAAAGATATTTCTTATAAATTCCCTTGAATACATTCGTCGTTCTTATGCAACCCTGTGTCACTTGAATAAGAACCAAAATTTTCTCCCACTTGTTCCCCTCGAAGCCTTGTATCAATGAACCATCTCTAGATGTTTCTAATAAATCCCATGCACTACTAAAACCCTGAGCACTTTTTTCAACAGCCTGCACGCATGGACGACTAACTGAAAGCAGCGAGACCTAGAGACAGAGAGTTCCAATTAGTCGAGGGCAGCCCGTGTTCCCCTACATTTCAATTGGCCGGCGATCATCGAAATGATTCCGCAAAACGTAAAAACCGAGCGTGGAAGTCCCAATCGCGGGGCGACCTGTCTGCAAATCGTCGCATTCCCGGATCACCGGTGGACCCGGTTGCAAACAAGAACGATACGAAGGGCCGCCGTGAACGGTACGGTCGAGGGATCAGTGGAAAAGATCAACCGTCGGACATCTCGAACGGTCGGCAGTCAGTCGGTGGTATCCGGTTGGTGTCGAAGTGGCCCGGCCGCTTAAAAAGTGGACCAATTTTCAGTAATTTGTACGCGGTGGAACCGCGCGGATGTGCACGCATCCGTTCGTGCCGGGGGAGAGTAGCCTCCCCTCGAGCCCCTCGATCGCCCGAATGCCTAACCCCCTCGGAGAGAGGGCGACGGTAGCGCACATGCGTGCGTGTTCGACCACCTAGAGAAGGTGTAAAGGGCTGCAGCAGGACGAAGGACAGGTCGATGGTGGACAAGGGAGGAGGAACGAGGGGTGGTCAGCAGAAGGCCAGTTTCGAGGGAAGAGGAAGCCTTCGACGGCTGTTCAGGGCGTTCGGTCGATAGTCTTTTGTTCTGTCAAACGTCGGAACGTGGACCGCGCCCGGTTCCTCCGAGAGAGGGAGAACGGAACGAGGGGGCTGAGGCAAGGAAGGGAGGAAGGGAGGCCTCTTCTCTACCGTCCTCGTGTCTCCCTTCTCTATTTAGCTTCTCTCTGCATCGCTCTCTTTCTCTCAGCCGATCTCACTCACTCTGTCTCTCTCTCTCTCTCTGTCCTCGAGGACGAGGAGAAGCTCGAGAAGAGGAGACAACGAGAGGGCCTCGAGGAGCGGAGTTTTTATTGGGGCGGCTGCTCTTGGAGCCAGGGTCCGGCAATCGTCTCTCGCCAACTCGATATATACACGACTGTATCTGGCTGGTGGAGGGCACCGTGGCCCTGTGTGCGTGGACGGGCGCACACAGGGATGTTACACGGTGGAGAGGAGGCCGCGACTCGTTTTCTGACTGCAAGAAGGCCAGGCCAGCCAGCTGCTACCGCTCGCTGCATCTCCACCGCCATTGCATTGGATGCTACGCTTCCGCCGATACAGCCGACGGGGACCCGTCGCGTCCCCTGTATCTGTTTCTTCCCTTCGTTCTTTGCCCGCTCGCTCTGGCTCCGCTCGCGATAAGCCCGCCGCCGCGGCCGATTCGATTGCCTGGTCTTCGCCGGAAGCTGCCCGGGACACAGCAGATGGCCGCCGACAGGGTGACAGAGGCACGCGTTACCCGTGTATATTGGCCTGTTGGCAAGAAAACCAGTATTCCGGGACTGCTCTTCGTTCGGTCAAGCCTTCGAGATGGACCTACCGCCAGTCACCGGGAGCTGGCTGCCCATCCTCTCACCGTCGAAACGATAAAAAACTCAAGGGGCGGCCACGGGGTCCCCTTTGATATCGTTGCCCGATGTCGCGCACAATGAGAAAATGAGAGATTGCCTTTTAATTAGACCAAAACCGAGTTGCAGAAAACGAAACGGTCACCGTTGACCAGGTGATCCTGGTAAATTGCGTGAAACATGGTTGCCCAAGCTTTCACCGGGGCAAAAAGTTCGATGGAACCGTCGTCGCGCCGCGAGGACGCACCTGCTGAAGGAACGTTGCACAGCACCTCGCTGAGGGATAGATCGATGATAAGATCTATAATACGAGCAGGGAGCATCATCCTTGTTGCCACCGTGTCCCGGCTAATCATAGCGTATCCGTTGAATCGAAATGAGCCGCTGAAACTCGTCCGTCAGCGGCAGCTTGCGCAGTGCCGAGGGACAATGCTGGTAAAGGATGCGGCCTGGCGTTCAGACACGTTGTTCTTGAAGGTTGTTAAGCCCGTCCCGTCGATATTGCAAATCTTTCTCGCGGAACAAAGGGAGGAAGGAAGATTCACGGGCAACGGCGCGCGCAGAGGCCGGGAGTGAAGCGTTTCCATAGATCCGTGCGGCCGAGGGAGGAAGGACAATAAGGTTTCGCCAAAGTTGGCAGAACCGGGGAACGTCGGGGGCTGACCAGATTCTATGGGAAACTGACACTCGGTGGCTCGATATATTTTACGGTCGGTTAGATGTCGGCCGCGAGTTTATGATAATGATAGCGCGGCCCCCCGAGTTTCCTCTCTGTCTCTTCATGCTAGGTCCCAGGCAAAACAGAAGACAAGAGAGGAGAACAGTTCCCTTTTCTCCGGCGGTGAAGAGAGCCGATGGGATGGCCGGGGCAGATGCTGTTGCATATGGAGAACAGAAAAGGAACGAAAGATGGCCGCTGGTACCCCAGCATTGTCTACCAAAGACCTCCGTTGTAAATAATGTCTCTCCATGGCGGCGAACCAGAAGGTTGGAGAGTTGGCAAACTATACGGTCTGGTTGGCCCCTGGCTCTCTTCCTCCTCTGTCTTCTTCTTTTTCCCCCCTCGGCTCTCTCCCGTTTCTCCCCCTTTCCCCTCCGTTTCCAACTTCTTTTTCTCTCTTTCCAGAACCTGTCGCGCATAAACTGATTCGGTCCCGATGTCCCCTCGCACGGGACTCCCATTGGCCACCGCAGTCACGCCGTTCGCTTTGTTTCCTTTGTCGTCTCTACCGATCCCCCTCCCACCCCACCCGCCACCTTTTTGGACCACCCTCTCCACTCGGTCCCCGCCGAATATTTCGCAAAAGATCGCAAAAGGTGGGGGCGAATCGTTTTACCGGCCACGCGTAAATTGTGCCGGCCACGGCGATTGTGGGCACGAAGGGTGGACTCACCACCCCTACGGTAACGAGTCACTTGCTCGCCCTGTCGTTACGATCTGCTGCGCTTTCGAGTTCTGCGCGGGGCTTTTCGACCGTGGGCTCTTCAACGTTCGATTCGGTTGATGGGAGGACGGTGGCGCTCGGATTCAACGGACACGTGATTTCAGTAGAGTTACGTGGGAGTACGTGGCATTTGCAAGCGGGAAGATTGCTCAGAACCCAGTAACTAAGTGAAAATTAGCATTAAATCCTCTAGCACGGGAGAAAATGGTTATTCCACCACACCTATTCGATTTCCCCGACACTTTCGAAATGAGAAACTATCGCCGATGAATGAAATCGCCGTCGAGAGAATGTCAACGGTGCAAGTTTTGCATGCAGCCTTCCACGTGACAACGAACGCTGTAGATGCAGTAGATAACTGCTGCGTACACGAGTACTTGCTATTCATAGAGAACTGTTATAGTGGCAGATATAGTTTAATGCTCGAACACCTGCGTGATACCTTTCACGGGCGAAGGGATTCCTTCACGTTATTGTAGAATAAATTCAACGTCACTTTATACGGCGAGGGTGTCGACAATGGAATCGCAGATATGCTGACAGCATTTACAATTTATGGTCTTCGTTGAAGTGGGGCAAGATTAATGTATGCCACTCAACACGAATAAAACTTCCTTTTTACAGGAAAGAAGTATATTTTCTCGTTTCCAAAAATCTGTTGCACACTTCGATCCATTCTGTGCACGTAAAATGGTACGATGGCGGTAGAGGTGAACGAGGAAGAAAGGGGAAGGAGCACAGTGCGAGTTCACGTTTCGCGGTCTTTTTTCTCGGATTATCCAACCGGCGCATCGCTTATTCGTGTATCGACCTTTTTCGCCGTTTTGGCCTTTTTCTCCCGGGGGTGCAGGGAGGATTCTTTGTTTGCGACGGTTTCTCCAGGAAGAGCGGAGAGCCGAGGGAGAAGATAGTGGCCATTGTGGCACGATCCGGACAAAGGTCGCTATAGCGACGGAATTCAAAGGAGCTGAAGAATGGCGGCCGATGCAAATTGAAGGTTTTTTCGCGTACGTGGCTACCGTGCCCACGGACTTTTCGCGGATAATGGATACAGGACGTACGAGATTTAGATTAGCATTTACAAAAGTTGCTGCTACCATCGTTTCGCCCTTTCGATATCCTTCCAGCTTCACAGTTTTACACATTACGTAGAACATTCGAGGAATTTCCCAAGATTCACAGTATCCCCAGCCTTACCGATTCGTCGCCGAATTTATTGCTCGCCGCGTGCAACGCGTGCATCGAGCTTTCGCCCCTTCGCCGCAAGATACCTGGGAAATCCATCGAATCCAACGATCATTTATTAAACAACTGTTGAGATCGCCGATTCATCAAACGCACACCTACGAAATTAATCATTCCGGTTGTTGGGGGACAGAGAGGAAGAAGAAGAGAGCAGTCAGCGGGCAAAGTCCCGCCTTTGCTGGCCCGGTTATCAAGATCATTGATCCCCGGCGCACAAGGAGCCAAAGTGTAGCGAGCAGGCCGAAAAAAAGGGTGTACAAAATTTCTCCACGAAGTAGGTGCATTCTTTTTCTTATCGGTGGCGAGGACAGGGGCTGGCGAGAAATTTCGTGAATGGAATCTCCGTCCTAGGAGGCACCATTTATTCCGAAGTTAATTCACTATCGTGCCTGTCGAACGCTCTGGCTGACAGTGGTCGAGAGATTTACTTCTGATCGGTTGATAACCCGGCAGTGGCCATGTCTGCTGTGTCTACAGTGTGTTTTTCAAGCAAAGTTGTATCTGGAGTCTCGATGCTCGCCCGGGCACGAGTGTACCTCTAGGCGACTTCTCCTCCCTCCCTGCCAACTCTATCCTTCTCTCTCGTAACCGAGGCAACGCTTGATAAATCTCTCTCATTTTCTGATCGACCATTTATTGCCGCGAGAAACGTGAAATAAATCAGCGGCGCGTCATTAAACTATCGTTACATGACGCCGTGGATATCTTCGACGAGGGTTGCCCTCTGTACTGTTGCTCGAAAATCAGATATCCGCGGAATTCCGAAGTCAGTTATCGCGAAACGTTGCTCTTTTCACGCCGCTCGAATCTAAAACGGCGAGGAAAAACTGTCGTGCCTCGGTTATGCTTTGAACCATGAATGATACTACTTACTAGAGCTGGATTTTATTCCGATACCCTCGTGCACGAATAAATCCGACTCACACCCTTTTACGTAACCGAGCCAAGTATTATCCAATGATATCATCCGGCATGTAACGAGTTTCATCGTCTCTCAAGTGGCCCATTGGATACTTTACGCGCAATGAGCAGCGGGATATCGATACGAGTGTATCCGTCCCTAACTTCATCTCGCCTCTATCGGCTCCTTTCGCGGCACGGCCGACATTCGTTTCGTCCTGGCGCGTAGGGTTTCCGAGCTTCGACTTTAGCTTTTTTAACGCGCTATAACTCAATCGACCGATGAGCTACGGGCTACGCCCACGTGCACCGGCACTCTTTTCCGACGGCTTTTGAACTTTCCACGAAGGACGCGGACACATTAACCGGGGATCGTTGACCTCCCCCTAAGAGGCCGTAAATGAGACTGGACAGGCCCCGACCGACTCGATTAACATTCAAATTGCTTGCGCTGGTCGCGGTTTGGAACAAAGTGGCGCGTCCCTTCCCAGTCGTTCACGTTCGAAATTTAATCGTTTCGATTCGTCTTCCTTTTTCGATAATAAAGAGCGGTGTCGACCGAGCCGGGGTTATTCTTTTGGGGAAAAAATCAATAGAGATCGAGGAATTAATTTCGGTCACGAGAGGTTTCGATTGCCTGAGAAATGGCTGTGGAAGTGATTAGAGATGGAGGGAGTAAATTTATAGCCACGAGTGCTAGTCGTTTCTACTTCGAGATATTCTACAAAGTGAGCTCTTAACTTCGGCTGGATGCCTCGGAGGAAAATACCACAGGATGGATGCGCGGTGATGGTAGAAAGAATAGTTTGAGATTCATGCACTCGACACTACCGCTGTCTTCAATGGAATTCAGATGGTACCTGAAAATCGGATTACCGCGGTCCACATCCGACTCCCAACCCCCGTTCTATGCACCCCGGTCGCAACTAACTACCCTGAAAATTCCTCCGATACCCAACGAAACAGCTCCGAGCACCCGCGACGCCGCGGAATCAGAAAAGGGACAAAGAGGGTGTCGTAAAAAGGTCGCATCCTCTAATCGCCCGTGGGAAGCGAGCCTCACCCGGGGTGTACGTAGGACGGGACCAACGGGGACGGGGTCGACGTTGGACTCTGTGGACTTTTTCCATCGGAGAGTTTCGCGCGGGGTCAAAGAGTTTACGTTGGGTCCGTGATATATACCCGTCGGCCAGGCACGGCCAGGGTGCGCACGGAGAAGGGGCCCAAGAAGGGCAAAAAGGGCAAAAAGGGCGTACAGTCCACCTCGCACGGGCGTAGGTTTGTTTTAACAAGGCATTTAAAGCGTACTCGGTAAACATTCGACGAGAAATATTGGTTGTTTATGGCACGGTGATTTATCACCTCGCGCGGCCGCGCCAGGCCCGCTAGCGAAACAGCCACAGAACCGAGAAAGGGGCAGAGAGGCAGGGAGCCGACGGGAGAGAGAGAGAGATAGAGAGAGAGAGAGAGAGAGAGAGAGAGAGGGGGATAGAGAGTGAATGGGATGGGTCCGGTGGAAATAAGTTCAGCTATGGTTCATTTGGCGTGCGGGGGAGTCAGGGCCCCGGTGAAGCCCTGGGGGCAAGCTCTGGATGCACCAGGTTTTAGCGCCGCTTAGAAGGACGTGGCTGGGGGGCCCCCACTCGGCGATGGCGCATTTGTTTCGCGATAACCGCGAATAAATTCCATCGTGGGTGTAATTATTGCGCCAGGATTAGCCTCCACCCCACCGCGGGCCTGGTTCGTAAGTTAATGTCTCGTCAGCGAGCTCGCGTTCCTCCAGGATAGACTCTCTCTCTGGGATGAAGCCCGCGCCCCGGCTTGAATTATCGACGTTTTTTAATTGGACCCGTTGCGTGGGCGGTAGAGAAATTGACTGCGCGGCTTGTCCATTGGACGAACCCTTTCACTTTCCCTCTGGCTTCGCCGCGCACAGAAATTCTCGCGGATAATCGCGCGAGTGGAAGGAGGATCGCCCGTGGGTGTAAATAGGCGCTTGAACGGCCGGTGACGGGAATAGTCGGGCGCGTAATAAATGTTTGATTTAGTGTCGCGCTCGCCGGTAGTTAAATCCACGCCGGCGAAACGTTGTCGTCGCTTCCTTCGCAAGTTTTTGCGCCCCAGTTTCCGCGAGATCCCGCGAACAAGACGTTAAAGTCTGATCCGCCGATCCGTTTCGCTGGAACGGAACCACTTGGGAAACCGCTCGCGATAACTGCGATGATGCTGCGGTATAAACAGGCCGGATAATGATGCCGGTTCGATATAGCCACGCGATCACGTCGATTGGTACGCTCGCCTGCGTGTATATTTACGTGTTATCGGCCCCCAACTCGATAATCTATCGCTGCTCCGCGCTTGATTGGCTCTTTGCCATTGAATCACAAGGAAAGCGCTCGGATTCGAGCTTCCGCTGGATGCACTTTACGTATCACCGAATCGTTGCGGAAAAGACGGGACTCGAGGCACTCGCGGCGCACTCGCAGGGTTTTCGAACGTTAATTACGAAAATCTGTAAGCCTGGGAAGATCTGGCTACGAGGAGCAAGGTTCTAAGGGTTCGCTAGAGAAAGATAGCCAAAGAAGTGGCTTCTGGAGAAGCGGAGATTGCAATTACTAGGAATGAGATGAATCAGACCGTCCCTGAGATCCATATTCCTAAAAGGTTCCTGTCCCGGCATCAACGGACCGACCACCTCCGCGGTCACCTGTTCCATAGCCCCTCCGACGTCTCAACTTCCCATATTTCGGGGTCTGGATCGGCCCCTAAATCTTCTGGCTCCTCTCATTAACTCAAAAACACCGTGCGTTACCCGTGGGCCCCGGAGCAGGGACGTCCTTATTCGCGCCACCAAATTAGGGTCCACGGCGGAACGGGAATCCGTGGAACCGGGTGAAATATTACAAAACGATCGGATCCACCGGCTGCTTCCACGAAAGGACACGAGGAAGCATCCGAAAGACGCGAGTACGCGGACCGAAAAAATTCAAGGAGCTATTAAGAGGGAATCCCTCATAGCGCCCGCTACCGTTGAAGATGATAATCTCGGCCGGCTACCGTAACCGGGGGTCAGAAGGGCCCCTCCCGCCGATGACGGGACCCATGGGCCAATAGATTTTACCTCATAGTCGCTGAAATCTCGCCGTTGGAGGTCCGCCAGCTTGACACTGTTAAAACGATACCAGACAATGGCCAGTGGCCAGTTTGCAGGAATCCCCGGGATCGTGGCCCAGTGTCTCTTCGTTCGGGAGGGGCTCAAAGGGGGACGCAGGATGTTTTAGAAATGAGGCGAACTCCTTTACCCAGGGCATTCTTAATCTTCATTAGTTCGTTTAGGATTTGCATACCAGAGACTCGCTCGTTTATCTGATCGTGGGCAGCGACAACACTTGAAGGACCCGTGAGCTTCGCCGTTGCCCTTGCCCCATGTCGCGTTCTTGGTCTTGGGTAAGATGTAGGTTCGATTTGCCGTAGTCAGAACGCAAATTGGGGAGCTCGAGTCTACATCCTAAACGGTAACCCAGTTAACCGGAGCATACGTGGCATTAAAGTTTGCAAACACCGCTTGTTGCATTTGAAAAATAAAGTTTCCTCTGGCATAGCCTACAGGTTAAGTGGCGTTAGAGAATTTCACCAAGGAACCTAGCGAATCTCGGAGCACTTTGCTGACGGCCCTGTCGAAGGCTGGCGCACGTGAAATCATTCTTTTAATCCGTCAGAGGAGCGACGTTCCCTCGGTGAAAGTTCTGCATACAGCACGGTCCCCGGTTATTAGGCCCACCCAATCAGTGCTTAATCGTGACCTAACCTCCAGCGCGGACCGCTTTGGGAAGCGCATCGAGCGAAGGGGGCCAAGAAGGTCAAGCTTAGCCCTGAGACGCTGAACCTCACCTTATCGCGCTCCCTCGTCCGGGTGGCCTACTCGGCCTTAATTGCGGGCCCATATCACGATCCAATATGGCCGCCCACCGCGAGTATTAGACCCTATGGCGAACGTCAATGTCCGCTTTATGTAAGAAATACGGTATATCGTGCATCAGACGAGCGAGCGCGAGCGCGCGCCCCTGCGCCCGTGCGCCTGCACTCCATCAAGGACAGCCGCGACCAACACAGAAATTACAGTTCTCAGCTGTTCCAGCCGACCTGCCTCAGTTGGCCTGGAAAGTGCTCCAAATTGGCCGGATAAGTGTCCTCAACGAAATTACGACGTAGAACGTCCCTGATCAATTTAGAAGCCTGTCCCCCATGGAAATTATTCGCGTGTAAATCACGAAGCAGATCGAGGGCTAATTTATCGCTGCCCGTCGATGCGGATAATTACAGAAGCGCGAGAAAAATCGTAGGACTTGAATGAGGGGTAGCGATTCCATTTGCAGTACATCATACATACGTACCAGCGTTCAGAAGTAATGTAATCTACTCTAGAGGATGATGGTATTCGAGATAAACGCGCCCAGCACGGCCTTACCTCTCGGTTTCCGGGGAAAAATGCGACAGTTCGATATACAACGTCCAACGCGCCCGTTCATTTTTCATATTCACCGTTCGCCGAGGACGCGCCATTGGAAAATCGGGCGGCAGCTCGTTCATTTATCAAGCCGGGAGTCCCTTCATCGTGTAACGCCTTGAAAAATGATCCTTATCTGCTTTGGTTGGCCACTCTCGGTGCACCGGTGTTCATTTCACCATTCCTCTATCGTCGATCAGGTAGCCGCGAGTGTCTCAATCTGCCTTCTCTCGTAGAGAGGAGATCCCTCTCTCCCGTGGAGAGAAAGAGAGATTTCGCCGCGCGATGCGGTCGTGTACGCGTGACCCGTCACTTTTCCAGATCGGTAACGCCGATTCGTGGCCGCCTCGTACGGGGAGTTTCCACTCGTACGGTTCGTTTTCTTCGTCAGGTAGCCACCATTAGTCTCGAATATTCCCGATGGCATGCCGATCTGGCATAACCGTTTCCCTCGAGGGACGATAGACGATCCCTCGTGAAACCAATCCGCGTCTGTCAGCATCGACGTTCTTATCGGCAACGTGATTAATTATTTTCACGGTGGAAGCGATGGGCCACTCCGCTGACGCGCGTTCCCTTTTCCCGTACGTTTCATCATCCGCTGGACCGTCGACTGCTCGAGCGTCCATTTCCGTCTTGCTTTCGGAGATACTTCGGCCGTCGTCTCCGTCGATGGCCCATTGATTGCATCGTTATCTTTCTCTACCCTGGCGGTGGATACGCGACGATAAACCGCTCGATGCGCCGCGATCGTGAGTGATGGTCGCTCGTTTCCCACCTGATACGCAATGTCGGCCAACGAGATACAGTTCTCCTCGGAATCCACGTTCTCCGGCGGAGAAGTGAGAAATTCGCGATAAAACACGAGGCAGTTGCCAGTGTTGCGACACCTCATCGCATCGGGACACCATGACTACCGAGATGGGACCAAGTACAGCGACAATTACGCGCAGCTGCGCGCGCCAATCGGCTAGTTGAATAAATCCAACCGACCCAAACTTCAAGCTGCCGTTTGAAAAGTTAATTCACGGGACTCGCCTGGAATAGTCCGCCTAGTCGTCATTACGGGCGTCATTGCGATATCCGATACCCAGGATAACAAGCTCGTGCGGCCTGGCGCGATCATTATCGACCTTTTCCTTGAAGGGATGCAGCCAGAATAGTGGCCGAGTCAATGGGACGACCGGGCAGCCGTGACAGCCATCGCAAGTGTCATCGCCGTCCAGACGGTTGGTAACAGACATTTCCACCGCCATTTCTGTGTTACCGAGTCCCCACGGTCGGATCAGCAACAGGGAATCCTCGAAAACTGATTATCCGAGGCTTCAACTGCGGAGAGCCGGACGAGCGATAATCTGTGCCACGATCTTCTGTCCACTTACGCTGTTTAATTCCACAAGGTTTTATGGTCTCGTGACATACAGCTGGTCATCAAGATACCACGGTTTGGTAGATGACCATTTCTTTTCGAGGTATAATAAACGTGAACACGAGTTCAGGGTACCGTCAGGCTGTCTCAAAGAGGCCAGTGTCACAGTTTTCGCGCTGCGAGCGAACCAAGGCACCCGTGTTAACGTCACCGACCGACATAACAGCGATCCGAAAGCGTACGTACAGATACAATCACGGACGTCATCGGGATGACCAATCGGTCCAGCACGGACGTAATGAGGCCTAAGTGTTCTTTCGTCACACGCGTAACCCGGCCACCTGCGAATACGAGATTGCTGGCGTAATTTCGATGTAACAGGTACCGGGGGTGTTATCATAGCTTCTTGGAGTTTCGTGAAAACCGACCATCCCGCGTCAACTCCATCACCGCCGCCACTACCACCACCACCAGCAACAGCACCGGTGTCGCGTCGAACCTCGAAGCTTTTCCCTGACACACATGTACACGTGGAATCGGTCACACTACGAGAAAGGAGGAAGAGTGAGCGAGAGAAAGAGAGCGAGAGAGAGAGAGAGAGAGAGGAAAGGTGGAGAGAGGCAGCCAGCCCCGGGTGCAGCTGCAATTTCGCGTGCTGCACGCATGTCGAATAGCCAAGAGGGGCGATCAAGGCAAACGCACCCTGGAGGACTGGGCGACGAGAACAAACTAGCCTCCGAGCATTGGTGGCCGTTCCGTTCGCTTCTCGGCGGCCTCTCAGAGAGCCGAAGAGAAGTCGCCCGGTTATGGCTACGCCTGCTACGCCAGAAGAGGCGGTTAACGAGTCTAATTAGCGACGAAAACGAAAACGAGTTTGACCCTTTTTTCTCTCTTTCCCTCTCTCCGCCAGCCATCTCCTCGTCTTTCTCCCTTAAACACTCTCTCTGTACCCCTCCTACTCTGCTCCCTTTCCTTCTTCCCGGCCGCCAGGCTCTCCTCGAGTGTCTCTCTTTCTTTCATCCTACCCTCCCCCTCCTCCTCCGCCTCCTCCTCTTTCGTCCTTTCTTCGTTCTCCTCTATCCCGTGATCTTTCTCCGCCTTCCTTTTACATCCGCCTCGCTTCTTTCTTCTGCTCCCCGCAGCTCTTCCCTTTTTCACCGGTGACTGTCGGATGGATCGGAGCCCCACAGACCCCGGACTGTCGGCTTCCTTTTTTCGCGTGGAAACGAAATCAGGTCAGTGGGACGCGCGAAGGGAGGTCGAGCCTGACGAGACTTTAATTTGCGTGCTTGCGTTGATTACGCTTTGCCCCGCTCCGACCGTGGCATCGTGAAATGCGGCTTCCGGAGGGACCGGCATGATGCCCGCGTGGAATCAGGTTTTGGCCACACGCTCCGCGTTCGCCTGCACTTGTTTATGCTCGTTCCGTGGGAATAGGCGGATTCAGGGTTCGGGAATATGAATTTCAGGAGAAACGGAAATGCTTTTGCGTTGAGACACAGTTTCTGGGGAGGCAAATGATTAAGAAAGACTCTTTGCTTAACAACTGTAGATTGTAGAAGATAAAGAGCTGGACCACAGACGAACATGCATAGTTGAAATATTGCCCAAGGAAGACTGACAATTCTAACCGAAAATCGAGATCAGAGCTCTCCATTCGAAAGTCACTCTATGCCACTGGTGCACTTGAACTGACGAGAAAAAGAGGAACCGGAGAAGGTGGCGATTGCCATCGCCAACGACGGAGAGCGAGAGTAAGGCCGGGCGGAAGAAGACGAGAGTGGCCATTAATTAAAAGGAGTATAACGACCTTAAGCTTCGTTAGCATGCCCGTGGGCGGTGTCCTAAGACATTCCGTTTGTACGGTATTTGGGGACTAAACTGAATCTTCTTCTCTGCTTTCTCTCTCTCTCTCTCTCTCTTTCTCTATCTCTCCCCTAGCCACTTTCACTCCTCTCTATCCAGGATTTTTAAGTGGACGAACGAGTTATGCGCGTTTGCATCCATGGAAATTGAGCGATACCTCAAAACATACTTTTCCCCCGGAGTAATTTATGAAACAGAAAATAAAATTAACTTCAGCCGCCTGTGATTAATGTCCCCGTAAAAAAATCCCCTCGAATCATGGCTGCATCCTGTTTGAAAGCAATTGATCATGAACAAAGTACGAATTTAAGAAGAGACAGCTTCCGTATCTTACTCGAATGCATTCACATGGTTTGCAGTTGATTCGAGGCACAGGTACACCTCCGCTCGCAGCAAACTCGTCTCGTTTTTAAGATAATCGCGGGAAAAGAGACAAAGTTCGGCGCGGCACGCCGCAGCACGACCGTCGAGGTCCCCTCTAATCGAGATCGTACTCTCCAGTAGTATTTTTTCGACTACCGCGCACGGCTTGATTGAGCTTCGGTGAAAAGCATTCAATTTATACGGGAGATATCTTGATCGGAGGGCGAGCGAAGAATGTACCTTCATTAAGGCGGGTTCGACGAACACGGTTTCGCTTTCGGTCGAAACCGTCCAATAATAACATTTTTTCGTAGAGACCTAGGAGTCCCCTGGGATACCTTAAAAATTTGTTTAACGACGCCGAAACCCTTTGAAACAGCGCGGGCGATCAATAGCGGCCACCGGATAATACATCTCCCGGTGACTCGTTGAAATTTCACCGCCGCTTCTGGAACTTCCACCTCATATCCTATTCAAAAAATGACGCGTCCGAGTTAACGGGTAGCCAGAGCTATTTGTGTTACATTCGTTCGTCGGTATACCTAAATCCTGACCGTCGCAAAAGAGATCCACGACATCGTAATAATTAAGCAGAAAGCAGGTTGCAAGTAGAATCTCCTACTAGACCAATGCAATTTTCTCCACATCATCCCCTGGCAATCAACATCTTCCATTGTACGCCCGAGCCTCGAGTGGCCCAGGTGTCCCCTAGCTCACCACCCACGATCCACGAAGGAGAACAAAACTTGGCCAGGTGATTCCCGGTGCTCCAATACGATTCGACCGAATCGTCGATCTTCCAACGGAGTCACGAACCCGTGGAATACGAGAGAACTGATGCAGGCCGGCCGATGCAAAGCGTTCTCTCGGCTGGCCTCGCAGAAACATTG
This sequence comes from Andrena bicolor, assembly GCA_960531205.1. NCBI lineage: Eukaryota > Metazoa > Arthropoda > Insecta > Hymenoptera > Andrenidae > Andrena > Andrena bicolor. Next base: position 46,726,215 of record OY482664.1, on the reverse strand, counting down.
TCGGCTCGGAGCTGTCGTCGCGCTGGAGGAGCGCTCCGTTAGTTCGAGGGCCCGTTGTGTCTGGCTAACAAGTCGACCCTCGTGGCCCCTCGAGGGTGGTCGGCCCCGGGAGGTCTCCCGATCACGCGCCTCGGTATCGGCTACTCGGACACGCCCGCGGTCCGTCATCCCATCATCCACGCTCGAGCATGGACACGACAACCGGCGCAGCCATCCTGCACGAAGGAAGATGATATCCGCCGGACGGAGCAGGTACCACACGGCCTCGCGTCCTCCACCGCGGGAGATAGGATAATGTTCCGCTATTTAGACGATGGAGCTCACTTCGAAATGCCCGCAGCCACCCATGGAGAGCGCTACGCGAATCCCACTCGGTAGGCTCGATTGCGATGCCACGGTAACGCCGAGGCGTCCCAATACTTCCAATTGCTCCGGTTGCTCTGTGACCAGGTCTGACTATGGTCAGAGATGTCTGTCTCGACGAAGCTTCAATTTGGGATTCAAAGGAATGATTTCGGATGTAGGTATTGTCATGGCGGAACTTTGTTAACGTAGGTTTCGGTAAAAAAGTGGAAACTGGGTCTGAAGGGTAGGTACTCTCTACTTTCTGAATATCGTCTGATCCTATGTTTAGAAGTATAAGAGCAGTACAGCAGGGTTAACCTACTCCGGACAACTCCACTCCCCTCTATTAAAGGAGATTGATGCCAGTAAAGCGTACTCGACGCCACGAAAGCAAGGTCCGCGAACCGTTGAATCCTCAAAGTGCATCGAGCCTGATCCCCCCGGGGCTGGCAAGAACCTTCCTCGAAGATCTCGAAAACCTGACTTCTCCCACGTGCGTACCTACGCTCGAGCACTCCCATCGATATTCTCCCTTTCATCCGAAAAAAAGGCGACGAGGACGACGACGACGTTTTCCCACGTGATCCGGCGAAACGAAAGAGCTGCCTCTCTCTCTCTCTCTCTCTCTCTCTCTCTCTCTCTCTCTCTCTGTCTCTTTCTCTTTCTCTTCACGTCGAGTGGTCCGTCGATCGCGAGTGCTCATTGTTTCACGGCACAATAATGGGCCCGCGTTTCGCTCGCAGCGGCAGGACAAGTGTGCGAAAAGCCGAGAGGGCGCCGTTCCACGGAAAGAAAACGAAGGCGTGCGTGAGCGGGCAAGCGGGCGCGACGCGTGGGGAGGGCGCACAAGCGGAGGATCGTCGTACAAAGAGTGCGCAAAACACACAAACAGCCGGATTGCAATAATGGATGCGTGTTGTACAAATACGATATCGGCTCGAGGGGGACGCCGCGGGCACGTGACCCTTTCAAAAGGACTCGGAATATAACGAACACCCCCAATGGCGTAACCCCCACAGGGGGCACGCTCCGCGCTCGTGTCCTCCACCAGTTAGCGGGGTTAACTTACAAGCCTCCACCGCTAATGCGTGCTGGAATACAAGTTTTTTCTGCCTTCATCCCCTGCTGGAGCGTCCTTCTTTCCCCGTTTTGCAGCGTCCTAACTGGTCGGAACGACGGTTAGATGATAATTCCGTGGTATTAGCAGCGTTCACACGTTCACATTCTCCGCGCCTAACTCTGGCGACGTTTCAGACGATGTTGGAATCGTAATTTCCTAAATTCTGATATTCACTGATGCTACTGGAATCTCATTAGTCAATAGGTTCAGTGAACCACCGCTATTCAACGCTGTATGCAATTAGCATGTGCGCCAAGTTGGATCGCTTGAGAGGAAGCGAAGAGTCAAAGGGAAACCTCGGCCAGAATTGGGGGTGTAAATTCCATTCCCGAGAAATCTTGATTTCGCTCGTATTTCTCGGTAAATCATCGGGGACAATTAGTGAAAATGTGCAGCACGATTTGCGGCAACGCGTCGGAAGTTCGTACTTAGGATACCAAACGACTGCAATTCCAGCCCCGCTAAAGACACGTGTCGAAATAAACCGCGTGCCTATAATAGCGCCTGAATTGCGCGTACGCCCTTCGCTATTCCACCCGTCTGTTGCGTGTACGCCCCCATAGACTGAGCCTGGGCTAAGGGCGAAACGTGACGTTTCTATCTGCGCGCGATATCTGCGACGCGTGTCACCGATACCGTGATTCCTGACAATATTAGGGAACAGCCTTCGTGACGCTTGGAATTTAATGGCGAACACCAATTGAATACAACACTATCTCTGATGGTTATTAGATTGGCGAATATGAAATTTCCATTCTTCAGGGCCGATCGTGTGTAAAAATAATTCGGATTATAGGCTTCAGCGCTTTAATTTTCTGAAGTTCGACATGAATTGCCTGCGATTAGAAGTCCTTATTTTTTATAAGTCTGTAATAACTCGTGTCGACTTATATTGCGGAATATCCTGAATATTTCGAAAGCACGGTTCGGCTGAATTGCTCCTATTCAGTGAAATGACATATCACTAATTTTAAATAAAAATAAGGGTGCAAGTGCAAATCAACGCGCGAGTCGCCTGAATTAATTTTAATGCGTCGATCGATAGTCGTTGTTGTGACAATCGTGAAATAAGTTGAAGCGCGTCATCGCGCAGCTTTTTTTATTTACACGCCGCTACGCAAATTGACGTGTGAAGTACACACTTGTGCTTGACAGGCTGGCCTTCGAAGCTGGTGACGCGAAACTGGGGGTGAAAGTGCCACTACACTGGGGTCTCTCTTGTCGGACGGAAATCGTGGATAAAAATTGAAAATTACACGTCACGGTTTCCGGTGACTCGTCATTAATTCGCGACATACAAGAGCCTGGGTCTCGATTTTAATCTACACGTTTCACAACGAACTTTTCGACGATCCTCCTCCGCGATAAATAATTTACGTCCACGCGTACCATTCAAGTTCTACAGAAAAGATCTGGATGAATTGCGCGCGCGTAAATTTTGCTAGGTAGGCGGAAGATTTTATGAAATTTTCGCGGGGCAGTTTTAATTGGATTCATTTGGTTATCCGGTTCACTAAGTTGGAAAAATTGTTTTCGAGTAGTCAGCGTTAAATTCGACGCACCGTGCATTCGTGGCCATTGCAACTCTGCAGATTTTCAATTACAGTGGCACGCTTGGTTGAATTATTTTTTCGTGTTAATTAAAATAAGTAATGAAGTGGTGATTAAAAAAATATGATTCCCTTTTATTCCCCACTGTCTTGTGGAATTTGTAGCTGATGTAGATATCAATTATTTTACTGTCAAACTGTTAAAAAATTATTAGTTAAAGGTACAGTAAAATCATAGGAAGTTACAGTAGAAAGGGCAGACTGAAGAATCAATAACTTAGTTGATAAAACAGAGAGACTGATCTCGTTCTGTTTTATTGGCTACACACTTCCTATTTTACCTTCAGAGCCTGCCTCTCCTGAAATTCTATGCTGCAGACATCTATGTTTCAGCACAGGCGTCTGTGGCTTCAGCACAGGCGAGGTATAGGATAGACCTATCACCTCATGGATGCGTGTCACCACCAAAACTGTGTTACCGACCCATAATTTTAGGACCGAATGTAGTGGCATCTACTCATGAATAGCGTCCAACTCAGCAACTACTCTGAAATGTGTTGAAATGCTGAAAGGTGTGTACGTGCTTGTATTCGTGTGACTTGTTTGAAGGCAGGATTTTGCTACGGTATGCTTTGGCTCGGCTTGTCAACGACTCACACGGATTTCTCTCCGAAAATCCATTTCGGGGATCAAAACACTATGGCGCTCAAAAATGGATTTCTTCAAAGCCCGTGTAAGCTATAAATTGCAAGATGACATTGTTTATTAGTACAAGCGTTAATAGATAACATTATTTCCGGCCTTGACGAATTTCAAGTTAGCTAGGAGTCGTTAGAGCTTGACAGAACGTCAACAACCTCTGCCAAAGTCGCACCATCGCCGAACAATGTACCTGCCAGTTGAACTTTACCTGCGACAGTTATCGGATGTCAGCGAACGTGTGAGCACAATATTTCGTCATATCTCGATTCCTGGATTAATTTCATTGATTACTGGACCATGTGGGAGGTAGTTTAACAAGATTCTACTAGAATTCACCCAGAATTTAGAAGACTTCGCAAGCAATACTTTTCTCGCGGAGCTGGGAGTCGTTGGAGCGAAACGGAACGTCAACAACCTCTAGCAAAGTCGCACCATCGCCGAACAATGTACCTGCCAGTTCAACTTTATTCGCGGCCGTGATCGGATGTCAGTGAACGCGTAAGCATACTGTTACGATTTTGGTTGGGCATAATGCGTATTTACTGAACGGCAACGATAACAGAACATTAACAGCGGGAAACGAATACAATCAGTCAGGCGGAATACAATATCGAGACGTCTGCTGGCAATGGTGGCTGACTTTCGAGTGACAGCTTGACAGGCGATCGCCTTCTTCTCGCTGTCCTCTTGTCCCGCTCGCGAGCACCAGTGTGCCTTGGATTTCCATCCAAGGGGTGTTCGCAACACTGCTCCCCCCTCCGGAGAGGCGGTCGTCCCGGCCGCTGCAGTCCCTTCAACTCCCGCAGCCGTACCCTGGTCCGGAAGGGTGGAAAGGTCGCCGCGTGGCCCCTTCCGACCGGCGCCTCGGCATTCGCCTTCCCGCCCAGGGAAAAACCACTCCGAAAACCCTGGGCAAGGCGTGGGCACGTGGAATCCTCGGTCCTCGTCCGTTGTCACCGCTGCTTCTGCGGCTGTCCCCCGTCGTCCTGCTGCAGGCTGGGTCGCGCGCAACGGCTCCTTGCGTTTCGCACGCAACAGCTCCTTGCGTCTCGCACGCAGCAGCTCCTTGTGTCCACACACGCAACAGCTCCTCGCGTATCGCACGCGACAGCTCCTTGCGTTTCCTCGGGATCCCTCGACGGCGGATCCTCCGGGGCTCCAACGGCGGAATCTCGCGCCGCTCCGGAACGTCCCTGGGCGGCTCCGCTCCGTCCAACGCCCCGCAACGGTCTGGTCGCTCCGGCGCTGCGACCTGGTTCGCCCTCGACGGCAACCTGATTCGTCCTCGACTGCATCCTGGTTCGTCCTCGACGTCCTTCCAGCAGTCCTGAGTGGCCCTTCGCTCTTCGAAGTTCCCTTGCGAAGAAAACGTTGCCCACATTAGTCAGGAACCGAAGACAACCCGTTGGGGCCGCACGAGCGGGAAAACTAAGAAGGAGGGCCGAACGCGCAAGCAGAGGGTCGCAGCTAGTCGCAAGCATGCAAGCGGCCCGACCCCCAGTCCAGCCACCCGTCTCGTCAACCCTGGCTGTCTTCTCTCTTCTTTCCTGCTCGTTGGCCCCATTCCTCTTCTTGGCCTCAGGTGCTGAACCAGGGGACCGTCCTGTGCGTCCTGCCAGCGCTCCCGTCTTCGCGACACCCCCTCCAGCCGATCAAGCAACGCTTGTCCGCCTGGTGGTTGGGGATGCCATTTCCCTCCTGCTGTCCACCCTCCTCTCCTACTTTCTCCTGGGTACCCCGCGAGAACCTCCATTCCGGCCGCGCCGGGGGCTCGTAGGGTCTCCTCCAGGGGGCTAGCGGGGCGCTTTCACGTATGTCCGCACCCCGCTGCGGACTGCCACGCTATTATGGCACATTTGGGGAATTCGGGAGCGCGTGGCCAGGCTGCGGCGGCAGTCCCCCGACACCTTGTCCCTCGTTGTGGGGTATCGTGCTCCCTGAAACAGACTCAAGAGCGGGGGCCGGGCTGCGAAGGCAACCTCCGCAGCCCAGTCCACCGGATTAGCTTAATCTAATCTTCTTCCTTGAGTCCAGTGAAAGTCCTGCGACGTCTTCACTCCTCCTGGGCACGTTTCCTTTTCCTCTTCGTGGTTGGGACAACCACGCTCGTTCTCCTCCAGGACTTCGTCTTCGGACAAATGTTCGAGGTGTTCAACGTTCTGGTCACCCTGGGCTCCCTCTCGTGAGCGGGGGGCTCGCCAGCTCTGCGACGGTATTCGCCCTCGAACTCCCTCCGTCGCAACGCGTCGTGGATCTCTCGACGGTATTCGCCCTCGAACTCCCTCCGTCGCAACTTCGTACTCAGCTACCCCGCCACGGTATTCGCCCTCGAACTCCCTCCGTCGGGTCTTCGTACTCAGTCATGCTGTGACGATATTCGCCCTCGAACTCCCTTCGTCACAGCTCTGCAACTCTGCGCACCTCGGGCGCCTCCTCATTGCAGCAGATCCGCACGCTCACACGGCAGCGCTAGCCCGGTTCCAGGTGTGGTCGACCGGTGCTTCCCCCAAAACGAACGAGCCCAGGTCCCACCGTTTCCAACGGCCTCTCTTCGCTCTTGGAGCCGTTCCTCTCAATCCCTCGGTCCGAAGCAGTTCCTCTGGAGATGTCCGGTCCTTCCACACCGCCAGCAGGTTTTCTTCGTGTCGCCGTTCGTTCCCTCGGGTTCCTGGAATCCTCGTTGCCTCGCCGGGAACCCTTCAAAAGTGTTAGAGAATTCAGCCTCGCGGTCTTGCGTGTACCGTTCCCGCGACTCGTCCGCGGGACCGCGGGATATCGCCTCAACGGCCTCTATCTCCAGAGCTCTGGTCACGGCGGCTCTTAGAGACGTGAACCCGCCGAGTCGCAGTTCTCGCTGCATAACCGAGCTGGACAACGCTGTCACGAACTGGGACGCGGCAAGTTTGTCGCGGACTTCCGCGGGGCAGTCGGCGAATGCGGACTGCGCTAAACGTTCAATTTTGGTGGCAAGCGAGGAGATGCTCTCACCACGCTGCTGCCTATGGCTCTGGAAGAGCACGTAGTTCAGATTAGACAAGTTCTTCGCCCCGTAGCGGAATTCTAGCGCCGAAACCAAATCCGCGTATCCCTCGCGCTGGGCGGCGGAGAGCGTCGTGAGGACGCTCCCCGCCGGCCCCCCGAGGGAAGCAACCAAGGCCGTAGCCTTCCTTTCGTCATCCCACCCGTTAGCACGCGCGATAGTCTCAAACTGCACTTTGTACTCTTCCCAGGACGTTTCCCCATCGAAAACTGTCGGTTTCACGGCGTACCCCAAACGGAGTACGCGCGGCTCCGTAAGGGGGCAGCGGCGGGCGCAACGACGGGGGCGGAGACATGCGTCGGGGTAACACTATTTACACCATTATTTACATCACTATTTACATCGCTATGTGCATCATTATTTACAACCGCGACTGTCTCCCCTCTCCGTGAACCCGCGCCGCTATCAACCGAGCCGCGGGCACCCTGCAGCAAGGACAGTACGACCCGGATGTGATCTTCCACCCTTGTCAACCGGGCCTCGAGGGCCGCCTGCGTTCTTCGGTCGGCGGCTTCCTTTTCCTCCCTGAGACGGTCCTCCCGCTGCCAGCGGGCCTCGTTGACCCTTCGCAGTTCCCGCATCTGTCCCGTGATGTTGAGCTGGAGGCTGGTGAAAAGCTCCCGCAGGGACGGGTCGCCCGATGCTCCGGAAGGGAGGTCCGCAGGGGCCGCGGGAACCGCGGAAGCGCGAGTGGGCATGCTGCTCCGGGCGGGCATCCCACTTCTGACACCAATGTTACGATTTTGGTTGGGCATAATGCGTATTTACTGAACGGCAACGATAACAGAACATTAACAGCGGGAAACGAATACAATCAGTCAGGCGGAATACAATATCGAGACGTCTGCTGGCAATGGTGGCTGACTTTCGAGTGACAGCTTGACAGGCGATCGCCTTCTTCTCGCTGTCCTCTTGTCCCGCTCGCGAGCACCAGTGTGCCTTGGATTTCCATCCAAGGGGTGTTCGCAACAATACTATTTCCTGATATCTCGATTCCTGGATTAATTTCATTGATTCCTGGACCATGTGCGAGGTAGCTTAACAAGATTCTACTAGAATTCACCCAGTATCTAGAAGACTTCTCAAGCAATACTTTTCTCGAGGAGTTGGGACTGTTGGGAGTCATTGGAGCGAGACGGAACGTAAACAACCTCGACGACAGTCGTGATCTGGCAATTGAACTTTACCAGCGACAGTGATCGGATGTCAGTGAACGCGGGAGGTTACTATTTCGTGATATCACGATTCCTGGATTAATTTCAACAAATCCTGGACCATGTGGGAGGTCACTTAACAAGATTCTACTAGACTTCACCCAGTATCTAGAAGACTTCTCAAGCAATACTTTTCTCGAGGAGCTGGGAGTCGTTGGAGCGAGACGGAACGTCAACAACCTCTACGAAAGTCGTGATCTGGCAGTTGAACTTTACCTGCGACAGTGATCGAATCTCAGACGGTGCGTGTTAGTAGTGTCAACGCGAGTGTCTGTGATACATTCTATTCGGTACAACTGATCTTGGTCTGTGAACTTGCTGAAGATGCTGCCTGTCTGGATGGATAGCAGTGAAACCGTGTTCAACAATCGGTGAGTGGTACATTTTAATTTTTTTAATTTTTCGGCATGTTATTGAACAAATGTGTCCTGTAGCGAGAACAGTGACCACGAAGCCATACTTCGTACTCGTGAACAGTAACATTAACGCGCGTGCTTCCAAATGTTTAATACGTACAAAAGCAATAAATAAATTTCAAATTTGAGGTCAAAGTTCTAATAACGCGTTTCAAACATTATAAACTATCTTTCTTTAATTTTACAATCAGTCGGGATGCTTAATGTATCGAATACGAGTTACATTTCTGAAGTTGAACTTTTCTGTGTGAGATCGTTCAATTCTTCCCTATTAACTATAATTACATTCGAGTCACTAGATTCTCTTAATAAGGCGGGAATACAAAACATTAATTTGGTATAATAACTAACAATGACAGTAATCGTTGGTACTATCTGCTCACTATGCTCGCTACTTTTACTTGACCGTTGCATCTGCTAAATACAAAGAGACACTAAGTAGTGGCAATATCACGAGAAATCAAGAATGAAACATTTACCATATAATAGTAAATGACAGCTGCCAAAGTGGTTGCTATATAAAATTAAATTTCTTTCCTCCTTGCATTAAAATAAGTTGAAGCTACTAATCTGAAAATTTATACATTGCGGAACAATATGCACGCGTGCTTGGTTTTAACTAGCTATAGACCTAGCAATAAGTCTTAGTTTAAGAATTTTAGTCGTAAGACTTTTTCCAAATTTTTCAAAATGCACAAAGCATTGGTCGAACATGGACCAGAAATATTTCGTAGAAATGGGTTCACTTTCGTAGGTACCTCCGCGCTGGTGTGCTCGGCTCCTTGGTAACGTTTCCCGAGCATTGCGACTTGCGAAACGGAATCAAGCTAAAGCCTACGATCTAGGTTAAGGGCCCAGATCGAGCGAAACTTACCTTCAGTGAGTTTCGTTCGGTCTCGGCAACTAATGAGAATTCTATTCTGTTTCAGATAGGTATTTCGTCGATGGTTTTTCGTAATTTGTTTTATTTCAATTTCATGTACATATGTCGTCTGTGGTTTTGCACGATTTATTTTATTTCATGTCATGTATTTTATTATGTTTATTTAATTTCCATCCATGCTGTTCCCCCTATTACTAACATAACGTAGTGGATTGTTTCAGCTTTTCAGGTTCACCCTTCTGATGAGAAAGGGGGAAGTAAAATAAAATATTTAAAAAAACTAGTGAAAAGTGATAGTGAAAAGTGATTGTGACAGAAGACATCTAAGGAAGCCTAGGCTAAGTTATTATAGCATGAAGTATTTAAGGCCCCATGTAAAATTGCAAAGTAGTCACTGAATCATTATATTTGTTGCACTTTCGTTGGCTCCTCATCTCTGACGAGGAGGTCGCCGCTGTTTCCGTTGGCGGAAGCAAGCGACTGATCATGGAATCGGCATGGGTGGATCAGTTTCATCCCCTGGTGTTCTTGTCGAAAGCGAAAAGTTTCGGGCGTAGGGGGTGTACCGGTTGGTATACTGCCTGCGTAAGTCACCCGGTTCGATTCCCAGTCTCCGACGTTAGCCGGCTTGAGTCAGGTCACACATAGTGTTGCTCCTGACGAGTCGCATTCGAGCAAGAGGAATCGTTTGGGCGACGCCGAGCACTTTTCCCTTTCGACTCGGACATTAGGGTGGTAGGAACTGCGCCATTCAATACTCGTTTCATGCTCACCTGTAATCTTTCCTTCATTGCTGAGTTTATTTTAATCGAGTGATTGCTTGGCAGTTCTCTAGTTTCTAAATCTAAAGCGAAACGATCGATGGAACTTTGTTTCCATCCATCTCTTTTGTTTAGTAGGCTAAGGTTTTCATGTACAGGGAGATCGATGGAACTTTTATTCCATCTATCTCTCTACGGGTCTCCAAGCGCAGCAACCTCCTCGCGGTGAGACCTGGTAATCGGTGAAGACCACCGAGCCGATAGCTGTGATTGTCAAATATTCTAATTAGATATAAGAATTTCTTTAACTTATTAGATGTATCTTGAAATGTTTGTAACTTCTATATGAAGTAAAAATACTTAAATGAGATTATTAAGTGTTGTTCGATTGTTCCTACGGGACCCCAGAATACGAGGACAGTATTAAGATAGAAGGATGAACTTGGAATTTTTGTAAATTTTCAATATCCTCTCTACTTCAGCACTTTATTGAAATATACCAAGTTACAATTCCTTGGTGAGGTACTCCAAATTATGCAATCATGTTTTCCACAAATAATGTTATAGGTTAAAGGTTAAAAGGCGTATGTGTTCTTGTTATGTTGTGATCCTTCTTTCTCTGTCGTTGAACGGAATACGTTTATAAAATGATCTTTAAATTGTTACTGTGACAGAATCATTTCATTTGTAAATCACGAGTTTCAAATGAACCAAGTTTTATCCGTGTTGAATTCCTACCACGCGTAGCGTTACATTCTTATTGTAGATTGAATCGATAACGTTGGGTGTGACATGAAAATGGTAAGCGGGCCCCCCAAGCGTGTGACACAAAATTACATTGCGTGATGGGTCTATCCTATGCTTGGTCTGTGGTTTCAGCCATCCTGTGTGAGCAGCTTATGGTGTCGCTATCTATGCGCAGATCCTTGAAATTTTTTTGAAAGGTATCCTTTTATCAGCGACGAACAAGTCAGTTTGCCAAAATCACTAGGAAATCTATCGACTGTATTTAGAAGAATTCATTAAAAACCAACCATCGATTAGGTATAGGATAGGCCAGGGTACGAAAGAGTTCTGGAATTTTTCAATATGTTCTATTTAAAAAATGGAAATTTTGTAAAAATGTTCTCACATTTCAAGTTCTCGTGAGAACTGCTAAAGTAAAAAGTTCTAGAAAATAAACTTTCTAGTTGGAATGGAACTTGTAAAAATAAAAATTTCTCCATAACAAGAACAAATATTTTGCTCATCGATATTAAAAAAGTTCTCAACCTTTGTAACATAAATAATTATTACAGTTAAATTGATATTCCAAATGTGTTATTTATTTGTCATATTTATCTACGTAGATAATTTCTACGCAGATATTATACAATTTTTGTGTGACTTCGTTCGTGTAAGTTATAAAAAAATGTTATTTAGATACTCGACAAGTTCTCTTTTCTGTTCGATAATTCTTACGAAACTATTGAAACTTGTCAACATACCAATGAGAATGTATTTAATTAGGGGGAAACCAATTAGTGAACATGTTCGAATTCAATTAATTCTACGTTTATTTACCAAACTATACATTTGGCGTTAATTGCAATTTTGCAAAACAAAGAGAGGATACATTAAACAAAAGAAAAGTTCATAATATATCGAGGCACGATGGGTCACGGAAGATTTCGATCCAATCCGTATCAAGTTTGCATAACAATTTTAGAAGCGAGGTATCTACCGCAAAATGCGAATCCCATGGTGGTGGTCAAAGTGGGCAATCGAAAGAGAAAAACTGTGGTTCGTGAAAGAACCGACACGCCCGTTTACAACGATGTAATATCGTAAAACAGTAGTTTGAAGAGGTTCTGTCAGCCACGTTCATTTGAAAATTTTCAACGAATTTCAGTACTTTGTATTCGACCTTTTCTGCAATTTGGACCAACTGTTGAGTACTAAAATCATGATAGCCGTATATTTGAAGAATTACTTTCGCCTAAAGTTTCATGGCAGCACGAGTTTCGAAGTTGCCCTAGTATGGGACCAACCAGGTGGTGCACCAAAATATCCAACTGTTTTTATAGTCTCGCGGCTCATGAGGAAAGTTGAAAGTCTTGCCAAATAAATTTTATTATTATTACACATTTGCTTGGATAGATCGTCAATACTATCACAAGTGGGCGATGCTGACCAACCCAAAGGATCTCGCTGCAGGGGCTAATGGTTACGTTAAATGCAACATCGCGATTAATGTAAAAGGGGAGAGAATGAAAGTATATCCAGAGACGGAGGGTGAAGACGACATCGAAGGGTAATTTTTAATAATTAATATTCCAAAGATCACAGTTGAAGTGTCTATTCCAACACCAATTTGTCTACGAAAATATTATCTACATCCTTGTTATAAAATTTTAACATCGCGGAGTAATTAAAACGATCACGAAGCACCATAAATCTCATTGAAATATACTGAAACGTCAGCAGTACTAAAATTAAACATCAAATAGCTAATTCATCTATCCATCACCCTCGTACAAATCCTATGAAAAGGTGCTGTAATATTTATCGCCTGAAAATCCTGAACGTATATTCAACCTCTAGTGTGTTTCGTATAAATTGCAACGCCCAACTCGTATATTCTCATATAAAATTCTTGCCTCCGAAACCCGTGAAATCTTAATATCGCGAGATAATGCAATTTAAATCGAATTACGGAAGATTAACACGGCTAATGTCCAAAAATTACAGTTCAAATCGATAGTCAATTTCCAATCACTGCGCACCAGGAATTTCCATTAAAAAACACTCGAATATTTATCTTACCAAACACCCTGCGGGAATTTCCGAATTTACATTCGACGAATCTCACGGATGAAAGGCGTTCGAATACCTATCGCAAAGAAATTGTATATTAAATTGATTCATAATGCTGGAGCTGCCTTGTTGCTGCAATTTTTTTACTTATCCTCTCATAATTCCTTCGCGTAACAGTTCATCTACATACATATTGCATCCTGCCGTCATCGTGACGAGAAATATCGCCGCGTTCCAGCATCCATTTTAATGTTACACATCGTGTTCCGCCCGGCGTGTCGCGCGAAATCGATTTCGAGCCAGCCCCGATTTCGCGAAATTAGCTAGACGACCGTTTAACGGAGATCGAATAATTACAGGAATCTCTTGCTGCCCGTTGGTGGCGAGTCACTGCTCTTCAGACAACACGCGCGCTACATTTTTGCGATTTATCGGGCGGACGGGCTGCCCAACATGAGCGGCGTGTGCGTGAAAAGCGATTTCGAGAATATTAACCCATACGTGCAAATATCGTTTGCTGGGATGAAGGTACGTTAACCGTAAATAAAGCAAGGAGAAAAGCAATTTACGACACAGTCGAACAAAAAGTGTAATTCATCTTTCTAAACTTTACACTCTATAAATCTTTTTTTTTACATTTTCTTTATTATTTTCTATCCTCCTCTCTGCTTATTATCCCCCATTTCACGTGCACTCAATTTTTGTTGCTTTTAAATTTCGGTTTATCCCGCGAAATAATGAAAACACCTCGTGTTTGCAGAATAAACTAAGTAATTAAAAAATCGTGTTTTCGAAAATATATCACGAAAAATATATGCACATCGAAAACGACGAATTAATCGCTTATTCGCGCAACCCTTCCGGCACCCCTTTGCGCGCCATGTAAACAAAGTGTTTGTACGGCAGCCGTGAAACAAATAATTCTTGTATTGATCTAATCGAGCTCCGAGGTGCACGAACATGCACACGGTTGGGAATTATTGAGAGAATTCGCAGGGATCGACGAGCGAAGCATGGCAGACCTACGGGCCGAGGTTTAACGAGAGAATCACGTTCAAGGAAATGTTTCCGTCCCTCTGTCAACGCGTCAGAATTGCCATAAAGCATCGTATCAACAGCTGTCAAACATGCGTGGTGGCCTCTTACATCCTTAACATGAGCAGGATATCGCACTCTGGGGAATACGGTGAATATCTCTGGCAAAGATCTTACTACTTTTTAAATATTTATCCCCCCACTAATGGGGATGCGTTATTAAATGAGTGGGTAAACATGTCGATACCAGAGATGCGCGCTATAACGACTCAAAGAGCCAAACACGCAAAAATCGAGCTGTCGCATAAACGAAATTCAAACAACTAGCCAACGAAATTGAACGAGGCTGAAATAATGTTGATCGCACGATAAACATTTGCGCAATAAATTGTCCTAGTTGTCTGATAAAAAGAGGGAAGGGTCTTTTATGTGGCCATTCACTTTTTCTCAGAGACGAAAATATAATGTACATTGATGTATCATCTCGCCACATTTATAAGGTTTCCTGCCGACTTTCGGGCCATCGTTCCTTCATTTCTACGGCTGTGGGTCAGCAGAAAAGAACAATTGTTTCGGCAAATGCTCGACATCCTTTCCTTTCTATCGCGGCAGAGTTCTTCTCTCCCTAAAAACTGAGATGGAAGACCCAGAAGCGTCGTCCGGTATCAGTATCGAAACAGAGCCCACGGCTCCTATCATCGAGGTACGTTCATTGTGATCGATTTTCGTTTCTAACGAGATTGTCCCGTCGATTCCCTTCATTGTTGGCCGATTCAGCTGCAAACTTATTGCGGGTTTCTTCGTGAATTTCATGAATAACTCACTGAAAAGTGAGCCTTCTTCGGGATTCCAAATTCAATGCTAAATTACTCGAATAACTAAATTCTGCTAAGAAACGCCATCACGAACCAATAACTCTCTTTCTCAAAGAAAAGCTTGTGGGACACAGACGAATACTGCCTGGTTGCTGTGGTGTACGACGTGAGCCTGATCGATCGTCGAAAATTTTCGTCGAAATCGATAAGCTTCGAGGTTAGCCTCGGGAATGCAGGCAACAGACAATTCTCCCACAGCCAATGCTTCGAGGACACCAACGACGGTATTGAATTCACGTGCATACTTTCGTGGAGAACCGGCGAATCTATGTTACCACTCGAGCTTTCCATTCCAAGTGTCCACGGCCTCCCAATTACTTGTGTTAATATACTGGGGAAGTTTGCGTCGCGCGCGGCGCCCTCCGTAAAATGTGATTAATTTTCAACAGGAAACGGTAAACCGGAGCGGCGACCGGACTTTGAGAGCGGAACCCCGCCACGAATGACCGGATCGTTGGATCGCAAATATAATTATCTGCCACTTGGTTCGAGAAAACCCTGCCTCTACGTCAAGTCCTGGTGGCCGAACCTCGAGTGGAGGATGCACAATAGCAATAGCCTGGCTTTCATTGCTGACTTTCTTGTAAGTCCTCCTCGTTCGATGCTTGTCGATGGATCGGTCTATCTGTAATTTTCTATACTTCGCCATTCTATAAGATTCTTGCGAAATCACCATCCGTACCAATTACAGGAGGGTACTGAGTGAGCGGCCCGTAGAATATTGAAATAGCAACTTAAGTAATTAAGCGTTAAAAGTCTTGTTACAAAGGTTCACGAGCTGAGATCGTTAGGTCGTTTCGATGACAAACGACCCAAGTAGTTTTGGAGAACTATCGATGGTACTTACGATAGTTATCGATGGTTCTCACTATCGAAATTTGTAATAAAATTACAAATTAAATTTGGGATTCTGAATTTTAGCTGTTATTATTTTTCAATTGACTAACCTACGATTTTCAATACCGATAATTATCGACAGTGAAAATAAGCCATCTATAGTTTTCGATAGTTATCGATGGTTCTCACTATCGAAATTTGTAATAATATTACAAATTAAATTTGGGATTCTGAATTTCAGCTGTTATTATTTTTCAATTGACTAACCTACGATTTTCAATACCGATAATGATCGATAGTGAAAATAAGCCATCTACAGTTTTCGATAGTGAGAACCATCGATAACTATCGTAAGTACCATCGATAGTTCTCCACCACTAGACCCAAGAGCTCGGTGCAAATTCATCGACCATCATCGTCGGTCTGAAATAGTAAAGCTTCATGGAGTAGCATCGCTGCTCGATTCAACAAACTTCCCTCGGCCGAAAGAAATATTTTATTACAATCTCGAATAAAACAGCCACGGCTTACGAGAAACGTCAAAGTTTGTTTCCAAAGTGGGGCAGCGATACGAGGGCAATTTTAATTCCCCGCGATAGGAAGGGAGGTTGGTGGAACTGGACGGCCTCGTGGCGTTGGAGGAACCGGAAGCTTACAAGCTGTACAACGAAACGGTTCGCGCCCTCAAGAGTCACTGCATCCATTATTTGCATACGTTGGACGCGGGTCGATACGACGACGATGGTGGTACCACGAAGCTCGATCGACATCGCGTGAACCTCTGCCGTAAGGAGATCGAGACTATCCTGAAGAGGATCAAGATCAACGGGGAACTTCCCAGCAATCACTACCTGAGGATCGCGATGGCGCACGCGTACCACTATCTAGGAAAACTGAAAAAGTTACAGGAAGACGTGAGTCGAGCTGTGTGGTTATTTCAAAGTTCCTTGAAAAAAAATCGCTGCGGGGGCAATGGAACTCCATCGAGAAACCGGCGACCGTTGTTTAACCTTGATTGCGATTACGAGCTCATCGGATTAATCTCTCAACTTGAATAACATCCGCGAGCATTCTTACAAACTTCTGCCTTGTTGGAGAATTTTCAGAGAACCTTTTTTGAGAGGGAGGGCCATATTTAATTTAAATTCCTGTTGTTCTTTCCTCGTCTTGAGAATTTCTTGAGGTCCCGGAAGAGCCTTTAAACAAACCGTTCAAACTTTCCTTGTTTTCTCTCTCTTTATGCTTGGTCGAGATACGGAAAAGTGATTTGTGAGATGGAAAGGAGAATGGAGTCGTAAAAGCTCCTGTTTCTCCCTGCGCTCCGCGGAGATTACCAAACGGAAATCACCATTGAAAGCAGGATGTAGAGACATCGGCTTCTTTTCGTCGTGGAAATTCGTATTCCGAATTCCTTAAATATTTGAGCTTCTCCATCCCGGTAACTCGATGGAGGAATCAGAGTCTCCGAGAGCAGTCTATACTGATTACGAATTTATCAGCCACAGCACAGTCTTCCCGACGTTTTCGTTTGGATGATAGCCGGCTCGAAACGTGTGGCCTGCGCGCGACTGATGGCCAAGGAAATTATTTACTCGGAGGAGGCGGTGGCAAGAGGGAAGAAATGTGGCCAAAAGATGATTATCTTCATGAGGGATCCGCGAGAAGGTGTCGAGGCTGATTACGCGGCCTGCAAAGTCGAGCTTTTCCTCTGGCTTGGGAATGCAAAATACGTTGGTAGCTGCTGGTCCGCGATTCCCCCGGGATACAAAGTGGACTACGAAACGGGTGTCGACTCATTCCCAAAGTTTTTCGAGTACACTCAATCCTCGGTACGACATGAATTCTTTATTGAAATTTTGGAACAGGGTCGAGTTTCGCGGTGTTCATTCAGAGACGACACGGATTTAATTAATGACGGAACCGAAAGGTTGTAGGGTCAAAAGGAGAGTGAATCTTTTCAAGCCTCTTCGCGAGAAAAAGACGATACTAATGATTTTGTCACGTGATTTGGGCACGTTGAGAAGATTCAAGTTTCACTGGCGCTGCGGGATAATAAAACTCGCTTTAATTACATTGTACGAGCTTGTTCGGAAATTATCTGCTACAATTCTGCAGGAGATTACAGTTACATGAATTATTCGCTTAAGTCCGTGAAAGCTGTTAATTTATCACGGCGATGGTGTAACGAGAATGTAATTAAAATCAAATGAGTAAGAAATTGGCGAGAAATGTATTTAAAATGTCTCTCGTTAAACGAGGTTACGCGCGTTAAAGAAATGAATCGTAATGACGGTATCCATCCACCCCAACGGTAATGTAGAATGTAATTGAAACCTTTGTGGGAGTGCAAAGTAATCCCGTGGCGAACACGCCTTTCTAAATGCAATTGAATGCGCGTTTTAACCGTTGAAATTCTTTTTCACTCTTTCCAATTATTCTCACTTCCCGTTTAAAAACAAAGTCAGAGATATCATTGCTCATGAACCTAGTCTCGTTCAAATCAATCAAATGGATCAGCAATTCGTTAAAACTTGAGACGAACGATCTCACAGACTCCAAGTAGTTGCAATTATGACAACATGACAATCTCGATTTCCGTCACGACTGACAGCGACCCAGAAATTCATCTCATCCCGCAATATTTCGAACGAAACAGTTCCTCGGAACATCCGTGTTTTGCATTGCAGGCGTTCCAATTACGCGCTCACATATTCCAAGGTCGCTTTGATCCTGGGATGGATGCATCTGGTTTATTGGATCCTTTTGTATGCGTTGCGTTTCACGGTTACACGGCTGCCACTAAAGTAAGTTTGCTTTCTCGATAATTCACCCCGATAAGCGAGCAAAGTTTTGTTGTTTCGAATATACGCGAAGGAATAGCAATTGTAAACAAGTTCCCAAATTCGCGGCACGTTACTCGAGAGCAATTAAACTGTCTACTATTTAGTTATCGTCAGTCTAGAGCACTCAAACTCATCTGCGCTTTCAGGTACTTAAGCAGACTCTCGACCCATTCTGGGATCAGACTCTGATTCTACCAGCGAGAACCGTGCACGGAACAAAGGAGCACGTGAAGCTGCACCCACCCGAGATAGTCTTGCAAGTATTCGATCAGGACATATGCGTGAGTAACGTTTCTAATTCATCCCCGAGCACGCATCGTGACTTTGCACGTTCGTAGATACGTTTAATTACGCCGTGAGCCTGACGTCAAAGTAATTTACGAATTGCTTCGAGTTATAACACTTTACCCAGAGCTATTCGCAAATCGAAATTCTCAGGGCACCACGGAGTTCTGCGGAAGATGCACAGCCGTTCCATTAGTTAAACTCGCGAAGGAAACTTACTCGCCGCCTGATTTCCCTCCGAAACTCAAGTGGTACAAATTTAAATCGCAAAGGGATTGCAGCGGCTCCGTGCTCGCTGCTTTCGAGCTCATAGAGGTGAGAGTTGTGATACAAATCGATATTCCTGTCGCACCACCGCCGCCCTAATGGTCCCTCTGTCATTATTTTTAAGGATTAATTTCCAGATTGCTGTTTCCCTCTTACCTAGATTTATAACTAAGTAACGCGTGCGAAATATAAATGGGAAAATCCCCGTTTTACGAAAGCCACCGCGTTTCGTTCACTAGCATCTGACTTTGGAGAAACTGAAATTAGTTCAAGAAATGCGAATGAAAATCTCTGTGTCCTGTTAGGTGGAAGCAGATGAACACGTGGACAGGGCGATAGACCCTTCGGAAGAGGACACGATATACAATATTCCCGTCGACATCAGGCCGAAAATGGCGAGCTTCAGGCTCGAAATTATATTCTGGGGTGTACGGGATATGAAGAAGATATGTTACCTGCCGGTGCTTAAACCTAGAATTATTATAGAATGCGCTGGAGTCCACATAAAGTCGGAGGTGATGGAGAACGCTAAAAAGTTCAGCAACTTCGAGGAGCCTCGCATTATGGTCGACTTGGTAACTACTGTCAGCTTCTTCGCTATTCTTATTATGTCTTGAATCAAGTCCCGAGAAGGGTCGGCAAGTGGAAATATTTGATACGCCGATGAAAAACAATTCTTTTCCACTTATGAATTGTTTTTATAACCGACTTCAAAAAGGAGGAGGTTATGTATTCGACCCCTATGTATGTTTTTTTTTTTTTTATGTTTGTTCCCTCATAACTCCTCAGCATATGGACCGATTTTGATGATTTTTTTTTATTTTTCTTTTATGTACGTACGCGGATATCTCCTCAACATGATATATCACTATACCTATACCATCAAGTACAATTGAAGATAAAAAGTTAAAAATAAACAAATTTAAAAAAAATTAAAACCGACTTCAACAAAATAAAATTGCACTAAAAAATAAAAAAATAAAATTTCCCCTTATTTTTCGTAATGGTGTTTCCTGTCGCCGTTGGAAAAAGTTTTGATATAATCTTGAATGACATATATTTCTCAAAGGATATGCCGGAGCTGAATATCTATTATCCCTGCATCACGATAAAAGCTTATGATTCGCGAGGCTTCGGCTGCTTCAAATACGCGGGGATTTGCATCATACCGAGCGTCCATGTGTTCCTGGAGCAATTAATAACTGAGGAGGATTACGATGCACAAATACACGAGGCGAAATCGATTTTGAAATCTCCCTGGACGAGGAGGCAGACCGCCACCATTCGTGAGTTTTGTTGGTTTACAAGAAACAATCGTAGAAATAATTTCCTCCCAGTCATATTTCTACTGCGATATATGAGCATACTTTTGGGTGTGATAACCTGGTTTCCCAGCGTTTCAAAAGTTACTAAATATTTGAGCTTGGTCGTTCAACAGCCCGCATACATTGATTTGGCAACTTCCCTTGCAAAAGTTAATAACGCTATGGAAAATCCAGTTCCAGCCTGCGCGCGACCGAGGAACTTTGTTAATTAAAGTTCGCGGGAATAAACGTTTTTTTCCGACACTCGAGTAATGTCTAAAAATGCCAACTGTCTGGCTCCGAACTGGCACGAGGAAAAATTAACTCCACGGTTCGGTTATTAATGGATTTGTCAATCAACCAATCTCACCCTCGAACGGCAAACGCGGTTTCACTACCCCAGGCAAAAATATACAGAGTACGAACGTTTTCCTTCGATTTTTAATGTCCAATGTAATGTTTAATGATTTCACCCAAGTGCCACTGTCGATTGATTACGACCCATCGAAAGACGAAAACAGAGAACTAATCCCGTTCAACAAGATGGCTGGGAAGGATGTCTCTTCGAGGATCCAAAAGATCTTACGATCTATGAAGAAACTTCTGGCCCGTCTGCTTGGGATTAGAAAGAAGAAGAAGACGACGAGAGCAGTGGTTTCCGTGGATGACGAGTCGCTCGATTGGTGGAGCAAATATTTCGCTTCCCTTGAGGTGAGTCGACAGAAGGGAATCCGTGAAGCGG
This sequence comes from Andrena bicolor, assembly GCA_960531205.1. Taxonomy (NCBI): domain Eukaryota; kingdom Metazoa; phylum Arthropoda; class Insecta; order Hymenoptera; family Andrenidae; genus Andrena; species Andrena bicolor. Next base: position 46,705,200 of record OY482664.1, on the reverse strand, counting down.
ATGATCCGATATTTTGTAATTTACCAGCGATCCCGCAGTGAAACGAGACGTTTTCAGGAGGAGAGGAGCAGACAGCTAGGCGGCATTCTTCCTGAAGATCGCAAGTTCACCGCGACGTTCAAGGTATCCTACGCTTTAGCGTATTTTCATCAGCTCAGCTGTCTCATTGGACGGAAAACAGGTGTACGATGGAGAACTGGAGATGCAGCCGCAGTTCGCCGGTTTCCAGGATCGTCTCAGGACTTTCGAGTTATGGAAGGGACGGAAATTCGAGAATCCCGATTACGACAGCTACAATTACGTCGGAAAGTTCAAGGTTTGGCTGAAATTCATCCTTTGGAAATTGCGGCGGAAAAATCTCGATTAACGAGCTTGTTTCATAAAAACAAAGTGCTCGAAAATCAAAGTGGTACCGTCAAGGACCCAGTTCCTGATCAGAACCCAATTCCTAATCAGTTTAGTATATAAATACCAAATAATAAGTTTAACACGATGAAAATTTATTCCAAAAAATTATTAAATAATTATGAAGTATTTTTAAATTTATCCGCAAACATTTGATAGCTCATAGTAAAATGTTTTAGGTTGATCAGAAACTGCTCCCTTTGCATCTTAAGTGAACAGGAACTGGGTCCTTGACGGTACTGCTTAAAATGACTAAAAAATTCGTCACTTTCATTTGTCGATCGCTGGCATTTCGTGGATGGAGATGTGAAATTAATTCGCAGGGACGCATCTGCGTGTATCGTTGGCCGCACCCAGACAATCTTCCATGCAAGACGAGTAGCGGGAGGAGCGCGGTTAACGGCTTGTGCGACGATTATCCGTCCCCAGAGCCAGTTAAGCTTCTGGTCAGACTCTACGTCGTGAAGGGTGAGTCCATCGACAATCACGGGTCCTCGTAGACTCCTAGCCGCAAGGACTAGATGGTAACGAATCGATCTTCCCCATAGGCATTAACTTACAGCCCAACGATCCCCTCAGCGGAAAATCTGACCCGTATCTGTGCGTCAGGCTTGGAAAAACATTTATCAACGATAACAAGAATTATATACCCAACCAGCTAAACCCGACATTCGGACGGTAGGCGGACGTTTCAATTTTAGTGACCCTTTGTCACGGCTTCTTGGGAAATTGCCATCTTTTGCTTAGCTTTTAATAAATTAGGGGCGTGATTCTGATCTATGAATGCGATACCGCGTATTCCTCTCCTTTGGGAAGCTAAAGATCAGTCAGACATTAGCATAATGTTCTCTAGCAGGGTAAAGGACCCAATTACTGTCACCTTAAGCTATTTTACTTAAAATAACAAATAAATAAACTATAGTATATAATTTATAGCATAGATTATAGGTTAAAGGACCCAATTACTGACACCTGACCAATTACTGTCACCTTAAGCTATTTTACTTAAAATAACGAATAAATAAACTATAGTATATAATTTATAGCATAGATTATAGGTTGAATTACATAATTCTTTTTGTTTATGACTTTACAACGTTTATTCATTTGTTATTTTAAGTAAAATAGCTTAAGGTGACAGTAATTGGTCAGATGTCAGTAATTGGGTCCTTTACCCTAGATGTCTTTCTTCAAGCACACTCAATCGCTATGAAACGCCGACTGAAATTCACGAAGCTACGAAATCTATTCAACGTACTTTGCCAGACTGTTCGAGATAGAGGCCACTTTTCCTCGAGACTACATGTTGATCGTGCAAGTATGGGACTACGACGCGACTTCGGGCGATGACCTGATAGGAGAGACCAAGATCGACCTGGAGAATCGATTCTACAGCAGGCACCGCGCTACCTGCGGCATATCGAGGGTCTATAGCGTGGACGGTTACAATCGTTGGAGGGATCGCGAGAAGCCGACGCTGATACTCGAGCAGCTTTGCAGGAGGAATAACCTGCCGCCACCCGAATATAGAAACGATTACGTGAAAATAGGGCGCAAGAGATTCCCTTTCATCGATAACCCTCCGACAGACGGAGCCGGTACGTTTTAAAAATTAATCGTTCCGGTATAAGTGCCATGGGAATCGTGTCAAACTGGATCTTTTTTTTTTATATCAATGATAAATGATTCTTATTCAGACAGAGAAGAATGCATGGCATTGAATGTACTTCACCAGTGGCAAGAGTTCCCCATTTGCGGGGGTGCCTTGGTGCCCGAGCACGTTGAAAGGAGGCCGCTTTTCAACATCGCGAAACCTGGACTGCAGCAGGTGATGAAAAAAAAACGATTTTCTTCGTTCGATAGTGCGAATAGGAACAAAGCTACTGTGGAGTATATAAAAAGAATCGCGGCTGGTATTCTGAACGCGCGGCTTGAATGCCTGATTAGTCACTAATGTGGCACCGAAATAGATTTGGAAACGATGCGAGCAATGAATTTTCAACCGGCTAAAAGCACTTGAGGCTCCGTTAGCCGATTGATTTATCAGAAGAATGCCTCGAGCGCGACATTCGCAAATTGGACGGTCTCTCGCCTACCTAAATATTCATTGGTCAGTTCTAAAAGCGTGATCCGCATTTTCGATCGATGTTTCAGGGAAAATTGGAGCTCTGGATCGACATGTTCCAACTCGAGGAGCTACCCCCGAAACCGGCGGTAGACATCGCTCCTTCGGTACCAGTGGAATATGAAATTCGCGTGATCGTTTGGAATACCGAGGACGTGCCTCTCGTTGAAAGTCAATTTCTTACGGGGGAGAAGAGCTCCGATATTTTCGTGAAAGGGTACGCTCGAGGATACCGCCGACGAATAAATGTGTATCTTTTAAATCGTCCGTTTCGAGAGAGCTTCGCCGAAAGGATTTTAGCGGTTTATCGGGAATCCGGGATTCGATAAATTTGTTTCAAAATACTCGAGCGCTTAAAAGTACACTGTCCAGTGTAACCATAGACGGGAAAAGGAAAGCAGGAGTTCTTGCAGTTATTAATATGGAACGCGACATAGGGTAGATGCACCATTTGTGGCCACTTTAAGGATTTCAGTGACTTTCGTCGTAATTATATTTAAAATTGTACTTCAAATCAGGAAACTAAAAGCTTTACTAAATTTTACACTATCTTCACTATTAATGTCTAAGTTACCATTAACTAGAGAAATCATTAAAGAATTAATAAAGTTAAAAAATATAAGAAATTCATTTTTCACCGTTTGTGGCCACTTGCCAGTTTTCGCGTAAGCAATAAATGTAACCTTATATTTCTGGTGGTATACTAAAGAAAATATTTACGGTTTGAAATTCTACACATAATTAAGTGTCTGCAAGCAATTTCGAGCTAAAAAAACGCGATAATTATGCACATGGCCAAAAACGGTACAATGGCCACAAACGGTATATCTACCCTATTTTCTGATATCTGACGATCGATTCCAGCTGGATTATTTATGACGATTACCAAAAGACCGACGTCCACTACAATTCCCTGAACGGCGAGGGGAACTTCAACTGGAGATTCATATACCGTGTCACGTATTCGAAGGGCGAGCGCGCTATGATCGTCCGCAGAAAGGTATCCGTCTTCAGCACCAGTGAAACCGAGGACAAACTGCCCTGCAAATTGCATCTGCAAGTCTGGGACAGCGATCATTTCTCCCCGGACGATTTCCTCGGTATATGGCGGTTCACTCGAATTCCGGCGTTAATTAGCAATCGTCAACGAGCGCAACGGAAGCTATGTAGCTAGTTAAAATCGACCGTTCCTAGGTGCCCTGACGTTGGATCTGTCCAGAATGCCACGGGGAAGCGCAAACTCGAAGAATTGCACCCTCAAACTCCTCGATCCCAGCTTACCAGCCACTGATCTGTTCAAAGTGACACGGATCAAGGCGTGGTGGCCGTTTGTCAGCAGCGTTGGAACGGGGGACTTTGTTCAGGCGGTGCGTTTCGTAAAATCTGTCTAATCATTAGCGTTTATGGAAGTGAACGTTATTATCTTCTATCGTGACATTTGACTACGATAGTTTCTGGTAGAAATGTTCCTTTTGCAGTCACGAATGCTGTGAAATATTAATCCACTTTCTGCTAAGAAATAATCGCGATACGCCGAAATAGACTTACGTGAAGCAATGTATCGATTCAGGGCAAAGTCGAACTAGAAATGTCAATATTGCCAGCAACGGAAGCCGACGGTCAGCCTGCGGGCAGAGGAAGAGACCCGCCCCAGAGTCTTCCCCCTCCGAAGTAAGAAACTTAATTACGAAATAGAAAACTACTCGTTATCTTCGAATTTTCACCCTTTTGGTAGATTGTCGAAACTGATAATTCAGATAATTCGGGAGTTAAATCAGGTCACTTACGTTGGGCAACGTATTTTTGGACAATCCACCATTATCCACTTCGAATCTGTGACTGTCTGGTCTCGGCGCAAAGAAAGGTCGAACGATAAAATTAGCTCGCGTCCCATTAGTATTCGAATCACGGTGCTAACACTGAATATTCAAGGACTGATCAAATTACTATCTGCGTGAGATTTTTCAGAATTCGTTAGAGTATCATAAATTTTAAAATACACTGAACCTACATTTCAATTAATCCTCAATCCACCCAGTCCATCTCTAATAAATATGTATGAGGCTTATCAAAGAAGAACGAGCCAATAGGCAAGCAATACCGCAAACATTCCCTTAACACAGAACAGAATTCAAACGGTCAATAGAACCCGCGTTCCCCCGTTCGTTGTTGATTCTCTGGTGTAATTAAACTCCTCATTGGCCACCATTAAACCTTCGGTACACGATTAAACGTGCAGCAGTAACGGTCGGAATCTGCATCTGTTAATCCGACTCGAAGCGACGGTGATGATTTTTCACTGTGAAATCAATCTCGCGAGTAAATCCTGTTTCCTGTAATTTACAGTCGACCGGACACTTCGTTCTCGTGGTTTCGCAACCCGTGGAAAGCCTTCCGTTTTGTGGTCTGCCGCTATTACAAGTGGAGGATAATATGCTGCCTGATGTGCGTGCTGCTCGTCCTGCTATTCGCCTGCGCGATCTACGCTTTCCCTGGCTACCTGGTGAAACGTCTCCTGGGGGTTTGAACCAGCAACTTCGTGGAAAGGATTGGATCGGCGACGGGCATCGATCAAGACGGAAACCGTTTCGCTCGGATGGTCGTAAATGAGGAATTGGGTCGTTCAACAGATGAATTATCGATTCACGAGCACTTGGCGACAGCACCACCTCGCGCTATGTGGCTGTGGTTAATTGTACGATAATACAACGGACTCACCTGGGCGATCATCATTTTGCCAATTAACGGCTGGTCTTTATTGCAAATCTGAATTAATGGCTCCGATCGGGTGGCACGGAGTTTCAAAGCGTGGATATACGAAAATTTTTGCAGTAACCAAGGAACGCGTGGTAGTTTCCTATTGTAACCAGTGAATGAACTGCTGTACCTTGGGGCATATTGTAGAAACATATTTTATGTTATTTGGGAGATGCCCCGTTGTTTTTAGCGTGTAGGGGAAAGGTGGGATAGTTGATCACAGTTTTTCTTTTTTATTAAAATAATAATAATGGTTTGCTTTGTTTGTATTTAATTATTTGAGTTGTGATATAAACTGATGCGATCGTGTATCCCCGCTGATCAACTATCCCACCTTTCCCCTACTCACCGAAGCAAAAGTTGCATGCAATTGATTGGCAACCCCAGCGTGGCAGCCTCGTTTCTTTGTGTCTTCGAAAGCGAAAATGTGTGAAATGGGGTCGTCAATAAGAACCGGAGGCCCTCTTGTAAATGCTCGCATCGCGAGTTCGGTAGAAATGGAAAATGAATATTCCGCAATTTTCAGCTTCAAAGCTTCTCTTGCGCTTTCGTGAAACCCTTCATAAAGATCCGCTTCATCGCCCCACTTTTCCCATCGCGTCGAGCACACTTTAAAGCCTTTCAGCAAATATAAATCTCGCGTCCAGCTGCTCTCGCGCATTAATCAGATTACAACAAAGTTCACGCTCGCCGCGGAATTGCGTGCATTTACTCGAGGGCCGTTCCGATTTCACCCCCGATTAAAAATTCTTTCACGAAAACCCACGCCAGGACGGATCGATAGCCCACCGGGACCGGCCGTCATTTCTGCAACATAAACGCCAGTGCACAGTGTACGTAGTTCGACTGTAGGCGGTCTGGCAGGTGAAAAAAGGGGTAACGTGACGTAACGAGAAGATCGATAACTCAACCGTTTCATTCGAAAGTTTACTGAACTCGGACTTTTCTTAACGCCCACGCTGTTGTTCCGTGGCTTTTCCCACGTTAACGAACACTGGGACACTTTTACGACATCGACAAGCGACGCGTCGAATTTCCTCCTACGTTTCTTCCCTTGCCGGCCCGCGGTAAACCTCTTTACGGCTGAACTCGAGGGGCCAGTTCTAAGTAATCTAATCTTCTTTTCTGTCAGATGGAAGGCGACGTGGATCGCAATTCGTTGGGGCGCGGCGGAAAGAGACGATCTGGCAAAAAGGGTAAATTCGACAGCCTCTTGCGGATTAATTTCGGAACAAAGTACCTTTAACGCGTTCGTGGGGGTGTGGTTTTCAATATTCTGCGGGGTAATTACGCGGAGAAGCGGGCATTTAAGCGTGAAGAAAAATTAATTACGCCATAATTGAACGCAAATTAAATTTACGACAAGCTAATAGTGGAATTTCAATAAATCGACAAGAAACACAAATCGTGGAACACGAGATTCTTCTGTTCCACGATTCGAAAGAATCGTTTTTTGGATTTTAATTCTGAAGCACAAGTGCGAAATTTCAGTACCTCTATAATGCACATATTTTGGGAAGCAGTGATCGATGTGGGAACCATGTTCCGACAAATATGTGCAGATGTGAAAGTTTCTCGAAATATACTTCCCTAAGATACTCGCGAGCAAAGTTTAAATGAGTTCCACCCCCTAGAGAGCGGATACTAGGAATGTATAAAAAGTTTTACCGGTTTCAACATTGAGAATGATAGAAGCCGCGCGTCTTCGCAAAGTGTTTGTATCGCTATATCCTGATTGGAACTTTTATTACTATCGCTGATCGTTATTGATACCACCGTGCTCTTGAAACTCGCGGAACGGCTACGATTTTTTTTTTATAAAAATGGGACAATGGAAGGGTATACCAGAATGAATTTCCATTTTCATCTACCATTCTCGACAAATCCATTAAATCCGACGGACATGCGGATGCAGGAAACAAGTGCGTCATACAGAACTCGTAACTATATCCTCCTCGAAAGTGAATATTTCTTCTTTGATGTAGGGTAAAGGACCCAATTACTGACACCTGACCAATTACTGTCACCTTAAGCTATTTTACTTAAAATAACAAATAAATAAACGTTGTCAAGTCATACACAAAAAGAATTATGTAATTCAACCTATAATCTATGCTATAAATTATATACTATAGTTTATTTATTCGTTATTTTAAGTAAAATAGATTAAGGTGACAGTAATTGGTCAGGTGTCAGTAATTGGGTCCTTTACCCTAATCAAAATACGAGGAAAAACCGTGCACCGACTGATGAAAATTGACGGACCGAAACAACGTCTTAAAATCGAAAAGAATGTCGATCGACGTAGTTGCTGGCTTCTAAAGAAACCACTGATTTCAAACGAAATGATGTTCACCCAAGATTGAAATCGTATTAAACGTATTAAGTCGACGGCAGGGGGCAAAGTTGGAGTAAACACGGTGCAAATCAATGACCGGTAGGGCGTACACACGCGAACCTGCATGCAGCCCCAGCAATGGATCCATACCTCACGTCTGGTAATTCGCGTTGCATGCAGTTTGTCTAAAAAGCAGGTCCCTGGCCGGCGTGTCCCAACGGGAAGCCGTTAAATCGTCTCAAAACAAGGGAGATTTCGAGCTGAATGACCCAAGCGCGAGCGCAGGGTTTGTCAGCCAAGCTTTCGGGCCCGAACGAATGCGAATTCACTTATTACAGGCGAGCGAGTCACGCGAATGCATATGCAGCCCGGGCTATGCATGCACCGAATTGCAGCACATCAACGTCGACTAAATTCGGTCTTAATGCATCGCGTGCTCTATCCGGCCGAGTATCTCTCGATTGTGGGTCAATGACCCGGCTCCGATGAAAAGTTTCCACCGCGAGTTTCGCGATAACGTCGCGATTCCGACCTCCGATCTTTCAACCCCCCCGTAACGTAACGCCGTGACGTGAATTCGTTTTCGCAGCTAACGCACACCTATTCTGATGTATGTATTTCTACGCTAAGAACTCGGTTTGGCCTACGCGTCAAGAGCTTGGCGCTATCCCCACCACTTCTGGCTCACTCTTTTTCTGGCAAGGCGAGAGCGAGCCAGAAAACGTTGAGAATAGAAGAATACTCCTCACGAAACTCACCGGCCAAGCTTAATCTAGGTACGTTATTCCAAGCTATTTCTGGAAAGATTAATATATTCAAATTGCTGGACAGAATCCGCCGTGGGTTGTCGGCGGCGTGGCCATTGCTGGAACGATGGTAGCCACGTGGAAAGAAGAAGAACATATCGGTAAAAGTTGGTTCTATCGCAAGAAGAAGATTTGTTTCTCCTTAACGCCAGTGTAATGGCGAGAGGGAAATTTATACAGAGTATGCAGCCAGCAGAGTGCAACTTTCTCGCCGCGTTTGAATTTTTCAGGTCTGCTTGAAAAATAGTGCAACCCGCGTTAATGGCATCGAACGAGCACAGGGCAAGAGGCGAAACATCGCGCCGCGGTTGCCTCGGTTTCCTACCGGCTCGCGTGAAAACCACACGCTAGGCGGAACTATCGGGCCCCGTACAACACGTGGCGAACGAAACTCGAGCAATTCCTTCGGCCGCGGAATTTCGCAATGAAGTGAGGCGGTAGTCGATTGTTGGCTGCCCGCCAGTTATATCGGATCCCTATTACACGGCGCCCATTAATATCGCAATCGTAGACACACGTTCGTGCCTTGGAAATTTAACGCCAAGAGTTCCTGGAACGGCCGCGACCGAATAAATTTCGCTACATTATTTAATGACTATAAATCGTCCCCTCCTCCGTGCCACTTCCCAAACGAGCACTTTTGCGCACGACTTTGCATTTACTTTTGCGATACATGGCCCTCTGTTGCATGCCACGTATCTCTTTGCGGCTGGATACGGAGCTGAGGTAAATGTATTCTCGTGATATCATTTGTTGGTGGATTGCGCGTGGCGGGGCGACGGAACTGTATCGTGAAAAAAACTCAAAGACTCTTTCTTTGAGAAGTAAGCAACTTACAACGTTTGCTTTTAATTTGAATTCTGTTTAAGAGATCTCCCTACTTTGACGGTAGGGAAAGGAGCGCGATACTTCGGTTTTTTTTCAAGAGAAACCCTCAGATTATATCAGTTGAAAACTGTATGCCTATATTTGTTCACATTTAGGCAACATTGTAAAGAAATTTAATTAAAAAAAAATGGTACCCAAAACTCTAAACGCGTTTTTCTCAAAACGATGTTTTTCGAAATAGTGAGCATAATATCTGAAAAACCAACCACCTGATTTACTTCCAACTAAGAAGATTTTTGCAAAATTAGACTTTTGCGACTTAAAAAAACAGCGATATTTTGCAGAAATCGATGTCTGTTTTAGACTGTGCCATTTGTTTTCACTTTTCAGTATTTCTCATTTAATCTAGCCACACTCATACAGATTCACAAATTTTTAATTTTTCTATTTCAGACAACTACTTTTTTGTTATCAACTGATATAACCACTTTTTTGCATAATTGTTTTTTCATATTCTCTAAAGATTGACAAATGAAGTCACAAAGCTGGAAGTAAATATATTTAGTGGTTTTATTTTAAAAAAATCCCCAAGTTCGCATCATTTTTCGTCCGTCAAGGTAGGGAGACCCCGTAAGTAGTTCCAACAGAGTGTGTACCTCATCTCTCTTCTAATCCAGATGAAATTCATAGCATTCTAACCGTTATACAGCGAATATTCCGCCCAATCAGTCTAGGAATTCCTATTCCCCAGCCCAATTTCAAACTCTACCACTCAATGATCAACCGCAACTGAACACCGAGCGCCACCGTTGCCCATGCAACTTTCATTCCACCCTGCATTTCACGTTCCGCTTGGCTACATTATACCGATAATCTAACATCGACTGCCACATTTCGTTATCAGTAATAATTCATGCCACCAGCGTTTGCACTTTTGAGCTCCTCCGCAACGATCACTCGTCGCGTATCTACCACGAACGATCGACGCCGAGGAAAACGCGTAACCTGCTCCGCGATAGAGAGTAGGTACAGAGACCGTTACAGCGTTCTGCGACACAACTTCCAAGCCCTCTGACATTCGAAGCGAACAAGCTTCCCCCATACGAAAGCCGACATTCGGGTCGCGACGAGGCTCTGTGGCCAGAAAAAGTTTCCGTCACAAGACAAATTTCCAGGCACCTCGCGCGCTCTACCCCCGTTGTCACGAAACGGCTTGGCTGCAAACGAGGTCGCTTCAAAGTTTCGGGGAAGTTCCGCGAACGACGACGCCGCCGAGGATCGTGTGCCGTGATATCGATAAAGCCCCGCGCAGATTTAATGGCGAGTCGATCCTACAACTGACGCAGCGATTTTTCAGAGGGAGCATCGCAAACGAGCTCGACCCTTGTTGATAAATCTTTGCCAGATCATCACAACCTTTTTTCGAGAATTTTTCCACCTCGAGCAAAATAGCGTGTAAATGTACACGTGGGTGCTCAGACTTGTATAATAATGCCTATTATCTTTGATGGAACTCGTACCTTCCACCGAGTAATAAGAGAGTACGACAAAGTATGGCACCCCCGTGCCTCGTGAGTAATCGTATAAAATTTTTAATCGCCCCGGAGAGTGGTAGTTGAACACCGGATAAAATCTCTGGGACGTGTCGCGATCTTATGTATTCGAGCGCGTTCGTATCCAAGAAAATGGTAGGCTATAATTTGTTTACGGGTGGTTTCGTCAAGAACGCGCTCAGTAGATTTTACGGGAGTTCGCGTGTTTTGACGACGGCATTGTTTTTCACGAAACTTGATGCCATATTAAAAGATAAAAGCCTCGTTGAGATGACGCTTTATGTTCAATTGTTAGTGACAATATTTCGCAGGTATCCGCAATATGAGTTTCTTTTACAGCAGAAAAGTAGCGATTCGAATGAACGATTAAGATTAAGTGGAAGTTCACCGCGCGAAGGTGGTTGTTTTCTAATTTTAGGATGTAAACTATTTTATTTTGACCGAATATTTCATCTACATAGCAGATCTAGAGTATTTGAACAATTATAAAATATTTACGGAAATATGTAGATAAATGATATTTTTTTCTAGAGAGGGAAAATTATCTGTGCCCTTTGTGCTGCATAATATTTTAAGGTTACCTTCGAAATTTTCAAAAATTCGTTTTTACGATTTTTGCATATTATAGCTACATCTTTTGTAGATATTTTAAGCGCAACTGGAACCCGAAATTCGAAAAATTGAAGGAATTACAATAAAAAATGTACGAGCCTGCACATGAGATCGGATAACGACAAAACTGCACGACCAACTTTAAACGCGATTTCCCAGAAACTACGTTTTCAAAACGGTGAACATAAAATCACGAAAACCGCTCCAACGATTTGAATGAAAATTTACAGGGAGATGCATGGAACTATTCCCCACAGTCTGTCGGGGGCACACGTTGAATATAAATTCTTAAAAAACATAAAAAATATTTTTCCTACAAAAGACGGGTAAAATCATACACACCAACGTAAAAATTGTATTAATTTATTTATCAAAATTTTGCTTCCGACACAAGATGGAGAGTGTCTTACAGATTATAAAAATGTGTTTAACATTGTCCTCGCACATTTATATTTATAAATTTTTTCCAGTAGATATATTTCAAATTTTCTTTTTGCGCATTAAAGTCAACGAAATCCCGATTAAAAATTAAAACGAAAAATATCTCTATATTCATTTAGTACTTCAGAATACGCGATTGAAGGAGGGCCTGATTTTGGGCTGTTGAGGGTAACCCACCCTTAAGACATTTATAAATAAATTATTTCACTCACCGCCTCGTCGTCGAAATTCGCAGGCACCCGTTTCAATTTCCAGGATGATGTGTCCTCAGAAGTCCTGGGGCGAGCCTCGTTTCCGTCAGGTGTCGCTGTCCGAAGGGCAGCACCGTAGTCCATCGGGAAATCTTCTGGTATCGGGATAACTGTGTTTCGTAGAGTCACGTTATTTATGCAAGCTATACGTGAGGATATTCTATGAGAGCACCGTAAAATATGGTCATTTAGAGGGCTTTTAAATTCTACAGATTCACGGAGAACCAGTAACGCCAACGAGACGAATAAACGCCGGGGCTCGTTAATATTTTCCTCGCCGCTCTGAATTTTCCCGCGAATATTAATGCTGGGGAAAGCAGCGTATATGAAACTCTCGAAATATGGTTATTCGTTTCCAGAGAAAGGAGAACGTGAAAAGATACAACTGCCTCGCGTTTAGACGATTGCATTGTACTGATATCATGATAGGATTAAAGGTTATGAAAAATCTTTGATAAAAGGTGCAATAAGCAACTTCTTTCTTAAACAGATTCGCGGGTAGGTATTCGCCTGTGAAAGAGATTCTAGACTGCTTCTAAAAAGCTTGAATTTAATGATTGTCGAACGAGCTGACAATGCAGGAGAATCGAAATCGTTCGTTAAATTTCCTCAACTAACCCTTTTCTCAAAACGACTAATCAGTACACTCGCGTCCCGTGTTGAATTTCAATTATACGTTAAATGCCAGTACATTCGCCTATAATGGGGAAGATGACGCAAAGCTCGGCGCAGATGGCGCCACTAGCGCATGTACTGTATTTGGGCCCGAGTGCGTATGTGTGAATTGTTTGCGCGCGAATTTTTCATTTATGTTTGTATAAATGGGAATGCTAGCTGGTGGCGTCACGGGTGGAAAAAAGTTGCAGTCATCTTCCTCATTGAAAGTTTTCCAATTCCATCAACAGCACAACGCGTCACTTCGTCCACCTTTACTGTTTCTCTTCAACTTCAAACTCTCCGTCACGTGACCCCTCCTCGCGAACCGCGCGAAATACAACTGGCGACGCGTTCCCACAACCAACACACCTACTTAAACGCAACGAGTGCATTCAAACCATAAGCATCGGAATAGAAGCTAGAATACCTCAATATCAACGGAAGTGGCAGCGTAACGTACCTTCCAACCAATACTCCAAAGGTTCAGTGTGATTTCGAGGGAAAATTCATAGAAGAAAAGAAGTTGAAGCGGCACAAAGGTTCAGAGCTTTCGCGTCGTTCACCCCTCGCCGGAACACGTGACCCGAATGGCGACGAGAGCGAGTGCGTCGGCCCCAAGCGCGGAACGAGACGACCAGCGACGGGACACGAGGTCCGCCGAAGCCGGCCGACGAGACACGAGGGCGTCGCGACGGGCAACCACGCTTCCTACCCCCCGTTTTCAGTCTGTCGTGGTATGTCTCGTCGGCCGGCCGATGTGGTAGCCCGCGTGCTGCCCTTTTCTCGCTCTCCCTCTCTCCCTTGAGTTTGTCCTCTCTCACGTTCGCCCCTCTGCACGCGTGATTCGCACTCGGAGCGAGATTCGCAGCGTCGGCTTTTCCGCGCGGACGGAGAGAGGCCGGTTACGGGTTCGATGGAGGTAAGGGTTCCAGTGGCAAAGCGGCTAGCAGTGTTGTTGTTGTGAGTTTCTCGTGTGCGCGGACGCGATCCCGGGAAGTTGAATCTTGCCGCGTAATCGAGGACCGGACGCCGATCAAACTGACGGAGGGCTACCAGGCAGGATCATCGCTCGAGTTTCTTGGATTCGATCGTCGGCTGTCATCGAAACGGGAGCCGGAGATCATGCATCCGGGGGAGCAGCGTTTCGCTGACGGATGAGAACGCGGCTCTGGCACTGTTGACTCGATGCAGAGGGACGCTAAGGTAAGGGTTCAATGTACGCCGCGGACGGCGCCGTTGGCACGCGAGACTTTGCCCGGAAAAATAAACCGCCGCAGGTATTTCACTCGGCGTAATGTGTTTCGTGCCCGCTCGCCTGTCCCACCCCCACGCACCCTCGCCCTGCTTCCTCCACCGGCAGTCACCTTCCGGCCCTCGATCCTTCGTTTCGTACGGTCACCGCCTCGCGGCATCGCACGAGGCCGCGTCAACTTATCGCGAATTAATTTCCCCGCCTCGCGTAAGGAGGCGTTCTTCTTAGCGCACGGGCTTTTAAATATCCCATCCACTCTCTTTAAAATCGATTTCCGAGGAATTCTGAAATTCAGGATTCACGCGAGATGTACTGTCTTTTGATTTTTCTACATATTTTACGGGGATCGAAGTAAAATGAATTTTACTCGAATTTTGAACACATCAATGCAGCATTCATGTCCAAATTTAGTACCGCAGGTCGATTACTTTTCTGTAAATTACTTCGGATGGACGGGAAACTGGGCTGAACTCGTGTCCTTTTGCGCTCTTTTCTTCTGTTATTGTAAATTAGTCTGTTCAAACTGTTCCGTCCAATTTCGTACTGGATAATAAAAAACAATTAGTAAAAGTGAAGTATATCTGGTGCGATAATTAATTGGTGGAGGGAATGGCATGAATTCATACGTTATCAGTTTTTTTTTTCTTATGACCCAGATCATTTTCATCATAATAACTCAGTTTCATTTCCTTTCGCATGTATATTTGACGTACCTCTACAATTCATTCCGGCATTCCAATTACCAAACGAGTGGAATTTTTCGTGTAATTTTTCAAGCACTCGAAATGTTCGTGCTACTTTTTCGAAAATTTACCTATATCGATTCTGACTTTGAATATGCCGAGATCATTTTATTTCCATTCACCTTTAGCTAATTAATTTCATTGATTCTATCGAACATTTCTGTATAATGTCCATCGACCATCCACGTGTGCTGGTTCAGGTTGTTCGTTAATTAAGAATCGTTAAGCCGACGCGATTTATCGCGGCTAGTTTTGGGGTTAATGTACTCGAAGAGTGGGCAGAAAAGAGGGCGGATTTTATTAACGGCAGCCGCGAATAGATAAGGCCTCTGTATTACGTATGCAACCGGCAGGGAAACTCTGCGTGCCTTTCTTCGCTGCGAAAAGAGCGCGAACAGAGCTCGGAGGCACGTAATTTATTTCGTCGCGCGACCGCGACGATAACTACGTGAAACAAGGGATTAACCGACGTTGTCATTGGACGGGTTAAAATGGCAAAGAGTGTTGAAATCTCGTTTTAAACGACCCTTCCTCTCTAGGGATAATTGTTCTCTTCGAAAGTGTAAAGGTCACACAGACTCTGATTAAAAGTTGAGCGAAAGGTTAGTGAAATAGGATGCATTTTTATTAAGGCACTGTATACGCGAGCGAGAACCAGGGAGTCAAGGATCATACACATTGGAATAAATTAGTAGCTACTCCCGTTGTATTCGTACATCCGATCTCAGAGAGTCGAAAAAAGGGAAATATTCGTATCGTGTGCATTGCATGCAAATGTTCCAACATGCTGACTTTCATGACGTTACGAGAGTTCCTCCTTTTTATGTGAAGCTGCATAAAACAGGAGATTTCCCTGACTATGCTTGATTGCGAGTACTTTACTGCCCCCGGCTGGATAATAAGTCTCGTTGAAATTATAAACGTAGATCGTAAAAGTTGGGGCCATTGAAACTGTAACAAAATACTCGTTTTCAATCCCGCGAGGCATTTATATCCATATCCATTCCTGGTTCTCATATGCCAATGCGTTTTGTGCAGTGGCGGATTTATCAGGGCGGCTGCTGAGCAGTTGCCGCCTGGGCCCCTGCACAGGAGGCCCCTCAGGGCCCCATTTTGAAAAAAATTATAATTTGGTATAGGCCTCCAAACACTACATTTTTTTTCGTACTACTACACTTGGCTCGTTTTTAGTACTACCTCTTTATTTTCCCGAAAAAATGGGCCCCCCAGAACGTTTGCCACCTGGGCCTTTTTTCTTAAATCCGCCACTGGTTTTGTGCTCCTGCGCGCTCGTTGCTCCAAAATTTAAACAATGCGCGCCGGAAGTGGTGGACCCTGAAACTTAAATTGTTCATATCTCGAAAACGAGGTCTCTGATTGTAAAACAGTACGGAACTCGTCGATTCGTTTTGAAATGAAGAACTTGTCCGGCTTAATACAGTCTAAAACTCTGGGACACTGTGGGCGGAGTTGCTACTAAACGTAACAGTTAACTACTTAGTTCGATATAACTATCATGACACAATAGGGGCAGTGGGTGTACAATGGCGCGGGAGTGAGTTTGGTATGATAAGGCAAAAGCGATAGATTAAAGTGATTAGACGGTTGTAGGGGCGGTAGAACGGTGAAAAATGGTAACACGACAGAACAGGAACCGTATAACGAAGCACGAAGCGTAACTTTTTATGTGACGTATCAGGGTAGGGAGACGAAGATGTATTGATAAATGAAACGAATGAACTTTTTATTCCCCCGGATTACGGCCTCCCTAAAAGGAGGCGCGATAACGATAAAACGAATGGAATATATATTTCTTTGGGGGAAGTTACAGAGGTTGTAAGAGAGAAATAGTGGCCGCTCTAACACCCCAAGAAAATTTATTCCTGGGAGAGCAGATACGCATCGGTAAGGGCGCGTTGTCGAATAACGAAACCGGCAGAGAATCACTGATTCGTAACGATTAGACAACGGCACAGAAATAATCTCGGTGTTGGACAATAATTTCGGGGATTCGCGCGGAAGGGAGGAGGGTGAACTTTAAATCTCTCAAAGGGTAAATTAAGATCGCCACTGCGCCCGGGAATTTCGAAAGAAAATTTTGTCGGGAAATTTTCGCGAGACTTATTTTTCAAGGACTGGTCTGCTTTCGCATAAAACAGCGTCTAATTAAGTATATACTGGTAAAGTTCATCTAAGAACGGTCATGGTAATGAAGTTACTCTACAGAGTACATAATATATTATGAAAATTTGAGATTCTTGTTTATTCATGCGAGGAACTTTTGATGCTTTGTTTGCTCGTTTTCTTTCATTGTTCCCTTCTGTAACTAGATTTCTCTTCCCCGTTCAGTCTTCCCAGCATCGATCGAACTTCTGAAGTTCGGTTTATCTTTCTTTTCCTAAACCGTTCTCTTTGCAATGCAACGAGAATCCAGGAAAAAAACTGTATAGAATCGTTCTTCCTCGAGCAGTTTTACGTTGAAACAATAAATGCGGGGAAACCCAGGATAACAAACTTTTCTCCGTTCAACGGTGGAAATTTAAATATTCTATTTAAGACCAGGTGAGTTCGATAACGTTTCTGTCTATCTCGATTTGTCTTCTTATCAAAATCTCGCGGTTACTCATCAATATTTATAGCTGTATATCTGACCACTTAGTAGCATTCTCTTTCACGATCGTGCATTAATATGAGAACTTGAAATTGAATTTCAAGTCTTCTGTAAACACACACAGTCGGCTGTTTTTGCGTTTCGGAAGCGATCGCCAGGGAAATGATGTTAACGCGATCCCCTCGACTATTGAAAGCTCTGTTTACTTTTGAAGAAGAAGCGAAAACATTTCGAGTAGGGTCGAGTTGATCGCAATATGGTTGCAATATGTCGTGCCTTCGGATGTACATATTGCTCCTTCCCGAAATAAAACAGAGTGGGAGAGGATAAATTTAAAAAGTGTGTTTGCTTTAGGTTGCACCGAACAGCTAGTTCCCGCATGCCGTGCTCTATTTCAAGTTTTGTTATGGTGGGTGCAAAGGAGAGTTCTAAGTTCTGCGGTGGTTGAGATTATTTGTTGGGAGAAGTGGCTGCGGCTTGGTACAAAAATCGAGACGAGAGAAGTAATAGAGAATTGTTAGCCTGTATCTTTTTTATTTCGAGTGCAACACAACAATTTGTCACGTGTAACGATCTCGAACGAGCTGCATGGTGTGTTTTTCATGCAATACCACGGATGAGAATTTATCGGATTCGAAACCAATGATTGATGTCGAGCTCGCGTGTTCTGGCTGATCTTCCCCTATCTTCTGATTCTTGCGTGGAACGGCTCGGTAGAGAGTTAACAAAGATAAAACTGTTTCGCAAATTCAGGGCTAACGCCGGGTCTCCACCTGGGCGAACAAAAAACAACGAAAACAGTGTTCGTGAACGTTTTCGTGAAGCGAAATTTCGTCTGAATTCGAGGCACAGAAACAACGATTACATGACCGAAACATTCAAATGAGATGCATAAGAAAACACGACGCCTGATTTATAATTCGGCAAAGGTTCTCATTAAAAAATCCGCGGTACGTACGAGACGCAAAGACCTGATAATGAAAAGTAATACATGCAAAACTCGTGCATGCATTTAAATTGAGCCAGGCGGAATTTATGAACGTCAAGCCGTGCTTTGAGACCAACAATTTCAGCCAGATCTCAGGGGAGACGTGTAAACGTAGCACGGCTGGCGAAGCTGACACAAGCAGAGTCAGCTTCGGTCGTTCAAAGAGGCACGGAGGGGAGAAATGAAAGTAACTTTTAATCGTTTTTATCTCGTCCCTAAAATCCCGCATTCGTTATCGATTGCCGTTGAGTTGAATAATGGTCCCCTAGGATTTCCAGTAAGCCCCATTTGTGATTTACTTGGGTCTCAGTCCAGGCTCACTCCAATTGTAATCGAGACTTTAATGCGAGTTTCCTACAAGAATTGCTTATCTCTCATGGTAGAATTTGATGATTAGAAATTATCCGGACGCGTGTCTATTCACCGAGGGTTGAACGAGGTGTATAGATTTCTCTTTCAATAAGTCAGACTATATTTTTATGACGCACGTACCGTGTTACAAAATTTACGGACATCGGATCGAAGCGTGTTTTCAAAATTTATCCCACAACATCGGTGCAAATAATAGCAGATCATAAACGACAGATATTTTAACGACACCAGTAAAACTCGTTAAGAAGAGGGTTTCACACGTCAAATAACGTTCGCTGACGGTGATATTTTCTTGCTACAGAAAAGGGGGCGAGATACTGCTGTAACAACGACAACGTACACGAACGTAACAATAAACAGGGTTTAAATTTAACCGAAGAGAACGGGAAACGTTCCCCTGTACCGAACAATATTTCTCACAATAGGAGTCGGGTATCATTTAGGTATCGGGTCGCGTATTGGTTTCGCAAGCCTCGGACGCTCAGGTATCCGCCAAGAAACTATTTTCGATCGGAGAAATTCGATTCATAAAGCGAATTGCAAGATTCTAACATTTGCGCCTGGATCACGTGGAAAGTTAACGTTCGAAGCAGATTGCCGTGATTCACGTTCGTCCAACGTAAAACGTAAATTGAAGAAAAGGGTTGGCACCAGGCACGAGCTCGTATATTTCCCTCCGCGCAGACATCAAAGAACGCTTCGTGCCGCATTCGATGATCGCGTCCGCGACAATGCAGCCTGTAATTTCCGCGGGGCAAGACGGTTCGCGACCTCAAAGAGCCATCGCCGCTGGCGCAGCAACCTCGCACGCAATTTTTCGGAGTCCCTAGCGAAACAACAGAAACGCTTCAGACGTAGCAAAGCGGCGCTGCATTTCTCGAGGATAAGACGAGAGGCACTTTGAACTTTCTTCCGGAGTCGCGGCGCGCCGCGGCTCTCCCTCGCCGCTCCCTATCTTCTGCTCTCTTTCGAGAGCCCTCAGTAATACCGAGACCTTTTGCATCGAGTAAAAAAGCCGCACCTTCCGGCGATGCCGCGTCCAGGGTAAAAATAAATTGTGTCTCTTTCACTTTTGCGACGCCTCTGCACGCCCCCTCGCTTTTCCGCTCTCTTTCTCTTGCTCGTTGACGAAATTCAATTTGTCCCGCCGAAGAGAGCATCTCCACAAAGGCGTCGTCCTCTCTTTTTCCCTTTTTTGGGGGGGTAAGAAGGGGGGATTGAGAGTCGATTCATTTAATGGATGGCACGGCTCGATGCGATCGAAGATTTTTCAATTTTCCAGTGTGCGCCGAAAATCGACGAGGAAACCGAGCTACCGTCCTCTGTCGATGTCTCTATCGGTTAGGGTCAGTCTTGTTCCGCGCAATCAGGTGCCATTGGGAATCGTGGACTATTTTTCCCGAAACGGAAAGAGGATCTTTGGGGTTCCATTCACGTGGGCGCTGGGGGCAATGGAGCCTTTGAGATTGATGCTTAGAAATGATTCGATTATTGCTTCCTTTAGGCGGCTTCGTGGGATTTAGATGAAGCTTTCTTGACCTTCCGCGAGTTATTGGACCTTCCAGCTGGTCGCTTTTCGGTTTCTAGATGCTAGCATAGGGAAGTGAAA
This sequence comes from Andrena bicolor, assembly GCA_960531205.1. Lineage (NCBI taxonomy): Eukaryota > Metazoa > Arthropoda > Insecta > Hymenoptera > Andrenidae > Andrena > Andrena bicolor. Next base: position 46,684,852 of record OY482664.1, on the reverse strand, counting down.
CGTTGGCTATTTTTCCTTCTCGCGGATCTCAACAGATCTATTCGAATATCTTTAATATAGATTTCTCTCGTTCCCACGATCGCTGAAGCAGTTACGTCGCAGCTTGATTCCTGTCGCCGTTATCCGCATTTCCCGTCGCGGCTTTACACGCGTTTTCCCTCCGCTAAACATCCCACAAGTTATCCGTCTTTCACGCAAGTGTGACGCGACAGGCCCCTATAAATCTCTCTCGTTCTATTTACATCGTGGCGTACGAAAAACCGCTCCCTGCTATTCACACCCCACGAGGGAATCGAATCGGAAATGTTTTTACGTCGGAAACTTCAAAAACTTCGTAAACAGCTCCGCGACAGATCCAAATACGTTTTTACTCTTCCTATCTGATATCTTCCAAGTATCGATAATTTGTCATTCGATATCCAAGGGGTAATAGATAGTAAAATCTCCACCCAAGGGTAAACATCCCCTCGCTTCACAAATCAAAGTCTGGCCTGACTTCCCTTCGCTGTACGTGATCGTCGAATGTGGAACGTCACTTTCGGTAAAAGGCAGCTTGATATCCCAAGGTGCAGCTACGCAGATGTGCGTGAACGCGTAATCGAGGGAAAGGCTGCGCTAGGACAGAGGATCGTTAAACCATTAAAGGGTGGTTTCAGGCTGCGCCGATTATATCCCGCCCTGTTAATGCTCTAAATATCTCAGAGTTTTATGAGGTTTCACCTCTATTGCTTATTTTGCACTGAAGGATTCGCTATGCGATCGTGTATGCTCGATCAGTGAATCGTTGGATCGGAAACAAGAAAATGATTCTAGGGTAAATGCACCAGTAAATGAACAGTTAAGGCTAATGAATGAACACTATTATAAAATTATGTTTGCATCGCGATTGATTCCACGTGCTGCAAAAATTGTTTGGATATGAAGCAAGAAATGAAAAGAAGTCTCTAATTAATTAGTTGCTTACTTTAATAACGTATTTTACTCATTTTAATAAAGAAATGTTCATTCACTGGTACATCCACCCAATGAAAAATTTTATGTTTCATGTGAAGATAATCGTGAACTTCGTGACGAGGATAGTTGGAACGATTTGCATTGGATAATGAAGCGGTAATAGGTGTAGTAATGGGAAAAGTTACAACCCTGTTAACTTTATGTATTATCTATATAGTGCTTTAAACCTCCGCTTACTTTTGTGCCATCCATATTACGAATGAATGCCTTTCAGTCTTTATTAATAATGCAATAATATACGAGACTACGGAGAGTAGTAGGTATACCTGTACCTACTTTACAAGTTAAACGATATTTCATGGGTAAAGTAACCGCGGAAAACGTGCCGTGTAAATAAGCCATGCATCAAGTTAATTAAAATGCCACGAAATAAACGCATAAAGCTTGCTACATAAACTGAGCTGACCGCAATTCATCGATACATATTCAACAAGATACCGGCATTAACTGTTAGTTCTGCGTTCTTGAAATTCTTTCAAACAAGAAATACAGCGCGCTCCATAAATTGATTAATTTACTCGTAAAGTGAACGTTAATTACAGGTTTTCCGTACAGACAATGTTGATCGTAAACTTGCCAGATTTACGAACATTGACGGTTGAATCGGATGATCGAGTTACGGGCGAAACACGTCACGGCGATCTCCTTCGACATGGCCACGCAATCTCGATCAATAATTCATTTCGCATCTAATTTGCAAATTAATAGGTTTCACTGTAGCGTGGCCATTATAACGATCGACGCCAAGGAATGATTTACGCGATGAAAACGGTAAACGGAACATTACGGGCCGTGAAATATTCAGTTTGTCACGAGAGGAACGATAACGTTTCGCCGGTTTCCTTTTCCCCTTCGGGCTATATAGCTATGTGGGTTTTGCAATGCATTCTCGGCCACCGGCGACGCGAAATGACAAACAATGAAAATCACGAACGACGCAGGAAACGGCGATAGAGATCGAAGTGAATAAAGATTCGCCAGGTCGAATCGATATCTCCCGCCTACCGACTAATTACTCCGGATTTAACGAAACTCCACTATCAGCTCGCTCTTCGACTGCAATTTGCGCTATCGAGCTGCTTAAGGAAGTTGGTGCACGATCGCGGGGTCATAGACGAGGAACGAAAGATGTATGCATAATTCAGATAACCCGGTATTCTCGTACGACTCGTTTGCGCGTTTATTTCGTGACTCTGGAAACCTATTAAATTAAGTTCCTCGCGGTGAGCATCGTTTTCCCTGCGCAGAGCTTCGCTCGATTTACATGTTCCGCTCTAAACGGAGAATTCATTACGTCCCTTATTCCCTCTCCGCGTTTGTTTATGTCGCGTTCGCTTATTTCTGCGCGGTTTAATCCAAAGAGGACCCACGCCGGCAAAGAACCCCGATTCGCAATGTCGTACGAATCTGATTAGCATGATTATACTTGGAAACTTGCAGCAATTCTAGATTCCCCCTTCGATATATTAAACTCGAAGTGATCTATTCTGAGTGGCAGGGATTCAAATGAGTTATCGGCCTTTGGCCAGGCTTCGCCTGGATATGACGTTCCAATAGATTTTAGCCAGCATTAAAGATTATAGATAACTGGTCCGGCTCTTAGCTCGAAAGCTTTGAAAAACCGCGACGGATCCTCGAACTCGATGGCAGATTTACTTTCGAACTTTCTGGCTGATTTCATTGTTATCGAGTTCCGCTTGAAACGTTCCCCTTGCCACGAATTCAATATCCATTCGGAGCATTTTCGTTCATCTTCGTCTGTAGACCCAAGGGGATGTAAAAAATTGTTTGAATATTAGATTCGCCAGATTTCCAGGCACGCGGAAGTTTCGAGGAAATGGATGCTATCTCTACGAGAATGTAAAATTGTCTCTGGCTTTCGCGATGCTAATACTTTAAAAATTCTCGTTTTGTTCATTTCCATTTGGCTTGAATTATACATAGTGTCTTTCGATGTAATCTGTGCTTGAGTCGCGAGACGCTTCGCTTAAGAAGGATAACCCTGTTCTCTTGATGAGCTCGTTACGGCCGTATGCAGATCGGATAAAGGTGATTTATCCGAGTCGGCGACTTCTTCGAGTCACAGCCGGAATGACTGAACATTATTAGCCACGCATATATAGGGCAACGACGCGCAGTAGCCGGAATTAAAAAAGTTCCGAGGAATGATGCTTCCATCGAAACCATGTAGGTCATCGAATAATATTCCACCGTCGGGTGATCTCAAATTTAATATACCTACTCGTCTAACGTTTCAATTACTTCAGATTAAAATCAGCGCGTTCGGACTCCGTTCCTCAAATCTATACCCTCGTACCATCCTATGTAATTTCCTATTGTATTTTATTTTATTTTTTTTTTCTTTCCTTTCTTGTCCTTTTCCTTTCTTTCTTTCATTCTTCTTACATCCCAACGGCTTTTTAGGTTAGATTGTAGAGCAGCAGTTAATGCTGAACCTCGCCTACTCGCCATTGTAATTTAATTTAATTTAATTGTAATGGTGCAATAAAGACATTTAATAATAATAATAATAATGATTCAAACGATTATTAAATTGATGAGAGTATAAAATGACAGGCGAACTATTGCGATGTTAAATACCTGCGCGCTGGACCAGTAAAAATGAAATATTTCTGTCGAAACGTTTGTTCCAAATACCAGAGAGAAATTCAGGCACATCTGGTAGGATCGCGTGAACATTGCGCGGTATAAATGTCAGCGACGCGAGTCAAGTAAAACCGTGCCGCAGAAGTTTCATCGAAGTTGCACGAAGAGTCCGGGAAATTATAAATAAACTAACGCTCGTATCGCCGCAACGGAGGCCTTGGCGGGTAAAAGCGGGTAAAATCGATAAGCAAAAATTTCATCGGGAATTCTCGAAAAGCGGGGGCGAGTTCAAGATCGCGAGACGGCTGTGGAATCTTGCAAGCGGCAGATGATGGTCGCGGTCGTTTCCGCCGTTTTACGATCGATAACGCATCTGCGAGATGATTTGTGAATGTGCCCGTAAAATTCGCTGCTTGCACCGTTGGCGAAGTTTTTGCAACGCGTCTCCGGTCGGACACGACGGGGAGGAAATACGTTTCGTTCTACCCCGCGTAAATCCTAATTTGCGAGCCTCTCGCGTGTATCGGTCTCTGCCGCGAATGCGAGCGAGCTTCACGGAGGAACCTGCATCATTCCCGCGTTCGAATTACGTTTTCGTTAATTTAGAAAATCGTTGGAACACCGACGTCATGTCCAACGATATTTATGGTGGGATTTATAACGGCAGTTTGCTCTATATATCCTTTATCGCGCGTCTGCTTTCGTACAGCTCTTCCTCTGGTATTCGGTGCTGCCTTCGTTATCAGTTGCGCTGTAACGAGTGTACTAAACTGCAGTATTGGTGTTGTTATCAGTAAACGTCAGTTTCCTCGGGTTAAAGGATGCCATCCTTCCGTTTTTCAAAAACTAAAGTTCGCAACGGTGATCTTTAATTTAATCAATAATCATATTGATTGTCCCTCTCTTCTTATGCAAATCAATTTCTACGTACCTGAACGCGTATTGAGATCTAGAGGAGGACTACAACCTCTTAAATCCAGATCTACATATGGATTAATTAATCCAATAAACCGAATTATTGCTGACTCTAGCACTCTCTATAATAGTATTGATTTTTTTAATGGATCTTTGCACACTTTTAAAAGACAGTTACGTAAGATTATCGAATAATGTTATATCTTGTGTACCACGAGCTTTTGTGCATGTCTATTTTTTGTATATTAGGTAAAATTCTTTTTCTTTTGTGTAAACATTTATGTAATAGGGCTTCGGTCCGTTTATAAATAAATAATAATAATAATAAACTGGTAATACAATATCAATACTCGGCGCGGAAACGTCCACGGTGGCAATTAAGCTCTTCACTCGCTGAAAGGGGAATGTCGTCAATTCTTTTTTACATCTCTTTTCCTCGCTCTGCATAGTTTAACGCTGTTTTCACTCCGATGAAGAAAAAAAGTTTGTCCCTTTGAAGAGGACGGTTTTGCCGGTGCACGTTCCGCGAGGCTCTTTTTTCTTTTCCGCTTTTGCAAGCTACCGGCAGTATCTCCGACTACATTAAACCGTGAAATATTAAAGTTTACCGTCTCTAGGCGGGAAAACGTCCCGACTGTCGCGTTCGGGAATGGCCGATCTTTGGTCCCGACAACCTCTCCCCGAGATTTCTGTTCGTTTCCACTGCGGGCCGCGCTTACTGTTCGTCAATCAGAATCACTCACTTAGGTGGCAGGGGAGTGCACTCTGATCTCAGGGTGGGAATAGTTTCTCATGGTATTTGAGGTTTCGCGTGTCGACTATCGACGTTCTGCCAAGATTCTTCGGCGGAAAAGCACGCCCCCATTGTCGCCAGCTACGAAATCCTGGGGAAGCTCCGAGAGAGAGAAGCGTCTCGAGCACGCTTCTTCGCATTCCGATTGACGAATGATCTTATTCCGAGTCTTAATAAGCTCCGTGAACGACGTCAGGTTCACGTGCACGAAATCAGAGACCAGATTGATGAAAAAATCATGGAGATTTATGATCAAATAGGGCGGGTATTGAGTCTCAGAGACGATAGATTCGTCAGTTCTGAAGCGATAGCGTTTTAGGTGTACGTAATTTATAATGAAATTGAACAGGGGGGATCTTTCCATGAAAAATACGTCGTTTTATACGTTTCTTTTATACATTCTTCCCTCTGCCTTGCATAGCGAGATTTTCTTCATCAATGCTTAACAAATTCAGTTTCTAGACTACATCAGCGTAAAAGGTCTTCGAGGTTAGAGCAGCATGAACGCGCAAAACAATACGCAAAAGTATCGCGTGATATGAGAAACTTCATGCTCCCCGGCGCTTTCAGGGAAATTTCGTTTATTTCTCCGGGGTATCGTGCGCGGCATTTCGAACGTCAAAATATAAAACGTCTACAACCGGCCGCTGTAAAAAACCCGTCCTTTTTTTTATTCTCCACGACGCGAGATCTTTAGAAACACCCTCTTCCGTCCGTTTTTCCTTCTCTTTTCAATTATGCAACGTAACGAGAGTTTTTTCGTGCATTGTCCACGCTCACGCGCCATGATAAGATACCTCCTGGCCTATTTTTCCAAGTGTTGCAAGCTCACGAGGAGCAGATGATCAATTTGCTGGTCGGTGTGTGAACAACAGTTGCATTCAATTCCTAGGATACTCAAAAGTGATGTGATTATTTTCTCGTGGATTGCTAGCTCCGCTGCTTAATGGAGATGAATTTTATGTAGAATCGATCATTAATGTTTAACTATCTCATCGAGTGTATCTCAAGTTCGTTGCGATTCAATTTCACTTTTCTCGAGACGCGTTTCTGCTGCTCGCTGCGAATTGAGCAACCACGCTCGATATTCCCGAGAGATTTTCGAATTCCACTGCGGGCAGCCTGAAAACAAATATGACTGTGGAATTCCATGCAATTTCGCGCGCGTACAATCCGTTTTATGCTCGAAGAAATTTATCCATTTCGATGGCCCTTCAAACCGTGAAATCGTCTCGTTGCTCGCGAGACTCGAAGAAAACTTTCGGTTGTCCGAACTTTATCGGCCGACCAGATCCCCCGACAGGCTAAACGCATTGTAAAAAGGCTATCTGATAAAAGAAAACATTTAAAGGTCACGGATATATCTGGGTCGGCTATTCGAGAGAAAAACTACGGACATTTGTTTGCGCCTTTGTGAGTATGACAGATACTTGCGAAACATTCTTTAATGAGGCTCGGTGGGTGGAAGATTTCGCTGAATACGAATGTAACCTTGGAACGTACCTTAAGACGTATAAGTTCGCCAAGATGGTAAATTCATGGAAATATTCTTAACTAACGATGCATTTTCATTGGAAAATTTGTGAGATTGAAAACGTCGCAGGTGCGGAATGTAGGAAACGATGGTTTAACGTCGTGCAAATAAAGTAATTCCTTAGAAGATTGACTTTTAAAGTAGAATTCGATTCTTAAGCCGCTGTAAGAAACTGTTTTCTTAGGAAATGGAATTTACGATAGTCCCATGGAAAACTCGCTGAAATTATGGCAAAGAAAATACTGAAGGAAAGCCTCCAACGCTCTAAGTGGAATCGTTAATTACAAAAGAGGAGCGTGTAATACCTTAAAAAGTTCCTTAATATTCCATGCTCGTGTGAATAGTTAATTTCGGAGTCTCGTAGACTTTATTACCCGCAACCTAATTTCCGTTCTGCACGTAAGAAACGACGTCTTAAATCGACATACCTTTGCACGCGAAGACACGGCGTGACGAAGTGTGCCTTAATTCCATCCACTTCGCCAGGCGAACATCGCTCAGTATTTCGCAGTAATTATGCGAGGACAAATGATGCAGCAACGTCCTAGAATTATATCAGCGAAATTCCGCGCCACTTACCTCATCAATGGGATTTATAATGAGGCAAGCAAACCAGAATTCGAAGGGAAGTCCAAAAGAACTCGATATCTGGCAACCTCGAGGCGCTGTGCAAGCTAGCCTGCTTAAAACGCCGAAGACGTCCGCGTCAATCAGCCGAGTGAATATTATTTACTCCAAGATGGACCATTTCCAAGTTATCTGCGTTCATCGACCAATCTGCGCAACGTTACGTGGCACTTAATATTTCTGCCGTGGAGTTTTCGGCTCCTGAATGAGGAGCTTGTGTGACTAAGGTTCAATTGGAAGAGGATTCTCGGGAATTAATTTTATTTTAGGGCTCTGTTTAATGTTTTCAGAAATTTATCAAAAATCGTGTATGAATATTAAAAATTCTTATTCTTACTAAGGTTCAATTTTAAGAAGATTCTCGGGAATCAATTTTATTTTAGGGCTCTGATTAATGTTTTCAGGAATTTATCAAAAATCGTGTATGAATATTAAAAATTCTTATTCTTACTAAGGTTCAATTGGAAGAAGATTCTCGGGAATCAATTTTATTTTACTGCTCTGTTTAATGTTTTCAGAAATTTATCAAAAATCGTGTATGAATATTAAAAATTCTTATCGGTCAAAGAATTTGTTAGGCCATCGAGATTAATTAGTTACCCCAAAAGTATCGTATCGAGCAGTGAAATTAGTGTGGAATTTAGTTCTTGTACTTATTTGGAAAATTCTCTGTCGCAGTCCTCCCGCGGTTGATTTATTTCTGACCGTGGCTCGGCGCGTCTAAGCAAATTCCAATTCACTTTGACAGGGCGCAACAGCTTGCCGAATGCTTACGCCAGTAAATAAACCGGACGATGCATGCCAACGCTAATGTTCGAACCCTGAAACTTTAATGAAAGCAAATACGCGGTGTACCGCAGTTACGTAACTGAAAAATAAATGCATCCCGTGTCCCCCTCGATCTTCTACTTTTTTCTAAGGCAATCTTTTAAATTAGAAGTCGCCCTCCATTCGCTGGCGAAAGGAATTAGCGAAGACATTATTTCCAGTGGGCATTTAAGCAATGTTTACTCGGACGTAAAACTACGCACGACGAAGTTAGCTTTTGACAACCCCCCGGAGGCTCGAGTCCCGCACGAAATCTAGACGGTAGTTCCGTTGCTGGAAATCTTACGCCGGCCGTATATTTTGCACTCGACACGACGTATTTTCGAGTCTGAATACATATTTCTCGGTGGACGTAAACGGAATCCGACAAGTGCACCGTAAATATCAAGCAGACGATATCGACGAAATTTATTTGCGCCGTGAACTCGCCGCGTGAAAGAGCAACAGCCTTTCCGGTCCGACAGCGTGTGTCGTTCGACGATTTGGCAACCGTTGCCATTCCCGGTCGATCGTCTTTGCCGTGGGCGAGAATCGATCGTAGGTAGCTGAGGAACGCTGGATGCGGATCGCAGTAGCGCGAGCTTCGAGCGAAAAGTTAGTTCCCGAAGAGTCGTTGAAGGCTATTTACGCAGCGTTAAGGCGCCTTCGAGAGTCTACAGAGAGGAAAGTCTGGTCGTTCTCAGTTCGACGATCTTGAACGATAAAATGTCTGGAGAAAGTGGACTGTAGACATCTATCAATTATCAAATCGACACGCCAGAAACGCCGCTAGCCTCTCCATGGTAGAAGTTGAATTGTTTCTGTAACCAGGTGTCCCCTGTCGAGTTACTTAAACTTTTGAACGTGTTACAAGTCGACGGCAAAAATGTTGCATAGATTTTGTAATAACTAAAACTGCGCACCGCGAGGATAAACGCATTAAAGCTGCTAGAACGACGAAAAGGGGAGAGACGGTTCACTCGCTCGTTGTTTAATACTCGGGGAACTTGGCTCGCCGTTGTATCCGTAACACGACGTCACGAATTATATCGATATACTACCTCGGTGCACCGAAACGTAAAGCGAACCGCGACAGTTTCCCCTGCGGCAAGTTAAATTGAAAATGAAATTAAAGCGGCGTAGGCGCGAGCGGATAGCTCGGGGGGTTTGATCGTGGCTGTTGAAAGTAATGTAGTCCAACCAGTTACGAAGACTTTACTGGGCCAGAAACTCTCGATTTTAAGGCGATTACGGGCCGTGGCTGCGGATCAGATTCTGAAGGCGAGGTCGAGGAAGCTGTCAGGAAGCTTTGAAAATTGAACCACGGGATTAATAGCTTGCCCGTTTTTTTTCAACGCTCTTGAATCGATTTCTGGGTAAAATTGGAAAGGGGAATAATAGTACCTTCAGCTGTTACACATTATTCTAATTTCACTGGATTCTGTCGAATAAAAGTTAAAGCGTAAAGTTGCTCTGGTCGTTTTCATGGAATTTCATCATGTTGGTGAGGAATTTTTAGATTTCGCTTGGGATACGCTGGGGTGCATTTTAAGTCTTCGATCGACCACCGATTTGTTCGATCTTTGAATGCGAAGTGAGCTGACCGCTCATTGGTAAACAGATTAACCGGTTAACTGTCAATGTATCATATATGATGAAATGGAATAACTTTTTTGTTTTTCAAACGATTTGAATGAAACTTGGTATGTAATGGTTTTTGGGGTCGCTGAATCTGAATTTCAAAATGACCGAACCAAATTGGCTGACAAACATTAAAATACTATCGGGATATAGAACAATTGTATAAAGGGGTTTTTGGGGTCGCTGAATCTTTATTTAGCATTGGAATTTTAAATTTCAATATAGCAGACTCAAAATGGCGAACCAAAATGGCCGCCAATTGACAAACTCACCCCTAAATTCTATTTTTTTAGGGTTTGGGGGTGTCAGATGAAAAAAATTACCCCCGGAATCGGTTCAGCGACTGAAAAAACCCCTGTATACCAAATTTTGTGTGATTCACTGAATTTTTCGATGGTACCAGTTTGGGCCCGAATGATGAAAAGGACCGTGCCAGTTAACCGGTTAATGCAGCATACCGATGAGTGGCAGCGTAAAAGTCCCTGTAACGCGATCAACCATCGCGACGTCGGCCTGGTTTTCTACACGTTATTATCGTGCCCGTCATTTCCACCTGATATGGCCATGTTGACTCGAATCATTCGACGCGCGACATCGGCGTAATGTCACACATTCGCAGTACTAATTGCGCTGTGTCCTGGTTTACACTCACCCCGCCAGGCTGCCCTGTTAATACTTCTGTAAATTTATTCGTTTACCATCCATTCTGGGTATCTGCTCTGCCACTTGTAGTGATACGAATGGAATCTATACCAGTGCACCGCTACACGCACGATTTTCCGCAGCACAGTCAATTTCTATTCAACTTGAATAAGCTCCAATAAAATCCACGTTTCATAAACCGTATTTTATGTCCCCTTTCTCTTCATTTTCCTTCATTCTCCCTTCTGTCACCCTTTGTTTCCCTATTCTCCTCGCCTCTCAAAGTTTATGCACGCTTCGTCTTTTTCCATTCCTTTTTCACCACTTTTCACCTTGTCCACATTGTCCACCTTTTCACTCAGTCTCTCCCCCATTCACGAAACTCTCTCTGAAATTTTTCCTCCGCTTTTTCCACTTTTATCTTCCCGGTCTCTCTGGAGTTCGTGTCTCCGTCGCTATCCGTCTTCCTCTTTCTTTCTTTTTCGACGCTCGCCGGCTGTCTCTTTCTCCGCGACACTCGGCGCCCACCCCCGCGGCTCTCTCTCTCTCTCTCTCTCTCTCTCTGTGGGAGTCTGTCTCTCACCTGATTTGAACTTCGCCGCCGCCAAACCCCATTTGTTATCGGCCCTCGTTAATCTCAATTCCCCTCAGCAACGTCAATTCCGCGGCGTGTAACTCCGGAACGACGATAGATTTATCGCGACGTCGATCGCGCGGAAGCGCCGCGCGTCCCTCTGCGCCTTTTATTCAGCTCACCGTCGAAGGGAAGAAGCTTATTCCACCTTTGCACGCGTTGAGTCGCTTCGACCCTGGTCTCGGGATCGCCACGAATGTCCGTTGATCGCGAGTTTCTTGCCTACTCCGCGCTATCCATTCAGCTTTCACTAAACTTTCGGGCGAGCTGGATTCAAGATGACGTAATTCGGGGTTGTTGCTCGGCTCAGATTTGAAGCGTGCTTGTGAGGGGCTTTCCATTGGACAGCTTCAGGGCGATTCGAGGCAAACGCTTTGGGGCGTAATTGAATGGGCTGTTTGAGGGACTTTACGAGGCTGAAGAAGTTAATTTCTTGGAAAAGAATGGGGCCCTTCTACTTCGCATTTTCTGACTGCCGGGTACCCTTATCCTCCGCGCAATTACAATTTTAGTACTTGAATTGCATGCCTCGAGTTTAACACAATTTAGAGCGTCCATTCGTGTTCAAAATATTCGAGGATTGAATCGAATGAAATGATTTTTTATTCTCTGATAGCTCGAGGAGAAAATGTGAGGATGGTCCAATTAATTGTACAATATTGGTGTAACAGACATTGGAATTTCGAGGATTATAGATAACGCGGGCGGATATAAATTCGTTGGCTGACATTTTCATGGACCCCATTCGAGCGTAATAATGAATACGCGGTGAATTTTTCATTAGACTGTCATAATGCGGTTCCTTCGTGTCAGTTGAAAATGACCATTTCGATGCACGACGCTTTGAATATTTTAATCATAACATAAATACATATCTATACACGCGGGTATCATCGATTCTGCGGATTAATGATTCAAGCCTCCGTTGGCTGCCGTAGCGTGCAATGCCTCCAATATACTTTCCTTCTCGGTATTCTAGATTACGAGTGTGAACAATTTCTCGGTTACGCGACCATACTCCATTATTTAGTCCCGCAACGCAAATTACGGATGGCTGGCGTTAATTATGAAAGTCAATTTCGCCGCTGTCGCGTGTCAACATTTCTTCGTGACCAGCCTCTTTGTTACACACATTCCCACTATACTTCCCTTCGCTATCGTGTCCGGTGAAGCCCTTTCATCGTCCACATACCCGCTGGAATTTAGCCCGGTTATACGATAATAATCTTCCGAAATCTGTTTCTCGCCCGCAGTTGATCAATACCCTGGACACAGAGTAACGAACATAGTAGAAGCTCGGAACCGTCGATTACACGATGAAACAAAGCTACAGATTTAACTTCGAAAAGCAACCCGGGCGAAACTCAAACACTGCAGGAGGAGGAAAAACTGAAATACCAAACAACAGCGAAGTTCGCGTGCCATCGAAAACCGTGCCCGCGAGGGCGAGTGGGCGGACGGGAAGGTTTCGAATCGTTCGATGAAAGCGGAGGTCAGCGAACGAGTGACAAAAACGGAATCCTCCGAATTTGAGTTTGTTCGACGCTGAGATCCGCTCTGTGTTTGCCCCGTCACTGCAAACATTCCCTCGCGCGAATCTAGTGATCCTCTCCGGGCCTCTCTCGGCGTTCTATTATTCATTTCGCGTTGCCACGTCGATGTCCTTCAGCGACGAAAAATGAGCAGGATGGAAAAACAAACGAAACGGAAAGGGAAGCTCCTCGTTCATTTTATCGATTCACTCTTTTATCTGGCTTATCGTGCGTTAGCGACACCACGCACGTCCCTGCGCGATATTACGCGGACAAAGCAACGATGAACGGCGGTTTCTGTCGTGCATTAAACGTAATTGTCAGCCACTAGAGATAGCTGGTCTGGGGAGTGTGTTTGCGCTTTTAGCCATTTTCGTGGAGCACTGCCCGTGCCGCGGTCCACGTGTGACACGAGCATCATGGAAATTACATCGCGAGGATTGTGCATGGCGAGGAAAGCTGCAGTTTAATTCTTTTCGACGTTGATGAATTGAGACGGATGACGATTCTGTCGTCCGTTTTACGTTTTCCGGGTGGTACGAGAAGTGATGGATTTCGATGAAGGGCCGGAGGGTTGATTGGCGAGAAAGCTTGCGAAGGAGGCACTAACGACTCGCTCCGTTTTTGCATGATTAGATTCATAGTGAAGTGGTTGGTTGGTTGGGGTTACCGCATTAAGTATGGAATATATTATTCATCAATGAATTAAGACACGACCTCAGTCTCGGAAGTGGGCGAAGACGTTAGCATCCCCTTCTACTGGATATACAATTTAATGCCAAGGTCGTTTAATCGAGATTAATACGAAGGGGTGCACTCTAATTACGTAAAGTGGCTTCATCAAAGACCACTCTCTCTCCACTCGGTTCTCGTTGTTGTTTCTTTCAATTGCCCTTTTTTTTCTCTCCACTCACCGAGCCTCTAACTCCGTTCATTTATTCTACCGTGGACCTCGCTGATTTCCCTCGCCATCGTTCCGCGAACGTTATCGCTTTCGATCCGCACCGTCCGTGATTTGCGCGCTCGGATTCTGATCCCGAAAACGATTTTTCCAAACGCCCGCGATCCTCGGTGAAAATGTCGCGTCAGCTCGTTATTCGATGCTCTGTTTAATTACGCATATGGCGAGATTTGGAATCGTGCTGGTGAAGTGGCGTCGACGTGAACCAATTACGAAAGGGTCAAGTAATTAATGCGTTCGATGTAACGGCAAAAATCGGGCTTTGTTAAATGGCAGTGGGAGCATTGGATTGTGTTATTATTGGACGAATACAGTACGATTGGAATAAAAGTAATGAACTTATATAAGTTTCCTGTTAACAGACAGAGACTGCATATCTGTAGATGTTCACAAAGGAACTGTAGACGATGTTTGAAGTAACGTCATTAAATATGTATGTAGTCTTGTACGTCCACTTGACTTTGTTCCAACTGTAGGCAACTAGTTACAATATCGAGAAGTTGCTGCAAAGTTTTCGAGAAACTTTGACAGGGTACTCGGGAGCACGAGTGTCTGATTAAAATTGCCCGATTTCACTTGTCGTTAAGAGGATACTCGAGGACACTTTGTGAGGAATTCGAGCTTATTAAGACAGCCTACTGATGGAGCAGACCGTCTCTGATGTCTTTGGAAGACTCCTAAAGATTAAATGATGTCGCAAGAACATTTTGACAACTACCTTCGCCGGAAAGTTTCTGGGAACGTGGTCCTCTCTCTCGAGGAAACTCTGCCGTGAACTTTCCAGATAGAATCAAACTGCTTCACGAACCTCGATTTTCCTGAACTGTCGCTGCGAGACAAACCCGTTGGGTCTACGCGAGGGTTGTGCTGTGCAGGATGCAGTCTTTTTTATATCGACTAGTCCGTAAGATACAAACAAACCAGTTGGAGTAGAAGGATGGGGCATTAGAATTGCAAATGAATTCCAAAAACGAGAAGTTTCTATGCAAATAGGGGGATCGTAAGATATCAAAGGGAAAACCGCAATTTTAGATTGAAATTTTGTTATACGGTCAGCTTTAGTTTTGCGGTATTTCAAGTGTAAAATTAGATTTATCAAATTCATAGAGCGATAAACTTTATTAAATCTTTATATATTCAGCTTCCAAGATAAAAAATTTATTGACGTTGGTCTTCGTAGTGTCGTAACTGAGTGAAATTTTCCGAGCTTTTACTATGCATGTGGCCACTCGTTTCTAGTATACATATATGTATGTCCCTCGATGTATGAGATGCATACTGTGCATTTCATTTATTCATGCAGCTTTAAAGTGGAATTATGAGACATTTTTCTGGCAGACAATGAATGAGTTTTTTCGTGATAATAATAATTAGTGTAAACCTGTCCTAAACTGTACATTAATCTTCATAAATTGTATAAAACATGAATCTTAATAAGTTTGCAGGTGAATTCACGAGGTATAGATTTTTTTAATCAACCAACAATAAGCCACCATCCCATAGAGAAATTATTGGACGCAATAAAATTAGCTCGAAGGAGAAGCACAGTTTTAGCGGAAAATGTGCATGCCGCGGTGTACGATTAATACTATAATTTTAATTACCGTCGCTTGGAAATAAATTATCTCTAGTTAAAGCTGACACTTTCCTGCATTCTGATAGTCAAAGTCACTTTGCATTCTTTAAATAGAATAAGCTTCTAGTAGTTGGTTACCGTGAAAGTAGAATGGAAAGACTAAAGAATTCCTTGCACAGGGAACCTGAAGTAATTCAGGATCCCAGAAGAGCAGAAGTTATTTAAAAAGAGGAAAACATAGATGTCTACTGTACTCTGTTTACAGGACGTGCTCCAAGCTTGCACTTCCAACTCTTAAGCACAGTTACTCAAACTTTTACTCCTTTACTACCTGGTATTGCTAGCAGGCTGTACATAAAATTCTGCGACCAACATAAAAGTACAAAGGCTGTAATCAAATTTCCTCAAATTTCCATTGTATCTCTACCACACGAACGCAGTGAACGTGCACTCAGCAGATTAAACGCTCTGTATACTACATTCCCAATTCAATTTCCATTCACAGTCCACGTCGTATTAACGGATTACATTTCGTTTAAGGTACGTCAATGAAGCCCTATTTCATCGACGACCTTCGCCTACAGTTCATTGTCAAGCAGCCCATCGCAACATTTCTCTGTAATTAATAGATCCTATCGTCGCGGCTAGTTTGTAATATATTAAATCAGCCGGCTCAAGCGGTCTGTAATTCCCGAAATAATAATTCCGCCAGCAGTGCTTTGTTCGAACGCTTTCCGTCGCGTGACTACATCGTTGCACACGTTGTTTATGAGCTTAATCTCCAGCAGGAAGACCGGACGTACCCAGCTTAAGGTAATTTCGGGGGATGAAACCCCCTGGGCTGCTTCATCTTCCGAGTGAATTCACGGGAAAATGCTCGTCGATTTTAAATTCCCTGGCCGGACGTCCGGCATTGTGCTCCGGTTAAGTCCCCCATTCAACGCGCCGCGTAATTTGCTTTATCACGGGCAGGTCCTGGCACATTTCAAGCGGCGCCCAACACGGAATTCCGACAGCCTTTCGAATGTAAGAACCGTGACAGCGTACGCGCCCCGCGGTCATTTCAATCCCGTAAAATCGTGGCAAACTTTCTTCGCGGCGAATGGACGTTCCGTGTTTTCGCTCCGCGTGGCAAACTCTCCTTTAATCGTGGGATACTTTAAAGGAGCGATTTTATACCGCCCCTCCTCCGAGGGAAGGATTTTTCACGGTTTAACGACGACGTGGGAAAGAAACCGTTTCCCAGCACCATTGAACTGCCGATAATTAGGCCAATCAACAGGCAACAACTTTGAATTATTTATATCTCCCTAAGTCGCTCGGATGGGATCGAGCGCTCGAAAACTTCTCTCGTTTGCTGGTCGATCGATGATCGATCGATTCAGGCTCGCGAATGATAGTTGGAAAAATGAAAAAGTCAATTATTGAACGATCAATACCATCGGGAATACTCGGACCCCGCACATGGGATTCCGTCAGACATTCACTGCTCACCTTGATGATGGCCATTTGTTCCTTCGTGCACTCAAGGAAACTCGATTTACGACCGTTGAGATATTCATTAGGTTCCTAAATCGATACTGGGAGTCATTGTTTGGCGAGCTTGATTGAATAGAAATTCTGGTTCAATAGTATCTAATTATCTTTATACTTGAGCAGTTTGTGGAAAGAGAACGTTTGGTAATGGAATTTATATTGAAAGGCATGTCAAAAGGCTGATAGGTACTTCAACGATTTTGTATCACGGTCAGTTTTCCTTTCACCCACATTTGCGAAGGTTACGTTACCCTTTTCGGTCGATTAAAAAGCGGCGCAATTTTATATTCCGCAACGGTGCCCGGCATATTGATTTAAACAACAGTATCGCCGTTTCCCGTCGATTCGAAACGCGCGTATTGCGATCGGATTTGATTATCAGGCGGCCATAAATCAATATTACGAGCAACCTGCCGCTCAAGATACCGCGAAATACAAACGACGAGTTTGACCTTCCACCCTCGTTCCGTAACGAACACGTTTAACGAAAAAAAAGAAGGAAACGGGGATAATTGATATCGATGTTTCCATATAGACAAATTATCCATTTCGGGCTGTATTGTGCCCGGACAAAAATAAGCATTCGTATTTGCGTCGCCGTGGGGTAGCGATGTGAAATATCGTTCCCTTCGGGCTTCGATAAAAAAGAAATCTAGAAAATTGTCGAGCAGTGTGACGTAAATCATGCAATATGTCAATTATGTTTCTCCTTTGACACGCGACGATCTGTAATTTTTACAAACATATGCAATCGTTACACCTCCCATCCCCCCTTTCACGTGTAACGATCGTGCACGTTAAACGTTATGAAACTCGTGTCTTCGTTCCTGCACTGCTGACATTTTTACATCGACAGTGATTTCACATGTTGAACTACAAATTCGCGTTTAAAATTCTGGTCATCTGCAAGCTTTAATGAGAAGAAGATTGCCTCTGCGCCTCTTATCCCCGATGAATTTCCTAAAAAACCACGTTCATATTTTTCCTGAGAAACTTTTCACCACCGATGCCCTCGTGAAATTCCCTCGCCTATAAACACCACAGCCAAGGAACGACAGAAGCAATAGAACATGCAGGAATTAGAATCGATGTGTGGCCGCGAGGGCGAACTTCGATGACGCTTAATTGGAGCCAATTAAAAAAGCTCAAACCACGTGACGTACTCGCCAAAGCGATCTCCGTCGTTGACCTACATGAAGTGTTGTTCGATCGGAGGGAGAAATGGTTTTTCGCCGCCTATTAGAGTGAGCGATTAGAGCCTTGAGGAAGATCTTTTCAGATTAGCGCCACGCGATGTTGCCGGAAGAAAATTCTGGCGAAGCTTACCCGTTCTTTAGTCGCTCGAGGGTCGATCGAGAAGAGATTTCGAGGTTTCTTTTCTTCCCCGGACTCGATTGTGTGATTCGATCTTCGATTGGGAGCTCGAGCTCCCACTTGGGGGATTTGGATCATCTTATTTTCCTTCCTCTACGATCACCTTATTTTCCCGTCGCTTCTTGTTTCCTGGTTGGTGCTGCTTCTGCCGCAGTTACTTCGAATTCGTGGATAACACTTTTATTATTACCCTCGGTGATATTCTCGGTTTATCCGAAAATTCATTTTTTCCCATTTCCGGAGTTCGAGTATCCGCCGGAGCTGAAATTAAATTCCCAAACTGCATCAATTCTCGTACGGGATGAATATTAGGGTACATCTGCCAGAGTTTTGCTCCTCGAAACGTCGCGTTCAGGGGAATTAAATTGTACGTTCGTACGTTTCGCTGCAAGTTCTACGAACCTGTTTCGTAATGCAGGCACATCCTGCATTTGGATCAGCTTATACGTGTCCACGTCCTTGCAATAAATTCGCCAATATTGGTACATGGTCGAAATCTACTGTGTCTGACTTGTGCTCTTTCCGAACAACTGCAACCATTATTCTGAATGAGAAGTGGCAGAGTCTTGTTACAAACTTCAAGTGACCGGATAGTAATTCTGTAACAAATGTCCAATGAAAATGATTAAGATTCTATGTGTCATAAGGTGCTTATCTCAGATCCCCTAAAATGTGTGTAATCAGCTTCCAGTAAGTAGCTTAAACACCAATCCCGCCAGGATTACATTAATTCAGTGAACTTTCTTCTGTAGTTCGCGAACACCTGTTATCCCGTCGCTCGTAAGTCCTATTTGCTAGCTTGCTATGGAAATTCGAGCAAGCACACGCGATCGGAATGTATTTTCTGGATTATTGGTGTCCTGAGTGGTTCGATGATTAGGGAAACTTACAATACCATGATGCACGAGTTTTACCGGCGTGTTATCCACTTCGTCGAAGAAACGAAACGTCTCTATGTCTATCGTCGATTGGACACGGTACTTCGTCCTTCCATTTGCTGCTCGTAAAAACGTCACATTCTCTATTTATGTAGGTTCGATTGAATGTCACGCGATCGAGTATGTGACATTTCTATCATGGACTCGAAATTAATTTTATGTATGAAATGTCAGAGTATGCTGAATATACTACTCATGCTGCGATATTTGTTTCGTAGAGAAGAAGGGAATTTGGTGAATCTGACGGTAATTTGGAAGTTTCAAAATATGATTTATGATATACGTTTAGTTAGTACCTAGTATGTAATCAATCGTTGTCCGATGGTCAAAGCGTTGTTCAATGTGTTTTTTAATAACGCCGATGATCGATTGCGTGTATTGTATTCGTAGACAGTTGCTGACTCATATTATCTCCAGCTTCCTGCATACTGACGCATTTTTCGGAAGCCTGTCCGAGCTACGTCCTTGCAAATTATTTCAGTAGAATAATGACTAGGGATAATGAGAAAAGGAACTTTAACTATTCCGTTCCGCGGCCATCTACAATTATCGTCCACCAATTTCTTTCAATATCACTCACAAACTGTGCCAACTAGATCTTACTAAAAACATCCCTCATAAAGAAGCCAGACAACACGAAGATGCATTGTTCCCAGAACGGACTTCCATCCCGCCACATGAAAAATACAGTAGCCCATGGCTGAGAAAGATGCCATTACTCTCCTGAAGCTACCGTTCCCCCGAATTCGATGGCATCACTGGCAATTCGTTGTCCGAAGGAATGAAACATTGAAACGTGTACGTTAAATTCCTACCAAAAGGAGAAGAGAGTCGGGTGTCTTTTGGTATCGTTCTCCTTACATCGGTCGTGTCATAAAAAATTTCACTGGGCCGTGCTGGCCGGGCAAACGAGGATATAAATATTTCAGTCGACCCGTGAAATTTCCGTGCCCTCGCTCGAGCACGGGCCGCTGGGCTGCCGTGAAAACGCGGTTTTCCTGCTTCTTAACGCGAATTTCTGGCCGTCTCGTGCAACAGCCGTCCAAATGCTTTTAACTGCTCTCGCGGTTACGCCGTGCAACGCCTTAAAGGTGCAAAAGAGGAGCCTGGTCGACGAAAAGGGTGTAGAAATCGTGAACGATGGTCTTGGCTCTTTCCTCGCTTCTTTGTCCGCGTGCACGTCACCGCGGGGCTTTCGTACAATTGGGAATAGAAGCTTCTACAAATTTGTTAAACGACTCGAGTCGCTTTGCAGGGGAACTCAACCTAACCCCTATCTGTTCTTCTACCTCGTCCTTTGTAGCTTTGTCGACGGTGAGGTCATTTCCTGATTATTGCATTAGGACCAGGAAAAACAATTTACCTTTATCTTCACCGTGTTTTTTTTCTGATTTAATTCTTAGTACACGTAACGCGGCTCTACTCAAAAGAGTGTATCGAAACCGTGGAATAAGGTTGTCTGTATACAAGGCTTTGTTTTCAGGGAAATTGAGTTTAAATATGCGCTGCGTGTCTGTTTGAATGAGACTGCACGAAACTGTCCTGCAAGCATCCTCAAACTCGATTTTGTTCGAGACAAAGCGCCTGAAAAAGGTTTATTATCCACTTTTGTTTGAAATTGGATAAAATAACCTGTTTTTGTCCGGAGATTGTAGCGGAAAACGATTGTATTTCCTGTGAAGGTTTTCCTATCCATTTATCAAGCCACATTATGATCACACGTTCTCAGCTTTCCGCAGCGCGCAAGAAAACGAGGAACGGAAAACAGGAGCGAGCGGAACGAGAGCAACGATGCTTTGAAAATTTTCTGTTTCGTTATTATTTGTACGACACAGATTCCGTTTTAATATCAAAGCTGCCGAGCGGGGCGTTAATACGAATCCAAACGGTTTTACTGGAAGTGGAGCAAGGCACGTTCCTGAATAAATCACAAATAAACGGGATGATGTTCGCAATTTTCCCAAGTAATACTCATTCGTATTAGAGCATTTAATCCGAACGAAGATACTCGATCCATTGCGGGATCATTCGCTCTACTTTAATGAATATATCAAACGTTAATGTAATCAGAGCCGGTGCGCATGGTAAGAGGTACTGGCACATTAATATCACTTTAATAGAATTAAATTACCCGTCGAATGTTTCGCAGCCTGGTATGCAATGAATACATTGAAACAACCCCGTGGAAGTTGCTCGTTGTACTGCAGGGGAAAGAAAATCCAGCGGAGGAAGCTTTAAATTAATTTGCTGGGGTCTCGGGGCTGAAACACCCCCGCGGAGAAAAAAAAAAGTGGATCTCCCTGAACGAGTTTGATCCGTGCAGAGCCAATTCCCATTTCCCCTGTGGAATCGAAGTGTTACGAGATGCATGCTGTTCCGTCACGTGGTCTGCCGGAAGTCTGCAACGTTTCCTGCACTCACTCAGTTTCTTGTGCCATTGCTTCGAGGGTGTAGCTCCCCTCTTTTGGTCTCTTTTGATTTCAAAGTCCGCCGTCGTTATTACAATTAGGGCTGGGACTATTCGAATAATTTAATATTCGAATATTTTACAAGTTTTCGAATGCTACGAATAAATTTCGAATTTTACAAGTATTCGAATGCTACGAATAAACTTCGAATATTTCAGTATTCGAATACTGATGTATTCGAATAGTATGGTGTGAAGTGGGTCAAAATTAGCTTACAAGATTTCATCCTGACAAATGAACCCAAAGAACTTGATTTATAATTCACACATACTTTAATATTCGAATAGTATTCGAATACTTTAATATTCGAATAGTATTCGAATACTTTAATATTCGAATACTTGGATATTCGAATACTTGGATATTCGAATACTTGGATATTCGAATACTTGGATATTCGAATACTTGGATATTCGAATACTTGGATATTCGAATACTTGAATATTCGAATTATATTCGCCAAATAATTGAGCAACTGAAGTATTCGAATACCGAAAAGTTCGACAAACATTTCCAGCCCTAAATTTACAATCGATACCACTGATCCTTTCAGTATCTAAAAATACAAATTTAGGGCATTGACGCCGTTCTTTCGTTTAACCTACATTCGCTCGTAAATATTTGCGTTGCTGCTTAAATATTAATGCTGCTCCATATCAACGTCAATTGCACGATTCTTCCACTCGCCGCGGACGGCGTTTCGATAAACCTGACGATGAATTAATCATGCACGATCGAAGAAGCTCTCGATAACCGATATCCGTGCAATCTTTTCGCGCATTAGTATAATGAACTTCCGCGGGGAAACACGGCTAGCCAGTAGCCAAGCAGCTGGCACGTTAACGAATCGACAGGGGCTAGAAAAGTGTAGGAATATTCGGTGTACGATTAATTTTATCGAGATGCAGCGACGTCGGTCGGCTGCGCCGCGATAAATCGATACAGGGTTTGTTCTTTGTTTGCTGAAAATTTCATGCACGCCCCCTTCTCCCCCATTGAAACAACTGCCTGGAAAGCATAGGGATTGAATCCAGGTGGCTCACGTGTTTCGCAGGTCGAATCGATACGCGTCTCATCATCTCATGATTGTGAATAATAGATTCGAAAGTTAATAGGATGAATTACAATACCATAGGAAATAATTACACTCGAAGGTTGTTGGGCACGTGCTTTTCTTCAAGAAGTATGAGCGAACGTTTCTAATTTCGTGTTTCAAACTTCGCGATGTCGCAGCTCTGACATTTGCATGAAAAATCACTCCGAATAAAAAGTTATCGCGCAGACGTCCTTGGTACGAAGTAACGCAAAGTAATTGGTTTTCGTTACAGCTAAAAGTTTCCAACATTGGGCGATAGGGCTTACTAATTATTTCGAGGCTCAGGAAATATAAAACGTGAAAATATCACATGCCAGGTGTCTACATATATATATATCAATGCCTCAGAAGATGACGGAAAAAGTTTATCACTGTTATGTTTTTCTTGTTGCTTTCTTTCTTTTTCTGTTTTTTTTCTGTATATTCTCTGTCTTTATTTTATTTATCTTTATATCTTTTTTCTATATGCTTTACCAATTGCACTACTTTGTTCAAATTTTTGTATTCTAAAGGGTTCTCCCGTTAATTCAATAATAATAATAATAATAATAATAATAATAATAGAAGAATTAAAAAGTAATCCTTCATCTACTTGGTAAACCTAGCTCTTGGCACTCGGCAGACTAACAATTCAATTAATAGTACTGTTCTTCAATTTCAAACGAAGAACAAACAAAGACAGAATTTTCTGACATGCATAATAATCCATGGAAACGATGGCAATCGTCGCCGATTCACAGTTTAATGCATTAGCCTGGTAGGTGTCGTCGGTCGTTTGTATGCAACGATCCGATTCGATCGACTCGCGATTGCCTATCCTCGATTGCGCTCTAGACACAGGTCATCATCCCCCAGGCCTCCTCCCTCCCCACCACCTGGCTATCGAGCTTTTTCCCGATCGACCGGCGAAGGTGGAGGGGCCTTGATTGGATTTAGTTCTTGGCGATTGAGCCGACCGCTTCATTGCATTAATCCCATAGCGTTCAATCCGAGAGCGAAGCAACTTCTTGAAAGGGCGTATTAGCAGTCCCCTTCATGGGACGATCACTCTATCTATTCGCGGCGAGACCAAACACGAACGTGCAAAGTGGCCCTTTCACGTTTGCGGCATTGGGAGTTTTCCGAAACAGTTTAGATATACGAATTCCAAGTAGTTGGCCCGCATTTTCGATAGGGTAGAAGATGGGGAACATCGTTTAGATTCGGCGTGAAATGTAGAGGGAAACAGATTCGTCCGATTGAATTGCTAATATATTCTCCAATATAGCAAAGTCCCTTTGTGTCCTTCAAAGCCTACATAATTTCAAAGATGACTCGAAGTTTCAGAGGGAATCTATCTTACTCTCCAGAGTGTCTTCGCTGAAGTGGTTGAAAAATAGAGACGCCAATCCCCTCTCCATCTGCAGGCAGGGGTAGGAAAGTAATCGGTTCAATGGGCCACGAGATAAAAGGCCTTTCACGTCGCCTTGGATCACTATATGTATATCGGCTTCTCTTCGTTGATACGTGTGGAAGAGCAACGATGAATAGTGGCTGGCAATCGTTAATTCAGGTCCAACTGGCTCGTGGCACGTGCGCGATTTCAGTGGAAAAACGATCGCCTGGCCGGTAACGATGAAAAGAAACGCGACTAGCTTGAACTGGATGTTATAATCTGGCCTCGAAGGAAAGGAAATTTCTGTTTCACACGGCCTCGGGAAGAAATTGGTGTTAGTATCAAACTATTTCTCATTTTCCACTGCAAACTCCCGCTCATTTTTTTTAAATCTACGGCGAAACTTCTTCCGGAATGAGAATCGAAAATCGATGGACCATCGCGCGTGTAGCTTGGGGTAAAATATTTCTATCTTCGACACCACTCATCCCTCGAGCTACAAACTTTCCTCGAACTTTCCTCCTGATATTGAATATTGACATTAAATTCGAGCAGCTGAAAAAAGGACAGCAACGGGCAGGAATTTGGCCGGGAACCAAACTGCGAGTCAACCTACCTACCCCAGCAACCAAACTATTAAGAGCCATCGAGCTACCTCGAAGGAAACTTTGTCAACACTCGAGCAGGAAGACGTTTGCCAGATTCAGGATCCTCCTGTACTCAGACTCTAATCGAGTAACTTGTAGCTGCATAAATTCCAAACAGAAATTCCTCATTGCCAACAGTAACTTATACTTTTGATGCACTGGAGGATTGATTCTATCCACCAACAAATAGGTCAGGTGGTCGCTGTTGAGACCGAATATTGTATACTCGAAACGTTACGCGCATACACCTAACATTTGCCCTGTGTATTTACTCTCCAGAATGTATAACGAGCTTCGTCCAGGACCAGGGCACGGTACACGACTAACAATGGATTACAGGTCAAAGCCATCTCGATGCATTACCCGTTTCCAGGAACAAGATCTCCTTTTAACGATTTTCAAGGTCAGGGATGCTCCTCTCCAAGGGACCTGGCCGTTCGATATTCAAATTTCCCAGACGGATGTGGAGGATGCAAGAGCACGGAAAAATGTTTTAACCCTTGAAAACAGTGCTTGTCGTACACTGTTCAGATGAGTGCTCGGTCATCATGCGGTAACGTGTTCAGCACCGTTGCTCTCGATGTGCGTACAGTATGTATGTACCATGCGCGCATCGAAAACAACGACGAACGGTGAGCACCGAAAATATCGGTGCTCGCGCATCGAGAGCGACGGTGCTGAACACGTTACCGCGTGAAGACCGAGCACTCATCTGAACAGTGTACGACAAGCACTGTTTTCCAGGGTTAAAACATTTTTCCGTGAGGAAGCGAGAGTAGGGTCGAGACGACGCGAAAACTGAATTCCCGCGAGACGAAATTCAAAGCGGCGTCTCCCGAGCAACGGATGGGAAATTTCGACGACGTTGCAACGAGAATTAAAGTATCTACTGTAGAGCCTCCCTAGGCGACTGGGTATTCGCTACGGAAGAGGCGCGGGGGAAGAAGGCCTGACCAATGGGTCGGATTGCAGCAGACGACCTAGATTCAATGAAGAGACGTCCGTTTCCTTTCATCCCCTCAAGTCTGGATAAACGTCCATCGCGATTCGGTCTCCTCTACGTGGGTTCGGTGATCCATCTGGTCCTGGATCTCGTCCCTTTTCACCGTGCATGACGAAGAATTGAAAAATTCACAGCTACCGCAGGTGTGCGGGTGCTGACTTTGACCAGCGAACCGACGTCTCCTGTCTGCGTTGGTGCCATAATTCGTATGAGACCCGCCCGTGGCGGGCCAGAATACGGGGGTGGAGAAAGTGCAGTGGACGATAAGATTCCTTTCAGGCACAAGTTCGCACGGCCGTCTCTGAAAAGCGAGCCATTAATAAGAATTACGCGAGTGGGATGTTTGTTTCAAAGCGGGATTTCGTGGTATTTATGGGCCAAGCACGCTCGTCCGCGGCTGGTGCTGCTTTCTTTTTGCGAATCCGCGGACTTGTTGGCCCGACGAGGCTCCGCTAAGATGAGTGTGCGCCTCGTTTGCCCAGAGTTGACCCTCCGCACGATAGAAGTGGACGACTTGGGATTTGATTTGCATAATTAAATCGGAGCGCAGGGGGTGCGACTCCTTTTTGTACACAACGGGATTTTTGAAGAAATTAGGAGCTGGCTTAAACAGAAGTAGCTTCTCACGATTTTCCTCTTGGCGGGAAGATGGGGGTGTCTCCAAGGTTTCTGTCATCTTGGCAAACGGTACGAGTCCGCGCCGCGGGCAATGTCGTGGCACTTTCAGGGCACTTGGACACGTAGATTTAGGTAGTGTACAATTTTAGATGTGCTCGAGTAAAAGTGCCACTCCACTGTATGTAAGCGGGGTGCTCCCCGAGGCTCCCAAAAGATGACCCGAGTGTCACATCAAAGTCAATCCATGTAAATTCATCGTAACCTCGAGTTCGTCGAGTATAGCTCCACCCACGTTAGGTTCCCGTCGTGCTGAGGCAAGTGCAGTGTTCCCTTTTAAACCGGGGGGCGTTATCCACTAACCACCCTTCGAAGTTTGTCTGTCGTCAGCGATGATGAGCAAAGAACAAGTGCGAAAGTTCAGGTTGATTAACTTTTTACCGTAACGAGGGGGCAGCATCGAGCAACTTTAAAGCTTCCGGGAACTTTTTCTGAGACAATTTCCCGTCGATTCCCCGAGGGAAGGGATGACGGGTCTTCGTCCGAAGGGGAAGGAAAAAGTGGCGAACGGAGCTCGCTGCCGTTTATCAGAAGCGACTTCCCCGACACGCGAGCAGATTCGAAACGCGATGCCGGCGATGTGTATCGCGTTCAGCCGCGATTCCACGAGCAACGAATGCACTTCTGACGCGATGCTCGTTGAGATTCGACGATGGAAACGCTATTACAGCGCATAAAAGCCCGCACAGCCGAGAGATGGTCTATTTTTACACGCGGGCCCAGGATCCGGATGATAAAGCATTCTCAGAAATTTCATCCCTGTCCCTATTTATATACCCAGAAGAACGCTCAGGTTCGTAAAAGCAAATGTTACGCACGCTCGCGATGTCTCGACGAGCCGATGGCTATGGCATCGCGGAAAGAGATACTGAGAAGACAAGTCTGCTACTTTGCGATGTCTTCTCGGCGAGACGGGATTCGGAGCCACTGATCTCGCCGTTCAAAGAAATCTCTCGAGCAGATCTTTCCTACGAGATGTGTAAATATAAGTTCAGCCTTGAGTTGTCAGTTAAGATAGTAGGCACTTGACTAATGCCAATCGTAGATAAAATTAGCGGGTACTTTGTGCTTTTATTCCTTCGATTATCGAATGCCTTCGGAGCATTTCTTAAAAAAAACTGGATTGAAAGGTGTAATTTCTGTGTTTCGGTGTTTCACTCGTTGTCAGCGTTATTATCATTGATTCTTCCAAATTTGACTACAGGGAATCAAGAAATTGATTGACACTATTCGAGTAATTGTGGTCCTTTAATCTGACTTGCTTTCTGTATATTTATTGGAATGTCAAATCGCTCCACTGAGCATGGCGAAATGATCGGGCGAACATCTGTATTCGACTACGTAATAGGTGAACGAAATGCAGGCCCATGCTGGTATGCACGCCCCGTGGATCGATCGTAGAATTCGTGTGACGTTGTATACACTACGTGTACGTCAAGTTTATTGACTAATTAATGTCTAGGATTCCCTCGTATACCGCCGTGACGTGCATTGCAGTGGCAGCGATTTATTGCAAAAATAGTTGGATAATTAGCAGTAAAACGTAACTGTAGTGCTTTATTATTTTTAAGTGTTTATTAAGGAAAATCTTCAACATTCACGTGCCCCGCGGCGAAATTATTTACGATTTTGCCCAAATTTCAAGCTTCGTAGAATCAAGGCGATGCCTCGAAATAAATGACGGATGATAAATTGGTGTGGCATAGGAATGCTCATCCTCAAGGTTGTTAGGTGAGAACGTTGCAAGTCCGCGAAGGTGCTACGTGTCATTTAAGCAATGTCAGTTGACTTACGTCACGCCACTTCGATTGGTATTTAAAGACTTCGCCACGGGTGCGTTCTCGAAATAGACGACGTATGACTGACGTCCCCTGAAGAGGCAGGAAATCGCGTGGATTTCGAGTAGTAACTTTCGATCATCGACAGACGGGATGAAAAGCGCGAGGAGAAATGCGCGCGCTGGATTGGCATGCTGACCAATGAAATTCAATTGCAAACATGCAAAACATCGACAAACGAATAATGTAAATACTACGCGATATGCTTGAACGGTTTGGCGCGTTAAAAAATTATCAATTCCATTAAAAAAAACAGTGGTCCGTGAGTTTGAACTACTCTAGTTACCCCCATCTATTGATATCTCATTCTGAAATTCTAATCGCGCTCTTCATCTCACCCAGCTCTCACATATTCAACTTTTTCAATTCAATAACCGTCGCCCATTGGTTGAAGTGGCATTCAACTTCGATATCCGTTTCTCTATTAAAATGGGTCACCCTATGCATATATTGTGGCCACGTGCAATTGGGAAGCAACGAAAGCGATTCGGACACCGTTCAAGGAGTTAGAGCTCAATCACGAGGGTTAATTGCTCTGCTCAAAATCGATCTCTCGAAAGGTTAAAACAATTTCTTTTGTCAGAGTGTATGTATGTATGTGTGTCTTCGAATGACCCCATGACAATTCTGGACTCAGAGGGAAGTTCCAGGTGACAGTAATTAGGTTTCCACGACTGTCTACGTTATCCAGATAACGTATTCCATATGAATTTGAATATCCGTAGAATTCACACCATCGGTTTGTGTCGAATCGCAGGAGGGACAGCTCACTACGGGTTTTTAGTAATTCCACGCGGTGGACGGCGGGATTAAAACGAGTTTAAACATTGCCTCCGGAGAATTAAAGCGGGACGGGTAGGGATAGCGAACGCGCGTTTTCATTCGCCGGGTATTTCTCAAAAATAAATGGTTCCGGCGGACATGTAAAGGACAATAGGATTACACGGGCGAAAGCAGCTCTCGAAGCTTGCGGCTAACTTTGCCCGGTTATTTCGGATCGCTGGCTAACACGGTTGTACATTGTACATAATGCGCCGCGCGAATCGATACGTCGAAGATTAAGTTCGGAGCAGGCCGTCGACGAGCCTAGAAACGAATCGGTGGACGGACAATTGTCGGCGTTATCGATTGACAGCGAAAGGTGGTGGGTCTGTCTGCTCGCTGCGAAAGCTACTTGCGGCTGGATTGACGCGGGGGAAAACGTGGCCGGCTAATATCGCTTTCCCGGCCTGTTTTGTTTGCGATAGAATAACACACTTTCGGGACCGACCAGTGATTTCGGACACTGATTTCCTAAAAGCTTCCACCTGGTCGAGGAGGTTCGCGGGAAACGGGTGATGTTGATGAAAGGTCACCGAACTTTAGCTTCACCTGCTTGGTTCGGGTTACTGCGGTGTTTCATTGATCATTTTCATAGAAAATCGCCCGTTGACTTCGATTAGCACTGCTCGTCGTAACGTTTCCTATACCCTCGCTGCTTCTATCGACGCTGTTGCTGCGTTGCACGTGATTTCCCCTCTGTTTCATGTCCCTTGCGACGATAAACCCTGTAAATGGAAACTATCTGCGAGCAGCCGAGGTTCACTGGTCGATAAAGTGTTTGCAGCACGTTGCCTTCGCCGTTAATCGATCGAGGTGGCCACGGGGCGTTGCAGAACTTCGTTCCTCTCTTCCACGTGAGAGTGGAAAAAAAGCAACCCTCCGCGGGTGGGAGTGGCGGGGGTTGGTCGCGAGAAAAGGTCAGAAGCTAGGTGCTCCGTGATTCGCGGCACAATAGACATTCTCGCGCGCCGGTGAATTAGGAGAGTGTGCACGGAAAGTTGCCGCGGTGAGTTTTAAAGTGTTCACCCCGGCAAGTTCGAAGAACCTTCTTCCGACCATCGGAGTCGATACGAGGAAAGCCTTCGACGTCGGGTTAATGGCTTTAAACGGTCCCGCGGTTCTTGCTCCTTCCTTCTCGACACGGTTCGTTCTGGTCGATCAATTGAACTTAGCGAGAGAAACAGTTGGGCGTACATCGTGACATTTCGAAGAATTTTAGTAGCTTCCTGGTAGTAGGTATCTATATTGGCGCTTTCGTGTTGCTTCTAAAATAGAGAGGTCTTTGATCTGCATATTTAAAGGGCTTTAAAAGATTCACTGGCTTCTTAATTATTATTATTATTTATTTATTTATAAACGGACCGAAGCCCTATTACATAAATGTTTACCCAAAAGAAAAAGAACTTTACCTAATATACAAAAAATAGACATGCACAAAAAGTCGTGGTACACAAGATATAACATTATTCGATAATCTTACGTAACTGTCTTTTAAAAGGGTGCAAAGATCCATTAAAAAAATTGAGAGAGTGCTAGAGTCAGCAATAATTCGGTTTATTGGATTAATTAATCTATATGTAGATCTTAATGTCTTTGTTAACGAAGGAATATTATCTCGAAATCTCCAAATTGCTTGTAATCTAAAAAGAGACTTTGTTACTCCTCCACTTTTATTCGCTTCGGCATCCCCATCGAGATAACAATGGATAACAACGTTAGACGTGTTAAATCTATCTCGCTGCCGAAGGTACGGTCGTTGTACCGATACTCGCTGTCCAACTGTGGCGAAATAGCAACCCTGCGGAGAGAAGTTCCTGCTTCTTCGAGGCAGGAGTGGCACTCGCTCTGTTCCGGCCTTCTTTCTCCACGGTTTCCACCCGACGCGTTCTCTTCTTCCTCGTCTTTCACTTCCTCCTTTTCTCTCGACAGGGTGGCTGGATACAGCTTCTTCGGAAAGTACGCGTCCACATTGCCACCGCTTTCCAGAGTGGTGCCTGCAGTGTCAGTTGGCGCTTTCGATTCCAGCAAGTCTTGAAATCCATCCCCTCGACCACGTTGTCTGAGAAACATTTGTCTGCTGTAAGTAAAACTGTAGGGAATCCGGAACTAGCGGTGATAAATGGTGCATGGTAATGAAGGCCTCTCGTTTGGCTAGAAGATTGACTTAGGTTGCGGATAGTTGACTGTTGTTGGCTTCAGAGAAGGGGAGTGTCCGAATCGTCGGTAGATACTGCAGGAATTTCATTAAATTAGCGTGGGCTGAATGAGTATTGATTGTAATTTAAGCGAGAGAAATAGTCTTGCGGCAATCGCGCGATAGGTATGAAGTAAGTAATGATGAGAGACATTTTGAGAAGCAGTGGAGTTAGAAAGCAAAATACATAGTTACTTTGTTTTGAATGATTTCTATCGGTGATTTAAACAATTTTCGTGGGAACATACGCCTTTCCTTATCTAGAGAATTGTATTCGTGCAATTTTTTAAATTGCTTGAGCTCGGGACATTCTAGGAACTTACATATCACGAGGAGCATTACAGAAATTAAAAAACGCACTGCACTCCAAGACTTTCCCCTTTGATGCACCTATTCACTGCAGGTCTTGATGTTAAAAGGGACCCTGTATTAAGCACAGCAGTGAAATAGTATGGAATGCGTTTTGCTACTGTGAAGAATATTGGGAAATTCGTGCTGGCAAATCGGTGCACAGCAAACTGCTGAGGAGTGACTCGAGGATACTACAGTTTAATGGGTTTTTCTTGTCAAAATCCTCAAGCAACGCGTTGAGAGACAGAATCTCGATGTCTCCCGATCTCTTTCGACTTCTTTTCGTAGACAGAATGAGGCGAGGAAATCAGAAAAACGGCAATAAAAATGGTACATTAAATACATTATTTTGAAAGGAGAAATGTCACTTCCTATAAAACTATGCAGGAGTTCGAGGAACAATTCGAAGCAGAACTGAATTGAACTCGGTACAAATTCGATAGCTAGCATTAAATTCATATATTCATTGCGAACGTTATTCACCTGCCAAAATATAAATTTCCACGAAATGATTATGAAGTTCTATCCTTAAGAGAGAAAAGAGGCAGAATAAAAAAAGCATTCGCATTTATATAAATGCACACTGCAGAGCATTGATGATGCACGTTAAACACTTTCGAACTAAATGAAAAGCGACTGGAAGCAGCGGGGAGGAGAAACGCAACGTTTAATTAAAGTCGGGGAAAGAACGATACGCTGCGGGAGGGGATTGAAAAGGAAATAAAGAATATAAAGAACAGCTGGAGATAATTAAAAACGTGAACGAACGTGATCTGTCTAATTGGAGAAGAATTCTCGTTTATTTTACTTTTTTGTTGACGGAAAGAGCGCTATTTAATACCAATAACCGATAATAATAGTATGACATATGTCGGCACAGTAACTCATTATCTAATCAAACCGATTTTCCTGTTATCTACTTGCAAAAGCATAAACAGGGTCGCTTAATATTTCATGACAATAATGATAATTAGCTGCTCAAAAACTACATCTGAAATTCATTGAAAGAAAATTTAACAATAATTGAAAACTCGTCGAGGAATTGATTATTATTATTATTATTATTATTATTATTATTATTATTATTATTATTATTATTATTATTAAGGGGTGTAACCCTGTAAATACACAGATAGAAACATGAGAAGAAATAAGAAAAACTTACAACTAGGTAACACTTCGCTGAACATGACGTGTTCAATTGATGAACCATCGTCGAAAGATTATCGAATAATTATCACAGCATCATCGAGAACATTCTTCGGTTTCACAAGGAACAGGGGCTCGAAGTAATCCTCGCTGCATTAGTTTGTTAAAATCCGTCTAATGCCCCGGAACACGAATAAACCAGGCACGCGCTAATGAGTACCGGGCATGAACGTAAGCAAGAAATTTCCGTCGGGGAATTCATGAATAACAATGGTTGCCAAAATGCCGTTTCTCGAAATACGAGATTTCGATGAGAACCGGGGAGCTACGGCGTCGTTGCCATTTCCGGATTACATAATTGGAAGCTCGTCAGTCGAATCGGTGAGCTAAAAACGATCGCGTTAGATGGGGTCAGACCGGACGACCGTTGCACTATGCACGTTCCATTTCTGGCCAGACTTCTTAATTGCGGCTGACGGACGTTGATTCAATTAAGATCCTCCTCCGAATGTATTTTCGTGGATGTCAGGTGGCAGCCACATCGGCGTTTTGGGTTATTAAGCACGGGTTAGAAACAGAATATTGACATTTCCTGCAGGTTTAATTCTGTGACATAATAGAGTCGTTGGAAATGTAGAAAACAGTGTAATCTGACGTAGTTTATATAAAGAGTATAAGATCCTGTCAGATGATATACCGAGCGTGATTTCTTTTTCTGTGATGAGAGTCCATTCGCCCCTTGTGGCTGCGAAACCGTTGACCTGACTACTTCGTTTATCATCCCTGCTCTACTTTTCCTGTACACATAAATGAGTCATCGAGGATTTCATTGAAAAGTAGTCCGAACAGCAGATTAAGAGGCTTATGTTACTTTCACCACTCTGCTCGTTGAATAATATCTCCCTCGTTCCTAATATTTCATTCAATCTCCCGAATTGTCCACAGCAGTGATTCCCTAATTGTCTTTAGTGGTCGGCTGTTCCCGCACCGTCTCGGCTGAAAACTCCGTCACGTAGCACCCAGACGCGGCAGCACTCCAACGAACGACGAGATTAACGGAGACAATTAGAAACGTAAAATTTATGCAGCCGTTTCGCTGAATTAAACGAATCGCTGGTCCACGAACGTAACCATTCTTCCTGCTGCCATAAAGATCGATTAAACCGAAAATATTTATCAAAGTGGCCGTCGACCGGTCATTAATCGCGAAACTTTTTTCCAATGCTCGTCGGCTGCTGTCGTTTGACCGAGGATCGATGAACTTCTACCAGCCTCGTTCTACTGACAAGCCGCGCTGAATTATGGCGCAATCTGCTCGGAGGGCGGACAAGGCTCTCCTCTGTTCCACAAAGTGGGCACAGGTGAGAAGAGGTTCCATTCTCTGCCTGCCATATTGCTTAATTAAGTTAATGGACGCTCATTATCCGCGGTCTAGTTCGAAGGCAGCCTGCCAAACGACGGCTTTCGTCTGGATAAGCGTCATCGATCGTCCATCGATCTTGCTTGATTTCCAAGTCCCGCGACCGTGAACACTTTTCTAGCACGTTAACCCGGCTCGAGATGGAATCCGTGGCGATCCCGGCGACTGCGCTCAGCCCTCTAATTTTGTTGTTTAATCAAGCATCTTAATTGGATAGTTTATTAAACGTAACGGGCAGACGCAAGCGGGCCGTGCAAGTGGTCGCAACTGGATCCCCCGAGTGGAAAATTTGCTTCCACGTTCCGCGAGTTTGAACTACCAACACTCGTTAATTACCTTCGAGCTGCTTCGGGAGAGGCAGGCATCCCGGACGGTAGGCAACGGACAGTGATTCCTTCCATCAAGATATCATCTGCTCTCGCTAGTTGGGAACAGAATATTCTACATTAAACACGGTAATTTGATTAACGTTTAAGGATGCGTCACTTAGTCGCAGCAGCGTGAAGCTTCTTGAATAATTTACATAGCCTTACAGGGGTAGGTATGCACGCGTGAAAATTTTGTATTCAAAGCAAACACCTTTGGTCGATAGTTTGCATAAGGAACAAAGAGCGTATCGCGACGAACACTGCAGTGAGGGAAACATTAGTCCCAGAGAACCAATTAGTTCTCATAATCTCTGGAATAAAAAGTTACGAAACTACAGCCACGTTTCCCAAGGAGCGATCATAGCACAGAGGTTGGAGTCTGGGCGATAATATTAGCGTTACGATAAAATTCACAGCCGACGCGTTCCACAACGCTGCAAGGGAACTCCCTCGCCGAGACTTCCGTTTCCAATCCACGAAAATGGTTACTCGCTCCACGGGCGCATTACCTTTGAAGTTCGTATCGCGGACCACAGATGATTCGCGGTATTAGAGCACATTAATTAGGTGCCATTGATCCTTGATACAGGTGCACATTAATTAGAGCGAATTTCTCGGGTGAGTTGTGCTCTCCACAAACTTGCACATTGGAAATTTCGTGCAACTCGAACATCAGGAGAGATAGCTGGAATCTTTTCATCACTGGCTTGTTGCGAATACTATCGATGCACTGGATCCACAGTGTCCTACACTCCAGAATACACTGCCGCGTAGAACTGGCTTTGAGCAATTTGCAATGGTTTAGTGTAAAATTGGATCGAACCAGGTTTCTGAATTTTAGCAAACGTAGAATACATATTCAGAAACCAATCCAAGCTCGCACTTTTCCCTTCCTTTTTCGCATGCACTACCGAAGTGCACTTTGTCGACCGATCATCTGGCACCGGAATAAAAAAAAAATGCTGGTTTCGTTCGCCGCATTGGAGGGAACGTTAAATCGCGTCGAAGTTGAAGCACCTTTGGGATGCAGCGTGCATAAAAGCAGCCGCGTAGCCCTGGATTGTTTGTCGCAACTTCTGGAAAGTGGGAAGTTTCGTTCGTGACGCAGGCCTGCGTCGCACTTTTGCAAGTCTCGAACGTCCCTCGCGATTCTTTATGCCAGCGAGGGCCATCAACTGGGCTTTAACATTGAATTTCTTGCGAAGCAGCAGGGTGTAGCGTCACGCCACGCGTGTAAAGCTGAATTCTACAGGAAATAACATATGAAATATCATTTCGACTTCTATAGATTTTTGTTTCGAATTATCAGAGGAGAAATATCGTCGTTCCAAAGTGGATTTCACGTAAATCGATGCTTGTGAAAGTGCTGATGTCTCCGCTCTAATGAAACCGTTTAACCGTCGAGCCTTTCTTAAGCGGTCTCAAATGACAATTGGCTATCACTCGCGAGAATCGCGCAGAATTGTGCTGACGCGTGCGTGCAAGACACGTTCCCGCGAGATCGCAGGTGAACGCGGGTGCAACATTACGTAAGCGAGAAATGGCAGCATATCGATCGCGGTCCGTACCATTAGATAGGCCTGTGTAAACATTTCGCGCGTTTCATTGGCGACGTTTCGTCGGCGTCGCCGGAGGAGGACGCATTAAGCTATCCGCAGGGATAAAAGAGAGATCACCGGACAATATCTAATCGCCAGATAGAAACGATCGCAAACATCGATACGAAAGCATGGCCGATGAACGTTTCTATCCCGGCGGAGTTGTTCGTGGCGATAGGGACTTCGCGATGAACCCATTGCTTGAAAATATTTACCCTTCGGCCTCTGCTATTAGCAAGTTTGCTTTGCGGACTACAGCCTTTGCTTTGCGGCCATTGAAAGCAACCCGATTGAAAAATATTCAAGCCGTGTTCCTATTAAGGTCGCGTAGATGTCCCTGAACGGATGCGTGGGATTGTGAAGGGAAACTGGTATTCACTTTTGACTAGTGGTGGAGAACTATCGATGGTACTTGCGATAGTTATCGATGGTTCTCACTATCGAAAACTATAGATGGCTTATTTGCACTATGGATAATTATCGGTATTGAAAATCGTAGGTTATATTCAATTCAAAAATAATAACAGCTAAAATTCAGAATCCCAAATTTAATTTGTAATATTATTACAAATTTCGATAGTGAGAATTACGATAGTTATCGATGGTTCTCACTATCGAAAACTACAGATGGCTTATTTTCACTATCGATAATTATCGGTATTGAAAATCGTAGGTTAGTCAATTAAAAAATAATAACAGCTAAAATTCAGAATCCCAAATTTAATTTGTATGTAATATTATTACAAATTTCGATAGTGAGTACCATCGATACTTCTCCACCACTACTTTTGACTCTTTACACTTTAAAGGCACAGATACGAGCTATTTTATTTAGCATACGAATCCGCTGAAAATCTGGTTCAACGTAGCGATCTGATAATGGGTGTTTTGCAAAGCGAAAGAGTCACCGAAGGAAAAACGATATCAAGCTATGTATCTTTCGCCGCACGAACAGCTGGTGACAACATAACTCTCCTCAAAACTCTCCCCCATCCCTATCTGTCGTAAATCCTGCACACCGACTTGCCATTCGCCAGATACTCGGAATCCTGCCTCTAAACGGCGGATTCGCGGGTACGTGTGTCGCGTTATCGATACGCTGCAAAATCTTCGGCTTCGTTTAAACTTTCAGGTACGCTGATACCGGAGTTCCTGAATTTGCAATTTAATTTCAAGCTAATTTGAATTCAAAGCGAGGGAACGGGCGCCCGCGTGCCCGTGAAAACTTGAGCGCGTCGAAGGGAGCTGTGGTCGAGCATAAATCAACGAGAGGGAATATTTAACCGGGGTTTCACCGTTTTCCGTTCAGGATTTGGGTATGGTTCTCGCGGATCGTAGGGTCCATCGAGCATCGGGGATATATTCGTGAACGACGGCCCGACTCCACGTTTGCGAGTAGTCAGACTGAGTATACCGCAACGATGCTTCGTATGACAAATATAACAATGAATGTATAGACTCACAGCATAATACTCGTGTCCTTGTGTATACGTTGCTCTGAATAAACCATGCGTTCGTAATTTTTCCAGCGTAACGCTTACAGCTGCGCGATTAAACTATTGACGGACTATCGATTCGGCTGTGCTGGAGAATTTTAATCTGATTGACCCATTACGTGGCTAGACATGTTGAAAATTATGCCAGAAAGAAGTAACGACACTGCGTAGCGAATTTAGTGAACAATAACTCGATGTACATTCACAAAAATAGAGTTAAATATGAATCATAAGTTTTATTTCCTGTTTTTACGCGTGACGCGGGTCTATTTTCTCGCGTTCACTTCGCCGCAGCTGACTATCGACCAACTTTTTCCCACATTTTACCACCCCACTAAACAGACTTTGTAACGTGACGCAGAACTAAGGCCGCGCGTTAAAGAAAAGACACTTAGTGAAGGGCGAAGAGTTGGGGCACGGTTTCAGTATTCCCGCGAATCGGGGCACCAGTTTTGCTTCGTCGAGTGAAAAGTCTTTCGCTACCTGTTAAGCGAGTAGTTCGTGAAACCGCAAGTTAGGAAGTGTCGAAGTCTGCTAGCTTGTAATTGGAGACAGATTTAGGGTAATTTCGGGAGACGCAGTCGGGCTGGAGAGTTGGTCGAAACAGTTGATTTCGAGAGAATTAATTGTTTTGAACCTTAACACATTTTTACATATACACAGATGTAGAGTCTGAATATAGCAACTCGACCAACTCTCCAGCCCGACTGCGTCTCCCGGAATTACCCTACTTAATTCCTTCTCGTACGCACGTGTATTCTGCTGGACCCCTTATGTCAGTCTTTTATTCTCCACTGTGAACTTCTCCAAGAATCATACACCGTATTTCATCGTCTTTAGCCGCGATATTTCCGACTCTCCATTTCAAATTTATTTCAATCTCCTTCCCAATTCTTCGCCCCAATAGTAGGAGTTTCCTTCCGCCTCCGCAAGAAAGCCACCGTGTTGCAGGTGAGAAATTTCGCTGCGGCAGCTGCGCGTGCCGGTATCTAATCGAGCGGTTCGGCCTGAAATATCGGGCGCACCGTTTCAGATAACGAAAGCGAACGGAAGCGGAACGAAAGCGACACCCGTGGCAGCGTGGCGCCCGCGTGAAACGCGCTATCGGGTGAAATTCCGCCACCCTTCCATCCGGTTCTTCATCTCGGGCTACTTTACGGTCGTGTCCGCCGTTATCTGCCTTCCCTTCGTTGCATTCTGCCCCGCTTCAAGTCGGATCCCCTTACGTTCGACCCCCTTTATTGGCGGCTGTACGAGGCTGCGAGGGTGGAAGCGTTTAGCTTCGAGACTCTCCGGGATTTTTCCGTCCAAGGAATTCGCCCCCTCCTTGCCTGAGCGACGGCTAGATGTGTCTTTACGAGTACCTCGAGGTTCCTCCTACGACTCGATGAAATTCCAGTTTCCCCGGCCCCACTGACGATCGGGCGAATGGCAAACAATACAGGGGTTGGTGGAAAATCACGCGTCTATTAGGGAATTGCACAGCATCCGAGAGCCGAGGGGATTTAACTCTGTGCAGGCAAAGTATTCGATCTTCTTCGGGACTATTGTTCCCCTAAACTGTTGTGATACGAATAACAACTGGATTAAGTTAATCCAATAATGTTAAGCCCGCAGTGTTTATCAGTTGCGCAATAGGGATCAGCGTGGCTCGTCTGAATTCAACGTTGATCTTTGTCACTAGTTCTAACTTCACGCGAACTTAATAAGCTCAAGCTGATTCGACCCGACTCGACGCGATACTGGAACGCCAAACTCTCCCCGACTCCCTTCCAGCTCAAAGGGTTGCCCGCGACGCAACCCCGCCGAGTTATCGAACTCTTATTAAACAGAGACGCGATACGACGGGTAGAGCCGAATGATGCCTAATTAGGAGTTGTAACGAGCTTGGAAGTTTGCGAAAAGTGCTCATTAGCGGCGTGGCTCGTGTGCTTCGTTACTTGGTAAACCGAGAAGCTTGTGCACTGGTGTGTCGCAAACGAGCGCCAAAGAATTCTTAGTGTTTCACTGTCAAACAATTTCTGCGGGACTTCGAATCTTCCAGGCTTTGGAATAAATTTCTGAAGAAGTAACCTTTCCTGACGTCACTGGCAAATGTCAGGTCCCCGAAGCCCTCCCGAACTTCACGGAAGACCTACAAACGAAGGAAAATGAATGAAGAGCTTCTCCATGATGATGGAAGAAAAAATGAACCGACCACTTTTAATGAATTAGTGACGAGGCAGGGGAGAAGCGCGGATCAGCGTCTCTCGAAGGAAGATCCCCGGAACGAAGGCTGTCCTTTGGGCTTTCCTCGCGGCTCTAATTAATGGACAGCCATCCCGAGCGAACGTCGGCGTCAAACACGGCATCCAAGTGCGCCGTTGTGCCTGTCCTTCAGGTTTACATGTCCCAATTCCATAATGCCGACGAGAGCCACCCTCTAAGAATACCCTTGGTCGCTGGTTTCAAGGCGAATTAAAGCGGCACCGATTCCCCTGTTACAGCGATTAATTTGTCACTCCCGCTCCCTCGAGCTCATCAGTCGGTACAGTTTAACGAGCCTACAGGCTGGCTGAGGTCGTTGTCGCGACGAGTTGAATTTTCATCGTCACGGCGGAAAGACAATTTGTGCGCTGTCCGAGCAGACGAATCGAGGGAGAGCGCCCGGAAACGGGGGAACGGAAGCATACGGCATCGGTTCCCCTTTTATGGGGAGAGAGATTTATTGCGAAAGGGTCTGCTCGCCTCCATTTTGTTGCAAACCACACTAAATTCACCGTGGCACGGTTAAGGAAGTAGAGCGTTAAGTGTTCTACGCGGGAGTGTCTACAGCTTTACAGTGGTCTCTGGTTGGCATCGAGTACGATCGTTTGGGGAACAGTCTGTTTGTTGAAGGAAAGGTATCTTTTATGCAGTCGTAAAAGCAACAGTGAATTAGAATTGGAAGGTTCAGGAACCCGATACGTCCGACTATGCTCGGATCTATCTACTTATTTTACGGTTACCAATCCTCGAAGAGTCTCCATTTCACAAGAAATTATTCAAATGGAGTCTAAAAGGACGGGCAACAAGTTAATCGGATTCGACAATTCAGTAATATCGGTTGGCTGACTATGGTCGTCCGTATCTACTTGAGAATACTATTTGCAGGAAAACTTTGCTTTTATTAGCTTATCCATATTATAAAGTTTGAAATAAAAAGGAACGGAAGCAGTGAAAGCACGGTGTGTTTAAACAGGCTTACCGATCATTGCATCTGACTAATAATGGACACGGTACCTGTGCCTTCGATGCTGAAACATCCGTCACCGACCAGACGCGCTGTCATCAAAGGCAATCAGCAAGCCAGTTGCGGACTTTCAGCAAGCCATTCGAACGTGGAGTCCTGGCTTGTTCTTTGCCCGAAAGCCTCGTGGATAAGCACGAACACTTGCGCAAACATACAGGAACCTATTTTCGTGACGAGACTACTGCGGTGTCGCTTTGCGAGAGGAGCCGCGACCAGAGCAAACGAGCTGCATGCTTTCAAGCAACAAGCGTGTCCGTACGCCGTTCCGCTCCTAATGCGTACGGCGTCGTCGTGACAATATTATAAACAGAGGAACGTTCACGTGGAACTGTTCTGCCGCCGAGGGGCTTTGCTTCGAAACCGTGCGCGATAAAAGGCGAAGAAATTGTCTCGGTGAATGCGGGACTTCTTGCGCTGCCCGCTCCTCCGTCCACTTCCCTTTTGACCAGCATGTTGCCTGGTGAAAACAACGGAAAAGCACAAAAGACGCATAAGAGTCCGAGGGTGGGAATAATTTGTAACAAATTAATGTAAGAAATTTATTTCGTTAGATCGAATTTACTTTTACTGACCTATTTCCATGAATGAATGAATCGGTGATGCAGTTACGTGGAGCTACGTTAGGGGAAGAAAGCGAGTCAGGCCTCGACGTGCTCAGTGTTAAAAGAGTTTATGTTTATTCAAATAGTCGACCAAGAAATGTTTACACTGAGTCGTGCTGCTTTCTTGGGAATGTTACTCGTCGACTCGTCCACTTTTCCGCCAAGCACGAAAATAACTTCCGTCGCCGGTGAAATGCAAATGCAACATCCAGAATGTTTAGAAACTTGCCACGCGGCTCGGCCTCGCGGAGCTTCGCGTTTTCAACTTTTCACCCTCGCCTCTTTTCTCGTCCCAGGCAAATCTCCAGCGAGTTACTTGAAACGTATGATATTGT
This sequence comes from Andrena bicolor, assembly GCA_960531205.1. Lineage (NCBI taxonomy): Eukaryota > Metazoa > Arthropoda > Insecta > Hymenoptera > Andrenidae > Andrena > Andrena bicolor. Next base: position 46,643,013 of record OY482664.1, on the reverse strand, counting down.
TCCGCCACATCGCAACGACACGGCGCGATGGATGCGGAATATTTCATGGAACTGTTCGTATCGAAAGCTCGTGGGTGAAAAAATTCTTTACATTTTCGAGCGTGTATTATTATCCCAGCTTGATTATTTATCCACAATCGCTGTTCGCATATGAGGCTTAGTGAATTGCTGATGTTTGTATTTCGTGGGCGCATACGATGGAATATTACGGAAATATACACGAATTACCGAGCTTCGAAATATTGGATCAATTTTCGAAAATGCGTTCAACAATTCAGATTTCCCTGCAGGGAAAATCATATTCACTGTGTTCTGCAGGAACTCTTCAGCGAACGTTGAAGGTGTTTAATTCGTGAGCTAGGTAATACTTATCGAGGCAAGCACTTTCGCATACAGAAGGGAAATTTTAACACTTCAGCTTCAGAGATTAAGCAAACTGGTAGGAAGTAAATTAATATAAATGAGTTCTGGACCCCATGAATATCTCGTGAAAACAATATCCTCCCAGTTTACGTCGCGAGTGAAATATTGCTGAGGAAGCTAATAACGCGCACCAATTATGTGTAAAGAACGAAATAAAACGAACTAGAGGTACCATCTGAGGTATCCAAAGAATCCAGAGTCTGACGTCCGGTCTAATCGTGCTATAAATTTCTTGAAAATATAGCACAGTGGAGAAGCTAGTATATGCAGCTCACTATTTTCCTGTATTTTCCAATCTTCTTCGCGGACGTTATTAAAAGTTGAAAGTATTCGATCAATACAGAAGGCTGCGCGAGACTGGTAATGAGTGAACGCAAAGTTTAGGGAACCATTTACCAGTTTAAGTAGAGAAAACTGAATCTTGATTGGAATTGCTATTAAATCTGTCAATGTGGCTTTAATGCTTAATGTGAGTCGTGTCTGACCATTGACGATCCATTTCCCCTGGCAGCTTTCTACCTCGTTTCTCTCTTGCGATCCACTTGCACGAGTCACCTTTTCCTTCTAAATGGAACTGAAAAGAGCAACTGACCTACACGCGATCATGAACGTAGAACGTCCAGCGAATCATGGAAATGAAATCCCCGTTCGCGTCCAATTCGGCGAACGTAAATGAGGAATAATGGATGAGCAGAAGGCTGGCGGGTCTTTTTCGCTCACCGACGGAAAAAACTGGCAGCTATCTCGAAATGAATGCCACGATGTGTGCACGCTGCAATTTATCCGAATAACCGATTGCTGACTGCACGCAAATTTCGAGCGGGGCCAAATTGTCGAAAAATTGGACTTGTCTTTTCCAGGCCGGCAGAGAATGTTAATGGGAACTCCCGCCACCTTTTTATCGTGTCATCTGTAAACCTAATTGAACTATTCTAATAGAGACGACAAACAACAAAAAAGACTATGCTGGAAACTAGTTGAAATTGTGATCGATACACGGCTTGCTTACCATTAGAAGTTTCATCGCGAGTAACCAACCCTCCAATTAAAACTGGCCCAATTAAAAGTTGTACAACTCCCAAGAAGTTAAGATCACACTCGAGGCAGCGAATTGGATCTAGAGAAGTGAAAGTCGTGAAGTTTTGGGGTCAAATATCGGGGAAATATTCTAAGCACCGTGACGAAAGCTGTTGGTTATGACTTTGATGGATTTGCTAGGAGTTATTAAGATTTGTAAATTGATTTCCTTGCGGCTGATAGTGCAGTGAACGCACGGTACATCAAACTCTGCACAAATATTGAAAGCTTCTACTGAAATCTAAGCAACTTAGCAGTAGCTCCAATTATAACAATTTCTTTAATTTTGTATACTCGTTCATGAAATACCGACTTGAAATCGCCACATGTACCAGAAAATCCCGAGGAAATTCGCGAACACAGGGGTTGAGTGCTGGTCAAGCCTGTGTGTTTGAATGGGTGTAGCTACGTGACGAGACTGCGCGACGAAAGCGTGACGGACGATAAATCAGCGTGAAAGCGGTAAGAAGAAAGCGAAAACGAATAGCCACAAGCTGCCTGTTCAGAGAGGCGGCTTGCAGCAACGCTAGCCGGTTCAGGAGTCGATACTCCAAGTTCCTAAGGACAACTATATCCGACCGCTTTGTCCATCGACGGTGAAAATCGATATTCACGCGTGGCTCGGGAACTCCGTAACATTGATCCTTGGATTCCGCTGAATCACCGGGGGTTGAAGAACCCCGTGTCACATTCGCTTCTAGCGAGCGGGAAATCGTTTTATAGAAAAGTGAATGAGCCGCTTAGCGGCTCGAAGACTAGGGTAGCGTTTCACCTGTTTGCAGGCTGATTGAGGCATAGCTTAGATCTCTTCTGACCGAACGTAGCAGAAATAATCTAAAGCTGCTCGCGCTCCCTATCCACGATATCGATTATCCAAGATGTATAACCTTTACCTACTTTGACATATTACTTTCTACATACATCGAAAGCTCAACCATCAACTTCTCTAGCACCACCCCTAGTTCCTAATACGATACTAACGAATCCACGTGTCGTTTCTGTTTCAGGAAATGGCCACGTGACGCGACAGCCGAGAAACCGGCCGCAAGATGAATACGAACGGCAATGTCGGCTCCCAGGAGGGTGGTAACGGTACCGATTATGGTTCCAGCGAGGAGACGGCCGCTCTGCTAAGCAGAGCGCCACCCCCGCCGGTCGTGGTTGCCGCGGCGTCTCAGGGCAAGCCGGTGCTCACGCGACAGGATCGAGCAACTTTTTTGGTTGCCTCGCCACAGTTGTCCGTCTCGGGGCTCGGCGGCTCCGAGGAGAGCGGCACCAACGAGGATCCGGCCACGAGATCGGTACCGGACATCGAGCTTCACTGCAGACTCGACTACGAGGCCCAACCGCAGCCGCAGCCGCCGCAACCGCCACCGCAAACACAGGTCCAGCAGACGGTCGTGCCTACTATTTACCGGTCCAGGCAGTCGTCCCATCAGCACAGGTGCCGCTGCGACCGGAGGGACTCGTTGGCACCTTCAGCGCTGCACCTGGCAAGGAGCGTCTCTCGGTGAGTGTCACTTTTCTCCTTTCCGACGTTTCAACGTCACTTCGCTACACGAGCCACCTTTTTACTGGGTCAGCTGTTTCCTTTCTATCGCGTATGTACATGCGTGTTCAGGGTGTTATGTGTATACAGGGGCGGCTTAAGATTTTTGGGGCCCGGGGCTACCAAGCCTTCGAGGGGCCCCCGTGGTTGAAAAGCGGGGGGATGGGGTAAAAATATATTGTACAATTAAGTTTTAGTTAAAATGTTGTTTTCTTATCTTTAATTTTGCAAATTCTTGTATCAAGTCTTCACAATCGCCAGACCTTAATAATTCAGATTCAATTGTTAAAATCGCTTAGAACCGGTATATCGCTATAGCCCCCCTAGCCCCCCCCCCCCTTAATCCGGCCCTGTGTGTATATGGAGGGTGGGGGTTACTCCTGCTTTTCAAGGTTTCTCGCTGGCAGTGTCATCTGGTGATTAGTTTCTCTTCCTGCGCAAGAAATTCCTGGGAAAAGCATTGCAGGGTGGAAAGGATTTCGTCTTTGAACAACGTTATCTGTGATAGCCACCTCCAATCCCTGTGCATGCATTCCAGCTGGTGCTCCACTCTGCAGTAGCTTGTAATCGAATGAAAGCGAATCGTACGACTCTGAGGGACCGTTCTTGTTGCAATTAAAGTCAACGAACTAATCGCAGCATCCTGGAAATATTCAAGCCCCTATCCGTTATCTGGGGAAACTGGCCGCGTCAGCCGTTACGGGGTGAATCTCTAACTGAACAGAATGCGAGGAACGGGACTGTTTGGGGTAGCGTTGCAGGGAAACTTTCAATTTATGTAACTGGCGAAGTTTAGGAGTTCCGACACTGTTCCCAGTCATGTCGAAGAGGAGTTGTTACAGAATGTAACACGAACGAACCTTCGGAGCACCAGCATCCCTAACGTTCGCGCGGTGCGGGTCGCTTAATGTAACTGCCAACTTGACGTGCTCTTATCTCCTGTTAAATAATTGCGCGAGTTTCACTCCAAGTCGCTTGATCGATTTCTGGCAAGTTTTTTGTATAGATTCTAGTTAATTACTATAGTATTTACCTATAGGTTCTAAAAATTCAGCCCTTGGGGTTTCTCGTAGAACGAACACGCTTTCTGGGAAACAGGAAGTTCGGTGTATTAAAAGAGTGAAGTATTCACTATCGAACTAGCTTCCATCAGGATTTTCTGATATAGTTGAGCTAATAGCTACCATCGACGATGAACGATAAATTCTTGCCACGGAATTTTGTTAGGGTGCAATTCGCCCCCTTCCCTCCGATAACTTCAGTCGGTTTCCTGTTTCCGAAAAGGGCTTTACGCGCGAAGGTTTCCATGGAACGGCGCAGAGTGTTAAGCTCCGACCCCGTTTCGGAATCCTCCGTGATCCAGCAACTTGTGTTGCCAGGAATGGCTGCTATTTCCTATTTCCGAATTCGCGGCGACCCCTATATCGTTATACCTCGTAAAGCAAAGTGCCGCGCGCTGGCTCACGGGGAGAAAGGGACTGTAATTCAGGGAATCATGGTAGGACCGGTGATACCTACTTTATGAGATGTACCAGATGCTCCAGGCAATTTCTAGCTTTTAATTAGCGTAGTGCAGTCACTTAGGAGGAAAATAAGGAGCGTCTGTATATAGTGGATAACATGTAATTTATAGTAGTATCGAGAGAAACTTTACTAGATAGTGACTAATTAGAATCCTTCTAATAATTTAACCGGTTAACTGTCAATGCATCATATATGATCAAACAAAAATCTGGCCAATTCTGTCAATGTATCATATATGATCAAATGGAATAACTTTTTTGTTTTTCAAACGCTTTGAATGAAACTTGGTATGTAATGGTTTTTGGGGTCGCTGAATCTGAATTTTGCATCGGAATTGTAAAATTCAATAAGGCAGACTCAAAATGACCGAACCAAATTGGCTGACAAACATTAAAATACTATCGGGACATAGAAAAATTGTATATAGGGGTTTTTGGGGTCGCTGAATCTGAATTTGGCATTGGAATTTTAAATTTCAATATAGCAGACTCAAAATGGCGAACCAAAATGGCCGCCAATTGACAAACTCACCCCTAAATTTTTTTTTTTAGGGGTTGGGGGTGTCGGTTGAAAAAAATTACCCCCGGAAACGGTTCAGCGACTCAAAAAACCCCTGTATACCAAATTTTGTGTGATTCACTTAATTTTTCGATGGTACCAGTTTGGACCCGAATAATGAAAAGGACCGTAGTCAGTTAACCGGTTAATATTTGAAGCTCGCGAAGCAGTCTTTGACAAGGCAGGAAGCATTTCAAATTTGAAAAGAGGAATCTACAGACAAAAGAGAGTCTTGAACGTACAACGAAAGTTGTACAAAGAGTGTCAAGTATAAGGACCAGAGATCTTAAAGTTGGCACAGCGTAATGTCAAGCTGCCCGAAGAGGGTGCAAGGCGAGCTAACATTCTTTAGTCAACGGTGACTTATGCTGAGTAATAATTTGACCAGGCTCGTTCATACTCACCGCGCCGTCACACGCATAGTCTGCAGTTTATTCAAAATACATCTGACACACACCGTATTCCGGGTTAGATTCACTCTGTAGGTATATACTACGGAAGTCATCTTACTCGCCTCACCGGCTGCAACTCTATTTACAGCACTGTATCTCCTCAATCGCTCTCATTCGCTCGCTCGTATTATATTCTGTCCGTTCGTTGAGGAGTTGTTTGCTGGACAATATATCTTTGTACTCCCGTACAACGAAGGGAGGAGAAAGAGAAATATGAAATGTAAACGACACCCTTGCTGCACCGCCATTTATCACAGGGTTCCATCGATCTCCCATCTGATCGGTCGAGCAATTTTTCAGATCCCTTTGTGTGCGAAAGATTTTGAAATTTTCAACACCATCTCTCGAGTACCTTCCACGGTAACTTTGCGATGAAAATTTCAAAATGTGTAGGGACGTGCTGCTCGACCGTCGCAGAGTCTATGAAGCTCCCAAACGAAATATTGTAGTATCTCACAAACAAATGTCTTGTCACGTCGATTTTTTATGCAGCTGTTTGAAGAGCATTCCATCAGACATGCATATAGGATTCGTGCCTCTTTCTGAAATTTCAAAACTTGAGTATGTCAAAAGGAATCCGTGTTGAATACTGTCGAGCCCGATGATTTTCCGGTGCTCGTTGGAGCGACGAATCGTTTGGGCCCCTGTCAAAAGGATCGCCAGATCAGGGAATCTCGTGTTCCGCGAGAAAGGTGGTGGAGAAAAAGGTCAAAATCGGCCACTTTCTCCGGTATTCTTGCGCAATTCCGGCGGAATCGTAGCCGCGATGAAAGCCAGCCTATCCTTGGGAAAATGTTCTGTCGGGATTCCCTTTCCGCCGCGATTATCATCCATGCGGAAGCCAGCTCCCTATTTCTATCTGGCCGTAACCGAAATTTCTTGCGGGCCAAACGATCCAGCGCGTATTTCCGCCTTTGAGACGCCGTTGTCGGCTCTTACTGGGGCGAAGATCGAATTCTGAGAGTCGAGGAGACGTCGGCCACACAACCATACGAGGAAGAAGAGCTACGAACGAGGACCTCGAATTTCAAGGGTCGAGGGAAGACTCGGCAGCGATGTCCTCGGTCCCCAGGGATAGAGATTGTTGGCAATGTTTTCCGGATGCTTCTTTACTCGGTCGGGTCTATCGATAGCTAGCAGTCTGTGGATTGACAGAGCATGGGAAAGAGGGTATTCGTATTTTTATACGAAGATATCGGATTTCGAGTCTCTTGTAATGTTTCTATACATCTGCTTTGTGCTGGTCTTTGTTGGATATGCTGGGTGGAAGTGGAATACAGGGATTTGGATATTTTGATTTCGAATTTTTAAGGATATTTAAAGTGCAATAATTCATAAGAAAGTCACAGAGTGGCAGGATATCCACGTTCGTTCTGGAATGAACGTTACTACTCTGACAGGAATGCACATAGTAGCCGAATCTAATGAATTTCTAAGGGTTTTCTGAGTGAAGCTTGCGCAAAACGGCGAGTTGAAACGCAGAGAGCATAATAGAGGCCAGCAAGGTGTGTTCATTGAAATAACATATGGGCTCGCATATAATATCCAACAGAGACCATGAGACCTTTAGAGTAACGCCGGTACGGTGAAGGATGAAGCCGGCTTTTCCAGGATCCTCCGTCATATTCTTCCGTGAGAGTATCTTAAGGGCTTGAGAAAAATTGGAAGGAGAAACTCCGAGGTAAATCCTCGACGCCTGCACGTGGCTCGCTCTTCAACAACAACTCTGAAAGATCTTAACGATCACGCGTTATGCAGGGCGAAGACCGATCGTCGACAGAGAAATTCGGAAAGCGGTAGCAAAGTTCGTCAGGGAGGAGTTTCATCAAAATTTCGTACCGTTCTCCTCAAAATTGCCTGCATTAAATCGAGCAGAGAAGCTGTTCCGCGCAACTGCGACTTTCTGCGAAATTCCGGTGTAATTCCGTTAAGACGCGAACACCGTGACTGTCCTTAATCAAATGCGAAACGTAATTAGCATATTCTAGTTTTGTTTGCAACGAAACAACGCGATCCACATTTGTACCCGTTAACCTCCTTATTTGTAAGCTAATATTTGCCACGCGTGAATCACCTAAGTGACTTGCAAATTAGTCCCCGCGGATGCAATTCCAGCGGGATGCCCATTGCCGAACCCGTACGCAACGGTATCTCGTATTAATATTAGGAGTTCATTAAATTCGGACTTTCTTCGGCCAAGGATAATGGACTGAATAATTCAAACTGGTCTGTCTAATGATGTCTGCCGCACCGTAATCAAGCATATTAAAATTCTTCTATGTACGGCTGGTTATTATGCCGATCCATCGCGATGGTTCGTATCGATACGTACCTAGCCACTGGCTATCCCGCGCGGCAGGCATTGCTCAAGTTCACTGTATATGTTGTACACATATATGTGCACAGCGTATTGTGGGTGATAGTTCTGTTGGCATTCAACGTGTTTACCAGTTGTATAAGATAATTACCTCCCAATGGCCGAAGTTGACAATGGCGTCTCCTGTTCATTAGGCGAAACTTCATTAGCGGGAGGGCGCGATGCGTTGGGCCGATCGATTTGCCCGCGATAATATTATAACGTTATTAAGTGGTGCTCATCGTGATGTTATAATCAAGTCCGACGTCGGCAGGCGAAGAGCTTAGCGCTCCTATTAAGAAGGGAGCGCGTAGTTAGGGGCTTAATGTAATTTTAATTGGGACATGGCATAATGAAACATAAAGTGCGTGAATATATAATCGTGTCTGCCACCTCTTGCTGTAAGGGAAATTAGTTCGATCATGACTTCATATCAAGCATCCTTGTGTTACTTCATCTGCGAATGGAAGAATCTCAATTAAACTACACATGACGGAATTGCTTGGGGAGCCCAGACGAACTTTGAGAATTTAAGTTGCATGATAAAGTACTATCGAATCTGGTGGCTAGGGATCTGAGGGAAACTTGGGGAGTTCCTCGAATGAATTCGACTTCGAGTTCTTTAAGAACACATTTCCCCTGACAATTCTAATATTATTAGGGTAAATCCGGGAGAGGCAGTCGGGCTGGAGAGTTGGTCGAATGGCTATATTCAGACTCTACTGTCTGTGTATATGTAAAAGTGTGTTAAGGTTTGGGACAATTAATTCTCTAAGAATCAACTGTTTCGACCAACTCTCCAGCCCGACCGCGTCTCCCGGATTTACCCTACATCTTTTCCACCGAAACTTGGCGCTATTGGGAAACCAAGAATTTCGATACGCCAACTAGTGACAGAAAATCAAACTACTGTGAGTAGGCCGAAATCCTTCGAAGTCCATACGATTATCAGTGTTTATATAGACATTTTGTGAAAAAAGGGTGTTTTTGAATTTTTTTGAACACTAAAATTTTACTTCTTCGATTAATAAATACTTATTCGGAATGTTTGGTGGGATCCGGGCCTACTTGCAATAGTTTGCCAACTTACCACCGCAGCGCTGAAATCTAAGCCACGCCCCCCTTGGTTTCCCAATATGTCTCGTTTGGTACGAGAACGTCGTGCGTAGACTATAAATCAGAAGTCCGCGAGGGGAACACAGAGTCTTCAGAGTCTCGCGATCACGCAGTATGTACCTTGGAAACCTGAAACCTTAAGTAACAAACTCCCTTCTGCCATCAGAATGCCTCCACTTCCATTAAACAGGTTCGCGACATACTCTAAAACCCATCAGTCGAAAGAGGCCGTACCAAGAGGTCAACGACCATATCGTAAGCTCCATCGACGTCTGGCCTAGCACCAGGCCAGTCTACTGGCCGACTGCTTTCCTCGTGGCTGTCAGTAACATTGCTTTCACCTGTGTTGCAGAGAAAGCGTGAAGAGCGGCCACCACTGTTGCCCCTGCCAGGCACCCCCGCCGCCGGTTCTCGTTACAACGTCGCCAAGCGCACGCATAATACGGCAGAGCTCGCAACCGGAAGCGTCGGCCTGCTGTTGTTCCGGATGTTCTTGCCCCCTGCACTCTGGCACAGCACCGAGTGCTGCCTCGCTGCGGCAGCTGCGCGAGCCAGGCGACGGAATCGCCGGCATTGCTGCGGACTCGTTGCGGATCAATGGGGGGATTCGACAATTCCGACAGGTACGCCTCAACTCCACGCGCTACCGATCAAACAAAGGGTTTGCCATGCACCCACACCCCCCACCCACCCTTTGCACACGCTCCACCCGTCGCGTTCACACCAGCCGTCTCCTTTGGATTGTTCGAAACCACTCTCCCTTCTTTATCGTTGTGCGCGTTTATCATGCTTTCATGCCGCGCGGTCAGAACCTGGGTGCCACGTGCAACATCCAGACCCCCGTCTTCGCCGTGAATTATGACGAAGCTGCTCCCTGCACTTCTCGGCTCAATTGCGTGGAGATTTTCGTGGATAACGGATGTGGGTCAAGGAGGGTCCCCGAAGAGCGCGGCGCTTTTGAATAAGTTCCTTGTTGATGTAGCTTCGGGTGCTTTAAAATACTTTGGGACAAAGTGTCTGGCAATGTCACTGCGCTAGAAATTTCGGAAATCATTCGAGTCACCCCCGCTTGGCACCACGCGGCCGTGTTTCCTTTTCTAATATAATCACGTTCGGGGGACCCCCAGAACGGTAACAGAATGTTTATTCAATGATGGCATCCAGGATTCTTTCCGCGCGAGCGTTCGTCGTTTTGCGTGCGCGCGACACACGACGAATACGTTAGTGGAAGAAAGCGAGAAACGTTCTGTTGTCAGGCGCCGCTGTGTCGTTGTCTCTGTTGCTTGTATCGTTGATGATCCCGTCCGATCGTTGTTGAAAAGATCCAGAGCACGTGTCTGTTCCGTGTACCACTGCTCGCCGACCACCCAGCTCCCCGCGCGATGCACCTAGTTGCGTTGCGTCCCGTGTTTTCTTCGTCTTTGGCCTCCTATTGTGCTGTCACCTTGTTAAGCCGCCCACCCTCGGGGAATTTCAATTCCCTGCTTCGCACGCGTGGCTGGCTGTCCAACCAACCCGCCCGCCCACTGGGTTTTTTTCTTGTCTCTCCTTTCTTTACTCTTATGCCTGAATGGCCGCGGGCTTGTCGTTAGAACGGACCGTAAAACTTCAGCAACTGTTTGCCGGCTAGATAGGAGTGCAAGTTTGAAGAGCGTAGATCGCCGAGTTTGCGGGGCGAGTGGGTAGAAAGAAGCTTTCGACGGGAATTTAATAGAATGTTTGTTAATTTCGTTTCTATAGTTCCGAAGTTGCCTGCACAATTGATAGAATAAGGCAGGGTATTTGTAAAGTTCGTAATTATGATCCTCTTTCCTCCACGAGGCAGAATACGAGGGTAGAAAGTTTGTACAGTGGTGTAGCGAAGGGAGAAGGAATGCAAGTGTTGAAACTTCAACCCCCCCGAACAGCCCTCTTTATCGATAAAGCGCTCGTGCTGCCACCTAACCGAAGGATAGAACACCAGCCGGAAATAGCCCCCGAGCAACAAAACCACCCCGGCTACCGACAGATACCTTGAAACGAAAGAAAAAGCCGACACACGATAAGAAGCTTATCAGACCGGCTGATAAAATGCCCGTGCAACAAACCGCGCAGTAGATGGCACCGTGTGCATAGAATGCCTCGCTTCTGGAACTATAAACGTCACGGAAATGCACAGTCAGAGATTGCTGAGGCTCCCACGATTTAAATAGAGAACTGCACGCGTGACCAATCACCACGGAACACTGTAGATCCTAACTACAGCTTGTACTTTCAAAAGCAAGATTAGCGAGGCTGGAATTGGAAAATTAGAAAGTATCTACGACGTAAATCAGTCTAAACTGTGCAAACTACCTGATACAAGTACAAATCACACCATTCGTTTCTGCAAGTAGTAATTTCCATCACAAAGAAGCAGAAAATCACTTTCACGATCTAACGGATGCAATTCAACAGCGGAGTATCAACAGGAAACCATGGATTTCAATGAGCTGAAGCTTTTATTGCCATCGGTGTTGATGCTCGCGCGAGGATGCACCAGCCCCGACGAGGGAACGGTAATTTGCTTATTCTCTAAAGTGGTTGCTAGATGTGAACAAAACGAATCTCCTCCGGTCGACATTAAACGAGATCCGGGGCAGAAAAACGGGGAGGGAGGGAGAAAGAAGCATGGAAGAGCGGAGGTGAAGAGAGATCGCGACATTGTTAGTTTAATTATCTCTCCTTGGCGCGGCGAAACGCCTCGTATCGTATGGATACCTCAAGCATCGGGGCGCAAGAGGCCAGGGAAAATGGCTTTGTACGTGATTTTGGACGGAAGCCAACGGATTATAATCATGCTCGGGCATGTCGTGCATGGAATCAAGGTTCCTGACGTTCAACCGTGACAGGATGGGTAATTGGGCCCTTTTTCTCATCTGTAACGGATGACTTTCTAGCTCCCTACATTTCGTCTTCTGAATTGATGCGCGAAAGGTAATTCCTGGGGAGTGGTATATGCTAGAATTAACGAACCTGGGTGGTAGTCATTTTTGTTTATTTTTTATTGGGGAAAAGTGGATAGGATAATGTTGGCAGGAAAATAGGGTTATCATTGTGGGAAAGAATGGCAAGTAAGAAGCCTTAAACGACTACATTTCTGTCGCGCTCTCGGCCGACTGGCCAGTGGTTGACCTATACTACTTGCTCAGTGTCTGCTGTGTTTCTCGTGGCAACGGCTGCATTTTTTACCGCGATGCTTAATGATAGAATAATGTACATGTCGAGGAAGGTTGAAACTTGATCCGTGTTTAAAATTTAATTGAAAATTTTGAATTTTTTATGTAAAATTAAACACCATGTAACTTGGATAGTTGTTCTGATCAGTTTATTGATAGACAGAATTTGTCTGAATTTCTTTTAAATACTTACTATGAATTCAAACCATAATTTCAGAAAGGCTTTCCCCGCTCAGACTTCTTCTTTTTACACCATCCGTTTCGTCATTTCCGTCGACGTCGTTAATAAACAAAACAGTTTAATGTGCACAGGCATGAAATAGCTAAGAAGTTTCGATACGCGAAGGTAGGAAGATCACGAAGTAACTTTCGTGTCTTGTAGCCATAATAATGCGGTTGGTTATAAATCTGAGACGGTGTATGTGTTTCCCGTCCGTGCGAATGCATCCTGGGAAATGAAGCGAATGGGATCCAGGACTTTAAAAGCAAGGACAGCGATTTTTACCTTTTTATCGCGTGCAGACAATCTTATGCACGACCATCTCCAGGGAATTCTCTTTTGTGAAATCTATCGGGCTGTGTCCTGAAAATGATCCGTGTGCTTTTGATACATTAAATATCCTTTGGGGACTCTGCAATACGGAAGGCTGAAATTTCTGACGAAGCCTATAAGATTTCATGCGAGTGTTCTTGGTGAAAGTAGAACTCCCTTCTTGTACTAAACAAATTCTAATTGTCTACCTTTTACAGTCCTCACTCCGATTTTTAACCCTTTTTTGCAACGACCCCAAGTCACACCTCTCGAAAGGCACTTAAACACTACCAGTTGTTCCAAACTTTTATTAAACTCTGTCAGTGTATTTCTCTTATTTAATTAACTGTTTTTCTCTGAGAAAACCATTCAGATCTCTATATAGAGGCTGAACTGTAAATAGCAAGTGTCTTACTATACTTCTAACACTTTTCAATGAAGTCCAGTGACATTATTCGAATATGTAACTATCAACGTTGAAGTTGCTCCGAGGATTTTCGACTTGAGGCGCAAAAAGAATTTTGAATACCATAACTAAATTGTGCTTCGACAAAGCTCCACCCTAATCACTATTATATAAACATGAAAGTGATAACTCCAGAGGTGAAACTGATGAGATACGAGGGGTTAAAGCAACCCTAATCGTGCTCGAAGATTGGGTGATCGGGCAGAATGGATTACTCGTTGATTCCCTCAGACTATGTGCTATAAATTTCCGAGACTGTTGAAACTAACTCTCATAAAGGTTCCCCGTGGCAGTCTCAAACAATTGCGGTGTCTGAGCCGTACGCCTTAATCCGCAGATTAAGCATTTCCCCTATTACTCTGGTAGAGCGTTGCACCAAGACACCATAGCTATACACTGCTCGCTGCGATAACGATTGCTCCGCGTTATCGGCGCGCCGCTGCAACCAATGCACGTGCCACATGCAACGCGACCGATTCGCACGTGCAGAATATGTACCAGAACGTAGCGAATGTTCGTAATGCTCTGTGTTTGCATAGAGTGATTTTGGAAACTGGGACGAATTATATTTCCTCTCTTTCGAGTTACATTGGTAAAGTCAAAGTGTCGAATCATCGGGTAATTCTACCTGTGCAAAAAAAAATGTCGCCTACGCTATTGATGAATTTACAACTGAGGATAAGTGAAAACACTGAATTATCACGCATAACTGAAGGAGTACTGAAGGAGAATTACCTACCAATTTACTGAAGAGACTTTCTTTTGACGAAGGTCCGATATCAATTTCCCTTTCCTCCGTTGAATAGCCCTCATTAAAGGGATCGAGTAAAAACCACCGCGGTAAATTTATCGAGTTCGTTTACTCGCCTTCTTTTTGCCGGTCTCT